>CM068370.1:204203676-205631070 GCA_034769895.1 Magicicada septendecula | reverse complement strand
ATTATTACCTCAAAATAAACTATGGTTGTTGTTATCAAATCGTTCAAACTGTAAACATTGCTTACACCAATATACACTTCAATTTCAAATAAATTTCTCAAATTTATTACCACAGTTTCCCATCTCTTAAATTAATTGACCCATCTCAAATTAATTTACTTCCATCATTTTTCAAAACACTGTAAGTTACTTTAATTACCTTATCCGAAACAATTTCAATGCATTTAATTTCATCTTACATTTATTTACTTTCATAATAAAATTCATTTAGCATTTTTTATAGCCTTCAAATCAAAAACGTTCAAATTGACTACCAAGATTTCTATCTTGTAAACATTTTACATTAATTTCAAACAACCCTGTAAATTGACTACATAAAATACAATGTCCACATAACAACATAACCTTACTGTATACTTACATCTAACACATGTGAATCACATACAAATTATATACTGTTAATTTTCTCCCCTAACAAGACACTACTCCCCACCAAAATCACAAATTGATTACATACCATACAAAGCAAATAATAATAACATGTACTCTATGTACATGTTGCATACACAGGAATACAGTATTACCAAATTTTCACCTTTGAATTTAAATAAAATTTACAGACATTACAATTTTAATCTCAACTGCCAGTTAAATAAGCATTTTAATTGTTTATCTTTCATTATCACTTCTACTTTGCTTTTATATTCAATACTTTTAATCATTTCAATTTACATTATTCAAAATGATTTCAATTCATTTAATTTTATCATGGAATTCACTTATACGAGGGACGTCCAGAAAGTAAGAATACAACACTTGTTAAATATTGAAAAATGAATATATTTTAATGAAATTTACAGGGTATGTGCCAAAATATGTTATCACTTCTCCATGTAATCGCCGTTGAGGTCAATGCACTTTTGAAGCCTGGGCACCAGCTTTTGTATACCCTCGTCGTATACCTTCTGCTCCACCTCCTTAAGCCACTTTTTCACAGTCTCCATGACCTCCTCATCGTTCGAAAATCGCTGTCCACCCAAGGAACTCCATCAATTTGGTGAAAAAATGGTAATCCGAGGGTGCCAGGTCCGGGGAGTAGGGTGGGTGAGTCACAATGTCCCATCCAAACGACACGAGCAGGTCCTGAGTGAGCCGGGCGGTATGGGGTCTGGCATTGTCATGAAGGAGTGACACACCACGAGTCAGCATTCCCCTCCTTTTGTCTTTGATTTTTTTTTTTCAACTTCTTTAGGGTCTCACAATATGCAGCAGCATTGATGGTGGTCCCTTTGGGCTACACAGCCCTTGTATTCTTACTTTCTGGATGTCCCTCGTAGCAATTATTCACCAAAATAAAATAGTATTGTTGTTATCAATTCCATCCTGACTGTAAACCTTGATCATACAAAATACAATATACCTGTCAACAACATATCAGCTGGTGCACTACCAGAATATTAACATAACCTTAACACAATATATTTAACACCAATACAAATTTATTTACAATATTCGTCATATCATTTCATTGTGTACCACACCTCATTACATGAGTAAGCCAAGTAATTACCATTAACTCAAATAATTAAATGTTCATTAGTAATAAATGTCTAACCCCCGTCGTCAAAAATTAGTCTGATGCCCGCATTACACATTTTATGTTTATTTACATACATTGTATGATTACCATTTATATAATAACCATTTAAATCTTTTTTATCCATTTTACCGTAATAATAATTCCCAGGGTTATCCCCCATTATTATTTTATCATATGCCATGTCTAAATTAGTATTTTTGGTCCAGTCTCCATCAGTATTTCCTGTCACACTTAAATAGTTTACCCTTTCATCACTATAGCCGTCATCTATTACTAGTATGCTAATTCTCACAACAGGTAAGTGTTTATCATCATCAACATTAATGTAATCCTCGTTTACTACTACACCAGGTACATCATCAATATCATCACTGTTACCATCATCAGTTACCTCAGTCTCATTACTAGGTAAATTAATTTTATCCCCTCCCTCTCTAGTTAAACTCTCCATCAACTCTTTATAAACTCTCTTTAACTTGAACAAATCTATCACTCTCTCCTTATCAAAATAATCACTTTCCCAATCCCATTTCACATTCCCACTCCATGCAGAGGGCAACACTCTAACATTAATATACCATCTGGCCTTACCAGAAACACAAAAACAACTTATTGGACCATTTGCCGACCCATTATCACCCAAATGTCCTGCTGAGAAAATCTTATTCTCTAATAACACTTGTGAAGTCTTTACTCCACATTTAACTCCAGAAAAATTTGCCCCCTGTACCCACTCTACATTTAAACTCTCTTCGCACTCCCTTTCTAACTCAATAACACTCACTAACACCCCTCTAACCTCAACTAACCTTCTACTCTCATTATCACCACTATTATTTACTGTGTCATACTTAGATACCCCATTTTCAACTACTTTGTTATTATTATTATTCACCATTATTTCACCCTTGTTAACATTATTACTTACCTTGTCTACTGTCGCCTGTTTTGCATTTAAAATAACACCATTATGATTCGTAATGATTTCCCCATTATAATTATAGTTGTCACTATTATTTCCACTTACCTTATCAATTATCACCTTGTTTGCACTTAAACTAACCTCTTTCTGATTATCACTTGTATTAACCTCACCTACCTCGTTTTTTATCTCCACTGCACTTAAACTAACACTGTTGTTTGTAAAAGTATCATCATTACTATTACATCCACTATCAGAACTACTTATCTGGTTTAGGTCACTTTCTTTATTCTCTTTTAATTTACATCTATCTCTTTCCCACTTCTCATCTCGTTTTTTTCATATTATTAATCATGTCATCTAACATTGCACTTTGTTTATCCAAACGTTTATTTACTTCATCAAATTTAATCTCGTTCATGTCAAAACGACTATTTACTACGTTAAAATTTACCTCTAACATTGCTTATAATCTTTCAAACATTTTATAACTATCATCTTTTTTAGCCTGGACCGGCGTCGATTGACTCGCAACGTCATTCATTATTACAGACTCTGTCAGGCTCGTTTCAGTAACTACCGTTAAGCTCGTTTCGGTTATTACCGTATTTGCTTGATTATCTGTACTAGTGTTAGTTAAGTCAATTCTGTTGACTTCATCATTATTATTCTCCATCTTTTCTTATTATATTTACATATACAATTATACTATATCACTTTCTAACCACAATCTGTAATAATTTACAAAACCGCCCTCACTCCCAAATAATCCATCTCTGCAACTAAAATTAGGTCTAGTTTATATAAAATAAATTATATACACCATCCCTGTTCGGGCGCCATTTATAACTATTCGTTTATCGTAAATAGATTAAGTCCTTGTTCGCGCGTCATTTGTAACTCTACACTTTTTTTGACCAAATAAATTCTTTACACACATTTACAAAAATTTACTACTCTTCTTACCTTTGGGTCTCCTTACAGGGTTCTATAGACGAAACTGATGCAGAGTGATTACTTAGGTTTGAGTGACGAAATAATTACGCTAACCCATTTTATGCTGACTAAATCAAATATTTGTGTTTATTCGCTATCAAACTTCAAACCTTTCTTTTACGTTCTATAAAAGGCTGTACAAACTATTTTATACTAAATCATGACATAAATTCTTTTATTTATTTATTTATTATCAAAATACCCTTATACCATATTGGTGTTGGGTTACATCAATATATAAGTACATCAACTACACCCTATATACAAATTTTTTCCATCTTACTCTATCCATTGACAATGTCTTTGCTTCCCTCCAGCCCAAGCATCTTTCTCTCAAAATGTTTCCCATCATTCCATCTCAAGTCAGTCGCGGTCTTCCTCTCTTCTTTCTCCCCCCTGATTTTGCCTCCCAAACCTGTTTTACCATTCTATCACTATCCATTCTCCGCATGTGTCCCCACCAGCATAGTTGTCTCTGTTCAATAAAATCCAGAATCGATATCACTTCCAGATCCTCTCTTATTTGTGTATTCCTAACTCTGTTCTTCCTTGTTACTCCCACTACTCTCCTAAGATATTTCATTTCTTAGGAGAAATGAAATGGCAGCCAGAGACTCTGCGTAGAGACAACAACAGTTACATCTCAAACACAGCAGCAGTCAGGAACTTCACGACTACTCATCAGTTTGTGTGAGCACTTGTAACCTGAGACCATGATGGGAGATGAGGGACCAGCCAAGTACATGGAGTAATCCAGAGTACGAGAATCCGATGGACAACGGACCAGGATGACAAAGGAGCATCCAGTATCAAGGGCCAAAGAGGACATGCTGCCGAGGTACTACAACAATAAGGTGACAAACAACCATGCACTTGAAAACCGACTCTTAATCAAAAGACAATAATTAACAAAGAAAAAGAGACAATTCAAATATGAATTAATAAATTGTATAACTGTAAATATTTGTTTGTATAATAATTAACGTAATATTTAAGAATTTTAAAGATCATTTTTATCTGTAACATTGAAGAGATAATTTGGAATCTATAATTTTTGGTATTTAAATTGATAAAGTCATTAGATGTTATTTAAACTAATAAAACCAACTCATAAGAGCTTAGCTCATGCATCGGCATTAAAATGTTATTTATCCTTTAGAGAAGATTTTACTATCAACAACATGTGGAGAAAAATTAAAAATGAAATGAAGAAATTTTATGATTGCCAGACTGCTAAGCAACCGAATCTTCACACGTTATGTGGAAATGCAAAGTATACAGAAGGAAGCGAAGGGGGAAATTAATTGCAGTAGATTTCTTAGGACCTTTACCACGATCAAGTCAGGGGGTTAAACACATACTAGTCTGTATATACGTATTTTCTAATGCAGTTCATCTATATTCAATTATGCGACCCACAACGAAAGCTGTCCTAAAAATTCTGTTACAAAAGTATATTCCAACACATGGCAAGATGAAGAGGATTCTTAGTGAATAAGGAGTGCAATTTCAAAGTGAGGTATTAGAATATTACAAGAAAATGGAATTCAGCCCATACTCACATCCATCAGACATCCACAGGGAAATTTAGCCAAGAGAGTGAACACAAAGTTGGGTAAGTCATTCTCTTCCTCAATCAACCATCGTAGCAGCCGGAGGCTCTGCTTGATTAGTACAACTCTTTTCTTGATCGACTACTATGGCAGCCAGAGACTCTGCGTAGAGACAACAACAGTTACATCTCAAACACAGCAGCAGTCAGGAACTTCACGACTACTCATCAGTTCGTGTAAGCAGCCAAGTACATGCAGTAATCCAGAGTACGAGAATCCGATGGACGAAAGACCAGGACTCCAAGACTCCAGAAATCCAGGACGACAAAGGAGCATCCAGTATCAAGGACCAAAGAGGACACGCTGCCGAGGTACCACAACAATAAGGTGACAAACAACCATGCACTTGAAAACCGAGACTTAATCAAAAGACAATAATTAACAAAGAAAAAAAAGAGACAATTCAATTCAAATATGAATTAATAAATTGTATAACTGTAAATATTTGTTTGTATAATAATTAACGTAATGTTTAAGAATGTTTAACGATAATTTTTATCTGCAACGTTGAAGAGATAATTTGGAATCTATAATTTTTGGTATTTAAATTGATAAAGTCATTAGGGAATTTTATTAGAAAGCAATGCATATGCAGTAATTTAAAAGGAGATTAGATGATTAGAAAATTAGATAATCTAATCAGTATAATACAAATGAGCTAGCTGAGAGCAATATAAAAATTATAACGATGTATTAGAATATAATGTTGTACAACATGTCTATGTGTAATATAAGAGTATTAATTATGTGTAATAATTAGACATGCAAATAATAATGATTTTGATTCATAACACAAATAAGAATTTTATTAATAAATATTGAAATGATTTTTAACCAGATTACATAGTGTTATTATTATTACGATTACACCTTTCATCAAATACACACAACAATTTAATGTGTTGTAGTGTTATGTAAAGATTTGTTGTCGCACAATAAATAAATAAAATCATTTGTAGTGTTGTAAAATTGTAATAGGACAAAACTGGGAGGTTTATTTTATTAATTTCTGTATTAAAACTGACAT
The DNA here is from genome assembly GCA_034769895.1 of Magicicada septendecula. Lineage (NCBI taxonomy): Eukaryota > Metazoa > Arthropoda > Insecta > Hemiptera > Cicadidae > Magicicada > Magicicada septendecula. The sequence goes on along the minus strand of CM068370.1, from coordinate 205,624,912 downwards.
TGCGAATTCCCATGACAGCTTGAACAAAGAACACAGCAGAGCTTTTTAAACGTACGTTAGTCTGGAACGGTGTGCGCGGTTCAAAATTCGAGAATCATCACGTGCAGAATGTGAGTCCACACGCATGGGCGCCTCACCTGCGCTGAACAATTAAAAAGGACGCTAAGACGCCATAACAAAAAATGGCGTGAGACGACAAATTGGGCACCGCGTGTCTGTGAAGATGAAGGAAATGGTGAACCACGGCCTGTGGTATCGCCACCGAATATCGTCGACGGTCGAAAGAACCAATGAACCGTCGAAACATCACAGTAAGGAGCTTAGACGTCATCGTATTTCCACCAACATCTAGTAGACAAAGCCAAAGAAAAATCCTCGCCAGCCATTGTAGCGAGGCGTCACTCTACACCCAGTGTCAGGACCGGCCGGTCGCGTGTGTAAGTCGTTGAGCCGAAGTATTAATAAAATGTGTTGAAAAACTAAAAGTGATCACGAAATGACTCATAATGAGTAGCAAATAGCTAAATTTATAAAAAGAACAAACTAATTTCTGAAACTATAGTGAAAACAGTGCGTGACACGTGGTAGCATAATGACGTAGAACCTGCGAAAGGATGAGTACTCAACATTTTATATAAAGGGCTAAAAATAATCAATCTCTAAAGAAAATAACAAGTTACAAAATCAAACTCATTGTTAAACAAGATCTAGAAACGGGGTGATTGGAATGTGAGTGGTGTGTGAAATTACCAAGTATTGGTTCGTCTTATGAATACAGAAAATATTTCTATTTTTTGTAATTAAGTTTTTATAAAATGTAAATTGCTTGTATTAGGGGGAGTTGCGAGACGCAAAAGCCCATTACATATGTGTTAAGTAATTCGATGATGAGAGATGGGAGTATAACCATAGATTCAGTAAAGAGAGAATGTCATGTTAAATTAAATTAAATAATATTTTATTTTAACTTTATGAATATATATTTGTTTAATTGTATTTGCCTATTATTCTCTGCCAAGTACACTAAATGATATCCTGGTTAACCTTAACACATAAAATCAATATTTACATAATATCTAAATACTGGAAATACTTCAAAATGGCTTCCTAAAATATGGTGCTAACACAATAAACTCGTTAAAAGTGATGTAAAATAAATATATATATTCAATCACTTCCCGCTACAGTCCATTTCTTGATGTATATAATACATTTAATATTTATAATGAATTTACCTCAAGATATTTTTTTCTTATTAGGAACATGTTTTGGGTACCATCTTGTACCCATCCTCAGCCTTCCGGTTTTTGTGTCTGGTGAAGTACATATGTGTTGGTTGACTATTATTATTGTGGCTTCCTGTTGGCTTCTGGTACTTCAAACTGGTTTTATTTTGTGTGATTGTGGTGTACGTGTTAGTTTCTTGTGTGTTTTCGATGTTGAGTGCTTTCAATATTGTGTCATGTTTTGTATTGATTTGTATTTGTTCAGGTATTAGTTTGTTTTGTGTTTTATGTTTGTATATTTGTAAATTTTCCCAAATGTTCATGATGGTGCCTTTGTGTGGTATATGTTTTATTAGTGTCACATTGGTTTGTAACTACACGTTTATTGCTGACAATAAATATACGATATACGATAAACGTATAGACACTGTTTTCAAAAGTCGGGCGCCATCTTGGTCTAAGAATATATGTGTTAATAACTTTGTCATTTTACTTACCATTGCTAGTCAAAATAGGGCAGGAATTCGTTACGCGAACTTTTGAGTAGCGGAAATTATTTAAAATAATAAAATACCTGGTTAAAATTGTTACCAATGATATACCCTGTTTATTTTAATAGAATTACATCTTACATAATGCTGCATTCAGCGAACTTTAAACCCTCCAAAATCATGAAACATGTAATATAAAATATGTAATTATGTAATATTAGATAATAGGTTAATAAATATAGATATACATATCTCTCGCACAACCCAGCATTAAAAGATTATAATTATGTCTCTCTCTCTCTCTCTCTCTCTCTCTCTCTCTCTCTCTCTCTCTCTCTCTCTCTCTCTCTCTCTCTCTCTCTCTCACTCTGGTACAATTTCTTTATTATTTTATTGAGCTCATATTTTAATTTCTAAAATGAATGTAATTTTGTGTGAAATTGGTCATTATTTTGAATTATGTTGTTATGTGAAATCTAAAATGATGGAAACGATCTCACCAAAATTGCAGCGGTTGTTCGTTCTCTGTACGGTAAAACTTTGCACACAGCGAGTTTACCGTTTACGCTACCGGTCACATTTTATAGTAGCACTGTTGTAATTAATATAGTTAATTAACCACTTTTAGTGGTGTAAAAATTGAAATTCACACTCAGTGAACGATTTGCTGGCCAGCTGCGATCACGCTTCCTGATGAAATGACACAGATCCTTTGTCCCATATTTCTTAGGTGGGGCGCAAACTACGTCACCAGGCTATTGTTTGTCTGTTTACAGCATCGCCTTGTTTACGGAAACACATTCCTTGTCGCTGGCGTCATCAGGGATTGGCACTTTATCTCAATATACGACATACGGTTTTTTGTTGTGTTTCATGCCTTTTGCTATGAAACAGTTAGAATCCTGGTAAACATTTATATAGTTCACTCACTGTAGATTTACAAAGATTATTAAAGGTTTATTTAATTTTGACCAAATCGTAAAAAAAAAGGATACAATACTTATGGTCTTTTATACCATGTTTATGTTAATTAAAAACTGTACCAGAATTGTACCATTACAAAAGCCCCTCAATGAAAGATTTTGTGCCGAAGCATAAAAACTTTCATTGACCCATTCATACTTCCTAAAGGGATCAGCCAAGATAGGTCGCCATAACCCCCTTACAATTTATATAAAAGAGAACAATAACTCACCCGTGGTCTGATGATGAAGATAGTACCTGCATGACCTTACTGGACTTCTCCTTCGAGATCCCAACACCATAAGGCCACTTAGGCGCGTAACGCCCCTGCTCTGACGCGCTGGCCAGCTCAGGACCGCTGTCACAACATCACCAAACACTGAAACAATAAATGAAAAATCAAAATAGTGGCTTGGTATATTACTCTATCCTTAACTGATCTGGTTCCCCTTAGCTAGGTGCTGGTTTGTGCTAATAAGCACTGGGTTTGCTTGAAATACTACTAAAATATAATTACAAAAATGTAACTCACAAGAATTATATAGAATTTCCCTTCTCATTATGGACTACCCTGAATTATTAAATTGTTTCGATTCCCATCGATTATATTTAACTCTTTCTATTTTATAATTATTATAATTATAAAAGAAACACATATTGATATAAAAGAATTAATTATAACTGAAAGTATGGAAATTCCCATATAAATCTCCCAAATATTCAAACATGGAGAAAAACAAACTATAGACAAAATAATTAATAAATCTTTACGGTATTATTTATTCATAAATCTTATTGAATTGTTAAATTAAAATTATTATTATTATTATTATTAACAGGTAATAATTGGTGCTGTTAACAATATTTACCCCTCTTTCTCCTCCACACACACTATTTCTATACATCATGTTAAAATTTCAGAACTTAATACATAATACATGATAATACATTGATACATTAATATACATGATCATTATATTAATACATTTAATACATTTTAAATTCATATTTAATCTTGATTAAGATTTGCATATTCTATGGATTTAAAGTTGCATTTAAATCATTAAAAAAAATTTACAGTTTCAATTAATTAATTCATTAATTAGACATCAATTATTTATTATAATTATTAATATTTATTTCAAATTTATTATTAATATTCATATTATTATTGTTATTATTTCATTTTCATTTCTTACTTCCCTTCTACTCTGAACTTTCTACCTACCTGACTACCTAACCTTTCACATTCTAATCCTTAGTCTAGTCTGGGTGACTCCTGTATCCACTATACTTTTACTTATTATAATCTTACTCACCTTTCTTCTAAGTAACCACCAAATTTACCTATCATGACACCAATATCTCAATTATAAACACCTTTACTAATTTCATTTAAATCCTATGGCACCCCTCGTCTTTGCACAGAGATGGGTGTTCCCTACCTGGCTATATACATTCATAATATTTTGCCCTTCCAAAAAATTCGGCAAACATTCCCCTAAACTACGCTAATACCTGCCGCAACGCTATACGTTGGCTACTCCTTATCACCTCACCCCACTACAAAATATCATCAACAACAAATATATGTTTAACCTTGACTTTACTCACCTCTACAAATAATCACTAACTACTGTGTCCCTAAATATCTAATACTTTCTTTGTATTATTTTCTTCAAAAATTCTTAACTATCTAACTCCCATTTACTTCAATTGAATAACTCATATACTTTTATCTATACCCAGGCTCTATCCCTGTTTAAACATTCTACCTTACTGTAATCATTGACAATTGTCTTATAAAATTCATCTCTCACCTACTCATAACAATACATCTCACTTTTCAAATATATGTATTCTTACTTAAACATTATTATTATTCATTAGGAATTACTTTCAATACAAATTAAATAATAATTTAACTTCTATGACAATTAATAATTTACTTCTGTTACTAAGATAGTACAACTTTCTTTTGTACTATTTTAATTCAGTAATTTACCTTTAATTATTATTTAAACTTGTTTAATTAAACAAAACATGTTAATTATTCAAATACATAATAACTGGTGTACACAAAATATACCTGTAATACAACATCAAAAATACATAAATACATTGATATATAAAACATATGAAACAACGAAAAATATACACTCCAAACACATTATTTTGTTATTTATCAAATTCAGTCCATAGCAGTCCAATTCAATACCACTTTTCACATATATTTAATGTTCATTACACAATGGAAACACTCTATCCTCCATCGTTGAATAACAACCTAATCTTAGTTCTATTTATCTTATTGTCTAAGGAATAAATTTTATGATTGGAAACATTATATTCATATTCATCTATCAAACAATTATCAAACAAATATATCAAGTCACGATCAAGTAGGGTTCTGTCTATCTCAGTAATATCATATGTTATAATTTGGTTATTCATCTTGTAATTATCATCATAATTTTCTACCACAGGTAAGTACTTAATACCCTTATTCTCATCATTTATTGTTATTTCAATTTTACTGTTACTATAAGGTACGTATTCATTATTTTCCTCCACCGTATCTATGCCTAACCTTTCTACCAATTCTCTGTACTTTCTATTTACCTTAAAAAATTTTATTACTTTCTTTTTCTCACTATATCTCTCTATACTTTCTCTCTTAATATATTTCTCTCCATAACACCAAGTTACACTCTCTCTCTCCAAATATGCAGGGGTTCCTAACTTAAAATTATTGCAACACTTATGAGGTACACAAAAACACCAGGAAACTTTATTTGTAGACCTATCGTCTCCCAAATACAAATTGAAGGAACTCTTGTCCTTATAAAAAATACGTGAAGACTTTTCTTCACCCCCTAACACAACATCAAAAGAAAATTCTACCCCCTGCACCCCTTGTACAAAAATACTTTCTCCAAGCTCTCTCTCTGACTCAATACACTCAAACACTTCATTATCACTCATAATACTTTCATTATCATTTTCTAACACCATATTCTTACTACCTGTAAATTCATTATTCACATTATCACTGTTAATTACTTTGTTAGTCAGTACTTCGTTTTTCGTACTGTTTTCACTACTATTTACCTTCTGTTTTTCTAGTTGAATTAAATTCTCGTCCAATTTTTTAATGACCTTGTCACACTGCTTAATGAGATTATCATTACCGTTTATAATTTCATTCTTTAATTCATTGAACTTGATATCAAAACTATCAAATTTGTCATCCAACTTTGTAAATTTCTCATCAAATTTATTTAATAACAGCTGCATCAAAGCAGCTGTACCATCTGGTTTAATTTCTGAACTAGTTGAAATGGATGTTGAAGGAACTGTGTTTAACTCAGTGGCTCTGGTTTCACTGATCTGACTGATCTGACTAATTGGGGTTAATTCAACGTCCATCTCACTCGTAACTGTTTCGTCAGCTATGCTGACCATTGTATTATTATCTTCATCAGTATTCATTTTGCTTATTTATAATACAGGCATGCATCCAATCTTATAACATAACCTCGTAAAATTAGGTTATGTTTACGTATTAAAATTTTGGCGTTTATTACCTCAAATAATTTTTTCCGCTTTCTTTGTAGGCGTACTCCACATAAAATTAGATTATATATAGAGTCCCTGTTCGCAGGCGACAAATGTAACTACACGTTTATTGCTGACAATAAATATACGATATACGATAAACGTATAGACACTGTTTTCAAAAGTCGGGCGCCATCTTGGTCTAAGAATATATGTGTTAATAACTTTGTCATTTTACTTACCATTGCTAGTCACTATAGGGCAGGAATTCGTTACGCGAACTTTTGAGTAGCGGAAATTATTTAAAATAATAAAATACCTGGTTAAAATTGTTACCAATGATATACCCTGTTTATTTTAATAGAATTACATCTTACATAATGCTGCATTCAGCGAACTTTAAACCCTCCAAAATCATGAAACATGTAATATAAAATATGTAATTATGTAATATTAGATAATAGGTTAATAAATATAGATATACATATCTCTCGCACAACCCAGCATTAAAAGATTATAATTATGTCTCTCTCTCTCTCTCTCTCTCTCTCTCTCTCTCTCTCTCTCTCTCTCTCTCTCTCTCTCTCACTCTGGTACAATTTCTTTATTATTTTATTGAGCTCATATTTTAATTTCTAAAATGAATGTAATTTTGTGTGAAATTGGTCATTATTTTGAATTATGTTGTTATGTGAAATCTAAAATGATGGAAACGATCTCACCAAAATTGCAGCGGTTGTTCGTTCTCTGTACGGTAAAACTTTGCGCACAGCGAGTTTACCGTTTACGCTACCGGTCACATTTTATAGTAGCACTGTTGTAATTAATATAGTTAATTAACCACTTTTAGTGGTGTAAAAATTGAAATTCACACTCAGTGAACGATTTGCCGGCCAGCTGCGATCACGCTTCCTGATGAAATGACACAGATCCTTTGTCCCATATTTCTTAGGTGGGGCGCAAACTACGTCACCAGGCTATTGTTTGTCTGTTTACAGCATCGCCTTGTTTACGGAAACACATTCCTTGTCGCTGGCGTCATCAGGGATTGGCACTTTATCTCAATATACGACATACGGTTTTTTGTTGTGTTTCATGTCTTTTGCTATGAAACAGTTAGAATCCTGGTAAACATTTATATAGTTCACTCACTGTAGATTTACAAAGATTATTAAAGGTTTATTTAATTTTGACCAAATCGTAAAAAAAAAGGATACAATACTTATGGTCTTTTATACCATGTTTATGTTAATTAAAAATTGTACCAGAATTGTACCATTACAAAACCCCCTCAATGAAAGATTTTGTGCCGAAGCATAAAAACTTTCATTGACCCATTCATACTTCCTAAAGGGATCAGCCAAGATAGGTCGCCATAACCCCCTTACAATTTATATAAAAGAGAACAATAACTCACCCGTGGTCTGATGATGAAGACAGTACCTGCATGACCTTACTGGACTTCTCCTTCGAGATCCCAACACCATAAGGCCACTTAGGCGCGTAACGCCCCTGCTCTGACGCGCTGGCCAGCTCAGGACCGCTGTCACAACATCACCAAACACTGAAACAATAAATGAAAAATCAAAATAGTGGCTTGGTATATTACTCTATCCTTAACTGATCTGGTTCCCCTTAGCTAGGTGCTGGTTTGTGCTAATAAGCACTGGGTTTGCTTGAAATACTACTAAAATATAATTACAAAAATGTAACTCACAAGAATTATATAGAATTTCCCTTCTCATTATGGACTACCCTGAATTATTAAATTGTTTCGATTCCCATCGATTATATTTAACTCTTTCTATTTTATAATTATTATAATTATAAAAGAAACACATATTGATATAAAAGAATTAATTATAACTGAAAGTATGGAAATTCCCATATAAATCTCCCAAATATTCAAACATGGAGAAAAACAAACTATAGACAAAATAATTAATAAATCTTTACGGTATTATTTATTCATAAATCTTATTGAATTGTTAAATTAAAATTATTATTATTATTATTATTAACAGGTAATAATTGGTGCTGTTAACAATATTTACCCCTCTTTCTCCTCCACACACACTATTTCTATACATCATGTTAAAATTTCAGAACTTAATACATAATACATGATAATACATTGATACATTAATATACATGATCATTATATTAATACATTTAATACATTTTAAATTCATATTTAATCTTGATTAAGATTTGCATATTCTATGGATTTAAAGTTGCATTTAAATCATTAAAAAAAATTTACAGTTTCAATTAATTAATTCATTAATTAGACATCAATTATTTATTATAATTATTAATATTTATTTCAAATTTATTATTAATATTCATATTATTATTGTTATTATTTCATTTTCATTTCTTACTTCCCTTCTACTCTGAACTTTCTACCTACCTGACTACCTAACCTTTCACATTCTAATCCTTAGTCTAGTCTGGGTGACTCCTGTATCCACTATACTTTTACTTATTATAATCTTACTCACCTTTCTTCTAAGTAACCACCAAATTTACCTATCATGACACCAATATCTCAATTATAAACACCTTTACTAATTTCATTTAAATCCTATGGCACCGCTCGTCTTTGCACAGAGATGGGTGTTCCCTACCTGGCTATATACATTCATAATATTTTGCCCTTCCAAAAAATTCGGCAAACATTCCCCTAAACTACGCTAATACCTGCCGCAACGCTATACGTTGGCTACTCCTTATCACCTCACCCCACTACAAAATATCATCAACAACAAATATATGTTTAACCTTGACTTTACTCACCTCTACAAATAATCACTAACTACTGTGTCCCTAAATATCTAATACTTTCTTTGTATTATTTTCTTCAAAAATTCTTAACTATCTAACTCCCATTTACTTCAATTGAATAACTCATATACTTTTATCTATACCCAGGCTCTATCCCTGTTTAAACATTCTACCTTACTGTAATCATTGACAATTGTCTTATAAAATTCATCTCTCACCTACTCATAACAATACATCTCACTTTTCAAATATATGTATTCTTACTTAAACATTATTATTATTCATTAGGAATTACTTTCAATACAAATTAAATAATAATTTAACTTCTATGACAATTAATAATTTACTTCTGTTACTAAGATAGTACAACTTTCTTTTGTACTATTTTAATTCAGTAATTTACCTTTAATTATTATTTAAACTTGTTTAATTAAACAAAACATGTTAATTATTCAAATACATAATAACTGGTGTACACAAAATATACCTGTAATACAACATCAAAAATACATAAATAAATTGATATATAAAACATATGAAACAACGAAAAATATACACTCCAAACACATTATTTTGTTATTTATCAAATTCAGTCCATAGCAGTCCAATTCAATACCACTTTTCACATATATTTAATGTTCATTACACAATGGAAACACTCTATCCTCCATCGTTGAATAACAACCTAATCTTAGTTCTATTTATCTTATTGTCTAAGGAATAAATTTTATGATTGGAAACATTATATTCATATTCATCTATCAAACAATTATCAAACAAATATATCAAGTCACGATCAAGTAGGGTTCTGTCTATCTCAGTAATATCATATGTTATAATTTGGTTATTCATCTTGTAATTATCATCATAATTTTCTACCACAGGTAAGTACTTAATACCCTTATTCTCATCATTTATTGTTATTTCAATTTTACTGTTACTATAAGGTAAGTATTCATTATTTTCCTCCACCGTATCTATGCCTAACCTTTCTACCAATTCTCTGTACTTTCTATTTACCTTAAAAAATTTTATTACTTTCTTTTTCTCACTATATCTCTCTATACTTTCTCTCTTAATATATTTCTCTCCATAACACCAAGTTACACTCTCTCTCTCCAAATATGCAGGGGTTCCTAACTTAAAATTATTGCACCACTTATGAGGTACACAAAAACACCAAGAAACTTTATTTGTAGACCTATCGTCTCCCAAATACAAATTGAAGGAACTCTTGTCCTTATAAAAAATACGTGAAGACTTTTCTTCACCCCCTAACACAACATCAAAAGAAAATTCTACCCCCTGCACCCCTTGTACAAAAATACTTTCTCCAAGCTCTCTCTCTGACTCAATACACTCAAACACTTCATTATCACTCATAATACTTTCATTATCATTTTCTAACACCATATTCTTACTACCTGTAAATTCATTATTCACATTATCACTGTTAATTACTTTGTTAGTCAGTACTTCGTTTTTCGTACTGTTTTCACTACTATTTACCTTCTGTTTTTCTAGTTGAATTAAATTCTCGTCCAATTTTTTAATGACCTTGTCACACTGCTTAATGAGATTATCATTACCGTTTATAATTTCATTCTTTAATTCATTGAACTTGATATCAAAACTATCAAATTTGTCATCCAACTTTGTAAATTTCTCATCAAATTTATTTAATAACAGCTGCATCAAAGCAGCTGTACCATCTGGTTTAATTTCTGAACTAGTTGAAATGGATGTTGAAGGAACTGTGTTTAACTCAGTGGCTCTGGTTTCACTGATCTGACTGATCTGACTAATTGGGGTTAATTCAACGTCCATCTCACTCGTAACTGTTTCGTCAGCTATGCTGACCATTGTATTATTATCTTCATCAGTATTCATTTTGCTTATTTATAATACAGGCATGCATCCAATCTTATAACATAACCTCGTAAAATTAGGTTATGTTTACGTATTAAAATTTTGGCGTTTATTACCTCAAATAATTTTTTCCGCTTTCTTTGTAGGCGTACTCCACATAAAATTAGATTATATATAGAGTCCCTGTTCGCAGGCGACAAATGTAACTACACGTTTATTGCTGACAATAAATATACGATATACGATAAACGTATAGACACTGTTTTCAAAAGTCGGGCGCCATCTTGGTCTAAGAATATATGTGTTAATAACTTTGTCATTTTACTTACCATTGCTAGTCACTATAGGGCAGGAATTCGTTACGCGAACTTTTGAGTAGCGGAAATTATTTAAAATAATAAAATACCTGGTTAAAATTGTTACCAATGATATACCCTGTTTATTTTAATAGAATTACATCTTACATAATGCTGCATTCAGCGAACTTTAAACCCTCCAAAATCATGAAACATGTAATATAAAATATGTAATTATGTAATATTAGATAATAGGTTAATAAATATAGATATACATATCTCTCGCACAACCCAGCATTAAAAGATTATAATTATGTCTCTCTCTCTCTCTCTCTCTCTCTCTCTCTCTCTCTCTCTCTCTCTCTCTCTCTCTCTCTCTCTCTCTCTCTCTCTCTCTCACTCTGGTACAATTTCTTTATTATTTTATTGAGCTCATATTTTAATTTCTAAAATGAATGTAATTTTGTTTGAAATTGGTCATTATTTTGAATTATGTTGTTATGTGAAATCTAAAATGATGGAAACGATCTCACCAAAATTGCAGCGGTTGTTTGTTCTCTGTACGGTAAAACTTCGCGCACCACGAGTTTACCGTTTACGCTACCGGTCACATTTTATAGTAGCACTGTTGTAATTAATATAGTTAATTAACCACTTTTAGTGGTGTAAAAATTGAAATTCACACTCAGTGAACGATTTGCCGGCCAGCTGCGATCACGCTTCCTGATGAAATGACACAGATCCTTTGCCCCATATTTCTTAGGTGGGGCGCAAACTACGTCACCAGGCTATTGTTTGTCTGTTTACAGCATCGCCTTGTTTACGGAAACACATTCCTTGTCGCTGGCGTCATCAGGGATTGGCACTTTATCTCAATATACGACATACGGTTTTTTGCTGTGTTTCATGTTTTTTGCTATGAAACAGTTAGAATCCTGGCAAATATTTATATAGTTCACTCACTGTAGATTTACAAAGATTATTAAAGGTTTATTTAATTTTGACCAAATCGTAAAAAAAAAGGATACAATACTTATGGTCTTTTATACCATGTTTATGTTAATTAAAAATTGTACCAGAATTGTACCATTACAGGTTATGTCTGGGTATTCATGTCCTGTGTTTATTGCATGTGTGGCTAAATTGGATTTGTATATTTCTGGTTTTTTGTATGCGTTTAGGTGTTCAAAATAACATTTTTTCAGCTGTTTTTTTGTTTGTCCTAAAGCTGGTTTTTTGTTAGATAATACAACAACTAACAGTATATACAAAATTGAATGCCAAGATTGCAATAAATGTTACATAGGACATTTGAATATAGAAAATATTTCTGTTTTTTGTAATTAAGATTTTATAAAATGTAAATTGCTTGTATTAGGGGGAGTTGCGAGACCCAAAAGCCCATTACATGTGTGTTAAGTAATTCGATGATGAGAGATGGGAGTATAACCAAAGATTCAGTAAAGAGAGAATGTGATGTTAAATTAAATATTTTATTTTAACTTTATGAATACGTATTTGTTTAATTGTATTTGCCTATTATTCTCTGCCAAGTACACTAAACGATATCCTGGTTAACCTTAACACATAAAATCAATATTTACATAATATCTAAATATTTACTGGAAATACTTCAGTTGGCGCCCGAACAGGGACGTTGTAAATTGAATTTAAATTTTTGAATTTATAACTTAGTCGAAAATGGGAGAGACAAATACAAATACAGACTTATATGAGAATGCATCTGTGTTGGACGCCACACAAGATGATGTAGTAACCACAAATGAAAATGCCAATGAGAGTGTAGGCGAAATAACAAATGTAATTGAAACGGGTAGAAGATGAGAGTAGTAAAAGTAATAATGTAGATATACTTAGCCAATTATCATTGATTATGGAAATGATGAATAATAAATTTGACCAACAATATAACAATAACAATAATTTGAACACAAGCTTGAATGAATTTAAAACTGAAATGATGCGTGAGATAAATGCAAGTAGCGTAGAGTTAAAGTCAGATATAAATGCAAATAACGTAGAGCTGAAAACCGAAATAAAAGCAGAGATAAATGAAATAAATAATAGATTTAATAAACAAGACGAGAAATTAAGAGACATAAATAACGAATTTGTGAACATAAGAACCGAAATAAAAATGAGTAATTTAAGTATGAATAACCCATTTGAAAGTATAAGTGACAGTTTTAATGGAGTGAGTGAGAAGTTCATGGAAATAAATAATAAACTAGAGAAACAGAGTAAGACTATTGCGGGAGTGAAAGGTGAAATGACTATAAATATAAATAAAATACAAACCGAGATAAAAAATGATATAAAAACAATTAGCGAAAAGCAGGATGAGAAACTGCTAGAGACAGACAAAAAATTTGACACGTTAACTAATAAATTTAACAATAAATTTAAAAAACAAAATAAAAAAATTGACGGTAATGTTCAAGGGGTAATTGATGAATGTGAACGGATTAAAAAAGCAAATAAGATACAAGAGAGTATTAATAATGAATTCAAAAGCAACATTGAACAAATTGGTACAATTAAAACTAGTGTAACTAATTTGAAAAGTAACCAAACAAAACATGAACAAGAAATAATTAAAGTTAGAGAAGATCTAAGCTTAGCATATAATCAAAAACTAACCAATGTGAGTGAGAGAGTGAACGCTGACGTTGAGTTAGGTTATTTCAGTAATGAGCTTAAGGGGGTGAACCCCATACAATTTTTAAATTCCATAAAAAGTTTCAATAAGTATAACAAAGAAAGTTGGGAAACAAAATTGGTACGAATTTTGAAATATTTTAAAGGGGATGCTAAAATTTGGGCGGACGCTCATAATGATAATTGGGCAGATTTTGATGAATTTGAACGAGCGTTTAAAAATAAATATTGGTCAGAGGAAAAATAAGAGGGTTTACGTAGCATAATAATGGGATGGGGTAGTTTTAATATTAAACATATGAGCATTACTGCGTATGTGACGCGACTATATAGCCAGGTTAAATATTTGGAACCACCAATGCCTCTTCCATCCTTTATAAGGTATGTTAGTAAACATTTACCTAAAGACATACGGTCCACAATTAGCTGAGTTATAGAAAATATTAGAAGCTTACCAGAGTATGAAAGAAGAAGAAGACAATAAGTATCAATTTAGAGATAATGAGTCGAGGCCAACAAATACCGAAATAAGACAACCAGACCGTTTTATTAGACATGATAATAATATGAGTAGATCAGAGGGGGGTACGTGGTTATGTCGACACCCTAATTGTAGAGCCAGCAACTATAATAGTTCTCGATATCAGTGTTATAGGTGTCGGGGTCCTAGGGGGTGGTGCCCAAGCGAGAGAAGCTAATTATAATAGACGGTTTGATAATAGTGAGTATAATAATAGAAGGGAAAATTATGGTAATGAGTTTAGAGGTAATAATAGAGGAAGAGGTTTTACCAGTAATAGGGGAATGCCGGGAGGTTTGAACCACAGAGGGAGAGGGGGATATGTTGGTAATGTAAATGAGACTAGGGGTACTGAAGCACTTTCTAATAATAATAATGGTAGAGTGGATAATAGGGGGGGGCGCACAACGAACCACCACCACCAGCACAGTTAAACTAATAAGGGCGGTTGAAAAGGAAAGTCCCCAGCCGTCTAAAAATGACATAACAATAGGGTCGCTTATTACCAATATACATAACGAATTATAAGAGGAAGAAGTAGAGGAGAGCAGTAATAACTTTAGCATGGCTGAGTTCGAAGCCGAAGTTTTCAATTCCAAATACACCTTTCTAGTAGATTAAGGGAGTGAAATTACGGCTATAGATGATAAAATTTTTGAGAAAATAAAAAATCAAACCACTGAGACCGTTCCACAACTACCAGAGTATTGGGAATTAGTGTTATAGGTGTAACAGGTGTTTGGAGTAAGAGAGTAACTAAGCAAATAATGTTACATCTAAAAATAAATAAATACAAAATAAATGTGCTTTTTTAGTAATTCCAGGTTCGAATATGGGGGCGATAATGGGAAATGATTTTTTTAAACAATTTTAAAGTTGAACTAAATTATTATACACAAACTATGAAATTAAACAATGAAAACAATATAATCGAAGTACCGTTTATACGAAGAAGAGATGTAGAAATGAAAGCGTTAAAAATAATTAGTAAAGGAATATTAGTATCCGATGATGAAATAAATGAATGGAGACCCTTGATGATTAATTATTGTAATTTAAATAGGCATGACTTAATTGAAACTGAAAATAGTTCGGTTGAAAAAATGAATAAAATTCTATATCAAACTGGGGAGTTTAGTTATCAAGATAGAGAGAAAATAGTACAGGTAATAGATAGAAATAAATTAGTTTTTTCAGATAAACCAGGTCTAGTAAAAGGTTTTAGAGGTAGATTAATTGTTAAAGAAAAAACACCTTTTGCGCCTAAAGCATATCCGGTACCATACTCTAAAAGGGGGTTTAGTACAAGAAGAAATAAACAAAATGTTAGCAAAAGGAATAATAGAAAAACCCACCTCACCATATTCCAACCCTTTAGTAGTGGTTACTAAGAAAGACTTATCAATAAGACTATGTTTAGACGCTAGACAAGTAAATAAAATAATTATTCCAGATAGAGAATCACCAGAACCGGTGGGCGAGATTCTACAACGTTTTAGTGGTACTAAATACATTACTATTTTGGACTTGACGGCTGGGTATTGGCAGATCGAATTAGAGGAGGGGTCTCGCAAGTATGTAGCATTTCTATATAATGGAAGAAATTATCAATTTTGTAGATTGCCTTTTGGACTGAACGTGTGTCAATTTTTATTAAGTGTTTGGACTATGTATTAGGGAGAGAAATTTTAGAGTTTACAACTGTTTATGTAGACGACATAGTAATACTGTCACCAGATATTAATACACATTGTGAAAGGCTAGATAGAGTATTGAATAAATTACATGAGTATGGAATAACTGTCAAATTTAAAAAATCAGAGTTTTTAAAGGAACAGGTTAATTTTTTAGGCCACATAATTTCTGCTAAGGGTATCAGTACAGATCCTAAAAAAGTAGAGATAATACAAAATTTTCCAGCACCCAAGAATGTTGAGCAGCTGCAAAGTTTTTTTAGGTCTGTGTAATTATTATAGGCAATTCGTAGAAAAGTATTCCTATTTAACTGTACAACTGGGGCATTTATTAACCCATTCGCTGACTTTGACGAGTGTAGCCCGCACCATTTTATCAGTACTGTGGAGACTTTGACAAGTGTAGCTCGCGCCACTTGTTCAGTTCACTGACTTCGACGGCAATCGCTCGCCCATTTGTTTCAATGTAAGAACTGCTTTGTAGTAGTTTTATGAATCTCTAACAGATGTCAGGCAAATTTAAATGCGTTCTACATGTGTTTTTATTTACTGCTATGTACCATTGTTTAACATATTTGCAGGTAATAAATCTGCAATAAAAAAATAGACATTTTTTGAAAATTAATTCCTTAAAAAAATAGTCAGTGACTGGGTTAAGTAAAGGTAATCGATGGCAATGGTGTGTACAAGAGCAAACTGCATTTGAACAAATAAAAAATAAGTTTTTAAACACTGTCATATTAGCTCATCCTAATTTTATGGAACCATTTTACATACACACCGATGCATCGGATATAGCTTTCGGGGTAGAACTGTTTCAATTAGATGGGGAGGGTAACCATAATGTGATAGCTTTTGCAAGTAGATCCTTGGTAGCTAGTGAAAAGAACTATACTATAACAGAAAAAGAAGCACTATTGATAGTTTTTGCTTGTAAAAAATTCAGGCCATATTTGTTAGGAAACAAAATAATAATAAGATTAGACCATCAAGCCTTAACCTTCTTAAAAAACTGTAAATTAACACATGGTAGGTTAGTGCGTTGGATGTTAATACTACAAGAGTACGATTTAACCATAGAGTATTGTAGGGGTAAAGAGAACATAGTAGCTGATGTCCTATCTAGAACTGATTTTAATAATAATACTGATGTAGATACGGCAAATACATATTGCTACGACAGCACAGAACAATCTACGCATTTATCGAATATGCCAGAAGGATTTCGATGTAAGCGTGTGGTGTTCGTGCTACTAGACGCATTTTGCGAGAATTTTCTCAACTGTGCCGGGCTTCGCTCGGGCACTCGGACTGTGTCAAGGCCGTAGTAATTACGTAGTTCACGAGAGATACGATGCAGTTTGGAAGCTTCTGGTGTGTGTGAGCGTGACTATAAATACATCGCGTAGCGGCCTTAGTTTTCAGTTCCATGCGAGATATTGGTTAGTGCGGTTCGAGAGTATTAGTGCGATATATTTCCAGAGCGGTTCGAGTTATTACTGTGTACATTCAAATAGTTATTATTGAAGTGTTGCGTTTTATAATCAGACGGTATAATTGTAATACAATTGAGTTTTAATATTTGTGGACACTTTATTACGTGTGTACAATTTTCATTTGATTTGTTGTAGAGACTGTGTTGTTAATTACGAACTATTTTTACTGTAACAATTAAAGGTGTGATTAGTGACTTAATTGGTGTCTTGTACTTATTTTGTTTCCACTGTACCTACGACGATCGAGTAGCCCGTCGTAACAATATAAAATATTTATAATTAAAGAAGTGGAGGGGGTAAATATGAAAAAATTAATACATAACCTACCAACAGAACAAGAAAAAGATACAGAACTTGGTAAAATAATAACAGCATTAAATAAGATACCCAATATATCTAACAAATGGGAAAAACATTTTAGCTTGTATAATAAACATTTATTTCATCGGACAAATGAACAAGGTGATGATTGGAAATTATGCATTCCTAAAGTTTTAATATCCGAAGTAGTGAAAGATTGTCATTTGAGGTATGGTCACATAGGTCCTGAGAAATGCAGTGACATATTAAAAGAATCCTGTAAATTCAATAATATGGAAAAAGCCGTACGTTAAATGTTAAAAACTTGTGAAATTTTTCAGAAAGCTAAAGTAAATAATCGTAAACAGGAGGGTTTAATGCAGCATGTAATACCAGACAGTCCTTTAGCAATAGTTGCCGTTGATTTATATGGCCCCCTACCCAAACGTCGAGGCGGAGTGATTTATTTATTTGTCGTATTAGATGTTTTTACTAAATTTGTAAAGTTGTACCCTATTAAAAAAGCTACATCTCTGGTATTAACTAAAAAGATAGTCAGCGAATACATTGCTGAAGTAGGTAGACCTAAAATAATATTATCGGATCAAGGTTCTCAGTTTACCAGTAACACTTGGAGGGAAACGTTAGGTTGGGAAAATATTTTAGTTAAGCATACATCAGTATATCATCCCCAATCAAACCCTAGTGAGCGTGTCATGCAGGAATTAGGGCGTATGTTTAGAACCTTTTGCCACCAAAAGCATTCATTGTGGGCCACAGTGGTGCCCACAGGGGGGGATCATAGCGCAAGTTGCGCATTGAGAATTTTTGGGGGGGATTTTTTCAAGAATAACATTTTAAATCCAACATTGATAGAAATGTTTACCATGTTTGTGCAACAAACTAAGCTATTAGTAAAAAACTAAAGCAATTGCATATCGTTATGATTGTTTTAACGAACTGGCGGCATAAATGTCTCTACCAGTACAACTAGTAGTAAATTTTGTTTTGGAATTTGGAAAACACCCTGGCAGCCTGCAGCAACATACTGTCAATAAGTCAGCGTCCGTGATCGTGAATGTAAAAATGTGTGCGTGTGCTAAGCTTGTAGACCGGTGGGCAGTGGAGTAAAGGGGGCGGTCTTCAGTTCTTATCTCTGGTCCACCAGCCGCACACGGCGGCAGTCTGCCCGTGAGTTTTACTCTGTAATGCGGTGCTTTGTTTGTGTGAGTTGGTGTTGGAATGTAATCTCGTGTTTCATAATAGTTGTCAAAATGCCGAAAAAACTGAAACAATCGTTTAAGTATAAGTGTATGGAGGTTATGTGTAACACAACTCATCGAAAAGACAAGTGATTAGAACATTGTGAGAAGAAACGCGCCTAAAAAATTTAGACATAACCTAAACATTAGTTTTAAAATGGTTGAAGTGAAGTCCGGTGATGGCCCGTGGGTGAAATACACTGATGCTGAATCTTCTGCTGACCCCAGTACCAGTCAACATCATATTTTAGATTCCAGGTATGTAAAATATAATTATTTTTGTCTCGTTCAGTTACCGTTTGAATAGCCCAAAATAGAAACAACTTTATATAAGATACAAAGGAATCGCTTTATTGCGTAATTTTTATTCGGGCTTATTAGCATTTTTGTACTACCGGTAACATTTTATTATATTTGTTGTTCTGTTATTTCCACTAATACGGCAAACATTAAAAATAATAAAATAAAGCAAACAATAAAATAACAACTTTGGGGAGGGGAGAGTTCTAAAATCGTTGTATTTTTTTAGATCGAACGTAACCAATGACGTTACAACTGAGGACATAGATGTATCATCAACTTCAAGTGCGAAACCCCCAGACGAGTCACAAGATATAAATCCAACATTTGATATCGTGGAGGGTAGAAATGACGACAAAATGCAAGCTAAAGCACCTCCTTCGTTTGTGACTTCAAATTTAAATACTAAATTATCGTTACCGCCAAATGTAGAGTTAGAAATCAGTAGCCCTTCAGGCTCAGATCTGAGCCCAGAAAACATTCAACCAGATAATCCAGACCCATTACCTGGTGTTCATGATGTAGAAGACCCTGCATCATTTGCCAACATCAAACTATCGGCGGAGGAGATAAATTTGGGTCTTCGACTAGTAAATCAAGATTTGTCTTCGATGAGTTTCCCTTCAACAGGCGGAAGAAAATTTAATCCAGCTTGGAAAATCAGCACTTTACCTGATGGGACTAGAAGTAAAAGAAGCTGGCTAGTTTATAGTCCGATGAAAGATGCGGTTTTTTGCTTGCATTGCACTCTATTTGCTCTGCCAGAAGAAAGAACGGGATGGGGTACAACTGGCTGCAGAGGTTGGACTGAGCATCGAGGTGAGCGCTACATAGAACACCATGAACAGTCAAAACAGCATTTATCTTCCCAAGTCGCTAGAATCTAGTGGATATCGCAGAAAAGAATAGACTCCTCACTTGCTGAAGAATCTGACCAACTCGTTCATCACAACAGAGAAGTGTTGTCGGTAATAATTGATTGTTGTCGGTATTTAGGTGAAGAAATGCTAGCATTCAGAAAAAAGGATGTTTCAGAAGGGAAATTGGTGAAACTGTTCTCACTGATAGCTAAGTATAATCCCGATGCCAGAGTATACCTTGAAAAGATAGAAAAAATCAGAAACCAAAAGGGAAAATTGGGGTCAAATTTTCTCAGTTATCGAAATGTATTTGACTTGATTAATGTTATGAGTAACATTGTAGTCTCAAAAATAGTCAACAATATAAATTTAAGTAACACCTACTCAGTCATCCTGGATTCAATACAAGACATAAGCAAAAAAGAATGCACAGTGGTTTTTCTCCGATATGTTGAGCACCTAGATGAGCAAGGAGCTCCCAACAATCCAGTAAAACCGGAAGAACGGTTGATCAAAGTGTTCACAAGTGGCGACACAACAGGGGAAAACCTAGCCTACGAATTAATGAACACTCTAAAATCCATAGGAATCAGCCCTAATGGCATGGTGGGGCAAAGCATGGACGGAGCAGGGAACATGAGAGGTCGGTACAATGGCTTAAAATCTGTTGTGCTTAGATAAAGTCCCCTAGCATTTTATGTATGGTGTTGTTCTCACCAGTTTGCATTAGCGGTACAAAAGTCTATTGATGTTTGCCCTCAAATGCGAAACATGTTCTCCCTCCTTCAAGAGATGTATGTTTTCATGTCTGGGCATCGACGTCACCACATGTTTATCGACAATTTGAAAACGGGCCTAGCACAAAACAAAATGAAAAGTGTAAAACGAGTGCAGACTACAAGATGGTTGAGTAAGAGTGATGCTCTCAAAAATGTGCTAACATGTTACAAAACCATCAAAGAGAAATCTGTCTTGACAAGAAATCTGACAATGACACTAAAGCGTCTGCGAAAGGACTGATCAACAGTATGTCAGATTATGAAAATATATGTGCCTTGCACATTGCTTCAACTATATTTAAAGTTCTTTCTCCAATCACAATTTGCTTACAAGCCAAGTCAGTTAATTATGGCATGATACCAGCAGTTATCTTAGAGACGAGGGCGAAACTGAAGACATTAAGAAGTGAAAAAGAGTGGGACAAACTTACAAGTTCAATAACACAATTTTCTGATCAGCACAACATCTCGCAAGTCCGAACTCAGCGAAACCGAAAACGGAAATGCCTCATGGACGAACTTTCGATAGACGAAAAAATTGATGACCCTGTAAAGAAAATGAAGGTTGAGGTTTATTTCCTAGTCTTAGACTCATTATTGTCTCAATTGAATGATCGTTTCCCGGACAGCTCGCTTGCCATGGTTAAACAACTGTCTTATTTTTCTCATGGAGGAATTATGAAAATCGCACATGAATTGGAGACTGGAAAAGACTTCAACCCCGATAAGATAAAAGAGCTGTGTATTACAATCTGGACAATGACCTAATTGCTTCAGAACTGGAGACGTTTTGCAATGTGTACAAAGTCACTCACGCAGACATCGACATATAAGACATGTTACATTCCCCTGAAGCTGAAAGGATGGAGATAACAGAGGATGAAGTGCGAATCCCGGCAGGGGCAGAGGATCCAGATGGCAGTGAAAATGAGGAGGTAAAGGAAGGAAATTTACAAAGTGAGAAACATAGGATGATGGACCAACGGACAATGAGAGGATTCATTAGACCATTCAGGTGTGTCCTTAACCTTTTGGCTCTACCTAATCTGACAGTGATGTACCGAATATTGTTATCTCTTGCCGTGACCAGCTGCTCTGCAGAGAGAACGATGAGCCATTTGAAAATAGTGAAAAATCGGCTTCGGACAGCATGCGAGACTCTTGGCTGTCAAGTTTGTTGATTCTATCCTGTGAAAACAACGTACTGAGCCAGATACAAAACGAAGAAATCATTAACAAATTTGCAACCACAAGTGTACAAAGAAAAAAGCTGCTTTTGTACAAGACATTTAAACAACGTGATAACTAATGTAAATTTTTGCACAAACATATTTTTCCTATCATAATTTAAACTACATTGTACGTTGTTTTTGCATCATTTCATTGTATTGGTTTTAATACTACAATTATTTAAAATGTATTTTTAGTTTAGCAACACATTTGTTAAATACAATTTGCTAAGTACAATATTTGCTTGGTTTTTAATTACTCCAATACCCTTTGAATCTAGCCTGTTTTGTTCAAAGTAATGACATACAAAACTTCTAAACAATATTATTAGGGCTAATGATAAAATTCTGTACGCTTAAACTGGCCAACCACGTTCCAATATGACCAATATGTTTTAAAATATATCTCTCAAATGTCTTTGCATCTCATCCACACCCACACCAGTGTAGTGCCTTATCTTTTAAAACAATGATACAATTTAAAACAACTTAATAAGTGTAACAATTATCGTAACTGTAGTGTAGGATCTTGTTTTGTTTTTCATGACTTTTTTAACTAAAATAATTTGTATAGGCTTCAATTGGGGGGGAGTGCTGAGAATTTCTGGGGGGGATTTGCGCATTGGGCCTTGGGGGGGATGGGCACCACTGGTGGGCCACATTTGTGAATAAACTAGAAGGGTACATTAACTGTAGCTTACATGAGTCCACAAATTATAGTCCCCATGAGTTAATGTTTCAGAGGAGGCCATCACGCATAATAGAGGAATTAATAAAATTTCTGACGCGAATTGAGGTACCACATGGGAGAAAACTGGTGCTTGCCAAGGAGCGGCTCTTAAGTAAAGCAGAACAACGGAAAAGAAGGCATGATAGAAATTTAACACCCGTCAAATATGAGGTAGGGCAACTGGTATTAATAAAAAAAACCATGATCAATCGTCAGCTTTGGATAAAGAGATTAAAAAATTCTTCTTGTTATATGCAGGTCCATATGAGGTTAGTGAAATAAAAATGGAAAATGCTTATATATTAATAGACCTACAAACCAGAGAAATAAAAGGAACTTATAATGTAATACAATTAAAAAGGTATTATTTATCTGAGTAATGTTAATTATTCTTTTAATTCATTAAAATCATTAACAAATAAATACAAATTATTTTATAATTTAATGAAATGGGAGGTACATAAAAGTATAATCTTTGGGTTTCCCCATTTTTGGGCAGACACAGATGGACCACCTCTGACCGTGGATTTTGACATTCTGGAGGCGGACCATGGTTGACGGTAGCTCTAAACATCGGGCGAAACCAACGATGGTTCTATTCCACAAATTGGTGAAAAAATAGAAATTTAACATTGGTCATATAACGGGGAGGGGGACCCCAAAAGTTCGTGGATAGTTGCACATTAAGAAGGGCATTAATTTTGCCCATCCCACGAACTAACGGTTGCCTTATTTTCTAATTTAAAACCTACATAAGGCAATATTCAAATTATCAACTAGTGTTATATAAAATATCGTAGTTTTTTAGTTTAACTTAGCAAAATTCTGGTTTAGGGAGCTGGAGTTGAGGATGGGCAGGCCCCATAAGTGAGTAATTATGAATCGCAAGTATGTTTGGAAGTATCAAAGGAGTGTATAAAGGTAGCATTTATGTTTTGTGTTCATAATCAGTCAGTTAAATTAAAGTTAAATCTTCTTAAGAGAAATAAAACAATAAAGTAACTTAGTGGGAAATGTAAGTTGGCATGATGTATATTCCATTCTAGAAAGTGGTCAGTAATAAGATGGAAACATAGTTGATTATACAATGTAACGATTAAGAAAGTTTTTTTAAAATTGAAATTACAATTGTTGTGTTTATAGATTTTGTTCAGATCCAGGAATGAAAGGTGTGTCTTAAGATAATATTAATACAACTTGATATAATTTTTTATTGCATATAAGATATATACTACTTGTATTAAATGTGTAACAGTAGATTCCCCACCTAAGTGCGATCATGACCTCACCGGATCATGACCGAGAAAGTAGTTAATTATAGCAAATCATAAATTTTAATTGTTATAACCGGCTTATGGTTTGTTTTTGTTTTGTTAACCCGGTGGTTTGTTAAATTTAGTTGGGTGGTTATTTTTAGGGGAATCTACCAATTTTTGGAACAGGGCTATTTTCACCCATATAGGGGTAGTAGTCCATTAGGGGTGTATTAATCATTATTAGTAGGTATGTAATACTGAATTTTTATTGTAACGTGGAAGCAAGGATGGGGGTGGAATAAAAGAAAAAAATGTCCACACCTTCCGCATCAGTCCTTGTGGAAGCAACTGGGCGCTACAGTCCGGGGGGGGTCATAGTGAGTGTGGATGGGGGTGACCAAGTTACAGGCCAAGGGAGATGTGGTTTACGGCTAGGATGAGGCCGGCGATGGCCAAGATGCCTAGTGCAGAACACAGCAAATTGTAACGGGTATCAGGGGTTAAGGGATTTGGGGGGGGGGTTCAAGAAAAAAAAGGAGAGAGAGAGAGAGAGAGAGAGAGAGGAGTTGAAGGAGGAGAGTTGAACTAGCTATAAGGTTAGTCATTAAATGATTATTGTGGTCATATTGATGATCACCTGATACTGATAATAAGGCAGTATCATTGTAGTCCCAGGTTATATTGACGTTTTGATTATCGCAGTAATTGCTGTTCTATGTTACTCTTGATGTATATTATATTAACTTGACAGACATGATTGATTTTGTGCTCATGACGTGGAGAGTTGAAACATAAAATGTTTTTGACATGTAATAATAATGTGTGTTAAATTAAGCTGATTTTTATTTTATGTATATTGTATGTGATGTAACCTGTGTTTACAAGTTTGTTTAATTTTGATGTTTTTACTATGTTTTTTGAGTTTAGGGATTTTACTATGTCTAATATGTAAATATGGATATTACAATGAATTTATGTAAGGGTAGCCGGTTTGAAAATTAATTTGAAAATTATCTGATTTGAAGGCTGTAATAAATACTAAATGAATTTTGAGATACAATTAACTCAATATGAGAGGTTTTTAATAATTGTAAAGGATTTAATGAAAATGAAAGTTTTAAATAACATAAATTAAATTTAAATGATTTAATTAATTAAGAGGGATTTGATGATTTTAATAAGTATTGTTGAAAATTTTATTTTTAATTTGAGAAAAAAAATCTGATTAAAATATTTTAATGGAAAATTATATTTGAAGAAAAGATAAATTTTAATTCAAGTTAATAAATGAATTAGAGTAATTTTGAAGTAAATGTGGAGATTGTAAAATCTTTCAAAGATTCAGACTTGACAGGTCAAGAAAGGGTGTAGATGTCAAAAGTTTATGTAGATGTCCCTGTATGGGCATTAGTGTGGAACGAAAATGGCCTTTTTTTAATTTTCTTTTTTTTTAGTTTTGTAATAGTGGGGAAAAATTGCCTTTTAGGTTCAAAAAGAAGAAAAAAAAATTTGGTTACTATACTACAACATCTTGAGGTGCCGCAAAGAGCTTAAAGTTTGTAAAAAAATTAAAAAAATTAAAAAATTATAAACTTTGATAAATTATTTTTTATGGTTATCTCGTACATATAATATTACAAAAGATAGTTGTAAATACATATATAAGCATTAGAATTGGAAAAAATTATTAATTACAAAATATAATAATAATAAAAAAATATTTTTTAATGTCAAAAAGTTTGTATTTTTGCTAATTTTGAAACTTTTCCGAACATTTTGGTTGTTACAAACAGTAGTAAATAAGGTTGAAATAAAAGCTCGTCAAATCAATTATATATTTTTTTATTAGAGCACACATAAAAAAATATCATAATACACTTTTAAAGACATTGAAAGTTCATTTTTTATGATTTAAAAAACCCTTAATAATTACAAATGTTACAGCTGCAAAATGTTTGTTTCTACTTCATTGACACATTAAACTGTTTTTTTGTATCAAATTTTGGCATGTTCTCACGTGAGTCAATTTTTGCTCTTATATATCCTTCTCTTGCGATTGAACCACAGACATTTTGAGCTGATTCGGTCACAGTTTCACAGCTCTTTCCACTGCTTGCGTGTGACAAGGAAGCCGGGGAAAGTCGGTAAGTGGGTCCACTTTACTATTTGGTTGAGCTTCAGATGTCTTCCATATAAAGTCTTTGAGAGAGTCAATGGAAACATGTTTTACCAAGGGGGGGGGTTCAGTTACGTCATTTTCAGCCCATGAGATCATGTTGATGTAATCCTTTGCATCAAAGTTTATCTTTGGAACTTTAAACTTCCTGACTCCGCCTCTACTTTCTGTTCTTGCTTTTAAAACACGTCGTAAACCAAGTTCTCTTACATTTTTGCGCTCATTACATAGCATGGACAAAAGGAGATTTTATGCAGCAGCAAAGTACCCATTTCTTTGAATAACCGGGTCTAGAACGTTCTTGAAATCATCAGAGAGATAGCGTGAATATGAGATAAGCTTAAACAGATGTTTGGAACCATAAGTACATGAAGGTTTTAACTTAATGTTAAACCACACAGGTGCATACACTTTCACAATGTACTCAGCCAGAGTCTTAAGGTTTTCAGTTGGATTTTCAGTTGCCACATACAATCTAAGTATACGGTTTGCTAATGTAAGCCACCTGGAGTGAGCAAGTTTTCCAGGCTTTCTTAAAGATAAATCTAGTGAGCAATTTCCACTTGATACAGCGATACACATATCCAATAAATACTTCTGATCTGTACTTAAATCATTTATGTTCTCCAAAAGAGGAAGGTTATTTTCAATTGGCAAGAAAGTAACCACAGGAAGATTAGCACAGTTTTCCAGCTGCTGACCTATTTCGCCTTTAAACTCATTGGGTCCCTTCGTTTTACCATCTAAATGACAAAAAAGATGTTGCAAAGGTAGCTCATTTCCATGGAACAAACAAACTAACCATTGTAAAGGTCTTCCTATTTCATTTTCCATCAAAGAAATCACACCATTATTATGTCCAGTGTTTACAACGGTTCCATCACACCCAATAGCAGTAAAGTTCAAAAGTTGTTCGTTGTGTTCTCTATCTTCAAGAAACTCCAGTTACTGTCTGCTATGTCTTTTCCAGTGCCAGATTTAGGTGTTACGTGGCCTAAAAACTTTGAGTTTGGTTCCTCTATTAGTGAAACGTGCTCTTCTGAAATAACTTTTTTGTATAACTTAATTCCTTTCTTTTCTTGAACAATTGTTTTGTCTCTTCTTCCATCAAAAAACAATCCTCTATTTTCGGTTATCTGATCATAAAGACTGTCATTAATGAGATCTCTTCGATTTTTTTATCTTGCTCGTCTAATTTTCATCCTGTCTATTACTTTGGTTTTGTCTTCCCCTGTGATTACACCCAAGTCCTGTAAAGCAGCACTAGCTATAGCTGCAGCAGCTCTATCTGATATTCTGGTACGGTCACAAATGGAAGCTACAGATGGCAATTTAATACGCATTTGAGTGCTTATCTTTTTCTCTTTTTTCAGTTTTGAAGGGCCTGGTAGATTTATCTCTGCTTGTATATTTGAAGGACCTGGTTGGTTTGCCTCTTCAGCGCTGTCATTGTCGTCAGTAACTGTTTCTGATACACTAGTATTTTTTGTCCATTCTTGATTAAACTTAACTGTTCTCTGTAGTTCTTTACTTTTTCTTGCTTCTTTCTTCTTCAAAGCGCTTGTGGTAGCTATATCAACATTACCTATAACCATTTTCCTGGTAGAGCATTGATCTTTTAGAAACTCTTGAAACTTAGAAACTTAATATATTCATATTAAAACGCCTATTTGAAACTTTTTATTGTATAATCGAGACACATAAAATTCTTTGAAAAAGTTACAAAAAGTGTGTTTTTATAAAACTTTACCGCTCGTGCGGCACCTCAAGACATAATCCAAAAAATTAGAAAAAAAATTGTATGTCTTTTCTGATATAAAAACTGCTTTTTTGACAGTATTTGAAATTAAAAAAAAATTTTTGACAACTTCTTAAAAAAACTTAAAAATGTAGCGAAAATTGCAATTTTATGAAAATTTATCGTCCTTGCGGCACCTCAAGACGTGCTCCAATATTTTTCATATCTTTTTTTTATCTTATCTACACCATAAGGCAACTTTTCCGCGCTATTACAAATTAAAAATCCAAACTTGATTTTTTCGTTCCACCCTAATGGGCATACTCTGTTTACATTGGTGTTAAGAATATATATAGACATAATCAACTGTTTTTATATACTAGAATTAAAAACAAGAACCAATGCTTTGCCTAAGGCGAACCAATACAATTAAGGGGAAACGCATCAGTGGAGGATATGGAAGATTAAAAGAACCTTTTATTAAATATTTTGATGGCATGTTTAAGAGTCAGGTAGTACTGGGAGGCATACCTGTTCTGGCCGGCGTATCGGAGCAGCGACGTCTCGTGTCTGTTCGGCTTTGCGGTGTTGGGATTCTGAGGTAGAAAGTCCAGCAAAGTCAGATAGATACGTCCATAGCCATCTGACTATGGGGGGTGGATAAATCCATGATGATTATAATAAGAATTAAATGCGGTTATGGCTCCATGTCGACACTGGTCCCTTTAGGTTAGGCAATGAGTTTTTATGCTTTAGGGCATAAAACCTCTCATTGGGGGGGAATTGTAATAGGACAAAATGGGGAGGTTTATTTTATTAATTTCTGTATTAAAATTGACATTGCGAATTCCCATGATAGCTTGAACAAAGAACCACAGCAGAGCTTTTTAAATGTACGTTAGTCTGGAACGGTGTGCGCGGTACAAAATTCGAGAATTGTCATGTACAGAATGTGAGTCCACACGCACGGGTGCCTCACCTGCGCCGAACAATTAAAAAGGACCCTAAGATGCCGTAACAAAAAATGGCATGAGACGACAAATTTGCACCGCGTGTCTGTGAAGACGAAGGAAATGGTGAACCACGGCCTGTGGTATCGCCACCGAATATAGTCGATGGTCGAAAGAACCAATGAACCGTCGAAACATCGCAGTAAGGAGCTTAGACGTCATCGTATTTCTGCCAACATCTAGTAGACAAGGCCAAAGAAAAATCCTCGCCAGCCATTGTAGTGAGGCGTCACTCTACACCCAGTTGTCAGGACCGGCCGGTCACGTGTGTAAGTCGTCGAGCCGAAGTATTAATAAAATGTGTTGAAAAACTAAAAATGATCACGAAATAACTCATAATGAGTAGCAAATAGCTAAATTTATAAAAAGAACAAACTAATTTCTGAAACTATAGTGAAAACAGTGCGTGACACGTGGTAGCGTAACGACGTAGAACCTGCGAAAGGATGAGTACTCAACATTTTATACAAAGGCCTAAAAATAATCAATCTCTAAAGAAAATAACAAGTTACAAAATCAAACTCATTGTTACACAAGATCTAGAAACGGGGTGATTGGAATGTGAGTGGTGTGTGAAATTACCAAGTATTGGTTCGTCTTATGAATACAGAAAATATTTCTATTTTTTGTAATTAAGTTTTTATAAAATGTAAATTGCTTGTATTAGGGGGAGTTGCGAGACGCAAAAGCCCATTACATATGTGTTAAGTAATTCGATGATGAGAGATGGGAGTATAACCATAGATTCAGTAAAGAGAGAATGTCATGTTAAACAAAATAAAATAATATTTTATTTTAACTTTATGAATATGTATTTGTTTAATTGTATTTGCCTATTATTCTCTGCCAAGTACACTAAATGATATCCTGGTTAACCTTAACACATAAAATCAATATTTACATAATATCTAAATACTGGAAATACTTCAAAATGGGTTCCAAAAATATGGGGCTAACGCAATAAACTCGTTAAAAGTGATGTAAAATAAATAAATAAATATATATATATATATATATATATATATATATAATCACTTCCCGCTACAGTCCGTTTCTTGATGTATATAATACATTTAATATTTATAATGAATTTACCTCAAGATATTTTTTTCTTATTAGGAACATGTTTTGGGTACCATCTTGTACCCATCCTCAGCCTTCCGGTTTTTGTGTCTGGTGAAGTACATATGTGTTGGTTGACTATTATTATTGTGGCTTCCTGTTGGCTTCTGGTACTTCAAATTGGTTTCATTTTGTGTGATTGTTGTGTATGTGTTAGTTCCTTGTGTGTTTTCGATGTTGAGTGCTTTCAATATTGTGTCATGTTTTGTATTGATTTGTATTTGTTCAGGTATTAGTTTGTTTTGTGTTTTATGTTTGTATATTTGTAAATTTTCCCAAATGTTCATGATGGTGCCTTTGTGTGGTATATGTTTTATTAGTGTCACATTGGTTATGTCTGGGTATTCATGTCCTGTGTTTATTACATGTGTGGCTAAATTGGATTTGTATATTTCTGGTTTTTTGTATGCGTTTAGGTGTTCAAAATAATGTTTTTTCAGCTGTTTTTTTGTTTGTCCTAAAGCTGGTTTTTTGTTAGATAATACAACAACTAATGGTATCTACAAAATTGAATGCCAAGATTGCAATAAATGTTACCAATACCACTACTAGTTGGTAGTAGATCGACATCTTTACATTTATTAATAAAATCCGTGTTGTTTATGACACTATGATTGTTCTTTAAATTTATGTTTCTTTGATTATTTTGACGAGTTTGACCAAATTATAAGTTAGCATCGTTTGATATAGTAAATTTGTATACCAACATACCAGTAAAGGAAACACTAAATATCTTAAAAGAAAATTTATTAGAGAATAACAAATTAAATACACAGACGATAAACGAGTTACTTGGTTTACTTGAAACTATTTTAGAACAAAATTACTTTGCTTTCAATAACCAATTTTTCATTCAGGATGATGGATTGGCCATGGGTTCACCTCTCTCTGGTCTATTGGCTGACGTTTACTTGAATTTTTATGAAAACTCTCATTTGCTCTCACATAACAAATACAAAAATGATATAATATTTTATGCACGTTATGTAGACGATACCTTTCTAATTTTCAATGGTACTGTACGACAGATCGAAAACCTAAAACATTATATGAATAGTATTAATAAAAACATTCAATTCACGCTGGAAACCGAAGTGGATAATAAATTAAATTTTTTAGATTTATCTGTCATTAAACACATAGATAAATTGAAATTTAATATTTATAGAAAACCAACCACCACTGATGTGACAATACATGCTGACTCTTGTCATCCCTTTTCGCAAAAGTTGGCAGCTTATAATTACTTTGTCCGCAGATTGTTGGCAGTGCCTCTCAGTGATGATGATTACCGTGAGGAGTTGAATACCATTAAACATATAGCCTTAGCTAATGGTTACAAAAACACATTAATTGATAATCTCATCAAGAAACAAAATTCTAAAATCCAAGCCTCCAGTAGATAAGGGTACAAAATAACATTTATTTCTACCACATACACAAATATAATGCCAAAGATTCTAACCTCCACATTTAATAAATTGAATATTACCGCTACCTTCAAAACAAACAATAGTCTATTAAAAATACTACGTCATAGAAAACCCATACCTTTAGAAAAGAAATCCGGCATATATAAATTATCATGTAATGACTGCAACAGTTTTTACATTGGTCAAACGGGGAGAGGTTTCCTCAAATAATCTCACTTTGTTAAATAATATCAAGTCCAACTTTGCCCGCCACTTAATCTTACACAATCATAATTATACCGATTTCAAATCTAATTTGATACCCCTACATGTGTGCAACAAAGGCCGTTACATGGACGCAATAGAAGAGTTCGAAATATACAAAGTATATAATAACATAAACAGCCGAGACTTCATATTGAATGACCACTTAAATTTTAAATCCAACCCGCTTTACGATACAGCACTGAACCTGCTTAGATGTAATCACTCAGATAATAATTCAGTATCCGATCGGCTTCGCGGTGGTGCGCACCAGTTAGAAAGCGAGTGAGTTACATTGGTTGACAATTATGTCTAACATGTGATTTTAACTGTTAACGACCTCAATAGAGTGATTTAATCTGATGATGGAGCAGATGTTCCGAAACGCGTCATTTTAATCGACGTAACGAAGTCACACAACGGATACAAGGTGATTTATTTATCTATAATCTATATTCCTACGTGACTTGGATACCAAGAACCAACATGCATTTTAAATTAATAGTGACATTATTTTATAAACTCTTGTGCTATGATATTGCTAAGGAAAGAACCATCGCAGCTACCTTCTCTAAGCTTGGTATCCGCTTAAAGTTAAATTATTGTATTATTGCATTATTTAGTAATTTTTAATGTAAACAATTTTTTTACAGTTAATATGTAGCTAATAAAATAAAATTAAAAAAATTAATGTAAATTAGCATTGCTTATTGAACGCTTTAACGACCAAGGCGAGCGTATACGCCAGCTTCTTTTAGGCAATAAACATTTTACAGTTTACGGCTCATGTCTTTTATTCTTTGTTTCCCTTATGCTTATCTTTATTCATCTGGCATCAATAATAAATGTTCATAAATAAGAACGCAACAGAACTGCTTATGAACGCAACAGAACATAGCGTTAAACTGAAATAATGTGTCAGAATACTGAAATCTTATGATGAAACAAATGTGTTTATTTTGGAAAAGAACTTATTAAAAACCTCCCACTTTGGAGTCATTAATTGTTAAAATGACATAGCTATACCATTTAATGCAAAATATGCTCCGCTAAAGCAACAAAAGTCATAACAAAGCAGAAAAGTCAGACTTTGTACAGGTACAGTATATAGCATACGCAGTGTTCTTGCCCGCCACTGGTGTAGCGGTCGGACCGAATTCAGTGAATGCAGCACGCGATCCACATAGTATACATCAATGCAATCAAGTAGACTACATCTTAATTATCGCTAGGTGGACTCTACGATCTTTCCAAACAATTAAAGACTGTACGAGCTCCCCAGAGAAAGAGTTTCACAGTAATCAGATTTGTGCAGCTAAAGTAGAACTAAACCTAGAAAGGTGTACATCAAAAGAAAGCCATACAAACAAGATGGTGTTTAAAAATGTTTAAATAAACATGTCATATAAGCAAAATGCGGATATAAGAGTGAAGAGGAAAATTGTCGGTCGGCAATGAACCTATGAGGCATGCAGAGAGTGCATAGCTATAAGCAAAGCGTATATTATAAGAAGAAACCTCTAGAGTAACCACAAACCCGTAATTTCAGTAAAAATAGTGTAAAAATAGCTAAATAAAGATACATGTAAAGCAATACAGACAGAAAACGGGACTACACAATTAATAGACAAGTATCCTCAAATAAGCAAAGCCAGAATACAGCAATGTAGGTACGACACAAATAAATACGTAAAAAAATCTAGGATTAAAAACAAATAGAAACAAATATCAATTGTAATGTGTTCAAACTTAAAACGTTACAAGAAAATTTGTAACAAATATAAAGATTGGATGATGCCTATATTAAAGAACAGTGGAGAAGTTACTGCAAATAACCACATAATAGTCAACAGTTTGGGTTGAACCCAGTCGTTGCATTACATATGCATAAGGCAGCATTATGTATAAACCCTTGTTTTAAATTATTTCATTAAAAAAACTATAAAGTGTGAATTTATTACATACTATATACATATCTTTTTAATTAAATCGAATAAAGTGTTAAAACTAAGTGTAATTGGTTAATAAAATTTTAAGTTTGTAACGGGACCAAAAGAGGGAATTTTATTTTATAAAAATGGGGTTTTATTTTATTAAAATTTCAACACTTCATTTCATATGTGTGGCCAGTACACGGTTGAATCTAAAGTAGTTGCTAACAAAGGAACCGGGTGATGAAACAACAATGGAATGTGCGTGTCGCATACAACTGTTCGAATTCTCGGAACTGCAATACTGTGTTACGCGCAACCACGACCATGTGCGCGGACGGGGACGCTAAGCAGATCAACCGACACTATCGAAAATGGCGCAGAGACGAAGTTTTGTGAAACCTACAATCCGAGCTGAAGGAAATGTGGCTAAGTCACACCTACTCCAGTGAAGTAAACCAGTGGCAGTGTAATTTCGTCAACGTCCGACTCACGGGAATTGCACGTAGTGCCATGAGCAGTGACTATGATTTCGAACCAGCAGGCAGTGAGTTCCCGTATTATAAAATTGTGGAGAGGGAACCGAGGAAAAACTGCTGCCCAGTGCCTCTTACCAACAGACCGCATGCGGTCCATTCCATCTAAATTTTGTTAAAAGTTTTCTTTTCAAGGTCGGCCAACCTCACCAGTAAAAATATGTAATATCAGAAAGGTGCACTAGTGAAAGCATAACCGTTATAAGTGCCTCGAAATGAACAAAGATGAACTAATAGTTTTTTTGTTTTGGACATGTAAATGAGGACTTGGTGCGGGCCATGCTACTAGATCGCAGGAGACGCCGTTACCCAAGTAAACGTATTTTTTACCTAACAATTTAATGGGGCCAAAAAATTAAAAGAAATAACCGGGGGTTTTTAAAATTGGTATGTGAGTTGAGCGTGGGCATAGCTGGGACGCCTTAATAAATTAAAATAATATTGTAGGATAACTTAGTTGAAACGTTTATTTTTTGTTATTGTGTAAGCGTAGGTTTAAATGAGAAAAATAACGCTAAAATTATCTCAGTTTTTCATGATTAGAATAAACAAGAATTATCATCCATGTAATTTCATTAAAATGTTTTTAAAGGAATAATTTGCAGTAAAGAGTTGGTTGAAATTTAGAACTGAATGAGAACGTAACTTAAAAATGAAATTTAATAAAAATGAATTAGTAGCGTAACAATGTTTTAAGTTAATTATTACGCCACATTACCATCACCTATCCAGTATGAAAGATTTCGCCTAACGAACCTGGCAGAAAGTGTAATTTAAAGGTTTCGATTTTGAACCATAAAAAATCGTGGTGACCGAAAAATAGTGTGAGGTCTTCTGTGAGCGGTAAGACAGATTAGCGTGAGTATAAGGTAAGTACAAAAGAGTAGACGATAACAAGTTTAACGTGGTCAAGTTTAAAAATTTTCAAAAACAACTAAATTTGCAATTTCAGAAACAGCTTAAGCATTTTCTGTACAATATTCACGATAAAATCACTATAAAGAAGAAAAAATGACCTTTAAAATAAGGTAAGTTATATTTTTATATCTGTTCTAGTTTATGACTTACATAAAAATGAAAAGTATTAAAAATGGCCAGCATTCTTCGCGTATTATGAGTAAAAACACACAGCACTATAAGTGTTAAAAATAAATTTCAGAAACTTTTGGATAGCACCCAGTAGATAATTGACTGAATGCGATAGAGTATTAAAAAACCAAAAAACATTAATTTCTATTATGTATTAATCTGTTGCATGGTAATAAATTATTTTTTAAGCAGTGATTTTTCTAATATTCAACTCTATTATTTTCACCCTTCCCTCCTTCATGCTATTATTTCTATCCTTTGTCTCTTAATATATATGTTCATGTACAATGTATATGGCTATGCATCACGGTACTAAAACAATTACTACCTTTATTGTCTACGCTGTCTCTCAGCTGATTCAGTTTGTTCAACCGGCTAACTAGTTCAACAGCTCTACCTGCATCCTTAACAACATGTGCTAGTTCAGTCAGTATTGAGACTGGAACAATGCCAAATTTTCTCATCTCATCACTGTATGGCATCACTTGCAAATGATCATTTTCCCTGAGCATACCAAAAACAAAATTTAATTACATAATCTAATGGTGAACACTACATACAGGTAATTTTCTGTTATAATTATTAATTATATTTCTGTAAGTTAAAATATGGTGACACACATTGTAATGTGTCTAAAATATGGGGTATTTCATTTTATTTCATTTCGGGATTTTTGTAAAAAATATTGTGAAAGTTTTATTTTCCAACAAAACAGAACACGTGGTAAGTAGGAAACAGTGTTGAAACAAAGCAGCGTCGTAGTATTCAGTTACGAAACCAGGCAAACCACCCTCTATTTCTCAGAACTGTGAGTGAATGTGACAGTGCGCACGCACGCAACGACTCCAGTATGCGCACGGTAGGGACGCCAAGAAACTCAAACGGTGTTGTAAAAAATGGCGCTGGAGCGAACAATTTGTACGATCAACATGCGATCTACAGGAAACGTGGCTAAGGACCGCCTACTGATAGTGACGACAGACTAGCAGTGCCTAGAGATCGTCGACGCATATGACTGATACAACCACTATGTATCATGCATAGAGCCAATAAACTGTAACAAATCAACCTTGAACGACAACGAGATCTGATGGCCGTGGAACACTGTTTCCTCCCGCTCGCCAAGTAAGTTGCGCAGTTGTTCACTGATTAGACCGGCGCCGGTACTGAGCCGAGTGGGCTCCTTGCAAAATTTCATAATATAACAGTAAAAAATGAGTTAACAGTGTCAAAACCAAGTGGCGGTGATGTGTGAACAACGAGACAACACCAAAACACAATAGTTTTTTTTTTTTATTCGGGACAATTAAGAACTTAAAACGGGGCGACCACGCGGTCAACGAGTGAACACGTTGCTGGTTGGGGCTTTATGTAATGGGTTTTAATTCATAAGAGTAAAGGGGAATTTTGTTTTAGAATGTGAGTAGTGAGTGAAAGGCAGGCTGGGCTATCTTCGTAAAAGTAAGTAATTATAGTTAAGTATTGTAGTTAGACGTATGAACAAGAAGTTACACCATATTTGAAAACCATGTAAGGAAAATGTATTTGGTAAACAGAAATTTACATTTGCAATAGTTGATCATTAAAACTAATTATTTCTCTTCATAACGATGTGTAGAGTCAGTTATTTCGATAACCTTAATACAGGTTTGCATCTGATGTACATGTGATTGGATCCTGGACCCTGATAGAAGAGATCGTGGAGGTAGGTGGAAATTGTAATTTTGCATTTTAATATATTTAAATTGGATAAGAGCATAACAACATATGGCAACAATCTGAAAATGATATAACATTAATTTCTACACATGAAAATTTCAGATTATTCAGTTCGACAGTAGTATTTAATTGCTGTACCATACAATTTAATAAAAATTATTTATGCTTTATTTAAAATGAAACATTATGGTCCCCATTTTTAACAACAATACACACTAATTCATAATGTATGGAATAGAAAAATAACATTAGAATGTAGGTTTTTAAAAATATACTTTATTTATTTATTCAGTTTAAAAAGTATGCACTATACTTTACATCATAGTGTTATATTTTACTTTGCTTTTGCTAGAGAAATTAAATTCTTGCCTATGTTGAATCACTATATACATATACTTTGAACAAAGTTAATATTTATGGTATACGGTTGATAATTTAAAACTTGCTAATTTAAAAATATAAAAGCAGTTAATAATTCTAAAAAATTGCCTATTTACAGGTATATATCCTAAAAAGATTATATTCATAGTTAACAATTTTACATCATCCAAAGCAAACCTAAAAATTTCACTCTTTACCATTACTATCAACTGCCATTTGCTTGAATCAGTTTTGAGTTATCCAGCTTTATTACACTGGCGAGAAAATTGTGACAGTAAATGCCAGGGTGTCCACAGAAATTCTGTTTTAATTTTCCCTGACTTTCCCTGACCTACTTACAGAAATTTCCCTGACTCACTAAAATGCATAGTACGTTAATTCTTTGAGCATTATATTTTACAAGGAAGAAAAAAGAAAACCCAGCCTCCACCTTCCCCATAGCTGGCCTAATTCTCTCTCCACTTTTTTTTTCTTCCTCTTTTATTTTATTTATTTTTTATTATTTATTTATTGAAAAATACAAATACATTGATGGCATTTTAAAAATAAATATTTCCATTATTACCTAAAGGTAACACTTAGGTAACGTAAGAATGAGAGTATTTTCACTAGAACTTAATAAAATAATATATGAACAAGATAAAATGGACTAATTAATAGAACAACTTACATGGTAACAAATAATTATAATAATCAGCTATAGCTTTCAAAATTGAAAATGAACCAGTCTAACGGATGAGAATGAAAAAGAAAAATATGCACTCCTTCAAAATTTACTAGTGTGATCTCTTCATGTTCTCCAGCAGTTTTTTCTTTTTTCTTCCAACTCTTTCAACTGTAATTCAATTTTCCTTTTCTCTATTTTCTTTTTTTCCTCTTCTGACTGCATTTCTTTTTTCTTTTCCAAATATGATTGATATCTTCTTCTTGAAGATCTGACCGAGGTAAGCATACTTCTGTTGATAGTCACATTCCTCAAACCACCTAGATGCTTTATGCTATCACAAATAACTATTTGGGACACAAGGGATTCTTCTAGAAGATTTTCAACTAGTAAATGCTTATTGACAGAAAAGCCAGATTCAACTGATGCATTACTATGGGATAAAATGAAACACAGCTTCATTACAGACCAGAGATCTTCATATTTCTTATCTTCTCCTGAAACGCCGTAGTAAAATTCGTCCAATCCCATGTCATCAGATGTTTTGGAAATGAAATCATTAGCTTCTTCAGTTAGCAAAGAAAACTGTCGTTTGGCCTTTTCAGCACTTTTATCACGTATTCTTCTATGGCTGTGCAGGTTTTCTAGAACAACATCAATCCTTTTTATTGCCAAACTGGGTTTGAGCATTATCATTTTAGGGTCTAAGGCAGTGAGGCCTCGTGCTAAATGTGATTTCAAAGGACTTTTCTCTCTGAGTTTTTCTATCATGGTGGTAAGGAGATTTTTGAACTCATTTTTAAAACAAAGTTTCTCTTTTTCTGAGCATTTAATTTGTTTCATTAAGCTTTCTGCAGCATAACCAACGTCCACCTTTTCTACTGAAACCAGATTGGCACTGTCTTGCAAGTCCAAGTTCATTAATTTTTTAGTAGTACCTGCTTCAGCTATTTTTTCATATTTTACAAATCTCATCATTAGGTTTTTCATAAGTTGTTCAAGTGAAGTAAAGAGATAAGGGACCATAGGCTTCTGATTTTGGAACCTTCTCAGGAACGGCTCAACGTCTGACAATATGCTTCTGAAAGCACTTAGTTTTGCCTTAAAAAATGGATTTTTCATAGCTTCTCTAAGGTATTGCAGGTTTTTGTTGTCTTTTTCATTGTATTCTTTTACAAATTTATCGACATGATCAAATATTTTGAGAGCTTGATCTACACAGCGACCATTTTCCAGCCATCTTACTGCTGTGAACTTAAAAGGGAAAGAGGTGCTGGTTGTAATATCTGAGTATTTTGCTCGCCGAGCTGGGCTATCTTTGAAAAGACTGTAGAGAGATCTAAAAAAGTGAAAAAGTTCCCAACCAGTTTTGGAGATCCCAGTCTTCAGGGCTCCATTAACTGTATGCAAACTGCATATGCCAATATCAAGAAGGGACTTTCCCTCTGGATTTAAGACTTGCAAATGGCTCTCGAGTTTTTTCATAAAACTGAGGTTAACATTCGGCCCGTCCATTGAGATTTGCAAAATATTTCCTAAAGGTAAGGAGAGCCCTTGAATAAACCCATCTAACAAGTGATCTCCAGTTTCCCTGCCTAAAAATACACTATTCCAATATCGTGTTGAAACTTTCTGAAGGTTTACTTCCCAAAACCTTACACACAAGTCCATTTGTCCTCTTTGAACAAATTTGTTCAGAGATTCATCAAAACAAACAACATAGTCAGAGCACTGTTTCATGTTATTTTGCAACATTTCTTGAAAATATAGGGCTAACCCATGATTTATTACATAGGAAGCCTTAGTCTTGCCAATAGAAAAGCTCCGAGCGATTTTACTGTCTGGAAACATATTTTTGAAGGCTGCAGAGGTTTCATCACAAAAGTTTAGAGACATTTTCCCAGTGATGACGTGGAGAGCCCATATTGCTTCGGCTGACATAACATCATCTTCATTCACACTGAAGCTCTTTAAACTTGTTTGACTTGTTCCTGGCACTACTAATAATTCTTTTGTAGCTGAAGTTGAAGGTGTTGGCTGCACATCTTTTAATGGAGATGGAGTAGTAAAAAAAGAAACTGCCGGCTGGGAAGCCTTTGCTCTCATGTTTTTTACATGAGTTGGTCCCTTAGCATGAGAAACAATTGCTTGTTTCCCCATATTGCTTAGTTTAAAAGATTTGAGATACACTTGACAATAAGCCGAATTTGCATCACTAACCACCAAGTCCAACCAACCACTAAATTCCGGAAACACTTTACTGTCTAGCCAAAGTTTATTTAACAAACATTTCTTGTTAGCCATTGTAATGAGTTTAAGTCAGCAGCCTAAAAAAACTGAAAATAGAAAAAGGATTAGCTAAATCGGTTGAAAAAAGGACACAAGGGCACAACAAAAAATATATAATTGTTGTGCACTTCTTGTGAAAAATACCTGGAAAAAATGCTACAATAGTCTGGGTTACGACAGACTAGAGCATTCAAAATTCCCCTCAAATCCATCATTGGGGAAGATTTCCCTGACTTTTCAGATTTTTCACGGGTTGCGGCAGACTAGAGTAAAAAATTACCCTCAAGTCTGTCATCGGGGAAGATTTCCCTGACTTTCCAGATTTTTTGCTTATTTCCCTGACTTTCCCTGACCAACTTTTTTTTCCCTGACTTTCCCTGACTCTCCCTGACTTTCCAGAATGTGGACACCCTGAAATGCACAAGTACTGCCAAGTATGTGTTTACACTGGGTTGCAATTTTTATAACACGAGGAAGTGGAAATGTTCAGCAAGCCCTTGTGTGAGCTAATGTCACAATTGGTTACAACAGATGTATGAAAATCCGTTTACACTAGATAGTACGTTTAGGCAAGCAGTGCTGTCAACTTTTTCTCAATGAGCACTCTTCAGTGCGTTGTCAGCCATACCACAATCCAGAACTGTGAAAATTGTTGCTGCGCTAGCTGCCGTAGATTACTGGATGAGAGAAAAGAAAGTGAAAAGTAAGAGGAGCATGTGGATTAGCTGAATCTTCCAGACTGCTCTACACTGAAAAGAAGACAGCTGTCTATGCTGTACGAGATCATTGCTGATGACTACCTCACAGAGGTTGTGATAGTACAAACACTTACCCACATTATTAATGATGAACCATAACCAACTTACCTTTACAGGCCAAAGTTCTTCACACGAACCTGTGAATTATAAGCGTGATTACGTATACGTATAAATTAATGTATTCGACTCTCATTCCTTGTTAACTCACTCAGTTTTTATTAGACATTTTTATTTAAACATTTTTTATGGCACATTATGACACAAACTTCGTTTGATAAAAATCTTCAGAACTCTATTTCAACAAATTTCCGTTCTGAGGCCGAGACACCCCATGTAACATAAACATACAAAATTTTGCAATGATGTGAATTTACACAAAATCTAGTCACATTAGTTTTTTTTTTACTAAATTATTAATTACTGCTTAATAAGTACCTATATTAAATAAAGGCAGCCCAGTAATTGCTCATACACACATTCATACCTTATTTAAATTCTTCCCCCAAAATATAGAGCTCTTCATTATAAAATTTGCATTATTAATTTTGTTTATTATACTGTTACTTGGTCTTGATGATTCGGGTCGACTTCCTGCTGCACTGGTTTGTCTTAGTCACTTGTTGTCCGAATTACGTTCTCACTGTTAAAATTTTGGTCACTAAAGAGTATTTGATGCTTCACATCTCCATTTAGTTTAAAACTCAAATCACATTTTAGATACTGTTAATACATTTTCGGCACGCGAGCCCTTGTGTTCATCCGGCCAGATGGGTGGTTTGTAGTCGACTGACTTTGTTCTCTGCACACCGGGCGAGAAAAAATGTACCTGTGCGTGCCGTTAGCCGTTAGCGTGAGAACGTTGGCCACCGTTCGCGCGTGTGTCTGGGAACGCGCACACCTGTTGACAATTTTACATTCCTGTGCCGGGCCACGACAGTCTCGAAGATATACTCTATTCACCATAATATTCTTTGTTGAATAAAAATTGAAAATATTAAAATTGCAAAATCTCATGGGTTTGTACCGTTACAATACCCCCCCCCCCCGAATGAGAGGTTTTCTGCCGAAACAGAAAAACTCTCACTGCTAAACCCTAAGAGGATCAGTGAGGATATGGCGCCAACAACCCCCCGTTAATTTCTAAACCCATCATGGGTAAACTACCCCCCTAGTTAGGCGACTATGGCTGCACCTGAACGAGATTACTGGACTTCTCTATTCGAGATCCCAACACCATAAAGTCGGACTGGTACTCACCATAGTACCACCTAACCTTGTAACATACTGAATAAAATTCCAAAACTGGCCTTATACCATACCAGATCCTCAACCGATATATCTCCCCTTACATACATACTTGGTTGCCTTTAGCAAGTACTGGGTGCGTACACATACTCATTATTATATTAAACACAACATCTACATCCTACTTCTTGATCTAAAATTCATAGAAATATTTTATATTTTAAATCCAATTCCATTTTTCAACTTTAATCGTTTGCCTTACGTTATTATTTCAAATCAAATTAAAGTGTTTAAATTTTGTTCAAATAATGTAATAAACCCAAGTCCCTTATCAAAGATTCCCCTTTTAAGATAATTCATATTATTTACTTTAATTAATGAATTTAATCATAATTTTTAAAATTCCAAAATCCTTCAAATGAATTTATTTTATATCTACTCTTATCTAGATACTAACAATCATAATAAACAAAACAAAACAAACAACTTCTTTCTATTATAAATGCCCTCATCACTACATCTGTTTACAAACATATAATATGAACAATATAAATCAGTTAATACATTATCAACACACACAATTAACAATATATCTTGAACATGAAAACACAACACACTGTACCTCAAAACCTCAAAACAAAAATT
Source organism: Magicicada septendecula (assembly GCA_034769895.1). Classification (NCBI taxonomy): domain Eukaryota; kingdom Metazoa; phylum Arthropoda; class Insecta; order Hemiptera; family Cicadidae; genus Magicicada; species Magicicada septendecula. The sequence continues at coordinate 205,581,638 of CM068370.1, read as the reverse complement.
TTTTTTTCATAATTAACTAATAATGTAATAAAATTTAATAATGTTTTATTAAACATATACTCTGACAATTAATAGAAAGAAAATTATTGATTATTAACAGAACCTGTGACTACACTGGCCAGTATCACACAGTTCACACCAGTCATCAGCTGATGTCTTACTAACAGGTGAATGATCTTTCTATGGGCACACTACATACAAATAATATAATGTAAAATACATAACACATGTTTATAACTCCTACACTCTAACATAGTAAAATAATAACATAATAAAACATAATAAACACCTTCTCTCCTCGAATTAATCTTTTCCAAAACCAGTAGTCATCCATAAAATTATCATAGAGAGCATAACATATTTAAATCAATTACTTTCGAACAAATTATCTACTACAATCATCTGCCTTTAGCATAGTATCTGTTGACTCAAAATAAAATCATTTAATTAGCTCATCAGCATCATCCAGTTTAAGGTTTTAATTCGTTACTCCCCTGAGTAACCTCCTTTCCACACACACTATGGCCCCCCTGGACTGAAGTTTTTTGGGTGTAGACGCTGCCTACCCCGTTCTTGCTTTGGCCTTACAAAACATTCAGTATTACTAATGTCCGAGGACACCAGTAATCCTACTAAACTTAGGTATATGCCCTTAAACGTTCTACCATCCCATTCGATGGATAGCCGCTGTTCCATAGTTCTGGTGATTCCCCTGATTTACCCCCCCAGTTAATTTCTAAATTCACCTCTTACAATGATAACAGCTATGGCCAGTTTAGGCAGAACGAGTCGCAATGAGCCCCGACCATAGCTGTCAAAGCTGAGCCAATTCCACGGTCAGGGTTCGGTGAGGCCGTGACCGCCCGAAAATGGGGAATCACTTTAAAAAACAACATATAATTTATTAACACATTAACATCATACATAATAATATACAACACAATTGACCCTCAAACTGACCATTAACATCATTACATTAATATAAACAATTGACCTTTAAATTTGCATATAAAATTATAAACATTACAACTTGAACTTTCTCTATTAACTCTTTTTATATCAACCTTTAATTATTTATCATTTACTATAATTCAAATTTATTATCAACATTCAATTTACATCACATTTCATTTATTATTATATCTCAACTGTGTATTTTTTATTTCACATTTTCATCATCAATTGGTTTGGGTGACTCTCAGTCATTTACAATGATTCGATTCATTAAATGGGCACTAAAATACAACCTTATCCCCCTTCTTCCTTCTAACAATCACTAACAGATTTACATAGGGTGACACCAATCTCTCAATAAAATTTACTCCCATTACTACTCTAACTCACGTAAATCATTCTCCTCTTATTACTAAATACCTGCTACCCTCCTTGTACTTAGGATGTGTGTTCCCTCTCTTATATTCATTCCCTTATTAGTTCCTGGTCTCCCCCAGGTAACTCCGCCAACGCTCATACGGTTCACCGCCCGCCACAACACCTTTCGTTGAGGACTCCTTACCACACCACCCTCTTTACAAAATTTCACCACCATCTATTTATTCCCCAATTACATCATTCTCATTACTCTATATATATGCACTATCGCTGCTGTGTCCCCACTACTACCCCGTTTCTGTATTACTTTTATCCCAAAATTCTTATTCCGTCTAACACCCATTTAAAATAACCTTGATTGGCTTACATGCCTTATTGAAATAATTATCATCACCCAAACTCCATCTGTTACAACATTTTATATGAAGTTAATCATTGAAAATTACCCTAGAAAACTCATAACCACCTCAAATTAGTTTCATCATTTAAAACTCATTTAAAATTTATTATTCAAACATTAAATATTTTACTTTATTTAAATTGCATTATAAACTTCATACTTACATTACCTCGCTCAATTGAATAAACACATGATTCTTGTCATAGACACAAAATTATAAACATTCATTACCATAAATATCACGTACAACCATATGTACCTTCTGAAACATAACAATCGTATGACTCCGCAACTAAACACATTTTGCATTAATTCATTTACTATTTATTATACAGTTCAAATCTCAGAAACATCATTTAAATTCATTATCAAAATTTATTTATATAACATTAATTAATCAATTAATTCATCTGCAATTTATTTTATTTCAATCAGTTATTTAAACAACATTACTTTAACTACCTTCTTCCAAAACAATTACAATTCATTTATTACAAACTCTCATTATTTATTTAGTCTAATAAATTATTATTATTATTATTATGAAATCAATTTCTACTACATAAAAGAATGATGGTGCACACCAACGATATAGCGTGTGATCTCAAGTTTGGGGAATTTTGTGTATATTTTTTGTGTTTATATTTATATTTATTGTTATGTGTGTAAAATTGTATATAAAGTGTTTTTAATATCTTAATAATTGACGAACATCACCAAGGGATATTCCTGATGATGGGGCATATGTCCCGAAACGCGTAGATTTACATAAAGACTAAAGGCCACCAGACGGACAAGAAAAAGGTAAAACTATTTTACTATTTATATTTGTTGTTTCATTTCATCTCTGATCTCATTAAACTTTTCACTACAATTATTTTTAATCTTATCATTCTGTTCATCAAATCTAGCATCAAATTTATTATTTTGTTCATCAAACTTTATATTGAAATTACTCTTGACTTCATTAATATCGCTACTTAATTCATTTAACTTTACACTCTGTTCACTGAAATTAGTACACAACATTGTATTTTTCTCTAAAAGCAATTGCATCATTTTCATCATACCACGATCCTCAGATTTTTTAATCGGGACTGGCGTTGAATAAATTATTTCATCCATTAGTTTTGACTCAGTCTCACTTAAATCGCTAGTTACTTGACTCTCAGTATTGCTCTCAGTGAAGCTGACATTTTAGTCATTATCTTTATTAGCACTCATTTTTTATATTGTCTACTGGATTCTAATCTCACAAATTTTAATCTTATATGTATTCAGCATTAATTTATGTTATACTCATTACTTAACTATGGTATACATATCACACAACCTTTACGTACTCTATACGCACTCCTAAATCACGCTTATATCCACTCGTAGGTATGGTTTAAGTACAAAATTTAATTTGTAAAACTGTTCGAGTTCGTGGTGCCAATTGTGATAGTACAAACACTTACCCACATTATTATTGATGAACCATAACCAACTTAACTTTACGGGCCAAAGTTCTTCACACGAACCTGTGAATTATAAGCGTGATTTAGGGTATACGTATAAATTAATGTATTCGACTCTCATTCCTTGTTAACTCACTCAGTTTTTATTAGACATTTTTATTTAAACATTTTTTATGGCACATATGACACAAACTTCGTTTGATAAAAATCTTCAGAACTCTATTTCAACAAATTTCCGTTCTGAGGGCGAGACACCCCATGTAACATAAACATACAAAATTTTGCAATGATGTGAATTTACACAAAATCTAGTCACATTAGTTTTTTTTTTACTAAATTATTAATTATTGCTTAATAAGTACCTATATTAAATAAAGGCAGCCCAGTAATTGCTCGTACACACATTCATACCTTATTTAAATTCTTCCCCCAAAATATAGAGCTCTTCATTATAAAATTTGCATTATTAATTTTGTTTATTATATTGTTACTTGGTCTTGATCATTCGGGCCGACTTCCTGCTGCACTGGTTTGTCTTAGTCACTTGTTGTCCGAATTACGTTCTCACTGTTAAAATTTTGGTCACTAAAGAGTATTTGATGCTTCACAACTCCATTTAGTTTAAAACTCAAATCACATTTTAGATACTGTTAATAAATTTTCGGCTCGCGAGCCCTTGTGTTCATCCGGCCGGATGGGTGGTTTGTAGTCGACTGACTTTGTTCTCTGCGCACCGGGCGAGAAAAAATGTACCTGTGCGTGCCGTTAGCGTGAGAACGTTGGCCGCCGTTTGCGCGTGTGTCTGGAAACGCGCACCCCTGTTGACAATTTTACATTCCTGTGCCGGGCCGCGACAGTCTCGAAGATATACTCTATTCACCATATATTCTTTGTTGAATAAAAATTGAAAATATTAAAATTGCAAAATCTCATGGTTTTTGTACCATTACAAGGTGTCACAACTCCACTGACTACTTACCTCATGAAACTTTACCCATTCCATAACATACCTTTCAAAGAATGACTATATAACTATCGGCAGTCAAGATGTTGAAGAATTGCGGAAAATGCGTTTGGTCGACTGCATATAGATTTATAGTCCTAAGGAAGTCAAATCTTTTGCCCATAGAAGGCTAAAACAATTGTTTCAGAAATATGTACTGCACAATTAATTGAAACGTGGGAAAGAGTCTGTAAAGAGGTATGCACTCCTAGGGACATTTGACAGGGAAGATGAACAAATGGGGATGGCATGTGACGTGAAGAGGGTGGTATGCCTGACAATAACTTGTTACTCCTACAGGTTACAAATACGCGAAATCATCCAAAGCCTGCCGAAGGTCACTGAGAAAATGGTTCAGCTCAAGCCCTGAAAGATACCTGGCGCAGACAGTATTATGAATACTGCATTCCTGCAACTTCTGGACCCTGGACGTTATTTCTGACTGAGCTGTTTAACACTTGCCTCTGGTTGACCTACTTCCCTATGAAATGGAAAACGGCCGCCGTGATCATAATACCTAAATCGGGAAAGAAATTTTCTTACAAGGAGAACATCAGACCAATCAGCCTCTCGCCCGTGACATCAAATTTTGTTGAGGGACTTGTCCAGTGTCCGATTCAAGACTACCTAGAAAGACTGGACGTGCTGATCCCCAAATAGTTCAGCTTTCACGAGATGCACTCTTCCACTCATTAGCTGATGAGACTGGTGGAGAGCATTACCGTGGCTGGCTGAAAAAGCAAACAGATGATCACTTTCTTCCCAGATGTGGAGAAAGCTATTGATTACATGTAGCACGAGGGTGCCTTTTACAAACTCACAGAAATCCTTCTCCCAGATTGCTATGGTCATTTAATCAGCAGTTTTCTGTGAGACCATAACTTCCGTATAAGAACAGACCACACTCTTTCTCTGGAGAGGCGTATTACCACTGGTGTTCCTCAGGGCAGTGTCCTTGGGCCTCTCCTGTTCTCAGTGCACATCAATGACATGCCCCGGATGGATGGAGTAAGGCTATCTTTATTTGATGATTCTGCAGGTTTCACTGCTGATCATAATGCAAATTTTGCAGCCATCAAGCTCCAGCACCAACTTGACACATATGTCGGGTGGGCCGAGAACTGGAGACTTGCGGTTAATGCTACCCATAGCCTCAGTCGAACTGCCCTGGACCAAGAACATAGAGTTCCTTGGGCTTCACCTAGACTACCAACACACCTGGCAAACCCACACTCAGAAAATCTGATAATGCCCTTCAGGTAATATTACACACATCAGGAAATAATTCTACTCATTAAAGTGAAGGAAACATTTCCAGTAAATACATAAAAAAATGATTTGTTTCTGTGTCTGTGTCTGTATGTTGAAAACAAATTAATTACTGCCGAATGAAATTTGTTATGCATAAATGTTTACCATTACTTGTAAGTACAAAACACATCAAAGTATCTTAAAAATTTTCAAAATGGCAGCTAATTGAATTTAATTCAAAATGTTATACAAATCAAACAAACAAATGTGACTTATAACAACAAATGTCGTCTAAAAAAGAATTTGCCGTTTTATTTCTAATCCAATGGTATTCCGTTTATGGAATTCATATAAAAATTAATGGAGATATTATATCTCTTTTATAACAAAATGTTTGGCCACTTTACCTTATAGTTTGGCCTGTTTTGTCATAAAAGAAATGTAATATCTCCATTCTTTTTATCAGACTTTCATAAATGAGGTATCATTGGATTACTAATAAAAGGCTAATTTTTTATGTAATAAAATATTTTTTTGTTTTGTAGATTGATTTTTGTGAAATTTGGAATTAAAAATTTCAATCAGCCGTCATTTAAAAAATGTTTAAGATAATACTTTGTTTTCAAAACACTTGTTGCTAGAGTTCATACTTTGTTTTCAAAACACTTGTTGCTAGAGTTCATTTCTTAATAAGTAAATTACTTAATATATAATGCTAGTTTATAGTCACATTAAACTACTTTACATTCATGTAAACTAGTATTATATAATAAGTTTTATATTTTGCATTTTAACTTCAACATAATGATAAAGTAGTAAATAAACATACCTTTGTACTAGAAACTCTTGCTGAAAATCAAGTCTGCCTTCACAAAGCCACACATCTATAATATCAAAATATACCCGGAAACTATAAATAAATAGTCGCAGTGACATCTCTACATTCACACCTTCTTGCAGAGAGGTATACAAAACTGTCAACAACCTGGAAAATAAAAATATTATATACTTTTTTATGGAGAAAATATTTTTCTATAATAAACATAAAAATTTGTTAGTTTTCATAACAGATCTATTTTTGTTGGTCAGTTATCGATACACTGAACAAAAACAAATATTTTTTTCCCATGAGATATGTACAGTCAAAAGTTCAAACTGTCAGGTTTACATATGTGCTAAACAACACTTCCACTTTGCTTTGTGTGGAGTGTGAATGTTTTATTGTATACAAGATGATATGAAAAGGAAACTGGACTAAGCTTATAAAATGTTTACACTGGTAAGTTCATTTACATCTGACTTCTACCCTCTTTGAAGTAGTCCCCTCCTATATTGATTCAGTGATCCTACCAGTTCTGCCATACATCAAATGCTCACTGCATTACCGGGAACAGAAATACGGTCCCCGACGATACATAAATAAAAATATTAAAGATAGGACAGTCTCCTAGCGAACGTAGGACAGTCTCCTACATCATACTTCCTTGGAAAAGTATGCATGGCACGTAATTTAGAGCCCAGAATTCCAGAGGAATGTTTAGTGATACAGCTGGATAGCTGTATCACTATCCATTATGAGGAAGGAATAAAAAACGCGCGTATGTGTAGCCAAATTAAAACAATTCCAGCCATGGCCAAATTCCTTGAGAATTATGAACACGAAACTCATTAGCAAAGAAACAGAGTACCAAATTCTAAATACCATAAATATAATAGTAACGATCAACAAACAAATTCCCATAGTAATGATCACAATTGACCAACTCAGAACGTTAACACGAATAGAACACAGAACAATCACCCGAATAATAATCAAAGGAATTATAATTATCGTGGCAATAATCATTATAATTACCGCGACAGTCGTAATAATAGAGGAGATGGGGACAACTGACCCAATAATTATAGACACAATGTTAATTATATATATTCCAGACCTCAAAATAATCAGAGACAATATTACCCGAGAACACACCAGTTTAACAATTATTATAATCCATCCCGGCGTGAGGACGAATACCAAAACCAAAGGAGGAATAGTGTCCATGAAGACAGAGGACGACAGATAAACCATGAAGGTGATGATCGGGGAAATCATGTACCCAGACGAAATTCCAGCCTGGAGTACCAAAATAGACAGCGGAGGAATGAAATGCAATGTGACGATCGCGGGGAGCGACAGGAACCAGTGAATCCTTCTCGCAACGAAGAACGAGTAGTAAACCACATCAGGGCGGAGGATAGCCAAGAACCTAATAATAATCCCAGCAATGAGAATGAAAGGAATGATCAATTCAGCTTCGCCGAAAGGGTATGGCCTGAGCACATAGTGAGATGGTAATAAAAAAAAATTTTAAAAACCCACTAAATCCAAAAAAGTATGTAAGCACAACTTACTAAAAAATTTTTTTTGAACAATATTATTTAAATAGAAAACACAACATTCAAAAGCAAGTAAGTACGTCTAACTATATGGTTATGAAGAAGGTATTAAGAAGAGTCAATAACAACCCCAAGATTACAGAAGGAAATAAGAAATATTACTATATGTCTACAAAGAAATATTCTAAATAAGGAATAATGAAACCCCAAGATAAAAAATTTTTATATCAAGAAGTACCTATGCAAAATAATAAAAGAAAAAACAATATGATATAAAATACATGCCGAATTGCCAAACGAAGTGAACAACAAAATAAATGATTGATTATGACCAGAATAATGTCAAATGGAACAAGAAAAAATGTTTATCAACATAATTCATTGCAATGTAACCAGACAAGATAGTAAAATAAGAAGAACAATGGTTGAGTTAATGACTATAATTACACTGAACTTAAGTAATAATAATAATTAAAACAATTGCGATTTAGAAATTCTTGGAATTATAAGATCAAATGAAGAAATAATACTTAGAGTTACTGTCACAACAAAAAAGAAGAGCAAGATTAATTACAGATAATGACTGTCAGAAATGTTATCAGAAAATGATTAAGGAAAATAAAATGGAATCACGAAGTATAAAAGATATGAAAAATTAAATATAAAACGCGACAATGTAAAGAATTCCCAAATGTTTATTATTAATTAATTAAGAAGATTATTATGATATTATTATATTTTTATAGCTGACTGTAGATGAATTCCAGCAGTACTATATTGAAGTGTAGTGTGGGCAGCAGAGTATGAAGCCAAACAGTGCCACTCTGAACTGTACCAACTTACATATTAGGGATTGTTAGGGAAATTGAATATTTACGGGATATTAGAATCGTTGCGAAGAATGACATCAAATTCCAAAAAGGTATGACGAAAGAAAACTGAAGGAAAATAGCTGACAGAAGAATAGTGGAGAAATACAGTGATAGAAGTAACTAGCAGTAGAAGAGAAGTTAACTTAAAGTTTCATTGAAGATTGTAACCAACTATCGACAAATACTGTTTAAAGAAAAAATATATATAACCAAGAATGTTAATATGAGTAATGAAATGTCATTAAATAAAGAATTGTGAATATAAGTCTGAAGAAGTTACACTGAGAATCCCAATCGTTGACCATTGAAATTGATATGAAGGAAAGGCATGTAAAAGATATGTTTACTTGACCTAAATTACATCCAGGTAAATTAAACTTCTTTAGGAGGGGGAGCATATGTAACGCAACAGAAATGCGGTCCCCGACGTTACATAAATAAAAATATTAAAGATAGAATAGGAAAGTAAATATTTATATCTCATACTAATACAAGGGTCAAATAAATAAATTTATCATTGTATAAAAATAATAAGAATGCAAGGTAGTGATAGTAATAAAAAATAAACATGTAATATAGACAATAGTGAGAAATCTCAATGTTCAGTGAGAGGTAAATAAATAAAAAACATTGATAAAAATTATAAGAAAGAAAACTAATATTGACTATTATAAAGTAATTGATGGTGAAAATAGATAAAAATGAGTCAATAATGTACGTTACAAGTTAATCTAAAATAATGATTATGAATTCTATAATGTTATGTTGTTATCATAAATATGATGTTAAGGTTTGTGTTATCATATGAAAGCTTACTTGTTGATATAATATCAAATAATGAAGCAATATGTATTATTTGTTTACTATTGTAGAAATGTGGGGGAAATCAGTTATTGAGTATTAATTAATGTCATTTTTTCTTATGTGTGATCTATAGGTCAAGATAGAGTTATTGTTAAATATCATAAGGATAATTATTTGTGTACATGTACGTAGTTAAAAGTTGATTATGTTTGTAAACTTGTATAAAAAGGCTATAGTTGTTAACAAGTTAAATTCAAAAGTAGATCAAAATATAATAAAAGGCCTAACAGCCAATAACATTATATAATAACTCAGAACAGAAAGGTTAGGTAAAGAATTTAATAATAATTAATAAATATAATTCAATGAGTTAGAAAAAACCAATAATAATTAATAATAAATAATAAACAAACTCAATATAAACAATTTATGATAATGCCATAGTGCAATGATATCGATTGATAACGTTTGATATCGGAAAAATAATAATTATTAAAAGAAACAGACTAAGAGTGAAAAACCAGCAGAATATATAGAAATTAGCAAACAAGCTATAAATAATATTATATTTTAACATAATGGAAGTTTAATAAGGAATTATTTTGATGAGTGGAAGAATAATATATGAAATTATCACTATATAACAAAACATTGAATAAGAATAATAAAAAAATTTGTTGCTAGGGACGACAAAATTAATATAATTTGTTTATTTTGATTATTGTAATTTATGACATGAACGACAAGAGATTAAACCAAGAGAGATGATCAATAAAAACTAATGTAATCTAAATTATTAAATCCAGTAACAGTCACAATATATGAATGACTAATTGTCATAATTTGGGCCAGTAAACATTAACCAAATTATATAATTGTATAATACAAACGATAATAAGTAACTGAATTCAAAAGAACGACTTGGATTGCCCAATATCCGATCATGAAACGGATATTAATTTAATGAAGTAATAAAACCAGATAAAGAACTACCTGTGTAAAGAGTTAATCCTATAACCAAACGAAAATAGAATAACCATCAAATCACATTGGACATCGCAGTTTACATCATACAATAGAAAAACGTATTTGGATCCAGAGTTTGCCGAAGCACGTAATCACAAGTTTGGCCATTGGTGAACAAAGGGAGCGGTATTTCTGCATCAACCCGGACCAAGGATTCCACTTTATTACAACTTGAAGACAAGAATAAAGAAAATCATCTCATCTGCGTTTGATACGGAACGACAACTAACAAGGTTAGAAGCAACAGCCTTCCCGAGTCGCATGGTACATCGAACGGTAATCTTCAACTATATAATTAATATTAAACAAAATAACACTTTAATTTTGTAATATCTTGCATTCCTATTCCACACAGGTTCGGTTTAAGCCACACTGTTGGGTTCGTCAATTTATAATGACCCACGTACGAACCTCTCTTTGTACGACAACAGTATTTGTCGATAGTTGGTTACAATATTCAATGAACCTTTAAGTTAACTTCTCTTCTACTGCTAGTTACTTCTATCACTGTATTTCTCCACTATTCTTCTGTCAGCTATTTTCCTTCTGTTTTCTTTCGTCATACCTTTTTGGAATTTGATGTAATTCTTCGCAACGATTTTAATATCCCTTAAATATCCAATTTCCCTAACAATCCCTAATATGTGAGTTGGTACAGTTCAGAGCGGCACTGTTTGGCTTCATACTCTGCTGCCCACACTACACTTCAATCTAGTACTGCTGGAATTCATCTACAGTCAGCTATAAAAATATAATAATATCATAATAATCTTCTTAATTAATTAATAATAAACATTTGGGAATTCTTTACATTGTCGCGTTTTATATTTAATTTTTCATATCTTTTATACTTCGTGATTCCATTTTATTTTCCTTAATCATTTTCTGATAACATTTCTGACAGTCATTGTGACGATTTAAATTGTGACAATTATAAAAATAAAGAAATTAAAAAAAAAAATTTTAAGTTGCGAACAACTAACCATTTAAATCTCACAATGATAATAAAAAACATGTAGGTACTAAGTGTGAATGGAAGTAGTAATTAATAAGGGCAAAGAAACGGTAAAGAAAAGACACATTGTAAATAATTATTATTGTCGCATTTAACCCTTTGCTTGTTATCAGGCGCCTACCTGTTGATACCGGACTCGACATGTTTACCGAGTCTTCTGTAATTAAAATAATATAGAAAAATAATGTTAATAATTAAATAATCTGAAGACACAGATAGTCACGAAAACAACTAATTTAAATGATGTATTTTTATCTAGCGATAGTTTGTATAAATAAAAAGTTTTATTTAGAGAGAGACCGGGACTATATTCTCGCGGAATAAACACCCCACTATCTATTGTCCTGTACCAGTGGTAGCGGACGAAAAATCTCTCTCTCGAAATGACGACTCCAAGCAGTGCACACGCACGAGCAAAATGCTCTGTTGAAATGTTATGTGATTGGTTATTAGTTTGGATTAATTCTTATGTATTTTACTAACTGCTACAAAAGAGTGTAATATGTAACGTTAAGAAAAAGAAAAATTAAAAAAACGTTGTAACAAGAAGAAATATGTGACAACCAATAGTACGAGTGTTAGTAACTATAACAGCTATCTTCTCCGATTGACGACTCTTCACAACATCCTACCTGGAGACATGAATCATCAGAATTACAACTCTAGTAGACCCGACCGATAATGCAGTTCGAGACATCTGAGAATCAACGAGTACCTGTGTAGAAGGCCCACTCTATCCTGCAGACGTTTAAGCCGTGAACAACTGAGACCAGACCTAGACGAGGACGACGCTCTTCGGATTCCCAAGATGTAACCATATGGAGGAGATTTCTACATCCCAAATTAAAGGTGACTCGATAGCACGTCTATCGAGGAATAATAATAATAGTAATTGTAACACAATACTCTCTTAAAGAGACTTTCAGAGACGATTGACTTTATAAGAATATAAAAATTTAAATCTAAGAATTTAATTGTAACTATTCAGGCTTCTTACAATTGTAACAGTTTAGATTTTAACGTAACGTAGTATAATTAATACCATTCTTCAAATGGAATAATAATGAAACTTAAAAGTAAAAGTAAAAGTAAAAGTAACAGTCTTGCAAGCTAATATCTTGAATTGAATATAATTAAAAGTTAAAGACTAAATACCAATGGTTACCCGGATCCGGGGAAAAGCTAAATATAATTTGTTGTGATCCCGCAGTCTATATAATGCAATTTAAATAATTTAATTAATAATGTAATGGGATCTGTGTTTTGAGTAAATGTCATTTGTTTTTTAAATGTTTAATAAAGGGAAATCTTCTTGTTGCACACATATACTGAGTACATAAATCAACAGTTTTCCCTTCCCTGATTCCTTCTATATTTACTGTGTGTTGTTCTGTTTTAATTTCAGCTCGTCCCAAATAAGGCAGCCTGAAGTAATTGGTAGAACCAATTACTTGTAGAACCAATTACTTTGGGTTCCCTCTGTTATAACTCGAGAGAAGAGGTTATAAATTGCGCCACTCTGCTAATTAGTTAAAATTTTGCTTCTAATTAAAAAAAAAGAAATTTTGTGACTTGTGTTATTAAGCAGTAATTGTGCCTATTAACCCAGACCATAATCTGTTGATTTATTTACTCATGTACTTTAAATGTGTCTAAGATCTTAAATAAAATTAAGCGATAATAGTTATTATAATAGTTTTGTAAATAGGTAATTTTAATTATTATTTAGATATAGCAATGAACATAATATTAACTAAAGACGCCCCGTGTATTCGATATAACATCAGGTATGTGCTTGTCAAAAGCTCATTCAACAACACGTCTGTTTGTAAACAATATCAGACCGGTTGATTTCTTGTACAAGCATGTGTGAGAGTGTCCTTGTCACCCTAGCGCAAAGTTGCGTTAGACAATACATCACCTCCCTCTATTGTATTAAAAAAAAATGTGTGACCCCTTGCCCAGTAATAAAAGATTTCAGACATATGTTGAAAATTAAAACAAAAAAAAAACAAGTAAATAAATTTTATTATTAAAATGAGCCACTGTTTTTGGTTTCATTTTGTGTAAATGCTTAGTGTACTTAGTGTCAATTGTAAAATACTCTACTCTGTATATCTATGCACTCAGTTAGGAAAGTGTATGTAAAAAGAAAGAGGCTAAGTAGCATATATATGAATAATATTGACGATATTTATAAGTGTATATTTTGTGTGAGATTACGCACATACTCGTACATAATTATACGTGAAAAGATTAGATTGTATTATACCAATTCATGTATGTACGTGTCAACGTATTCAGTCTCTAACACGTCAATTTTCGACGATTTAAGACCTGTAGTTTTCCTGTACAAGCCTGCATAAATGTGTAATTCGTGTTTCTATTGACACGATGAGTTATATAAACTACTGACTAAACAAAACAAGTGTACTAATTAATTTTATGAAAAGATGATTCCCGAAGTAAACAACCGAGCAAACAAATAAAAAACGAAGTTTCTTGAATCTGAGTAAAGTAAATAATAAGGAATAAATGACTTAGTTAACCCTCCCTTGTTAGATAAAGTATTATACCCCAAGTCCCAAAACAAAGTAAATAAAGAGTATTCTAAATAATATGGTAGTAGATAGTAAATAATTCTAGGTGCGTTTCGTAAATGCTCCAAAGTAATTAATAAATTATAAAGAAAGTAAATCAGAATAAAGAGAATAATAATTGTTTAAATAATAAGGCTAAGTAATTCTTGATTTAAACTAATTGTGTGAAGTGTAGCGTAGAAGTAAGAGAAAGGAATAATAATAATACAAGTAACGTAGATTAGTAAGCACCCCAGTTGTGGTGGCCAGTTAGAAGAAATAATGCGTGTTCAGGATTGTACTAAGCAGCCACCCTCTCTATTGTATAAACGGTAGCACTCCCTAAACAATGAATGCCACCGCGTGTGAAATACTATGCAGTGTGTAAAGTGTCCCCCTTCCGCATAGTTTGTCTGGTTATTGTTAAAGAGTTAAAAGAGAAGTATCCTCGTGAATTCCGCTTCTCTCCAAGTAACTATAATCAAGAGTGTAGTATGAGACCCTCTTTGGATTATTTAAAAGTAAGTCTATGGTATATAATCAAGATAGAATTATGTACCGGTGTATAATCAAGATAGAATTATATACATGTTAAGTAACGAGTCACAACGGCGCCGGCTGAAAAGGATAATGATGAGCCAAGAGAGCCAAGAGATCATTTATGAATGCTGAAAGCTAACCTGTAGTGTTAGAGTAAGCTGATGTCAGTCGGGCCACGATATTGTGAGTTGCTGAAATTAGGGAAATTAGTATTATAAGTTAGTACTGTAAGAAGTGAGAAAAAGGGAATTTCACGGAGGAGGAACATTTAAATGAGAACTAGATCATTTAAAGAGAATTTAAAACAACAAACTGTGCACTAATAATAATAAAAGAGAATAATAATAAATAATGATAAAAATGAGAGAAATTTCTCACTGTACTCCCCAAGCATACTCTCGGTACGTATCTAACCAAATTTTCCGGAGTCGGTGTTGGTTAAGAGGCGGAGTATGTGACGATTTAAATTGTGACAATTATAAAAATAAAGAAATAAAAAAAAAAATTTTAAGTTGCGAACAACTAACCATTTAAATCTCACAATGATAATAAAAAACATGTAGGTACTAAGTGTGAATGGAAGTAGTAATTAATAAGGGCAAAGAAACGGTAAAGAAAAGACACATTGTAAATAATTATTATTGTCGCATTTAACCCTTTGCTTGTTATCAGGCGCCTACCTGTTGATACCGGACTCGACATGTTTACCGAGTCTTCTGTAATTAAAATAATATAGAAAAATAATGTTAATAATTAAATAATCTGAAGACACAGATAGTCACGAAAACAACTAATTTAAATGATGTATTTTTATCTAGCGATAGTTTGTATAAATAAAAAGTTTTATTTAGAGAGAGACCGGGACTATATTCTCGCGGAATAAACACCCCACTATCTATTGTCCTGTACCAGTGGTAGCGGACGAAAAATCTCTCTCTCGAAATGACGACTCCAAGCAGTGCACACGCACGAGCAAAATGCTCTGTTGAAATGTTATGTGATTGGTTATTAGTTTGGATTAATTCTTATGTATTTTACTAACTGCTACAAAAGAGTGTAATATGTAACGTTAAGAAAAAGAAAAATTAAAAAAACGTTGTAACAAGAAGAAATATGTGACAACCAATAGTACGAGTGTTAGTAACTATAACAGCTATCTTCTCCGATTGACGACTCTTCACAACATCCTACCTGGAGACATGAATCATCAGAATTACAACTCTAGTAGACCCGACCGATAATGCAGTTCGAGACATCTGAGAATCAACGAGTACCTGTGTAGAAGGCCCACTCTATCCTGCAGACGTTTAAGCCGTGAACAACTGAGACCAGACCTAGACGAGGACGACGCTCTTCGGATTCCCAAGATGTAACCATATGGAGGAGATTTCTACATCCCAAATTAAAGGTGACTCGATAGCACGTCTATCGAGGAATAATAATAATAGTAATTGTAACACAATACTCTCTTAAAGAGACTTTCAGAGACGATTGACTTTATAAGAATATAAAAATTTAAATCTAAGAATTTAATTGTAACTATTCAGGCTTCTTACAATTGTAACAGTTTAGATTTTAACGTAACGTAGTATAATTAATACCATTCTTCAAATGGAATAATAATGAAACTTAAAAGTAAAAGTAAAAGTAAAAGTAACAGTCTTGCAAGCTAATATCTTGAATTGAATATAATTAAAAGTTAAAGACTAAATACCAATGGTTACCCGGATCCGGGGAAAAGCTAAATATAATTTGTTGTGATCCCGCAGTCTATATAATGCAATTTAAATAATTTAATTAATAATGTAATGGGATCTGTGTTTTGAGTAAATGTCATTTGTTTTTTAAATGTTTAATAAAGGGAAATCTTCTTGTTGCACACATATACTGAGTACATAAATCAACAGTTTTCCCTTCCCTGATTCCTTCTATATTTACTGTGTGTTGTTCTGTTTTAATTTCAGCTCGTCCCAAATAAGGCAGCCTGAAGTAATTGGTAGAACCAATTACTTGTAGAACCAATTACTTTGGGTTCCCTCTGTTATAACTCGAGAGAAGAGGTTATAAATTGCGCCACTCTGCTAATTAGTTAAAATTTTGCTTCTAATTAAAAAAAAAGAAATTTTGTGACTTGTGTTATTAAGCAGTAATTGTGCCTATTAACCCAGACCATAATCTGTTGATTTATTTACTCATGTACTTTAAATGTGTCTAAGATCTTAAATAAAATTAAGCGATAATAGTTATTATAATAGTTTTGTAAATAGGTAATTTTAATTATTATTTAGATATAGCAATGAACATAATATTAACTAAAGACGCCCCGTGTATTCGATATAACATCAGGTATGTGCTTGTCAAAAGCTCATTCAACAACACGTCTGTTTGTAAACAATATCAGACCGGTTGATTTCTTGTACAAGCATGTGTGAGAGTGTCCTTGTCACCCTAGCGCAAAGTTGCGTTAGACAATACATCACCTCCCTCTATTGTATTAAAAAAAAATGTGTGACCCCTTGCCCAGTAATAAAAGATTTCAGACATATGTTGAAAATTAAAACAAAAAAAAAACAAGTAAATAAATTTTATTATTAAAATGAGCCACTGTTTTTGGTTTCATTTTGTGTAAATGCTTAGTGTACTTAGTGTCAATTGTAAAATACTCTACTCTGTATATCTATGCACTCAGTTAGGAAAGTGTATGTAAAAAGAAAGAGGCTAAGTAGCATATATATGAATAATATTGACGATATTTATAAGTGTATATTTTGTGTGAGATTACGCACATACTCGTACATAATTATACGTGAAAAGATTAGATTGTATTATACCAATTCATGTATGTACGTGTCAACGTATTCAGTCTCTAACACGTCAATTTTCGACGATTTAAGACCTGTAGTTTTCCTGTACAAGCCTGCATAAATGTGTAATTCGTGTTTCTATTGACACGATGAGTTATATAAACTACTGACTAAACAAAACAAGTGTACTAATTAATTTTATGAAAAGATGATTCCCGAAGTAAACAACCGAGCAAACAAATAAAAAACGAAGTTTCTTGAATCTGAGTAAAGTAAATAATAAGGAATAAATGACTTAGTTAACCCTCCCTTGTTAGATAAAGTATTATACCCCAAGTCCCAAAACAAAGTAAATAAAGAGTATTCTAAATAATATGGTAGTAGATAGTAAATAATTCTAGGTGCGTTTCGTAAATGCTCCAAAGTAATTAATAAATTATAAAGAAAGTAAATCAGAATAAAGAGAATAATAATTGTTTAAATAATAAGGCTAAGTAATTCTTGATTTAAACTAATTGTGTGAAGTGTAGCGTAGAAGTAAGAGAAAGGAATAATAATAATACAAGTAACGTAGATTAGTAAGCACCCCAGTTGTGGTGGCCAGTTAGAAGAAATAATGCGTGTTCAGGATTGTACTAAGCAGCCACCCTCTCTATTGTATAAACGGTAGCACTCCCTAAACAATGAATGCCACCGCGTGTGAAATACTATGCAGTGTGTAAAGTGTCCCCCTTCCGCATAGTTTGTCTGGTTATTGTTAAAGAGTTAAAAGAGAAGTATCCTCGTGAATTCCGCTTCTCTCCAAGTAACTATAATCAAGAGTGTAGTATGAGACCCTCTTTGGATTATTTAAAAGTAAGTCTATGGTATATAATCAAGATAGAATTATGTACCGGTGTATAATCAAGATAGAATTATATACATGTTAAGTAACGAGTCACAACGGCGCCGGCTGAAAAGGATAATGATGAGCCAAGAGAGCCAAGAGATCATTTATGAATGCTGAAAGCTAACCTGTAGTGTTAGAGTAAGCTGATGTCAGTCGGGCCACGATATTGTGAGTTGCTGAAATTAGGGAAATTAGTATTATAAGTTAGTACTGTAAGAAGTGAGAAAAAGGGAATTTCACGGAGGAGGAACATTTAAATGAGAACTAGATCATTTAAAGAGAATTTAAAACAACAAACTGTGCACTAATAATAATAAAAGAGAATAATAATAAATAATGATAAAAATGAGAGAAATTTCTCACTGTACTCCCCAAGCATACTCTCGGTACGTATCTAACCAAATTTTCCGGAGTCGGTGTTGGTTAAGAGGCGGAGTATGTGACGATTTAAATTGTGACAATTATAAAAATAAAGAAATAAAAAAAAAAATTTTAAGTTGCGAACAACTAACCATTTAAATCTCACAATGATAATAAAAAACATGTAGGTACTAAGTGTGAATGGAAGTAGTAATTAATAAGGGCAAAGAAACGGTAAAGAAAAGACACATTGTAAATAATTATTATTGTCGCATTTAACCCTTTGCTTGTTATCAGGCGCCTACCTGTTGATACCGGACTCGACATGTTTACCGAGTCTTCTGTAATTAAAATAATATAGAAAAATAATGTTAATAATTAAATAATCTGAAGACACAGATAGTCACGAAAACAACTAATTTAAATGATGTATTTTTATCTAGCGATAGTTTGTATAAATAAAAAGTTTTATTTAGAGAGAGACCGGGACTATATTCTCGCGGAATAAACACCCCACTATCTATTGCCCTGTACCAGTGGTAGCGGACGAAAAATCTCTCTCTCGAAATGACGACTCCAAGCAGTGCACACGCACGAGCAAAATGCTCTGTTGAAATGTTATGTGATTGGTTATTAGTTTGGATTAATTCTTATGTATTTTACTAACTGCTACAAAAGAGTGTAATATGTAACGTTAAGAAAAAGAAAAATTAAAAAAACGTTGTAACAAGAAGAAATATGTGACAACCAATAGTACGAGTGTTAGTAACTATAACAGCTATCTTCTCCGATTGACGACTCTTCACAACATCCTACCTGGAGACATGAATCATCAGAATTACAACTCTAGTAGACCCGACCGATAATGCAGTTCGAGACATCTGAGAATCAACGAGTACCTGTGTAGAAGGCCCACTCTATCCTGCAGACGTTTAAGCCGTGAACAACTGAGACCAGACCTAGACGAGGACGACGCTCTTCGGATTCCCAAGATGTAACCATATGGAGGAGATTTCTACATCCCAAATTAAAGGTGACTCGATAGCACGTCTATCGAGGAATAATAATAATAGTAATTGTAACACAATACTCTCTTAAAGAGACTTTCAGAGACGATTGACTTTATAAAAATATAAAAATTTAAATCTAAGAATTTAATTGTAACTATTCAGGCTTCTTACAATTGTAACAGTTTAGATTTTAACGTAACGTAGTATAATTAATACCATTCTTCAAATGGAATAATAATGAAACTTAAAAGTAAAAGTAAAAGTAAAAGTAACAGTCTTGCAAGCTAATATCTTGAATTGAATATAATTAAAAGTTAAAGACTAAATACCAATGGTTACCCGGATCCGGGGAAAAGCTAAATATAATTTGTTGTGATCCCGCAGTCTATATAATGCAATTTAAATAATTTAATAATTTAATTAATAATGTAATGAGATCTGTGTTTTGAGTAAATGTCATTTGTTTTTTAAATGTTTAATAAAGGGAAATCTTCTTGTTGCACACATATACTGAGTACATAAATCAACAGTTTTCCCTTCCCTGATTCCTTTTATATTTACTGTGTGTTGTTCTGTTTTAATTTCAGCTCGTCCCAAATAAGGCAGCCTGAAGTAATTGGTAGAACCAATTACTTTGGTTTCCCTCTGTTATAACTCAAGAGAAGAGGTTATGTCATTATCTGTAATTAATCTTGCTCTTCTTTTTTGTTGTGACAGTAACTCTAAGTATTATTTCTTCATTTGTTCTTATAATTCCAAGAATTTCTAAATCGTAATTATTTTAATTATTATTATTACTTAAGTTCAGTGTAATTATAGTCATTAACTCAACCATTGTTCTTCTTATTTTACTATTTTGTCTGGTTACATTACAATGAATTATGTTGATAAACATTTTTTCTTGTTCCATTTGACATTATTCTGGTCATAATTAATCATTTATTTTGTTGTTCACTTCGTTTGGCAATTCGGCATGTATTTTAGATCATATTGTTTTTTCTTTTATTATTTTGCATAGGTACTTCTTGATATACAAATTTTTTATCTTGGGGTTTCATTATTCCTTATTTAGAATATTTCTTTGTAGACATATAGTAATATTTCTTATTTCCTTCTGTAACCTTTGGGGTGTTATTGACTCTTCTTAATACCTTCTTCATAACCATATAGTTATACGTACTTACTTCCTTTTGAATGTTGTGTTTTCTATTTAAATAATATTGTTCAAAAAATTTTTTAGTAAGTTGTGCTTACATACCTTTTTGGATTTAGTGGGTTTCTTTATTAAATCTTCATCTTGGTGTTTTTATTAACATATTATTTTTTTTCTTATTTAGTATTCATTATTTATTTATTCTTTCCAAATGGTTGCCTGGTCGGTTTTCATAAAATCAGTCCCATTTTTCTGGTTGACTACTTCTTCTTCTAACCATGGTCCATTAATTTGTCTGCACTCGTCGTCCGGATTACTGCAGTGTTCATACCAAATTTTACACTCGTTAAATATCTCTCGTGTATCTGGTACTGTAACTCGACTGATGCAAAGTCTTCATTTAATTCAGGGTGTTCAGTCATATTTAGATCCTTTTTAATTAGCAGGTATTGTAACTCCTCTATTCTAACATAATCACTCGTATATTCTACCTTTCCATTCCCTTTGATATCTGTATTATTTACACAATGTTCTGCTGGCATCCTCCGTATTGAAGATATAATTGATGTGGTCATATACTCTTTGATTGTCAATTTATTTAAATGATATTTAAATTTATTTAAGTTTTTTGTTATTATTCCATGGTGGTTTATTTTGGTCATTTTCATAAAGTTTCTTCTATATTTCATACAGTAGAGTCCCGGTTATCCGCCATAAACGGGCTGGCGGAAGGGCGGATAAGCTGGAATGGCGGATAATAGGGAGAGTTAAATAAAACGCAAATTTATCATAAAATTACGTTGTAATTTTGTAAATGTAATTAATAAACATCATGTTTTACAACAAATCAATAGAGAAAACAATACAGTACTGTACAATTATATTACAAAATTATAGTAAAATATTTTAGAGAACAAGCAATAATATTAAAGTTATACACTTACAAAAAAAGAGAAAACAATTACGCCTACTTTAGTACTTCATGCTTCAAGTTTAAGAATTCAGTAAATTTTAACAAGAAAAATTTACTAAAAATAAATATAGAATCAGACTAATGTGTACGTAATAAAATTGACTTACACTGTCAGAAATGTTGGAAGTGAGAGTTCAGTTCATGATGAGTGAAAAAAATTAGTGATCTTCGACTGCCTCCCTGATGATTCCCGCTTCTTTGCTGCCAAATCTCGCCATCTTTGGAGCATCATTATGTCGACAACCCTGCCTTCCTCTTGCTGCTCAACGTACTGAATGGCTGCTTCAAGAGCTTTAACCCCTTCTTTGTGTGTGATCTTTTGGGGCTCAACAGTTTCAGAGTCTTGATCTTCAACAACATCATCGCTATTAACAAGTGTTACAATTTCTTCGTCAGTTATTTCATATTGGTCGTCTCCTGAAAGCATGTCCTTATTTCATCTAACGATGCATCCTCACATCCAGGGATACGTTGCACCAAGGGCAAAATACTTTCATGAAGTTCATCTAGCATGCTTTCAGCCATATTTTTCTCCTCGCCCAACAGCTTATGCCACGACTTCGCAATTGTTTGTGCCCCGACGTCGGCCCAGGCCCTTGCGACCCAATAAGCGACATCCTTCAAATTTATACTTTTCAACTTCTTAATCAAGTTTTGCCCATCTTCAACTTCTTGTATGACTGTTGACAGAAGCTTTCTTCGATAGTTTCGTTTAAGTGTTTCCAAAACACCCTGGTCCATAGGCTGACAAATGGCAGTCACATTTGGTGGCAAAAACATAGCCTTTATGTCCCCATCTCTAAGTTCGTCTGGATCAGGGTGAGTTGGGGCATTGTCTAGCAGTAAAATTGCTTTTCTGGGTAGGTTGTTGTCTTTTAAAAAATTCTCTGTAGAAGGAACAAACTCTTTAAAAAACCATTGCTTAAAAATTTCACTAGTCATCCATGCACTTTTTTGATTGAAATATTTTACTGGAAGAGCATGTTTTGAAATGGTTTTAAAAGCCCTAGGGTTTTTGGACTTTCCAATCATTGCCAGGTCTATTTTATGGTTTGCTGTGACATTACTGCATGCTAAAATAGTCACTCTCTCTTTACTACGTTTATAGCCAGGGGCTGCAGCTTCAGTTCTAGCTGCAAGGCTCTTACTCGGTAACATTTGGAAATTAAGGCCTGTTTCATCACAATTAAATACTTGATCTCCTGTTAAGCTTTCATTTTCAACAAAGCTTTGAAATTTTTTCTTAAACTGCTCCATTTCTTGAAAGTTTGATGACAGTTTCTCACAGCAAATATTCAACTGACGGATTCCATAACGCTTTTTCCATCTATCAAGCCAGCCAACAATTGCTGTAAAATCTGCATCACCTTCGTTAAATTCTTTTAGAAAATGCAATGCCTTTTCTTTTAAGATAGGTCCCGAAATAGGCACCCCTTTCTCCCTGAACTGTGTAAACCAAATGTACAACGCTTCGCTAACTTTTTCATAATCACTATTTTTCATAGTTTTTCTATCTTTAAAAGCAGTCTCAGTAACTCGTGAGGAACACCATTTTTCTAATTCTAATCGTCTCTTCTTCCAATCTCCAACTGTGCGATGACCGACGCCGTAGTGGTCAGCCATCTTCTGCAGCGTTTTCCCTTTATCCAGTCTTTTTAATGCCTCAAGCTTGTCTTTTATTGATAAAACAATTTTCTTCCTTTTCGTAGCCATAATCGCAACACTATTAACAAGACTACACTACAACACTTTCACCAAAACTGCACTAGTCACTCACGGACACACCGCGTAAAAATAGCCTCACTGCTCACTACAGCACACAACAAGAAACTGCAGTCTACTAAGCGATGAGCATGTGAGCCATAGCGTTGGATGTTGGGGGTCGGGTGGGGTGAATGACACATGAGTCACAGCTAGGCTATAATAGGTGATGGGCAGTAGGCCAAATTCCTGCGGTACAGTCAGGAGCAATCACAAAGAGAGCACGTACACTCACGCCCGCAAACTATTGGCACACTATTTTCGTTGCAGTAATTAAAGAAAATATCTTTTACGTTTACGTTTTTTTATGCCGCTTGGGCGGCGGATAACACGGAACGGCGGATAACCGAGACTCTACTGTACCTTTACATAACTCCCTTCGTTCAGTAATTGGGATGTTAAATGCACTAATTAATCCACCTTTCCTCATCTCCATTTCTTCTTTTGTATTGACAATTTTCTTTCTCCATATTTTCCTTATTTTCTTGATATTCTCTTCCATGGTTTGTATCTTCTCCTTGTTCTTTCTATTTTTATTTGGATTTACTATAATACCTTCGAAAGTGCTGTTTAGTGTTTCATTCATATTCTTTAGACACATCTCCATTTCTATATTTGTCTCCTCCTTGTATTTCTCAACTTTTGGGCTAATTGTGTTAGCATTTTCAATCTTCCCTTCGAAAGTTTCCATTATCTCCTTATTGAACTCCTCCATCTTACCCTCAATCCGCTTTAAACTTGCTTCGTTTATTCTCTCAATTCTTTTAACCATTCACCTTAAATTCTCTTCGTTTACTTGCAGGATTTCTTCCTTCATTTGTTTTATACTCTCATCGTTTCTATCGAACCTTTCGTTAATTTGGATTAAGCTTTCATTGTTCCTATCGAGCCTTTCGTTCATTAGTTTTGAGGTTTCCTTAATTTCCTCATTTGTTTTATCGAATTTTTCCTCCAGTCTCTTTGAGTTTTCCTCCTGCTTCTTTGAGTTTTCCTCCTGTCTCTTTGAGTTTTCCTCCTCTTTATTAAATTGTTCTGCCATAAATTTCATCATCTCCTGCCAACTTGGTACTTCTCTGGCTCCCGCTTTATCTATTTGGTCCCCTTGGGCATCTTCTTCAACTGTTTCTCTTTCCGTGTCCATACTTATTTCAGTTTCTTCTTTATCATTTGCCTGTTCTATTTCACTATCTGTGACTACTTCTATTTCTTGTTCTTGTCCACCTTCTTCCTTCTCCGTGTCTTCTGCCCTCATCTTTGATCTACCTCTGGTATTATGCATTTTTAGTCTCCCACAGTTGCCTGCTCTGGTTAAGTAATATTTATATAATTATAGTTTTACTTAACTTAAGCCCTACACTAGTTGAGCGCCACTTTGTAATACGACCTGTGTGTTTGGTTTAAGCCACACTGTTGGGTTCGTCAATTTATAATGACCCATGTACGAACCTCTCTAGCTTTCCTCTCTTTGATTATTTAATATGTCAATTTCTTATATATCTGGGTTTACTAGATATAGTAATATAGTTAATTATGACTACCTTATCTCTCTATTTAATCTAAAAGTGTTGGTGTGAATGAGACTTATGTATGTAGGGGGTTATTCAAAAATTCCGCTCAAGCCAATTCTGCCTTGCAGAGAATTATAGAAATTTTGTGTGTAATTCTCTTCTCTTTGGTATCTGAGAATTCCGCAACAAGCGCTGCCGTTCCAAGACAAATGAAATTTAGAGGTTAACCCACTGCGTACGGTGATTAGTTGTTATACACTCTGTCTGTTTAATTCTTATTCCCACTTCATTAAATAATACATAAATGATAAGATCTTGAAATTATACAATGGTTCTTTATTAGTTCAAATATTTTAATATCCAATAAGATTGTTTTTACTTGATATATGAAAGGCTATACATTAGAGTTAATCGATTATTGATCGATACAATATTTTATTTTAAATTCAGTTATAGTTTTTTTTTATAATTAATTTAGATTCAGGGTGTGAAGGTTCTTTCAACTGCAGGGAAGATTAAAAATACATAAATAGGAATGCAAGATATTACAAAATTAAAGTGTTATTTTGTTTAATATTAATTATATAGTTGAAGATTACCGTTCGATGTACCATGCGACTCGGGAAGGCTGTTGCTTCCAACCTTGTTAGTTGTCGTTCCGTATCAAATGCAGATGAGATGATTTTCTTTATTCTTGTCTTCAAAGTTGTAATAAAGTGGAATCCTTGGTCCGGGTTGATGCAGAAATACCGCTCCCTTTGTTCACCAACGTCCAAACTTGTGATTACGTGCTTCGGCAAACTCTGGATCCAAATACGTTTTCTATTATATGATGTAAACTGCGATGTCCAATGTGATTTGATGGTTATTCTATTTTCGTTTGGTTTGTAGGATTAACTCTTTACACAGGTAGTTCCTTACCTGGTTTTATTACTTCATTAAATTAGCATTTGTTTCATGATCGGATATTGGGCAATCCAAGTCGTTCTTTTGAATTCAATTACTTATTATCATTTGTATTACACAATTATACAATTTGGTTAATGTTTACTGGCCCAAATTATGACAATTAGTCATTCATATATTGTGACTGTTACTGGATTTAATAATTTAGATTAAATTAGTTTTTATTGATCATGTCTCTTGGTTTAATCTCTTCTCGTTCATGTCATAAATTACAATAATCAAAATCAACAAATTATATTAATTTTGTCGTTCCTAGCAACAAATTTTTTTTATTCTTATTCAATGTTTTGTTACATAGTGATAATTTCATATATTATTCTTCCACTCATCAAAATAATTCCTTATTAAACTTCCATTACGTTAAAACATAATATTATTTATAGCTTGTTTACTAATTTCTATATATTCTGCTGGTTTTTCACTCTTAGTCTGTTTCTTTTAATAATTATTATTTTTCCGATATCAAACGTTATCAATCGATATCATTGCACTACGGCATTATCATAATTTGTTTATACTGAGTTTGTTTATTATTTATTATTAATTATTATTGGTTTTTTCTAACTCATTGAATTATATTTATTAATTATTATTAAATTCTTTACCTAACCTTTCTGTTCTGAGTTATTATATAATGTTATTGGCTGTTAGGCCTTTTATTATATTTTGATCTACTTTTGAATTTAACTTGTTAACAACTATAGCCTTTTTATACAAGTTTACAAACATAATCAACTTTTAACTACGTACATGTACACAAATAATTATCCTTATGATATTTAACAATAACTCTATCTTGACCTATAGATCACACATAAGAAAAAATGACATTAATTAATACTCAATAACTGATTTCCCCCACATTTCTACAACAGTAAACAAATAATACACATTGCTTCATTATTTGATATTATATCAACAAGTAAGCTTTCATATGATAACACAAACCTTAACATCATATTTATGATAACAACATAACATTATAGAATTCATAATCATTATTTTAGATTAACTTGTAACGTACATTATTGACTCATTTTTATCTATTTTCACCATCAATTACTTTAAAATAGTCAATATTAGTTTTCTTTCTTATAATTTTTATCAATGTTTTTATTTATTTACCTCTCACTGAACATTGAGATTTCTCACTATTGTCTATATTACATGTTTATTTTTTATTACTATCACTACCTTGCATTCTTATTATTTTTATACAATGATAAATTTATTTATTTGACCCTTGTATTAGTATGGGATATAAATATTTACTTCCCTATTCTATCTTTATTATTTTTATTTATGTAACGTCGGGGACTGCATTTCTGTTGCGTTACATATGCTCCCCCTCCTAAAGAAGTTTAATTTACCTGGATGTAATTTAGGTCAAGTAAACTTATATCTTTTACATGCCTTTCCTTCATATTGTAACGTTACCAAATATGGTAGTTACATAAAATAAGCTAATATAACGTCAAGTAACAGAAAAGCATGAAAGTATTTCTAGATAAATAAACCTATGTGAATAAAAGTGTATATCTACAGATATATTAGTATAAAAATCCAACGATGAGGAAGAAAGTGTTAACATAGCAGCATCAAATACGAAATGAAGAAAGAAAATGACCATGAGCCAAAATAAAATATTAGTAACCAGGCCCAATAGGATCCAACAGTGAGGGGAACCAACAAAATAAGGACCAATAAAATCCAACAGTGAAGGAAACAAATGAAGATAATGACTACAATGAAAATATTGAAGAAGACGTTCAAACCTAAAGAAGAGGGAAAGAAGAAGGACAAGGAAACATACCATGAAGAGAGAAGAAAATGGATAAACCATGCAAGGACTCATCATTTATCAAGTGTACTAGAGACAATAATAGTAACCAAAGAAATAGTGATTATCAACTATGTAGAAACAGTGTTTAACATTTAAGGAACCACAAACAATTACAGTGAGTACTTAATATAGATGTGAAAACCTGTGACCAGTTAACTAATTTTAACCTAATAAACCACACAAACAATTCCAGTGATAAGGTTTATAGTGGAAGAAAATGTGTTACTTTCATAGTGAAAACATCAAGAATTAAATAGTCAAATATACACAGACAATTAGTGTGACTAATTTAATAAAGATTGTGATCCACATAGATAATCCTAAGACCACCAAAATAATATAAAATCGAACAATTATATTATTGTTCATAGAGAACTGACAATAAAAACCTTTGTTAAATATCAAACAAATGTGACAGGAATTAGATACAACCAATGGCAAGAAAGATATTGCAATTAGTACAAAAAGATTTGTATTATTGTTTAAGAAGAAGTAGTGTAAACATGTGTATTAAAACAATTAAAATATTGTAATAGAATACCATACTGAAGTCATGTTAGTAGTAGCAAAATGCTCCATTAGAACATGTACATTGTTACATAACCCCATAGGAAAGACACCTATGAAACAAAAAATCATACATGTTAATTTAACCAAATACCCATCAACTATAATATCAATCAAGGATTTGTTATAAGTAATGATACACCACAGTAGACAGTGTATTATATTGAAATGTAATACAAATAAAACAGATCAAATATGATGGCACAAAGATAGGAAAAATGGAACCTAGTATGCCAAATTAGTTAGACAAAATACAGTATTAAAACAAGTACCAATGTTAATGAAAGTATTACCAGTAGTTAGATGAACATCTGGTACTACTATGAGAGCAGATTATAAATATAATGACAATAGTTTTGTAACCAAAATATTGTAAACTAGCTAACTAAGAATACATAGCCAGAAGTAAGCAGAAACAATGTAACCAACTAGTTAAACAAGATACTTTATTAAAGCTTGAACAAAGATTGATAAGAGTGTTACCAGTAGTAAGAGGGACACCTAATGCTACTGTGAGAACAGACCATGACCATGAGAATAGTCATTTTATATATAAATTATTAAAAACTAAATGACCATGATGGTGGAATCTGAATGTAAACAAACAATAAGGAGCAAGTTATTTATGCAAAATGCAACCTACAAACTTGTTTAAAAGTAGATAAAAATATTACCAAGGATCAGAAGAATATCTGATACTACTTTGGAAATCTAAATCAAGTGTAACAATAACAATTCAATTATTGTTTTAACAAAAATAACTGACTACCATGCTATGACATAATGTAAACAGACCCATTACTAGAAATTGAAGGGTTCTCAGATGGCTAAAAGCTAGCAATTATATGTAGGGAATTAGGCACTATAAGTGTACACTAATTACATTTATTACATAATCTAACTTGTGTAGAAAAAACCAGAAGTAAAGTGACAATTGTAAGAAAAGAGATAGGAGGGTACTAAAACAATGTAAATAGTATATGAAATACAGCCCTGTACATATAATCAAGTATAAAATTATGTAAATAGACGTTTCTATTATTATTAGGTTACAATATCAGTGTTATTAGATAAGAAAAATTAGTTTTAAGTACAATTGTGAATAATCAAATATGGACGC
This sequence comes from Magicicada septendecula, assembly GCA_034769895.1. Classification (NCBI taxonomy): domain Eukaryota; kingdom Metazoa; phylum Arthropoda; class Insecta; order Hemiptera; family Cicadidae; genus Magicicada; species Magicicada septendecula. The sequence goes on along the minus strand of CM068370.1, from coordinate 205,552,020 downwards.
CCAAAGACGCCATAACTAGATATTGTTTGGGTAACAATTATTCCCAAATTTTGTATTAAACAAGGTGAGATATAGACTCAGATCGTTTAATTAAAAGTGTTTTAGTGTAAATAATTAAGTTTGGTGTAATAAACTTATTAAATATAAGATGCACCATAAAAATCGATAAAATCGTTATAGTGATTTAAGTAATGGACGGATTATAATCTTGTTTGGACTTTAATTAAAGCGCAGGATGTCCGCAATTTATTGACACTAACCGTTCAACGATAAGACAAATATTAAGAAAGTTATTACGATTTTAAACTTTCTAATTATTTTTTGTACCAGTGCTGACGTCATATAATCTCCAATGCAAACGCCAAAATTGGTAAAAAATTAAAAATTTTAAGACAATAAAGTACTTTGGGTTAGAGAGTTCAAACATTTCAGCCAATCGTATGAATGGAAATCGGCAGACAAGCTGCAGACGTTCCGACGGAACGAGAGAGTCATCTATCAACCATCAAACAGACAGGTCATGTCACTCTCCGGACGAGATATGATGAAGTTTATTTTTGAATTGTGCGCGACATGTAAACATCAGTAACTGACATACACTAACCTAAATACTACACAAGCATTAACGAGTGCCCTGTGCTGAGTGAATAATATTTAAATACGATCAGTGTACAATATCGATCGTATTTACGAGTGTTGTGCAAAAAATAAAAACAGGGAGTACAATTCTTTTTTATTAATTAACAATGAAACAGAAATAAAATTTTCTGTAAATACTTAATGCTGATATACTACGCACGTCAGTAATAGCGAAGTATCATAAATGATGATGGAATTTATCAGAATTAATGAAAGTATTAATTCGCAATTGTTAACATGACAAATAAATATTTTAATTATTTTTCATAATTAAAAGATTCACGATTAAAGTACTTATCACAAAATACGAGCAATATAAATAGTCGCTCAATTGACTAACGTTGTTTTTTGATTTTCTCTATTTGAAAATAAATATTTTAACTTTTATGCGAAAGAGTATTATATGATACTGATAATTACACATCAGAACTATTATAAATAATATGTATATGCTTAGATTAAGAAGAAATAAATATTCAAGATAACTAACTCTAATAACAGTTCACGTTATGAGATAACCTTAAAATCATAACCGTAACTTGCCACCTTCATTGTCACAAGTCTGTTCTCATGTAATCCAAAACCAGATGAAAACAATAACAAGAGATTTTTTTTAATAACATTTTCTCTTGTAAGTAAATAATTCCCACAGTGAATTATTAAAATATAGTAATACATTTCAGTAGTGCAAGCCAACGCACTTGTTGATTGTCAAGTAAATACTGTAAACGGCGTACGAATTCCCGCGTACGATAATACCATAACTATCTGTTATATGGTACTAATTTTCTATTTTTATATTTATTTGTTTGTTTTTTATTTACTGTTCAATTGATATCATTATAAATGCCACATCTTGTACCTGGCATCATGCTACTTAAAAGAACCACACGAACATGGTAATTAACTGATATAAGAGGACATAACCTCTCAAATTAAAACTACTGTATAACCAACAGGGTTACCAGCCTTGAGGCTAAGGAGAGTCTTATTTTAAATTTTGTTCATTGTAATTATTATCAGTAACATTATTAGTAACTGATTGTCAATTTTTAAAAGATTTTATAACATCATTAACAGTTAATAAACCTCTACATTTTGTTACCAGTGGAAAAAGAGTATTATTTCAAACTTAAATTAGTTCATTTATTATTAGTCAGTTCTACCAAAAGGTGGCGGAAGAATTCAAATATTTCTAATAACTCAGAACTTTATTTAGCAATTATATCATTTTATTGTGCATGCTAGTCACATTGGATATTCAACCAGAATATCTACTTGTATATGTAGTGTGTGTATTTCAGCTGAGCAGTCACCGAACAGAACTACAATATCCACGTGTGGGTAAGTGGGGGAGGTTACTAACGGAGTGCGAGAAATATTTTAAATTAAAGAAATGGACCATCGATACCCACATATTTGTCAATTACAATCAAACTAATAATAATAATAATTATAATTTGAACATTTTATCAAACAACATTATTGTAGATACCGGTGCGTATCTGCAAGCAACATCACTACACTACTATATCAACATATAACAGAATCGTTGTATTACAATATCAATTTCAATGGTCAACGATGGGATTCTCAGTGTAACTTCGTTAGACTTGTATTCACAATTCTTTATTTAATGACATTTCTTTACTCATATTAACATTCTTGGTTATATATATTTTTCTTTAAACAGTATTTGTCGATAGTTGGTTACAATCTTCAATGAAACTTTAAGTTAACTTCTCTTCTCCTGCTAGTTACTTCTATCACTGTATTTCTCCACTATTCTTCTGTCAGCTATTTTCCTTCTGTTTTCTTTCGTCATACCTTTTTGGAATTTGATGTCATTCTTCGCAACGATTCTAATATCCCGTAAATATTCAATTTCCCTAACAATCCCTAATATGTGAGTTGGTACAGTTCAGAGCGGCACTGTTTGGCTTCATACTCTGCTGCCCACACTACACTTCAATACAGTACTGCTGGAATTCATCTACAGTCAGCTATAAAAATATAATAATATAATAATCTTCTTAATTAATTAATAATAAACATTTGGGAATTCTTTACATTGTCGCGTTTTATATTAAATTTTTCATATCTTTTATACTTCGTGATTCCATTTTATTTTCCTTAATCATTTTCTGATAACATTTCTGACAGTCATTATCTGTAATTAATCTTGCTCTTCTTTTTTGTTGTGACAGTAACTCTAAGTATTATTTCTTCATTTGTTCTTATAATTCCAAGAATTTCTAAATCGCAATTGTTTTAATTATTATTATTACTTAAGTTCAGTGTAATTATAGTCATTAACTCAACCATTGTTCTTCTTATTTTACTATCTTGTCTGGTTACATTACAATGAATTATGTTGATAAACATTTTTTCTTGTTCCATTTGACATTATTCTGGTCATAATCAATCATTTATTTTGTTGTTCACTTCGTTTGGCAATTCGGCATGTATTTTAGATCATATTGTTTTTTCTTTTATTATTTTGCATAGGTACTTCTTGATATAAAAATTTTTTATCTTGGGGTTTCATTATCCCTTATTTAGAATATTTCTTTGTAGACATATAGTAATATTTCTTATTTCCTTCTGTAATCTTGGGGTTGTTATTGACTCTTCTTAATACCTTCTTCATAACCATATAGTTAGACGTACTTACTTCCTTTTGAATGTTGTGTTTTCTATTTAAATAATATTGTTCAAAAAAATTTTTTAGTAAGTTGTGCTTACATACTTTTTTGGATTTAGTGGGTTTTTTTTTTTTTTATTACCATCTCACTACGTGATCAGGCCATACCCTTTCGGCGAAGCTGAATTGATCATTCCTTTCATTCTCATTGCTGGGATTATTATTAGGTTCTTGGCTATCCTCCGCCCTGATGTGGTTTACTACTCGTTCTTCGTTGCGAGAAGGATTCACTGGTTCCTGTCGCTCCCCGCGATCGTCACATTGCATTTCATTCCTCCGCTGTCTATTTTGGTACTCCAGGCTCGAATTTCGTCTGGGTACATGATTTCCCCGATCATCACCTTCATGGTTTATCTGTCGTTGTAACGTGTCAAAATTTGGGTTATTTTATTTTTTACAGTAGGGGGCATTTGCATTTTATTTATTTCATTTTGTGCGGGACTTTATTAAAAATTATTGTGAAAGTTTTATTATACGGCAAACGTTATTTCCATTACAACAGAACACATGGCAAGTTGAAACAAAGGCGAGACGCAGTTGCTGTTGAGTAATGCGGCCAAGAATTCGCACCTCCCCGAATTTCTCAGAAATGTGCATAAGTGTAGTCGCGCGCCCACGAACTGTACAATCACGCGCTCGAGGGACGCAGCCAGCCTGAAAAACAAGATGGCTTGGGCGGAAAAAATTCAGCAATGTGCGTTTTGAGCGGCAGGAAATCATGGCTAAGTCCTGCCCTTTTGTGACGTCAGCCAGTGCCTAGCTGAAATCGTCTGCTATCGCCACTCCAAAAAACTACATGCATAGAATGGGACAAAGCTTCTGCGACGAAGCCCAAGGCAGTGCTTTCCGTTAAAAGTATGAGATCACATCAGCAACACTTGCTACGTTATCGTCCCCAGTCTGCTAACTGAACTCTCCGGCGCCGGGACGAGCAAAGTAGGCTCGTCACAAAAAATTTTAATTTAACAGTAGAAAATGGAACAACAGTGAAAAGTTTATGTGACCGCGGTCAATCCAACGAGTAGTACCGAGCAAAATGTTTGGCGAGCAATAAAAACCAAGATATTTTACAAAACGATGAGTGCGCGCGCGAACCACGTGCCGGCGGTTTACGTGTAAGGGCTGGGGAGGGTTATTAGAAAATGTTAAGGGATAAATAAATTTTCTGTGTGTATGCGTGAGTGAGCAAAGCTGGGCTGTTTGTGTTTGCAATTGTGTTTTGGGTAATTAGAAATGATACATAAGGTAAGCCATAGTTCATAAGTTCTATTACGAGTAAGATGCAAGAGTTGCACAACATTTGAAACATGTACTTAAGGAATCTTCTTAATTTTACCAAAGTTCAAAAGTAAAAAATTAAATTGTAATTCTCTTCAGAAATGAGTTGTGTCAGTGATTTGCTTAACCTGTAAACCATGTTTGTATCTAACGTATTTGTGATCGAACCCTGGAACCCGGCAGAAGAGATAGTGAAGGTAGGTGAAGATTAAATTGTATTTTTGTATTTAATAAATGTTATCAATTATAGAGCATAACAAATGGCGCCCGTGACAGGCACGAATTAAATTAATATATTTAATTAAATTCCACATCTACAAAGATACAAACATGTGTTAGGTTAGCGTAGCAAAATAACATTGCGTTATGGACGCAAAGCTATACCGAAAGTACATTACAAAAAACTAATGAAATTAATTAATTAAATTAATTAAAATATTGATTATCAATTATAAAAAATGGCAGATAATAATGATGTCAGCTTATCTGACAGCCAGATAGAAGGCCAAATAAGTAGCGACTCCGGAATTCAAATAACTGAGAGTAGTCTTGAGGAGTCAAAAATAATACAGACAGTTGAGATTCATTCAACACCTATTTTAGGAAATCAAAATAAGAAATCTGATAATGATACTATGTTAGCAAGATTGTATGATATGATGTACAATAGTGTAGAAAAACAAGATAGCAATTTTAGAGAATTGAATGACAAATTTGACAAACAAAGTAGGGAGTTCAGAGAATTGAGTGACAAATTGGATAGACAAAGTAGGGATATTAATGAGTTGAAATATGAGATTCAAGAATCAAATAAATGCTTAGAAAGTACTAATAAAACAATAAGAACCAGCTTGAATAAGTTAGAACAGAGTGTTGAGCGAATGGGAGTACATGTGATGAATACAGAGAAAAATAAAACAAATGAAAATTGTAGTGACAAATGTAAAAATACGATACCAGATAAAGAATTAATAAATAAAAATGATGTTGTTGAAAATAATGAGAATAATAATGTAATTGAAAATGTCATATCTGAGAGTACTGATGAGTTTGTGGAATGTGATTATGAGATGTTAAGATGTGTTAGTGAGTTAGAGAGAGAGAGGAAAAATAATGTTGTAGTAGAGTGGGGACAGGGGTAGATTTTCCCTTTATTATTGATGATGATTATTTAATGAATTCACAAGTGTTGTTTTTGAAGGGCAAGAGTCCCGTATTGATAGATGAATTGAGGTGTTTATTTTTGTTGAGTAATTGTGTACCCTCTGTCTGGAATAACTGTGAGAGTGTGGTGTGGTGTTATGAAGAGAGAGAATTAAACAGAATTGTGTGTGGAGAAAGTAACCGAATTGTATTTTTTGAATAGGAAGTATGATGAATGGAATGAAAGTTTAAAAATATATTTGAGTAATGATGACTATAATGAGTTGACAAAAGTATTTAACCCGATAATGAGCGAATTTACTGACGGAGATGTAACAAAAATGTCTAGCGTAGACTGGTTGAATGAGTATTCTGGTAAAATGAGTGAATTTGGTTGTTCTGGTTATGACACACAAAGTAACCATTTATTTGTAAATAAAAATCAACAGTGTTGTATAAAACCAAGACTTATTTGGGACGATGGAGGTTAAACTGGAAAACAATAAAAGACAGTGATAAACATTATGTTTTATGGGTTTTGACATGGCAGATTTGGACAATGAAGTGCGGAAAAAACGGAACAGTTAATAACAAGAGTTTGTAAATAAAATATAATAAATTTATTTGTGTACATGGCGGAATGTTAAGTAAACCAGTGTGTGTAACTGTGGTAATAAAAATAATAATATTTTGCAATTTAAATAAATAAATAGAATTAATTTTGAAAACAAGAATTGGCTAATGGTAAATATTTTGATAGTATTGGAATTTGTATTTTAACAATGAATTTAATTAAAACAAGTTGAAATGTTTAAAATATTTTGATTGATTATTTAAATGTTGTGTAATTAAAATTTTTTTGATGAATATAAATTATTCTACGAGATGGAAATTTGGTGATTAAAGGATAAATTGTTTGATTTAACTAATATTTTGTGTTAAATGTTTCAGAGGTGAGGTGAAAGTATTGTGGTATGGGGATTATGTTTTATATATTGCAACAGTACAAATAAGTGATGTACTGAGCATGAAATATAAAAATTTAAATTTACTTAATAAACTGTAAATAATTAATAATATATTAGAAATAAGCATGTTATGGATTGCAAGCTTGACTCAGACAAAAATATGAACAGGTGTTTCGACCTGAATCAATGTGCACACACACACAAATATAACTGAAAGTGTGTACACCAGTATTTTGCTAGTGTGTGTGAACGCAGGTCTCTGCAGGCAAGTTTGCCACCCCAGTATGAATAATTGCACAATGACTGTTTTTCCGTAATTATTCATAAACTAGAATTAAGAATTAAAATCCAAAAGCACCATAAAATGTAAATAAGTTTAATAAATACTGTGTGCGAACACCACGCGAAAGTGACACGCCGTACAAGTGCAATAGTGAAATAACTGTGTACAAATCAAAAGGGTTAAGTTGCAATGTCCAAAATTACAATGAACATGTGTTGTAAAATTAGTTATAAGATAAGTATAAAAAAATACTTACAGGACTCTGCAATTCGCAGAAATATAAAAAATAGTGAATTTGACAAAGAGTGGGGGAACTGACGCCAAAGACAATTTCTAACATGTCGATTTTGTATCACTGAAGGGTGTCGACCAAGACATGGGTATAAATAGGACACGCAAGCTTCAGTGGTTCTCTTTCTTGAATCATCCACGATGCAGCGGGAGCTTATGCCCGTCAGCACAGCATATTTATTAATATTTTTATAAACAGTTTAAATTGCCAGTTATGTACAAATACATAACCAAGCTATAAAACAAACATTGTAAGTAATAACAGCATTACTGAAGAAGTTCTATAGCGATACGACGCTAGACAAGAGAAGAAGTTCCATAGCGATACGACGCTGGACAAGAGAAGAAGTTCTATAGCGATATGACGCTGGACAAGAGAAGAAGTTCTATAGCGATACGACGCTGGACAAGAGAAGCAGTTCCATAGCGATACGACGCTGGACAAGAGGAGAGGACGAGAGAGTGAGAGACAGCCGACGCTGGACAAGAGGAGAAGAGAGACAGCCGACGCTGGACAAGAGGAGAAGAGAGACAGCCAACGCTGGAGGCGAGACGAAGATGAACACCGATGGAACAAAAATGATCGAGTATGATTGATGACAATAAGGTGATAGACAACTTATTCATATCTTAATCATACACAGTATACAAAGACAGTTAAAGACATTAATATTTTATTTAAAAATAAGAGTAATATTTCTTGTATAGTAGAGTTAAAAATCATAGATGTTTAGAAATACGATTAACGTAACAAGAGCTCAAATTAATATGATATAAAATGATTACAAAGAATATAAATAAAAACAATTAGTATTTGAGAAAACAGTACTGAGAAGTAATAACTATTAATCTTTTGAGTACGTACCATATATAGAAAAAAGATTTAAAAATTGATTTTGAAACATATTAATAGACTGAGTAGTCTAAAAATGAGATTTTTCTTTTATATACTATTTAGTAGCATAGAATGTTTAGTTAGTAAGAATGTATATATCTTAACCCTTACGGCATTATAACAAATAATAACTAATGTTTTAAAATCGAAGTCAGTGCCATGTGCACATATTTTTTTATAGTATAAAATAAATTTTAATTACCGTTTCAAGTCCGTAGAGTTCTTATTGCAGATACACCTGACCCCCTATTTAAATGTTATATGTTTAAAGAATTTGTCAATCTTGAACGTGAGACCGTTCACACCTATTTATGTAACGTAACGTTGTTTAAATTTGGTGCTCCAAGATCGAGGGACTCCACAAATTTAAATTAAATTAAATTTGCCAAATTGTCACGTTAAATAAATTTGTCGCCCTAGACGTGAGGCACGAGATGCCTAAATTTACGTACAAAAATTTGTATACATACAATATAATATTATGCAACTTTTCAAATGTTGTATCGTTGCATAAAAATAGCGCCCTGCACGTGGGGCCCAACATGCCTAAATTTATGTACAAAAATTTGTGACATAAATTGTAGATCATGAATGTATGACCCGATACCCATCATTTGACTATTAAAATTTTTTTATGTAGCTAAATGGTTGCTCTAAAATATATAAAGAGTGTTAAATGAAAAATGTATAATATGTAATTATTATTTGTAGTAAACAGTAACTGAATGTAATGTTAATTGTTGTGTAATCACACAGCTGGCGCCCACCACAAATAATATTGTTGTCTATGTGACAGGTGTAACTGTAATGAGTATTAATAATAACTATTAATAAAAATACAGAAATAAATAAATAAGTAGGGAACGGTTATCAATAATAATTTTTAAAGAATTACTATTAAATAAATATTTTAATAATAATTATTCAACATGGCAGAACCAGGAGGGTTGAATTTAGAAGCATTTAAAAATACGATACTCGCCATGTTGGACGAATTAGTCATAAAACAAGCCGAAAAATTTAAAGAGGATGTGAAAGAGGAGAATGTCAAACAAATAAGAAAAATAGATGAAATAAATACAAAACAAACAGAAAGTTTAGAAAATGAATTAGCAAAACAAACAGAAAGTTTAAAAAATAACTTAGCAAAACAAACAGAAAATTTAGAAAATAAATTAGAGCTACAGTCCGAAAATTTTAGACAGGACACCATAAAAATTACAGAGAGTCTAGAAGAGTTAAAGATTGATAATCTTGAAATAAAACAAAGTATAATTGACAGTAATGCGCAGTTAACCGAAAAAATTAATGACACCAACATACGTATTGATACTCTAGAGAATAATTTTAAACAAGCCTTACATGAACAAGTTGTACGGATTGAAAATAAACAAAAAGAATTACGTCTCGAGTGGAGAAAAGATTTAAAAGAAACGCATAAACAAATAAATGATACTTTAACTACTATAACGCGAGAACAGGATGATAAAATCCAAGCTATTAATAATGTATCCCAAGTAAATACCAGTAAACTTAGAGAAATAGAAACACGTACTGTAGTTATTGAGAATAAAATTGAAGAAACTACGAAAGACCGTTCGGGAGACGTATCACATATGAAAGAAGAGATTCAAGAGGAAATGAACCAACTACGAAGTGAGTTAAGAAGACGACAGAACCAAATGACCATATTTCCTACACCAACAGAAGAAAGGAGCAGACTTAAGTTCTCAGGTGGTAAAGGGGAGAACAGTATGGAATTCCTAGCAAGAGTAGAGAAGGAAATAGAAAAAATTGGGAGTGCAATAAATGACGACGAGAAGATAGACTTCGTCACGCGATATCTTAGAGATTCAGCCAGCCAATGGTACTCTATTATTAGAGATAACATAAGTACATATCAGCAGTTTCGTGAAGCATTCGAGAACCGATACTGGAATCTACATACCCAACGACAAGTACGGGATCAACTTGAATATGGAAAGTTCAATCCACAAGGACAGCAGAGTATTGAACAATACACAATTACACAAATAGAACGTGTAAAGCATCTCAAACGTAAATTCTCAGAATATGAGATTGTTTCAAAATTATCTTACCATTTTCAGCGAGATATCCAGTTAGCAGTTTATACACAAGGGATCAAAACCATAGAAGAATTTTTAATCCTTGTAACACAGTCGGAGAATATCAATGAAGGTAAGAACACACAACACTGGGAACAAAAACACGCAAATCATCACCATAATTATCACAGAGATGACAAGAAATCAATACAAAACACTACACCGCACCGTGATAATTATAAAATAAATTATTCGCCACCAATGTACAACACTACAACACGCACAGCTAAAGAAACTGAACAAAATAATACAGCTAGACGACAAGGAGACGTTACATGGTCATCCAATCGTAAACAGTTTTCAAAACCAGCTGACAAACGCGTTGCCGCAGTACGAGGGGACGACGAAAAGAAATTGAAGAGAGAAGGCCAAGGAATGAATGAGACAGTAACATTCCACAGCCGACCGTCTACATCAAAGGCGTCACAATGACTGAATAAACGGAAGCAAAATTATGAACTAAACAACATATACCCCTGCGATATTAGGGAAGACTTATTAAGCACCGAACAGGATATAAAGCGAGACGCGCAGCAAACACAATGCCCTATTGTGACGGTGAACATAAACAGGTGTAAATTACGAATGCTTGTTGACACCGGCAGCCAGCTGTCTGTTCTTAACGCTGCATGGGTTCAACGTAACAAGAAATATTTTTAAAATACTGCAATTTTGCCCGTAAATAATTTAAATATTACAACAGCTACCAATAAAAAAGAAAGAGTTAAACAACAAGCATATGTAACTCTAACATATAAAAATCTAGAGTTAGAACACCCTATGATAATTATGCATAAATTCATTTATGATGGAATTTTAGGTATCGATATACTAAATACAATAAATGCTAAGATTAATATTAATGATAATATAATTATGTGTAATTATAAAAATGTTCAATATGAAATAAACCTGAACAGCGAAGAAGAAGAGTGCAAGGTAAGTGAAACACCTTTTACTTTGTACAAGCCACAAATACAATATGGTCCAAATCGACATGTGAATGCGGTAGAAGAAGGGATGACAACACAGGAAGAAGAAAAACTACACGAATTAATAGAAGAATATAGTGATGTATTTAGTGAAGTACCGACGCAGACGACAGTATACGAGCACTCTATAGTTGTGTCAGACCCTACAAAAGTCATTAGGAAGACATACCCTATCCCAATGCGATATGAGGAAGAGGTTGAACTCGAAATTCGGCGTATGATCGAAAGTGGAGTCATAGAGCGATCGAACAGCAACTTCCTGAATCCTCTAGTGGTAGTGAAGAAGAAAAATGGAGAGATACGTCTATGCCTTGACATGAGGGAGCTGAACAGCATTGTATTAAAGGAGTATGACTGTGCACCAACTGCGGACGAATTATTTACTAAGTGTGAAGGAGCAAGGTATCTGACAAAGCTAGATTTACGCTCAAGTTTCTGGCAGATTCCAATTCGTGAAGAGAATAGAAAGTACACTGCTTTCCTGTATAAAAATAAATGCTACCAACACAGGGTAGTACCCTTCGGATTAAGCACGAGTTTAGCAGCCATCGTAAAGTGTCTAGAAAAAGCCCTAGGACCTGAAGTGGAACCCTACACCATGATATTTGTAGATGATATCTTAGTTGTATCTAAAACGTTAGATGAACATATAAAACATCTAAGCACGATATTCCAAAAATTTAGGCAAGCGAACATATCCCTTAACCTAGACAAATGCGAATTTATCAAAACCTCTATCCAATTCCTAGGTCACATTATTTCATCCTCTGGTATTCAACCCGATCCTATCAAAATTTCCAGCATAACTAATTTCCCTATACCCGGAAATCTCAAAGAGTTAAGAGCATTCTTAGGACTCACAGGATACTACAGAAGATTCTCACCGTTATATGCAAGATATACGCAACCGCTTCTAGAGCTGACGAAGAAAGAAAAAAAATGGAAGTGGGAGGAGAAACATCAAGATGCCTTTAACCAAGTGAAAGAGTTGTTCATTGAAAATATTATGTTACATCATCCTCAACGAGAAGGAAAATTCGTAATATACTCCGATGCTAGTGACTACGCAGTAGGAAGTGTACTGTATCAACAAGATACGATGGGAGAGCACAGAGTTATTGCCTACGCCAGTAGAGTCTTCAAAGGAGCTGAAAAACACTACTCCACATCAGAAAAAGAAAAACTTGCTATAGTATACGCTCTTAAGCAATTCAGATATTATGTTTATGGTACTCATTTTGAGATACATACTGACCACCAAGCATTATCATTTTTATTAAAATGCAAGGTAACAAATGCCCGATTATTAAGATGGATTTTAGCCATTAGCGAATACTCATTTACCATTAAATACTGTAAAGGTAAAGACAATATTGTAGCGGACACACTAAGCCGATACATCAAAGAAGAACGTGAAGAAGTTTATGTGAATGCAAAGAAAGAAGTACGATTGTTACCAATGAAATTCAAAGAGAATGATGAAGTAAAACAAATGCTGAAAAACTTAGCACATCAACAAGATTTGGATGTAACGATAAGGGAGATGAAGAACCAAGAACAGCTACCAAATCATTATAAGGTACTAAATGGAATTCTTTTCAGGTTAGTAAGACAAGACTGGAAGATAGTACTAACGAATGACATGCTACAAAAATTAATTCGACCAGCACATGAGAGTTTAGCACATGCTGCCGCTCTGAAATGTTATTTGAGTCTACGAGAAGATTTTACGATCAATAATATGTATCGAAAGATAAAGAAAGAAGTAAAGAAGTGTTATGAGTGTCAAACGGCGAAAGGACCGAATTTACACACATATGTAGGAATGCAGAGTATACAGAAGGAAAACAAAGGAGAGCTAATTGCAGTGGATTTTCTGGGACCATTACCACGATCAAGTCGAGGTGTGAAGCACATATTGGTATGTATCGATGTGTTTTCCAAGGCAGTCCGACTGTACCCAATTATGCGACCCACAACCAAAGTTGTTCTAAAGATACTACTACAAAAATATATTCCGTTATATGGAAAAATGAAGAAGATACTCAGTGATCAAGGTATGCAATTCCAAAGTGAAAAATGGGAGAGGACGTTAAGGGAAAATGGAATACAACCAGTATCCATAAGACATCCTCAAGGAAACCTTGCTGAGAGAGTTAACAATGAATTAGGTAAATATTTACGAATATATTGCCATAATCAACACAATAAATGGGCAGAATATTTACCATTTATTGAAAAAGCCATTAACGAAAATTATAGTGAAGCAACAGGATTCACTCCAATGGAATTAGGATAAGAAGCCAACCAGATTTTGGACTAAATATCTAAACAAACCTAATAACCAAAATGTACCTGTACCAATAAGTGTGAAAATTGAATATGCAAAGCAACGAATAAGAGAGAGAGGTAACAAGAGAATAGAGAGATTTAATCTAACTCACAAGTTACAACAATTCAACGTGGGAGAAAGTATACTACTCAAAGCAAATCCAGTGGGAAAAAGGAGTGATAATACGGCGAAGAAATTCTTCAGACTTTATAATGGACCGTATACGTTAAGACAGCGAGTGGGACAGAACACTTTCATTGTATATGATGAGATACAGAAGAAAGAAATTGGTAAATTCCACGCAACGTCATTTAAGAAGTTCTACACATAAATCAGAGGTCATTGAAACCAGTCAAATCAGCTGTTTGTAAAGCCACCCTAATTCAAGGTCGCGAGCAGTGAGCGTACGAAAGAGGGGAGGTGAGACATTTGTATACACTCCTATTAAGGGTGAAATGACGAATATTATTCTTTATTATTTGTTACATTTTTTTTGCAAATAATAATAATAAATAAATAGATAAAAAAAAAAAATTGTAATAAATAAATTTATTAAAATTTTTTTTTGTTACCAAGCAGAGGAATAATGCGACAGTACAAATAAGTGATGTACTGAGCATGAAATATAAAAATTTAAATTTACTTAATAAACTGTAAATAATTAATAATATATTAGAAATAAGCATGTTATGGATTGCAAGCTTGACTCAGACAAAAATATGAACAGGTGTTTCGACCTGAATCAACGTGCACACACACACAAATGTAACTGAAAGTGTGTACACCAGTATTTTGCTAGTGTGTGTGAACGCAGGTCTCTGCAGGCAAGTTTGCCACCCCAGTATGAATAATTGCACAATGACTGTTTTTCCGTAATTATTCATAAACTAGAATTAAGAATTAAAATCCAAAAGCACCATAAAATGTAAATAAGTTTAATAAATACTGTGTGCGAACACCACGCGAAAGTGACACGCCGTACAAGTGCAATAGTGAAATAACTGTGTACAAATCAAAAGGGTTAAGTTGCAATGTCCAAAATTACAATGAACATGTGTTGTAAAATTAGTTATAAGATAAGTATAAAAAAATACTTACAGGACTCTGCAATTCGCAGAAATATAAAAAATAGTGAATTTGACAAAGAGTGGGGGAACTGACGCCAAAGACAATTTCTAACATGTCGATTTTGTATCACTGAAGGGTGTCGACCAAGACATGGGTATAAATAGGACACGCAAGCTTCAGTGGTTCTCTTTCTTGAATCATCCACGATGCAGCGGGAGCTTATGCCCGTCAGCACGGCATATTTATTAATATTTTTATAAACAGTTTAAATTGCCAGTTATGTACAAATACATAACCAAGCTATAAAACAAACATTGTAATTAATAACAGCATTACTGAAGAAGTTCTATAGCGATACGATGCTAGACAAGAGAAGAAGTTCCATAGCGATACGACGCTGGACAAGAGAAGAAGTTCTATAGCGATACGACGCTGGACAAGAGAAGAAGTTCTATAGCGATACGACGCTGGACAAGAGAAGCAGTTCCATAGCGATACGACGCTGGACAAGAGGAGAGGATGAGAGAGTGAGAGACAGCCGACGTTGGACAAGAGGAGAAGAGAGACAGCCGACGCTGGACAAGAGGAGAAGAGAGACAGCCGACACTGGAGGCGAGACGAAGATGAACACTGATGGAACAAAAATGATCGAGTATGATTGACGACAATAAGGTGATAGACAACTTATTCATATCTTAATCATACACAGTATACAAAGACAGTTAAAGACATTAATATTTTATTTAAAAATAAGAGTAATATTTCTTGTATAGTAGAGTTAAAAATCATAGATGTTTAGAAATACGATTAACGTAACAAGAGCTCAAATTAATATGATATAAAATGATTACAAAGAATATAAATAAAAACAATTAGTATTTGAGAAAACAGTACTGAGAAGTAATAACTATTAATCTTTTGAGTACGTACCATATATAGAAAAAAGATTTAAAAATTGATTTTGAAACATATTAATAGACTGAGTAGTCTAAAAATGAGATTTTTCTTTTATATACTATTTAGTAGCATAGAATGTTTAGTTAGTAAGGATGTATATATCTTAAGCCTTACGGCATTATAACAAATAATAACTAATGTTTTAAAATCGAAGTCAGTGCCATGTGCACATATTTTTTTATAGTATAAAATAAATTTTAATTACCGTTTCAAGTCCGTAGAGTTCTTATTGCAGATACATCTGACCCCCTATTTAAATGTTATATGTTTAAAGAATCTGTCAATCTTGAACGTGAGACCGTTCACACCTATTTATGTAACGTAACGTTGTTTAAATTTGGTGCTCCAAGATCGAGGGACTCCACAAATTTAAGTTAAATTAAATTTGCCAAATTGTCACGTTAAATAAATTTGTCGCCCTAGACGTGAGGCACGAGATGCCTAAATTTACGTACAAAAATTTGTATACATACAATATAATATTATGCAACTTTTGCAATGTTGTATCGTTGCAATATATCATGTTAAATGGATTGTAAGTATAGAACTTTTACAATATAATCATGTCTAACAAAAATGTTTACAGGTAACTAGGACTTTAATTCAGCAATAAGATGTTTATTTGAAATAATTGTGTTCAATAAAAAAGATAATTAAAGAATTGTAAGAATAATTGAATGATGATATAGGATAATTATTAATAATAAATCTGAAAATTTTGTGTGAGGACGGGAGGTGGCTCAGAGGAGCCACGAATTTAAATTTTACAACCTAAAAAATTTTTGCTAATTCAAATTTTGATCCAATAAAACTGCTTGTGCTCTGTTAAATAACTAGCTGCTCAGACACTCAATATAAGGTGTTCATGCTGTAATGTTAAATGTATTATTTTATTGTTGTACGTTAGATATAGGTACTGATAAGAATATGTGTTTTCATTATATGTGTATACTTTAAACTAAGCCAATAATTAAACGTCTGGCAGGCGGGTAACACAAAATGCTCAGAATCAGAAAAAGGGGAAACAAGGAGGTGAGAAGTAATGATAAATATATATATATATATATATATTTCATGTAATTTGTTCAATTTTGAGATGTGTTTTCACAGTGTTAGTAAGATCAGCTGATCAGCAATAACTGGTCACTGGTATACTGGTTATAAATGTTCTAAGTAATTAGTGTTTAATGTAATGTTTTAATGTATTACAGATGTTTTAAAGTAATGGTAAAAATAACTTGATAAAGTGAGAAGTAAAGTAATAATTTATGCAAGTTAACAAGAGATAGTTTTGGGTGATAAATATTTTGTGGGACATGTAGATCTGTCCAAGTCAAAGTTAAAAGTTGAAGAAATAGTAGAGATGAAAATAATGTAATGTTGTTTTGAAGTAATGTAATGTTATAGAATTTTGAGAAATATTGATGTTGACACAGTAGTAATGGAGAATATATGTAGAGTTTTGAGCGATATATTGATATGTATAATTGATGTTGTTATTTTGTTGTAATTGTAGTAAGGTAATGAGATTGAGATTTTTGGGATGGCAATTTTGTAGTAGGGGGTAGTGTAATGTGGGAGTCCGCAACATAATGATAAGTTGGGATGGGATAGGGATCGATTTTAGTGAGGGGGCCGCCTTAGGTAGAATCCAGGGGCCAAATAAGGGAATTGAGTTTTTCGGGGGGGGGGGGGGAACACGTATCCTATGTACAAAGGGTTAGAGAGTTTTTTTTTATATATAGAGAGAGAAGGTGGCGAATTGAGTTCCAGGATAAGTTGGGTTTAGAGTGTTTTGGGATAGATATTTTGATAGAGATGGGTGTCGGGGTAGTTGAAGTGGTTAGAGGTTAGAGTCAGGGGGAGAAAGATTATATATGTAGACAGATCAAGTAGTAAATTAATGAGAATAGATAATTTACATCACCCACAGTAGTGTAGGATAAGATTGTTGAATAAAGACAGAGATTTATAATAAAGATATAAAATTTTCATTTTTTGAAACCAGTGACAAAACTTTGAGAGAATTGGATAATGTAAAGATATAAGGTGTTTATTTTGAATAATTTAAATGTCAATTTGCTTATTATTTATATTAATATTTTGTTTATGTTAAATGTTTTATTTTATTATGTTTGTGTTTCAAGTTAGGATGTTACAGATGTCAAATGTATTTTCAGAAGGTGTACATAACACATGTGGGTCAAGGTTAGTGGACTTGACCTAGTTTTGATCAGCTGACAGTGAGGTCATATAATTTCATATGGAAGTCAATTCAATTTGTTTATTTAATCAATTTAAACAAGTTTAAAATAATTTCTACATGTAAAGGAAACCTTTTAATGAACTTAAATTTTTTTTGAATTTTAAAATTTTTGTTGGACAATTTTTTTTGGAAATTTAATTTTTGAACAAAAAAAAATCTTGATTTTTCGCCTGCCAGCGAATGAATATTTTAAGTATTGATTATTTTATTATTTGGGTGTTAACCATGTTTATTTTATTGATTTATTTTGTATTGCATTGTATTGTTAGACTCTAAGTGATTACATGTTAGGTTAAGGATACGTTCAATTAGAAGAAATGTTTAACTTAAGTCATTTTAAAGAAAACAGAAAATAATGAAGAGAATATTTTAGACTTTATTCAAAATTCATGAAGTAATTTTATCTGAAGACAACGTGTTGTAATTTAAAGAATTTTTAAAATTTTTGCAATTTCATAATCTATAATGTCAGTGTGTAATGTGAGAATGTGTGAGCCCAGCATCTGCTAAAGGCAGCCCAGCTTGCATACAAGGGGAAACATATCGGTGGAGGATCTGGCATAATATGAGCCAGGGATTGAGGATTTTTTGGGGGTAGCATGTTAGAAGGCGAAGTGGGCCGTGGTACTTGTCTGGTCGATTTTTCGGTGTTGGGATCTCTTATGGAGAAGTCCAGTGATTTCGTTCAGATGGGTCCATGGTCGCTGAGCCAGGGGGTCGTGTACCCATATAGATTAAGAACAAGGGGGTTGTTGGCACCAGTTCCTCACCGGTCCTCTTCGGGGTTTATCAATGAGATTTCTTCTGTTATGGACAGCAGAATTCTCACTGAGGGGGTATTGTAACGTGTCTAAAATTGGGTTATTTTATTTTTTACAGTAGGGGGCATTTGCATTTTATTTATTTCATTTTGTGCGGGACTTTATTAAAAATTATTGTGAAAGTTTTATTATACGGCAAACGTTATTTCCATTACGACAGAACACATGGCAAGTTGAAACAAAGGCGAGACGCAGTTGCTGTTGAGTAATGCGGCCAAGAATTCGCACCTCCCCGAATTTCTCAGAAATGTGCATAAGTGTAGTCGCGCGCCCACGAACTGTACAATCACGCGCTCGAGGGACGCAGCCAGCCTGAAAAACAAGATGGCTTGGGCGGAAAAAATTCAGCAATGTGCGTTTTGAGTGGCAGGAAATCATGGCTAAGCCTGCCCTTTTGTGACGTCAGCCAGTGCCTAGCTGAAATCGTCTGCTATCGCCACTCCAAAAAACTACATGCATAGAATGGGACAAAGCTTCTGCGACGAAGCCCAAGGCAGTGCTTTCCGTTAAAAGTATGAGATCACATCAGCAACACTTGCTACGTTATCGTCCCCAGTCTGCTAACTGAACTCTCCGGCGCCGGGACGAGCAAAGTAGGCTCGTCACAAAAAATTTTAATTTAACAGTAGAAAATGGAACAACAGTGAAAAGTTTATGTGACCGCGGTCAATCCAACGAGTAGTACCGAGCAAAATGTTTGGCGAGCAATAAAAACCAAGATATTTTACAAAACGATGAGTGCGCGCGCGAACCACGTGCCGGCGGTTTACGTGTAAGGGCTGGGGAGGGTTATTAGAAAATGTTAAGGGATAAATAAATTTTCTGTGTGTATGCGTGAGTGAGCAAAGCTGGGCTGTTTGTGTTTGCAATTGTGTTTTGGGTAATTAGAAATGATACATAAGGTAAGCCATAGTTCGTAAGTTCTATTACGAGTAAGATGCAAGAGTTGTACAACATTTGAAACATGTACTTAAGGAATCTTCTTAATTTTACCAAAGTTCAAAAGTAAAAAATTAAATTGTAATTCTCTTCAGAAATGAGTTGTGTCAGTGATTTGCTTAACCTGTAAACCATGTTTGTATCTAACGTATTTGTGATCGAACCCTGGAACCCGGCAGAAGAGATCGTGAAGGTAGGTGAAGATTAAATTGTATTTTTGTATTTAATAAATGTTATCAATTATAGAGCATAACATAGTCCTCTGTCTTCATGGACACTATTCCTCCTTTGGTTTTGGTATTCGTCCTCACGCCGGGATGGATTATAATAATTGTTAAACTGGTGTGTTCTCGGGTAATATTGTCTCTGATTATTGTGAGGTCTGGAATATATATAATTAACATTGTGTCTATAATTATTGGGTCGGTTGTCCCCATCTCCTCTATTATTATGACTGTCGCGGTAATTATAATGATTATTGCCACGATAATTATAATTCCTTTGATTATTATTTGGGTGATTGTTCTGTGTTCTATTCATGTTAACGTTCTGAGTTGGTCGATTGTGATCATTACTATGGGAATTTGTTTGTTGATCGTTACTATTATATTTATGGTATTTAGAATTTAGTACTCTGTTTCTTTGATAATGAGTTTCGTGTTCATAATTCTCAAGGAATTTGGCCATGGCTGGAATTGTTTTAATTTGGCTACACATACGCGCGTTTTTTATTCCTTCCTCATAATGGATAGTGATACAGCTATCCAGCTGTATCACTAAACATTCCTCTGGAATTCTGGGCTCTAAATTACGTGCCATGCATACTTTTCCAAGGAAGTATGATGTAGGAGACTGTCCTACGTTCGCTTCGTATCGACCGTTGCTCAAATTATTCCTAACCATATTCTGGGTCGACTCCGACCAATATTTTTCTCTGAATTGCTTTTTGAATTCGGTCATGTCCTGTATATCCGGACGCACCGCCGTCCACCAATTGTCGTACGTGTCCTTAAATGTCTCATCAATCATACCGCGTATTATAATCCAACGGTTCTCTCTATTTCGTGTGACCAACTCTTCCAAACTTTTTAAAAATTCCATTGGATTACGTTTATAATTTCAAAAATTAATCGACTCCCGGTTATCGTGGTTAGTTATATGATTATGCTGGCATGTTCTATCCCGCCATGAATCTACTTCTTCTTGTAACTGTAATTCGCATCTACTAATTTCCTCGATTTTATTTTTATTGGTATTAATTTGACCTTCCACATTGATGTTCCACATCAAGTAGTTGTTGATATTAGTCTGAATCTTCTCAATGGTATTAAAACACCACAGTTTAAGATTTAATTTTATTTAAGGAGTAGATAAAACTCACAAAGGGCTAACTATGGAGAATAGACTGAATGTGGGATAACTGTTATACTGACTGCCACCAAAAACATGTGCTGTGAAGGCTGTGTGTACAGGAGCACTGCAATCTTTTACGGACCTGAGCTGCAACAAATGAAAAACCAACTGCATCGGGCATGTCATGAATAGTAATCAACAATAAGCATGAACAAGTTGTCAAATTCTTGACAGCTTGCTGACACTGTTGAAGTTGTGCTGGTACATGGTTTTCCAGGCTCATCGTCATCCTCCATTTTAGCCATTTTCAGAATGGTAGTGCTTCTGAAGCACACTCCCGAAGTGCTTCAAGTGTCTCCATGGAAGCTTTACAGAGTTTTAACACAAAATTTCACTGTGTGCACAGCTTCATGCAATGAGGCAGCCCGATGCAATACCATTCAGAGCAGTGACTTCTAAGTCTAGGAGACTGTATCTACTACTGATGCCACACTGCTGGATAGTCTGGTTTCTTTTTGGTTTGACTGAGAAAAAAAACTCTTTCAGAGCTTATCATTCAGTATGAGGTCATCAATATTTATATTTTTTAATGACCTCCACATTTAAAATTCCTCAACAGTATTTGAGTTGCTCAGTTGCTATAGACACTTCCTCCTGGCCTCTTTTGGTGGGAGTATTCAGTTTATGTATAAAATGGCTCATGTCCTGGTCTGGGAGTGTACTGTTCCCACTCACTCTCAGGCAGCAGGCCTTTGATTATATATGCTGCTGCATTCAGACTTTATGCTTCTTTACTGAACTCTGGGATATTGTGGGTGGTCATGCAATTCACCCAGGAATACAATGGCTTGTATCTTTCATAAAGTACTTTGGGTTAATAAGATGTCAGGGCCAAGTTAATACTGATATGCCCCATCTCAGGTCATTAGAAGTTCTTACTGCACTATGTGTACTCATGTCAACTCCCCCTTATTGTATGCTTTGTTAAGAAACTTTTTATCTTCTGGCAACACAACACCTTTATTTCCATTTGCTGATATGGGAATTTATTATGCAGAACCATATTACTTAAGGGGATCGGTCTTATATAAGGGCACTTGGGCTCATGCACTTACCCTGACTTTTTGGGGGGTAGAATCTAATATTTTATCTTTTATCGTGTTTGTGTTCTATCATTAGTGGGTCTCTGGTCATGATCAGTTTGTAAAATTAGCTACCGTATTCTTCTTGTATCTGAATATTGTTGATTTGTACACTTACGTTATTTTTGAATTTATAAATATGATATATCTCACAAATGTGGTTATGTATACAAAACTAGGACGCCATCTATGCAATTAACTAAGTCATGGGCCAGAAGTTCGTTACGCGAAGTTATAGGAAACGGAAATTGCTTGAAATAACAAAACAGCTGTTCTAATTGCTACCAATGAAATACCCCTTTTTATTCTTTACTTTGTTACATAACATTTTTTAAAACCAACTGTAACCCTTCCAAAAACATAATGTGTAATAATAACTTTGATTAAGTTTAATGATTATATGTTTAAATGATTATACAATAATAACATGTATATATTTATATTTATATAGTGGTGCTCAACCCAGCACTTAGAATAATTACGCACGCGCACAACCACTCACCCTTTCATTATCATGGTACAACTTATTTAAATTTTGGAGCTCCTTAAATTTTGATTGAAATTTTTAATAATTTGTTAAATGATTGATTTCTACAATAACATATATTGGGAAATAAAGGATTCAAAATATATAAGGAACGCTCTCACCAATTTCCGTGTTGGCTTCCTCGCACTGCCAGTCTCGTTCGTATATCGGCACAATCGGTGTATTTTACTGCGCTTGACGGGACACCTTTGGTTAACCCACGTAACCCACCGTCGTGGGACCGATTCTATACGTCGATCTTGTTTACGAACGATTTAATCGGTCGAGGACGCCTACACCAAACCGAACTATTACTTTCCTTAATACATTTTGATAGTAGATATTATACTGTTTATTAACCACCTACAGTGGTCTAAAAAGTTAAAATTCACTCGTAAGTGAATGGGCGGCCGGCCGGCCGGCTCAAATCAGAGCTGCAGATGAAATGACGGCAATTTCTGGTTGAAATCTGCGGAAGTGGGGCGTATTGACGTCACATTCCTTTGTCTAACGTGTTGACATCGCAGTTTGGTTGCTGTCAACACATTCTCCGCCTCTGACGTAACGGAGGCTTGGCTCTGCTTATCTCAATAACTGCACACTGTTTTTGTGATGTGACACCGTTTTTTGTCATGAATTAGTTCAAATCCTGGCAAATACTGTAATATAGTCCACTCACTGTAAATTCGATATCGGGTGTTTGAGACTGGATTGGGTATGTCAAAAAATAGGAAAATACAATATTTATGATCTCGTTACCATATTTTATGTAATTATACAATGTACCATGATTGTACCATCACAAAACCCCCTCAATGAAAGATGGTGTGACGAAGCACACAAACTTTCATTGACCCTTTCATACTTCCTAAAGGGATCAGTCAGGACAAGTCGCCACAACCCCCTTACAATTTTATATAAAAAATAACAATAACTCACCCTTGGTCTGGTGATGAGGACCGTACCTTCATGACCTTACTGGACTTCTCCTGCGAGATCCCAACACCATAAGGCCACTTAGGCTCTTAACGCCCCTGCTCTGACTCGTTGGCCAGCTCAGGACCGCTGTCACACCCCAAACACTGAAACAATTTATAAAAAATATTAATATAGTGGCTTATTGAATCACTACCTCCTTAACTGATATGGTTCCCCTTAGCTAAGTGCTGGTTTGTGCCAATAAGCACTGGGTTGGCTTACTATTTATAAAATTATAAATTATATTAAATAAAATTAGAAAGTATAAAAATTATAAAAATAATAAATCTCAAGGATTAAAAAGAATACCTTGCCTGCATATTACAAACCCTAGCTTGAATAATAGTTTCGATTCCTATCGATAATAATTATCTTCGTTCTATAATTACTATAATTGTAACATAAGCACAAAATTATAAAAAATTGAATAAAATATATTTGAAAATATAAAATATATATAATATAAAATATAATTATCTATCTCCCAAACTTGGAGAAAAACAAATCAAGAAATTTAATGAATCGATTTATTTACTTATAACTTTTAAAATAAACTTTTATTATGATTATTAGTATTATTATTATTATTATTAACAGTTAATCATCTGGCTGATAAATATTATTAACAGCGCCATTTAAAATTTTTTCTCTTCCTACACATATTATAAAATCATGTTAAAAAGTTTTCAAATAAATACATAATACATTAATAATTAACACTGATATATTAATAATACAGTTAATACATTTTAACTACTCAATCATATTCAATCATATCTTAATAAATAATTAAGATATATCAAAATTGAAATATCATTTAAAAATGTTAATTCTTTAGTTACATTAATAAATTTGTAGACACTTTCCAAGTCCAAAACATCACTTTTCTAACACTCCAGGAAAACAATGGATCTTCTGATATGGTTAGTTACATAAAAAAAATATAACTCCTTACTGAGTTAACCTCTTAAGTTACACAATTTTCAAATTTTATTCTATAAAATTTTTTAGAATAAAACAAGATTCAAGGGATCAATGCCAAAATATAGCTATTTTTTTTTTTTATATTTTTTTTTATATCCCAAGAATTAGGGGTCCCCCTCCCCGTTCAATAATAAGATTAAATTTTCAAATTTCTACCAATTTTGTGTGGAGGAAGACCATCGTTGCTTTCACTTCCTTACGTCAGTTCCGCCAACCATGGTCCACCTCCCAAACTCCAAAATCCACGATCAGAGGTGGTGAGTCTGTGATCGCCCGAAAATGGGGGAGAGTCCCTTCTGTAAATCAATAACTAAATTAATACTCATATACTCCAAATATAAAACATCAATATAAAATAACTAAGTCGACCAGTACAACTTTAAATTTGTAGCATTGTGTGTTCCTACTATCTCTCCAGTTACGTTGTTCTGTAATACCGCACTTAACTTTGCGGTTAGGTAGGCGTAGTTCCTCTGAAATTTCCTATAAAAGTTGCACAGCCCAAGAAAACTCTGAAGTTGTTTGATATTTCGCGGTTCAGGGAAACGCATTATAGATTCGACCTTGTCCGGGTTTGCGGAAATTCCTTCCGATGTAATAATGAATCCTAAAAAATTAATTTTCGTTTGTAGAAATTTGGACTTATCCCAATTTACGGTTAATCCTCCCGCTTCTAATTTTCCTAAAACATATTTTAAATGTTCTAAATGGTCTTCAAATGTACGTGAAGCTATTAAAATATCATCTACATAAACTGTGAGAAAATCTAAATCTTTTGGTCTCAAAATTCTATCCAAACATTTAATGAAACTAGCTACGCTGGTATTTAGCCCAAATGCTAGTCGCATAAACTGATAATTTTTTCCGTTAAACAAAAATGCTGTGTATTGCCTACTTACCTCGGCTAAAGGTACCTGCCAATATCCAGCAGTCAGATCTAAGGATGTCATAAATCTTACGCCACTAAACTTTTGAAAGATCTCATTTATAGATTCTGGTGATTCTCGGTCTGGTATAATAATTTGATTAATTTTCCTTGCGTCTAGGCATAATCTTACTCCTCCTTCCTTCTTGATTACCACCACTAACGGATTTGAGTAGTGAGACACTGACCTCTCTATGATACCATTATCTAACATCTTGTCCAACTCTGCTTGCACCGCTCGTCTTTTAGAGTAAGGCACTGGATAACTCCGCTGCATGAATGGTGTGTGTTCCTTTATCTGTAACATACATTCATAATTTTTTGCCCTTCCTGGAATATCGGCAAACATTCCCTTAAACTGCTCTATTACCTGCCATTACGCTATACGTTGGCCACTCCTTATCACCTCACCCCCACTACAGAATTCATCCGCCCTTATCTCCCATACTTCATTATTAATATTACTCATTTCATTATCAACATCTTCTAAATACTCACGATATTGGAGGTGAGAGGGGGGTTTTGTGATGGTACAATCATGGTACATTGTATAATTACATAAAATATGGTAACGAGATCATAAATATTGTATTTTCCTATTTTTTGACATACCCAACCCAACCTCAAACACCCGATATAGAATTTACAGTGAGTGGACTATATTACAGTATTTGCCAGGATTTTAACTAATTCATGACAAAAAACGGTGTCACATCACAAAAACAGTGTGCAGTTATTGCGATAAGCAGAGCCAAACCTTCGTTACGTCAGAGGCGGAGAATGTGTTGACAACTACAAACAGCGATGTCAACAATTTAGACAAAGGAATGTGACGTCAATACACCCCACTTCCGCAGATTTCAACCAGAAATTGCCGTCATTTCATCTGCAGCTCTGATTCGAGCCTGCCGGCCGCCCATTCACTTACGAGTGAATTTTAACTTTTTAGACCACTGTAGGTGGTTAATAAACAGTATAATATCAAAATGTATTAAGGAAAGTAATAGTTCGGTTTGGTGTAGGCGTCCTCGACCGATTAAGTCGTTCGTAAACAAGATCGACGTATAGAATCGGTCCCACGACGGTGGGTTACGTGGGTTAACCAAAGGTGTCCCGTCAAGCGCAGTAAAATACACCGATTGTGCCGATATACGAACGAGACTGGCAGTGCAAGGAAGCCAACACGGAAATTGGTGAGAGCGTTCCTTATATAGTTTGAATCCTTTATTTCCCAATATATGTTATTGTAGAAATCAATCATTTAACAAATTATTCAAAATTTCAATCAAAATTTAAGGAGCTCCAAAATTTAAATAAGTTGTACCATGATAATGAAAGGGTGAGTGGTTGTGTGCGTGCGTAATTATTCTAAGTGCTGGGTTGAGCACCACTATATAAATATAAATATATACATGTTATTATTGTATAATCATTTAAACATATAATCATTAAACTTAATCAAAGTTATTATTACACATTATGTTTTTGGAAGGGTTACAGTTGGTTTTAAAAAATGTTATGTAACAAAGTAACGAATAAAAAGGGGTATTTCATTGGTAACAATTAGAACAGCTGTTTTGTTATTTCAAGCAATTTCCGTTTCCTATAACTTCGCGTAACGAACTTCTGGCCCATGACTTAGTTAATTGCATAGATGGCGTCCTAGTTTTGTATACATAACCACATTTGTGAGATATATCGTATTTATAAATTCAAAAATAACGTAACTATACAGATGTCGCCCGTAATAACAGGGACCTTATGTAATATTATGTATGTATATTATTACATGGGATACGCCTAGAAAGAACACGGAAAAAAAAATTGCTTGAGGTAACAGACAAAATTTTATAATTCGTAAACATAACCCCACAATTAGGTTATACAATTGTATGCATGCGTGCATTACACAATTGCCAAAATGAGTACTAATGACAATATTACGTTAGAAATAGGTACAACTAATGTAAATTTGACTGGCGAGATGGATGTACAAACACCTCAAACTAGTCAGATTGACGAGGTGCATACGCCTGTATCTGTAGGAATAACGAAAGTCAATACATCCATTTCAACTAGTTTAGATAGTAAGCAGGATGAAACTAATGCAATGATACAATTGTTATTAAAACTAGATAAAAAACTAGATGAGCAGAATAACGAAATTAAAGAAATTCAAAGTAGTTTTAAAATTAATTTCCATGAGATGAAAGATGAAATTAAAAGACAAAATTGTCAATTTGATGAGCGAATTAACACAGTAGAAACACGTTGTGATAACATACAGAAAAATACACTAGCCATTGTTGATGACAAGTTCAGTAGTACCATAAATAATTTAGACACGAAAATCGATCTAGTTTATGGCACAGTAAATAAAACGATTAAAAGTCAATTAGAGACAAGCAGTACAGAAATACAACAGAAATGTTTACATTTTGTAGAAAGTCAAGTAGAAGTTAAAACCAATGTGTTGCAAAATCATTTAGAAAACATTGAAATAAACGTGATAGATATTACTAAAAATTTAGAAGCTATAGATAGTACTATGACTGAACATGAGAAAAATACCAAGAGTAGATTTAATTTGTTACAAAGTAAGATTAAAGAAATTGATGACTTAACTGTACAAAATAGTATGGATGTGCATGATAAATATGATATGATTGCAAATAATTTGACCAGTGTAAAAAACGAATTATGGGGAGAAATAAATAAAAATGTTTCAAGCATAACTGATAGAGTAGTAGTACCTAGAGATTTCTATAATGAAATAGAACTAGAGAATTTTAGCCATGAAAACAGAGTAATACATCCCATGCGATTCCTTAATCAGACTAGGGATTATAATCATTTTAGTAGTAGTAGCTGGGAAGTGAAATTAAATAAAATTATTAAATGTTTCAAGGGTAACTCAGTCATATGGGCTGAAGCTCATAGGTTAGAATGGGATTGCTATAATACTTTTGAAAAAGCTTTTAAGGGTAAATATTGGACAGAAGAAGAGCAGGAGACTTTAAGAAGCCGTATTATGGGAACGGGTAATTTCATGGGACGTAACGTTAGTAATAATAACATTACTATTTATGTAACAAAATTGTACAACGAAGCTAAATATTTAGAGCCTCCTATACCATTTAAGTCATTTGTTAGGTATGCTAGTAAGCACTTACCTAGAGAAGTGCAGGTCACTCTGATGACTAAAGAAATAGAAAATCTTGATGAACTGGAAAGGGTATTAGATATACTACAAAGTATAAATGATCGTGAAATGGGTAGACGCCCTATACAACCAAATACGTATAACCATAACAATAATAACAATGAGTTTAATCGGCCAAGGCTTTATTTTAATCATACTGGCAATAAATATAATGTTAGAAATGATTTACAGACACCAGGCGGTTGGAGTTGTTCTAGTTGCAGGAAGGAGAATCGGGGTCACATGCAGCATTGTTATTTCTGTAAAGCACCAAGAAATAACCAAGTAAAGCAATTCATACCTGCGAACAGAGGAGCCCCGAGTAACAAAGGAGCACCGTACCACCATCAGGGACCAACACGCGGACACCCTGTGCCATCAACAAGTCATAATAGGACACAGCCAGAAAACTGAAGTCAACAGTGGTAAGTAGGACCCGACCACTGTTCAGGGAAACTCATGAGGTCCGACCCATCGAGAACTTAAAATCCAACGTTATAAAAGCAGACATCGTTGCAGATTTATTGGAGGAGGAGTGTAACACGACATTGGAGGTGAGAGCTGGACTCACGGAAATACAGGTAACAATAGATAATAGAAACTTTAAAACACTTGTCGATACAGCGAGCAAAATTTCAGTAATAGCCGAGAACATTTTAAGTGAATTGAAAGATTTGAATAAGAATATTCCAGTTTTACCCGTAGCAGGGGTTACAGTAATAGGAGTCACGGGGGTACGTAGTAAAAGGGTGACAAAACAGATACATTTAAGCTTCTCAATTGGAGATATGAATTTTGATAATACATTTTTGGTAGTCAAGGGGTTAAGTTTAGACATCATTTTGGGAAATGATTTTTTACAAAGAAATAAAGCTGTAATAAATTTTAAAGAAAAAGTGGTGGAGTTAGATGGGGGTGATCGGTCTGTGAAAATTAATTTTGAAAATGTGATAAATAAAGTTAGAACCACTGGTGTGAAATTGTTACAGAAACAAGTAGTTGAGAATCACTTAGATACTAAAGTAAATTTTTGTATAGAGGGTGAGTATTTAGAAGATGTTGATAATGAAATGAGTAATATTAATAATGAAGTATGGGAGATAAGGGCGGATGAATTCTGTAGTGGGGGTGAGGTGATAAGGAGTGGCCAACGTATAGCGTTATGGCAGGTAATAGAGCAGTTTAAGGGAGTGTTTGCCGATATTCCAGGAAGGGCAAAAAATTATGAATGTATGTTACAGATAAAGGAACACACACCATTCATGCAGCGGAGTTATCCAGTGCCTTACTCTAAAAGACGAGTGGTGCAAGAAGAGTTGGACAAGATGTTAGATAATGGTATCATAGAGAGGTCAGTGTCTCACTACTCAAATCCGTTAGTGGTGGTAATCAAGAAGGAAGGAGGAGTAAGATTATGCCTAGACGCAAGGAAAATTAATCAAATTATTATACCAGACCGAGAATCACCAGAATCTATAAATGAGATCTTTCAAAAGTTTAGTGGCGTACGATTTATGACATCATTAGATCTGACTGCTGGATATTGGCAGGTACCATTAGCAGAGGTAAGTAGGCAATACACAGCATTTTTGTTTAACGGAAAAAATTATCAGTTTAAGCGACTACCATTTGGGCTAAATACCAGCGTAGCTAGTTTCATTAAATGTTTGGATAGAATTTTGAGACCAAAAGATTTAGATTTTCTCACAGTTTATGTAGATGATATTTTAATAGCTTCACGTACATTTGAAGACCATTTAGAACATTTAAAATATGTTTTAGGAAAATTAGAAGCGGGAGGATTAACCGTAAATTGGGATAAGTCCAAATTTCTACAAACGAAGATTAATTTTTTAGGATTCATTATTACATCGGAAGGAATTTCCGCAAACCCGGACAAGGTCGAATCTATTATGCGTTTCCCTGAACCGCGAAACATCAAACAACTTCAGAGTTTTCTTGGGCTGTGCAACTTTTATAGGAAATTTCAGAGGAACTACGCCTACCTAACCGCAAAGTTAAGTGCGGTATTACAGAACAACGTAACTGGAGAGATAGTAGGAACACACAATGCTACAAATTTAAAGTTGTACTGGTCGACTTAGTTATTTTATATTGATGTTTTATATTTGGAGTATATGAGTATTAATTTAGTTATTGATTTACAGAAGGGACTCTCCCCCATTTTCGGGCGATCACAGACTCACCACCTCTGATCGTGGATTTTGGAGTTTGGGAGGTGGACCATGGTTGGCGGAACTGACGTAAGGAAGTGAAAGCAACGATGGTCTTCCTCCACACAAAATTGGTAGAAATTTGAAAATTTAATCTTATTATTGAACGGGGAGGGGGACCCCTAATTCTTGGGATATAAAAAAAAATATAAAAAAAAAAATAGCTATATTTTGGCATTGATCCCTTGAATCTTGTTTTATTCTAAAAAATTTTATAGAATAAAATTTGAAAATTGTGTAACTTAAGAGGTTAACTCAGTAAGGAGTTATATTTTTTTTATGTAACTAACCATATCAGAAGATCCATTGTTTTCCTGGAGTGTTAGAAAAGTGATGTTTTGGACTTGGAAAGTGTCTACAAATTTATTAATGTAACTAAAGAATTAACATTTTTAAATGATATTTCAATTTTGATATATCTTAATTATTTATTAAGATATGATTGAATATGATTGAGTAGTTAAAATGTATTAACTGTATTATTAATATATCAGTGTTAATTATTAATGTATTATGTATTTATTTGAAAACTTTTTAACATGATTTTATAATATGTGTAGGAAGAGAAAAAATTTTAAATGGCGCTGTTAATAATATTTATCAGCCAGATGATTAACTGTTAATAATAATAATAATAATACTAATAATCATAATAAAAGTTTATTTTAAAAGTTATAAGTAAATAAATCGATTCATTAAATTTCTTGATTTGTTTTTCTCCAAGTTTGGGAGATAGATAATTATATTTTATATTATATATATTTTATATTTTCAAATATATTTTATTCAATTTTTTATAATTTTGTGCTTATGTTACAATTATAGTAATTATAGAACGAAGATAATTATTATCGATAGGAATCGAAACTATTATTCAAGCTAGGGTTTGTAATATGCAGGCAAGGTATTCTTTTTAATCCTTGAGATTTATTATTTTTATAATTTTTATACTTTCTAATTTTATTTAATATAATTTATAATTTTATAAATAGTAAGCCAACCCAGTGCTTATTGGCACAAACCAGCACTTAGCTAAGGGGAACCATATCAGTTAAGGAGGTAGTGATTCAATAAGCCACTATATTAATATTTTTTATAAATTGTTTCAGTGTTTGGGGTGTGACAGCGGTCCTGAGCTGGCCAACGAGTCAGAGCAGGGGCGTTAAGAGCCTAAGTGGCCTTATGGTGTTGGGATCTCGCAGGAGAAGTCCAGTAAGGTCATGAAGGTACGGTCCTCATCACCAGACCAAGGGTGAGTTATTGTTATTTTTTATATAAAATTGTAAGGGGGTTGTGGCGACTTGTCCTGACTGATCCCTTTAGGAAGTATGAAAGGGTCAATGAAAGTTTGTGTGCTTCGTCACACCATCTTTCATTGAGGGGGTTTTGTGATGGTACAATCATGGTACATTGTATAATTACATAAAATATGGTAACGAGATCATAAATATTGTATTTTCCTATTTTTTGACATACCCAACCCAACCTCAAACACCCGATATAGAATTTACAGTGAGTGGACTATATTACAGTATTTGCCAGGATTTTAACTAATTCATGACAAAAAACGGTGTCACATCACAAAAACAGTGTGCAGTTATTGCGATAAGCAGAGCCAAGCCTTCGTTACGTCAGAGGCGGAGAATGTGTTGACAACTACAAACAGTGATGTCAACAATTTAGACAAAGGAATGTGACGTCAATACACCCCACTTCCGCAGATTTCAACCAGAAATTGCCGTCATTTCATCTGCAGCTCTGATTCGAGCCTGCCGGCCGCCCATTCACTTACGAGTGAATTTTAACTTTTTAGACCACTGTAGGTGGTTAATAAACAGTATAATATCAAAATGTATTAAGGAAAGTAATAGTTCGGTTTGGTGTAGGCGTCCTCGACCGATTAAGTCGTTCGTAAACAAGATCGACGTATAGAATCGGTCCCACGACGGTGGGTTACGTGGGTTAACCAAAGGTGTCCCGTCAAGCGCAGTAAAATACACCGATTGTGCCGATATACGAACGAGACTGGCAGTGCGAGGAAGCCAACACGGAAATTGGTGAGAGCGTTCCTTATATATTTTGAATCCTTTATTTCCCAATATATGTTATTGTAGAAATCAATCATTTA
The DNA here is from genome assembly GCA_034769895.1 of Magicicada septendecula. Lineage (NCBI taxonomy): Eukaryota > Metazoa > Arthropoda > Insecta > Hemiptera > Cicadidae > Magicicada > Magicicada septendecula. The sequence goes on along the minus strand of CM068370.1, from coordinate 205,518,846 downwards.
ACAAATTATTCAAAATTTCAATCAAAATTTAAGGAGCTCCAAAATTTAAATAAGTTGTACCATGATAATGAAAGGGTGAGTGGTTGTGTGCGTGCGTAATTATTCTAAGTGCTGGGTTGAGCACCACTATATAAATATAAATATATACATGTTATTATTGTATAATCATTTAAACATATAATCATTAAACTTAATCAAAGTTATTATTACACATTATGTTTTTGGAAGGGTTAAAGTTGGTTTTAAAAAATGTTATGTAACAAAGTAACGAATAAAAAGGGGTATTTCATTGGTAACAATTAGAACAGCTGTTTTGTTATTTCAAGCAATTTCCGTTTCCTATAACTTCGCGTAACGAACTTCTGGCCCATGACTTAGTTAATTGCATAGATGGCGTCCTAGTTTTGTATACATAACCACATTTGTGAGATATATCGTATTTATAAATTCAAAAATAACGTAACTATACAGAAATTTGTAAATATAGTATTTGTAAATATACAAAAATTTACTTTAGTATCTAAGTGATTCTCAACTACTTGTTTCTGTAAAAATTTCACACCAGTGGTTCTAACTTTATTTATCACATTTTCAAAATTAATTTTCACAGACCGATCACCCCCATCTAACTCCACCACTTTTTCTTTAAAATTTATTACAGCTTTATTTCTTTGTAAAAAATCATTTCCCAAAATGATGTCTAAACTTAACCCCTTGACTACAAAAAATGTATTATCAAAATTCATATCCCCAATTGAGAAGCTTAAATGTATCTGTTTTGTCACCCTTTTACTACGTACCCCCGTGACTCCTATTACTGTAACCCCTGCTACGGGTAAAACTGGAATATTCTTATTCAATTCTTTCAATTCACTTAAAATGTTCTCGGCTATTACTGAAATTTCGCTCCCTGTATCGACAAGTGTTTTAAAGTTTCTATTATCTATTGTTACCTGTATTTCCGTGAGTCCAGCTCTCACCTCCAATGTCGTGTTACACTCCTCCTCCAATAAATCTGCAACGATGTCTGCTTTTATTACGTTGGATTGTAAGTTCTCGATGGGTCGGACCTCATGAGTTTCCCTGAACAGTGGTCGGGTCCTACTTACCACTGTTGACTTCAGTTTTCCGGCTGTGTCCTATTATGACTTGTTGATGGCACAGGGTGTCCGCGTGTTGGTCCCTGATGGTGGTACGGTGCTCCTTTGTTACTCGGGGCTCCTCTGTTCGCAGGTATGAATTGCTTTACTTGGTTATTTCTTGGTGCTTTACAGAAATAACAATGCTGCATGTGACCCCGATTCTCCTTCCTGCAACTAGAACAACTCCAACCGCCTGGTGTCTGTAAATCATTTCTAACATTATATTTATTGCCAGTATGATTAAAATAAGGCCTTGGCCGATTAAACTCATTGTTATTATTGTTATGGTTATACGTATTTGGTTGTATAGGGCGTCTACCCATTTCACGATCATTTATACTTTGTAGTATATCTAATACCCTTTCCAGTTCATCAAGATTTTCTATTTCTTTAGTCATCAGAGTGACCTGCACTTCTCTAGGTAAGTGCTTACTAACATACCTAACAAATGACTTAAATGGTATAGGAGGCTCTAAATATTTAGCTTCGTTGGACAATCTTGTTACATAAATAGTAATGTTATTATTACTAACGTTACGTCCCATGAAATTACCCGTTCCCATAATACGGCTTCTTAAAGTCTCCTGCTCTTCTTCTGTCCAATATTTACCCTTAAAAGCTTTTTCAAAAGTATTATAGCAATCCCATTCTAACCTATGAGCTTCAGCCCATATGACTGAGTTACCCTTGAAACATTTAATAATTTTATTTAATTTCACTTCCCAGCTACTACTACTAAAATGATTATAATCCCTAGTCTGATTAAGGAATCGCATGGGATGTATTACTCTGTTTTCATGGCTAAAATTCTCTAGTTCTATTTCATTATAGAAATCTCTAGGTACTACTACTCTATCAGTTATGCTTGAAACATTTTTATTTATTTCTCCCCATAATTCGTTTTTTACACTGGTCAAATTATTTGCAATCATATCATATTTATCATGCACATCCATACTATTTTGTACAGTTAAGTCATCAATTTCTTTAATCTTACTTTGTAACAAATTAAATCTACTCTTGGTATTTTTCTCATGTTCAGTCATAGTACTATCTATAGCTTCTAAATTTTTAGTAATATCTATCACGTTTATTTCAATGTTTTCTAAATGATTTTGCAACACATTGGTTGTAACTTCTACTTGACTTTCTACAAAATGTAAACATTTCTGTTGTATTTCTGTACTGCTTGTCTCTAATTGACTTTTAATCGTTTTATTTACTGTGCCATAAACTAGATCGATTTTCGTGTCTAAATCATTTATGGTACTACTGAACTTGTCATCAACAATGGCTAGTGTATTTTTCTGTATGTTATCACAACGTGTTTCTACTGTGTTAATTCGCTCATCAAATTGACAATTTTGTCTTTTAATTTCATCTTTCATCTCATGGAAATTAATTTTAAAACTACTTTGAATTTCTTTAATTTCGTTATTCTGCTCATCTAGTTTTTTATCTAGTTTTAATAACAATTGTATCATTGCATTAGTTTCATCCTGCTTACTATCTAAACTAGTTGAAATGGATGTATTGACTTTCGTTATTCCTACAGATACAGGCGTATGCACCTCGTCAATCTGACTAGTTTGAGGTGTTTGTACATCCATCTCGCCAGTCAAATTTACATTAGTTGTACCTATTTCTAACGTAATATTGTCATTAGTACTCATTTTGGCAATTGTGAAATGCACGCATGCATACAATTGTATAACCTAATTGTGGGGTTATGTTTACGAATTATAAAATTTTGTCTGTTACCTCAAGCAATTTTTTTTTTTTTTTTCCCGTGTTCTTTCTAGGCGTATCCCATGTAATAATATACATACATAATATTACATAAGGTCCCTGTTCGGGCGCCACCTGTATAGTTACGTTATTTTTGAATTTATAAATACGATATATCTCACAAATGTGGTTATGTATACAAAACTAGGACGCCATCTATGCAATTAACTAAGTCATGGGCCAGAAGTTCGTTACGCGAAGTTATAGGAAACGGAAATTGCTTGAAATAACAAAACAGCTGTTCTAATTGTTACCAATGAAATACCCCTTTTTATTCTTTACTTTGTTACATAACATTTTTTAAAACCAACTGTAACCCTTCCAAAAACATAATGTGTAATAATAACTTTGATTAAGTTTAATGATTATATGTTTAAATGATTATACAATAATAACATGTATATATTTATATTTATATAGTGGTGCTCAACCCAGCACTTAGAATAATTACGCACGCACACAACCACTCACCCTTTCATTATCATGGTACAACTTATTTAAATTTTGGAGCTCCTTAAATTTTGTTTGAAATTTTTAATAATTTGTTAAATGATTGATTTCTACAATAACATATATTGGGAAATAAAGGATTCAAAATATATAAGGAACGCTCTCACCAATTTCCGTGTTGGCTTCCTCGCACTGCCAGTCTCGTTCGTATATCGGCACAATCGGTGTATTTTACTGCGCTTGACGGGACACCTTTGGTTAACCCACGTAACCCACCGTCGTGGGACCGATTCTATACGTCGATCTTGTTTACGAACGATTTAATCGGTCGAGGACGCCTACACCAAACCGAACTATTACTTTCCTTAATACATTTTGATAGTAGATATTATACTGTTTATTAACCACCTACAGTGGTCTAAAAAGTTAAAATTCACTCGTAAGTGAATGGGCGGCCGGCCGGCCGGCTCAAATCAGAGCTGCAGATGAAATGACGGCAATTTCTGGTTGAAATCTGCGGAAGTGGGGCGTATTGACGTCACATTCCTTTGTCTAACGTGTTGACATCGCAGTTTGGTTGCTGTCAACACATTCTCCGCCTCTGACGTAACGGAGGCTTGTCTCTGCTTATCTCAATAACTGCACACTGTTTTTGTGATGTGACACCGTTTTTTGTCATGAATTAGTTCAAATCCTGGCAAATACTGTAATATAGTCCACTCACTGTAAATTCGATATCGGGTGTTTGAGATTGGATTGGGTATGTCAAAAAATAGGAAAATACAATATTTATGATCTCTTTACCATATTTTAGTATATTATGAAATGTACCATGATTGTACCATCACAGATTTTGTATATCTGTTTCTGTTAGTGTCAGTTGGCTATCCGCAGTTCAGACCAACACAGGGGGTTCAGTATTTTTGGGTGCATAAATTATTAATGAGTAAACAGATCAACTTGCGCACTATGCCAGATGTTTCCAGCTGTGTTCTGTAGCTTGTCTTTTCAGTCAGGATCCACACATTGACCAAGAAGCACACTAGTCATTGTCTCACCAACACATGGCCATCATACGAACAATCTACTAACCCAGGAGCACATATCCCCCCCCATCACAAGACCGTCAATACGTCTTTTTATATTCTACTATGCAACTGTTCCATCATTTTATCCTAAAGGGAGCTGCCTGCACCTTCATCAAATTTTCTTCAATTGTGGGGCTATATGGAATGTGGTGAGTTTGTATCTTTGTATTCAATATTTTCATGTAGTCATCTATTCACTTGAGTCTCACCAGAACAATCAATATTTAAAATATAAAAATTAACATTATGTGGGGTTAAATTCAAAATACATTAAAATTTATGTAATTATTTTGTAACCTACAAACCCTACAATAGTCTTAATGTTTTAACAATCTCCACGAAATAATAATATTCTAAAGATAAGAAATATACCTCAGAAACATACTAATGTAAGTTATGCAAAGACAGTCACAACATGGATAAACTGGCAAATTGTATTTTAATAATCCATATACCTGCAGTGAATCAATGATTTGTGAACAATGAATCTTACATACATTTTTAATATAAACGTGCTGAACAAAAAACAAAATGCAAGAGATATTACCTAGTGACACACAACCAACCAGGTTCTGACTTCCAGTCTACAATTCCTTGATGGTGTATGCTGCAAAGACATCTTAGCTGTGCAAATACAGAATTCAACTGCTCCATTACAGTCACAAGAGTGTTTCTGCCATCTACAGAAAAAAAAACAATTGTCATTCTTATGTAATTGGTGCACAAACTATAAAATACAAAATTGTTAATGTACAAGTTTTATTATGATAAGCTTAAGGAATACGATCCCGACTTAAATTTGCTGTATGTGTCGAGAGACAGTTATCTTCTGGAGATGGGGAAGGATCCTATAAGATATGAGTGCTATAGTGTAACTAATAAGAAGGTAATAGGACAGTTTAAAGATGACGGTGTTCCCTTACAAGAATACTACAGTCTATGATCGAAGTTGAACACATATAGACTTCCTGCTAAGGATCCTAAAAAGGAAATCCAGTGAAATGTAAAGGAATCAAGAAGAGTGTTGTTAATACTGGGTTCCTACAAAACTTCTAATTTAATTTCCCTGACGGTTTCAAGAAATTTTTCTGACATGCAGAAAGTTCAGAAAGATTACACACATTTTTAAAATAATTATTTTTTATTAACTAGGCCTACAATACATTCATATTAAATTTTAAAACCATGTTCACGGTATCCGAGCCACTATATAATATAATAAATTGATTTACCTCCGTCTTGTGGCTGCCTGATGATTCTTCTTAACACTTACGCATTTCGGAACCTAAGGTTCCATCTTCAGAGTGTAAAAGTTTTTAAATCGCTCTAAAAGACGTCGTTAACCAATAAACATAATAAAAATAAAATTGCAGGAACACACATGATAAAAATAAAAATCCTTCAACACACGCGGGTCTTTGGGTGCGCACTATACGATCGATCGTGACACAATGATGGTTCTGTAGTCGTATCGTCTTATCTACCTGCGACGTTGCCTTCGCTTATATTCACCGCGCCCACAAATCTATCATACAAATCATGCGATTTGAAACCCAGTTGGTCGTTCAATACACTACTTTGGTTGGTATTGAAGGCCTTGTATATTTCGAATTCTTCCGCTGTGTTCATGGAACGTCCTTTATTGCACACATATAATGGTATGAAGTTGCTATCGAAATCGGTGTATTTGTGATTATGTGTCATTAAATGCTTAGCATAGTTAGACCCAACTGTGTTTAAAGTACTTTTAGGCAGATGTTCTTTAAATCTCTCTTTGAAGGCCCTGCCTGTCTGACCAATATAGAACATATCACAGTCACCACAGATCATTTTATATATGCCCGTTCTTCTCTCCATAGATCTATGTGCGGTGTTTCTTAAGAATTTATGCACGCTATTATTAGTGCGGAATGTTACATGGATGTTGTGTTTAATGAAGGCATTTTTTAAAATCATGGGTAAATTGTTGGTGTATTCAACGGAGATGTACTTCATGTTGGTCTTATCGAGACATGGTTTTTTGGTCTTATACTTGTGTTTATGTATTAACCATTCTATTAACGAGCTGTGGTATCCATTCGCCACTGCTATATGTTTAATTATGTTTACTTCCTCAGCATAATCTAACGGATCCAGAGGTACAATATGTAACCGATGTATAAGGCTATTAAAAGCTGCCATTTTTTGTCATACAGGATGGTAGGAATCAGCGTGTATAACACCATCTGTTGCAGTGGGTTTCCTGAATATTTTGTACCGAAATTTATTATTTTGTTTTATTAATGTTAAATCTAGAAAATTAATTTAATTATTTGACTCTATTTCAACTGTAAACTGTATGTTTGTATTGATATTATTCATATAATTCAGTAACGTGTGTATTTGTCTCGTGGTACCGTCGAAAATGACAAAGGTATCGTCAACATAGCGTTTGTAAAATGTTATCTTGTTATGTAATTTGTTGTTTGTTGAAAGCAAGTACTCATTCTCATAATAGTTAAGATATATGTCCGCCAACCATCCAGATAGAGGTGATCCCATAGCCTGGCCCTCTTCTTGAATAAAATATCTATATAGAATGTAAAATAATTCTGCTTTAGTATAACCTCAAGAAGAAATAATAACTCATATATTTCCTGTGAACTCAAATTACCGGTTTTTTCCAAATTAATTTTCAGAACGTTCATAGTATATTGGTACACTAGTGTACAGGTTAGATATATCAAACGACACAAATTTGTGCTGCCTACTAATATTCATGTCTTTAGTTAGATATACCAACTCAATACTATTTTTTATGCAATGACTATTATCCAAAACTACGTTGTTTTTTTATTATATTGACCAGTTTTTTTGAAATTTTATACCCTGGTGCCGTGGTGTAATTTATAAGTGGCCTTATTGGAGTGTCGGGTTTATGAATTTTAGGTAGTCCGTTGAATTGAGGGGCATATGCTCTCATAGGTTTTAGATGGCGGCGCATGGCTTCACTAAAGAGATTTGTGCACTTATTAATTGCATTATTAAGGTGTTTCATGTATTTCTGAGTAGGATCTGAATCTATAGATTTTATATTGTTGTTCTTGATAAAATCATATACTTTATGGTAGTATATGTCTCTATGCATGATAACCACGGTATTGCCTTTGTCGGCTTTTGCAACTATTGCATTCTGTTCTTTTATTTTATTGTTAATCTGTTTTAAAACTCTTGTCGTTTGGATATTTTTGCTTACGATTATTCGGTGATGACATAATATTATTATTATTTGTTCTGAGGGACCTACCTATTCTGTTGTTGATCGAAACTCTTAATTCATTCTGTGATTTAAAATCTGGTACACTTTTTATAGCCGCTTCAGTATGTATCATTTTATGCGTTGCATGATTTTTAGTCAAGTCAGGCAAATTATATTTGAACCCCTTGTTGAGTAAATTCAATTCTACCGAGTCGAAAACAATGTCTGTTAGATCCTTAAAATATTTAGTGACCGTCAATCAGTGAATGTTTTAGTGGATAGTTAGTGAGGATCGGTCAATAATACAACTTTTAGTTATTTTGCATCGACGTTTCGACAATATTTATTGTCATCTTCAGGACCTGTGTATGAAATACAATAGAAATATCAAACATAACGAAACAATTAAATATTTGGGTGAACGTGTTGGTGATGTGAGTGTATGCGTGTGTATGTACATATTCAAAGATAATTTGAAGATGTAAACAAACTATCATAAGTCTTCACATAAAAAATGATACATACATACACACGCACACACTCACATCACCAACACGTTCACCCAAATATTTAATTGTTTCGTTATGTTTGATATTCTATTGTATTTCATACACAGGTCCTGAAGATGACAATAAATATTGTCGAAACGTCGACGCAAAATAACGAAAAGTTGTATTATTGACCGATCCTCACTAACTATCCACTAAAACATTCAATGTCTGTTAGGTTTGAAACGTGTTTGTAAAATTTGTGTTTACATTCTGTAATCATGTCGTCACGTTGATAACTGGTTAAGGTTGTTAATTTCATATTGTGTCAATGAATAGTGGGTACTATAATCTTTCTGACGTGCTCCTTGATATAACTCATTACACTGTCCATAAATACTGGATGTATCTTGCACAACAATTCTAAATGCAATTTATACAATGCTATGTTAAGTCTGGTCTTTTTATTATATAATTGTTTAATCTCCTCTTTTACCCATGCTATCTCGGCTATATGTTTAACTTTATTTGCGACTCTTGAAGTGCTGTTTATGCGTATAGTGCAGTATTTAGGTGTAACATTAAATTGGATGCACTGTCTATTAAATCTGATGTGCAGGTTTGTTTTCAGCAATTTACTCTTAATATTTATGAATTTATATACCGTAGTTGCTTGACTACCCTCTAATTTTAAAACCATGTTCACGGTATCCGAGCCACTATATATAATATAATAAATTGATTTACCTCCGTCTTGTGGTTGCCTGATGATTCTTCATAACACTTACGCGTTTCGGAACCTAAGGTTCCATCTTCAGAGTGTAAATGTTTTAAATCGCTCTAAAAGATGTCGTTAACCAATAAACATAATAAAAATAAAATTGCATGAACACACATAATAAAAATACAATTTAATCCGCACACGCGGGTCTTTGAGTGCGCACTATACGATTGATCACGACACAATGATGGTTCTGTAGTCGTATCGTCTTATCTACCTGTGACATTGCCTTCGCTTATATTCACCGCGCCCACAAATCTATCATACAAATCATGCGATTTGAAACCCAGTTGGTCGTCAATACATTACTTTGGTTGGTTTTGAAGGCCTTGTATATTTCGAATTCTTCCGCCGCGTTCATGTAACGTCCTTTATTGCACACATTTAAAGGTATGAAGTTGCTATCGAAATCGGTGTATTTCTGATTATGTGTCATTAAATACTTAGCATAGTTAGACCTAACCGTGTTTAAATTACTTTTAGGCAGATGTTCTTTAAATCTCTCTTTGAAGGCCCTGCCTGTCTGACCGATATAGAACATATCACAGTCACCACAGATCATTTTATATACGCCCGTTCTTCTCTCCATAGATCTATGTGCGGTGTTTCTTAAGAATTTATGGACGTTATTATTAGTGCGGAACGTTACATGGATGTTGTGTTTAATGAAGGCATTTTTTAAAATCATGGGTAAATTGTTGGTGTATTCAACGGAGATGTACTTCATGTTGGTCTTATCGAGACATGGTTTTTTGGTCTTATACTTGTGTTTATGTATTAACCATTCTATTAACGAGCTGTGGTATCCATTCGCCACCGCTATATGTTTAATTATGTTTACTTCCTCAGCATAATCTAACGGATCCAGAGGTACAATATGTAACCGATGTATAAGGCTATTAAAAGCTGCCATTTTTTGTCATACAGGATGGTAGGAATCAGCGTGTATAACACCATCTGTTGCAGTGGGTTTCCTGAATATTTTGTACCGAAATTTATTATTTTGTTTTATTAATGTTAAATCTAGAAAATTAATTTAATTATTTGACTCTATTTCAACCGTAAACTGTATGTTTGTATTGATATTATTCATGTAATTCAGTTACGTGTGTATTTGTCTCGTGGTACCGTCGAAAATGACAAAGGTATCGTCAACATAGCGTTTGTAAAATTTTATCTAGTTATGTAATTTGTTGTTTGTTGAAAGCAAGTACTCATTATCGAAATAGTTAAGATATATGTCCGCCAACCATCCAGATAGAGGTGATCCCATAGCCAGGCCCTCTTCTTGAATAAAATATCTATTATCGAATGTAAAATAATTCTGCTTTAGTATAACCTCAAGAAGAAATATTAACTCATATATTTCCTGTGAACTCGAATTACGGTTTTTTCCAAATTAATTTTCAGAATGTTCATAGTTGCCTGTATTGGTACACTAGTGTAGAGGTTAGTTATATAACGACACAAATTTGTGCTGGCTACTCATATTCATGTCTTTAGTTAGATTTATACTATTAGTTACTATTTATATTAGTTACTACTATACTGTAAGTTAGATATATAATGTCTTTACCTAAAATTCATTAACCCGACACTCCAATAAGGCCAATTATAAATTACACCACGGCACCAGGGTATAAAATTTCGAAGAAACTGGTCAATATAATAACTAACAACGTAGTTTTGGATAATAATCATTGCATAAAAAATAGTATTGAGTTGGTAAACCAATACTAATCTCATGATTTGTATGATAGATTTGTGGGCGCGGTGAATATAAGTGAAGGCAACGTCGCAGGTACATAAGACGATACGACTACAGAACCATCATTGTGTCGCGATCGATCGTAGAGTGAGCACTCAAAGACCCGCGTGTGCGGATGCAATTTTATTTTTATTATGTGTGTTCATGCAATTTTATTTTTATTATGTTTATTGGTTAACGACGTCTTTTAGAGCGATTTAAAAACTTTTACATTCTGAAGATAAAATCTTAGGTTCCGAAACGCATAAGTGTTAAGAAGAGTCATCAGGCAGCCACAATACGGAGGTAAATCAATTTATTATATTCATATTAAATGTAAGACAAAACACAATTAGAGTATTATTAAACATTCAAACATATACTTAACATTTAAATATCAAAAAGTAAACATTGTTTTGATTAAACAAAAAAAAAAATGTCTTATTTAATATAGACAGGATAGCTTCACTTCATTTTCAGTATGCAGAGAAACAAATTAATATTTAATTACACTAGTTAACAGCCATTTTTCATCTGTTAGTGATAAATTGAGTCTCATGTATTTTTTAGATGTAGAAAACGAATCTGGCCTTGAAATTGCTGTACCATGTACAGTTTTTAAGTATTTCACCATTTTTCAGGTTTTGTAATAAACTCTTTAGTGTTTTATATGTAACCTGTATATTATCTCTTTAAAATGAAATATATACAATAAAATCAGTAGTTATAATATGGTAATTATACTTATAATTTGATGATAATGTGACGGTACAATTCTGGTACCCTAATAAATTTGTAAACCTATGGTTCCCAAAACATACTTATTGTATTTTATTTTATATTCCCTTTGGTGAGAATTTTCAACAACGCAATTTTGAGTTAACAGGATTTATGTCGAATTCAGTGGAAAATTACAAAAGTAGCAAAAAACAGTTTGTCACAATAGCGAGTAAACATGCCAAGCCCATGATTACGTCAGACGAAAGAATGCGATGCGCCTACATACATACAATTGGAAGCCAGAGGCTTGGCCGTTAAACAAAGAACCAGTGACGTAGTTGTTGCCCCACCTCTGCAATGCACAGTGGTGAAACATTGTCATTTTCATCGCGACCATGAAGTGGGCCGGTAGGCCAATACACACGGCCGGCGAATTCACGAAGTGTGATTATCTAAATTTTACACCACCAAAAGGTTATTAATAACAGTAAAATTTTTGAGTTAAACACCGGAAGCGTGTAATTCACGATGGGACGCTACAAATTCGGCAAAAGTGGGATCTAGATGGGACGCTACAGAATTCGGGAGCGTGTGATCAAAGACGATGAGACAGTCCAGATTCGAGAGTGTGTGATCAAAGAATTCGATGTTTTCGATGTCCGTAACGCAAAAGTATAGGAAGTGCAGCTAAGTACCATTGGCTGCAACCAAATTATATAAAATTTTATATTCAAATATATATATATATTACTATAATACTTATAACTATTTTACCTCAAGATGTATTTTTTTTTTTACCTAAAGAAAAAATACATCTTGAGGTAAAATAGTTATAAGTATTATAGTATTATATACATCAAGAAACGGACTGTAGCAGAAAGTGATTGAAATATATATATATATATATATATATGTTTCTTAATATGACCAAAAGTAATTAAATAACAAAATTAACTTGGTATACCATTAACTTAAATGAGCTCGTAATAAATAATTGTACCAGAGAGTGAGAGAGAGGGAGTGAAAGAGTGGATAATAATATATTATTAAAAAGTGCTGGGTTGTGCCAAAATAAATTTATATATATATATATATATACATGTTTAATATGTTTAACATTTTAATATTATAATACATATGTATTTTGGAGGGCTTGTGAAATGTTTAAGGGGAAATTTAACTTGAAGAATTGAACTACGCCACATGGCGGAGAGTAGCGTGTTTGTTTTACACTCACATTCATTTGTACGTAATTAAAAAATAAAAGGTAATTTCAATGGTAACAAACAGAAACACGAGTGAATTATTTCAGGTAATACGTTCCTCTACTCTAGTTCGTATAACACGAATTCTGACCTTAGGTAAGCATACATATTTGTTGTATTTCAGTTGGCAACAATGGCGCCCGATATCTTAATATACGCCTCACATTAAATGTAACCAGTTAATTAATTATTGTAATTAAAGGTAAATAATTACAGATGGCGCCCGAACAGGGACTCTACATAAGACCTAATTTTATGTAGAGTATACATACTAGAGAAACGGAATAATTTACCTGAAATAATTTCGAAAGTAAATAGATACGTGAGTAAAGTACGGTTGTTACGTTATAGACCTATATGTGTTAGATATAGAGTAAGCAAAATGAATACTGGTAAAGGTGATAATGTAGACAAAACAGTTACGAGTGAGATGGACGTTAAATTGAACCCAATTAGTCAGATCAGTGAAACCAGAGACACTGAATTAAATCCAGTTCCATTAACACCCATCTGAACTCGAGACGAAAGTAAAACAGATGAGATTAGTGCAATGATGCAATTACTGTTAAAGTTAGACATGAAGTTAGATGAGCAAAAAAGTGATTCTAATGTTAAATATAATAACTTGAATGACAAATTTGATGAACAGAGTGTAAGATTTGATAATTTTGATAAAAAATTTAAAAGCAGAAAAATGAAATCAGAAATAGTTTTGATGTAAAGTTTGATGAATTAAAGACTGAAATTAAAAAACGTAATGATAATTTTGATAAACAATGTGACGAAGTGATTAAAAGGTTAGATGAGAGGTTAATTCAAATAAAGAATCAGAAGGAAAGTAGCAGTGAAAATACAACGAAAAACAAAGTGCTAATTAATAAGGTGAGTAACAATGATAATTTAAATAATGAGTTTACAGGTAATAACAATGATATAATTAAGAATAGGGTGTTAGAAATTGATGATGAGAATATTGGGAGTGATAATGAGATGTTTGTGTGTGTTGAGTCAGAGAGAGAGCTGAGAGAAAGTATATTTGTAAAAGGGATGCAGGGGGTAGAATTTTCCTTTGATGTTGTAGTAGGGGGTGAAGAAATGGCTACACGTATATTTAAGAAGGACGAGAGTTCCTTAGATTTATATTTGGGAGACGATAGGTCTACAAATAGAGTTCCTTGGTGTTTTTGTGTACCTCATATGTGGTGCAGTAATTATGAGTTAGTGACCCTTGCATATTTGGAGAGAGAGAGTATAGCTTGGTGTTATGGTGAGAAATATATTGAGAGAGAGAGAAAGAGACTAATAGAGATTTTTAAGATAAATAGAAAGTATAGAGAATTTGTAGAAAGGTTAGGAGTAGAGATGGTGGATGATTATAGTGAATACTTACCTTATAGTAAAAGTGAGATAACAATAATAGTAGATGATGAGAATAATGATAACAATTACTTACCTTGGGAAGTAAAGGGTGTCGTAGTAGATAATTATGATGACTATATGACTAACATGATTATGACAGACAATACTGAGGTAGACAGAACCATACCCGATCGTGACATGGTATATGCTAAATTAATATGGGATACACCTATTAATACGAACGAGATAGTGGAAAAATATAAAAATGTAAACAAATATTATAATGATAATATTAATATCATTTATTTGATAAAAAATAAGTTGTATAGACCTAAGATTCGACTGTTATTCAATGAGGAGGATAGACTGTTTTATTGTGTATGAACATTAATATATGTGAACAGTGATTTTGAAATGGACTGCATATGAACTGATTTTGATCAATGATAAAATAATGAGTTTGAATTGTATATTTTTAATTGTATTAATGTCAAGGTATTTATGTAATTTTGATGTTGTGTATTTGTAACGTGTCAAAAATGTGGGTGTTTTTATTTTATTTCATTTCAGGGGTTTTCTAAAACATATTGTAAATTTTATCCCATTGTAACAGACCACGTGTTGACTGAACAGTTTGGGACAAAGGCAAGACGTAGTAGTGTTGTGTAATCAGCAAGCGAAGAATTTACCACCCTAATTTTCTCAGAACTGTGTGAGAGTGTGGCAGTGCGCACCTATGCGTCCACCAAGCATGGGCGCTGACCCACGCGTTTGTGAAACTCAAAATGGCTAAAAGCAAGAAACTATACGAGCACATGGTCGTGTAACGGCGGATGCAAAACTTAAGGACCGCCCAGCTCGTGACGTTAGCCAGTGCCACACCAAGATCGTATACGAACAAACACCACACCAAAAGCATGGTTTAAATAGGACAAAACTGTGACGAACAAATACCAGGCATTGGTTTCCTCAACAAACGACAAAATTCAGTTAGCGTCGAACGCCTTGCCGCTCTGCGCAGTTTAGGCCTAGCTAAAGTACCTGCAGGTACCAAGCCCGATGGGCTCTTCTAAAATTTGTTAGAATTATCTGTCAAAGTGAGTTTCGGTTAAAAAAAATGAACACGGAGTAGTGCAGCAGAAACTAAAAATCATTCAGAAACATCAAACTAATTTCGGACACAAATTAGAAATCGCGAAGTGAAATGTGGTGCTCGAGATATTCCCACGTGCCGGCAGAAAGGGGTTTTCTTTTAAAAAAATGATAAGGGTTTTATAATTTTCTGTGTGTATGCGCGAGTGAGCAAAGCTGGGCTGTTTGTGTTTGTGTGAGCTAATTAAGGTAAGACTGTAGAATAAGTAATTACAATTAGTATTCATGTAGCAAATCAAACAAAAGAAGAAAGCAGTAAGAAGTTATGTAAGATAAAAAAGCATGGTAAAGTTTGTTTTCTAATTTGAATTTAAATGACTTGACAAAATTAAAACATTCATTCTCTTCATTCAAAATGTGTATTCATACTTATTTCATAACCTCACACTGTTTCTGATCTCGCTTATAGGAGAACTCTGGGGGGACCTTTAGGAATATCGGTAAGTACGAACAAGTGAAATAAATGTATAAAATAGTATGTTTTTATACAAGTGGCGCCCGAACAGGGACTTATATAAAATAATTATATAAATAAGCCAGAATTCAGAAACAGAGTGGGTAGCGAAAGAGTATAAAAGACGTAAAATTAAGGTTATGTTGTAACTACACATGGTAACAAAAATAGTACAATAATTTTATGTATAATATGATGGTGTACTATTTAGTACACGAAATAATTTTTTTTGAAAGAAATATTTAAACAAAATTTTAAAATGGCAGATAACGGGAACGTCAGCTTAACTGACAATACCAATGAAAGCCAGACAAGCGCAACCGAATCACAAATTATGAGTGGAGAAATTATTCACTCAACGCCAGTCCCGACTAACAGGGCTGACGAAAATCAAATAGTGAAAATGATACAAACGCTTTTTAATATACAAAATAATAAGTTCGATGAGAAATTTAGTAAGCTTGACGAAAAATTTAGTGAACAGAAAAATGATTTTAATGAAGTAAAAAATGAAATCAGAAAACAGAATATTAATTTTGATAGACGAATCAATGAAATAGACGTACGTTGTACAAATATGCAAGAACAAGTAGTAGAAATAGTTAATGAGAAATTCGATGCTAAAATAAATGATTTAGATGACAAAATCAATACAATCAATGAAACAGTAATTAGCAAAGTTCAAAACCAAATAGAGACACAAAGTAAAGAGATAGAAAATAAATGTTTAGCTACAGTAGATAAGCAGATAGAGATGAAAACCAAATTTGAAATAAATAAACAAATAGACATTAAAACAACCGTTTTACAAGATCAGTTAGAAAATTTTGAGTCAAATGTAATAAGTATAGCAGAGAATATAGAAACAGTAAGTAAAGTTATTTCAGAGCATGCAGATAGTACCAACTGTAAAATAAGTACCATACAAAGTAAGCTTAGAGAAATAGATGAGTTCAGTTTACAAACTAGTAATAACATATATGATAAATGTACTGTAATTGAGAACAATTTAATGAGCGTGAAAAATGAATTACGGGGGGAAATTAACAAAAAATTTACTGGGGTTACTGAAAGGGTTATCATAACTAGAGATTTACACAACGAAATTGAGTTAGAAACGTTTAGCTATGAAAACCGAACAATACATCCAATGAGATTTATAAACCAAACCTGGGAATACAACCGTTTCAATAACAGTAATTGGGAGGTGCAATTAACCAAAATAATTAAATGTTTTAGGGGTAGTTCAGTAGTGTGGGTGGAAGCACATCGGTCAGAATGGGACTGTTATGAGACATTTGAAAGAGCATTTAAAGGGAAATATTGGACCGAAGATGAACAAGAAATACTAAGAAGCCGTATAATGGGAACGGGCGATTTTTTAGGACACCCTAATAATAATAATTTAACGATATACGTGACCAAGTTATATAACGAAGCGAAGTATTTAGAGCCGCAGATACCATTTAAATCTTTTGTTAGACATGTAAGTAAACACTTACCGAAAGATGTACAAACCACTTTAATGACAAAAGAAATTGAAGATATGAACGAGTTGGAGAGAATACTAGATATATTACAGAGCATTAGAGATCGAGAAGGGGGTAGGCAAATACAACAGAATAATAACCATCATCATGTTGAACATAATCAAAATAAGAATAATAATTATCATGGGTATAATAATAATGTGCATAGAGATAATGTAAACAAACCAGGTGAGTGGAGTTGTTCCAGGTGCAAATGGGAGAATTTCGCCAGCAGACAACGGTGTTATAAATGTAGTTTACCAAGAGAAGAGCAGAGGAGGAGAAACGAAACCAGGCAGTACAGAGGAACAAATAACTATCACCAGGGACCGCCGCGGGATCACCAGATACCCACAACAAGCAACCATAGACAACAACCGGAAAACTAGAGCATACAGTGGTAGCACGGACCAGACCACTGTACGGGGAAGCAAGTGAGGTCCAACCGTTAGAAGATGTCAAGAGTAACGTAATTAGAACAGATATAGTTGCAGATCTACTGGAGGAAGAAAACAATGCAATCGAGGTGAGAGCGGGACTAACAGAAATACAGGTAAACGTAGCTAATAAATATTATAGAACACTTGTAGATACAGGTAGTGAGATTTCTGTTATTGCTGAAAACATTTTAGGAGAGTTAAAAGAAAGTAGAAAGAATATTCCAATTTTACCAGTAGCTGGGGTTACAGTAGTAGGAGTTACAGGCATACGCAGCAAGAGAATAACAAAACAGATACACTTAAGTTTTTTGATAAATGACATAGAATTTGAGAACACATTTTTGGTAGTTAAAGGGTTAAGTTTAGACATTATATTGGGTAATGATTTCCTGCAAAGAAATAAAGCTGTTGTAAACTTTAAAGAGAAAATAATAGAGTTAGACGGGGGTGATCGGTCTGTGAAGGTTAATTTTGAACAAATAACGGATAAAGTTAGAACAACGGGGGTAAAAATACTACAAAAGAGAGTAGGTGAAATTTATACAGATACTAGAGTAAATTTATGTAGAGAGAGTGAGTATATTGATGATTGTGAAAATGAAATGAGTAATATTAATAATGCAGTATGGGAGATAAGGGCGGATGAATTTTGTAGTGGAGGTGAGGTGGTAAGGAGTGATCAGCGTGCGGCGCTGTGGCAAGTGATCGAGGAGTTTAAGGGAGTGTTTGCCGATATTCCAGGAAGGCCAAAGGATTATGTATGTACATTGCAGATACGGGAACACACACCTTTCATGCAGCGAAGTTAACCCGTGCCTTATTCCAAAAGACGAGCGGTGCAAGAGGAGCTGGACAGGATGATGGAAGGAGGGATAATAGAAAGGTCAGTATCACACTATTTGAACCCATTAGTTGTAGTAATTAAAAAAGATGGCAGAGTTAGGTTATGTTTAGATGCCAGGAGGATCAACCAGATAATAATACCAGACCGTGAATCACCAGAGTCAATCAATGAAATATTTCAGAAATTCAGCGGGGTGAGATATATGACGTCATTGGATCTAACAACAGGATATTGGCAGGTACCATTGGTGGAGGTAAGTAGGAAATATACAGCTTTCCTATTTAACGGTAAGAACTATCAATTTCAAAGATTGCCATTTGGATTAAATACCAGCGTAGCCAGTTTCATAAAGTGCTTAGACCAAATTTTAAAACCCAAAGATTTAGATTTTTTAACAGTATATGTAGATGATATTTTAATTGCGTCAAGAACTTTTGAGGACCATTTAGATCATTTAGGATATGTGCTAGCCAAATTAAAGGAAGGAGGACTTACTGTAAATTGGGACAAATCAAAATTCCTACAAACACAAATAAATTTTTTAGGATTTATAATCACACCAGAAGGAATCTCAGCAAATCCGGATAAAGTGGACTCCATCATGCGCTTCCCTGAGCCGAAGAACATCAAGCAGTTACAGAGTTTTCTGGGGTTATGTAATTTTTATCGAAAATTTCAGAAGAACTACGCACATGTAACAGCCAGATTGAGTGCGGTACTCCAGAAAAATAAACAATGGAGATGGGGATTAGTGGAACGAGAGGCATTCAACGAAATTAAACAGAAATTTAGTAAAATGATAATGATGAACCACCCTGATTTTAATAAAATATTTTTCTTACAGACAGATGCTAGTAACGTGGCCGTAGGTGCGGAACTCTACCAAGAGGACAAAGAGAAAGAACACTTAACCATCGCATTTGCGAGCAGATCCTTGTTGATGGCTGAGAAGAACTATACTACTACCGAAAAGGAACTATTAAGTATTGTGTTCGCCATCAGCAAATTTCGCACTTACATCTTAGGAAATAGGACGGTGATCCGCACCGATCACAAGGCATTATCCTTCTTAAATACATGTAAACTCGCTCACAGCCGTTTAACCAGGTGGGTACTTGTTTTACAGGAATATAATTTCGAATGGGAGTACATCAAGGGAACAGACAACAAGATACCTGACACTCTTTCATGGGTAGACATGTTAGACAATAAGACAGGTAGGGATTTAAAGGAAATTGAAATTTTTCAGGTTAGCAGAGAAGACAGAATTTTTGGTGAAGAGTTGAAGGACATCAGAACCATGCAACGAGCAGATGGTAAGTCAGGTAAGATTATGGATAGTTTAGAAACAGACTTAGAGGAGTCAGAGTATAATCAGCATTTTCAGATTTATCAGGGGTTATTATTTAAGAAAGTAGTAGGGGGTGAGCGTGATTGGAAACTAGTAGTGCCAGAGGGGTTAGTTGATAAGATTATTTGGGATTGTCATTTAAGATATGGTCATTTTGGGGCGAAGAAGTGTGTTAATGTTTTGAAAGAGTCATGTGTTTTTAAAAATATGGAAAGAAGTGTTAGAAAATTGTTAAGGGGTTGTGATTTATGTCAGAAGTCAAAGGTAGTAAATTATAGAGTAGAAGGGGAGATGAATTTTATAAAAGTGAATAGACCTTTCGATTTAGTTGCGGTAGATTTGTTTGGGCCATTGCCGAAGGGTAGAGGCGGAGTGATGTATATTTTTGTGATGCTTGACACTTTTTCTAAATATGTGAGATTGTATAGCATTAAAAGAGCTACCAGTCAGGTATTGAGTGAGAAGGTGACAAAGGACTACATGATTCACGTGGGTAAGCCGAGAGTAATTTTATCAGATCATGGTCCACAGTTCATCAGTGGGAAATGGCGTCAGACTCTAGGATGGGAAGGAATCATCACGAAGCATACGGCTGTGTACCATCCCCAGTCCAACCAGGCTGAGCGTGTAATGAGAGAGATAGGCAGGATCTTTAGAGCCTATTGTCATGCTAAACAAAGCGAGTGGCCGTTGTACGTCCGAAGAGTAGAGACTTGGCTGAACAGTACCACCCACGAGTCCACCGGCTATACACCTCACGAGTTGATCAAAGGAACACGCCCCCCGAGAATTTTGGAACAGTTGTTTGATTACCCACCTGAGAGTGAGAAAGCGGATGTGAGTATAAAAATCAGGTTGGCAAACGAGAGTTTATTAAGTAAAGGAGAACAAAGAAAACGTAGGCACGACGCAAAAGGTAAGTGGATGAAGTACGAAGTAGGACAATTGGTATTGGTGAGGAGACATGATTTGTCGAGCGCTCAGGACAAGGAGATCAAGAAGTTTTTCTTACTCTATGAAGGACCGTATGAGGTAATAGAAGTCAAGATGAAGAATTCATATGTATTACAGAACAGAGAGACAAGGGAGATAGTAGGGACACACAATGCTACAAATTTGAAATTGTATTGGTCATCATAGGAATTTTACCATGATTGTTATTAATTATTATTGTTTGAATGAAATTTAATCTGATTTTATATGTTTACAGAAGGGAGTCTCCCCCATTTTCGGGCGGTCACGATCTTACCAGTCCTGGCCGTGGTATTCGGAACTTGGAGGCGGGCAATGGTTGGAGGATCTTCCTTCGGGCGGTGAACGCAACGATGGTCCGGCTCCACCAAAATTGGTTAAAGTTTGAAAACTACAACGCTTTGAACGGGGAGGGGGACCCATAGTTTCGTGGAAAGGTAGTATATATATTTTTCTTCTCTTCACGAAATATTTTAGTTTTGTTTTAGAAATTGTAAAATGAAACAACCAAGAATATGAAATTTAAATACTTAAATTATCAAATAATTGTTTTCCCTCAGGAAACAACACAAATGTATTTTGTTTTGATGTAACTGTATAAGATGATCCATTGTGGTACTTATTATTTTGTCAGAAAGAAAATGTTAGTGAAAAGTGAAAGATTGGACTTGCAGAAGTGTCTATGTGAAAAATTTTAAAACTAAATAAAAGAACTTGTTATTATACAAGATTAAAGGGTAATTTTAGGGGGTATATTGGTGTTAAAAGAAGTGACATAACAGTGGAGTGTGGAACTGCAATGGTAGGAAGTTTTAATTTTTGTACTTAATATTTTATGTTAATGAAGTTTAAGCTAGGGATATAGGAGGTTAAAACACCATCCAAACTGATAATGTCATTTAAGTATAAATTATTAATTTTAATGTTACAAAAGGTATTTTACTTGTGATTCCCCAACTTTTCGGGCGGTCACGGCCTCACCGAACCCTGACCGTGGAATTGGTTTAGCTTTAACAGCTATGGTTGGGGCTCATTGCGTCACGTTCTGCCTTAACTGACCATAGCTGTTATCGTTGTCAAGGTGTATTTTGAAATTGATGGGGGGTGAAATTAAGGGGAATCACCAAACTAGGGAACAGCGGCTACCACTCTGCCCACGTGGGGGCAGCAAAGCCAGGTGGTAGACCCGTTTAAGGGCGTTTAATTATAGCCGAGAATATGTTGATATTCAGATTTTAAAATGTAACAGCCGAAGCAAAGACACGGAGAGGTCAAACTACTCCAAAATATGCCGTCTTTGCAGAAGCAAAAGGGCGATACAGTCCTCCATAATTTGCAATAGAGTGTGTGGATGGGAGGTGACTCAGAGGAGCCACGAATTTAAATTTTACAACATAAAAGATTTTGCTAATTCAAATTTTGATGGAATAAAAATGCTTGTGCTCTGTTTAAATAACTAGCTGCTCATACATTCACTATAAGGTGTTCATTGTATAATTTTTTAAGGGTAATATTGTATTTTAGTAGGTTAGATATAATAGTTGATGTAAAGTATATGTTTTATATAATGTGTGTATTTTTTAAACGAAGCCAATAATTAAACCGTCTAGCAGGCAGTTAACATAAATTATCAGAATCAGAAAAAGGGGAAACAGGGAGGTGAGAAGTAAGGATAAATACAAATATATATTCCATATAATTTGTTCAATTTTGAGATGTGTTTTCATTGTGTTAGGAGGTCAGCTGATCAGCAATAAGACGTCACTGGTAAAATGGTTTATAAATGTTCCAAGTCATTGATGTTTGATGTAATGTTTTAATGTATTACAGATGTTTTAAAGTAATGATAAAAATAATTTGATAAAGTGAGAAGTAAAGTAATAATTTATGCAAGTTAACAAGAGATAGTTTTGGGTGATACATATTTTGTGGGACAAGTCGATCTGTTCAAATTGAAGTCCAAGTTAAAGTTGAAATAGTAGAGATGAAGATAATGTAATGTTGTTATGACTTAATGTATGTTATAGAATTTTGAGAAGTATTGATGTAGACACAGTAGTAGTGAGTATGTGTAACGATGCGTAATGTGAATGGTAGATAAATATATTTGTTGATGATATTTTGTAGTAAGGGTGAGGTGGTAAGGTGTGAGCAGCGTGGGGCGCTGTGGCGGGGATAGAGTAGTTTAAGGGAGTGTTTGCCGATATTTTGGAGGGGCATTGGTTCGTATGTAGATAGCCAAGTGGGAACACACATCCTAGTACAAAGATGAGCGGTGCCAGAGGTAAGTTGGGTTTAGAGTGTTTTGATAGATATTTTGATAGAGATGGGTGTCATGTAAGTTACAGTTGTTAGAGGTTAGAGTCAAAGGGAGAAAGATTATATAGGTATATCGATCAAGTAGTACAGTAAATGAGAATAAATAGTTCAAATCACCCACAGTAATGGAGGATGAGATTGTCAAATACAGAAAGAGATTTATAAGAATATAAAATTTTTAATTTACAACCAGTGACAGAATTTTGATAAAATTTGAAAATAATGTAAAATTATTTTGAATAATATAAATGTCAATTTGCTTAATAATGTTTGTTATTTTAAATATTCTATTTTATTATGTTTTGTGTTTCAAGTTAGGATATTACAGATGTCAAATGTGTTTCAGATAGAACTTGTACATAACACATGTGGGTCAAGGTTGTGGACTTGACCTAGTTTTGATCAGCTGACAGTGAGGTCATATAAGTTAATAGTATGGAAGTCAGTTCAACTTTTGTTTTAATCAATTTAAACAGATTCTAAATAATTTCTAGATGTAGAGGGAACATTTTAATAAATTTTAAATTTTTTTTCTTTGAACTTTGAAATTTTTTTTTTAATATTTTTGAAAAAAAAAATGTGATTTTGCGCCTGCCAGGTAATGAATATTTTTAAACTTTGATTATTTGATTGTTTGTGTATTAACCATGTTTATTTTTATTGATTTATTGCAGTGACTTGTATTGTTAGACTATAAGTGATCACATGTTAGGTTAAGGATGTGTTAATTATAAGAAATGTTTAAAATAACTTATTTTAAATAAAAACAGGAAACAATGAAGAGAATATTTTAAAATTTATACCAAAATTTATGAATCAGTTTTATTTGAAAACAACGTGTTGTAATTTAAAGAACTTTTAAAATTTTTTCAATTTTATGAGATATAATGTCAATATGTAATGTGAGTGTGTGTGAGCCCAGTATCTGCTAAAGGCAGCCCAGCTTGCATATAAGGGGAAACATATCGGCTGAGGATCTGGCATAATCTAAGCCAGGGATTGAGGATTTTGGGGGGTAGCATGTTCGAAGGTGAGGTGTGCTGTGGTACTTGTCTGTTCGATTTTTCGGTGTTGGGATCTCTTACGGAGAAGTCCAGTGATTTTGTTCAGATGCGTCCATAGTCGCCAAGCCAGGGGGGTCGTTTACCAATGCAGAGTAAGGATAAAGGGAGATGGTGGCACCAGTTCCTCACCGGTCCTCTTAGGGGTTTATCAATGAGATTTCTTCTGTTTTGGACAGCAGAATTCTCATCGAGGGGGTATTGTAACGTGTCAAAAATGTGGGTGTTTTTATTTTATTTCATTTCAGGGGTTTTCTAAAACATATTGTAAATTTTATCCCATTGTAACAGACCATGTGTTGACTGAACAGTTTGGGACAAAGGCAAGACGTAGTAGTGTTGTGTAATCAGCAAGCGAAGAATTTACCACCCTAATTTTCTCAGAACTGTGTGAGAGTGTGGTAGTGCGCACCTATGCGTCCACCAAGCATGGGCGCTGACCCACGCATTTGTGAAACTCAAAATGGCTAAAAGCAAGAAACTATACGAGCACATGGTCGTGTAACGGCGGATGCAAAACTTAAGGACCGCCCAGCTCGTGACGTTAGCCAGTGCCACACCAAGATCGTATACGAACAAACACCACACCAAAAGCATGGTTTAAATAGGACAAAACTGTGACGAACAAATACCAGGCATTGGTTTCCTCAACAAACGACGAAATTCAGTTAGCGTCGAACGCCTTGCCGCTCTGCGCAGTTTAGGCCTAGCTAAAGTACCTGCAGGTACCAAGCCCGATGGGCTCTTCTAAAATTTGTTAGAATTATCCGTCAAAGTGAGTTTCGGTTAAAAAAAATGAACACGGAGTAGTGCAGCAGAAACTAAAAATCATTCAGAAACATCAAACTAATTTCGGACACAAATTAGAAATCGCGAAGTGAAATGTGGTGCTCGAGATATTCCCACGTGCCGGCAGAAAGGGGTTTTCTTTTAAAAAAATGATAAGGGTTTTATAATTTTCTGTGTGTATGCGTGAGTGAGCAAAGCTGGGCTGTTTGTGTTTGTGTGAGCTAATTAAGGTAAGACTGTAGAATAAGTAATTACAATTAGTATTCATGTAGCAAATCAAACAAAAGAAGAAAGCAGTAAGAAGTTATGTAAGATAAAAAAGCATGGTAAAGTTTGTTTTCTAATTTGAATTTAAATGACTTGACAAAATTAAAACATTCATTCTCTTCATTCAAAATGTGTATTCATACTTATTTCATAACCTCACACTGTTTCTGATCTCGCTTATAGGAGAACTCTGGGGGGACCTTTAGGAATATCGGTAAGTACGAACAAGTGAAATAAATGTATAAAATAGTATGTTTTTATACAAGTGGCGCCCGAACAGGGACTTATATAAAATAATTATATAAATAAGCCAGAATTCAGAAACAGAGTGGGTAGCGAAAGAGTATAAAAGACGTAAAATTAAGGTTATGTTGTAACTACACATGGTAAAAAAAATAGTACAATAATTTTATGTATAATATGATGGTGTACTATTTAGTACACGAAATAATTTTTTTTGAATGAAATATTTAAACAAAATTTTAAAATGGCAGATAACGGGAACGTCAGCTTAACTGACAATACCAATGAAAGCCAGACAAGCGCAACCGAATCACAAATTATGAGTGGAGAAATTATTCACTCAACGCCAGTCCCGACTAACAGGGCTGACGAAAATCAAATAGTGAAAATGATACAAACGCTTTTTAATATACAAAATAATAAGTTCGATGAGAAATTTAGTAAGCTTGACGAAAAATTTAGTGAACAGAAAAATGATTTTAATGAAGTAAAAAATGAAATCAGAAAACAGAATATTAATTTTGATAGACGAATCAATGAAATAGACGTACGTTGTACAAATATGCAAGAACAAGTAGTAGAAATAGTTAATGAGAAATTCGATGCTAAAATTAATGATTTAGATGACAAAATCAATACAATCAATGAAACAGTAATTAGCACAGTTCAAAACCAAATAGAGACACAAAGTAAAGAGATAGAAAATAAATGTTTAGCTGCAGTAGATAAGCAGATAGAGATGAAAACCAAATTTGAAATAAATAAACAAATAGACATTAAAACAACCGTTTTACAAGATCAGTTAGAAATTTTTGAGTTAAATGTAATAAGTATAGCAGAGAATATAGAAACAGTAAGTAAAGTTATTTCAGAGCATGCAGATAGTACCAACTGTAAAATAAGTACCATACAAAGTAAGCTTAGAGAAATAGATGAGTTCAGTTTACAAACTAGTAATAACATATATGATAAATGTACTGTAATTGAGAACAATTTAATGAGTGTGAAAAATGAATTACGGGGGGAAATTAACAAAAAATTTACCGGGGTTACTGAAAGGGTTATCATAACTAGAGATTTACACAACGAAATTGAGTTAGAAACGTTTAGCTATGAAAACCGAACAATACATCCAATGAGATTTATAAACCAAACCTGGGAATACAACCGTTTCAATAACAGTAATTGGGAGGTGCAATTAACCAAAATAATTAAATGTTTTAGGGGTAGTTCAGTAGTGTGGGTGGAAGCACATCGGTCAGAATGGGACTGTTATGAGACATTTGAAAGAGCATTTAAAGGGAAATATTGGACCGAAGATGAACAAGAAATACTAAGAAGCCGTATAATGGGAACGGGCGATTTTTTAGGACACCCTAATAATAACAATTTAACGATATACGTGACCAAGTTATATAACGAAGCGAAGTATTTAGAGCCGCAGATACCATTTAAATCTTTTGTTAGACATGTAAGTAAACACTTACCGAAAGATGTACAAACCACTTTAATGACAAAAGAAATTGAAGATATGAACGAGTTGGAGAGAATACTAGATATATTACAGAGCATTAGAGATCGAGAAGGGGGTAGGCGAATACAACAGAATAATAACCATCATCATGTTGAACATAATCAAAATAAGAATAATAATTATCATGGGTATAATAATAATGTGCATAGAGATAATGTAAACAAACCAGGTGAGTGGAGTTGTTCCAGGTGCAAATGGGAGAATTTCGCCAGCAGACAACGGTGTTATAAATGTAGTTTACCAAGAGAAGAGCAGAGGAGGAGAAACGAAACCAGGCAGTACAGAGGAACAAATAACTATCACCAGGGACCGCCGCGGGATCACCAGATACCCACAACAAGCAACCATAGACAACAACCGGAAAACTAGAGCATACAGTGGTAGCACGGACCAGACAACTGTACGGGGAAGCAAGTGAGGTCCAACCGTTAGAAGATGTCAAGAGTAACGTAATTAGAACAGATATAGTTGCAGATCTACTGGAGGAAGAAAACAATGCAATCGAGGTGAGAGCGGGACTAACAGAAATACAGGTAAACGTAGCTAATAAATATTATAGAACACTTGTAGATACAGGTAGAGATTTCTGTTATTGCTGAAAACATTTTAGGAGAGTTAAAAGAAAGTAGAAAGAATATTCCAATTTTACCAGTAGCTGGGGTTACAGTAGTAGGAGTTACAGGCGTACGCAGCAAGAGAATAACAAAACAGATACACTTAAGTTTTTTGATAAATGACATAGAATTTGAGAACACATTTTTGGTAGTTAAAGGGTTAAGTTTAGACATTATATTGGGTAATGATTTCCTGCAAAGAAATAAAGCTGTTGTAAACTTTAAAGAGAAAATAATAGAGTTAGACGGGGGTGATCGGTCTGTGAAGGTTAATTTTGAACAAATAACGGATAAAGTTAGAACAACGGGGGTAAAAATACTACAAAAGAGAGTAGGTGAAATTTATACAGATACTAGAGTAAATTTATGTAGAGAGAGTGAGTATATTGATGATTGTGAAAATGAAATGAGTAATATTAATAATGCAGTATGGGAGATAAGGGCGGATGAATTTTGTAGTGGAGGTGAGGTGGTAAGGAGTGATCAGCGTGCGGCGCTGTGGCAAGTGATCGAGGAGTTTAAGGGAGTGTTTGCCGATATTCCAGGAAGGCCAAAGGATTATGTATGTACATTGCAGATACGGGAACACACACCTTTCATGCAGCGAAGTTATCCCGTGCCTTATTCCAAAAGACGAGCGGTGCAAGAGGAGCTGGACAGGATGATGGAAGGAGGGATAATAGAAAGGTCAGTATCACACTATTTGAACCCATTAGTTGTAGTAATTAAAAAAGATGGCAGAGTTAGGTTATGTTTAGATGCCAGGAGGATCAACCAGATAATAATACCAGACCGTGAATCACCAGAGTCAATCAATGAAATATTTCAGAAATTCAGCGGGGTGAGATATATGACGTCATTGGATCTAACAACAGGATATTGGCAGGTACCATTGGTGGAGGTAAGTAGGAAATATACAGCTTTCTTATTTAACGGTAAGAACTATCAATTTCAAAGATTGCCATTTGGATTAAATACCAGCGTAGCCAGTTTCATAAAGTGCTTAGACCAAATTTTAAAACCCAAAGATTTAGATTTTTTAACGGTATATGTAGATGATATTTTAATTGCGTCAAGAACTTTTGAGGACCATTTAGATCATTTAGGATATGTGCTAGCCAAATTAAAGGAAGGAGGACTTACTGTAAATTGGGACAAATCAAAATTCCTACAAACACAAATAAATTTTTTAGGATTTATAATCACACCAGAAGGAATCTCAGCAAATCCGGATAAAGTGGACTCCATCATGCGCTTCCCTGAGCCGAAGAACATCAAGCAGTTACAGAGTTTTCTGGGGTTATGTAATTTTTATCGAAAATTTCAGAAGAACTACGCACATGTAACAGCCAGATTGAGTGCGGTACTCCAGAAAAATAAACAATGGAGATGGGGATTAGTGGAACGAGAGGCATTCAACGAAATTAAACAGAAATTTAGTAAAATGATAATGATGAACCACCCTGATTTTAATAAAATATTTTTCTTACAGACAGATGCTAGTAACGTGGCCGTAGGTGCGGAACTCTACCAAGAGGACGAAGAGAAAGAACACTTAACCATCGCATTTGCGAGCAGATCCTTGTTGATGGCTGAGAAGAACTATACTACTACCGAAAAGGAACTATTAAGTATTGTGTTCGCCATCAGCAAATTTCGCACTTACATCTTAGGAAATAGGACGGTGATCCGCACCGATCACAAGGCATTATCCTTCTTAAATACATGTAAACTCGCTCACAGCCGTTTAACCAGGTGGGTACTTGTTTTACAGGAATATAATTTCGAATGGGAGTACATCAAGGGAACAGACAACAAGATACCTGACACTCTTTCATGGGTAGACATGTTAGACAATAAGACAGGTAGGGATTTAAAGGAAATTGAAATTTTTCAGGTTAGCAGAGAAGACAGAATTTTTGGTGAAGAGTTGAAGGACATCAGAACCATGCAACGAGCAGATGGTAAGTCAGGTAAAATTATGGATAGTTTAGAAACAGACTTAGAGGAGTCAGAGTATAATCAGCATTTTCAGATTTATCAGGGGTTATTATTTAAGAAAGTAGTAGGGGGTGAGCGTGATTGGAAACTAGTAGTGCCAGAGGGGTTAGTTGATAAGATTATTTGGGATTGTCATTTAAGATATGGTCATTTTGGGGCGAAGAAGTGTGTTAATGTTTTGAAAGAGTCATGTGTTTTTAAAAATATGGAAAGAAGGGTTAGAAAATTGTTAAGGGGTTGTGATTTATGTCAGAAGTCAAAGGTAGTAAATTATAGAGTAGAAGGGGAGATGAATTTTATAAAAGTGAATAGACCTTTCGATTTAGTTGCGGTAGATTTGTTTGGGCCATTGCCGAAGGGTAGAGGCGGAGTGATGTATATTTTTGTGATGCTTGACACTTTTTCTAAATATGTGAGATTGTATAGCATTAAAAGAGCTACCAGTCAGGTATTGAGTGAGAAGGTGACAAAGGACTACATGATTCACGTGGGTAAGCCGAGAGTAATTTTATCAGATCATGGTCCACAGTTCATCAGTGGGAAATGGCGTCAGACTCTAGGATGGGAAGGAATCATCACGAAGCATACGGCTGTGTACCATCCCCAGTCCAACCAGGCTGAGCGTGTAATGAGAGAGATAGGCAGGATCTTTAGAGCCTATTGTCATGCTAAACAAAGCGAGTGGCCGTTGTACGTCCGAAGAGTAGAGACTTGGCTGAACAGTACCACCCACGAGTCCACTGGCTATACACCTCACGAGTTGATCAAAGGAACACGCCCCCCGAGAATTTTGGAACAGTTGTTTGATTACCCACCTGAGAGTGAGAAAGCGGATGTGAGTATAAAAATCAGGTTGGCAAACGAGAGTTTATTAAGTAAAGGAGAACAAAGAAAACGTAGGCACGACGCAAAAGGTAAGTGGATGAAGTACGAAGTAGGACAATTGGTATTGGTGAGGAGACATGATTTGTCGAGCGCTCAGGACAAGGAGATCAAGAAGTTTTTCTTACTCTATGAAGGACCGTATGAGGTAATAGAAGTCAAGATGAAGAATTCATATGTATTACAGAACAGAGAGACAAGGGAGATAGTAGGGACACACAATGCTACAAATTTGAAATTGTATTGGTCATCATAGGAATTTTACCATGATTGTTATTAATTATTATTGTTTGAATGAAATTTAATCTGATTTTATATGTTTACAGAAGGGAGTCTCCCCCATTTTCGGGCGGTCACGATCTTACCAGTCCTGGCCGTGGTATTCGGAACTTGGAGGCGGGCAATGGTTGGAGGATCTTCCTTCGGGCGGTGAACGCAACGATGGTCCGGCTCCACCAAAATTGGTTAAAGTTTGAAAACTACAACGCTTTGAACGGGGAGGGGGACCCATAGTTTCGTGGAAAGGTAGTATATATATTTTTCTTCTCTTCACGAAATATTTTAGTTTTGTTTTAGAAATTGTAAAATGAAACAACCAAGAATATGAAATTTAAATACTTAAATTATCAAATAATTGTTTTCCCTCAGGAAACAACACAAATGTATTTTGTTTTGATGTAACTGTATAAGATGATCCATTGTGGTACTTATTATTTTGTCAGAAAGAAAATGTTAGTGAAAAGTGAAAGATTGGACTTGCAGAAGTGTCTATGTGAAAAATTTTAAAACTAAATAAAAGAACTTGTTATTATACAAGATTAAAGGGTAATTTTAGGGGGTATATTGGTGTTAAAAGAAGTGACATAACAGTGGAGTGTGGAACTGCAATGGTAGGAAGTTTTAATTTTTGTACTTAATATTTTATGTTAATGAAGTTTAAGCTAGGGATATAGGAGGTTAAAACACCATCCAAACTGATAATGTCATTTAAGTATAAATTATTAATTTTAATGTTACAAAAGGTATTTTACTTGTGATTCCCCAACTTTTCGGGCGGTCACGGCCTCACCGAACCCTGACCGTGGAATTGGTTTAGCTTTAACAGCTATGGTTGGGGCTCATTGCGTCACGTTCTGCCTTAACTGA
The DNA here is from genome assembly GCA_034769895.1 of Magicicada septendecula. NCBI lineage: Eukaryota > Metazoa > Arthropoda > Insecta > Hemiptera > Cicadidae > Magicicada > Magicicada septendecula. The sequence goes on along the minus strand of CM068370.1, from coordinate 205,487,182 downwards.
CCATAGCTGTTATCGTTGTCAAGGTGTATTTTGAAATTGATGGGGGGTGAAATTAAGGGGAATCACCAAACTAGGGAACAGCGGCTACCACTCTGCCCGCGTGGGGGCAGCAAAGCCAGGTGGTAGACCCGTTTAAGGGCGTTTAATTATAGCCGAGAATATGTTGATATTCAGATTTTAAAATGTAACAGCCGAAGCAAAGACACGGAGAGGTCAAACTACTCCAAAATATGCCGTCTTTGCAGAAGCAAAAGGGCGATACAGTCCTCCATAATTTGCAATAGAGTGTGTGGATGGGAGGTGACTCAGAGGAGCCACGAATTTAAATTTTACAACATAAAAGATTTTGCTAATTCAAATTTTGATGGAATAAAAATGCTTGTGCTCTGTTTAAATAACTAGCTGCTCATACATTCACTATAAGGTGTTCATTGTATAATTTTTTAAGGGTAATATTGTATTTTAGTAGGTTAGATATAATAGTTGATGTAAAGTATATGTTTTATATAATGTGTGTATTTTTTAAACGAAGCCAATAATTAAACCGTCTAGCAGGCAGTTAACATAAATTATCAGAATCAGAAAAAGGGGAAACAGGGAGGTGAGAAGTAAGGATAAATACAAATATATATTCCATGTAATTTGTTCAATTTTGAGATGTGTTTTCATTGTGTTAGGAGGTCAGCTGATCAGCAATAAGACGTCACTGGTAAAATGGTTTATAAATGTTCCAAGTAATTGATGTTTGATGTAATGTTTTAATGTATTACAGATGTTTTAAAGTAATGATAAAAATAATTTGATAAAGTGAGAAGTAAAGTAATAATTTATGCAAGTTAACAAGAGATAGTTTTGGGTGATACATATTTTGTGGGACAAGTCGATCTGTTCAAATTGAAGTCCAAGTTAAAGTTGAAATAGTAGAGATGAAGATAATGTAATGTTGTTATGACTTAATGTATGTTATAGAATTTTGAGAAGTATTGATGTAGACACAGTAGTAGTGAGTATGTGTAACGATGCGTAATGTGAATGGTAGATAAATATATTTGTTGATGATATTTTGTAGTAAGGGTGAGGTGGTAAGGTGTGAGCAGCGTGGGGCGCTGTGGCGGGGATAGAGTAGTTTAAGGGAGTGTTTGCCGATATTTTGGAGGGGCATTGGTTCGTATGTAGATAGCCAAGTGGGAACACACATCCTAGTACAAAGATGAGCGGTGCCAGAGGTAAGTTGGGTTTAGAGTGTTTTGATAGATATTTTGATAGAGATGGGTGTCATGTAAGTTACAGTTGTTAGAGGTTAGAGTCAAAGGGAGAAAGATTATATATGTATATCGATCAAGTAGTACAGTAAATGAGAATAAATAGTTCAAATCACCCACAGTAATGGAGGATGAGATTGTCAAATACAGAAAGAGATTTATAAGAATATAAAATTTTTAATTTACAACCAGTGACAGAATTTTGATAAAATTTGAAAATAATGTAAAATTATTTTGAATAATATAAATGTCAATTTGCTTAATAATGTTTGTTATTTTAAATATTCTATTTTATTATGTTTTGTGTTTCAAGTTAGGATATTACAGATGTCAAATGTGTTTCAGATAGAACTTGTACATAACACATGTGGGTCAAGGTTGTGGACTTGACCTAGTTTTGATCAGCTGACAGTGAGGTCATATAAGTTAATAGTATGGAAGTCAGCTCAACTTTTGTTTTAATCAATTTAAACAGATTCTAAATAATTTCTAGATGTAGAGGGAACATTTTAATAAATTTTAAATTTTTTTTCTTTGAACTTTGAAATTTTTTTTTTAATATTTTTGAAAAAAAAATGTGATTTTGCGCCTGCCAGGTAATGAATATTTTTAAACTTTGATTATTTGATTGTTTGTGTATTAACCATGTTTATTTTTATTGATTTATTGCAGTGACTTGTATTGTTAGACTATAAGTGATCACATGTTAGGTTAAGGATGTGTTAATTATAAGAAATGTTTAAAATAACTTATTTTAAATAAAAACAGGAAACAATGAAGAGAATATTTTAAAATTTATACCAAAATTTATGAATCAATTTTATTTGAAAACAACGTGTTGTAATTTAAAGAACTTTTAAAATTTTTTCAATTTTATGAGATATAATGTCAATATGTAATGTGAGTGTGTGTGAGCCCAGTATCTGCTAAAGGCAGCCCAGCTTGCATATAAGGGGAAACATATCGGCTGAGGATCTGGCATAATCTAGGGGGTATTGTAACGTGTCAAAAATGTGGGTGTTTTTATTTTATTTCATTTCAGGGGTTTTCTAAAACATATTGTAAATTTTATCCCATTGTAACAGACCATGTGTTGACTGAACAGTTTGGGACAAAGGCAAGACGTAGTAGTGTGTGTAATCAGCAAGCGAAGAATTTACCACCCTAATTTTCTCAGAACTGTGTGAGAGTGTGGCAGTGCGCACCTATGCGTCCACCAAGCATGGGCGCTGACCCACGCGTTTGTGAAACTCAAAATGGCTAAAAGCAAGAAACTATACGAGCACATGGTCGTGTAACGGCGGATGCAAAACTTAAGGACTGCCCAGCTCGTGACGTTAGCCAGTGCCACACCAAGATCGTATACGAACAAACACCACACCAAAAGCATGGTTTAAATAGGACGAAACTGTGACGAACAAATACCAGGCATTGGTTTCCTCAACAAACGACGAAATTCAGTTAGCGTCGAACGCCTTGCCGCTCTGCGCAGTTTAGGCCTAGCTAAAGTACCTGCAGGTACCAAGCCCGATGGGCTCTTCTAAAATTTGTTAGAATTATCCGTCAAAGTGAGTTTCGGTTAAAAAAAATGAACACGGAGTAGTGCAGCAGAAACTAAAAATCATTCAGAAACATCAAACTAATTTCGGACACAAATTAGAAATCGCGAAGTGAAATGTGGTGCTCGAGATATTCCCACGTGCCGGCAGAAAGGGGTTTTCTTTTAAAAAAATGATAAGGCTTTTATAATTTTCTGTGTGTATGCGTGAGTGAGCAAAGCTGGGCTGTTTGTGTTTGTGTGAGCTAATTAAGGTAAGACCGTAGAATAAGTAATTACAATTAGTATTCATGTAGCAAATCAAACAAAAGAAGAAAGCAGTAAGAAGTTATGTAAGATAAAAAAGCATGGTAAAGTTTGTTTTCTAATTTGAATTTAAATGACTTGACAAAATTAAAACATTCATTCTCTTCATTCAAAATGTGTATTCATACTTATTTCATAACCTCACACTGTTTCTGATCTCGCTTATAGGAGAACTCTGGGGGGGACCTTTAGGAATATCGGTAAGTACGAACAAGTGAAATAAATGTATAAAATAGTATGTTTTTATACAAGCACGTTAGACGGCGAGGTGGACGGTGGTACTGGTCTGTTCGATTTCTCGGTGTTGGGATCTCTTACGGAGAAGTCCAGTGATCTCGTTCAGATGGGTCCATAGTCGCTGAGCCAGGGGGGTCGAGTACCCACGAGGAGTAAGAACAAGAGGGGGTTGTTGGCACCAGTTCCTCACCGGTCCTCTTCGGGGTTTATCAATGAGATTTCTTCTGTTATGGACAGCAGAATTCTCATTGAGGGGGTATTGTAACGTGTCAATTTTGGGTTATTTTATTTTTTACTGTATGGGGTATTTACATTTTTTATTTTCAATTGTGTGGGAGTTTTATAAAAATATTGTGAAATTTTATTATGCGGCAACCGTTATTTTGATTACAATAGAACTCATGGTAAGCTGAACAGTGTTGGAACCAAGCAGAGACGCAGTTACTGTGTTGAGTAACTCGCTGAGGAATTCGCCACCTTAAAAATTCTAAGAACTTTGTGTATGTGTGGCGACGCCTGCACGTAACGTTTCAGGGCGGAGCGCTGGTAGTGACGCCGTGAAAACTCCGACGAAGCGGTAAAACATGGCGATGGAACAAACAGTTTGTAGCAGCAACCGGCCAACTACAGGAAATGTATGTAAGCCACGCCTACTACTAGTGACATCAGCATCGCAGAGACCAATATCGTCACCTGTTACCACACATATACCAGCTATATTCCATGCATAAAAGGAATACCCAACAACAAATTGAGCATGAACGATGACGAACATCAGGTGGCAGTGAACGGCAGTTTCCTCCCGCTCGCGGTCCACGTTGATAGTACACATTAGTGAGAGACGCCATATAGTCAACAGGAAGCCTACTCCAGTAACAGACGCTCACAGTTTGGTTTAGGGCCCGGTCGGTAGTGTTGTAAAATGTAATTAATCCAGTAGGACCGACCGGGACCCCAGAAATTAATAGACATATCGCAGTTAAAAAATCGGTACAGGGATGTGGGAAAGTCAAAGTGAAAAATACGGACGTTGAATGTGCGGGACTCGGCACGTGTTCGGCCGGTATCGCGCTCGTGGACGGGTATATTAATGTATAAAATTTAACAAATAAGGGGTCATGTATAAAAGGTATGGAAGCGTGCGTGAGCAGATTGGGCTGCCTTAGATGTAAGTATAGTAAAAATGTAATTCAAATTTGATTTGGTAACACTCTCATTTGGGCAATTATAATAAGTGAGTACAACTAATTCTCTTGTAGTAATTATAACGAACATTGACTTAATTCATTAAAATCAGTTAATTTACAATATAATCATGTGTTAGACTAAGTTATTTCGTCATTACCACTTTCTCATTTCTGTGTTGCGAGATTCGTCTAAACGGACCGGAATCTTTCTGAATTATTAATTGGGTGGGGTCAGATTGCTAAATTGTCCGTTTTATTAAGGTAAAGTGTAAAGGTCTCCATATCTGTCCTTCAAAGATATAGGTGGCGACTCTGGGCTTCTGATAAAATTTCTGCAGCAGGTAAGCGCAGTTATAACAGGTAAGTCCTGGTAGTAAATTTTATTTAATTTAATATATTTTCGGCCTTTTTATTGTTACATATTACAGGCAAATTGTATTGTGTATTGTGTATTACACCATATATGTAACAGTAAGTTTAATTGTTTTAATAATTAACAATTAACATGTTTTTGTTTTGACTAAACAAGTGAAAGTAATGGTGAAATTTTAAATAATTAAATTAAATAATTGAAAATTAATCTTTCAATTAATGTTGTACAAAAGAAAGTTTGTGTAATGAAGTTAAATTATTAATTTGTACTGAAGAAAGTTTCTAATGAATAATAAATGATTAAGTAAGAATATATATTTGAACATTGAGATGTATTGTTATGAGTAGGTGAGAGATAAATTTTCTAATGCAATTGTCAATGATTACAGTAACATAGAATGTTTAAAAAGGCATGTGAGTTAGTCAATCAAAGTTGATGGGAGTTAGAGAGATAAGAATTTTGAAGAAAATAATACAAAGAGAGTGTTAGATATTTTAGGGACACAGTAGTAATGATTATATGTAGAGAGGTGAGTAAAGTAAAGGTTAAACATATATTTGTTGATGATGATATTTTGTAGTGGGGGTGAGGTGATAAGGAGTGGCCAACGTATAGCGTTGTGGCAGGTAATAGCGTAGTTTAAGGGAGTGTTTGCCGATATTTTGGAAGGGCAAAATATTATGAATGTATATAGCCAGGTAGGGAACACCCATCTTAGTACAAAGACGAGCGGTGCCATAGGATTTAAAATGGAATTAGTGAGGTGTTTATAATTGAGAAATGGGTGTCATAATATGTAAATCTGGTTGTTAGTAGTGGTTAGTAGAAAGAGAGGTGAGTAAGATTATAAATGTTAGTGCCTATGTAATAAGTCAAATCATAGAGAATACAGGAGTCACCCACACTAATCAATGATAAAAATGTGAAAGGTTAGGTAGAAAATTCATAAGTAGGAAGGTAGTAAGAAATGAAATAATAATAAGGGAATATGAATATTAATAACAAATTTGAAATGGTGAAGAATTAAATTTTATAATTAAATGATCAATAATTGATGACTAATTAATAAAAATAATTAAAAGTATTAATTAATTAATTAAAAAGCAATGTTTATAATTTGATACGCAAATTTAAAGAAATTTTGATCAAGCTTAAATGTGAATTGGTTATTTTAATGTATTAACCGTATTACTGTATTAATATAATGATGAGTGTATTATTATGTATTATGTAATATGTATTAGTGTAAGAGAATGGCACTTCTATATAATTCTTGTGGAGTTGAAGCAAACCCAGTGCTTCTTAACACAAACCAGCACATAGCTAAGGGGAAACAGATCAGTTAGGGATATAGTATTATACCAAGCCACTATTTTGATATTTTTGATTTATTGTTTCAGTGTTTGGTGATGTTGTGACGGCGGTCCTGAGCTGGCCAGCGCGTCAGAGCAGGAGCGTTACGCGCCTGATTTGCCTTATGGTGTTGGGATCTCGAAGGAGAAGTCCAATAAGGTCATGCAGGTACTGTCATCATCATCGGACCACGGGTGAGTTTATTGTTTTTCTTTTCATATAAATAGTAAGGGGGTTGTGGCGACATATCCTGGCTGATCCCTTTAGGAAGTACGAATGTCTCAATGAAAGTCTTTATGCTTCGGCATAAAATCTTTCATTGAGGGGGTTTTGTGACGGTACAATTCTGGTACCCAATAAATTTGTAAACCTATGGTTCCCAAAACATACTTATTGTATTTTATTTTATATTCCCTTTGGTGAGAATTTTCAACAACGCAATTTTGAGTTAACAGGATTTATGTCGAATTCAGTGGAAAATTACAAAAGTAGCAAAAAACAGTTTGTCACAATAGCGAGTAAACATGCCAAGCCCATGATTACGTCAGACGAAAGAATGCGATGCGCCTACATACATACAATTGGAAGCCAGAGGCTTGGCCGTTAAACAAAGAACCAGTGACGTAGTTGTTGCCCCACCTCTGCAATGCACAGTGGTGAAACATTGTCATTTTCATCGCGACCGTGAAGTGGGCTGGCAGGCCAATACACACGGCCGGCGAATTCACGAAGTGTGATTATCTAAATTTTACACCACCAAAAGGTTATTAATAACAGTAAAATTTTTGAGTTAAACACCGGAAGCGTGTAATTCACGATGGGACGCTACAAATTCGGCAAAAGTGGGATCTAGATGGGACGCTACAGAATTCGGGAGCGTGTGATCAAAGACGATGAGACAGTCCAGATTCGAGAGTGTGTGATCAAAGAATTCGATGTTTTCGATGTCCGTAACGCAAAAGTATAGGAAGTGCAGCTAAGTACCATTGGCTGCAACCAAATTATATAAAATTTTATATTCAAATATATATATATATATATCTTTCTTAATATGACCAAAAGTAATTAAATAACAAAATTAACTTGGTATACCATTAACTTAAATGAGCTCGTAATAAATAATTGTACCAGAGAGTGAGAGAGAGGGAGTGAAAGAGTGGATAATAATATATTATTAAAAAGTGCTGGGTTGTGCCAAAATAAATTTATATATATATATATACATGTTTAATATGTTTAACATTTTAATATTATAATACATATGTATTTTGGAGGGCTTGTGAAATGTTTAAGGGGAAATTTAACTTGAAGAATTGAACTACGCCACATGGTGGATAGTAGCGTGTTTGTTTTACACTCACATTCATTTGTACGTAATTAAAAAATAAAAGGTAATTTCAATGGTAACAAACAGAAACACGAGTGAATTATTTCAGGTAATATGATCCTCGACTCTACTTCGTATAACACGAATTCTGACCTTAGGTAAGCATACATATTTGTTGTATTTCAGTTGGCAACAATGGCGCCCGATATCTTAATATACACCTCACATTAAATGTAACCAGTTAATTAATTATTGTAATTAAAGGTAAATAATTACAATAATGTAATACACAATGCAAGAAGTTCTGAAAACTGTTACTACAACTGGCAGGACAATTGTGTTTCTCTGTAAAGGTACCAGAGCATTACCTACAGAGTTCACTCAGCCTATCTGTTTAGTCCATTCAAATCCCACTTGGTAACACTTCTCTTAGTTTATGTTTGAAGTTACCCTAATTTGTGTTTATCTGCGAGTTATTATTTTGAAATATTATTTCTCTGGCTAGTGAAATATTTTGAAATTTACAGTTACTACTGTATTATAATGGCAAGTGGTAAAACTCGTGGTTGTGTGAACCACCCCGACAACTTTTGTTATGTGTGTAGAAAGTTTACCCTGAAAGCACAAATTATTACTAATTTAGTTAATAAGGCATATAAACTATATTATTATTTACAGAAACACTAGTTATTTTTTATTTAAAGAATGTTTTAAGCACCTATTTTTCAAACTGATTTCTTCTTCTTCTATTTGCTGTTTCATTCGAGAAACTTTTCTCTGATCTTGTAACTTTTTAATATAATTTTTTATTTTTCGAAGGTCTGGGCCATTGCTTTTTTGGTATTTCTTATTCTCTTTTACTTTCTCTTGATATTGTTCATATTTTTCCTGGCAAATCGTACAGGAGTAAGCAATTTCGAATGATTTTAACATTTTTGAAGACACCATAATACTAACCTCTTTTTCATTTTCTGTTAATAGGCATTTGTTTACTGAAACCCATGACTCAACAGAGGCATTGCCATGTGAAACAAGTAGAACCAATTTAACAACTTCCCACAGTTCATAATACTTGGGCTTTTGTATAAAAAAGATGAATAGAAATTGTCCAATGTAATTTCAGTTTTCTCATTGTCATTGATACAGTCTTTAAAAGAATCAAAAGTGTCTTTTAATACACCACTGGCCTTGTAACGGTACGTTATGTAACACCTCCTATTTTTAGCTAGTGAGTCACAATTACTCACACGAATGGCATTTGGTTTACAATAACAAAATGAATCAGTGTTTGGGCTAGGCCAACAGCAAGGCACTGGGATGATCAAGTTGTAAACAAGTGACATCAGTCCACGGCAGCGATGTGTGTATGTAACCGGAGAAAACTGGTTTCGAGTGCGTAGTCGAGCTGGACTGTAACATAGAAACAAAGGAAGCGAGCCCCAGTCTCACACCAGCCACCGAACAGTACAGACATTTACAGTGTGCATGGGCAACCACGGTAGACCGGGCAGCCTAGGTAGGCCTACAGAGTTTTTGCTAAAAAGTTTTGGAAAATGGCAATAAACGTACGAATTCAATCAAAACAAAAATGTGAATCATAAGTGAACTTTCGGGACTTTTTTTGGTGATTGTTCATCGGGAAAGCGATTTTCGTCGGATGGCGCAACCTCCTTAAGACTCACCGGCAAGGCAGATAAGTAAATAAAAGGACACAACAAATCTGGTGAAATTGTACAAAATTAACTTTCTAAAATAATATTAAAAAAAAATAGTATGAAATAAAATGATGAGATCTCAACAGAGGGTGTGAGAGAGAGAGAGAGAGAGAGTGCGAAACATAGGGAGGGGTAAGCGCTAAAAATACCCAAGTACTGATTTGCGACTAAAAATTTTTCTTTTGTCTTATTTTTGTATCAATTTTATATACACAAAAAACAAAAAGTTACAATGGTTATTTTTCTTTTTTTTTTTAAATAAAGACAAATTTTTCATTGTAATAGCTTAGTTTAGTTTATTACGCCACCCTACCCATAAACTATTCTCTGTGTCTGAAAGTTCGCCTAAACAGCCCTGGAATTTTTTCTGTGAGGGGGAGTTTTGTTTATTTGATAAATTGCTTCTCTGGGGAAAGTGATAAAGTTTCCACATTTCCTCCTACAAAAATGTGGTGGTGACCCTGGGACGTTTGTAATCTTCTGGCTGATTAAAGGTAAGTAGAAAAGAGTAGTAATCGGGGCTTCATTTCTTCTTTTTATTTTTATCCTAATTGATTGAACAGTTACAAGCAGCGACCCTGCCAAGATGCTTGTTAAATTTTTTTAATGAGTTAGGCCTACTTAGGCACAGAGATAGGTTAGGGTAGATGGCGAAAAGGTTTTGGAATTATTGTATATATTATAAGGTGTTATTTTGTGGTTATGTTTCATTGTGTAACGCACTTGTGGGACTATTATTTGTTTATTTTGGTATATTGGTAACGATTTTATGTATTAGAGTGATTTTATTTAATGTATATTAGTATTGTTTATTTTGTACTAGAAGGGTTGAATTTGTTTTTATGTATAAGGGTATTATTAAAAATTTTGTAGACATGGCAGATGTACAGGAAACCAAAGTAGGTACATCGAACGATGAGGTAATAAATTTGCTGAAACTGATATTAGGACAACAGAATGTATTATTTAATGAAATGAAAGACTGTTTTAATGAGTTACTTGATTCACAAAAACAAATCATTAAACATTGTGATGCTATTATTGAAAAAATGAAAGACAGAAATGAGAAATGGAAAAGAGATGCAGATAAATGTAATGAGAACAAAGACGACTAGGTTGTGAACACTAAGGTAGGTGATGTTAGTGAAAGTAATAATTATAATATGACAAATAATAATGATAACATAATTGACAAGGTAGTTTTAGAGAGTAATATATTGAATAATGGTAGTGATGATGAGATTTTAGTGGGAGTAGAAGTTAGTGGTGAGGTAGTAGTGGATGAGTTTGAGAGAGAGAGTGAAGTGAGGATAGGTGAGCGGAAGGGGCAAAGGGCAAATTTTCCCCGTGGTTTAAGTGGAGTAAGGGCTCCACATGTGGTTTTTGAGGACAAAGGTTCCTCCAGAGGTTATGTAGGAGACATGGTGTTTCAAAGTGGTCCCAAAAAGGTTTTTTGTAGTTTACCTGGTAGAGCCAGGAGGTGTTTTAGTGATTTTGTTGTGCCCTTTACGAGGAGTGAGGTAGTTCAGGGGGGTTGGAGTAGTTTCTGTGGTGAGTTGTGGTTCAGTGTTGGAGTTAAGATATACAATAGAAGTAGAGATTATAAAGATTTAATTAGTGTTTTAGGTGTGGAGCAGGCAGTTCATATTATGACTGCAGGTGACCTGGTCAATGATGAAGCAGTTGATAGTGATGAAGTAAGTGGTGACATCAATGATATAATAGGTGATATGATTGGAAGTGGTGATACCTACCTGATGATGAGTAATTCCGATGATGACAGGACTGTTACCAACTGGTACCAAATACATGGCGCTGACTTCTGTTGGTTTCAGATGAGTAATCGAAACAATAATTATGGTTACTATAAATGGTTAATTATGGTGGAGTACACAAATTTAAATGGTTATTATATTGAAAGAGGTAGGATTAGATTAGACAATACTGAAATGTGCATGTACAGTATTAGGTTGATCTATGATGATGGGGGTTAGATATATGTTGATGATGGACATTTGATTATTTGGTTTTAATGGTTTTGGTACTTGGTTTGCAGATGTAATGATTTTGGGGAACACTGATGGATTTTATGTGAAGTATATTGTATATAAATTTGTATTGGGGTTAAATGTATTATGTATTAGTTATGTTATTGTTATTGTAGGGTATCTGAGGATACATTTTGTTGTGTGTATATTGTATTTTGTGTAGAATGCTTATAATTTTGGTTGAATAATAATTGGCATACTGAGTTCAGTTATGTAATTAAATTACGTTTTAAATTTGTATTAGAAAGTATTGGGATGGGTCCCACAGAGTATTTAAAATACTCAAATAATGTTCAGTTCTTGTGGAAGCAACTGGACGACTGGATGAGACAGTCCAGCCATAAAAATACAATAGTGTAGTGGATAGGGGGTAGCTACCACACTAGCTATGTATAAAATGTATGTTTATTATAACAATATTGTGTCTGTTGTGATCCGATTGGAATACATTTTGGTAACTATTTGTATTGTAATATTAGTAAGCAAGCACTGAGTTAATCATGTTCGGACACTGAGGGTTATGTAGCAAATTTAAATGGGTAACAGGTTACTAACTTCTTGTGAGATTTTGTTAATGGAACTTTTGTCTCATTGGGGGGGGGGTTTGTAACGGTACGTTATGTAACACCTCCTATTTTTAGCTAGTGAGTCACAATTACTCATATGAATGGCATTTAGTTTACAATAACAAAATTAATCAGTGTTTGGGCTAGGCCGACAGCAAGGCGCCGGGATGATCAAGTTGTAAACAAGTGACGTCAGTCCACGGCAGCGATGTGTGGATGTAACCGGAGAAAACTGGTTTCGAGTGCGTAGTCGAGCTGGACTGTAACATAGAAACAAAGGAAGCAAGCCCCAGTCTCACGCCAGCCACCGAACAGTACAGACATTTACAGTGTGCGTGGGCAACCACGGTAGGCCAGGCAGCCTAGGTAGGCCTACAGAGTTTTTGCTAAAAAGTTTTGGAAAATGGTAATAAACGTACAAATTCAATCAAAACAAAAATGTGAATCATAAGTGAACTTTCGGAACATTTTTTTGGTGTTTTTTCGTCGAGAAAGCGATTTTCGTCGGATGGCGCAACCTCCTTGAGACTCACTGGCAAGGCAAATAAGTAAATAAAAGGACATAACAAATCTGGTGAAATTGTACAAAATTAACTTTCTAAAATAATATAAAAAAAAAAATAGTATGAAATAAAATGATGAGATCTCAACAGAGGGTGTGAGAGAGAGAGAGAGAGAGAGAGAGAGAGAGAGAGAGAGAGAGAGAGAGAGAGAGAGAGAGAGAGAGAGAGAGAGGGAGAGTGCGAGAACATAGGAAGGGGTAAGCGCTAAAAATACCCAAGTACTGATTTGCGACTAAAAATTTTTCTTTTGTCTTATTTTTGTATCAATTTTATATACACAAAAAACAAAAAGTTACAATGCTTTTTTCTTTTTTTTATCAAAATAAAGACAAATTTTTCATTGTAATAGCTTAGTTTAGTTTATTACGCCACCCTACCCATAAACTATTCTGTGTCTGAAAGTTCGCCTAAACGGCCCTGGAATTTTTTCTGTGAGGGGGAGTTTTGTTTATTTGCTAAATTGCTTCTATGGGGAAAGTGATAAGGTTTCCACATTTCCTCCTACAAAAATGTGGTGGTGACCCTGGGACTTTTGGAATCTTCTGGCTGATTGAAGGTAAGTAGAAAAGAGTAGTAATCGGGGCTTCATTTCTTCTTTTTATTTTTATCCTAATTGATTAAAGAGTTACAGCCTCACTACAGAGCACAGAAAACTGCTGTTTAGCTTTTTCAGCAACCACTTCAGTACTCCTGTTTTTCTCATACAGAACTTCAAGTAAAACATTGATTCTGTTCTTTTCAGTACTTAACCGATTACTTATAATTACAGGATCAAATGATGCCAGACCTCTAACAGCTTTGTATTTTAATGGACTTCTTTCCTTGATTTTTTCAATAGTCCTAATAAGAAATAGGCATTCCTTCTTAAATTTCATAATTATTAGCTCAGTCACTCCTTTAACCTCTTTTAACAATTTAGAGGTTGCAAATCCTATATCAATTTTCTGGTTTCTATAAAATTCTCGAAGTCATTCAGGTCAATGAAAACAAGTTTACTGCCAGTATCTGCTGACTAAGCAATGGGATTTGACACAACTTCTCATCAAATAAAGTAAATTTGAATACAGATATGGCCCAAGTGGCGAAGAACTTTGCAATCTCCTCAAGAATGGCTCGCACTCACAAGAAATGAACTAACTAGTCTGAAGGGAAACGTGAAGGAAGGAGGAACACTGCACTACTGCCAACCTAGTGACATAATAAAGCAGTGACGCCTGACAAAAGAGAGTGAAATTCAAATAAATTCAAACCGACCTTACATATAAAATGTAACACACTAACATAATGTATGTATATTACTTTAAAAAATAAAGTCTGTTTCACAGTTTATAACCCTTTTTCTAAGTAAATTTCCACAATGTATAAAACTATAAACAATTACAGTATTTTTATGGTTTATGAATTTCCCTGACTTTTCACCAGTTTTATTGTTTTTCCCTGACTTTTAGCAAATTTACAAGGCCTTCCCTGACTTTCCAGGTCTGTGGGAACCCTGTAATAAGACTATGACAATGGACAACTTTAAAAGATATCTCTTTGAAGATAAAGAAAAGTATAGAGAAATGAACTGTATACAAAGTTAGAAGCACAAGCTACATTCAACAAAAATGAATAAGTTAGTATTGAGTTCTAAAGATGATAAAAGGAATGTTATAGAGAACAAAAAAGACACATTGCCTTGAGGGCATGTTGATACATGATAGTAAGATATTATTTATTCCCACCAGATCTTCTCTGTTTCTGCTCCAATTTCATAATAAAAAATCTGGCTTACATTTTTTTCATTGATTAAATTATCACTGATTTTTGAATTTGTTGTCAAAATTTACTAATATATTTTGATAGTCAAAAATATGTGACTTATAAAAATCTTATCTTGAAATTCTCTTATAAAGTTTTCACCGAGTTTTTGAAATATAGAGACATTCTTCCACTCAACTTAATTTGAGAATTCTATTATCAAATCTTCACTCAGCTTCTAATGGTAACATCTTGTATTCCTGAGGTAACCTCTGAATTCTCTTATAAGATCCTCATTTAAGTTCTGCTGGAAACTAATAACATTCCAGTTGACTTTATCAAACCATTCTTTATCTTCATGTAATTGATAGAATCTCTGTCGCGCAAAATATCACAATTTTCTGAATCAAAGTAACAACTGAGTAAGTCTCTAATTCTTAAACACTTCCTTCACTACTGAATAATATGCGTGTGACAATACGCTAGTCACAGATATGCGAGATTATATGGTGACTTTTATGCTTGTACTTATTACAAAAAATTGTAGCAGAAAAAAAATTAAAAAAGCTAGATACAAAGTTTACTAGAAAATTCATCATAATCACACTGTTAGCCTCAGACTGGAAGCTAACTTGATAAAAACCCATAACTTATTAGAACGGATTACAAAGTTATCTAATGTATTACTGAAATGGGTTACAATGTTATCTAATACTATCAATTTACTATAACTCTAGATAATTATCTTTATCCACAATATCAAATAAGTTACCTTCCCAATTAATTTTATCTTTGAGATGCTCATTGTATTATACAAGTCAATTTGGATTATAAGTCAACTTTATAAGAACAGGGATATTAGGAAATCTATCTCTAACATTCTTAAGTTGAGTGTTCAAGTTTCTTCTCTGACATCTAAAACAACACAATAGTAATAAGGATCTGGTGCAAACATTTTAGTTAAGGTGAACATATTTAAAGATTTCTATGAGTCTAAAGAATGACATATGGCCTTAAGATTTCAATAAAACTGTACTGGTTATTTATGTGATTACTTTGTTCATTTATAAGATCATCTGTGATCCCGTTTTCTCTGTGTAGGTTGTTCAAAGTAACTGATCTCAGTAGTATAATTTTCTTTAATTTTATACTCACGAAGTTTCCAATAGAAGGTATGACATCTCTAATGACCTACTTTTTAAATAACTTTGGTTCTTCTTATTTAGTGGATAATATTAAAGAATAAAACCTGATTCATTTATCAGATATTATCAATATCAATAAGTAAGTTCATGAGCCAGACTTAAATTTACTGTATGTGGATAAAGACAGTTATTTTGTAGAGATGAGGATCATATTTTATAAGATATGAGTTCTATAGTATAACTAAAAAGAAGGTGACAATGTAATGTGTCAAAATTGGGTAATTTTATTTCTTGCATTTATGGAGTATTTGTATTTTTATTTATTTCATTTTTTGGGGTTTTCTAAAAAATATTGTGCAAATTTTAATTCGATTGTAACAGACCACGTGTAGAACAGAGTGTTGAAACAAAGCAGCAACGTAGTATTCAGTTGCGAAACCAGGCAAAGAATTTGTACCACCCTCGATTTCTCAGAACTGTGCGTGAATGTGACGGTGCACGCACGCGCGACCCAGGTATGTGCGCTGGAGTGACGCTCCTTTCAGAAAACTCAAAATGGCCTAGAGCGGAATTGTTAAAGTCTCCTTTACCCTGAGGCCGGATACGAAGACCTAAGGACTGCCTCCTGTTCGTGACGTCAGTCTAGCAGTGCCAGATATCGTCGGTACTAACTACAGAAACAACCATTATGTATCATGGTCATAGCTAACAAAATGCATCAAATCAGCTATGCACTGCGACGAAATCAGGTGGCAGTGAACCACAGCTTAAAAAATAAAAAATGTGTAACATAAACAAGGGGTAAGGTTTAAATCGTGTGAATGTGAGTGTGAGCGGCTGGGCTATCTGCATAGATGTAAGTAATATTATGTAAGTCGATAAAATAAGATGTATAAGCAAGAATGGCACAACCTTTGAAAAACATGTAAGTAAATGTATTTGGTAAACAAAAATTTAAAATTGCAATAGTTGATCATTAAAAAACTAATCATTTCTCTTCATAAAGATGTGTAGAGTTATTTATTTCGAAAACCTTAACACAGGTTTGCATCCGACGTACATATGATCGAATTCTGGACCCAAATAGAAGTTTTGCAGGTAGGTGGAAATTATATTTATGTATTTGGTGTATTTTAAACTGTATTGAACTTCACAGGTGGCGCTGCCGAAAGGGACGATTTTATAAATTAAAAATTGTGCTGATATAAAATCCATATCTACAAGGATGCAAACGCGTGTTTAGGTTAGCAGAATACAGTGCGTCATTCACGCAAAATTAGCTGTACAGTATATTACATGTTGATTGTATTATATGAACAAGCAAGTATCAATTATAAAAAATAATAATGTCAGATAACGAAAATAACGTAACTGAGACAATTAGTGTAGAAAATCTTAATGAGTTAAACATGAGTGATTTTGAGGTACGTTCGACTCCAAGTGCGAGTCAAAATAAAATAGAAATTAATGTAACAGACCAAAACAATGTAACTGAAGATTCAGGGATTCAAATAACCCCAAATTTGAGTAGGGAGTGTACAACTAATAATGAAGAAGTCAGCTTCACTGACATTGAAACAGAGAGCCAAATAAATATAGAATTAACCGGAACTGAGTCGAAAATTATGGATGACGTACTGCATTTAACACCAGTCCCGATTAAAAAATCTGAGGATCAAGATATGATGAAAATGATCCAATTGCTTTTAGAAAAAAATACAATGTTGTGTACTAGTTTCAATAAATTTGATGTAAAGTTAGATGAACAGAAAAACGAAATGCAAGAATTTAAAAGTAGTGTCAATGAGAAATTAGATATACAGAATATTCAGTTTCAGCAGAGTATTAGCGTAAAATTTGATGAACTTAAAACTGAAATTAATAAAGTACAAATCAAATGTGAGAGTAACTTTATCAAATTGACAAATGAATTAAATGAAACGTTGAGTCATTCATTAAAAAATATGAATAACAGAATTGACAAAATAGAGAGTAGTGTGGTGGAAAAAATTGATAAACAAAGACAAAAGGTAATTGAAAATTTTGAATGTAGAACAGAGGATAATTATAATGATATGTGTAAAAACATAGTAGAAGAGAGTAAGATAACAAATGTTAACAATGAGATTGAAAGTGGTAATGTGATTGAAAAGGTGGTATCAGAGAATGATACATTGAAAATAGATAGTGAAATAGTGAGTGAGTGAGAGAGAGAGAGAGTGATATGTTGTAACGAAGTTGTAATTAGTGTTGATGAATTAGAAAAAGAATGGAGAGAGAGAGTAGCTGAATGTGTAGGCCAGAGGGTAAATTTTCCCCTTATTTGTGATGAACCAAGGTGTTCAAAAATTTTATTATTGGAGGGCAAGAGACCCTTGTTAATGAAAGATTTGAGTTGTTTATTTTTGTTGAATAATTTTGTACCCTCTGCATGGAGTGAGATAGTTCAGGGGGGTAGCGACAGGTGTTATGATGATGAAAGATGTTTTGAGAGAGAGTTGTATGTTGATAAAGATATAGAATTATATAAGTTGCAGAGAAATTATAATGAGTTGAAAGAGATGTTAACTGGTATGAAATACTTACTTGTTAAAATAGAGAGTGAAGATTATTTTGATGATACAGTTTTAAATAATAATAACTTACCTCATGTTGTAATGAATGATATAATAACTGACGTGACAATGAATATAATTACTGATGGAGACTTAACAGATGTAATTAACGTGGACTGGTTTCATGATTATTTTGGTAAAATGAATGAATTTGGGTTTTATGGTTACAACACACAAAACAGTACTTTGTGGGGTAATGAAATTCAACATGTTATATAAAACCAAGATTAATCTGGGACGATGAAGGCTAAACGATAAAACAATAAAAGACAGTTATAAACATGTTGTTTTATGGTTTTTGACATGGCAGATTTGGACAATGAAGTGCGAAAAACTGAACAGTTGATAACAAAAGTTTGTAAATAATTGTAGTGAATTTATTTATGTGTATTGTAGAAGGTCAGATAAACAATGTATGTATGTAGGTAAGTGATAATAATAATAATAATATTTTGCAATTTAAATAAATAAACCGAATTAATTTTGAAAACAGTAATTAGAGAATTATAATTGTTTTGATGGTAAGAAATTTTGTATTGTTAATAATTAAATTAATTAAAACGATTTGATATGTTTTAAATATTCTGATTGATTTAAATGTTGTGTAATTGAAATTTTTTAATGAATTCAAATTATTTTACGAGATGAATTTGGTAATTAAATGATAAATTGTTTGATTTAAACTAACCTTTATGTTAAATGTTTCAGAGGTGAGGTGAAAGTACTGGTATGGTGAATATGTTTTGTGTATATCATTTTAAATGGACTGTAAGTATAGAAATTTTATAGTACGAATCAAGTATAATAAAAATGTTTATTTGCAATAATTGTGTTAAATAAAAATGACAATTAAAAATTTTAATAATAATTGAACGATGATATATAACAATTATTAATAATAAATCTGAAAATTTTAAGAAAATTCAATGGTAGGAGGTGAGAAGTAAGGGTAAATAAATATATATATTTCATGTAATTTGTTCAATTTTGAGATGTGTTTTCTTTGTGTTAGGGATATCAGCTGATCCGCAATAAAATGTCACTGGTATATTGGTTGTAAATGTTCCAAGTAATTAATATTTAATGTAATGTTTCAATGTATTACAGATGCTATTTTAAAGAATGAGAAAAGTAAGTTAATAAGGTTGAGATGTTAAAAATGAATTGTCAGAAATAATAAAAGATAGTTTTTGGGTGATGAATATTTTGTTGGGACAAGTAGATCAGTCCAAGTTGAAGTTAAAGTTGAAGTAGTGGAGAGGAAAATATTGTTTTGAGTTAATGTGATGTTGTTTTGAGTTAATGTATGGTATAGAGTTTTGAGAAGTATTGAGGTTGACACAGTAGTCATGGGAAATATATGTAGAATATTGAGTGATATATTGTTATTTATAAATGATGTTATTTTGTTGTAGTTGAAGTGAGGTAATAAGATTGAGATTTTGGGGATGGCAATTTTGTAGTAGGGGGTAGTGTAATGTAGGAGTCCGCAACATAATGATAGGTTGGGACGGGAAGGGACCAATTTAGTGGGAAGGGGTCGCCTCAGGTAGAATCCAGGGACCAAATAAGGGAAATGAGCTTTTTTGGGGGGGGGAACACGTATCCTAAGTACAAAGGGTTAGAGAGTATTTTTTTTATATATATCGAGAGAAGGTGGCGATTTGAGTTTAATGATAAGTTGGGTTTAGAGAGTGTTTGGTAGAGGTTTTGATAGAGATGGGTGTCATGGTAGTTGAAGTCGTTAGTGGTTAGAGTCAGAGGGAGAAAGATTATATATGTATACAGACTATGCACTGCGACGAAATCAGGTGGCAGTGAACCACAGCTTAAAAAATAAAAAATGTGTAACATAAACAAGGGGTAAGGTTTAAATCGTGTGAATGTGAGTGTGAGCGGCTGGGCTATCTGCATAGATGTAAGTAATATTATGTAAGTCGATAAAATAAGATGTATAAGCAAGAATGGCACAACCTTTGAAAAACATGTAAGTAAATGTATTTGGTAAACAAAAATTTAAAATTGCAATAGTTGATCATTAAAAAACTAATCATTTCTCTTCATAAAGATGTGTAGAGTTATTTATTTCGAAAACCTTAACACAGGTTTGCATCCGACGTACATATGATCGAATTCTGGACCCAAATAGAAGTTTTGCAGGTAGGTGGAAATTATATTTATGTATTTGGTGTATTTTAAACTGTATTGAACGTCACAACAAGACAGTTTAAAGACGAGTTAAACAGCGTTGCCTTAGAAAAATACTGCAGTCTATGATCAAAGTTGTAAACATAAATGTTTCCTGCAAAGAATTCTAAGAAAGGAAATCCAGTGAAATGTAAAGGAATCAAGAATAGTGTTGTCTATATACTGCTTGTATTGTACATATTGCAGCTGTCTATATCGATAAAATTTTAGTTAAGAAATTATTGTTTTTTTTAACTTAAATACTATTTTTAGGGCTGTCATTTTTTTTAATAAATTGCCTTTCTCATCTTGAATTCTGATAATAAACCCTTTAACTCTAACGGTACAGAATTGTGTGCTCCCCCAATGAGAGGTTGTATGCCGAAGCATACAAACTCTCATAACTTGCTTTAAATCTTTCCTAAGAGGTATGTAATGAATTTCATTTGGTTTCTTGCTCATTTTAATCCTATAGTCTACATTATGAAGAAATGAATATAGTATTTCCAACTCTTTGTGTTCATAAACACAACTGGACTCCAATGGACTTCTACAACATCAAATATTCTCCATTTCAGTATCTCAATACCAGATTTTTCTCCATTTGTTTTCAATTTAATAGTGTTATTTCCAAGCCTATCAAATATGAAAAGTACTAGTCTATACAAAAACCAAAGGAGACTTAATTGTTTACTTCGTGTTTGGATTTATAGTTATTCTGAAACTGTTTGCACTACTGTACTATACTTTTCCATTTCTTCTGCTGTCATCTCATCAAAGCATATTTTCAAACAATCTGCAAACCTTCTTTCCAGGTCTGCAATGGAATAATAACTGCAAAAAAAAAAAAAAAAAAAAAAAAAAAACAGTGAACGTTAAACTGCTTTTTTGACTTCAAATCTGAATGAGTTCATGAGATCAGCACTTATGTTTGCTACAAAGTCATTGGAATAGAAGCCAACTAATCCAAGCATTTTATGTTCTGTCTTCATCCAAGTGAATAGGTTGATCTAAGGTTAACTTCATTGTAAACTTAGCACCAGTTAATTTAAAAAGTTTCATTTAAAATTTTCCTTATTTAAATGAGGAAGAAAAATAAAAAGGTGATTTAAGTTAATTCTAAGTTAGATTTAGAGATAAATGTATATGATTTTAAAGAAAATGCTAAAGAGAAAACCACTATTCCCTGTCCTCTAAGATGTTTGTTAGTGGGAAGTTTGGGATCCAGTAAAACAGCCTGGTTATTAAAATTTATATATAGAAGTTGGGTTCCCTATAGGAATCTACATGTCTTCAGTGAGTCTTTAGAACAGGAAGCTTATAAGAAGTTAGAAGAAAGATACAAGAACATTGAAAAAGAGATTTCTTCATTTTAAAAAGAGATAACTTAATTTTATTTTAATAGCGGAGATCAGATTAGCACTGATGATTGCTATCCTAGTTCATTAGTTATCTTAGATGACTGCTTGTTATAGAACCAAGATGCAATTAAAGAGTACTTTGTTATATGATGATGACATAAGAATATTTCTTGTATATACTTGAGTCAGTGATATTCTATGGTCGACGTGAGAGTGATAAGGAATAACCTAAACGTGATAACTATACTGAAACAGAAAAAGCTGTAAAGATACAGCTTTTTTACCATTTTTTTTTAAATACTACAATCATTATAATACTCACCGCTGCCAGAATTTTACTTACCGTCATCGTCCCCGTTAAACTTACCTTAAAAGAAACTGCCCAGGTCGCCACGATGTTTTAAGGTTATACATCGAAACCTTCTACACTCTTGCCCTTATCAAAATCCCGCTATCTGACTACCCTTAAAACTCAGAAAACCCCTAGAACGTTAGACGAGGTTGTCAGCACAGAATACTAGGAAGTGGTAATGACGAAATAACTAACTAACACATGGTTATATAAAACAAGACCTTTTAATTTCTTCTATTATTTTTTATTCATCTGAATAAAATTATTACTCCATATTTTAGTGACTATCCATTTTTAACTCAAATCTGACTGTCTTTTGTAAATGAGAATAATACAAACCATTTATATCATATCTTATATCTATTTCAAAATTTAATTTTAATAATATTAAGGCTAACCCAGCTTGCTATACTCTCGCATTCATTCTTTAAAACCCCATTTATTTCGAGCTCTCTATTATTAAACTGTTTATGAAATTATAAAAATATTAAGATTGTTTGTTACTTATCCATCGTTGTGTAACACTGAATGTATGTCCAAAAGTTTTAGTTGTCCACGCTTGAATTTTCTTCACTTCACTGCACTAACTCCATTCTGATATACTTTCACTTGTTGTTATCGGTTTATTACTTTTTACATTTTTAAATAATTTACTTGGAGCCCCACGAGTCTTAGCGAGCGGCTGGCCGACGCCGCGGCTAAAAGTCGACTGACTTTACATGCGGGCGGATGTCACTGCCTTTTCTGCTATCAAATTTCGTCGTCGTTCATAGCCTTTGCTGTTAAAGTCTTAGTTGTTGCACACACAACACGTGTGATTTACGTGTGTTGGACGTCGACAAACTCTCACTGCCTTTCTGCACGTCACATAAATGGGCGGGACCTCGTCAAGACATCCGTCATCTCCCGACAGCATTGCAAACAGATTTTACAGACTTAGCCATGTTGTTCTCAGCGTCTCGGCGTCGTTTGTGCGCCCCGCTGGTGTTCGTGCATTGCGTACATCACCCAGCACTACAGTTCTTAGAATTGTACTGCGTTGTAGTACACCGGACGCATTCCATTGTGGATGGTTGTTAGCTACAAGGTTTTTTACTCTCCTCCCCAATGGAAAGCACACGCATGTGCGCACTGGAATTCTGTGAATTTACTGTTGTTGACCACGCCGCACCCAACGCACTGAACCGTTTTATGAAGGTGACTCGCTGTTTTGGGCCCATATAAATTAAAATAAACAGAATAAAATTACAACAAAATATAATACCCCTTTATTGCCCCGTTACAAAGCGCTATAGGAGATTCGTGTATGACTTTGTAAGGAACAATAGAACATTTCAGAAGTTTACAGAGATGTACAATAGCTATTGGTGTAAAGCTATGGGTTTGTTACTATAAATCTAACATTGAAAGCTGCTGATGGGAAGTATATGGATAAGTTCGAGTCTGTAACATTAACATAAATGTTAAATGTTGTAACAGCACATTATGCTACCTATTTTGAGTGGTTGACGAGTGAATCATAATAATAATTACGTACACTAAATGGAATTTGTTTACATTATTGTTGTTGGGTGCGGAGCAGAATTGCTCAGTTATGTATTTGCGGTAAACAAGTGTTACATTAGCTTACGGCAGCGATGCTTGGCTGTAACCAGAAAAAACTGGTTTGAGTGCACAGTTGAACGGACATACTGTTGTGCAAGACAACGAAAAACACTCAGTCTCATGATCACCAGCAGCCAGTAAACACGCATATTGAGTGGGCGTGTACAACCACGGTAGGCCAGCCAAGGTAGGCCTACCGCATTCTAGGTTGGAAACAATACAAAATTATCTAAATTTGTGAAATATAGTATACCAAAGTTTTGAGCAGTTTTCGATTTTCATCAGAACAATAATTACCAAGAAAGTGTGCAGTTTTGCCCGTGTGGTGCAACGAAAAGTGAGACTCACCGAAAAACAGATAAGTAGTAAAGAATAAAACCATGAGTGTAGGGAAAGTTTGACCCTAAAATTACACATAAACTCTAAAAATTACAAAATAAAATTCTATATATAATCAGAGAGAGGGGGGGGGTTAATAGCAAAAGTACTGATTTGCTGTGGTGTATTTTTTTTTTGTTTTGTTTTCTGTTTTGTTATTTTATTTTTAACGATAATATGTTATTAAAATAAAACTAGAATGTCTATTACAATGTGTTAAGTTATTTTCTTACGCCACCTTACAATAACCTATTCTCTGTGTCCAAAAGTTCGTCTAATGGGCTTGGAATTTTTCTGTGAGAGGAAGTTTTCATTTTAAATTGTTTTTCATGGGGAAAGTAGATACAGTTTCCACATTTCTTCTGTTAAAAACGTAATGGTGACCCTGGAGCTTTTGGCGTTCTTCGCAATCTTCTGTAGGTAAGTAAAAAAGGTAGTAATGGGGCTTAATTCCTTCGTTTCTTCGTTTATCTTTTATTATCGTTAATTATTTGAAATGATTATGTGACATTTTTACAACATCTAAGAAAAAGTTGTCTTATATATGGAGACTTCGAAGGATTCTTAGACAAGTACTGAGAGGTGAAAAAAATTGGATTCCATAGAGAATCAGCAAATTCAAGCAGGCTCAGACAAATGAAGTGTGTTGATGTTTCTCCAAATGACATCAAAGCATTTGTTGCATCTGAGATAAGAATGGGTTTTGTAACAAAAGTTAAATACCTTCGTATTTTCAGAATACTTTCTGGCTTTCAAAAACTCATGGATTTAGAGAACGTTTTACAAGTAAATACTTGTATCACTTTTACATTTTAATAATAACAAGTCGAGAAAGGAAATATCGGTTATGACCCATTGTATAAAATTAGGCCAATTCCTGATATGACAAAAGACATTCACTTACATGCATTTGAACCTGGCCAGTCTTTGTGAGTTGATGGAACAATGGTAAAATTTAAAGGCAGATTATATTTTAAACAATATTTACCTTCAAAGCCTTCCACCAAATCAGGAATAAAGATCTGGTCACTCTGTGATTCTGACACTGGGTACCTTTTATGATTTTCAGTATATACTGTGTAATGGTACATTTCCTTAAGCATCGCAAAAAACAAATTTTCAGTGTAATGCAAAAACAGATTTTCGTGTGCGAGAACATCAGAGAGCTTGGAATTTTTTGTACATGACTTTTGGTTTGAGAAACGTCACGGTCAGTCAAATGCGTAATAGTTTTGGCAAGTGTACGTTGTAACATAACAAAATTATCACACTAAACATTTGAATTAATGTTACATGAATAAAAGAGAAAGTTCCATAGTGAGTGAGAAGAATAAATTGTTTAAGGATTACACTAGAAACTGTATAATTAAGTCTATAAAATGTTAATAAAAATGGAAGATAATAAAGAAAACCATTAATTAAAATAACCTACTATGAAAAAACCAGTTAAACCAGCAGTATACCCAGTAGATTGGGGAAGCAGTACAAAAAGGGAAGGACCATAAAAAAAGGAAATAATCTGTCATGAAACCATTTTAATAAGGAAACTACTAATGTGATATTTGAAGAAGGGACGAAACATATCAAGATTCCAACAAAGAGACCAGAAACAGGAAGAGATATGCCAAAACAAAATGTTAATCATATAATAAATACCATGAGACAAAATTGAAACCGATATAGGTAAACCCCAAACAAGTTACAAGATACAATACTATAAAAATAAATTGTATATTAGTTGTAAGTGTAACATGTCAAAAAATATGTCAAAAGAGACTACCATAGAGTAGAACTCACTAAAAAGACTACCAGAGTGTAGAATACAATAAAGTGAAGTGAGATAACAAAATTAAGGAACTACAGAGTGTACAGTGAGAAACATAGTTAAAAAATCTATGAAAAAATCTTCAATGAGGTTTAAGTATTATAAAAAGACTACCATGAGTGTAGAATAATAATAATAAAACCATTGAAATGAAAGACGGTCTAAGGACTGACAACATTACTAGTAATAAGAGTTTTAAATTAGATATAAGAAGGACTATTACATATAAAATGTTTTCTTTAATTATAACTAAATAAATGGTGAGGACAAAAATACCAAAGGACAGTTCATAACTGAAGGTATGCCTAATATTAAGATGTTTATTATTTATTATTAATTAAATAATATTTTAGATGTAAGGTGTAAATAGATACAAGAGGTTTTTTATCACAGTTAAAGTGTTTTCATAAGAATAATACATACACAAGACAGTTAGTGACTGACAGTGTTACTAGTAATAGGAGTTTTTTATGTTTTCTAATTAAATTATGTCTAGGATAAGCTATGTTGTTATCATTTGATGATACAGGAAAAAATAATAGGAATAAGATGTTTTTGTTAAAATTAGGTGATATATGGAAAATAGTTGATAATAAGATGTTTTTGTTAAAATTAGGCATAAGATGTTCATGTTATGGTTCAATGATGTTATTAGTATAAAGAAAGTTTAGTAGATACAAGATATTCTATTGTAATTAAAATCATGTCATTTAATTTTCCATTGTGTAAGTCAGAGAGGCAAGTAGGGCATAAAAATGTAATAGTTTTATTCAAATCAGTAAACCATGTATAATGTACAAACAGACCCACCAAGACACTATGTTTGTAAACACAGAATGGCCTATAAACAAAAAAAAAACTATCTATCAAAGAATTAATCTATGTAATAGGAATAGAATTCAATACATACAATACAGAAATTGAAAATATAATTAATACAGATACAGTTAATAGCAAATAGAATGACAAAAGAAAGAAAACTAACTTCTTTTGGAAACAGTCAAAAATAGGCTTATGATAGTAATCAAATCAGACTAAACAGCAAATTAATCAATATTGAAATGTTTTAATAACCAAATTATTAACAACAAAGTAATTACGGAGTTATTAGGTGTATTCCATGGAAATATTATACCGAAAAAACAAATAAAAACCTTTAAAACACTGAATTTGTACAAAATATGAGACATACAATAATTATCTAAAATTGTAATTTTTGGGCTTAAATGAGTTTGAAACAAACCCAGCTATATATCAAAAGATGTAAAATATTAAATAATCAATATTACTGAATAGTTAGATTCATGTAAAATTAAGAAATATTGGAAATACAGTAAAAAATAAGAAAACTTGTTATGTATAGTTAGATAGTGAAACAAGTCTTAGACAGATATTTTATAATTAAACAATATGAAGAGGAAAAAGACATACCACAAATTGCCCTAAAACGACGACGTTGCGTCGTTTAGTCTATTGTTAATCGCAAAGCTGAACAGTTGAAAAATGTATTAGTGGAGTTTTGAAAACCAAATAATTTATATTAAAACCAAGTGTGGTTATGTGGCGTGTAACGGAGATGAACTAACAAGTGAAATAATATTATCTATCTATGTCTAACACTTCACAAGTTTCCAAAAACACAGAATAACACCATAAAACTTAACGCCAGAAATCGACGGCCATTTGAACAAATTTTGGAACGAATTCACAAAGAACCAACACACATATTTGAACATCACACTACACAAGAGATCCATCCAGAATTCGACATCGCAGACGACGAGGGGACATTCAACACAATATTTTGGACCAACACCACTTTGCAGAAAAAGGGAACATCGTTTTATTTCTGTGGGAGAAGATCTTCAATTCCAACGGCGTCCTAGCAGTTAAAACGAGCAGACGGCGGCCATTGCTGAATTTCTATACAGACGATCGACCAGTGCTGCCTGGAGCAGAGTGACGTCATTTCTTCGACTTGGTTCGAAATTTAAATAATTTCTTTCTAATTGACAATTGTAATAATAATTCTGTTCTATTTCAGATATTAACATTTAGTTTAAGAATACCTGTTAAATGTATCTTGTTCCTTGCCCTCTGACCATTTCGATTCGTTAAAAGAACCATAAATTTAAACTTGTAAAAAATATATTTGTTAATCTTTCTCACTGCCGACTGTGGCGAATATTAGCCAGTGCCTGGGACATGCGCAGTTTGACTGGCGCACAATTTTGAATGAATAAACGCAAATCAGTATTCAGTTACCAGCATTGTTTTTTTTATTTCTACCATTAATGTTATTATTATTTTTTATTAAGCAAAACCATAATTCACATTGAGAGAATAGATATAGGAGGAAATTACAAACTCAAATAATTAATTAATTATTAATTAATTAAATTCAATCATTCAGTCAAATTCGATACAAGCACAAGAAAAAATATTTGCAAAAATTTTTAAAGTTTGATGTATTTATTATTTATCAATCAAACACACCTCATTATAACATATTCTTATCATCAATATCTTTATATTTTGTTTATTATTACACTTGAAATTATATTACAATTTGACTAGCCTAACAGTGGGACTTTAAGGAGTCAGACTGACCCAGTGATAAACAAAATA
Source organism: Magicicada septendecula (assembly GCA_034769895.1). Lineage (NCBI taxonomy): Eukaryota > Metazoa > Arthropoda > Insecta > Hemiptera > Cicadidae > Magicicada > Magicicada septendecula. Next base: position 205,458,851 of record CM068370.1, on the reverse strand, counting down.
TCAATAAGTATCAACACATATCAATCCAATTCAATTTTTATTTTTATTTGTAATAATTATATTACAAATTGACTAGCCCAACTAGTGGGGCTAAAAGAAGAGCACAATACCCTGGTTATCACCAAAGATACACACACAATATATCTCTATATATATCTTAATTTTTATTTTTATTTTTTTTAATTTGTAATATTTTTTATTATATTACAAATTGGCGTCCAACTTAAGGGGCTTTAAATAGGAGGTAATAGTGTTGTAAAATAAGGACGATTGTCCAATTTCCTATTTTTAGCTTGGCAACGATCAACAGGTCGGAAGAGGGAGCGAGATGCACAGGAGAGCTACATCAAGAAAAAGGGCTATGGAGGCCGAGCAGGAGATAAACATGGAGGATAAAGAAGCGACACCAGTGGAAGATGTGGAGTTAATGTTACCGCCAGCAGAACCAAATAAGCCGGCACCACAGAAGGAACAGCCGGAGAAATCCACCGCAAAGGAAGATACAAAATTTGATCAAATGATGGAGATGTTACTCAAAGAATTTAAAACGACAAAGGAAGAGTTGGGTAATAAGATGGAGGAGAATAGTAAGAAGATGGAGGAGAAGATGGAGGAGAATAGTAAGAAGATGGAGGAGAATAGTAAGAAGATGGAGGAGAAGATGGAGGAGAATAGTAAGAAGATGGAGGAGAATAGTAAGAAGATGGAGGAGAAGATGGAGGAGAATAGTAGGAAGATGGAGGAGGAAATGAAGAATGATAACCAACGATTGAAGGAAGAGTTGGGCAATAAAATTGGAGATACTAGCAAGAAGATGGAGGAGAAGATGGAAGCAAACAGTAAGAAGATAGGAGAGAAGATGGAAGAAAATATTCAGAAAATTGAGGAGAAAATGGAGGAAATAAAGACTGACAATAAACAGTCGAAAGAGGAATTAACCCAGATAAGCCAAAAACTGGAAGAAACCAACAAGAGGATGGAAGAAACAAATCAGAAAATGGAAAGCAATAGTCAGCAATTGAGAGAAGAATTGAAGGAGACGAACCAAGAGAACATGAACCGGTTAGACGGAAGAATGGAAATATTGAAGGAAGAATTGAGCCAGAAGATAGCTGAAAACAATGAGACAATCAGCAAGAAAGTAGAAGAGGAAATAACGGTAATCGAACAAAGGGTTACCAGAGCTGACGAAAAATGGAGTCAAACCGAACAAGAAGTACGGAGTATCAGAACAGAAATAAATACGAAGGTTAACACCATTGAAGAAACGACTAGGAAGACATTGGAGGAAAAACTAAAGGAATCACAGGAAGACTGGGAGCGAGTGCAGGACCGATTCACAGAGAAATGTGACGGCATAGAAGCTGCTGTGACCAGTATCAACAGTCAGGTACAACAGAACCAGACAGATATAGACCTATTCCATAGTCGACCGACAACCATTACCAGTTGTCCCAACAGTGAAAATCGTGAAGGGATTAACTTCAGGTTTTATAAAAATAAACCCATGGAATTCCTAGCAAGAATCGAGGAATACTTTGCCAAACACAGAGGTAATCGCTGGAGGGAGAACAAAGAGGTGCTGGACGAATCGTTCAAGGAAATAGCAGACAATTGGTGGATGGCAATAAGAGACGAGGTGACCGACTATCAACAATTCAGAAGGCTATTCAAAGCCAAATATTGGTCGGAATCAACGCAAAATATCGCCAGAGACGGGATATGTCATGGGAAGTACAACCCATATGGAAACCAAACTTTAACGGCGTACTTTTTGGGAAAGGTGTGCGTGGCCAAACATCTAGAGCCCCGAATACCGGAGGAATGCCTGGTCAGCAAACTCTCATACCACTACGAAGAGGATATTATCAGAGCCAGACGAAACAGTCAAATAAAGACGGTGCAAGCCATGACCGAGCTGTTAGAGATGTACGAGCACGAAGACTATTACCGTCAAAGTCGCAGGAGGTATGAAAAGCTGGAACCAAGGAATAACAACAATAATTTGAATAATAATAATAATCAGCAGAATGTGGGTAATAATAACAATTATAATTCCGCAAATCGGAATAATGCCGAGTACAATTATAACCCTAGAAATAACAATAATTTGCCGAGGCTTAACCATAATAATAATAATAGTAATATTCCTCGTATGAATAATAATAATAATAACAACAACCACAACAATAATAATAATAATAATAATAGCCGTCCCCAAAATAACAACGGTTATTATAATCATAATAGTAACTATGTTCCAAATGGTCAGAGGAACCCCAACCTTTCTAATAATAATAATTATCATGGTAATTATAACCGAAATTACCCAAGTGGAGGTAACCACAATTACAGGGCATATCGACCTAATGTCAACTACATCCGAGCAGAAGGCAGTGGACACAGGAGGTACCAGCCTCAAAGAAGGAGCCGATACTACGAGTACGAGACTTTCCAAGGGAACCAGGGAAGTAATAGGTACAGAGAGTACGAGCCCAGACGTAGTTCCAGCCTGGATAATCAGCGAAGACTACCTGTAACAGAAGCCCAACCAGACGATCGAGCAGAACAAAACGAAACAGCCTCAGGAATTCAAGCTGACGCTTCCAACGGCCTGACCCGTAATGAAGCGGAACATTTAAACGAACGGAGGCAGTAATAAAATCTAATGACCCTTTACTGCTCCAATCTGCTGGGTTTAATCAAGTAGGTATGAATGTGAAGAAAAACAGAAAAAATTTTACCATAATATACAGCAATTATTTAAAGGATATCCGTAAGGACCTATTAGAAGAAAGTGAGCTTAATATTAAAAATAATGATAATGAAATAATATACATAACCGCAGAAATTGAAGGTGTTTCTGTTCCTATAATGATAGACACTGGAGCCAATGTCTCCATAATAAATCGAAATGAATTGGACCGGATACAGCAGGAATGCCACAAAAACTTACCGGTACTACCTATTAATAACATTGTACTTGTAGGAGCTACCGGCCGACAGAACAAGACCATAAGAAAGCAGGTATCCCTCAATGTCAAAAGTCAGGGCATTAGTGTGGATATGATATTTCTTGTTGCAGCCGGATTACCTTTCAACATCATGATAGGATGCGACATATTGCGCCGGAACTCAGCAATTATCGACTTGTGCCGAGGAAGGGTATCACTCTTTGCGGAAGGTTCAACCTGGATAGCCAATTTAACTGATAACAAGACTTTAGACTCCAAACGACTTCTCGACCACCAAAATAAGGTGAATTACTTATCCAACCACCCAACAAACAACAAGCCAGTACATCAAGATTCGGAGGAAGACCTATGGAAACAAAAGATCCAAGAGATACGTAACTTCCAGTGCCACAATACTAACGAGCAACTAACGGAAGACCAGCGGAATCAATTGGTAGAAATATATGAGAAATATCGAGCTGTATTTTCTGACGAACCTGGAAAGATCCGGAACTACCAATGCTCAATACGATTCAGAGAACCGGTAGAATTCAACCGAAAGTCATACCCAATAGCACAATCTTTGAAAGAAGCCGTACGATCAGAGATCCAGAATATGATCCGTAGAGATATCATCGAGAGCAGTCAATCGCCATACACTAGCCCAATTGTGGCCATACAAAAGAAAAATGGGAAGGTAAGACTTTGCCTTGACGCTCGGGAGATAAATAAGATGATAATAAACGATCGTACCTCACCTGGCGAAATTGATGAAATTTTGAAGAGGTTCCACGGAACACGATTCATTACCACCTGGGATACGGTATGCGGCTATTGGCAAGTGGAGTTGCACCCAGCAAGCCGGCAATACATGGCGTTCATCTTCGAAGGGCGCAATTATCAGTTTAAGAGGTTGCCCTTCGGGTTGGTGAATTCAGTAGCTGTTTTTGTCGCCTGTATGGATCATATACTAGGACCAGAAGCGCTCCAATTCACAACTGTCTATGTTGATGATCTCCTAATAACATCAACCAGCTGGGAGGAACACTGTTATCGTGTGGAGTATGTTTTGAAGAAGCTTGCTGAAAATAATGTCACCCTTAAACTGGACAAGTCCAAGCTTATAGCTAAAGAAGTTCAATTCCTGGGTTTCCAGCTAAACAGTCAAGGAATAACACCATCAACAGAAAAGGTAGACGCCATACAACGATTCCCTACACCAAAAAACAGAAGGCAACTACAATCATTTTTGGGCCTATGTAACTATTATAGGAAGTTCCAGAATAATTATTCCGAACTAACAGCCCAGTTTCAGTACCAGTTATCATCCAAGAATAAATGGCGATGGGGTCAAGAACAAGACGAGACTTTCAAATCAATTAAAGAGAAATTCTTAGATGCAGTAATGCTCAACCATCCAGATTTTAACCGACCCTTCTTTCTAAACTGTGACGCTAGTAACATTAGCTTGGGATCAACACTGTACCAAGAAGATGAAAGTGGAAACCATCTAGTAGTGAGCTTTGCTAGCAGAACCCTTAACCAGTGTGAGAAGAACTATAATGTGACGGAAAAAGAACTGCTAAGTGTAGTCTTTGCCTGCGGGAAGTTTCGGACGTATATCCTCGGATATCCGGTGACCGTCCGAACAGATCACAAGTCAATATCATTTCTAAGAAGGTGCAAATTAAGCCATGGTAGATTGACCAGATGGGTACTCGCCCTGCAGGAATACGATATACAGTGGGAGTATGTTCCTGGAAGTAAAAATGTAGTAGCCGACGTATTGTCAAGAGTGAATCTAGAAGAACAAACATTCGAAGGCGAAAAGGAGAGCATTTTGAAAATCTATAACATCATTAAGGACAGATCTGATTTAGAGAAGATAGTGCAGGACATCACCAAACACCAGCAGTCCGATCCGAAATTAAACTCTATTAAACTTCGTCTCTCCAACCAAGATGACACAATAAACAAATTTTATTGTATACATAATGGGATTTTATTCATCAAGACATCCCTTGACGAAGACGTTTGGAAGATCATGATCCCTACTACAATCTAAAAGGATATCATCCTGGACTATCACCTACGATACGGTCACATGGGAGCCATGAAGGTGATCAAGGCAATAGAAGAGAATTGTCACATAAAAAGTATCAATAGAAAAACTAGAAACTACCTTAAAACCTGTATGATATGTCAATTGGTGAAAACCAACAATGAAAGAAAGGAAGGTATGATGATACCGATTACCTCACAAACCAAACTGGAAAAGGTCTTTCTGGACATATGTGGTCCATTTCCCCGCAGTGGCGGACGCCATCGATACAAGTATATTGTTATTATGATGGATCATTTTACAAAATTTACAAAACTATACCCTGTGAACAGAGCCACCACTCTGAAGACTCTAGAAATAATAACAAATCATTACATTCCAGAGGTAGGAAGCCCGACGTCCATAATCACCGACCATGGAACGCAATTTAAGGGTTGGCGGTGGAGAAACACTCTGAATACATTGGGCATTAAGACATACAAGACGTCTGTCTACCACCCCAGCAGCAATCCAGCGGAGAGGGTACTGCGAGAGGTCGGAAGAATATTACGGACTTATTGCTATAATCAACAAAAGAAGTGGCAAGAATATTTATTAGCGACTGAAGAATTCCTTAATTTGTCATATCACACCGCTATTGGTACCACTCCATACACGGCAATGTATGAAAGACCACCTCCGAGAGAAATACAAGACATAATAGAGTTCCCCAGGAGTCAAGAATACAAATTCAATCGAATTAGATTCTACAATAAATTGGCTGAAGACCAGGAAAGGCGCAAGAACAAATATCAAAAGGCTGTTAAGAAAATAATAAGATATGAAGTCGGAGAAAAGGTACTGCTAAAAAACAGGGAATTACCCAGTACTTTGGAAGGCATTACCAAAAAGTTATTACTGCTGTATACCGGCCCATACCTGATTATTAAAAACAATAATAATAATACATATGTACTAAAGGATATCATTTCGAATAAGGTAAAAGGAACTTATAATCAGTTGTCTATTAAAAAATATTTGGAGGACTCATAATTGTGAGTTAAAACTAGAATGAAGAAATTGTGAATTTTGATAAAAATGATTACTAAATTCAAAAATATCGTAAGTACAACTTACACCAAATATTCGAACAATTGTGAATGATGAAACAGGAATTTTGATAAGAATATGATTACAAAATTCAAAAATCCGTAAGTACAACTTACAACAAAACATTTGAAGGATTATTGTGAATAAATAAAAAGAATTTTGAACATAATAAGCTTCAAAATTCAAAAGCAATAGTAGATACAAGCTACACAAATATTCAAAGACTATTATGCAAGTAAAAAGAATTTGGAGGGAGATAATAATTGTCCAAATTCAAAATAATTAGTAAGTACCACTTACACAAACATTCAAAGACTATTATGAATGAAAAGAGAATTTTTAGGAATAATAATTTCAAAATTCAAAACAATAATAAGTACAACTTATACCAAAATATTAGAAAAACAACTATGAACAAGAAAGAATGTAGTTGAATAAAAATGTCTAAAATTAAAAGACAGTAAACTCACATCATTACTCATACAAATGATGGGAAATAACTCTGAAATATGAAAAAAGATTTTGTAAGAAAGAGATACAAAATTCTAAGGGAGAAAGGAAACCAGAATGTCATATGACTTAATCGAACAAATTAACCAAACTCACAAAGAAAATAATTTAATAAAAATGGAACAATGAAGAAGGACCAGCTCACTAAAGACCAAATAGTGAGACCAGAAACCAAAAAACAAAAACCTGATACTAATAATGATAATGCTGTTACAACAACCACTGTTATAGTGAAAGTGATAAAGAATTAATTCATGTTATACCATGAGCAATAAAAGTAACTCAATGGATACCAGATGGTAGAAAGAGTAAATATAAATACTACTTACTATGTAAACATGATGAAATGTATATTATACCACATACCTAAACCACCTAATATGGAATAAGCTTTAAGAGAGAAGAAGAGTCAAGTGTATAAAAGTATTAATTAATATAACGTATTATGAAGTGAAGAATCTAAAGATGTTTATTTTAGTCAAAAATGACTACTTTTACTGTTTATTTATTTTTATGACTGGATGTAGAAAATGCCATCAGATGTGTTGAGCAGAGATGATAATACCTCTGGACTCAATTGAAGTATTTGGACAGCAGGGATTGAAGCCAAAAGTGCCACTCTGAACTGTTCCAATTAATTTGTTAGGGAATGTTAGGGAGTAAACATACTGGTGAGGAAGCACCAAATAAGAAGGAATATAAAATGATAATGTTATACACAAGATTGAAGATCACTTATCAATGAAAAAAGAAACTAATGAAGGAGATACACATCAGCTGAGAGGAAGCAATGGTGGAAAAAGAAGGTATATAAAGTGAAAACATGTAATCACGGAGAAAATGTAAATACAAAAGAATTAGTAGTAATTATTTCATCCATACAGAGTATGATCTGAACTAATCACTTTTACAGGAGAGCATATGTAACATAACAAAATTATCACGCTAAACACTTGAATTAATGTTACATGAATAAAAGAGAAAGTTCCATAGTGAGTGAGAAGAATAAATTGTTTAAGGATTACACTAGAAACTGTATAATTAAGTCTATAAAATGTTAATAAAAATGGAAGATAATAAAGAAAACCATTAATTAAAATAACCTACTATGAAAAAACCAGTTAAACCAGCAGTATACCCAGTAGATTGGGGAAGCAGTACAAAAAGGGAAGGACCATAAAAAAAGGAAATAATCTGTCATGAAACCATTTTAATAAGGAAACTACTAATGTGATATTTGAAGAAGGGACGAAACATATCAAGATTCCAACAAAGAGACCAGAAACAGGAAGAGATATGCCAAAACAAAATGTTAATCATATAATAAATACCATGAGACAAAATTGAAACCGATATAGGTAAACCCCAAACAAGTTACAAGATACAATACTATAAAAATAAATTGTATATTAGTTGTAAGTGTAACATGTCAAAAAATATGTCAAAAGAGACTACCATAGAGTAGAACTCACTAAAAAGACTACCAGAGTGTAGAATACAATAAAGTGAAGTGAGATAACAAAATTAAGGAACTACAGAGTGTACAGTGAGAAACATAGTTAAAAAATCTATGAAAAAATCTTCAATGAGGTTTAAGTATTATAAAAAGACTACCATGAGTGTAGAATAATAATAATAAAACCATTGAAATGAAAGACGGTCTAAGGACTGACAACATTACTAGTAATAAGAGTTTTAAATTAGATATAAGAAGGACTATTACATATAAAATGTTTTCTTTAATTATAACTAAATAAATGGTGAGGACAAAAATACCAAAGGACAGTTCATAACTGAAGGTATGCCTAATATTAAGATGTTTATTATTTATTATTAATTAAATAATATTTTAGATGTAAGGTGTAAATAGATACACGAGGTTTTTATCACAGTTAAAGTGTTTTCATAAGAATAATACATACACAAGACAGTTAGTGACTGACAGTGTTACTAGTAATAGGAGTTTTTTATGTTTTCTAATTAAATTATGTCTAGGATAAGCTATGTTGTTATCATTTGATGATACAGGAAAAAATAATAGGAATAAGATGTTTTTGTTAAAATTAGGTGATATATGGAAAATAGTTGATAATAAGATGTTTTTGTTAAAATTAGGCATAAGATGTTCATGTTATGGTTCAATGATGTTATTAGTATAAAGAAAGTTTAGTAGATACAAGATATTCTATTGTAATTAAAATCATGTCATTTAATTTTCCATTGTGTAAGTCAGAGAGGCAAGTAGGGCATAAAAATGTAATAGTTTTATTCAAATCAGTAAACCATGTATAATGTACAAACAGACCCACCAAGACACTATGTTTGTAAACACAGAATGGCCTATAAAAAAAAAAAAAAACTATCTATCAAAGAATTAATCTATGTAATAGGAATAGAATTCAATACATACAATACAGAAATTGAAAATATAATTAATACAGATACAGTTAATAGCAAATAGAATGACAAAAGAAAGAAAACTAACTTCTTTTGGAAACAGTCAAAAATAGGCTTATGATAGTAATCAAATCAGACTAAACAGCAAATTAATCAATATTGAAATGTTTTAATAACCAAATTATTAACAACAAAGTAATTACGGAGTTATTAGGTGTATTCCATGGAAATATTATACCGAAAAAACAAATAAAAACCTTTAAAACACTGAATTTGTACAAAATATGAGACATACAATAATTATCTAAAATTGTAATTTTGGGGCTTAAATGAGTTTGAAACAAACCCAGCTATATATCAAAAGATGTAAAATATTAAATAATCAATATTACTGAATAGTTAGATTCATGTAAAATTAAGAAATATTGGAAATACAGTAAAAAATAAGAAAACTTGTTATGTATAGTTAGATAGTGAAACAAGTCTTAGACAGATATTTTATAATTAAACAATATGAAGAGGAAAAAGACATACCACAAATTGCCCTAAAACGACGACGTTGCGTCGTTTAGTCTATTGTTAATCGCAAAGCTGAACAGTTGAAAAATGTATTAGTGGAGTTTTGAAAACCAAATAATTTATATTAAAACCAAGTGTGGTTATGTGGCGTGTAACGGAGATGAACTAACAAGTGAAATAATATTATCTATCTATGTCTAACACTTCACAAGTTTCCAAAAACACAGAATAACACCATAAAACTTAACGCCAGAAATCGACGGCCATTTGAACAAATTTTGGAACGAATTCACAAAGAACCAACACACATATTTGAACATCACACTACACAAGAGATCCATCCAGAATTCGACATCGCAGACGACGAGGGGACATTCAAAACAATATTTTGGACCAACACCACTTTGCAGAAAAAGGGAACATCGTTTTATTTCTGTGGGAGAAGATCTTCAATTCCAACGGCGTCCTAGCAGTTAAAACGAGCAGACGGCGGCCATTGCTGAATTTCTATACAGACGATCGACCAGTGCTGCCTGGAGCAGAGTGACGTCATTTCTTCGACTTGGTTCGAAATTTAAATAATTTCTTTCTAATTGACAATTGTAATAATAATTCTGTTCTATTTCAGATATTAACATTTAGTTTAAGAATACCTGTTAAATGTATCTTGTTCCTTGCCCTCTGACCATTTCGATTCGTTAAAAGAACCATAAATTTAAACTTGTAAAAAATATATTTGTTAATCTTTCTCACTGCCGACTGTGGCGAATATTAGCCAGTGCCTGGGACATGCGCAGTTTGACTGGCGCACAATTTTGAATGAATAAACGCAAATCAGTATTCAGTTACCAGCATTGTTTTTTTTATTTCTACCATTAATGTTATTATTATTTTTTATTAAGCAAAACCATAATTCACATTGAGAGAATAGATATAGGAGGAAATTACAAACTCAAATAATTAATTAATTATTAATTAATTAAATTCAATCATTCAGTCAAATTCGATACAAGCACAAGAAAAAATATTTGCAAAAATTTTTAAAGTTTGATGTATTTATTATTTATCAATCAAACACACCTCATTATAACATATTCTTATCATCAATATCTTTATATTTTGTTTATTATTACACTTGAAATTATATTACAATTTGACTAGCCTAACAGTGGGACTTTAAGGAGTCAGACTGACCCAGTGATAAACAAAATATCAATAAGTATCAACACATATCAATCCAATTCAATTTTTATTTTTATTTGTAATAATTTATATTACAAATTGGCGTTTCCAACGTGGAGCTTAGTAAAACGTTCATAATTTTTATTGTTATTTTTAAATTTGTAATATTTTTTATTATATTACAACGTGCCTGAGAACCTATTTTGCACGCTCCAGGAGTGTTGCGTCAGCATCACTGGACGATTTTCTCACAGGAAAGCAGATTAAACTGGTTAGCACACAACCAAGCATCAGAGCTAGTCGCGATTACGACACCAAAGAGTGTGCATGGCAAGGACACCAGTAGCGACTCAAGGAGGCCATGCTCATTATGAAATTGTTACTAACAATTGAGTTTCAAGTTTCAAAAGTAGTACAAACATTCACCAAACAATGCACACAATAAAATTACGGTAACTTGGTGCCCGTGGGCGTAAACATGTAGGCCTACAATAATGTACTACAATTACCTCAGTGAAGTTTTATAAGTTACTTACCACTATAAGTTTTTATTTTTGGACATACTTTATAAGACAACAACAGTGTAACAAAAAAGTAAATTAAACATAATGTGTAGTATCGACCTCGTAATGTGCGCGAGAGCAAGCACATTGTGGAACTACGACACGATCAACGGACAATGAACAACAGATAAATAACCAGCAAGGGAAATTATGAAAATATAATATAATAAAAAAATGAAATAGACGATAATTGGGAGGGTCAGAGGGTTTATGTAAGAGAATTACAGTATCATAAGAGACAATTTGATATAATATTTGTATTGATTTAGTTAAGATATAATGTTATTAATAATTACAATGTTGTTTTTCAAAATTCTCTCATGTAGACGGTGATTGCATCACAGACAGTAACCGTTCAAATAGGTTACCTTATAAAGGACGATATATTTTACTAAACATATTATCTCATTATTATTTGTAGAATATTTTATATCAGTCATATCAATGAATAAATTTGCAATATCAATTAATAAAATTGTGTGACTTATAATATGTGTTAAATTATTTTTACGTCATCTACCTAACCTTTGCTCTGTGCTCAAATGTGCTCTAACATATCTTGAGTCTTCTGATAAGGGGAAGTTTTTGTTTTAATGTGTTTTCATGGGGAAAGTTGATACGGTTTCCATATTTCCTCCTGTAAAAATGTGATGGTGACCCAAGGGCTTTTGGTCTTTTTAGGGATCTTCTGGTGAGTAGAGGTAAGTAAAGGTAGTATCGGGGCTTCTTCTTTTCTTTTCATTATTATAGTTATTCGTCTTATTACAACAGGATGATGGTACAACTAGAATGTAAGGATAAAGGTTTAGCAGAAAGAATTATAAAGAATTACAGGGAGGTCTGGGAAACAGAGGACATCTTTATGTGGACAATTTTTCATTCAAGTGTAAACTTGTTTTTAGAAATAAAAATTACGCGCTTTGGTGCATAAGGTACAGTTTGCACTAACCGTAAAAAATTGCGACATGAAAAGAAATATATTGTTACGACCATCTCCTTGATCATCGTATGATACAGTAGAAAACAAAATACAAGACACAAATTAAATCACTAATCAACAGCTTTAATTACCACAATTAAACAGTTTGTATTCAACTAGATAGTCTCTTACAACAAATCAAATAAAAAAATTGTTCACACGTAACTTCGCCACAATACTTCGAACTGCACTGGAATAAATCGTCACTAAAACTGAAAACTAAATTTCAGTTTATTGTCTCCAGGGTTCCATAATATGCGTCCTTAACAAGCAATTAAAAATTCTTAAGGATACTTCAGCACGGCCTTGGTAGAAACACGCACCGTTGGGCTAGTTGAGAAGCTTCTCGAATAATGCTATCGAATGTACAAGATTGTTCCGTATTACGTAACACTGCCTCACGTGTGAAGTGTCAAGAACACACAAAAATATTACAGCTGGACTCCACTGGGGTAGCCGAGAACATGTAAAACATTCTGTATCGACGTAACACTGCACCCTCCTTAAGCCTGTCCATCCCGAACTGGCAAACCATCTCTGAAGTAACACTTAGCCAGGCATTCTAGGTGGACGACCTTGAACTTTCACTATCCTTCCTGTTACATCCGATAGACAACATCGTTGATTCTCTTTTTCACAGGGTCCTTCCCAGTTAGTCTGAAGTTTAGGTGAGCAACCACGACGGCACTTTGCGTTGAACAACCAGACCTGATCTCCTTCTTCGAAACCCACAATACTGCTGCGAATGTCATACAGAGTTTTCATTTTGTCACTGGCTGTCTTAGCTGTCCTCTTATCAAGCTATTAATTTCTTGCAGTTGGTTTTCTAATTGCGAGAAATAGTTCTGTAGCTCTTGGGACTCAATCTCAGGTGACCCGAAAATCAAGTCCCCAGGAAGACGAATCTCCGCCCAAATATCAATTTTGCTGGAGTCATGCGGGTTGTGTACTGATGACATATGCCATGAGGAATAGTGGTATATGTTGGTCCCAGTCTGTTTGGTTCTCATCAACAACCTTCGAAAGATGCTGCTCAAGTGTCCTATTGAATCTCTCAACCATCCCGTCTGACTGAGGATGGAGAGGCGTTGTCCTGGTCTTTCGAATTCCAGTAGTGAGTAGACGGCATAATTCTTTAAACACTCCTGATTCGAAATTCCTCTCTTGATCTGTACGGATTCCCATATAGGCTCCATAATGGCAACAGAAGTTGTGAACTAATGCCTTTGCCACAGTGGTAACCTCCTGATTTGGAATTGTGTAGGCTTCCACCCACTTAGTAAAGTAGTCACCTATAACCATGATGTACTGATTTCCATCGTCAATAACTGGGAAGGGTCCAGCAATGTCTATGGCAATTCTCTCAAAAGGCAGTCCAATGTTATACTGTCTTATTTTTCCAATACTTCTGGTTTGTGGGCCCTTGCTTGCAGCATATATTTCACATGTCCAAACCCATTCCTGTACGTCGTGGTGAAGATGAAGCCAATAGAATCGGTTCCATATTTTGTCAAGGGTTTTGTTAACGCCAATATGGCCTCCAGACGTTCAAAACATAATGCATCTCCTTCAAAACAGACTGCGTTTTACTTTGGGGAATCATCAACTGCATGAACACGTCTCGTCTGTCTGCACTTTCCCAAGCGCTTCTCAGCAATCCGTTTTCTAAGGTAAGAGATTCCCATTGTGCCCAGTAGCCCTTCAGCACTTCGGAACCATGGCAGATCTCTTGCCAATCCGGGCGGCGACCTTCCTCTTTTGCTGTCAAGATCGGTCCAATGTATTCATCAGTCATCTGTTCTTGTAAAAAATCTCGTGTCGTCCAGCCATCTGCCAGGAAATCTACAGTGATGGCTTGAACATGTTCGCTTGCGTTTTGTTCTTCCTTTCTTTGGCAATGCTGGCAGTCTTCCGGACATGGACTTTGTGATAAGCTATCTGCATTACCATGCAAGCGTCCCCGTCGATGTTTTATCTCGAAGTTGTACTCTTGCAGGCATTCGACCCATCATGCCAACTACCCTTCCAGATTTTTAAATCTAAAGAGCCATGCTAGCGCGGCATGGTTGGTGCATAGTGAAAACTCCCTCCCATAGAGGTATTTATGGAAGTGCTCCAAAGCTCGGACGACTGCCAGCAACTCTCTCCTTATAACACAATCATTTCTCTCTGCTTTAGAAAGTGTCTTGCTGTACTCATTCTTAACCATTTTGCACTTGAGACAAAACTGCTCCTAGACCAGTATAGCTTGTGTTTGTGCCTATGATGTATTTCACTTCGGAAGCTGGAAAAGCGAGAATTGGCTGCGAACATAATACAATCTTCAACATCTTAAATGCTTGATCACAATCTCTCGACCACTGGAAGTTTCATTTGTTTCCCGTCAGCTCATGCAGTAGTTTAGCAATAGTAGTGAAGCCTTTCACAAAACGTCTGTAATATGAGCATAACCCCAGGAAATTCTGAACTTCATGTTTACTCTTCGGAACTGGCCAGTCTCTTACGGTGTCTACTTTATTAGGATCCATGTTAACACCCGCTGCCAAAATCAGATGGCCCAGATACTGTACTTCCTTCTGGAATAGAGAAAACTTCTTCGGGCTCAGCTTCAGTTGGGCACCATGAATTCTAGTTAGAATGTCCTTAAGGTTTTCCAAATGGTCTTTGAAAATCTTCCTGATGACTATGACACTGTCTAAATAAACAAGGCAAGTTTTCCATGTCAGCCCTCGGAGTACCAGATCCATCAACCTTTCGAACGTTGCCGGTGCATTTACAGAGTCCAAATGGCATGACTTTGAATTGGAAAAAGCAACTTGGGGTCGAGAAAGTAATCTTTTCCTTGTCTTCTTGATGAAGACCCATGTGCCAATATCCACTCTTCAGGTCCAATGTGGAAAACCACTGTGCTCCAGACAGCGTGTCAAGTGAGGTAGTGGATAGCAACCTTTCTTTGTCACGTTGTTTAACCTCCTGTAATCTATGCAGAAATGTAATCCACCATCCTTCTTCGCTACCAGCACTACCGGAGAAGACCAAGCACTTGACGAAGGCTCGATTATTCCCTCTGTCAACATGTCCTGTACTAACCGAGACATTTCCTCTTGCTTAGCTAATGGAGGCCTCCGAGGAGGTTGGCGTATCGGAGTTGTGTCCCTGGTATTAATACGATGCTGTACGAGACAGGTTCTTCCCAATGACTGGCCTGAACTGCAAAAGAATCTCTGAATTCATGTGAAAACCATATGAGTTCTTTTACCTCACCACTTAAGAGGTCATTAGAAGATCTGTTCAATAATTCCTGCAGTTCCTCTGGTAATTTGGAAGTATTTGAAGCACTGGATCTTCGTTGTGTCATTCCGGCTACCCGGGCCACAGGTGTCAATTTGCCTAGGAGCGTATTGTTTTGTAAACTGACAGCTTGATCCAAAATATTCGCCACTCTAATAGGTACATTTCAGGTCTAAACTCCTGGCAATTAGTATCCCTGGTGTGCTGACTACCAGGGGTTCAGGACCCGTTTGCAAGCTCCACGAGCACCAGATTGGCTTGAGATTTTTCACATCGGAGTGCACAATGGAATCTGTTGCACCTGTGTCAACTGTAATCAAGGTCTTGGATGAATCCGGTAATCACCAAGCTCCCTATATTTTTCTGAAGTGTAGAAATTGTGTATTGTCTAGGGGCTTCGTTCGTCCAGTTAGTCAGCACAAGCCCTGTTGTACCGACTGCTCGTTTCCCTGCTGCTGAACTTTAACTCGACAATCTTGTTGTAGGTGTCCAGGTTTCCCACATCGATAACACTTCTGTCTTCAATTCTTTCTTACTTTACTCTGTGGCGCTGCTTGTTGGGTCTCTGTTCCTTGCTCTTCTTATTCATCGTCTGTGTCGATGTGATCTTTTAGTGTGCGCGCTTTATGACTTGCCCAACCAGATTCTGACTTTACAGCCTCAAATTGCAAAGCATGTACCAGGGCGTCCGCACTATTCTGATGACTTGCCATTCGTAACACTTGCTGTAGTTCATTATCTCGGACACCATCAGTAAATGTCTAAATAGCAAACCTCTTTCAGAAATCTTCTGGTGCTTCATGATAGGCCAGTCTAATTAATCTCTCAATATTTGCTTCAAACTCTTGGAGACTCTCCCCGGAATGATGTCGCCTGGCTCGCAACTGAGTGCAGTACACATCTCACAAATTTTTATCACCATACCATAATTCTAGAGCTTTTATCAATTCGCCATAGGTGTTCTGGCTGTCAGGTGGCACTTTCTGTAGTAGTTCTGTGGCAGGTTCTTTTAAAGCGAGAATAAGTGAAACTGCCTCGTCTTCCTCTGTCCAATTATTTGCGCATGTGGCAGCTACGAATTGGCGTAGGTACGTCGCCTAGTGCGTGCTTCCATCAAAGGTTGGGGCCTTGACATGAACTCTCCCAACCGCAGGCAAGGTGACTTTCTCTATTACCTTTTCCGTCTTTATCATTGGTACAGTCTGTTCAAATGTTTGTTTTGGTTGTATCTTCATGAACTGCTCACCTTAATTTGTTCTTTTATATTTACCATTGAGTCTTCTACAGCAGATATTTTATTTGACATGGATTCTTGTGATAAATATTTTAGTAGATAACGTTTGTTCTATATTTGATACAGATTTTTCGACTGTAGACAATCTTGACCATTCAGATCACTGCGTAATTCGCTCAAGTCGCCCCAAAGGAGTCCCAACTCTGCAGCAATATGTTCTTGCAACTGTTTTTGCATAGCTTCAAAAAGAGCTTCTATTTTATCTGCTTCCTTCTTACGTTCTACTGCCTGCCGTCCTTCCGACTCAAGCAACAGTGCTTTTTGTCTTTCTTCTGTTTCCAGCAGTAGAGTTTTCTGTGTCTCTTCCGCTTTCTCATCCTGTCATTTTTCTGGAAACTTTCCAGGATCTGACTGGAATCCATTGTTTACCGATTAATTACAAATTACACACTAGTCTTGTACAAAGTGTCCACTGTTGCCAGTGTTAACGGTTCTGTCGCACTTCTGACCCACCGTTATGACTGTCTCCTTGATCGCCGTATGATACAGTAGAAAACAAAATACAAGACACCAATTAAGTCACTAATCACCAGCTTTAATTATCACAATTAAACAGTTTGTAATCAGCAAGATAATCTCTTACAACAAATCAAATAAAAAAAATTGTTCACACGCAATAATAATTTCAATTAATTGAGTCTCGCACAATTATAAAACACATAACACTTCACCACTATATTTCGAACTGCACTGGAATAAATCACCACTAAAATGGAAAACTAAATGGCAAGTGTCGACTATTTATAGTCCCCAGGATTACATGTGTCCTTAACAAGCAATTGAAATTCTGGAGGATATTTCAGCACGGCCTTGGTAGAAACACGCACCGTTGGGCTGCTTGAGAAGCTTCTCAAACAATGCTATCGAATGTATGAAATTGTTCCGTATTACGTAACACTGCCTCACATGTTAAGTGTCACGTACACACACAAACATTACAGCTGGACACTGCTGGGATAGATGAGAACATGTAAAACGTTCTGTAATGGCATAACAATATGAAGAAAAAGAAAAGTGATTTGCCAGATGTTTGGATAGAGGAAGAAGACAAAATGCTTACTTGTTCATAGCAAGACACAGGTAGGGTCAAATGCTTTCTACAGTGGGTGATGCTGGTATAATCGAGGTTGATGTAAAGTTGAAAGAAGGTCCACAAAAGGTAATAAAACCCAACGTTCAACAAAAACATGGGGGGGAGTAGATCATTTTGACCAGTATCGCTCTACATATGCTGAAAATCTACAAAATGGTATTAAACCATTTGGCACTTTCTTATTGAACTTGCTCTTGTTAATGGGTGTATTTATTATAACCTTGTAAACCCTACAAAAATAGTGTCCCACAAAAAGTTTAGAGAAATGGTTATAGATAGGTTAGCTGTAAATTATAAAAAGTTATCAATCCACAAAAGAGCAGATATAAAAAGAAGTACTGGTAACGCCGGCATTGAAAGATTATCTGGGCGCCACTTTCTAACACAGTTTAGGGAAACGTCACATAAACAAAATCATATAGTTTGCAGTATTATGCCATCATCATGCAAAAAGAAGGGTAAAGTATATGTACGAGGAAACAAACAACTTTTTACTGCCCTGACTGTTGTGATAACCCCACCCCTGTGTGCTACTCCTTGCTTCCGGATTTACCACACCACACAAGTGTATAAAAAACATATCAGTGCTAAAAATAAAAAGGACAATAAAAAATGTATAAAGCTATTGTAACGGCTACTAGGCCATTACACAAAATTTAAGACTAGGCTACTTAACCTAGAGGAAGTGAAAATTGTGCTGGAGCCCAAACAGTGACAGGATTTGCAATCAACACTCTTTTAACAAGTAACAAATTTTATTATACGCTGTCCAGGCAGTGAAGGCGGCTAGAGGATTAGGAGACCCTTGGCTCACGCACGCACACTGGCAGGCCGCCTAACAATAGACTGGGGCCGGCACTTGACCTGCGCTGCTGTCTTTTTAAATACAGTTTACTATAATAAATTAAATTTTGTTATTCTGCTTAATCTTATAGTTTTGGTCGTTCCATTTAATTCAGACTGTGATTTCATTTAAAATAAGTCCAAACACGAAGTTTATACGACGATTTTCAAATGTTTTACTCTTATTTGTTTATTTTAAAATATTGTGATTACTAAACTTCTGAGAATTATTTACGCGACTCTTATTAAAAAAATGTTATTATTAAAAACTAAGATTCTGATCATTTAATTTACTTTTCAACTATTTTTCTGAGACACCCCCTTTGGATGCCAGAAGCCGGTTAAATGGCCCTATGGTTCATTGTTGGAACTGCTAGCGGCCGATTAAATCGGCCCGTCAAATGACATTGAGAACTGCCAGCGGCCGATCTCACTGGGTTTTTGTATATTCATCGTAGCGACCAGCATGACAGATGATCAATCGTTTGCCTTTACCCAGAGGGCCGCCCAGAGTACCTTGGATAGTGCCATCAGTCCAACCAGTGTCCTTCTCGTGTTTTCATTGATCCAGGTCTCGTCCAAAAATATAGTGTTTTTAATATTTACTTCACGCATCTTTCTTAAGAAACGACACCTTAACAGGGCCACTGACGGCTTTTCCATGAGGATTTTTCTGCTGCTAAATTTCTTGTACTGAAATCCCATGTCTGATAATAGCGAGCTCAGTGAAGATTTTCCTCTCATATACAGTCCAGCTTCTTGAAGTGACACACAAAGTTGTCTGAGGGTAGGCACTTCTTTTCGAGCATAGTAGCTCAATATGTGACGTCGAATAGCTCCTTTGTTGACGTCATCCATGTCTGTTACTGGCCGCTTTCTCTTCAAACTTTTCTTCCGAGGAGTATGAATAATAATATTTTCCCTCTTGGTGCTGTTTAAGGTGTTATCTTGTTGATCGTCCTCAGCTGTGATTAAATCAATATCTTCAACTACACAGGGATCTTCTTGATTTTCCAAACTTTTTTTATTCTCAGCGTTGATACGTTGTATTGTTCTCAACGAAATGCCACAAGCATCTGCTGTTCTCTTCATTACTTTCTTAGTATCAAGTAAAGGACCTCCGTTATTCTTCTCTTTCTCAAAATAGAACAGAACAGAAGCAATCATTGTTCTGCATTGAGTATGTAAAACTTGGCGTTTTTTACAAGAACTCATAATCACAAATCAACTATACACTAACCACAAATGAACTGATTCACTCACAATATACGCGACAGATCTGCTCTCTGACAAGACCGGCTGGCCTCACTACCCCGTGCAAGCTATTTAACGTCTAATCAGCGGGTAATCAGTGACTGACTCGGAGTACCCGGTACACAAGCAATGACCTCTACTGTTTGTTGGTTTGAGGGTGAATCACCCTCTCTATATGGAAAAATGACTATAGCGACCAAGTGTAAACCAAGTAAGGAAGGGCTCTCTTGCATGTTACTGAAATCTGTAATACCGGTAATTATTTTCCAAATTACATGATACAATAATATACATTTAATTCCTGACGCGCTACCTCGTCCTCTCAAGTTATAGTTAAAGTTTAATAACATGGACAGTAAATTTTTAATATATTTACATAGATACATATCACATTTCATTTTATGTGTCTGCAAAACAATAATATATAATATTTTTATAATAAATAACATTTTTAAAAGTTCGTGCTAGTAAAAAGACAAACAATTATTTCGATTACGTATAACAACTATTATTTCATATATTGTTTATTTGAAATAAAAATATGAGGTTTGAAAATAATCTTTATATCTATATATTAAAATCTGTTAAATATGTTGATTAATTTTTTCAGTATTATAACAATAAAGAGGTGGGTCGTCAATCTGCTCTTTATCGAGTATCACAATCGGTGAATCGGAACAGTTAAAAACAAAAAAAAAAAAAGAAATGGCCAAGGCCTACGCCAGGAATTTTAAGATTCTCGTAATTTCGAGGTCAAGTTGTAAAATCAAAAATCAATTTGTAAAAATATTACATATTAAAAGGAGTGTCACAGAAAAATAGTTGAAAAATAAATAAGATGATCAGTAACTTAGTTTTTAATAATCATCATTTTTAATAATAGTCGCTTAGATGGTGTTCTAAAGTTTAACAATAACAATAGTTCAAAATAAACAAATAAATGTAAAACATTTGAATATCGCCATAAAAACTTCGTGTTTGGACTTATTTTAAATCAAATTACAGTCTGAATTCAATGGAACAATCAAATTTAAAAGTTTAAGCACAACAATAAAATTTAATTTATTGTAGTAGACTGTAACTAAAAAGACAGCAGCGCAGGTCAAAGGCCTGTCCCTGTCTATTGTTAGGAGGCCTGTCAGTGTGTGTGTGTGTATGAGTGAGGGTCTCCTAATCCTCTAGCCGCCTTCAACTGCCTGGACAGCGTATAGTGTTTAACTTGTGACACAATGTTCTAATCATGTTGCATTTTCTATAAGATCATTAATTTATGTTGTTACAAGTATTCGGTTACAAAGTATGACCAGTTATGACCAGTTACAAAGTATTCAGTTACAATTTTTTTTTTTTTTAAACAACTTGAGTTCTTGATTTGAGGTATTGTAAGTTCTTAACAAGATGTTTAACGTGAACACCAGGGGGCCGGTCTATTGAGTTGCTGTTGATTGAAGGGTGATAATTCAAACGTTCCCACCTGTGCTTTTGTGTAGAAGAACTAAAACGGTACCATGATGAACAGTGTACCATGAGTGCTGCATGAGTGCAGATTGTCCCTAGATTGTGGTGATTCTCCAGTGGGTCTCGTTCCAGGCAGATGTGGGTCCTTTGGTGTGTTCTGTTGGATCAGTATTCCTGGGTCTGATGGCTTCGGGAAGCATCCTGGTGCACTGCTCTGCGGGTAGTCACAGGTGTTGGTGTGACTATCGCTCCTTCCCCTTTCTCCTGGCTGGTGCAGAGACCCTATACATTTTTTTTTATTTGGAGATTAGCCGTCAGTTAGTACACCCACACATAACACTCTCTCGTCTCAGGATACAGACATCGTGCTCACTTTCACAATCGTTTATCAACATCTTATTTGCTCTGATTAATTTAGCATTGCTTATTTTATTCAATTATAATAATTACTTTTAATCAACTTTATCGAAATACAATTGAATACAATATCACCACGTGTTTTCAGACCGGAAGTAACGTGTAAATCAAATTTTATAACACAAAGTTTTACAATGAAATAGGTTTTACAGAAGTCTGGGCACACACACACTTACACAATCATAAAACAATCCATAATTTAATGAACACAGAATAATATAATTAAGTCTAACCTGAACGCCTTTACCAGATTACAAACGCATGTTGAAAAAAGATCTGCACTCGAACCCTGGGCTGTCAGACCATTGAAACATCCTTCTCGAAGGGTGGCAGAGAAAATGAGGACTAGGCCTGAATTAGTTGGTCTCTCATCTTGCATAAAACAACCTGTCCCAATTTGCAAAAAATAACCTTTGGTAACCTGCTGACGAACAACGGACAGCGAGCAGCTGACACGGTTGACTAGGCATACCAGATCGCGTCGCCAGAGCGTCGACGTGGCCGTGACAATCATATCTTAATGATCGACGTAGCTGTGGCAAGCACAGCTCCCAAGCGTGTTGGCAGCACTGAACAATATTTAACCGCGCCAGGAAATTCAAACCCCGGCAAACTATTAAATTTTAATAATCAGGAATTTCTATCACTGACATAACTAAAAGACTATACTATCATAGACAAATAAGTGGGGACTAGTAATGTGAACTTGAAATTGATAAAAACTGTAAAAACATGGTAAAAATATGAATTCCTCTATAAATACATCTTTTTAAGTGAAATTTTAGTTACTGAATAAATATATCTCCATAGTAAGTGACAGAAAAAACACTATATAATAACGGAAGCAATGATTATGACAAGCCCATCTGAATCATCAGTACACAAAAATAGGTATGTATGCATATATATAATAATGCATATATAATAACAAAAAAATTAATTATTACATAGCCCTTATATAGGATAACAAATAATAAATATTAACAATATAACTGAATCTGGTTTTTGGACCAAAAATACAACTTTTCAAGTATTAGTTCAAAAACTAATGAGCAGCAAAAGGGTTACAATCAGTCCAGCCATTATCAAATAATACAGAAAAAACATAGGGACGAATAGAGAACCTCCTCTTTTTAAAGTCTGTTGAAAGTCTGTTTGTTACTTTTCTTTCATCTGATATTTTATAGTTTCCTTCATATTTATCAAGATACCAATATTGCTCTTACCAATTTAAATTATCTATTTGTAGTAAATCTATTAATCACTGGCACACCTTTTTAAATTCCTCTTTTCTTAGTCAAATGATATGTGCATGTGTGCAAACATTTGCAATCAGCAAAAACTGAAAATTGTTTTGCACATGGACATCAAAAATACAAGTATGTGACATCAAAAAACATAACAACTATGACAATTGTAAACCCAGAAATTTTTAATTACATATATCAATAATTGGAAGTTCAGTAACTGCTGCTCATCTTATAATCTGCAACAATCTATATCACTCCTCCTCCCTTAATTTGCTTACCTTTCTTATGATTTTTAAAATAACAAATAAAATTAATTATATAAAAGCACTGATCTTTGCAGTAAGTATGTGTTAATTTAGTTTCTGCCTGACAAAATCTATTTTCAAACAACACAAAGTATAAGCATCTCACAACAAATCATAAACAATTTGTCCCAAACTGCATTTAATCAAACTTACCTTGCTTATGCACTTCTCTTTCAATATTCAGTACAATATTGTTAATTCTACTCAGTTCATTAGAAACAGCTGCAGTATATGCTTTGTAAGTGTAAGGTACATATTCATCTTCTCTAGCTTCATTGATAATACTTCGTTTGAACTGATGCAGTAAATCAATTATATCAAAATAGGTGCACAGTGAAGTTAACAGTGAATGTAGTGATTCCTAAAATGAAAAACAGTATGGTACATAATAGACATAATACCATTTAACGTATTTTTTTTTTTTTACAAACAATACTATATAAAATAAATCAAGAATTCAGCATCTATGAAGTGCTACAAACACAAGATTCAGTTTCATAGGTATTCTATTCAACCCTATGTTTGTATCCTTGTAATTTTTACTATTTGCATTTTTTTATCCTATATTTTTATGTATAATACAAAGTGACATTACCTTTCTAAACAAATTATTAAAACTGAATATAAAATACAGAAAATTATTTGGTACACTGAAAAATGTGCAAAACAATGATATTTTTATCCGTATCTTACACATTGGATATGATTATCTTGTCCATTTCTTCTCCATAAAATTATAATACAACTACACTGTGTTTCTAACAATTTCATTATTAACAAGGCCATGTTTTTTTTTTAAAGTTTCACATTAAAAAAAAATAATTCATATACTTTAGTATCCATATGTTTTATGCTGGTGCTGGCCTTTCATTTTTCAGGTGTAACTTGTCTGAAGTACTAAGTCTTGATATAGCTCTCAAGTATATGACAAAGCTTTGTTTATTTTCCAAGTGCACCACAAGCACACAATTATTCAATTATCCATGAATCTCTTGCTATGCATCATCAAATTTGTGTGTGTGTGTGCGCGTATGAGAAAGAGAGAGATAAAAGAGACTCAGTTCTTGACCTCTGGGTTTAACTGCATGGTTACTTGTCTCATTAACATCTCCTTTGTCTTATCAAGATCTCCTCCAACATCTTGAGCAGAAGGATGACATTTTGTCATTTATCGTTCATACATCCTCATTCCATATACACAAAGTCACCAAAGAGAGAATGACAATTTTTTGTGCTGCTTAACGCTGCTGGTATGCATAAGTTAAAACACGCAGTTGTATAGGGAAAGCAAAAAAGCTGCGATGTTTTGATAAAATTGACATAAGTTTTTTGCTGGTTCATTATTATCATCAAAAAGGTACTTGGATGGACAGAGAAATATTTAAAAAAAAAAATATGGTTTTAAACATGGTGTGAGCACTTATCATCAAATGTTTATCAAATAAGGGAGTTTTATTATTAACACTGTCCCTTCCCACCCGTTAGAATCAGATCTAATATCGGATGATGGTGAACTGAAAGCTACATTTTTAAATACATTGTCACTAGTCTTTATCAGCCTATGGACCAGCAGAGTGTAATTGCGGCTTTGAAAAATTATTACCATTTTAATTTAATGAAAAAGCTTATTGAAGAAGATCCTAATCTTATTGCATTTTGGAAGATCATCACTATAAAATACTGCAAGCAAACATGCAGTGAAGCAAACATTGCTGATTCATGCATAGCGTAAATTGCTGAGTGATGATGCTGATGACTGTGATTTTAAAGATTTGAAAATACAGAAACTTTTGTTGCTCAGATGTGATTAATTCTACTACACTGTGCTACAGCAGACTTTGGAAATTTCAACGATAATAATATTAAGGAATGGTTTGAAAGTGATAAGTGATCCTGGATATCGAATTTTTACTGACAAGAAAATTTTATATGAGATTAACCGGGAAACAAAAGCAAAAGACAAAGAGGAAGGTGCCAGAAGAACGTAGGACTACATGCAGACCATGATAACATATTTCGAGCATCAGGCGAATACATCATATACGGGCATTTTGCAACTCGAAAAATTTCACCAGTCAAGGATTCAGTATTTTTTTTTTAATACTAAAATGTAATAATTTTCTATGTACTGTAGTGTTTTTGTGACTTATATAAGTTTTGTTTTTCTGTATAGGCCTACATGTTTTTTTTTAGAATATTTTTTTCTTGCATACAGAAATTAAATTAACAAAATTTTATAAAATTACACATTACGTTAATCGAAATAAATTACATTTTATCTGTTTATGACTATTTTCGTTATTTATCCTCAGTTTCTGCCTAGTTGTTCTCATCCTCAAAAATATTTTTCTTCAATATCAGTACCCATTCGTTCATTACATGTAAATTACGTGCGCAAGTATGTGGGATTTAGAAGCATTGTACATTCTCAATTAACATGGATAACAGAGGTTGTACTGTATTTGTAAATGGAATTCAGACTCAGTTCAGTTTTGTAGTTTCCGCTAAAGTAATCTAATCCCTCACAGCTAATGGCTAGTTCTACCAGAATAATTATTTGTATTTGATATAATTTCTTTAACCTATAAGAATAAATTAAATGAAATTTTACCATGGTGGTGCTGGGAATTGTCACATTCTTTCTTGCCTTAAACTTTCTGTCTTCAACATCTTTATAAAAAATACAACAGTCAGTTGGAGTCTGTAGCATCCACATAACCTCACACAGCACCTTATATTCAGACAGAACTAAGGGCTGACTTTGTTTTTTTAAATAAACATTCTTATTTACAAATTTTTCCCTAAAACAATTGAGAACAAATAGTGTGACACATAATAAATTCAGAAGGACATATATTATGATGTATTTATACTTGAGATTAATGCTAACTGATCTGAAATGATCAACAGTTCACACACACACACGCGCGCGCGCGCACATGCTGTCTGGCTAAATAACAAGCAGCACATCACACAGAATACAGTCTCAAGTGTGTTTTGAGGAACACTTATTTGGTGAAATATTAAGTGAATATAAACAGAACTTAATAATTGTTCAAGAATTTAATTAAGGGAATATGGCACTGAAAATGCTAACATCTATATTAAACATATAAGACATTTCAGACTACCTTTATCTGTTTTACAGTCATAAAAAATGACCATAAATAGACAAAAAAGTTTTTTTTTTCTCATTAGTATATACAGTCCAAATTTGTTGTTTGAAAAATATATGTAATATATAAAATTTGATATAACTCATGTTCTAACAATTGGATTTTCATGAACAAAGTGTCATTTTATAGGTAAGGATATCCTCTAAAAAGTTAGGTAGAATTATAATTGTAGCTTAATATTTGGATATTATACAGACAAATAAAAATTATTTTTAAAAAATCTTTACGTTTCTTTTTTTTTAATTTTATCTCAGTTTCTAATAATGTGACATACATAATTCTACCTAAATATTTAGGTCAAATACCCAAGAGTGAATGGTAAATATTTGAACCCTGTAACGTTAGCTGTTTTTTAGTTATATCAATTTGAATATTAAAAAACATGAAAAAACTGATTTGCGGAAATAACGCGTTGTAACAGTACATTTTGACCCCATTACATAATTATGGGTTATAAGGGTGATTTGCAATGTTTTATTGTGTAACTATGAACATACAGAGTGGTTAGGTCCATTGTCCCAATATAAAGAGAGATCCAAGCAGAATCAGGCAGTGTATCATACCAAGGTCACCGTTGGAACGTGCGGGAGTCGGAAACAGCCATGGCGGAGATAATGATGAAGTCTGTTACATATACATTGTGATTGGACAATAAAGTTATTCCGTCATAGAAAAAACAATGACGCACTGAAAACAATGCGTACGACTAGGGCGTTGTTCTGCGGAACAGAGCTTAATGACGTCAAAGTCACGCACACAAGCATAAAATTGTACATTAATCGGTCTCAGTTCATCACCGTCCACTAGAGAGGCCACAGCGATGTATCGCTGGTGGAATCAATTTTCATCAAAAGTTGTGAACAACAATTAGAATCTTGTAAAATGTGATATCAAACATGTAGTAGAGAACAGTAAACCAAAGTACATATTATAACACCTTTAATGTAGAGTCAGTGCAGAAAAATCTAACTTGTAATGAATTCAACACCGATCATACTCCTGGGATACATCTGAGGCCAGCGAGGGAGCGACGATCCGCTTACCACAGAGAAGTCACAATTTATCTCTCTTTATATTTATTCATGAGCTCAATAAATGAAATAATAAATTGTATAAAATGTAATTACAGTAACGTGTGAGTGAGCGTGTGATTGCACTAGGGCGTGGCCATGCCTATATACGTATAGGGCATTGGTTTGTGTTGATATACGATACTTTAACTGCAGTATAAAATAAAAAGGAATCTAACTAATTTTAATGATGAGGCTTCTCAGTACTGATTTAATTAAATTAATAAAAGAAAACAATGAAGAAAGATAGCCGCCATTTTGTTTTTTGAGTTAATACTGGCAGCCATTTTGGGTTAGGCCTTTATGTATGTTTTACGACTGTATATTTTATTATGTGGAAAATTAAAACGAGTAGTTACAGTAGCTAAAGAGTTTGTGTTTTCATTGTGTCACTTTTTCTGTTTAAACAAATCTCGCTGTTACGAATCCTGGCACCCCTTAGGTAAAAAAGTGTTTTAAAACGGAGAAGCACATGTTCACCGGCAAGGATCCCGGTAAGTACACATGTGTACCATGTTTTGACCAACATTATACATATATAAGTACCATAGTTTATGTATAGAAAAAAAAAGAAAATAGCTGGTAGTTAACAGATGCCGCCCTCACTGGGACGTAAGTATCTGTTAGTTAACAGATGGCGCCCGAACAGGGACGATATAAATATTAATTTATATAAACAGCCAGATTTGAAAACAGAGAAGGTGGTGCAAAACAGAACATAACCAAAAAACACAAAAGGTTATGTTGACGAAACAAAACAACCAATAATTATATAATAAAAATACAGAGAGTAATAGAAACAGCTAAATTATGGCAGAACACAATAATAGTATGTTAGGTGTAAACGACACACACACAGAGTCTGTTTTATTAGACAGAATAAGCGCGAATTCGACGCCTAAGGCAGTCGAAAATAAAATATCATTAGAAGACCTGTTCGCATTGATTAAAACACAAAATAGTGTGTTAAAAGAGATTGACGAGAAGTTTGATAGCCTCGAAAATGAATTGAAAAAACAAAATAATGTGCAAGATGTAAAATTGAACCAATTAGAAGAGAGATTAGAAAAATTTAAAAACGAAATACAGAAACAAAATTGTAACATTGACAAGGTAGACAAATCAGATAGAAATAAAGACAAGGTAAGTAGTGGTGAGAATTATAATAGAATTACAAATATGGTGTTAGAAAATAATTGTGTGAGTATTGAGAGTGGTGATAAAAGTATAATGGGAATAGAATTTGATAATGAAGTGATAAAAAGTGTTGATGAATTAGAGAGAAAGTATAGAGAGAATTTACAGATAAAGGGGTTGCAGGGGGTAAATTTTTCCCGTAATGTTGTAGTAGGGGGTGAAGTAAAGACTTCACGTGTGTTTAGGAAGGACGAGAGTGCCTTCAATGAGTATTTGGGAGACAAAAGGTCTACAAATAAAGTGGTCCCTGGTTTTTTTTGTGCACTTCACAGGTGGTGCAGTGATAAAGTAGTAGAGTCCCCTGCATATATGGAGAGAGAGTGTGTAGCTTGGTATGATGGTGAGAAATGTTTTGAGAGATATTTAGAGAAAGAGTTGTGTGTAGATGGTGAGATGCAAGTATTTAAGTTAGATAGAGGTTATAAAGAGTTGATAGAGAGATTAGGATGGAATAAAACAAACTATATGAAATACTTACCTTGTAATGAAGCGGATATAGCAGTAGTACGAGATGATAATGAAAATAATGACTTAGTAACTTATCTGATTGTGACGAATTATACTGGAGGTGACAGGACAATAACCAATCGTGACAAGTTGTATGTTGAATTGATAGGGAATAACCCTATTAATTATGATGGTTTTATAAAATATAAGAATTTAAATGTGTATTATATTAAGGATGTTAATATAATGTATTTAATAAAAAATAAATTGTACAGACCGAAGATAAGACTATTGTTTAACGATGGAGGGTAGATCTTCTATTGTGTTATGAACATTTAATTGTGTGGACAGTGTTTTTAAAAAATGGACTGATTAGGACTGATTATGGCAAATGATTTCATGATTATGTGAATTGTATATTTTGTGTATTGATGTCTATGTATTTGTGTATTTTTACTGTTGTGTATTTTATGTATTTTTTAGGTAATCATGTATTGTACGATTTTAAATAACTGAAGAAAGCTAAATGATATTAGGGAATTTAGATTTTAAAGGGTTAGTAAATGATTAAGCAGGTAATGTATTTGGATATGAAAGGTGTTGTTAGCAGATAAGTGATGAATTTTCTAATGGTGTATTAAGTTGAAATGTTGTAAAGAGTTTGGGAATAAGGATAAATAGAGGCATGGGAGTTATTTAAATAGAGTTATTGGGAGTTAGGAAAAATAAAGTGTTGAGATGCTGATAAAATATAAAGAGGTGTTAGATATTTTAGGGACACAGTGGTTAGTAATTATATGTAGAGTTGAGTGATGTGAGTGGTAATTATATTTGTTGTTGATGGTGATATTTTGTAATAAGGGTATTGGTGTAGGAGTCCAACGAGAGATGTTGAGACAGGAGGGATCGTTGTGTGCCGGAAAGGGTTATCTGAAAGGGTCAGAAACCGATAAGGGAATGAGCATAGTGAGGGAATACACACATACTAGTACAAAAAAGGCGCGGTGCCAGAGGTTTTAAATGGGATTTGAAGGGGGTTATTAAGAGATATTGGTGTCAAAATGTATATTAATGGTTAGAAGCGGTTGTTAGTAGAGAAAAGGGGGTAGTAAGGTTAGATTGACAATGCCAAAATAAGACAGAGAAAATAATGAATAATAGAGAGTCACCCAAACGAGTAAGGATAGAAGGGTTAGAAAAGGAAAATTCATAGCAGGAAGGTAATTGTAACTGAAAGGTAAGGATAAATTTGAAATTGTTGTATAGAGTCTGATGAATGTCAAATAATTAAAAGTTAATAGAAAATTGTTGAAGTAGTAATGTGATAAAGTTTGGTACAAATCATGTAAATTTAAATTGTTTAATGTAAGGTAAATGTAACAATGTTAATATGTAATGTACAATGTTTTATGATGTTTTATTAGGTTGGGGGGCAATAGAGTGTGTGGTTAGGAGGTCACTACAGGGGTAATGACGGTAACCAGTGTTAAGATATAGTATATTCTGAAGTTGGAAGTTTAAAGTTAAAAATGAAGTTAAATGAAATAGTCTAGTAAGCTGCCATTTACAAAAATAGGTAAATGATTATAAGTTGAGCAACAAAGTTTAAAGTAAAGGTGTCTGCCATGATAGTTGTAAGCCGAATTTATAGAAATAAGTAGGTGAAGGTATTTTGGGGTATACTAAAGAATGGTTGATATATTGTGTTATATGTAGTTACCTATATAGGTTGTTTATTTTCTTACAAGGAAGTAGTTGAATTTGGTGGTGGAAAAAATCGATGTATTTTAAGTCTTGTTGTGGATAAGTGAAACTTTTGAAAAAAAAAAAAAAAAAAAAAAAAAAAAACCAATGCCCGAACACAAACCAATGTATCTAAAAGGGAACATATCAGTTGTAGATATGGAAGTGTACTGGACCACTATTTTAATTTTGTATGCAATGTTTCAGAGTTTTGTGGTGTTGTGACCGCAGTCCTGGGCTGGCTGGCGCGTCAGAACAGGAGTGTAGAGTGCCTCATGGCCTTATGGTGTAGGGATCTCTCCGGAGAAGTCCAGTAAGGTCAGAGGGTGCGACCAGCATCATAGGACCAAGGGTAAGTGATGATAAAATTTTATATAATAACAATACAGGGGGTTGTGGTGACATATCTAGACCGATCCTTTTAGGAAAGTGTGAATGAGTCAAGGAATTTTTTTGTGTTCCGACACAAAAATTTTCCTTGAGGGGGTTTGTAACAGTACATTTTGACCCCATTACATAATTATGGGTTATAAGGGTGATTTGCAATGTTTTATTGTGTAACTATGAACATACAGAGTGGTTAGGTCCATTGTCCCAATATAAAGAGAGATCCAAGCAGAATCAGGCAGTGTATCATACCAAGGTCACCGTTGGAACGTGCGGGAGTCGGAAACAGCCATGGCGGAGATAATGATGAAGTCTGTTACATATACATTGTGATTGGACAATAAAGTTATTCCGTCATAGAAAAAACAATGACGCACTGAAAACAATGCGTACGACTAGGGCGTTGTTCTGCGGAACAGAGCTTAATGACGTCAAAGTCACGCACACAAGCATAAAATTGTACATTAATCGGTCTCAGTTCATCACCGTCCACTAGAGAGGCCACAGCGATGTATCGCTGGTGGAATCAATTTTCATCAAAAGTTGTGAACAACAATTAGAATCTTGTAAAATGTGATATCAAACATGTAGTAGAGAACAGTAAACCAAAGTACATATTATAACACCTTTAATGTAGAGTCAGTGCAGAAAAATCTAACTTGTAATGAATTCAACACCGATCATACTCCTGGGATACATCTGAGGCCAGCGAGGGAGCGACGATCCGCTTACCACAGAGAAGTCACAATTTATCTCTCTTTATATTTATTCATGAGCTCAATAAATGAAATAATAAATTGTATAAAATGTAATTACAGTAACGTGTGAGTGAGCGTGTGATTGCACTAGGGCGTGGCCATGCCTATATACGTATAGGGCATTGGTTTGTGTTGATATACGATACTTTAACTGCAGTATAAAATAAAAAGGAATCTAACTAATTTTAATGATGAGGCTTCTCAGTACTGATTTAATTAAATTAATAAAAGAAAACAATGAAGAAAGATAGCCGCCATTTTGTTTTTTGAGTTAATACTGGCAGCCATTTTGGGTTAGGCCTTTATGTATGTTTTACGACTGTATATTTTATTATGTGGAAAATTAAAACGAGTAGTTACAGTAGCTAAAGAGTTTGTGTTTTCATTGTGTCACTTTTTCTGTTTAAACAAATCTCGCTGTTACGAATCCTGGCACCCCTTAGGTAAAAAAGTGTTTTAAAACGGAGAAGCACATGTTCACCGGCAAGGATCCCGGTAAGTACACATGTGTACCATGTTTTGACCAACATTATACATATATAAGTACCATAGTTTATGTATAGAAAAAAAAAGAAAATAGCTGGTAGTTAACAGATGCCGCCCTCACTGGGACGTAAGTATGTTAGTTAACAGCGTTGAAAGTTACCTTGTTGAATTTGACAAGGTACTGAGATATATAGACCAATAAATAATTTTTTTTTCAAGTTTTAACATTAGTTTATTTATAAGTTTGACATGTACTCTAACATTATACATTTTTATAAGGGTCTTATGTATTGTATTGTATATAATTTATATTGCATTATTATAATGCATATAATAATGATAGTAGTCGCGAGTTTGTTCTGAATGAACAATTGAACTTTGTATCTAACCGCCTGTATGATACTGCTTTGAGACTGCTCAACGAGTTCCAATCAGTAGCAGACAATACCTGAACGGGTGCGCACCCTACATCATGTGCACATAATATGCTTGTTTCTGCAATTTTATTTCTTGACAAACGCAGTTTTGTGTGATATGTGTGTTTTTGGTTTTTTAAACGTCTGATGATGAGGCATACGCCTTGAAACGCGTAACATTAACCAAGTTTGAGAAGTCACACGGCGGACCGCATACAAGGTAATCACTTACTAATATATAAAAGTGACTTGGATACCATTACGAAACATGAATGTTAATTTATATCTTGTGTATTATATTTATGAATATTTGTGTTGATGTTATTTGTATAGTGACAATAATTGTGTGTATGCTGAGCACACACAAAAGAAAAATATTATGCGAATACTGTAATAATGATGAAATTTTAATTCATAATTTTTTAAAATTTATTTAATAAAATTTTGAATGATTTTTACAAAGTTGATATGATATAAGAAGTGTTATTATTATTTAAAAAACACACCATACACCTTTTCTCGTTATAATATATTACACTATTAAATACAACAAAAATGTTTTCATGCAGAATGAAAACCTGACTTTTGGTTCCCAATGTATTGACTAACTTCAAAAAGTTCAATAAATTTCAGTAACTTTGCAATTTATAATTCTCTACAACCTTTGATGTACTTAAAACTACACACTAATATGATGATTTCCTTTACTCCTCACACAATTTACATTAAAGTGAAAGTAAGATATAATAAAATATTCATTTAGAATGCTATCCAATTACTTAACAGTAGCAAAAGTTGCAAAACAAACTCTTAGTTACATTATAAATCATAATCCCTTTTTATACATAATGAGCATCAGTTTACATTAACAGGTCATTAAAACGTTCACATTAACCTGCTAAGTATTAAATATAATTAATAAGCCTAACTACCATCTGTCTATTAGGTTAGCAGATTCTAAATCTGACGTTGGTTTACTCTTGTATTCCTGGTTTTCACTCTTCCACCATGAATTCTGCACGTGATTCTTCAACCAATTTTTAGAATGATCAATGTGATTACGTATATCTTGGTCCGATAAAAAAACTGGTGTCTGTTTTAATATTGGAACTGGTGGCTTTAATGGCTCTAATCCTTCTTGTAGTATCCATACAGTGTCAGTAACATCTGAAGAGACATTAGTAGTCTGCTCATCCGTGTGTGGAATAATGAGTTCCTCTCCCTCCTCATTATCTTCTTCATCACTCAAAATCCAATATTCATCATCATCCTACAATCAAAGAAAACCAATAAGAATAAAAATAACATGATCCAAACATATAAACTTCTCTTTAAAAATACAGTGGAATTCCTATAACTCGAATATCCAAGGGAATAAAAAAAAATTCAACTTACGGAAAATTCGACTTAGAGAAATAAATACATTTTACAAAACTACATACATTCACGTAAAAATTACTGCACTATTTTCAAAGAAAATAGTGCATTACTTTTCAATATACAGTACCTATTACAGCACTACAACATTATTACACGACATAATACTGTATTATTAATACAGTACGTAAATATAGTTAGTAAATTAGAGTTAGCTTGCCTCTAGAGTATTCTACTATTATGAAGAACTTGCGAAATGTACTAAACAAAATGTAATAAACATATTAATTACATTTTTAATCACTGATAATTAATTACACAAAACTCGTTTATGAATGAAAAATACAGTACATATTGTCAATAGTTTTAAATATCATTATATAAAACATGGTTCAGTTTTAAATTCAAGGTTTAAGTTTTTAAAAGTTTTTCAGATTTTAAAAATAAAAAATAAAAGAATAATACTCACCTCTGTCCTACAAAAACAGAATTTTATAACAATCAATTAAAAAAATCTTTGATCGTTGTCTGCCGTTTTTTCTGATGCAGCGTAGTCAACCAGTTTCCTATATCTGCCGCCGTGGGAAAAACCGATTTTGGTAAATCCTCTTTTGACTCAACGAATTGTAGAATGGAATCAAGGTTATCTGTAACTTCCATTAAAAGTTAGTGGAGGCACGACGAGTATTTCATTAACATTGTCGTCATCCAGACCAGAGTCGACAGTGCCATTTGCCTTAGCGTGTATTGATTACAATATCTTCATCAGTCAGGTATTCGGCTAAGACCAAATCCTCATCTATAGAAACATAATCCCGAAACGTTACGTCACTGGATACTTTCAAAACATCTGCAACTGAATGCCACTCTTTATCGTCATCATTATTGCTAGAACTAAGG
Source organism: Magicicada septendecula (assembly GCA_034769895.1). Taxonomy (NCBI): domain Eukaryota; kingdom Metazoa; phylum Arthropoda; class Insecta; order Hemiptera; family Cicadidae; genus Magicicada; species Magicicada septendecula. The sequence goes on along the minus strand of CM068370.1, from coordinate 205,423,434 downwards.
TTGCCGCTGCCAGCTTGTTCACATTCACAAAATAATGGGTTGTTGTTGGTTTTTAAATCCAGCTTGTTTAAAACAGTTAGAAATCGTTAGCTCAGTCACATCATTCCAATATTTTTCAGCTTCCCATACACAGTGAAGAAGATTAATTTCTGGCGTAATTTTCTTTTTGACCATCTCTAGCGTTTTCTTTATAATCCTTTTCCTGTATATTTGTTTAAAATTTTGTATAATCCCCTGATCCATTGGTTGGAGTTTAGAGGTAACATTTGGTGGAAAGAATACGCATTTTACCGATAACAATTCCTGAGTAAACGATTTTGGGTGTGCCGGGCAGTTGTCAATAAACAGAACAATTTTTCTATTTTTTGAATGATAATATTAATCCAATTTGAATACCCATTTTTCAAAGATTTCCGCAGTAACCCATGCTTTTCTGTTGGCTTTGAACTGAATAGGCAAAGATTTAACATTGCTAAAACATCGTGGTTTTTTCGATTTATCAATTAAGAGTGGTTGCAACTTTTCTGTTCTCAACATGTTCGCCCCTAAAAGTACTGTAACACGGTCTTTACTTCGTTTGCTGCCATGGCATTTATCACCTTTAAAAGTTAAAGTTTTGTCCAGTAAACATGTGTAAAACAGTCCAGTTTCGTCAGCGTTAAAAATGTCCAATTCATTGTATGTGGTCATAATTTGTTTTAGTATACTGTTTATCCACTGTGACGGCAGCAAGGCACACATCTGCTCTCCGATACCAGCGCCGCAAACACTGGCGGCGCATGACACCAGACGAATACGCAGCGACCCAATCAGGGATCAGCGGCAGGGCATAAAAATAGTGCCACTAGAATTTTTTGGCGCACTCCATCGCCACGCCATCGGACGCACTTCATCTCCTCTATCGGACGACATCGACGCGGAGCCAGCTGGAAGGAACAGCCGAAGAGTAGAACGGACGTTCTTCGCATTTTTCACCCTGTAATGCACCAGCAATGGACTTCACTGGGCCGGCAGCGGACTCTACACACTGTACCGAAAGAAGAGGAGGACTGCAGTACGCCATGAACACCAGGCGCAGCCGCCGACCATCTCAGCGCGGCTCGGGCGGAACAAACATCACAGCGATTTTGCCACATGGCCCTTTTTAGGGTCACCAAAATAACGAAGAGTTGTATGATTGGCGCCATTTGTCATGTGACAAGCCTTTTGTCCGGTGACACCACATATCACAAACTTCTTCATTAACACTGGCACTTTCTCCGCAAACATTTTTAAAAAATTATTCTGTGCCTATCTCTGAACTTATTAAGCCAACCCACACTAGCTTTGAAATCCGTACAATTGAACTGTCTTGCAAAGTACTCGGGTTTTTCACGTAAAATCGGTCCACTGATAGGTAAATTTTGATCACAACTGTTTTTAAACCACTCCAAAATGGTTTTTCCAACATCCGGATACTTGACAGATTTTACTCTTTTGATAACGCCTGAGTTATAAAGGCTACGATTTTTCAAAATTTTTTCACGGTTTCTATAAACTGATCAAGTTTTTTTTCCCTTGTCAACTTCCTTTATGAGCCTTATTTTTTTATCTGATGACAAAGTTTTTAAATTTCTTTTTGACATCTGTAAAAATTAAAAAATAAAGAACAGGAATACTGTAACAACAATTAACAAAAGTGGATATAAACACACACTTTAACACTACTAAAAGAAAACTAAAAACACCGTTACGTACTGCAATAAACAAAACCGAAACAACATATGAAAACTATGCATACAACATGAGACGGTTTTAAAGACACATAGACAGACACTTCTTATGAAAGAAGAGTTCTACTGTAACTGACTGGTAGTAAGAAGATTATTCGATGCGCCTAGACAGCTTATCTGCTATCCTGTACGATTCATCCTTTCTTCCTGCCTAAGCATTATTGAGAATTGAGGAAATGTTATCACATAGTACAGGAAGTGAGTCATGCGTGTTTCATATTACTGTACTGAAAACAACATCGTTATGTAGGCCTACTGTACGTTTTATTCACTCTTTTTAAACTCGTGTATTTCTCACTTTTTTAAATAGATCAACCACATTTTTTACTTCGACTTATGGGATTTTTTGTTTGAGTTAAAGGAATTATATTCCCAAATGACCTAATAAAATATGGCCAGGAATTATAATAAATTTTGATTTGTAGAAAATGTTGACTAATGGATATTATAAATAGTCTACGGATTTTACTTCGTTTAATTGTTTATTATAAATTATTATTTCATTATGAATTGTTGTTTAATTGAATTGTGGTTTCTAAGTTGATTTCCTTTAGTTAGATGAATTGGTTAAGATTCCACCATTGGCATCCGTTTAATTGTGTCTGACGTTGTAAATTTTTTTAATGAATTATAAGTTTAATAGTCATAGGAATTAAGTTTATTCATTAATGTTTTAGTGGATAGTTAGTGAGGATCAGTCAATAATACAACTTTTAGTAATTTTGCGTCGACGTTTCGACAATATTTATTGTCATCTTCAGGACCTGTGTATGAAATACAGTAGAAATATCAAACATAACGAAACAATTAAATATTTGGGTGAACGTGTTGGTGATGTGAGTGTGTGCGTGTGTATGTATGTATCATTTTTTATGTGAAGACTTATGATAGTTTGTTTACATCTTCAAATTATCTTTAAGAAAGCGAGCAAATTATAGTATGAGAGAACTTAATTTATACAGTATTACAATTTAAATTACTAAATATAATGTTATTTTAATTAATTAAACAAACAGTAACCAACAATTGGATATTAGATTGGTACAAAAAATTGTTTATACCTACAACAGTCAACATATAGCAAAGTAATATATTACCTATAACTAAAACAGATTAGGGGATGTTCACTACGTAATTATTAAAAGTTATTTTTACCATGTTTCACTCCCTACTGTGTTAGCAAACAATCATAATTTAGAAATATACAATTTACACATATTGTAAAACATTACGACTTAAATCAGATAGTTGACAAAGGTTACACACAAAAGTTTCTGGTAAATTTACTAACAGGTAAACTTGGATAATACGGTAATTGTAATCATATTGTAAAAATTAGTCAAGAGTACTATAGAATAATGTAATTTATGTATGTGTCCACAATCACCCTTCTCTTTCACCCATGCTCCCCCCGCCAGTCCACCCAGCCTCTCACTCTAACCTGAAATCGATCTATCACTCACTATCACCCCACTCTCTCTCTCTCTCTCTCTCTCTCTCTCTCTCTCTCTCTCTCTCTCTCACTGTCTCCCTTTTTCTCTCTCTCACTCTTCCACCCTTCGCCTCTCTCTTTCACTTTCTCTCTCTCTCATTATATCTCTTCATTCACTCTCTCTCCCCTCTCTCACACTACCTCTCACTCTCTCTCTCTCTCTCTCTCTCTCTCTCTCTCTCTCTCTCTCTCTCTCTCTCTCTCTCTCTCTCCCCCTCTATTTGTCTTTGTCCACGATTGGCACTCTAAAACCACTCACCATTTTTATTACACTATCATCCTCATGTAAATAGAGAATTATACACACCGATAACAGAAATGATTTACCAACTTGTATTAAAGGGTTACAGACTTTAAAACACAACATTATAGATAACAGATCTATTATATGAAAAAGGTTATTACTTAATATTTACATTTTTGGTCAATGTTAATTTACCTGGAACTTGGTTGGTCTATACAGAGTACCATAGTCAATGTAGTTCAAATATATGTCGGTCATAATCTCTCTCACATGATCCCTCAATCTCTCTCTCTCTCTCTCTCTCTCTCTCTCTCACTCTATTCTAAACAGATATATACCACAAATCTAACACGTAGACGTGTACATACACACACGCTAGAATTACATACGCACACACACACACACACACACACACACACACAAACAAAACAACCTCACAAGTCAACTACACATTCGAGAATCCATACATAAATATAACACTATTGTTATTGACTTATTTTTATCATCTAAGTGTAAATTATGCACAACAGAGATGCCCCACTGTACTGAGTTTAAAACTGATCGACTATGTGTCTATAAGAAAATGTTATATGTTTCTTAGCTAATACTAATAATATGATCATTGAGACACTTACAATTGTTGCTGACGCCAAACACACAACTGTAAATTTTCCCTGACCAACACCTTATTATAAAGCAGAACAGACGACCCTTGTACATTTGTAGGAAATTAAGTAACATGTGTTCGGAAGACAGTTGAGAAAGATTTGCACTAGGGGGGAGTGTGACACTAATTAATGTCCAACGACAAAGCTGGCCACTAAATGACCAACACATCCTGTAGGGAGACTACTGAATATTTCTTCAAATTCATGTTTTGACGGTGTGTATAAGTTGAGCATAACTGGACGAGAGGTTTTTGAGTATCGGTGCGAAAAATTAATGGAGTGAGGGTCACTTTTAATTTGAATCATTTCCAGTACGCACCTTTTGAAATAATTATTTTCGTAATATTTAATTTTGGGTGTTTGTACAAACGACAATAATTACGAAAATAATTATTTCAAAAAGGTGCGTACTGGAAATGATTCAAATTAAAAGTGACCCTCACTCCATTAATTTTCGCACCGATACTCAAAACCTCTCGTCCAGTTATGCTCAACTTATACACACCGTCAAAACATGAATTTGAAGAAATATTCAGTAGTCTCCCTACAGGATGTGTTGGTCATTAGTGGCCAGCTTGTCGTTGGACATTAATTAGTGTCACACTCCCCCCTAGTGCAAATCTTTCTCAACTGTCTTCCGAACACATGTTACTTAATTTTCCTACAAATGTACAAGGGTCGTCTGTTCTGCTTTATAATAAGGTGTTGGTCAGGGAAAATTTACAGTTGTGTGTTTTGGGCGTCAGCAAACAATTGTAAGTGTCTCAATGATCATATTATTAGTATTAGCTAAGAAACATATAACATTTCTTATAGACACATAGTCGATCAGTTTTAAACTCAGTACAGTGGGCATCTCCGTTGTGCATAATATACACTTAGATGATAAAAAATAAGTCAATAAAATAGTGTTATATTTATGTATGGATTCTCGAATGTGTAGTTGACTTGTGAGGTTGTTTTGTTGTGTGTGTGTGTGTGTGTGTGTGTGTGTGTGTGTGTGTGTGTGTGTGTGTGTGTGCGTATGTAATTCTAGCGTGTGTGTATGTACACGTCTACGTGTTAGATTTGTGGTTATATAATCTGTTTAGAATAGAGTGAGAGAGAGAGAGAGAGAGAGAGAGAGAGAGATTGAGGGATCATGTGAGAGAGATTATGACCGACATATATTTGAACTACATTGACTATGGTACTCTGTATAGACCAACCAAGTTCCAGGTAAATAACATTGACCAAAAATGTAAATATTAAGTAATAACCTTTTTCATATAATAGATCTGTTATCTATAATGTTGTGTTTTAAAGTCTGTAACCCTTTTAATACAAGTTGGTAAATCATTTCTGTTATCGTGTGTATAATTTCTCTATTTACATGAGGATGATAGTGTAATAAAAATGGTGAGTGTTTTAGAGTGCCAATCGTGGACAAAGACAAATAGAGGGGGGAGAGAGAGAGAGAGAGAGAGAGAGAGAGAGAGAGAGAGAGAGAGAGAGAGAGAGAGAGAGAGAGAGAGAGAGAGAGAGAGAGAGAGAGAGAGAGAGAGAGAGAGAGAGAGAGAGAGAGAGTGAGAGGTAGTGTGAGAGAGGGGAGAGAGAGTGAATGAAGAGATATAATGAGAGAGAGAGAAAGTGAAAGAGAGAGAGTGAATGAAGAGAGATAATGAGAGGGAGAGAGAGAGAGTTGTGAGAAGCGGAAGGGTGGAAGAGTGAGAGAGAGAAGAAGGGAGACAGTGAGAGAGAGAGAGAGAGAGAGAGAGAGGAGAGAGAAGAGAGAGAGAGAGAGAGAGAGAGAGAGAGAGAGTGGGGTGATAGTGAGTGATAGATCGATTTCAGGTTAGAGTGAGAGGCTGGGTGGACTGGCGGGGGGAGCATGGGTGAAAGAGAAGGGTGATTGTGGACACATACATAAATTACATTATTCTATAGTACTCTTGACTATATTTTACAATATGATTACAATTACCGTATTATCCAAGTTTACCTGTTAGTAAAATTTACCAGAAACTTTTGTGTGTAACCTTTGTCAACTATCTGATTTAAGTCGTAATGTTTTACAATATTGTCGGTAAATTGTATATTTTCTAAATTATGATTGTTTTGCTAACACCAGTAGGGAGTGAAAACATGGTAAAAATAACTTTTTAATAATTATGTAGTGAACATCCCCTAATCTGTTTTAGTTATAGGTAATATATTACTTTGCTATATGTTGACTGTTGTAGGTATAAACAATTTTTGTACCAATCTAATATCCAATTGTTGGTTACTGTTTGTTTAATTAATTAAAATAACATTATATTTAGTAATTTAAATTGTAATACTGTATAAATTAAGTTCTCTCATACTATAATTTGCTCGCTTTCTTAAAGATAATTTGAAGATGTAAACAAACTATCATAAGTCTTCACATAAAAAATGATACATACATAACACACGCACACACTCACATCACCAACACGTTCACCCAAATATTTAATTGTTTCGTTATGTTTGATATTTCTACTGTATTTCATACACAGGTCCTGAAGATGACAATAAATATTGTCGAAACGTCGACGCAAAATTACTAAAAGTTGTATTATTGACCGATCCTCACTAACTATCCACTAAAACATTCACTGATTGACTGTCACTAAAAATTTAAGGATTTATTCATTAATGAAGTACTTACTTGGAATGAAGATCTCCCTCGTTAACTGTCCTGTCAACAAGGCGTATTCGAGACTACAATCAAAAAACATTTAAATAATTTCATTGCCGCCGGCGAATGTTACCAACTGCTATCAGCTGTTCTCCTAACCTGAATTCGTATCATCTAAAGAAATAATTTTTATAATCTCTTTTATCTGATCAAAAAAATGCTGTTTATTCATTAATAATGCTTAGATAGTTATTTATATAAAAATTAAATTGATGGTCATTCGTTTACAATAATAATGTACTTTAAAACAAAAAAAAACTTTTCTCAGGGTGGTTATTCTGTTTACAGAAACCGTAGTAGTAGAAAATTTAGTTGTTGTTTGACTTTAAATGGGTTCTTTTAGACTGCAAAAATACGCAACTAGAAGAGTTACACTACTATAATAATTGAGTGGTAGGAGAGTGATTACATTAATAAAGAAAATTTTAAACTAATAACATCAAATTCAAAAATAGGACTGGCGTCAACATTTTAGGTTAACCCTGGTGCATCTGAAGTTATACCCAGTTAACCTTGATTTATGAATAAATCTTTTAACAATAATTAATTTTACAAAGGTAGTAAGGTTCAAAGCCCTTTTAGTGTTCATCTTAGTTCATAGTATTCATTAGGTTCGATCCATTTATCGCATAAGTTGATAATTCTTATAAGTATAATTTATTGTCACCAAACTTCCCTTAATTCACGCAATTCCAAATTATTATACACTATGCAATCGTTAATTCACTAATACACCTTCATTAAACTTTGTTGCTTTATTTAATTAATACTTTATAACACTTTGAATAAATGAGGTTAGATCGACCCGTATTTACATTTGGATTCCGCACTGCATGACGGGTATTCTCTCGATTTAATTTAGTGCGGAGCTGTCGTCTCTCTTGCGTCGTTAACAATGAAGAAGTGTGCAAACATTTCATGCCTTCCCCGCTATTCCAATCTGCGTTACCTGACCACATCTCGATTTAACTCTTCTGATTGGTCAAAAATTGATGACATTCCTTCATGAGTACATACTCCCACTTTACTAAATTTTTTTAAGTTTACAGAAAGCGTGGGTTTTTTGGTGTAGAGTTAAAAAAAGTGATGCCAAATATGTTGTCAAAATTAATGAAAATACGTTACAACTGATATAAAATTCTTATGTTACTTGTGACTGCCCATCTAGCCTTACCATGATATGGCGATTGTCTGGTTCATTATTTAGACACCTCACAAGGCCCACTTTCGTTTATTATTAACAAAGATAGTAATTTGAATCTAGGAATTTTAATAAACTTATGTACTAGTTGACTTAAAATTAACATTTGGTTATCATATCTCATAGATATTCTATAGGCATTCTAAGTCCTTTTTTTACACTTATTACTCAGTATTTACATAAATTTATGCACAAAACACATATGTCAGGCCTAGGGCTTCTGTATGGCCTATAGCTCTATGAACTAGATTCACTTGTGATAGTTTAATAGTTGAGTCTGAACAATTTTCTATCATGTCATAATTAATCTCAGATGACCATTAGAACTTTTGGTCACCTCAGTTTTTGTTAATTCACTTTTATTTTGTTGGATTTAGTCATTATAATCACCTATAGTTTCTGCACTACTAGGTGTCATATTAATTCTCCTTATTCTAATTTATACATTTGTTATTAAGTCCTTATCTTTTACATAAACGATCATCATAGTTACTATCAAGTTTTACAATACTTGGTTTACATCTGGATATTCTTATTTGCTGGTAATTCAATAATGACTCTTTCACCTAGTGCCACATGTCATGTATTTCTTATTTATATTATTATGACTTAACTCCATGACAATTATTATTGGTTTACCCAACAACAGTTAGATTACACATCAGTGTTTACATAGAGATCAATTTCTTTCTCTTTTTACTAGTAATTCTAAGGTTTTTTTTGTGTATTTAGTGAGTAAATTCTAAGCTGTCCATTTCAGTCTGTTAATTTACACTAAATCACAACACATATCACCTTTTTGGGTAATTAATCTTAGTCACAGAATGGTCCTTATAACATCTAGTTTCAGTAGAGTACAAGATACTATAGTTTTATAACATTTTTAGTATTGATTCTTGTCATTATAAGTGAGTTAGGTTATGTGGGACCCCCCCACTCTGATTTACAACAATAGATTTACATGGTGTGTTACTTTTATACCTTTCTCTCAATTATTCTTATTTACTAATAGTATTAACTACCATTCATTGTTTTGGTAGTATGATTCAATTTAATTTATACTCTATTGACAAGTTTTAATGGTTATTTGTCAGTTTTTCTGATATCCCTTGAGTTATATCAATTATACAAGTTGCAGGTAAGAGACAATCTGATTGTTATCTATTATACATTATTATTTTATGTTAATACAGGTTTTATTTTTCACTCTCCGAATCATTATTGAGTATGTTTTTTATTTGGATTCAGAATTATAGTCATAGTCGTCATTTAAAATGGTCTGTTAATGGTTTTATATTATTATTTGTGGGGTGTAAAAGTAGCTTGCCTCCACGTGGTGCACCCCGGGTTACGCTGAATGAGCTACACCTCTGCGCCTTCTACCATGCCACAGCAGAGCCATGCAACCGTCCACGCAAGACAAAAACGGCCCTTTTTCAGGGCAGGAACGACGCCGCTACTTGGCAGAACACTCAACGTTTACGTTGTATTTTTCTGAAACGCGGGCGGACTGAATTTTTCGAAATTTAGCGAGCTGAAGTGCCTTATTTGTGATCATGGACCAGACTTTTTTATTATCGCAGAAGCCGGCGCCGCGACTGGACAACGTTCAATTCTATCACTGAACAGCTATACCATACACACTCTCCGATTGGGCCAACAAGTCGCATCTGGAATGATAACTGGTACCGCTAACGATGTCGCTTTGAACTTCAAAAATCTTACACTCTATGGACGCAGAGGACAAATTAGAAGCTGTACAAATAGATGCGTGGCTCAACGAAAATCATTTCTGAATCGTGGCGGCGTACAACCCTCCTATGAATACGTTTGACCACCTGATACTAGAACAAGCAATCACAGAGAGGGACAGTGGTCTTGGCGATTTCAACGACCAATCTACCAGATGGGGATACCCTCGCACTTCTCCAGTCGGCAACATCATGCAGTTACTAATTGACAACTCATCCTTGATCCCTATCGACACGGAGGCAAACTTTCCTGTCGTTTGCTGGGCACCTCGGCAGACCTGACCTCATCTTGCCCCATGCCAACCTTTCCGACAGATGCCGGCACCAACTACTGAATGACCCCTCTGGCTGTGGACACCGCATCATCGTTGTCACTACTGCGCCCAAAACGAAGGTTTCCAAAGAAGAAAAGCCCTCACTAGATGGAACTTCAAGAAAGCCAAATGGCGCGATTATACTGAAGAAACAGATACCCTCATGACACCTGATTTGATAACCAGGAATACCAACGTCACCTTCAGCAACATCACGAAGGGCCATCCTCGCGGCGGCTACGAAGCACATACCTAGAAGACCAGTTAAGAAGTACTCACCTTTTTGGGAGCGGGGAACTCTTCTGGTCTGAAAACCAAACGCAATGAAGCCAGAAAAACAGCTGAAACAAAACCCAACACCTAAACGACTGCTTGCAGCTGAGGAAAGCCCAAGCCTCCCTACAGAGGGAGATAATCCAAAGTAAGAGAGACACTTACCGCAACTTCATGGGCCCACCATGGACTACCGGAAAGATGGAAACTAAAGCCCATCACTTCATCTCTAAGCTCAACAATGCCGGCCAACCACGCATGGTGAATCCTATCATCAACGGCACCAAATCCATTACCTGCAAGAAAAGGATCGCCGACCTCTTCTGCAAAACAGTTTTCTATATGTGCGGGAAACTTCCCCCATCGAAGAAGGAAGACTGTCACTGGCCCCACTTCCTGAGACAGACAACTAAATTTTTAAAGATGACTTCCGCATCGCCGAGCTCAAGCAGGCTATCACAGCACTTAAGACCGGGAAAACATTCGGACCCGACAATATTTTCCCTGAGTTCGTCACCCACCTCGGCAAAAAGGCAATGACTGTGCTCTTCCCCTGCGATTAACGAAAACTTGGCATCGCGGTATCCCAGACACATGGAGAAAAAGCCGAAATCATCCCAATTTTCAAGAAAGGGAAAGATCCCAGACAATTAAAAAGCTATAAGCCTTACCTCCACCAGTGCAAAGTCGCTGAGCGCATGGTGAACAATCGTCTCCAAGTTTTCGTCGATAAGTACCATATCATTGCGAAAGAACAAGCCGGCTTTTGTAAACATAGGTCAACTACCAACCAAGTGGTCAAATTTTTGCAATTTGTTAAAGACGGATTCCATCGAAAAATGTCAACCCTGGCCTGCTTCGTCGACTTCCAGGGAGCCTACGGACACTGTGAGCAGAAAAATCCTCCTTAACAAGTTAATCAACATCAATATCTCTGGCAACATGATCAGATGGCTCTGCAGCTTCCTGTCCCAGAGTTTCGTTAAAGTACGATTTGCAGACACCACCTCAAGCTAAGACCGGCAAAAAAGGGGCCTCCCTCAGGGTGCAGTACTTAGCTGTGTGCTTTTTAACATCATTATCAACGATTTGATCGGCGAACTAAAGAAAGAGCTCGGAGTCGAGGTCCTCTGCTATGCTGATGACGTTACTATGTGGGCCAACAGCACCAGAATCCCTGCAATGGAGAATTCCATCAACAGAGCCCTTCACCATCTAAAAGCCTGGTGTAAAGACAATGATATGATAGTCAGCAAGGACAAAACAACTGCCCAACTCTTCACATTGTCCACTAAGGAGCACACCACCAATCTGACATATGATTCAACGCCCCTTCACCTACTCCAAGCAACGAAATACCTCAGCGTGACCCTAGACAACAAGCTAAGCTTCTCTCAGCACGTTGACAGCACAGCCGACAAAGCCACTAAAAGACTATGCATTCTTAGGAGACTTACAGGCACCAAGTGGGGGGCCACACAAGACGTCCTAGCCAGCACCTATAAGACGTACATCCGCCCATTAATGGAATACGGCTGCGAAGCTTTCGCCACTGCCAGCGATGCTACCAAAAAGAAACTGAGCACAGTGCAGAACAACGCCTTGCGCCTGGTCTGTGGAGCGGCTGCATCGACTCCCATCACAGCGCTTGAAAGCCAAACTCTGACCGAACCCCTAGAAGCCCGACAAGACAAAGCGGTCCTAAAGTTCTTTGAGAGATCTCGCAGAGTCGGTGACAAATTTTGGGAAACCTACTGCACCGCGCGAACGCACGGCTTAAGACACAAACCACACCTTTCGCTAAAGAGCTGGAACTCCGGCAGAAGTATCAAATAAATGCCCAAGAACGGTTGCCGTTCCGAAAGGCCGAACTCGTCCGCGAAAAGCCCGAGCTGCAAGCTCACCTGTTCCTTCCCGGGATAACGGAACGCAAAGCCGACGTTTCTCAGCACCTTCTAAACGCCACTGCCCTGGAAATGCTTACCACCAAATACCCACGAGCAGAATGGACCCATGTCAACACCGACAGCTCTGCAATGGGCGATAAAAGCGGCCCAGGGTTTCACACAACCTTTCTCGAGGGTTCCATCCCAGTGGGAAGAAACCGAACAAACTTCGACGGGGAGGTAGCTGCCATCAGCAAAGCTGCAGACAAACTGCTGGGTCTTCCTGGTCTAAAGAAATTTGTTTTTCTCTCTGACTCAACGGCAGCACTACAAGCCATCACTTCTTCCCTACCGCAAGATGGCGACCTTGTCCCACCTTGCCATTCTGTGCCAAGAATGCCTCTTCAAGCTGCAATCGAGATCAGAAGTCCGTCTGCAGTGGGTCCCTGGCCACTACGACCTTGAGGGAAACGAGAGAGCTGATCAACTAGCTAAAGCAGGATGCCTTCTCCCACAAGAAGACCGGCCAGTTAGCTACCCAGCAATCTGCAGCCTCATCATGACATCCATCAACAGAATGGTGAAGACAGCCTGGGAGGCAGCCGCTGTTGGCAAAAGATGGCAGCCGATTGTAAAATCCAACGCCATCCCCAACAATCTGCCAAGGGAGGTCACAGTCACCACGTTCAGAATGACCACCGGCCACGACTACCTCCAGAGCCACCTGCACCGCATCGGCCTTGCCGACTCCCCCCTGTGTCCCTTGTGCTCCAAGGATGAGAGCACGGCCAACCATCTCACAAGCTGCAGAGCCCTGGAAGTCGTGGACGACAACTTGCAAGGACGGACCAGGCTCTACTGGTCAGCAAGGTGTTTAATGGCCGAGCAGCCACGGACGGGCGTTGGATGAAGTAAGAAGTAAGTATATTATTATTTGTCCTTCACTCTGGAGTTCTCTTTTTCTATTTTATTTATCTTATAGTCATACTCATTTTGGTATTGAGTGGTAGAGATATTTTATCTCTTCCTTGCTTTATATTCTTCTTTAGTTTTTTTTTACATGATGCCTTTTCACTTGTTGCTTTCATACTCATCGTACCTGTTTTTTAGTCTACTCACCTACCTAATCTATTGGGTATTTGGGTTAATCACATTTTGTATAGTATCTTATTTGTGTTGTCTTCATTACTATATTATTCATTGTTTGTTGATTCATTAGTTAGTCTTTAATTCGTGAACTGAATTTAACAATTGTTATACAATTCCTTATACTTGGCTGTTTTGTGTCAGCTGATGGTTAGTTTATGTTTAATTGGGGTTCTTGGGTATGGTGACGATATGTAACATTACAATATTCAAGTTACAGGAATTCCATGTATTTATTATTGTACCCTTATATACGCACAATACCTCATAATCTTATAAAATTATGGATTAATTAATTAACAATACATTATAACAATTTTGTACACTATACAACTACTTCAAATTTCTAAAACTACTCAGAAATTCAAGAGACTAGATAGTCACTTCTTAAATAGTACATACAACTTCACTTCTATAGATTTCCTGTTATATTCATTATCCACAGTTTATCTTCTTTACTAAGAAATTTTATATAGCACGTTATAGGTAGAGTAGTCATGTGAGTGGAGTGGTTTGCTTAATTCTAAAGTAGTCACATTAAGAGAGTATAGAACCTCTGCTGCTGAGATTATAAATTCATGGTGGTTTGGAGTTTTGTTTCTGTATTCTGGAATCATTGTAATTAACTGAGCAGTAATGAACTAGGATGCAGCAGACACGGTATAGGCTGCCTTATTAGACAATACGTTAGTACTCAAAAAACATTTGGTATGTTTTGGGGGATTATTAACTTAAAAAACTCCAACACAAACAGTACAATATACATAATTGGCCCCACTTAGCAATGGAGGAGGGATAAAAGCAGGGCAGTACATTTATTTATTTATTTATTTTTTATTATTTATTTACTTATTTTTTCTGTAACCTATTGGTGTTGCATCCTTTCCCATGTAAAGTCATATCTGACCTCTTTAATCTTGTCAGTCTCTGCTGGGATCACTAACACCTCCTCATAAAGAATCTGATTGAAAGTCTAACCACCTATCTTGAACCCCACAGGTCTGACACAAGCGAAACTTGACTCCTCCAACATTCCCCACAACAAAACATTGGCAACACCCCACCCACTTGTAGGACAAAAATGAAGGAGCCTATACATAACAAGCTTCCTGAAATGTAATGTAGTTGGCTTTTCTCATTGTGCAATTAGGAAACATTTTTCCATCAAGTTCCATCTGTTATATATTGCACCCTCCCAATGTTGGTCCTCACCAAAATAAATGGTCTTCAAGTCACAGGGGTGCACAAAATGTTGTCACTCTCAATCGTGTACGTATATATAGGGTACAAAAATTTTGGTATTGTTTATGGTTCGTAATCCAGTATTGTTCTTCAGTTTTTTTATATGTGCACAACACTTTTTCCACTTTTCAATTGTTTTATTATCTGAAGTGTCATCAAACTGATCTTCAAGTTTCTTCTTAAGTTGTCTTTTCATTGCTCTTTTTTTTCAGAATCTGAAAAATGTTTTCACTATTTCTAATTCTTTCACTGTCTAGTGCTTCCATTGCAGCAACCATGAAATATCCAGGCTTCACTAAAGAACTTCACACTTCACGTTTCCCTTAAAACAAGTTATTGCATTGCATTCATCTAGTTCTAAGGTTTTTTTCTGGGAAAAAAAAATTTTGTTGGTATCCTGGTCCATATAGCGCTGTGCACAGGTTTACTGAAGTTTTGATTCTTTCCATGCGTACACTTTTTCAACAGATCTGGATTAGAAAGGTCTCTGAATATTGACTTTATTATATGCATAATAGCTTCCGGAATATTATTCTCATGACTGTAAGGAAAGTCAGTAGGACATTCTAATTATTTATTATATTTACACTACATATCTGGACCTTTAGGGCATAATCTGTGCATTGGTTTCTCATTAGTTGATAGCTTATGGAAATATATAGCCCAGATTGCTCAACGTATATCGTGTACTGATGTAAGATTACTTCTTACAGCCATCCCATAATAATTTGAAGCTGGTTAATCACAGAACCTGTAAGCCTATTCTTACCTCTTATTGGTAGGTTATCTATTAGTTTCTGACCTTTTAGTTCCAATTTCAGTTTTAGCAATCCAGCATCTAATCATTTTTTAATATGCCCAAGACATTGTAGTTTTGAGATGGCAACATCACCATATAGAAGGAATGACAGCACAACAAACATAAGAAACACAAATATTTAGCTGTAAGGAAATCGAAAATACAGAGGACAAAAATGTTTTTGTCGTGTCTTCATCCTCTTCTGCATTGTCACGTTCATTTCAAAAATTAATTTTAGTCAAAAATTATTTGAAAACTTATAAAAATTATATAGTTTTGGAATCAGAAAATTCTATACTATTGATACAACACTTTTGAACAAACACTTTTTTTGCCTTACTGGTCCCCTTAAACAAGTGGTACTGTATAACCATACTTACAGAATCATCAGATGAGAGCTCAAATTCCTCCCAACCTTCTTTCAGGTAGGCTTTCCAGTCAATTTCTTCATCCTCTTGAGGTTCAGTATTAGGCACCTCAAAACCTGACAAATCATTTCCAGTCTTCAGAGGTTTCTGTGACAAACGTATCAGCAGCAAAACTACTGACCACTCTTCATCTGTCTGAAAGAGAGTATGGCAAATCAGTATGAAGAAAACACACTTCAAAATAAACATTTCAGTCATTACGTTCATGCTAGCTAGACTTTCTGCTACTAATCACAGAGCCTAACAACAATCCTGTGAAAACAGCATAAATAAATACCAATTAAGTTTTGTTCCTCGGAATATGTAACAATATGTATGTGCATCATAATTTTTTCTACAGTTCTACACAACCTCACCTTCTCCAATTTCTGCCACTAAGTCTTCGCCAAATAGATTTTATACAATTCTGGACAACATATCTGCTAGCTAAATACAGAGCATATTTAGAAAATAAGTACACTGGGCAATTTCAAAAAATACAATTTTTAAACTATTTTACTGCTGTCAAAAAGCCATAATTTCAACTAATTTAATATGGTATTTCTTATAATATTAAGCCATTTATCACAATTGGATACTAATTTCTGCATATTGTAACATGACATAAGGTAGTGAAAAATACATTGATAATTAATTATAAAACAAAGAAGCTGAAAACAAGAATAAAGGTCAAGAACTTATAAACTCAGAGATTAATAACCTAATGACAAAATGACAAATGACTAATAAACTGACGATGACTTGACTCAATAGATTGGATAAATACAAGAAGAACAATGGAACAAGGAAGAAGGAACCAAGAAACAAATGTAATCAAGAACCTGATAACGAACATTGTAATCCCCTAATAATGACCATAAAATGTATGTTAACAAATGCACTAATGTAGTTAGAACATAGATGAGATGTACCTAGGGTAATAATGACAAATAAGAAAGATAGTAATGTTATGTATATTTTATTAATGAAGGAATGTACTTATAAATATAAGATAGGGAGTTAATAACAAACACACCCAAATGAATAGTGATAAAAATAATCAAAACCAGTAAATCATACCCTGAGGCAAATAAAGGCCACAGTTAATAACCAAAAGTGATCATTAGTGAAGGGAAAATAAAATAAATACTTATAACCAGTAACCCCATGATGATGTTAACATACATAAACAACATAGTGAATAATATCAAGTGAGTGGAATAAAGAGTGTATTAATACAAAAGTGGTGACATGCAGTGATAGCATGTTACATATAATAAGTGAAAGTGAATAAATAAAAAAACCTTCTATGAAGGAAAAAGTGTAGTGGGTGAACGTAAAAAGGTATTTTAGTTAGTAGACTGTATTAGAATAACTGAAGGACCTGTGATAAACTTTGTGCTAGCAAGTAAGATGAACTCATTATACTGTGATTAAGTTAAGCAATAGTTAATAAGAATTATAAAATAAGATAGAAATTAAGTCATTGGAATGAAAGGTAAACAAGAAAGATAAACACTGTTTTCTACTGAAGGAATGAGGGAATAGAGTATATTGTGTAAAGTACAGTTTAATAGTAGTATAATAAGAGTGTTGTTATTGTTTAAAAAACCAATATAATGTAATGAATTATCAGTTGAACCAGATAGTAGAAAGGAACAGAAAGGTAGTTAGAAGTTTTATTTCAGGCTTGAACCTGTCAAGAAAATGTTTATTGTTATAATAAGAGGTGTAGTTAGAATCACCAATGTTTATTATTTGTTTCTGTTAAAAAATTGTTTTAAAGTACCATATATAAAGGTAAGGAGTTACAAAGAAATGTGAGATAGTAGTATAGGAAAATCTAGGCTCTAGGCCTAACAGTTAATGAAGAATTTTATAAATTTAAGAACAAACAATAGCCCAGTATCAAATCAGAATATACCAAATGTTTAAACAAGTTAAGTGGGTATACCTAATACCAAAATGTATAAATAACATCCACTTTTAGATAAAATATATATGAAATATAAATAAGGAAAAATAATAAAAATGTGATTAGCTACTCAAAAGTAACCATGAGGGGTACCAAAATGATCCTTATCAAAAATTATGAACAATGGTATTCATGTAATAAATCTAGCTACTAATATAAGAAAGAAATCTTAATTTGAAGATATTTTATAGATTTAAACTAAAATAAGACGTTAGAATATAACAATGACTTAAAATTAACGACCAATGAGAATTAGCATAATTTATTAGGTAACCATAGCAACCGAAATTTATTGCCAAAAAACCGCTGAATTTTCGTTAATCCATTATTGACCGACGCGAAGGGCGGATGTATGCAGCTCTCACCCCAAATTTTATCATAAATAAGTAAATTTTGACTAAAATCAGAAGGAAGAAGGATCGTAATAGCAACCCATGGAAAACCTGATAATATAATTATTATTAAAACATTCAAAAACTAAAATTATCCGTGGAAATTAAGAAGACTTCAGGAATCATAGCTGACGACTCATCCCGAAGGAAGACCAGGAGTGACCTACTTCAACCCAAGAAAACGAACAACTGCGGAATGAGTACGAAGCCGAACTTTATGGAAAAACCGTCTGAACGAGATTGATGAACATCCGAAGAATAGAAGACGACCAGATCCATCCGGAAGAAGTAGACGAGCATCGAGGAAGCCCCAACGAGAACCGATGAGTATAAAACAATAATCTCACTAAAACGAATTCCCAATTTTTCTATCCATAATAACAAATCACAATTTTCACTTCACTGATCACTATTTTGAACAAGAACCGAAAGTATTTATAATATCACTATTATTGAACTTTAATCAATTAATAACCATTTAAACTGATCTATAATAACTTATTAATAAACATAACTTGTTGTCAAAATCCTAACCAAAAAATATACTAACTCTCATTGATGATTACTTACTTGGATGTATTAATGTATTAAATATTGTGTACCTAGCCGTTGCATTTTAGCCGTTAATCCAAAACTTCTGTAGTCAAAAGGACTTTTTAATACGCCCTGTGACAATTTTATTGTAAACGAACATTATTCGCCAAGCGGCGTGTACATAATACAGACAACTGAGCATGCCAACTGAGCAATTGTAAAAGCCGGTGCTAAGATAAAATAATGTACTACTAAATAACTGAAAATTATTAAAGGGTTAATAAATATTATTGTTCTGCAACGCTGTATGTTTGATTCGTACAAAATAAGCTAATACATAGAAAATTATTAAAGTGAAAACAACAAAACATCACAGTTAGCGAAGTCGACACTGAAAGACGGTGTGCGCCAATCAGGTGGTGAGGCGGCAATATTCAAACCAAACGCCGAGAGATACGGTTTGCCTGTAAATGGTAAGAAAAGGTACAACTCGACTTGCTACACGTAAATAACATTGACAGAAGTAACTGAACTGATTAATAACATCAATTATACACCCATACTATACCACGAACGCAACGAGCGAATTAAAAAACGCTCGTCACGCACACATTTGCTATACGAGTAATAGAACGAATTACAGAACCACTAACTATTTTTAAACACCCCGTAACAGTATACGTTACAATATTCACATTGCAAAATTAATTCACCTGTAAACACAGCAACTATAAATAGCTTTTATAGTTTTCTTATAACTGTTATAATACAGAAAATGGATCTATTCCCACCTGACATTATGAATTCTTGTTACATGGGGCAGCTCAACACTATAACCATGAATGTTGAATGTTTTGTTCTCTATGATATGACATAATTTTACACATTCTTACAATTACATATAACATTAATCATTATTCATACTTAGACGCAAGAGGTAAACAACAAAAATATAATTTCTATCTTTAAAATTTGTGGCTTCCATCACATAATCTCATAGCTTGAATGGTCTGCTTGAATGTTTGCTGTGTCTATGCTGTGGTGTGCCTCCATACCATGGTGCTGGAATGGTGGTTTAATTCCAGCATGAGATGCCTATCCACCACTAATCAATAGTGATTATAAAACTTACTGTATTGTATAAAACCTTATTGTATTATCTGGCCAAGTCGGTTATTTTGTGCATGTCAGTGAGCCTCCAGTTTGAGCAATCTTCTGATAGTTTAAATAATCTGTAACACATTTCATAGATAATTGACCTTGAAATGTGAACAATCAAAACAAAACTGTAAATCATTCCAGTAAACTCATAATTTCCTCTTGATTGTAAACACCAAATTATCATTAACTTCAGATGGCCACAGATGTACACTGTTGTAAAGGGTAAACTGTTATGTGTTATACTAAATTTTATGGTCACACCCCAACCATCTATCCATGCCACATCATGTAAATTTTCACACCTTCTTTATTAAACCGTCTGACCTGTTCTCTAACCCATGACCTCAATCACAGCAGCTGGCTTCCAAAAAGAGAGGTTATATAAGAGACTCCTCATCCACATAAAACACATAGTTATAAAGGTTGAGATTGGACCTCAACATACCCATTTGTGATTAACAGACACCATATGTAGTAGGGCAGGTCATGAACAGATGGCACTTGTTGCAATAACAATGATTTTGTATAGTGTTTTTAGCTACTTGATTCTAAAAGATTACTAGACGTATAGTATGTATAGTGGATGGAGATGGGTCAAGTTCTTGGACGTGTATCCCTTTCATGTCCTTCAATGTTCTCCCCTTCAATGTTGTACACTGTTGTAAATCGTAAACTGTTATGTATTATACTAAATTTTATGGTCACACCCCAACCATCTAAATTTAAATTCTCCTTGGTATAGTAAACTTTGTTTTTTAAGTCAATTCATTTGCATCACTGGATTAAATTTCTTCCATACTTGCAAATATTTAAGACCACATCTCTAATAAATCTTTAACCAACATGTTTACAGGGGCCTAATTATTATATGGTCACACGCTGCATGAGTGATAAAGTGTTCATAGGAATATAAATCACTATGCTGTTTTTTCTGGTTGTTCGGTGACAACTCTGCACACCACCCAGTCCTATTCGTCCAACACAAGACTCCCAAGCATGCGAATCTTCACACTGGGCATATCCACCTATTACAAAATGGCACACTTCAACAAGATATATATATATATATATATATATTGCGACAGTACAAAAAGATATGGTACTGTGCATTGCAAAACTAAATAAATAATTAATACAAATAAATAAAGCTATGGAATAGACATGATTCAGATTGCAAGCTGGATTGTTTAAAAAAAATAGGGAACGCACAATTCATGCATACACGCATATCTGGCCCACCTGTCACTGCGTTGTATACATGTGTATTTTGTTTGTGTGTGTGAAACCTGTCCGTTCCTGAACAGTAACCATTCCTTTTCAAATATTGATAGATTTTGTTTTATTTTAATTATAAGAAAAATATGTACGATATTGTAAAATGAAAGGCACCAGAGGGTGTAGAAAATAAAGGTGAACAAAGGGTTAAAAGACCGTGACAAAGTGACAGAAAGTGCAATTACTATAAGTAAAAAGTGAATAGCTCTTTTTCTAATTACAATAAAGAAGTGTAATTTACGTATAGTAAACATATAAAAGTTAGCGATCGATTGAGCATCGAGTAGTGTGAAACAGACTTCGTAATTCGCGAAGACAGGCGAAATTAGTGAATTGAACCAGAGAGGGGGTAAAGACGCTTCGACAAACTCTGACAAGATGAAAATTGTTCAGACCTGAGCTTCTGCACGACCTGGCTATAAATACCAGGTCGCGCTAATAAAGTTCCTTCTTCTATTTTCAACCATTGCCGTAGGAGGCTATGTCAGTCAACGACGCTATTTTAAATCTACAGTGAGAGTCATGGGACGAACTGGAAGTCCAACCAGAACGGCAGAGCACCTATGAAGAGGTTCGATGGACTCATGTACGATCCATGAGATGAGACGAGACAACTAGTAAACAGGACTAGCAGTGGAATCCTGGAAGAGGACCAGAGGACCAGAAGAACAAGAAGGACACAGACCGAAGACCAGAGGAGGACACACTGATAGTATCGCATCAAATGAGGTGATGAAAAACCATTTTTGTTAATTACAGACAATTGAAAGACTCTAATTAACATAGAATGAAAAACATTCGAACAGTTAATGAATCATAAAGAAATGTACATAAATGCAAAAGCAGACTGTAATGTAGAATAATAACTCATGTATAGGAATTAGTAGTTAAATCAAACATAAATGCTAAGAGAGAAATATTTGAGTTTAAATTAAAATAAATTAAAGTATTGTTAAAGTGTTTGTTTGATAAAGTAAAATGCATATGCAATAGTAAAGAATGAACATCAAATAAGATTAAATAAATTAAAATAACAGTAAATTCAGAATTACATAAAATAATATGAACTCGCAAAGATAACCACGCAATGAGTAAGCTGAGAGCAAAATATTTAATTAATTAAGATTAGATGATAAGGTTTATGCATACCATGTTATATACAATTTGTTAGCCATAAGTCATGTACGAATGGTTCATACAAACCATTGTTGTTCGAAATGAAAGAATTTTGTTTAATAAAAAATAAATAATGAAAAATTGTTTTAAAAATTTATAAACGCATCATCTTCTTGTTACGATTACACCCATGAACTCAATTTGTGTTGTTAGATAATCTGTCGCCCTGAACGTGGGGCCAGACACGACCATTTAACTATTTAAATTTCTTATAGCTAAATGTACGCTCTATAAATACAAGTGTGGTAAACATATAATATGTATAACAATTAAGACTCTTATGAAACATTCTCATATATTTTATTTTGTTGTGTATTATGACACAACTGCCGCTCAATGAAATAATATCATTTTAAAGGTGTAACTGTAATATTAAGAATAATAATAATTAATAAATATATTTTAAATAAATAAAATTAGTAATTTGGTTCCATAATAATAATATTTCAAAACATAATAAGGAATAAATAAATATAAATAATTCAACATGGCAGCAAAAGGAGGTTTTGATATGGAGTCATGTCGAAAAATGATGTGGGCCATGATGGACGAATTTAGCACAAAACAAGCAGAAAATTTAAATGAGAAACTAAACAAGCAAACAGAAAAACTGAAAGAGGAATTGAATCAAAATATAAATACACAGACAGAAAATTTAAATAAAAATATAAATAAGCAACAGAGGATTTAAAAGATTTAAATAATACACTAAGTGAAGTAAAACAAAGTATAGCTGATAGTAATAAACTGTTAGTAGAAAAAATTAACAACACAAATACACGCATAGCGGCAGTAGAAACTACAACTGAAACAGAACTATATGAACAAACGACTGTAATTGAGAATAAGAGAGAACAGACGTTCATAATTAATGATGATAATTCAAATGAGATAATTAACATCAAAGAATACAGAGTAGAATATAAGCAATCATACCTGGTAAACGATAATATCCAATTCGCTGTGCAAACTCACAGTGAAGCGATTAAAACAGTAACACGATTAAAACACAGCACTTGCGACGAAGATACGCACAACAATTATCGACCGAAGGGTAATGATAACAATAATTGTAACTATAATTATAAAAACTACAGAGATTATCATAAACGACGCACGAAAAAACAGTCAACTGTTTATATAGGCCCCATACAAACTACTAGTACGGAACGCATTCGTGACGAGAGAATAATGGAACGTGCGGAAAGAGACAGAATTGAAGAGAGAATTCGTCTGGTCAACTCATCGAATAAAATTCTCACCGTATGAACAAGTGAATTACACAGTGAATGCAGACGACACAGCGTGAGAAGCGGAAGTTGTTAGGTGTCGGCGACTATACTACAAGGAAACAATGCCCGGCATCTAGTCGAACAATACAACGCATTGTGTAGTCTAAACTAGGGTGAATTAGAGACACTCAGCGCCCTAATGTAAATAGAAATTATTTTGAAAATATTACTGTTTGAATTATTAATAAGATAAGGAATTGAATAATATGCGAATAATAATATGTTAATGATAAGATATAAATGAGCAGAAAATTGCCATCTCGAAGGAGATAATGTAAAGAAGTCTTATATAATAACACGAGATTGTAGCAAAAGTGCGTAAGAAAGAAAATATACAAATGAATAGAATCAAGAATAACTACCAGCAATATGAGGTACACAACTATTCTCTTTAGACTGGTAAAGCAAGATTGGAAGGTGGTATTATCTAATAAAATGTTGCTTAAAATTACTAAAAACCCATACATGAAAGCGTAGAATATGCATCAGCTTTGAAAATGTTATTTATGTCTGTGAGAATATTTCAACTATTAATAATATGTTTAAGAGAGTTAGAAATGAGCTAAAGAAATGTTATGATTGTCAGACGGCTGGTCAAGCAAAAACTTCATACTTACGTGGAAATGCAAGGACACAGAAAGAAGCAACAGTGGAAGTATAAGGGCAGAGACTACTTAGGACCCACTACTACGATTAAAACATCGATTGGGTTAAAAACATAATAGTTTGTATATAGACGTGTTCCTAAGGCAGTTCATCTGTATTCTATCATGTGACCCACAACAAAGCTACAAAATATTCTGTTACGGAAGTGTATTTCAGCACATGGTAAGAATGAAGAAAATTATTAGCGATCAGAAAGTAAATGTAAGAGTGAAGATTGGAATAAAACGTTACGAGAAGATGGAAGTCAACCCATACTCACAGATATATGACGACGCAAGAGGGAGAGAAGTCGGTAAATATCACGCCAGTTCGTTAAGGAAATTTTATTCATGAATAACTGGTTTACTAGAACAATTGAAGTAGCAACAATTGAAGTGTACCACAACACCGCATTGACTCTACTTGCATAGAGGGGGAAATATTTGCTTAAACCCACCAAATAAGGGTAAAAATTGAAGAAGCACATATTCATTATTATTCCCACATAAAATAAATAAATGGGTTTGTAAATAAAAACAACACCATATTATTTGTCTAATAAAAAGGCAGAGAAAACAAAATGTTTTATTTGGTATTAAAATTTTGTTCACCAAGCAGGGAAATAATGCGACAGTACAAAAAGATACGGTACTGTGCATTGCAAAAATAAATAAATAATTAATACAAATAAATAAAGCTATGGAATAGACATGATTCAGATTGCAAGCTGGATTGTTTAAAAAAATAGGGAACGCACAATTCATGCATGTACACGCATATCTGGCCCACCTGTCGCTAGCGTTGTGTACACGTGTATTTTGTTTGTGTGTGAAACCTGTCCGTTCCTGAACAGTGACCATTTCTTTTCAAATATTGATAGATTTTGTTTTATTTTAATTATAAGAAAAATATGTACGATATTATAAAACGAAAGACACCAGAGGATGTAGAAAATAAAGGTGAACAAAGGGTTAAAAGACCGTGACAAAGTGACAGAAAGTGCAATTACTATAAGTAAAAAGTGAATAGCTCTTTTTCTAATTACAATAAAGAAGTGTAATTTATGTATAGTAAACATATAAAAATTAGCGATCGATTGAGCATCGAGTAGTGTGAAACAGACTTCGTAATTCACGAAGATAGGCGAAATTAGTGAATTGAACCAGAGAGGGGGTAAAGACGCTTCGACAAACTCTGACAAGATGAAAATTGTTCAGACCTGAGCTTTTGCATGACCTGGCTATAAATACCAGGTCGCGCTAATAAAGTTCCTTCTTCTATTTTCAACCGTTGCCGTAGGAGGCTATGTCAGTCGACGACGCTATTTTAAATCTATAGTGAGAGTCACGGGATGAAGTGAAAGTCCAACCAGAACAGCAAAGCACCTACGAAGAGGTTCGTTGGACTCACGTATGATCCACGAGATGATATGAGACAACTAGTAAACAGCACTAGCAGTGGAATCCTGGAAGAGGACCAGAGGACCAGAAGAACGAGAAGGACACAGACCAAGGACCCAAGGAGGACACACTGATAGTATCGCATCAAATGAGGTGATGAAAAACCATTTTTATTAATTACAGACAATTGAAAGACTCTAATTAACATAGAATGAAAAACATTCGAACAGTTAATCAATCATAAAGAAATGTACAAAAATGCAAAAGCAGATTGTAATGTAGAATAATAACCCATTGTAACGGGACGGTTAAGCCTACCCAGGGGTAATATGGGGAAAATAGACACAAAAATAATAATTGTGAATTGTATTTGGAAATCATAACGACGTATGCAATGTGAATTAGTTATGTCAAGGTCGCCAGCGGAACGTAAGAGAAACAGTTACTTTAGCCGTATGACATTTGAACTTTGTAAACCGAGGTCATGACATATGACGTCACGGCCGAACCTTTAAATACATCACTTGGAATGTTGATCCAAATTAATAATACTGTCAAATCTGGCTTAAAAACACAAGTAGAACAATAGAGTGAAATCACGTGACTCCTCCGCTACCTCAGAAATTGAGGAAGTAAATTTCGCCCCAGTCGACAAGATACTCCCGTGCTGTACAGCCGTTTTAAAAGTTCTGGAACAAAATTGCGGGCGCCCGTACATAAAAATGTGATTTTTTTTAACGAAAATAGTATTTGAAGTCACGATGTAAAGACATTGTGATAAATTTAAATTGGAGTGACAGTTTCGTCTAGAGACAAAAAGTGAAAACAGGGAATCAGCAATGTAGTGCGCGTGAAGAGGGGACATCTTATGGACGTTTTCAAACCAAGGACTGCATAAGGGAAGTAAATTATTCAAAATTACAAGTTAAATTAATCAAAATTATGCAAAATTAAAAAATAAAAATAAAATGAGCTCAAAAGGGAAATCTAAAAAATGTACTGGGTGAGAGTGTGAGTGTATCATAATCAAAATAAGGGGTGCTGGTTTGCGTAGAACCATAAGTTGATATATATATATATATATATAGAATTTTGATGAATTTTAGGTATAATTTCCTGTTATCAAAATATAGTATTTTTTGTACAAATGGGGAATTAAATGCCTTGAAATGATTTGTAATACAATAACTAAAGTAACTGACAGTATAGGGAAAAAAGAGAAAATACATTAATTTGATTCGATTTAAATAAAAAAAAGATTCTTTTGAGAAACAATTGTGTAAGTTATTTACCAAAAAATCAACCATTTCTGTTTTCCAAAATACGCTCAATGAACTCTGGACCTAGTAAGTATTTAATTACGAAGTTTGGCAACAATTAAAAGATGGCGTCCGAAAGCAGACATAGGCCATAACAGCTTCGTTGGTAAACAAAACAAAGTTTAAGGTAAATAATAAAAGTTACATCATGTATAGGAATTAGTAGTCGAATCAAACATAAATGCTATGAGAGAAATATTTGAGTTTAAATTAAAATAAATTAAAGTATTGATAAAGTGTTTGTTTGATGTTTATAAATTAAAATAAATGAGAATAATTGATAGTCTTTGTTTGATATGATTTTAAATACAAATAAATGAGAGTAATTGATAGTCTTTGTTTGATAAAGTAAAATGCATATGCAATAGTAAAGAATGAAAGTTAAATAAGATTAAATAAATTAAAATAACAGTAAATTCAGAATTACAGAAAATAATATGAACTCGCAAAGATAACCACACAATGAGTAAGCCGAGAACAAAATATTTAATTAATTAAGATTAGATGATAAGGATCTTACAATACTTGGTAAGATCTTTGAGAAGCTGTTTTTAAAACGACTTATGCCAACAATTGTAGAAAACAACCTAACTCCGGATCACCAATTTGGCTTTCAAGAAAAGCACTCTATGGTAGATCAAATACACAGACTAACAAATGTTATCAATAAATCATTGGAATCGAAGATGTTCTGCTCAGGTGTGTTTCTCGATGTTTCCCAGCCATTTGGCAAAGTCTGGCATCTTGGACTCTTATACAAAATAAAGAAAAATCTGCCACATAATTATTACCGTATTCTACATTCCTACTTAGTGGGCAGAGTGTTTCAAGTCAAGTACTCGGATGCTACTTCTCCTCTATTACCAGTGGGGTCAGGTGTTCCGCAGGGTAGTGTCCTGGGTTCTCTGCTCTACCTCCTGTTCACCTCGGGCTTACCGTCAGCAAGTGAAACCACTGTTGCTACCTACGCTGATGACACAGCAATCCTAGCTACACACTCCGACCTCTCAATAGCATCTCTTATAGTACAAGAATCATTAAACAGCGTACAGTTATGGCTTGATAAATGGCACATAAAAATCAATTCATCCAAGTCAGTCCACGTTACCTTCACCACACGTAAGGCAAACTGCCCTCCAGTATCAATTAACGGTCAACCAGAACTGCAAGCTGAAAGTGCTAAGTACCTTGGGATGCGTCTGGACAGGAGACTAACATGGAAAAAACATATAACATCTAAGAAGATTGAAATTAATCACAAGGTCAGAAACATCTGTTGGCTGATAGGCAGAAAATCACGGTTCTCGTGAACAAACTGTTGATCTATAAACCAGTTCTTAAACCGGTATGGACTTATGGTATTCAACTTTGGGGTACTGCTAGTATGAGTAATATTGAGATTATCCAGTGCTTTCAGTCCAAAACTTTAAGATCATTAGTCGACGCTCCATGGTTTGTCTCCAACAACTCTATACACCGCGACCTCAAAGTTCCAACCGTGAGAGAAGAAATCATGCGCCTCTGCAGGACTCACATCTCCAAATTAGAACAGCATTCTAACCACCTGGCAATTAATTTGTTGGACAACAGTGAAGATATTTATAGACTAAAAAGGCACAAACTATTAGACTTACCATTCAGATTTAACTAATAATGTATTCCCTGTATTTTCTGTATTGTAATGTCTGTGATATCTGTTCTGTATGTTTTTGTATTCGTGTCATTATTAAGTGTTAATGTCAACCTGTATATGTGCCTTATGGGCCCAGTGTTTAACATTTGAACTTATTGTATCATGCCAGCAGGAAGTGGAAGTGATTTTTGTTCATTTGTTTACATGTTTTTATCATTTATTTTTGTAATTTGTGTATCTCTTTAATCTATTTATCAAAAACAAGAAGAGCTATCAATGGTCAGCTCTTCATAATCCTGTATGTGTGTTGTCAGCCAATTTGTTAAATGTTCGCTTAGTCGAACAGATTACAGATCTCCAATAAATTTAAAAAAAAAAGTATCTTTACAGTTGCTTTTTATCTGTTGTCTCTTTATACTTGCAAACCTTCCCAATAAGAAGTTTTTATTCATATTTTGTTCCGACAAATAACTGCGGCTATCAGCTTGTGATCACAACAATAGTAACAGCAATGGTCTATCACATCCACTTGATCAATCTCTCCTTCGCTTTCCTCAATTGCTTATCATAAACGTCTCAGTGTACAGGGAACGTGTCGTTTCTTGCACATTAGGTCGTCCATTTATTTGACTTGGTCTGTCTGGTTTCACGCGTTTGACATTTTGTCTTGAGAATACCAAAAAGAAAGTAGGTTGTGCCTCTTTTAAAAATAAACTGGTCATTGTAAAGTCGTCCGCTGGACAAATTGTAATAAAATGGACAAATCCGCTCGTCTTTTAGGTAAGCGGTACGGCAAATGAATCTTCATCATTTCGGACACAAAGAAGAATTCCGAGTCGTTGATGCAATTTGCATACAATGTAGACAGTAGGCACAGTGGGGATGAAAGTGCATATCGAAAAATTACTCTTTCGTCAACAATTTCACAAAAATTCTTAAAAACAGACAGGTATGATTTAGACCTTGTGTACACTGCAGACAAAGCATTGTGATAAAAGGCTGCAGTGTGAGACAGTGAGTCAACAGGATCAAGATAAAACATACGCGTAAATATTCGAGTAGTCGCCTCGGTAAAACAGTGGACAGCGTCATGGAAACGTGATAAGTCTCATTTTCTGCAGTCTTATTTTTGTCATCTCAACTTTCCTTTTAAGCGAACCCGTACCAGCTTGATAGATTTTTAAATTATAACGGTAGGGGTGGGGGGGCTTAATCTTAATCTTAAGATGTCATGTTCCTACTTTCGTGCTATTTCATCAATAAGGAATACTCTTTTACATCTCTTACATTTTGTCAGCGCTGATTCACAATCGCTTGATCAGTATCAATTAGATGGTGTGGGTTTTCTTTTGTTTTTCAAACCATTTAAATACTGTTGTACCCTAGGATATACGAGCGTATATCGAGGGGAGTTTGTTGTTACTGGTACTGCTTCTCATAAGGAAATTGTTATGAAAGGGTGAGTGATCACGCCCACAGACAGTAATATAACTGGATGAAAAGGCGGTTTACCTACATTGTTGTTTACCTTAGAATTATTGAAGGTTTTGACAGTATAATGCATCTTCATTTCAAATTGTATGTGTAAACTGACTAAATATTGTAAGTAAATATAACAATGTACATATATGAATTATTATGCTTTGCGTATGCCCATATGGCGGACATGCATGTTCGTGTTAATCTGTGTATGTATTCATTTTAGAGTTTTAAACTTTTGTGTGTCTACTCCCGTGTATATTTAAGTCACATGGTGACAACGTAACAACGTGGACGAGGCTTACAACTCATTTGTTTAAACTTTTTTTAAAAACCACATAGCTAACAAAACCGCACCGAAGAGATTTGAATGCGAACAATTAAACAGCGCCCATCCTAAAATAATGATGAATAACAAAGATTGGATCAAGATAAAAGTTTTCGTGCAAAACACTTACACAAAAAAGTAAAGTGTACCAGTGAATATGTAACATTTTTTTTATGGTCATTCTAGAGAACCTCTCAAGAAGCCTTCCACTAGCATGGGTAAAAATCGGATAAGACAAAAGAACTTCTGTATCTACTGCGAGACTGCAGTAACTAATTTTTCTCGACACGTCATCCGTAACCATAAACTGGAGATCGATGTACAACAAATATTGTCAAAACCAAAACTCAGTAATGACCATAAGAAGCTGCTGACATTGTTATGAAACAAAGGTAATTTTTTAGAAAACGTAAATAGATACACAAAACCAATGAAAATGCCCTCAGGTCCTATTGATTCTGACAAGTATTTGCCCTGCTCTTCATGTTTAGGCTTTTACTCGAGGAAAGCTGTGGAGGCATCGCAAGAAATGCGTTCAGGTAGAAAGTAGTAGAAGTAAGAGTCACCAAGTTGATGGTCAAACTCTGTTATTGCGTAACTATCAATATGATCAGCAACTGAAAGAGAAAGTTTTTCCACAGATGAGGGCAGATACCATATCACTGGTGGCCAAAGCCGACAGACTCACATGTGCTTATGGTGCCCGTTACTTAAAAATCCACAGAGGAAATCAATTCATCACAGTAACTTCTCGGAAAATGAGAGAACTTGCTAAATTATTACTTACACTTTGAACCTTGAACTCATCCATTACTGATCTCTTTTCAGCTCTACAGCCACATTACAACACTATAGTTGAAGCTACAAAGCACACAGCTCAGTACGACGTCCAAAAATGTGTGTATAAATCTCCAACCTACGAAGTGAATATTAGCAGTGCGCTAAAGAATTGTTGTGTGATAGCCATCAATTTCGCTCTGAAGAAGAAGGCTATCATTCCCAATCTGCACTCGGAAGAGGTTGAAGCAAACTTAAAGACTTTAATGCAATTGATTGAAACTAACTGGAGATACGATGTATCCAGCCAGGCTGCCGACGATCTCAATGTGAAGACTTGGAACAAGGTCTCTCTAGTGCCACTAGCATCTGATTTAAAGAAACTTAAAACCTATTTGGTCACTACTGGTAACTCAGCAGCTTCTACATTACGTGAACATACTGATGATGAGCGCGCTTTCATGAAACTATGTAACGGTACAGAATTGTATGTTCAAAGTAATATTTTAAAGACTGTAATCCCTACGTAGCCAGCATTCACCTTTTTGGAACCTCGATTTCATCAACCACATGCAGGGTTATTACAAAACAATACGCCTGTGTTTTGTCTTTGGACTCAGACAGGCTAGACACATTGCGTAATGACATACCGTTTTGTGGCAGCAGTGAATCACGGAACAAATGACGCCAAGTCATAGATTTCACCAGGCAGTAAGATGTTGCCAAACTCGCTGTCCAGATTATAGCGCCTTTTAAAAGCACCAATGGGAGCGCGGACTGGTGATCATGTGACCAGATCCAACGCAACCGAATTACTGACTTGGCGCAGTAATGAGTTAGTTCTACTACAACTCATGGCCGCGCAGCTAGCCAATTAACCATCTAAGTGCTCAAGCAAAAGTTACGTCGGCCGACGAAAAAATTATATTGTCAAGTGAGTCAAAAAGACAGTGAAGTATGTGATCCGAAGCATTCAATAACAACGTCAAAATTAAACAGTGAAAACAAATTTACGGTGTGTCAACCAAAAGGAGCGAATTTGTAGCAATAGTGCAACAGCGGAGAGCATCCCTCGTTAAGTATCGACTGACTTTCCATTATAAAATCATGTAAAATCTTTTGAAATATAATTCATCATAGATAAAGGGTTAAACAAGATTAATTAATAAGAGATCTCTAAGGGAAAGGGGTTTTTTTATAAAATAAAGAAAGGGGAAAAAAATATAAAAGGAGTACTGATTCATTAAATAGAAGTCATTATAGTTAATTCAGAATTAATTTAAGGAGTTTTTTTACGTATACTTGTTTTTGATTGATAATTATTTGTAATTTATTGGTAACCGCAAGCAAAGGTGGAGCCATAAACAATACAATCACCTGTTGTATTATGAGTGCATAAAGTAAAGATAATGATATGAGTGCTTAATAAAAAAGAAAGATAATTTGTTAGAATCCGAAAATTTTTGTGTTAGCGTAATTATTTCGTAACTCAAATCCAGATAATCCTTTCTGCAGCTGTGTTCGTCTGTAAAACCCAGGAGAAGAACCCTAAGGTAAGATATTGCTAATTGAAGTAAATTATATTGTTTCAACTAGTGGAAACTGTGTACTGTAAGATAATATTACTAAACAGGAGACGGCCAGGTGAACTGCAAAGGTTACAAAAGTTGTGGGAACCAGCCACGTGATGGATACGAAAAAATCTTAGAATAGATTAGTCCGACAGAAAATATTCTAATAGATCAATTCAAATGCGTAGTAATAAAAGGAAAAAGGAACCATGGGGTACCCGTGCTGTTCAGCGCAGATATTCAGGATCATATACAACTATTATTACAAGTTCGCTCTTACTTTATTTCAAGTGACAACACTTATTTATTTGCGAAGCCGCAATCCAGTATTCCACTGTGTGGCTATAACGTCTCAAGAAGCCTTCCACTACCATGGATAAAAAGCGGATAAGGCAAAAGAACTTCTGTATCTACTGTGAGACTGCAGTAACTAATTTTTCTCACCACGTCATTCGGAACCATAAACTAGAGATAGACTTCCAACAAATACTGTCAAAGCCAAAACTCAGTAATGACTGTAAGAAGCTGCTGACATTGTTATGAAACAAAGGTAATTTTTTAGAAAACGTATATTGTAATCGGACGAATAACGTGTGTGTATTTCGTGGTTACTTCTGCCACCCATTGGATGCGTCAATTTATAACGTATTATTCTTCTTCGGGGTGTTATCTTAAAAGTTATTATTATGTTTATTATTATAATCGAATTTACGTTACGTTTAATTAACTTGAACCAAAATAAATAAAAGAGTGGTTATTGTTTAAATTTAAATTTGTGGTCAAAGTATTAAAAGTCTCATTAAAACAAAAGTCATCTATGGGTGAAGTGTTCCTTGGAGATAACTCAATGTTGAGAATGGTTGTTTCTACTTGAAGGTGACCAATGTAGTAAAATATTTTACCATACAACATTCAAGTTACTCACAGTGTTTACAATGGTTTGAATACTCTTGTTTTTTAAAGAATTCCCTTGTATTAAACAAAAAATAATAAAGTTGGTTATTTTTTAAATGTTAGATTATCTTAAATTAAAACATGAAATATGGCAGTTGATTACTTGATAGTAGATCTCGTCTGGTTGAAACTGGTTGTAGAAACTTCTTCTGATTACAGGTAGTCTGAGTAAGTCAAGTCCTGTACAGTCTGGACAATATCATAAACAAACATATACTTTTACGTACCTGATTGCGTTTACTTGAAGCTCACTAAACTGTCAACTCAGCTTACATTCATCAACTCCCTTTAGTTGCAAGGTTATGTCACCTTGTTTATTAAATTAATGGGCGCCACACAGATTTATTCAGGGAAAATCCCGTGTAAAACCCGTTCATAAAAATTAATAGATGAATTGAAAATTTAAAATAGTTGAATACCACTTTTTGGCTATGTTATTCCAATGTGTCAAACACAACAGAAGGTTGTTTAAGTTTAATAAAAGAAACTATTTAATTATTCAGAAAAAATAAAATAAATCAAATCAGGTGATGCTGTTAATAATGGGTTTATTTGCACCCTTCTAGTGAATTCAAAAAATACACATAATATAACATATAAAGTTGTACAATGAAAACTTAATTATTATATGCCTCATACGGCTGGCTCAGAACATGAGTTATAAATTTGGTTAAGTCAAGATACTATTTATTGTAATATAAAATTATTACAATTATTACTATTAGTATTATTGTTATTATTATCGATATTATTATTATTATTATCTCAGTAGTGAATTCTTTGAGACACGAAAGAAAACAATTATGCCTACACAGTATCCAATGATACAATTGATCAAAAAAGTTGAAGTTACTTTGACCAAGTAATAAAAATAAAAAAAACGATCTATTGTAAGATCGTGCGTTTCTTTAACGCTTGCTTTTCTAATGACAATATTATTCAATTGAGGACCCTTACCACTAACATATAGCTTACTTACTAATAACAAATTTGAATAAAAAATTGAAACGTGGTGTAATCGTAGATACTGTTTTTGTGTTTTGCGTCAGTACAGGTTATGGTAGCAAAATACAAGTTATTGCGCTCAGATCAAGTATAATAATGATTGCACTTTTACCTTCGTGGTTTTAATTATTTTAATTAAAACCTTTTATCACTTAAGTAATCGGATTATAGAGATTACTTTCTTTCAGCACTAATTCGCACAAGAACAGAAATTCGATCCTCTTCTGATAAAAATGGATCGTGAATACTGACAATAAATTCTTTTCTGTTCGTTATTCCCGCACAAAATTAAAATAAACTGCACTTGAACACTGTAGATGATTGATGATGCACTTGAAGTAAAGTTTCCCGTTGTTAACTATTGGTTCCAGAGTACAAGGTAACTGACGCTATGTTATAAGATGAAACATGACGGAGACGAGCGTACGTCTGTTCAGCTCGTTAGATGATAAAGGTCTCCCTCAAAATTCGCCGGTCTGTCTTTTTATACCCACCTGTTGGATTGGGCTTAGGTAAAATTATCATTTTATAACTAATTTTCCTATTGGTCCAGACAGGTAAGACGAAAAATGACGTATCACTTTTTGGCGGTTGGTATCGGTTTTCTAACCGTCGAATGTTGAGATGATTGACAGGTCGCCTCTGTTGTCATTGTTATTATTATTGGTACAAGATTCCTGATATACATTTATAAAATGATGCTAACAGTTGTCATACACTTAATACCGTCACGATTGAGTTGATATTATTATCAAATTAAAGATTGTTTTGTTTCCTTTAAATTGATATCACTCGATCTCGGATTATCTTCACCTTAACCGACATTGTTAGGAAATCAATGTTCGGGTACACTATTCTTACTGTCGTCTGCTCTTTATGAGTCGCCGATTTTACACTTTTTAGTTAACCTTTCTCGTTTCCACATAACATTTTATTAAACAGATGTTTATGTGTGGACTCCATTAATACTGTACTGACGTTTTTTTTCACTGAACTTTACTTTTACACCTTAATTCTATACATAGTAATAAATGAACCTACTGACTAATGACATTTTGTTTACTGTTAGTTAGTTTTGAACTACTATTTACAAATAAAATCGTGGCTAAACCTATCGTTTTAATATCATTTTTCGTTATGTTAATGCATAACCATTGTTCTGGTGCATTTTATTTTGCACTGGTGATAATTATTAATAGTCACTTTATTGACTGATGTTTGGTCTAAGTTTGTTAAGTGTAGAATATCGCCTACACTGAAATTTGGCCTTTATAATGCCTATGGGTTCTCAATTTGGTAAATTACAGAGACATCTTATTGGTATAAGATTCTCTTATATAGTCAGCTCTCTTTTCTGACAGGTATATTTGATGCAGAAATACATCTTAGTTCCTACAATATAGCCATTGTTAACATTGGTTTTGGCCTTCATTATCTACTGTTCATAGTCACATTTAAAATCAGAAAAATGCTGATTTTGCTTTCACAGTATTTAACTGCTAATTCGTCTGTTTTTTGTTTATAAATGACATTCAGTTTACATTAACCATTTACTGAATTGACAGTTGAATTTAAATCTATTCTGTCCATTAGTTCGTTTTAGTCTCAGTCTAGTTGTAGTGTCAAACAGCTATTGCGTTACTGTTTCCCATGGCACTTCTGCTTTATTCTTCTCTCTTGGTTTCTTCTTTCTTGTTTATTTTGACTAGTCTATACCTATTTACATGTTTATTTTGTTTTCTGAAATCTAATAACATACACTTAGGTTAGGTGACATCTTGTGATGTTACAATATAGATGCTCAAAACCAATGACAATGCCCTCAGGTGCTATTGATCCCAACAAGTATTTGCCCTGCTCTTCATGTTTAGGCATTTACTCGAGGAAGCAGCTGTGGAGGCATAATAAAGACTGGCTCAATACAACAGTGTTCATGCAAAACACTTTCACAAAAGTGTAGAGTGTACCTGCGAATTTATAATAGTTTTTTTTTAGTTTCAGTAGCAGTGACAGGCGTAACAAGAGAGTACCGTTGCCACAGGTAACGATACCATTACCTTTCACCGCAAGGGGCTGGAAATTTTCGGCTACCCACGTGGTTCCGTAGCAAGTGAGTTTAAGAATTTCTTTCTGTATTACTGGCATAGTAGCCTCTGTGCAACAATAAATCTCTTCCTAGCAGCAATTGGAATAAATTTCTTTCTCAT
Organism: Magicicada septendecula; assembly: GCA_034769895.1. Lineage (NCBI taxonomy): Eukaryota > Metazoa > Arthropoda > Insecta > Hemiptera > Cicadidae > Magicicada > Magicicada septendecula. Next base: position 205,386,415 of record CM068370.1, on the reverse strand, counting down.
AAGCTTGAACGCACTAATCGGAAAAAAATTTCCTATAGTGGTGTGCAACAGTGTTATTTCTGTTTGCTATTGTAACCACTAACACAGCTTTATTCAATTTATGAACTGTTGAATAAAGTAGAGGGACAATTTCTCAGAAAAAATACCAAAATGAGAGATGTTATTTCACTAACTGAAAGACTCACCGTAACTCTAAAATAAGTGGTTTTAAAAATTACTTGGTTGTTTATTCTCCATTGTTTATTTATCTAGAGCATGGTTATTTCACAATGTAGTTAAACACAGTAGATGGCTGAATGTGTCAAATGGAATTATAAACACAATTTTAGAAGTCTGAAGACTTATTCTCTCATGTGTGCAATCTACTCGCCAAGAATTTTTCCTGGCTCAGCAATTTCTACAACTGTATGCGCAGCAAATTTATAAAAGCGTTAAAACTTGAAAGTTTTCATACTACATGTTATAAAAACATGTTGTTGAACTTTGAAATGATCTGAGCTGTCGAAATGACCTGATGATTTATTTTTGAAAAACTTTTATCGTTATATAAATATGCAATTTTACACGTGACAACTATTCTTAGAAGATTTTAGGTGTAAAAGTTATTTCTCAGCGATTTTAAGATAATCTGTATTCAATTTTTCTTGCTTGCTTTAAACTTTCATTTAACGTACATCAATTTCAACAGACATTTGAAATTTTTCTGTTTTCTATTTTATATTGTAGTTTAACTAATTTTAAATTTTAAATTTAAATGACTTAAAATGACTACATAATTTTGTTATTCACATTTATTATATGAATATCAATATTATCATCAGAGGTAACTTCAAAATTAATTAATTATGAATTCAAAAGTAAGCCTACTTTCTTAACTTAATAGAGTAAATTCCATGGTACGCAATACATTAGTGTAGTTATGTAGTAATTTTGTACTTTTATTTTACAGACGTAAAATAATTAATAGATAGTATCTATCTCTACTGAAATAATAAACACTACTGTGTAAAATTATAGTAACACAAGATTATTATTTATGTATACACATTATTTTAAATTTACATAAAGCAATTAAGTCATAAATTTACCTAGGATGATAAATATAACTATCAGATTACATACGACAAATTACAAATTTAGGCCTAATCCTCCTGTTAAATACATAAGTCCAACTCACAGTCAGTAACTGGACTGAATGTGTAAATGGCCTGAAAGTGGAGATGTCACGGCACCGCGCAATGCAGTGTGAAAAGCTCCATTTACGGCAATGGTAATTAAACGCCGTGTACAGCATGGCGGGTTGATATGGGCCGTGGTGCTAAAAAAGTTGTAGTTGAACTTCTGAAAGGTGTAACGGGGCTATTTTAAAGGGTATAAAAGTTCATCAATTTATAAAGTGTCTGGAACTGATTGGTTTGGACATCCTTTGCGGTCACTCAAACATGCTTGTTCGACACCCTGTATTAAGATCCGTGCCAGTCAGAGTAAGGCACAAAACGATAACGATGGAATGTGACTGTAAATGTGCGCCCGTGCGCCGGTGGCGATAATCTCGACACCAAACTCAACAACCGAACTGAACAACACGTGCCTAATTAGACTGGCCACGTGAGCGCCTCAGCCAATCACAGCTCGAGCTGGCGGAAGTGAGCATCACGGACACTGTAACATAACAAAATGTTACCTAACCTAAACGTATACTGTCAGATGTTATAAGGACAGAACAATAATGTAAATAGGGAATATAATGATAAGAATAAACAAGAAGAGAAGAATCAAGAAAGAAGAATGAAGCAGAAGTACCACATGAAACAGTAAACCCAAATACTGTTTGACACTACAACCAGACAATGACTAACTCAAACTCATGGACAGAGTAAATTTACATTAAGCTGTCAATCAAGTCAGTAGATAATGAAAACAGAATATGATATGTAAATAAAAAGTGAATCAATAAGAATCTGAATACTGTGAAATCAGAATTAGCATTTTGCTGATAATAAATTTAACCATGACTAGTAAATTATGAATGCCAAAAACTAAGATTAGCAATGGCTACAAAGTGAGAACAAAGATATATTTCAATATCAAATATACTTATGAGAAATAAAAACCGTTTGTGAGAGGGAATCTTATACGAATAAGGTACCTCAACGAATTACCGAATTGAGAACCAATAAATGTTGTTAAGGCAAAATTCCAGTCTAGACGGTATGTCTTAACAAGGCCTAGACAAAGCAATAATCAGTGAGTTGATTATTGGGAGGTAACGTAAGTGTAAATTAAATACACAGAACAATTGTTATGCTCCAACATAACAAAAAACATTATTAAAATGATATATTTAATCATAATTCAATTGTTAAATAGTAGAATAGAACGAGTTAGCACAAAACGAAATATCATAGTAATAAGAATCGTTCATTACAATGTATAAAGTTAATGTGTATTCATAATGTTCAGTAATTGAAGGTCAGTACAGAGTTAATAGTGTTCCCACATAAACGTTTGAGTAATAAAATGCTATGTGAACACAAACAATATTAATCAAAGTGTAAAATCGCCGATTCAGGTAAACAGACAACAGTGCAAAATAGTGTACCTGAACATTGATTATATAGCAGTGTCAGGAAAAGTGAAATTAACTCGGTATCAAGTGATATCAAATTAAAGAGGACAAAATAATCTTTAATTTGATGATGATATCGACCCAATCGCAACTGTATTAAGTGCGGGAAAGGTGTTAGCATCATTTGCAAAATGTGCATCAGAAGTTTGTTTACTAATACCAACAACAATGAAAGCTAGCTGTCACCTCAGAGCTTGGCGGTTAAAAAACCGTTATTAACGGCTATACAATCAATACGTCATACTCATCACACCTGCCAGAACCAATCACAAAATTAGTTAGTAATTAACATTTTTGCCTAACACCGATCGACGGGCGGGGTATATAAGAGGATGTAACCGATTCTCGATAGACACTTATCACTTCATACAGCACGGAACGTGTGCTCGCCATCTCAACATTTTTAATAACGGTTAGCGTCATCAACATAGTACATCGAAGGAAATAGCTCAACACCAAGAAACAACTACTTCAAATTATTCTACAGAAAACAATAGTGATTATGTGCAGTATTATTTCATTTTTGTGCGGGAAATACTGAACAGAAGTAATTAACTAAGGTTATTTATGATCCATTAAGGTAGAAGAGGATCGAAATACTCTGTTCTTGTGCGAGTGCAGTGTAAAATGATAATCATTATAATCCGATTATCAAGGTGCAAAAATGAGTTTTAATTAAATAATTAAAACCAAAAGGTAACAGTGCAACCATTATTCATTTTCACTATGAGCACCATAACCTGTACGTTTTTATACACTGATCTGTACTGACGCAAAACACAGAAACATTTCAATGTTACACCATGTCTCAATTTATTTTATGAATTTGTCATTAGTAATTAAGCTGAATGTTAGTTCTAAGTGTTCTCAATTTATAAACTTTGTAATTCAGAAATCAGGCATGACGAACGCATAGCCTATCAAATAGGTTATTTTTATCTGTTTACTTTATGAAAGTAACGTCAAAACATTGTTGATCAATTTTATATCAGAAAATTATTAGATGTTGTGTAGGCATAACTTTCTTTTTCGTGTCTCAAAGAATTCACTCCTGACATTTCAATAATTTTAATGTTAAAAATAATAAAAATCTGGACTTAGCCAGATTTACCAAATATGATCTGAGCAAGCCTTATAGGGTTTATAAGAACTTATTCATGATTGTACATCATTATATGTTTTTAATTGTATTTGTTTTGAATTCTCTACCAAGGGTATGAATAAAACCCATAATTAACAGCATAACTCGACTTAATTTATTTCTAACAGATAGTTAAATATTTTATTCAGGAAAGCTTAAACAACCTTCAGTTGTGATTGAATATATGGAATAGCATTGCCATAAAGGTAACAAACAATTATTTTAAACTTTTTTAACTCATTAATTGATTCAATACATGGGTTTTACACGGGATTTTCCCAAAATAAATCCGTGTGGCGCCCACTAACAAACAAGGCAATCTAACCTCGCAACTAAAGTGAGTTGGTTTTTTGTAAACTGAGTTGACAGCTTACTGAACTTCTAGAAAACACGACAGGTACGTGAAAGTATATTGTGTTTATGATATTGTCCAGACATTACTAGACATAACATACTCAGACTATTATCGACCTGGAGGAGAAGTTTCACAGCCAGTATCAACAAAACGATCATCATCATCAAGCGACCAACTATTATACTTTACTGTTAAGTTTAAGCAAACCTAGTATTTAAATATTACCAACACAACTATTTTATTTGTTTGATTCAAGGGAATTCTTTTCAGACAATTATAAATACACAATTGTAAACACACTTTGAGTAACCTCGAATGTTACATTTTAAATCACTTTACAAAATTAGTAACCTTCAACTAGAAACCACCACAAACATTAACACATGTCAAACTAATATATCAAACATAATTAAATTTTATTTAAACCATACTTTCTAAATATATTACAAATCGACGCATACAACGTGTGGCAGGATAATCATACACCGTATTCGATCGATTTATTTACCATATAAATCTAATTTTAAACCACCGAAATTCGTTTACTTATAAATTGGCTAGCCCAACAGTGTGGCTTTTAAACGTAATTAAATTGTATTTAAAACAAACTAATAGAAAAAAATCATTCGTAAGTATATTACAAATTGACGAACCCAACACGGGGCTTTTAAGAATAAAGGAAGGACCCCATTTTTATTATATTACAAATTGGCGCACCAACTAGTGTGGCTTAAAAATATTAAATAAAAATATTTTTTATATTTTATAACAGCCCGGTAGACACGAAAGAATAAACATGCCACACACCCATCAATATGATACGAGATATAAGGACAGTAGGGTAGGAGAAATACCACGGGATATAGAGACCTCTGAAGCACAACCCATACATGAAATGGAAGTCATTACCATCAATAATATCGAAACTCAACCTGAAGAAACACACCAGGTAGAACCGGAAGTGGAAGTGAGAGTTGACAACCAACCCAGACAAGCTGAAGGAGTCGCGCAATCAGGAGAAACAGCCTTCCAAGAATGGATGAGGAGAATGATGGAATCTTTGAAGGAAGATAGTCGAACTTTGAAGGAAGATAGTCTCAAGAATAACAAAAACATGGAAGCCTTAAAGGAAAATTTAAATAAAAATATAGAGTCAATAAAGGAGAATCATCGTGACTTGAATAAAAACATAGAGTCTATTAGTAAAAATGTGGAGTCGCTGAAAGAAGACTTGAATAAGAAGATAGATAATACCCATAAATCCATGGACATGCTGAACAGTAAAATAGATGATAACAGTAGAGCCATCAGAGAAGAACTGAACGCCACTTTAACGGAAATTAGCAGGAGGATGGAAGAAGGCAATGAGAAAATTAACACCAGAATAGACGTGGAGATAGCAGATGTGAGGGAAGAAATCATAGAAGTAAACAAAAGGTGCGAACAACAAGACCAAGATTTGAAGCGAACTAGGGACGAGATCGACGGGAGGCTCGATACCATGGAGGAGGTGACTGAAGCCCGAATAGAATCCTTGAAAAGAATGAATCAAGATGAGATTAAACGGGTACGGATAGACGTAGGGGAGCGCTGTGAAGAGGTAAGTACATCTGTAGACGCAGTAAGAAATTTAACTGTTGCTAATCGAGAAAGAATTGAGGAACTAAGACAACAGGAAATAGTGCAAATGCGGGAGGAGATTGAAGTTATCCGCAACCGTCCGATCCAAGGTCAGTATCTGCTACCAAATGACAACCGCGACGCGATTAATTTTAAAAACTATCGAAGAAACCCTATCGAATTCTTAGCACGTGTTGAAGAAAACTTAGCACGGATCCGAGAGACCAGATGGAACAACATAAGAAGCTTGATAGATGAGTATTTCAAAGAAATATACGATAATTGGTGGACTGCAACGCGCCACGAAGTTCACAGTTACGAGGAATTCAAGACTCAATTCCGCGCAAAATATTGGTCCGAGGCCACGCAAAACATAGTACGCGATCATATATGTCACGGGAAATACGATGCGAGCAGAGGAGGAACCATGACTTCCTACTTTTTGGGTCAGGTGTGTCTAGCACGAAATTTAGAAACAAAAATACCTGAAGAATGTCTCGTTACAAAACTGTCTTACCACTTTGAGGAGGGTGTCGCAAAGGCACGTCAGTGGGGGCAGATTAAAACGATAGCAGCTATGCTGGTTGCTCGAGGATCAGGAGCATGAAGGATATTACCGAAGGAGTCGTCGGAGGAATGACCATTTTAATAATATATATAATATATATAATAATAATAATATATATATAACATACACAATAATAATAATAATAATAACAACTCCAGAAATTACCGAAGCAATTTTAATAATAATGGCCATTAAAACCAAAATTATAATAACAGTAATAATAATAACAATGACAGTAGGCCGAATAACCAGGGTAGTAATAACAACAGTAATAATAACGGTAGCCATTATAATAATAATAATAACAACCGGCGACCCAATTATAATAATAACACCAATCGACCATCAAACCAAGGCGGGAATAATCCACCGTCACAATATCGCCGAGCCAATTACGTGCAAGCCAATTACGACTCCGATAGAAGGCGGCGATACCAACGAAGAAACAGTTTCAGTGGAGACAGAGGAAGTATGAGGGGAGGACGATGGAGGAGTAGTAGCATTGAGGGCGACAACCGCAACAGCGACTACCGACCACAAGTACACTTTGTTCCTGACCAGGAACCAGCCCATCAGGGAGGACGTACAACAACGGACGATAGGAATAATGTAGATAATCAAGACCAACGCCACGAGGAGAGCACTAGCTCTTTAAACTCCTCGCGGCAGTGAAAAATTATGACAACATAAACCCTTCGCTGAACCACTCTATTGGGTATGATTACGGCACCAGTCCAAATAAAATCACCATATTGTACAACCATTACTTGAAAAATATAAGGCAGGACTTGTTAGAAGAAGAAGTAACCGATCATCATCAACACACCCATGACATCGTGTACGTGACAGCTAAAATTAATGAGATACCTGTCACATTAATGATCGACACCGGGGCCAACGTTTCCCTAATGGATAGCACCGAGCTCAATCGTATTCAGGAGGAAAGCAGGGTGAACATACCGACGTTACCTGTTAATAACATCATCCTGATAGGAGCTACGGGACGACAAAATAAATCAGTAAAAAAGCAGGTTAGGTTAGAAGTAACCAGCCAAGGTGTGAAAATACCGATGATATTTCTAATAGCAACGGGTCTGCCATTTCGTAGCTTGATCGGCTGCGACATCCTACGAAGGCATTCAGCCATAATCGATTTAAGTATGGACAAATTAACTTTGAAAACATCTGACTGACACGAATTGGATTGCAGACATTGTAGGAAACAGGGAAGTTCCCCCAGAGATAACGGTATACCACATCCAAAAAACAACGAACCCTAAATACCAAACACCCAGGCACGGGCTAGAATACTATAACAATAACGATAATTTATGGGAGGCAAAGATTAGAGAAATAAGACTGTTCCATTCAACTAACAGGACTAAATCTCCAAGTCCAGGCCAACTCGAAAGACTAATAACCATTTATAATAAGTATAGACACATATTTTCAGACCTCCCAGGGAAGGTTAAAAATTATCAATGTATATTAAATTTCAAAGAACCGGTAAACTTCAACCGCAAATCTTACCCCATTGCGTACTCCCTTAAAGAGGCGGTTCGATCCGAAATCAATCAGCTAATGAAGGACGATATAATAGAATCCAGCCAGTCCCCTTATACCAGCCCTATAGTAGCGATAAAAAAGAAAAACGGTAAGGTGAGGCTTTGTTTAGACACACGAGAAATAAACAAACACCTAGTTAATAACCGGACATCTCCGGGCGAAATTGAAGAGATTCTAAAGAAGTTCCATGGTGTACAATACATAAGCTCATGGGATACGGTCTGCGGGTATTGGCAGGTCAAGCTGCATCCCAACAGTCGAAAATATGTTGCCTTTATATTTGAGGGACGCAACTATCAATTTAAGAGGTTGCCCTTCGGGCTAATAAATTCAGTAGCCATATTCATACAATGCATGGATCAGGTGTTAGGACCGGAAGCACTTAAATTCACGACCGTCTACGTGGACGACCTGCTAATAACGTCCACCAACTGGGAAGAACATTGTCAGAGGGTAGACCACGTGCTAAACAAGCTATCAGAAAATCATATTACTCTAAAATTGGAAAAATCTCAACTTATTGCGAAGGAAGTACAGTTTTTGGGATTCCAACTCACCGAATTAGGAATAACTCCATCAACAGAAAAAATCGAAGCCATTCAAAAGTTCCCCACTCCCAGGAATAAAAAACAGTTACAATCTTTTTTAGGATTGTGCAACTACTATCGAAAATTTCAAAACAATTATTCGGAACTAACCACCAGATTGTCTCCACAATTGTCCTCGAAGGATAAATGGACATGGGGTCCAGCACAGGAAAGTATATTTCAAAAGATCAAAACGAAATTTTTAGAGACTGTAATATTACACCATCCAGACTTTGATAAACCTTTTCACTTGAATTGTGATGCCAGTGACATCAGTTTAGGCTCCACCTTATACCAAGAAGACAGCGAAGGAAACCATCTTGTAATAAGCTTCGCGAGCCGGACTTTGAATAAGTGTGAAAGAAACTACAATGTCACTGAAAAAGAACTCCTAGGCATAGTATTCGCATGTAATAAATTCCGCACATACATATTAGGATACTCGGTTACTGTTAGGACAGATCACAAGTCCATATCCTTCCTAAAGAATTGCAAATTAAGTCATGGGCGGTTAGCAAGGTGGACCTTGGTCCTACAAGAGTACAACATTAATTGGGAATACGTCCCTGGCAAGAAGAATATAGCCGCCGACGTACTGTCACGAGTAAACATTACAAATCAGACTTGTGAAGATGAAAAAGAAACACTAGCCAAGATTTATAACATATTAAAAAGCCGCACAGAATTAGAAAGCATTATCAAAGAAATAGAGTTACATCAAAGACAAGACTGTAGACTGGCACAAATTTTCCAAAGGTTGGATAATCAAGATGTAAGGATAACCCCTTATTACTGTGTAGTTAATAATATATTATTTGTTAAAACTAAGTATCACGATAACGGTTGGAAGTTAGTAATACCTAAAACCATAGAGAAGGAAATAATCACAGATTACCATGTTCGTTATGGGCACATGGGTGCTGTTAAAGTAATCAAGGCGTTGGAAGAACATATGTATATAAAGGACATGAATAGAAGGGTGAGGCAATGCATTAGAACCTGTCACATATGCCAGATGGTGAAATGCACAAATGAAAGAAAGGAGGGGCAGATGATTCCCATAACATCTTCGGGGAAATTAGGAAAAGTTTTTGTAGACATCTGCGGACCATTTCCTAGAAGTGGAGGTCGTCACCAGTATAAGTATTTACTAATTATCTTAGACCATTATACTAAATATATAAAACTATACCCTATGAATCGAGCAACCACCCAGTAGATACTCAACCTAATAATACATAATTATATACCTGAGGTAGGCTGTCCGAAAACCATGATCACAGACCACGGTACACAATTTAAAGGATGGAGGTGGAAGGACACACTGATGGAATATGGGATAAAAACATACAAAACTGCAGTGTACCATCCCAGTAGTAATCACTCAGAGAGAGTATTAAGAGAGGTGGGACGGATTCTTAGGACTTATTGTGCAACTCAACAAAGACAGTGGAGTGAGTATGTCCCAGCTGCAGAAGATTTTATCAATCTAGCGTACCACCAATCAATTGACACCACCCCATACAATGCCATGTTCGAAAAACCTCCACCCAGAGAGATCAGTGACCTGATTAAGTTCCCCCAGAGTCAGGAATATCAATTTAATAAAATCCAATACCACGACAAGATCATAGAAAAGTTAGAACGTAGGAGAAAGTATAAACGGCAAGCACCAACCCGGATAATTAAATATAAAATGGGAGATCAAGTACTAGTAAGAAATAGGGAGCTGCCCAGCACAATGGAGGGCATCACCAAGAAATTGCTGGTATTATACGTCGGTCCATATTTGATCACAAAAGACCATGAAAACAATACCTATGAACTCACTGACACGATAAATAAAAAGGTTAAAGGGACATACAATCAAATGTCATTGAAAAGGTACTATAGTTAAAGAAAATTAATTAGGATAAGTAATTACAAAGTGCCAAATATTCCAAAAATGTAATACTAGAAGCTGATATGGGAAAGGACACCTGTATAACGTAATCATCCCCAATAATACACCCAATAGAGTGGAAGAGCACAAAATAACCCCATGTATATCAACTATAAAAAATGATTACTATTAAGAACAGATAATATGTAGTAGTAGGCGACAATTATCACCCGAATGTTTAGGGTATAAAAGAAAAAATAACATATTTAAAAACGATTACTATAAACGAACTCATTTAGTGTTTAACAGAATCACATATTAAGCTCCAAGTTATTGAAGGTAACTAATTGACTATAACAAATCAATTTGCCCTATTGAGTTACAAAAGTGTGTAGGATTAAGCTATAGGCCAAACTATTTGTTACTTGTGAAAAAAAAAAAAAAAAAAAAGAGAACCAGATCTATCACACTAAAGGATAGAAAATTATGTAATGCCAACTAAATGATTCAATAAGAAAAAAGACATCTATTATGTCATAAAGAGCCAGTAGTGGCAGATAACTAAAATTACTATACTATACTTAGAAAAAAAAAATATGTTTATCCAAATGAATGCTATATGTAACTTAATGTTTATCAAATGATTATTGTGTACCTCTTGTAAAACTAAAAATATTATATAAAATCATCCACAATAAAGGTTCACCCAACTAACCTTTGAAGGAGTAGAGAGGCAGAATAACAAAGTGTGTAAAATAAAAGAAGGATATTATTATGGAAAGTGTAAGGATAGAGAGAAAATGTTTATAAAACGAACTATGTAACCCCAAGAATGTCTATAAAATTAGATATTAATATGTTATTATATTGTCACATCAAATTGTGATTATCGAATATTGTATATTATATAAAATCATCCAGAATAAAGGTTCACCCAACTAACCTTTGAAGGAGTAGAGAGGCAGAATAACAAAGTGTGTAAAATAAAAGGAGGATATTATTATGGAAAGTGTAAGGATAGAGAGAAAATGTTTATCAAAATGAACTATGTAACCCCGAGAATGTCTATAAAATTAGATATTAGTATGTTATTATATTATCACATTAAAGTGTAATTATCAAATATTGTACATCACCAGATATGTCAGAGAACATCTAACAAAAAACCAGTCAGTATATGAATAGTGTAGATCATGATAGTTCAGGATAAGTATAAGTGATTAAGAAAAAAAAAAACTTGTAAACTAATGTGAGAATAAAATATTGTAGACTCTATATGTGAAAACCAACTGCATAAGTATATAAGCAGCAAAGTAAGTGTGTAATCTTAAGAATACTCAAGTGAACCAAAACAAATTGTCAACTAGTACAGAAAGTAACTATACAGCTGAGAAAAAGCATAGCTGAGAATGTCAAGTCTGAAAAGAAATAATTACCTGTAAAAAAGAAAGTATATTAACAAGTATAAAGAAGGAAATGTGATATAAATGAAAACCTCTGAAACCTTGAATATTATATTGAAGATATTATATTATTGTAAATGAATGATATGTGATATTTTATGAGTTGTGATAGTGCAACTATTGCCAGGTGCAATGTTTATTTTTTTCTCAGACAGAGAAGAGTAATGCCTCTGAATCTGAGTATGTGTATTGAGGAACGGCAGAGAATATAAGCCACAGTGAGCCACTCTGATTCCGAACCCACTACAAAAGTTAGGGAGTTATATTATATTAATGTATCAAGGACTATAATGAAAGAATCTGTGAGGTATAAATTATAATAACCATTAAGATAATCATGAATGTAAAGATATGTAATGTTAACTACCAGCTATTTACGTCCCTGTTCGGGCGCCATCTGTTAACTACCAGCTATTTACGTCCCAGTGAGGGCGGCATCTGTTAACTACCAGATAATTACGTCCCTGTTCGGGCGCCATCTGTTAACTACCAACTATTTTTCTTTTTATATACATAAATTATGATACTTATATATGTATAATGTAAGTCAAACATGGTACACATGTGTACTTACCGTGATTCTTGCCGGTGAACATGTGCTTCTTTGTTTTAACACTTTTTTACCTAAGGGGTGCCAGGATTCGTAACAGCGAGATTTGATTAAACAGAAAAAGTGACACAATGAAAACACAAACTCTTTAGATACTGTAACTACTCGTTTTAATTTCCCACATAATAAAATATACAGTCGTAAAACATACATAAAGGCCTAACCCAAAATGGCTGCCAGTATTAACTCAAAAAACAAAATGGCGGCTATCTTTCTTCATTGTTTTCTTTTATTAATTTAATTAAATCAGTACTGAGAAGCCTCATCATTAAAATTAGTTAGATTCCTTTTTATTTTATACTGCAGTTAAAGTATCGTATATCAACACAAACCAATGCCCTATACGTATATAGGCATGGCCACGCCCTAGTGCAATCACACGCTCACTCACCCGTTACTGTAATTACATTTTATACAATTTACTATTTCATTTATTGAGCTCATGAATGAATATAAAGAGAGATAAATTGTGACTTCTCTGTGGTAAGCGGATCGTCGCTCCCTCGCTGGCCTCAGATGTATCCCAGGAGTATGATCGGTGTTGAATTCATTACTAGTTAGATTTTTCTGCACTGACTCTACATTTAAGGTGTTATAATATGTACTTTGGTTTACTGTTCTCTACTACATGTTTGATATCACATTTTACAAGATTCTAATTGTTTTTCACAACTTTTGATGAAAATTATTGCCACCAGCGATACATCGCTGTGGCCTCTCTGGTGGACGGTGATGAACTGAGACCGATTAATGTATAATTTTATGCTTGTGTGCGTGACTTTGACGTCATTAAGCTCTGTTCTGCAGAACAACGCCCAGTCGTACGCATTGTTTTCAGTGCGTCATTGTTTTTTCTATGACGGAATAGCGTTATTGTCCAATCACAATGTATATGCAAAAGACTTCGTCACCATCTCCGCCATGTCCTTTTCCGACTCCTGCACGTTCCAACGATGACCTTGGTATGATACACTGACTGATTCTGCTTGGTTCTCTCTTTATATTGGGACAATGGACCTAACCATTCTGTATGTTCATAGTTACACAATAAAACATGGAAAATCACCCTTATAACCCATAATTATGGAATGGGGTCAAGATGTACTGTTACAGTAATAAGAAAGAAGAATGTGTATAGAACAGGAAATTGTTAATTTAAGAAATGAGATCTATTGTCGTTAAATGACTTAAAAAGTAAGCTACTTGAAAAATACTAGTAAGTTAAGAATTATATCACTAGACAAAAAATCAAGTGTAACACACTAATCGTATGTTAAAAAAGCAAAGAGTACAAAAAAAAAACAATAGAACTATACTAAGAAACTGACATGAAATGATAATTTTATAAAAAATAAATTTTTTCTCAAATGATCAATTTTGAGGAGGGTGTATATGTAACATAACAAAATGTTACCTAACCTAAACGTATACTGTCAGATGTTATAAGGACAGAACAATAATGTAAATAGGGAATATAGTGATAAGAATAAACAAGAAGAGAAGAATCAAGAAAGAAGAATGAAGCAGAAGTACCACATGAAACAGTAAACCCAAATACTGTTTGACACTACAACCAGACAATGACTAACTCAAACTCATGGACAGAGTAAATTTACATTAAGCTGTCAATCAAGTCAGTAGATAATGAAAACAGAATATGATATGTAAATAAAAAGTGAATCAATAAGAATCTGAATACTGTGAAATCAGAATTAGCATTTTGCTGATAATAAATTTAACCATGACTAGTAAATTATGAATGCCAAAAACTAAGATTAGCAATGGCTACAAAGTGAGAACAAAGATATATTTCAATATCAAATATACTTATGAGAAATAAAAACCATTTGTGAGAGGGAATCTTATACGAATAAGGTACCTCAACGAATTACCGAATTGAGAACCAATAAATGTTGTTAAGGCAAAATTCCAGTCTAGACGGTATGTCTTAACAAGGCCTAGACAAAGCAATAATCAGTGAGTTGATTATTGGGAGGTAACGTAAGTGTAAATTAAATACACAGAACAATTGTTATGCTCCAACATAACAAAAAACATTATTAAAATGATATATTTAAACATAATTCAATTGCTAAATAGTAGAATAGAACGAGTTAGCGCAAAACGAAATATCATAGTAATAAGAATCGTTCATTACAATGTATAAAGTTAATGTGTATTCATAATGTTCAGTAATTGAAGGTCAGTACAGAGTTAATAGTGTTCCCACATAAACGTTTGAGTAATAAAATGCTATGTGAACACAAACAATATTAATCAAAGTGTAAAATCGCCGATTCAGGTAACAGACAACAGTGCAAAATAGTGTACCTGAACATTGATTATATAGCAGTGTCAGGAAAAGTGAAATTAACTCGGTATCAAGTGATATCAAATTAAAGAGGACAAAATAATCTTTAATTTGATGATGATATCGACCCAATCGCAACTGTATTAAGTGCGGGAAAGGTGTTAGCATCATTTGCAAAATGTGCATCAGAAGTTTGTTTACTAATACCAACAACAATGAAAGCTAGCTGTCACCTCAGAGCTTGGCGGTTAAAAAACCGTTATTAACGGCTATACAATCAATACGTCATACTCTTCACACCTGCCAGAACCAATCACAAAATTAGTTAGTAATTAACATTTTTGCCTAACACCGATCGACGGGCGGGGTATATAAGAGGATGTAACCGATTCTCGATAGACACTTATCACTTCATACAGCACGGAACGTGTGCTCGCCATCTCAACATTTTCAATAACGGTTAGCGTCATCAACATAGTACATCGAAGGAAATAGCTCAACACCAAGAAACAACTACTTCAAATTATTCTACAGAAAACAATAGTGATTATGTGCAGTATTATTTCATTTTTGTGCGGGAAATACTGAACAGAAGTAATTAACTAAGGTTATTTATGATCCATTAAGGTAGAAGAGGATCGAAATACTCTGTTCTTGTGCGAGTGCAGTGTAAAATGATAATCATTATAATCCGATTATCAAGGTGCAAAAATGAGTTTTAATTAAATAATTAAAACCAAAAGGTAACAGTGCAACCATTATTCATTTTCACTACGAGCGCCATAACCTGTACGTTTTTATACACTGATCTGTACTGACGCAAAACACAGAAACATTTCAATGTTACACCATGTCTCAATTTATTTTATGAATTTGTCATTAGTAATTAAGCTGAATGTTAGTTCTAAGTGTTCTCAATTTATAAACTTTGTAATTCAGAAATCAGGCGTGACGAACGCATAGCCTATCAAATAGGTTATTTTTATCTGTTTACTTTATGAAAGTAACGTCAAAACATTGTTGATCAATTTTATATCAGAAAATTATTAGATGTTGTGTAGGCATAACTTTCTTTTTCGTGTCTCAAAGAATTCACTCCTGAGATTTCAATAATTTTAATGTTAAAAATAATAAAAATCTGCACTTAGCCAGATTTACCAAATATGATCTGAGCAAGCCTTATAGGGTTTATAAGAACTTATTCACGATTGTACATCATTATATGTTTTTAATTGTATTTGTTTTGAATTCTCTACCAAGGGTACGAATAAAACCCATAATTAACAGCATAACTCGACTTAATTTATTTCTAACAGATAGTTAAATATTTTATTCAGGAAAGCTTAAACAACCTTCAGTTGTGATTGAATATATGGAATAGCATTGCCATAAAGGTAACAAACAATTATTTTAAACTTTTTTAACTCATTAATTGATTCAATACATGGGTTTTACACGGGATTTTCCCAAAATAAATCCGTGTGGCGCCCACTAACAAACAAGGCAATCTAACCTCGCAACTAAAGTGAGTTGGTTTTTTGTAAACTGAGTTGACAGCTTACTGAACTTCTAGAAAACACGACCAGGTACGTGAAAGTATATTGTGTTTATGATATTGTCCAGACATTACTAGACATAACGTACTCAGACTATTATCGACCTGGAGGAGAAGTTTCACAGCCAGTATCAACAAAACGATCATCATCATCAAGCGACCAACTATTATACTTTACTGTTAAGTTTAAGCAAACCTAGTATTTAAATATTACCAACACAACTATTTTATTTGTTTGATTCAAGGGAATTCTTTTCAGACAATTATAAATACACAATTGTAAACACACTTTGAGTAACCTCGAATGTTACATTTTAAATCACTTTACAAAATTAGTAACCTTCAACTAGAAACCACCACAAACATTAACACATGTCAAACTAATATATCAAACATAATTAAATTTTATTTAAACCATACTTTCTAAATATATTACAAATCGACGCATACAACGTGTGGCAGGATAATCATACACCGTATTCGATCGATTTATTTACCATATAAACCTAATTTTAAACCACCGAAATTCGTTTACTTATAAATTGGCTAGCCCAACAGTGTGGCTTTTAAACGTAATTAAATTGTATTTAAAACAAATTAATAGAAAAAAATCATTCGTAAGTATATTACAAATTGACGAACCCAACGCGGGGCTTTTAAGAATAAAGGAAGGACCCCATTTTTATTATATTACAAATTGGCGCACCAACTAGTGTGGCTTAAAAATATTAAATAAAAATATTTTTTATATTTTATAACAGCCCGGTAGACACGAAAGAATAAACATGCCACACACCCATCAATATGATACGAGATATAAGAACAGTAGGGTAGGAGAAATACCACGGGATATAGAGACCTCTGAAGCACAACCCATACATGAAATGGAAGTCATTACCATCAATAATATCGAAACTCAACCTGAAGAAACACACCAGGTAGAACCGGAAGTGGAAGTGAGAGTTGACAACCAACCCAGACAAGCTGAAGGAGTCGCGCAATCAGGAGAAACAGCCTTCCAAGAATGGATGAGGAGAATGATGGAATCTTTGAAGGAAGATAGTCGAACTTTGAAGGAAGATAGTCTCAAGAATAACAAAAACATGGAAGCCTTAAAGGAAGATTTAAATAAAAATATAGTCAATAAAGGAGAATCATCGTGACTTGAATAAAAACATAGAGTCTATTAGTAAAAATGTGGAGTCGCTGAAAGAAGACTTGAATAAGAAGATAGATAATACCCATAAATCCATGGACATGCTGAACAGTAAAATAGATGATAACAGTAGAGCCATCAGAGAAGAACTGAACGCCACTTTAACGGAAATTAGCAGGAGGATGGAAGAAGGCAATGAGAAAATTAACACCAGAATAGACGTGGAGATAGCAGATGTGAGGGAAGAAATCATAGAAGTAAACAAAAGGTGCGAACAACAAGACCAAGATTTGAAGCGAACTAGGGATGAGATCGACGGGAGGCTCGATACCATGGAGGAGGTGACTGAAGCCCGAATAGAATCCTTGAAAAGAATGAATCAAGATGAGATTAAACGGGTACGGATAGACGTAGGGGAGCGCTGTGAAGAGGTAAGTACATCTGTAGACGCAGTAAGAAATTTAACTGTTGCTAATCGAGAAAGAATTGAGGAACTAAGACAACAGGAAATAGTGCAAATGCGGGAGGAGATTGAAGTTATCCGCAACCGTCCGATCCAAGGTCAGTATCTGCTACCAAATGACAACCGCGACGCGATTAATTTTAAAAACTATCGAAGAAACCCTATCGAATTCTTAGCACGTGTTGAAGAAAACTTAGCACGGATCCGAGAGACCAGATGGAACAACATAAGAAGCTTGATAGATGAGTATTTCAAAGAAATATACGATAATTGGTGGACTGCAACGCGCCACGAAGTTCACAGTTACGAGGAATTCAAGACTCAATTCCGCGCAAAATATTGGTCCGAGGCCACGCAAAACATAGTACGCGATCATATATGTCACGGGAAATACGATGCGAGCAGAGGAGGAACCATGACTTCCTACTTTTTGGGTCAGGTGTGTCTAGCACGAAATTTAGAAACAAAAATACCTGAAGAATGTCTCGTTACAAAACTGTCTTACCACTTTGAGGAGGGTGTCGCAAAGGCACGTCAGTGGGGGCAGATTAAAACGATAGCAGCTATGTCCGCGTTGCTCGAGGATCAGGAGCATGAAGGATATTACCGAAGGAGTCGTCGGAGGAATGACCATTTTAATAATATATATAATATATATAATAATAATAATATATATAACATACACAATAATAATAATAATAACAACTCCAGAAATTACCGAAGCAATTTTAATAATAATGGCCATTAAAACCAAAATTATAATAACAGTAATAATAATAACAATGATAGTAGGCCGAATAACCAGGGTAGTAATAACAACAGTAATAATAACGGTAGCCATTATAATAATAATAATAACAACCGGCGACCCAATTATAATAATAACACCAATCGACCATCAAACCAAGGCGGGAATAATCCACCGTCACAATATCGCCGAGCCAATTACGTGCAAGCCAATTACGACTCCGATAGAAGGCGGCGATACCAACGAAGAAACAGTTTCAGTGGAGACAGAGGAAGTATGAGGGGAGGACGATGGAGGAGTAGTAGCATTGAGGGCGACAACCGCAACAGCGACTACCGACCACAAGTACACTTTGTTCCTGACCAGAAACCAGCCCATCAGGGAGGACGTACAACAACGGACGATAGGAATAATGTAGATAATCAAGACCAACGCCACGAGGAGAGCACTAGCTCTTTAAACTCCTCGCGGCAGTGAAAAATTATGACAACATAAACCCTTCGCTGAACCACTCTATTGGGTATGATTACGGCACCAGTCCAAATAAAATCACCATATTGTACAACCATTACTTGAAAAATATAAGGCAGGACTTGTTAGAAGAAGAAGTAACCGATCATCATCAACACACCCACGACATCGTGTACGTGACAGCTAAAATTAATGAGATACCTGTCACATTAATGATCGACACCGGGGCCAACGTTTCCCTAATGGATAGCACCGAGCTCAATCGTATTCAGGAGGAAAGCAGGGTGAACATACCGACGTTACCTGTTAATAACATCATCCTGATAGGAGCTACGGGACGACAAAATAAATCAGTAAAAAAGCAGGTTAGGTTAGAAGTAACCAGCCAAGGTGTGAAAATACCGATGATATTTCTAATAGCAACGGGTCTGCCATTTCGTAGCTTGATCGGCTGCGACATCCTACGAAGGCATTCAGCCATAATCGATTTAAGTATGGACAAATTAACTTTGAAAACATCTGACTGACACGAATTGGATTGCAGACATTGTAGGAAACAGGGAAGTTCCCCCAGAGAGAACGGTATACCACATCCAAAAAACAACGAACCCTAAATACCAAACACCCAGGCACGGGCTAGAATACTATAACAATAACGATAATTTATGGGAGGCAAAGATTAGAGAAATAAGACTGTTCCATTCAACTAACAGGACTAAATCTCCAAGTCCAGGCCAACTCGAAAGACTAATAACCATTTATAATAAGTATAGACACATATTTTCAGACCTCCCAGGGAAGGTTAAAAATTATCAATGTATATTAAATTTCAAAGAACCGGTAAACTTCAACCGCAAATCTTACCCCATTGCGTACTCCCTTAAAGAGGCGGTTCGATCCGAAATCAATCAGCTAATGAAGGACGATATAATAGAATCCAGCCAGTCCCCTTATACCAGCCCTATAGTAGCGATAAAAAAGAAAAACGGTAAGGTGAGGCTTTGTTTAGACACACGAGAAATAAACAAACACCTAGTTAATAACCGGACATCTCCGGGCGAAATTGAAGAGATTCTAAAGAAGTTCCATGGTGTACAATACATAAGCTCATGGGATACGGTCTGCGGGTATTGGCAGGTCAAGCTGCATCCCAACAGTCGAAAATATGTTGCCTTTATATTTGAGGGACGCAACTATCAATTTAAGAGGTTGCCCTTCGGGCTAATAAATTCAGTAGCCATATTCATACAATGCATGGATCAGGTGTTAGGACCGGAAGCACTTAAATTCACGACCGTCTACGTGGACGACCTGCTAATAACGTCCACCAACTGGGAAGAACATTGTCAGAGGGTAGACCACGTGCTAAACAAGCTATCAGAAAATCATATTACTCTAAAATTGGAAAAATCTCAACTTATTGCGAAGGAAGTACAGTTTTTAGGATTCCAACTCACCGAATTAGGAATAACTCCATCAACAGAAAAAATCGAAGCCATTCAAAAGTTCCCCACTCCCAGGAATAAAAAACAGTTACAATCTTTTTTAGGATTGTGCAACTACTATCGAAAATTTCAAAACAATTATTCGGAACTAACCACCAGATTGTCTCCACAATTGTCCTCGAAGGATAAATGGACATGGGGTCCAGCACAGGAAAGTATATTTCAAAAGATCAAAACGAAATTTTTAGAGACTGTAATATTACACCATCCAGACTTTGATAAACCTTTTTACTTGAATTGTGATGCCAGTGACATCAGTTTAGGCTCCACCTTATACCAAGAAGACAGCGAAGGAAACCATCTTGTAATAAGCTTCGCGAGCCGGACTTTGAATAAGTGTGAAAGAAACTACAATGTCACTGAAAAAGAACTCCTAAGCGTAGTATTCGCATGTAATAAATTCCGCACATACATATTAGGATACTCGGTTACTGTTAGGACAGATCACAAGTCCATATCCTTCCTAAAGAATTGCAAATTAAGTCATGGGCGGTTAGCAAGGTGGACCTTGGTCCTACAAGAGTACAACATTAATTGGGAATACGTCCCTGGCAAGAAGAATATAGCCGCCGACGTACTGTCACGAGTAAACATTACAAATCAGACTTATGAAGATGAAAAAGAAACACTAGCCAAGATTTATAACATATTAAAAAGCCGCACAGAATTAGAAAGCATTATCAAAGAAATAGAGTTACATCAAAGACAAGACTGTAGACTGGCACAAATTTTCCAAAGGTTGGATAATCAAGATGTAAGGATAACCCCTTATTACTGTGTAGTTAATAATATATTATTTGTTAAAACTAAGTATCACGATAACGGTTGGAAGTTAGTAATACCTAAAACCATAGAGAAGGAAATAATCACAGATTACCATGTTCGTTATGGGCACATGGGTGCTGTTAAAGTAATCAAGGCGTTGGAAGAACATATGTATATAAAGGACATGAATAGAAGGGTGAGGCAATGCATTAGAACCTGTCTCATATGCCAGATGGTGAAATGCACAAATGAAAGAAAGGAGGGGCAGATGATTCCCATAACATCTTCGGGGAAATTAGGAAAAGTTTTTGTAGACATCTGCGGACCATTTCCTAGAAGTGGAGGTCGTCACCAGTATAAGTATTTACTAATTATCTTAGACCATTATACTAAATATATAAAACTATACCCTATGAATCGAGCAACCACCCAGAAGATACTCAACCTAATAATACATAATTATATACCTGAGGTAGGCTGTCCGAAAACCATGATCACAGACCACGGTACACAATTTAAAGGACGGAGGTGGAAGGACACACTGATGGAATATGGGATAAAAACATACAAAACTGCAGTGTACCATCCCAGTAGTAATCACTCAGAGAGAGTATTAAGAGAGGTGGGACGGATTCTTAGGACTTATTGTGCAACTCAACAAAGACAGTGGAGTGAGTATGTCCCAGCTGCAGAAGATTTTATCAATCTAGCGTACCACCAATCAATTGACACCACCCCATACAATGCCATGTTCGAAAAACCTCCACCCAGAGAGATCAGTGACCTGATTAAGTTCCCCCAGAGTCCCGAATATCAATTTAATAAAATCCAATACCACGACAAGATCATAGAAAAGTTAGAACGTAGGAGAAAGTATAAACGGCAAGCACCAACCCGGATAATTAAATATAAAATGGGAGATCAAGTACTAGTAAGAAATAGGGAGCTGCCCAGCACAATGGAGGGCATCACCAAGAAATTGCTGGTATTATACGTCGGTCCATATTTGATCACAAAAGACCATGAAAACAATACCTATGAACTCACTGACACGATAAATAAAAAGGTTAAAGGGACATACAATCAAACGTCATTGAAAAGGTACTATAGTTAAAGAAAATTAATTAGGATAAGTAATTACAAAGTGCCAAATATTCCAAAAATGTAATACTAGAAGCTGATATGGGAAAGGACACCTGTATAACGTAATCATCCCCAATAATACACCCAATAGAGTGGAAGAGCACAAAATAACCCCATGTATATCAACTATAAAAAATGATTACTATTAAGAACAGATAATATGTAGTAGTAGGCGACAATTATCACCCGAATGTTTAGGGTATAAAAGAAAAAATAACATATTTAAAAACGATTACTATAAACGAACTCATTTAGTGTTTAACAGAATCACATATTAAGCTCCAAGTTATTGAAGGTAACTAATTGACTATAACAAATCAATTTGCCCTATTGAGTTACAAAAGTGTGTAGGATTAAGCTATAGGCCAAACTATTTGTTACTTGTGGAAAAAAAAAAAAAAAAAAAAAAAAAGAGAACCAGATCTATCACACTAAAGGATAGAAAATTATGTAATGCCAACTAAATGATTCAATAAGAAAAAAGACATCTATTATGTCATAAAGAGCCAGTAGTGGCAGATAACTAAAATTACTATACTATACTTAGAAAAAAAAAAATATGTTTATCCAAATGAATGCTATATGTAACTTAATGTTTATCAAATGATTATTGTGTACCTCTTGTAAAACTAAAAATATTATATAAAATCATCCACAATAAAGGTTCACCCAACTAACCTTTGAAGGAGTAGAGAGGCAGAATAACAAAGTGTGTAAAATAAAAGAAGGATATTATTATGGAAAGTGTAAGGATAGAGAGAAAATGTTTATAAAACGAACTATGTAACCCCAAGAATGTCTATAAAATTAGATATTAATATGTTATTATATTGTCACATCAAATTGTGATTATCGAATATTGTATATTATATAAAATCATCCAGAATAAAGGTTCACCCAACTAACCTTTGAAGGAGTAGAGAGGCAGAATAACAAAGTGTGTAAAATAAAAGGAGGATATTATTATGGAAAGTGTAAGGATAGAGAGAAAATGTTTATCAAAATGAACTATGTAACCCCGAGAATGTCTATAAAATTAGATATTAGTATGTTATTATATTATCACATTAAAGTGTAATTATCAAATATTGTACATCACCAGATATGTCAGAGAACATCTAACAAAAAACCAGTCAGTATATGAATAGTGTAGATCATGATAGTTCAGGATAAGTATAAGTGATTAAGAAAAAAAAAACTTGTAAACTAATGTGAGAATAAAATATTGTAGACTCTATATGTGAAAACCAACTGCATAAGTATATAAGCAGCAAAGTAAGTGTGTAATCTTAAGAATACTCAAGTGAACCAAAACAAATTGTCAACTAGTACAGAAAGTAACTATACAGCTGAGAAAAATCATAGCTGAGAATGTCAAGTCTGAAAAGAAATAATTACCTGTAAAAAAGAAAGTATATTAACAAGTATAAAGAAGGAAATGTGATATAAATGAAAACCTCTGAAACCTTGAATATTATATTGAAGATATTATATTATTGTAAATGAATGATATGTGATATTTTATGAGTTGTGATAGTGCAACTATTGCCAGGTGCAATGTTTATTTTTTTCTCAGACAGAGAAGAGTAATGCCTCTGAATCTGAGTATGTGTATTGAGGAACGGCAGAGAATATAAGCCACAGTGAGCCACTCTGATTCCGAACCCACTACAAAAGTTAGGGAGTTATATTATATTAATGTATCAAGGACTATAATGAAAGAATCTGTGAGGTATAAATTATAATAACCATTAAGATAATCACGAATGTAAAGATATGTAATAAGAAAGAAGAATGTGTATAGAAAAGGAAATTGTTAATTTAAGAAATGAGATCTATTGTCGTTAAATGACTTAAAAAGTAAGCTACTTGAAAAATACTAGTAAGTTAAGAATTATATCACTAGACAAAAAATCAAGTGTAACACACTAATCGTATGTTAAAAAAGCAAAGAGTACAAAAAAAAAACAATAGAACTATACTAAGAAACTGACATGAAATGATAATTTTATAAAAAATAATTTTTTCTCAAATGATCAATTTTGAGGAGGGTGTATATGTAACATAACAAAATGTTACCTAACCTAAACGTATACTGTCAGATGTTATAAGGACAGAACAATAATGTAAATAGGGAATATAGTGATAAGAATAAACAAGAAGAGAAGAATCAAGAAAGAAGAATGAAGCAGAAGTACCACATGAAACAGTAAACCCAAATACTGTTTGACACTACAACCAGACAATGACTAACTCAAACTCATGGACAGAGTAAATTTACATTAAGCTGTCAATCAAGTCAGTAGATAATGAAAACAGAATATGATATGTAAATAAAAAGTGAATCAATAAGAATCTGAATACTGTGAAATCAGAATTAGCATTTTGCTGATAATAAATTTAACCATGACTAGTAAATTATGAATGCCAAAAACTAAGATTAGCAATGGCTACAAAGTGAGAACAAAGATATATTTCAATATCAAATATACTTATGAGAAATAAAAACCATTTGTGAGAGGGAATCTTATACGAATAAGGTACCTCAACGAATTACCGAATTGAGAACCAATAAATGTTGTTAAGGCAAAATTCCAGTCTAGACGGTATGTCTTAACAAGGCCTAGACAAAGCAATAATCAGTGAGTTGATTATTGGGAGGTAACGTAAGTGTAAATTAAATACACAGAACAATTGTTATGCTCCAACATAACAAAAAACATTATTAAAATGATATATTTAATCATAATTCAATTGCTAAATAGTAGAATAGAACGAGTTAGCGCAAAACGAAATATCATAGTAATAAGAATCGTTCATTACAATGTATAAAGTTAATGTGTATTCATAATGTTCAGTAATTGAAGGTCAGTACAGAGTTAATAGTGTTCCCACATAAACGTTTGAGTAATAAAATGCTATGTGAACACAAACAATATTAATCAAAGTGTAAAATCGCCGATTCAGGTAAACAGACAACAGTGCAAAATAGTGTACCTGAACATTGATTATATAGCAGTGTCAGGAAAAGTGAAATTAACTCGGTATCAAGTGATATCAAATTAAAGAGGACAAAATAATCTTTAATTTGATGATGATATCGACCCAATCGCAACTGTATTAAGTGCGGGAAAGGTGTTAGCATCATTTGCAAAATGTGCATCAGAAGTTTGTTTACTAATACCAACAACAATGAAAGCTAGCTGTCACCTCAGAGCTTGGCGGTTAAAAAACCGTTATTAACGGCTATACAATCAATACGTCATACTCTTCACACCTGCCAGAACCAATCACAAAATTAGTTAGTAATTAACATTTTTGCCTAACACCGATCGACGGGCGGGGTATATAAGAGGATGTAACCGATTCTCGATAGACACTTATCACTTCATACAGCACGGAACGTGTGCTCGCCATCTCAACATTTTTAATAACGGTTAGCGTCATCAACATAGTACATCGAAGGAAATAGCTCAACACCAAGAAACAACTACTTCAAATTATTCTACAGAAAACAATAGTGATTATGTGCAGTATTATTTCATTTTTGTGCGGGAAATACTGAACAGAAGTAATTAACTAAGGTTATTTATGATCCATTAAGGTAGAAGAGGATCGAAATACTCTGTTCTTGTGCGAGTGCAGTGTAAAATGATAATCATTATAATCCGATTATCAAGGTGCAAAAATGAGTTTTAATTAAATAATTAAAACCAAAAGGTAACAGTGCAACCATTATTCATTTTCACTACGAGCGCCATAACCTGTACGTTTTTATACACTGATCTGTACTGACGCAAAACACAGAAACATTTCAATGTTACACCATGTCTCAATTTATTTTATGAATTTGTCATTAGTAATTAAGCTGAATGTTAGTTCTAAGTGTTCTCAATTTATAAGCTTTGTAATTCAGAAATCAGGCGTGACGAACGCATAGCCTATCAAATAGGTTATTTTTATCTGTTTACTTTATGAAAGTAACGTCAAAACATTGTTGATCAATTTTATATCAGAAAATTATTAGATGTTGTGTAGGCATAACTTTCTTTTTCGTGTCTCAAAGAATTCACTCCTGAGATTTCAATAATTTTAATGTTAAAAATAATAAAAATCTGCACTTAGCCAGATTTACCAAATATGATCTGAGCAAGCCTTATAGGGTTTATAAGAACTTATTCACGATTGTACATCATTATATGTTTTTAATTGTATTTGTTTTGAATTCTCTACCAAGGGTACGAATAAAACCCATAATTAACAGCATAACTCGACTTAATTTATTTCTAACAGATAGTTAAATATTTTATTCAGGAAAGCTTAAACAACCTTCAGTTGTGATTGAATATATGGAATAGCATTGCCATAAAGGTAACAAACAATTATTTTAAACTTTTTTAACTCATTAATTGATTCAATACATGGGTTTTACACGGGATTTTCCCAAAATAAATCCGTGTGGCGCCCACTAACAAACAAGGCAATCTAACCTCGCAACTAAAGTGAGTTGGTTTTTTGTAAACTGAGTTGACAGCTTACTGAACTTCTAGAAAACACGACCAGGTACGTGAAAGTATATTGTGTTTATGATATTGTCCAGACATTACTAGACATAACGTACTCAGACTATTATCGACCTGGAGGAGAAGTTTCACAGCCAGTATCAACAAAACGATCATCATCATCAAGCGACCAACTATTATACTTTACTGTTAAGTTTAAGCAAACCTAGTATTTAAATATTACCAACACAACTATTTTATTTGTTTGATTCAAGGGAATTCTTTTCAGACAATTATAAATACACAATTGTAAACACACTTTGAGTAACCTCGAATGTTACATTTTAAATCACTTTACAAAATTAGTAACCTTCAACTAGAAACCACCACAAACATTAACACATGTCAAACTAATATATCAAACATAATTAAATTTTATTTAAACCATACTTTCTAAATATATTACAAATCGACGCATACAACGTGTGGCAGGATAATCATACACCGTATTCGATCGATTTATTTACCATATAAACCTAATTTTAAACCACCGAAATTCGTTTACTTATAAATTGGCTAGCCCAACAGTGTGGCTTTTAAACGTAATTAAATTGTATTTAAAACAAATTAATAGAAAAAAATCATTCGTAAGTATATTACAAATTGACGAACCCAACGCGGGGCTTTTAAGAATAAAGGAAGGACCCCATTTTTATTATATTACAAATTGGCGCACCAACTAGTGTGGCTTAAAAATATTAAATAAAAATATTTTTTATATTTTATAACAGCCCGGTAGACACGAAAGAATAAACATGCCACACACCCATCAATATGATACGAGATATAAGAACAGTAGGGTAGGAGAAATACCACGGGATATAGAGACCTCTGAAGCACAACCCATACATGAAATGGAAGTCATTACCATCAATAATATCGAAACTCAACCTGAAGAAACACACCAGGTAGAACCGGAAGTGGAAGTGAGAGTTGACAACCAACCCAGACAAGCTGAAGGAGTCGCGCAATCAGGAGAAACAGCCTTCCAAGAATGGATGAGGAGAATGATGGAATCTTTGAAGGAAGATAGTCGAACTTTGAAGGAAGATAGTCTCAAGAATAACAAAAACATGGAAGCCTTAAAGGAAGATTTAAATAAAAATATAGTCAATAAAGGAGAATCATCGTGACTTGAATAAAAACATAGAGTCTATTAGTAAAAATGTGGAGTCGCTGAAAGAAGACTTGAATAAGAAGATAGATAATACCCATAAATCCATGGACATGCTGAACAGTAAAATAGATGATAACAGTAGAGCCATCAGAGAAGAACTGAACGCCACTTTAACGGAAATTAGCAGGAGGATGGAAGAAGGCAATGAGAAAATTAACACCAGAATAGACGTGGAGATAGCAGATGTGAGGGAAGAAATCATAGAAGTAAACAAAAGGTGCGAACAACAAGACCAAGATTTGAAGCGAACTAGGGACGAGATCGACGGGAGGCTCGATACCATGGAGGAGGTGACTGAAGCCCGAATAGAATCCTTGAAAAGAATGAATCAAGATGAGATTAAACGGGTACGGATAGACGTAGGGGAGCGCTGTGAAGAGGTAAGTACATCTGTAGACGCAGTAAGAAATTTAACTGTTGCTAATCGAGAAAGAATTGAGGAACTAAGACAACAGGAAATAGTGCAAATGCGGGAGGAGATTGAAGTTATCCGCAACCGTCCGATCCAAGGTCAGTATCTGCTACCAAATGACAACCGCGACGCGATTAATTTTAAAAACTATCGAAGAAACCCTATCGAATTCTTAGCACGTGTTGAAGAAAACTTAGCACGGATCCGAGAGACCAGATGGAACAACATAAGAAGCTTGATAGATGAGTATTTCAAAGAAATATACGATAATTGGTGGACTGCAACGCGCCACGAAGTTCACAGTTACGAGGAATTCAAGACTCAATTCTGCGCAAAATATTGGTCCGAGGCCACGCAAAACATAGTACGCGATCATATATGTCACGGGAAATACGATGCGAGCAGAGGAGGAACCATGACTTCCTACTTTTTGGGTCAGGTGTGTCTAGCACGAAATTTAGAAACAAAAATACCTGAAGAATGTCTCGTTACAAAACTGTCTTACCACTTTCAGGAGGGTGTCGCAAAGGCACGTCAGTGGGGGCAGATTAAAACGATAGCAGCTATGTCCGCGTTGCTCGAGGATCAGGAGCATGAAGGATATTACCGAAGGAGTCGTCGGAGGAATGACCATTTTAATAATATATATAATAATAATAATATATATATAACATACACAATAATAATAATAATAACAACTCCAGAAATTACCGAAGCAATTTTAATAATAATGGCCATTAAAACCAAAATTATAATAACAGTAATAATAATAACAATGATAGTAGGCCGAATAACCAGGGTAGTAATAACAACAGTAATAATAACGGTAGCCATTATAATAATAATAATAACACCGGCGACCCAATTATAATAATAACACCAATCGACCATCAAACCAAGGCGGGAATAATCCACCGTCACAATATCGCCGAGCCAATTACGTGCAAGCCAATTACGACTCCGATAGAAGGCGGCGATACCAACGAAGAAACAGTTTCAGTGGAGACAGAGGAAGTATGAGGGGAGGACGATGGAGGAGTAGTAGCATTGAGGGCGACAACCGCAACAGCAACTACCGACCACAAGTACACTTTGTTCCTGACCAGAAACCAGCCCATCAGGGAGGACGTACAACAACGGACGATAGGAATAATGTAGATAATCAAGACCAACGCCACGAGGAGAGCACTAGCTCTTTAAACTCCTCGCGGCAGTGAAAAATTATGACAACATAAACCCTTCGCTGAACCACTCTATTGGGTATGATTACGGCACCAGTCCAAATAAAATCACCATATTGTACAACCATTACTTGAAAAATATAAGGCAGGACTTGTTAGAAGAAGAAGTAACCGATCATCATCAACACACCCACGACATCGTGTACGTGACAGCTAAAAGTAATGAGATACCTGTCACATTAATGATCGACACCGGGGCCAACGTTTCCCTAATGGATAGCACCGAGCTCAATCGTATTCAGGAGGAAAGCAGGGTGAACATACCGACGTTACCTGTTAATAACATCATCCTGATAGGAGCTACGGGACGACAAAATAAATCAGTAAAAAAGCAGGTTAGGTTAGAAGTAACCAGCCAAGGTGTGAAAATACCGATGATATTTCTAATAGCAACGGGTCTGCCATTTCGTAGCTTGATCGGCTGCGACATCCTACGAAGGCATTCAGCCATAATCGATTTAAGTATGGACAAATTAACTTTGAAAACATCTGACTGACACGAATTGGATTGCAGACATTGTAGGAAACAGGGAAGTTCCCCCAGAGAGAACGGTATACCACATCCAAAAAACAACGAACCCTAAATACCAAACACCCAGGCACGGGCTAGAATACTATAACAATAACGATAATTTATGGGAGGCAAAGATTAGAGAAATAAGACTGTTCCATTCAACTAACAGGACTAAATCTCCAAGTCCAGGCCAACTCGAAAGACTAATAACCATTTATAATAAGTATAGACACATATTTTCAGACCTCCCAGGGAAGGTTAAAAATTATCAATGTATATTAAATTTCAAAGAACCGGTAAACTTCAACCGCAAATCTTACCCCATTGCGTACTCCCTTAAAGAGGCGGTTCGATCCGAAATCAATCAGCTAATGAAGGACGATATAATAGAATCCAGCCAGTCCCCTTATACCAGCCCTATAGTAGCGATAAAAAAGAAAAACGGTAAGGTGAGGCTTTGTTTAGACACACGAGAAATAAACAAACACCTAGTTAATAACCGGACATCTCCGGGCGAAATTGAAGAGATTCTAAAGAAGTTCCATGGTGTACAATACATAAGCTCATGGGATACGGTCTGCGGGTATTGGCAGGTCAAGCTGCATCCCAACAGTCGAAAATATGTTGCCTTTATATTTGAGGGACGCAACTATCAATTTAAGAGGTTGCCCTTCGGGCTAATAAATTCAGTAGCCATATTCATACAATGCATGGATCAGGTGTTAGGACCGGAAGCACTTAAATTCACGACCGTCTACGTGGACGACCTGCTAATAACGTCCACCAACTGGGAAGAACATTGTCAGAGGGTAGACCACGTGCTAAACAAGCTATCAGAAAATCATATTACTCTAAAATTGGAAAAATCTCAACTTATTGCGAAGGAAGTACAGTTTTTAGGATTCCAACTCACCGAATTAGGAATAACTCCATCAACAGAAAAAATCGAAGCCATTCAAAAGTTCCCCACTCCCAGGAATAAAAAACAGTTACAATCTTTTTTAGGATTGTGCAACTACTATCGAAAATTTCAAAACAATTATTCGGAACTAACCACCAGATTGTCTCCACAATTGTCCTCGAAGGATAAATGGACATGGGGTCCAGCACAGGAAAGTATATTTCAAAAGATCAAAACGAAATTTTTAGAGACTGTAATATTACACCATCCAGACTTTGATAAACCTTTTTACTTGAATTGTGATGCCAGTGACATCAGTTTAGGCTCCACCTTATACCAAGAAGACAGCGAAGGAAACCATCTTGTAATAAGCTTCGCGAGCCGGACTTTGAATAAGTGTGAAAGAAACTACAATGTCACTGAAAAAGAACTCCTAAGCGTAGTATTCGCATGTAATAAATTCCGCACATACATATTAGGATACTCGGTTACTGTTAGGACAGATCACAAGTCCATATCCTTCCTAAAGAATTGCAAATTAAGTCATGGGCGGTTAGCAAGGTGGACCTTGGTCCTACAAGAGTACAACATTAATTGGGAATACGTCCCTGGCAAGAAGAATATAGCCGCCGACGTACTGTCACGAGTAAACATTACAAATCAGACTTATGAAGATGAAAAAGAAACACTAGCCAAGATTTATAACATATTAAAAAGCCGCACAGAATTAGAAAGCATTATCAAAGAAATAGAGTTACATCAAAGACAAGACTGTAGACTGGCACAAATTTTCCAAAGGTTGGATAATCAAGATGTAAGGATAACCCCTTATTACTGTGTAGTTAATAATATATTATTTGTTAAAACTAAGTATCACGATAACGGTTGGAAGTTAGTAATACCTAAAACCATAGAGAAGGAAATAATCACAGATTACCATGTTCGTTATGGGCACATGGGTGCTGTTAAAGTAATCAAGGCGTTGGAAGAACATATGTATATAAAGGACATGAATAGAAGGGTGAGGCAATGCATTAGAACCTGTCACATATGCCAGATGGTGAAATGCACAAATGAAAGAAAGGAGGGGCAGATGATTCCCATAACATCTTCGGGGAAATTAGGAAAAGTTTTTGTAGACATCTGCGGACCATTTCCTAGAAGTGGAGGTCGTCACCAGTATAAGTATTTACTAATTATCTTAGACCATTATACTAAATATATAAAACTATACCCTATGAATCGAGCAACCACCCAGAAGATACTCAACCTAATAATACATAATTATATACCTGAGGTAGGCTGTCCGAAAACCATGATCACAGACCACGGTACACAATTTAAAGGACGGAGGTGGAAGGACACACTGATGGAATATGGGATAAAAACATACAAAACTGCAGTGTACCATCCCAGTAGTAATCACTCAGAGAGAGTATTAAGAGAGGTGGGACGGATTCTTAGGACTTATTGTGCAACTCAACAAAGACAGTGGAGTGAGTATGTCCCAGCTGCAGAAGATTTTATCAATCTAGCGTACCACCAATCAATTGACACCACCCCATACAATGCCATGTTCGAAAAACCTCCACCCAGAGAGATCAGTGACCTGATTAAGTTCCCCCAGAGTCCCGAATATCAATTTAATAAAATCCAATACCACGACAAGATCATAGAAAAGTTAGAACGTAGGAGAAAGTATAAACGGCAAGCACCAACCCGGATAATTAAATATAAAATGGGAGATCAAGTACTAGTAAGAAATAGGGAGCTGCCCAGCACAATGGAGGGCATCACCAAGAAATTGCTGGTATTATACGTCGGTCCATATTTGATCACAAAAGACCATGAAAACAATACCTATGAACTCACTGACACGATAAATAAAAAGGTTAAAGGGACATACAATCAAACGTCATTGAAAAGGTACTATAGTTAAAGAAAATTAATTAGGATAAGTAATTACAAAGTGCCAAATATTCCAAAAATGTAATACTAGAAGCTGATATGGGAAAGGACACCTGTATAACGTAATCATCCCCAATAATACACCCAATAGAGTGGAAGAGCACAAAATAACCCCATGTATATCAACTATAAAAAATGATTACTATTAAGAACAGATAATATGTAGTAGTAGGCGACAATTATCACCCGAATGTTTAGGGTATAAAAGAAAAAATAACATATTTAAAAACGATTACTATAAACGAACTCATTTAGTGTTTAACAGAATCACATATTAAGCTCCAAGTTATTGAAGGTAACTAATTGACTATAACAAATCAATTTGCCCTATTGAGTTACAAAAGTGTGTAGGATTAAGCTATAGGCCAAACTATTTGTTACTTGTGAAAAAAAAAAAAAAAAAAAAAAGAGAACCAGATCTATCACACTAAAGGATAGAAAATTATGTAATGCCAACTAAATGATTCAATAAGAAAAAAGACATCTATTATGTCATAAAGAGCCAGTAGTGGCAGATAACTAAAATTACTATACTATACTTAGAAAAAAAAAAATATGTTTATCCAAATGAATGCTATATGTAACTTAATGTTTATCAAATGATTATTGTGTACCTCTTGTAAAACTAAAAATATTATATAAAATCATCCACAATAAAGGTTCACCCAACTAACCTTTGAAGGAGTAGAGAGGCAGAATAACAAAGTGTGTAAAATAAAAGAAGGATATTATTATGGAAAGTGTAAGGATAGAGAGAAAATGTTTATAAAACGAACTATGTAACCCCAAGAATGTCTATAAAGTTAGATATTAATATGTTATTATATTGTCACATCAAATTGTGATTATCGAATATTGTATATTATATAAAATCATCCAGAATAAAGGTTCACCCAACTAACCTTTGAAGGAGTAGAGAGGCAGAATAACAAAGTGTGTAAAATAAAAGGAGGATATTATTATGGAAAGTGTAAGGATAGAGAGAAAATGTTTATCAAAATGAACTATGTAACCCCGAGAATGTCTATAAAATTAGATATTAGTATGTTATTATATTATCACATTAAAGTGTAATTATCAAATATTGTACATCAC
The DNA here is from genome assembly GCA_034769895.1 of Magicicada septendecula. Lineage (NCBI taxonomy): Eukaryota > Metazoa > Arthropoda > Insecta > Hemiptera > Cicadidae > Magicicada > Magicicada septendecula. Next base: position 205,352,007 of record CM068370.1, on the reverse strand, counting down.
CAGATATGTCAGAGAACATCTAACAAAAAACCAGTCAGTATATGAATAGTGTAGATCATGATAGTTCAGGATAAGTATAAGTGATTAAGAAAAAAAAAAACTTGTAAACTAATGTGAGAATAAAATATTGTAGACTATATATGTGAAAACCAACTGCATAAGTATATAAGCAGCAAAGTAAGTGTGTAATCTTAAGAATACTCAAGTGAACCAAAACAAATTGTCAACTAGTACAGAAAGTAACTATACAGCTGAGAAAAATCATAGCTGAGAATGTCAAGTCTGAAAAGAAATAATTACCTGTAAAAAAGAAAGTATATTAACAAGTATAAAGAAGGAAATGTGATATAAATGAAAACCTCTGAAACCTTGAATATTATACTGAAGATATTATATTATTGTAAATGAATGATATGTGATATTTTATGAGTTGTGATAGTGCAACTATTGCCAGGTGCAATGTTTATTTTTTTCTCAGACAGAGAAGAGTAATGCCTCTGAATCTGAGTATGTGTATTGAGGAACGGCAGAGAATATAAGCCACAGTGAGCCACTCTGATTCCGAACCCACTACAAAAGTTAGGGAGTTATATTATATTAATGTATCAAGGACTATAATGAAAGAATCTGTGAGGTATAAATTATAATAACCATTAAGATAATCACGAATGTAAAGATATGTAATAAGAAAGAAGAATGTGTATAGAACAGGAAATTGTTAATTTAAGAAATGAGATCTATTGTCGTTAAATGACTTAAAAAGTAAGCTACTTGAAAAATACTAGTAAGTTAAGAATTATATCACTAGACAAAAAATCAAGTGTAACACACTAATCGTATGTTAAAAAAGCAAAGAGTACAAAAAAAAAACAATAGAACTATACTAAGAAACTGACATGAAATGATAATTTTATAAAAAATAAATTTTTTCTCAAATGATCAATTTTGAGGAGGGTGTATATGTAACATAACAAAATGTTACCTAACCTAAACGTATACTGTCAGATGTTATAAGGACAGAACAATAATGTAAATAGGGAATATAGTGATAAGAATAAACAAGAAGAGAAGAATCAAGAAAGAAGAATGAAGCAGAAGTACCACATGAAACAGTAAACCCAAATACTGTTTGACACTACAACCAGACAATGACTAACTCAAACTCATGGACAGAGTAAATTTACATTAAGCTGTCAATCAAGTCAGTAGATAATGAAAACAGAATATGATATGTAAATAAAAAGTGAATCAATAAGAATCTGAATACTGTGAAATCAGAATTAGCATTTTGCTGATAATAAATTTAACCATGACTAGTAAATTATGAATGCCAAAAACTAAGATTAGCAATGGCTACAAAGTGAGAACAAAGATATATTTCAATATCAAATATACTTATGAGAAATAAAAACCATTTGTGAGAGGGAATCTTATACGAATAAGGTACCTCAACGAATTACCGAATTGAGAACCAATAAATGTTGTTAAGGCAAAATTCCAGTCTAGACGGTATGTCTTAACAAGGCCTAGACAAAGCAATAATCAGTGAGTTGATTATTGGGAGGTAACGTAAGTGTAAATTAAATACACAGAACAATTGTTATGCTCCAACATAACAAAAAACATTATTAAAATGATATATTTAATCATAATTCAATTGCTAAATAGTAGAATAGAACGAGTTAGCGCAAAACGAAATATCATAGTAATAAGAATCGTTCATTACAATGTATAAAGTTAATGTGTATTCATAATGTTCAGTAATTGAAGGTCAGTACAGAGTTAATAGTGTTCCCACATAAACGTTTGAGTAATAAAATGCTATGTGAACACAAACAATATTAATCAAAGTGTAAAATCGCCGATTCAGGTAACAGACAACAGTGCAAAATAGTGTACCTGAACATTGATTATATAGCAGTGTCAGGAAAAGTGAAATTAACTCGGTATCAAGTGATATCAAATTAAAGAGGACAAAATAATCTTTAATTTGATGATGATATCGACCCAATCGCAACTGTATTAAGTGCGGGGAAGGTGTTAGCATCATTTGCAAAATGTGCATCAGAAGTTTGTTTACTAATACCAACAACAATGAAAGCTAGCTGTCACCTCAGAGCTTGGCGGTTAAAAAACCGTTATTAACGGCTATACAATCAATACGTCATACTCTTCACACCTGCCAGAACCAATCACAAAATTAGTTAGTAATTAACATTTTTGCCTAACACCGATCGACGGGCGGGGTATATAAGAGGATGTAACCGATTCTCGATAGACACTTATCACTTCATACAGCACGGAACGTGTGCTCGCCATCTCAACATTTTCAATAACGGTTAGCGTCATCAACATAGTACATCGAAGGAAATAGCTCAACACCAAGAAACAACTACTTCAAATTATTCTACAGAAAACAATAGTGATTATGTGCAGTATTATTTCATTTTTGTGCGGGAAATACTGAACAGAAGTAATTAACTAAGGTTATTTATGATCCATTAAGGTAGAAGAGGATCGAAATACTCTGTTCTTGTGCGAGTGCAGTGTAAAATGATAATCATTATAATCCGATTATCAAGGTGCAAAAATGAGTTTTAATTAAATAATTAAAACCAAAAGGTAACAGTGCAACCATTATTCATTTTCACTACGAGCGCCATAACCTGTACGTTTTTATACACTGATCTGTACTGACGCAAAACACAGAAACATTTCAATGTTACACCATGTCTCAATTTATTTTATGAATTTGTCATTAGTAATTAAGCTGAATGTTAGTTCTAAGTGTTCTCAATTTATAAACTTTGTAATTCAGAAATCAGGCGTGACGAACGCATAGCCTATCAAATAGGTTATTTTTATCTGTTTACTTTATGAAAGTAACGTCAAAACATTGTTGATCAATTTTATATCAGAAAATTATTAGATGTTGTGTAGGCATAACTTTCTTTTTCGTGTCTCAAAGAATTCACTCCTGAGATTTCAATAATTTTAATGTTAAAAATAATAAAAATCTGCACTTAGCCAGATTTACCAAATATGATCTGAGCAAGCCTTATAGGGTTTATAAGAACTTATTCACGATTGTACATCATTATATGTTTTTAATTGTATTTGTTTTGAATTCTCTACCAAGGGTACGAATAAAACCCATAATTAACAGCATAACTCGACTTAATTTATTTCTAACAGATAGTTAAATATTTTATTCAGGAAAGCTTAAACAACCTTCAGTTGTGATTGAATATATGGAATAGCATTGCCATAAAGGTAACAAACAATTATTTTAAACTTTTTTAACTCATTAATTGATTCAATACATGGGTTTTACACGGGATTTTCCCAAAATAAATCCGTGTGGCGCCCACTAACAAACAAGGCAATCTAACCTCGCAACTAAAGTGAGTTGGTTTTTTGTAAACTGAGTTGACAGCTTACTGAACTTCTAGAAAACACGACCAGGTACGTGAAAGTATATTGTGTTTATGATATTGTCCAGACATTACTAGACATAACGTACTCAGACTATTATCGACCTGGAGGAGAAGTTTCACAGCCAGTATCAACAAAACGATCATCATCATCAAGCGACCAACTATTATACTTTACTGTTAAGTTTAAGCAAACCTAGTATTTAAATATTACCAACACAACTATTTTATTTGTTTGATTCAAGGGAATTCTTTTCAGACAATTATAAATACACAATTGTAAACACACTTTGAGTAACCTCGAATGTTACATTTTAAATCACTTTACAAAATTAGTAACCTTCAACTAGAAACCACCACAAACATTAACACATGTCAAACTAATATATCAAACATAATTAAATTTTATTTAAACCATACTTTCTAAATATATTACAAATCGACGCATACAACGTGTGGCAGGATAATCATACACCGTATTCGATCGATTTATTTACCATATAAACCTAATTTTAAACCACCGAAATTCGTTTACTTATAAATTGGCTAGCCCAACAGTGTGGCTTTTAAACGTAATTAAATTGTATTTAAAACAAATTAATAGAAAAAAATCATTCGTAAGTATATTACAAATTGACGAACCCAACGCGGGGCTTTTAAGAATAAAGGAAGGACCCCATTTTTATTATATTACAAATTGGCGCACCAACTAGTGTGGCTTAAAAATATTAAATAAAAATATTTTTTATATTTTATAACAGCCCGGTAGACACGAAAGAATAAACATGCCACACACCCATCAATATGATACGAGATATAAGAACAGTAGGGTAGGAGAAATACCACGGGATATAGAGACCTCTGAAGCACAACCCATACATGAAATGGAAGTCATTACCATCAATAATATCGAAACTCAACCTGAAGAAACACACCAGGTAGAACCGGAAGTGGAAGTGAGAGTTGACAACCAACCCAGACAAGCTGAAGGAGTCGCGCAATCAGGAGAAACAGCCTTCCAAGAATGGATGAGGAGAATGATGGAATCTTTGAAGGAAGATAGTCGAACTTTGAAGGAAGATAGTCTCAAGAATAACAAAAACATGGAAGCCTTAAAGGAAGATTTAAATAAAAATATAGTCAATAAAGGAGAATCATCGTGACTTGAATAAAAACATAGTCTATTAGTAAAAATGTGGAGTCGCTGAAAGAAGACTTGAATAAGAAGATAGATAATACCCATAAATCCATGGACATGCTGAACAGTAAAATAGATGATAACAGTAGAGCCATCAGAGAAGAACTGAACGCCACTTTAACGGAAATTAGCAGGAGGATGGAAGAAGGCAATGAGAAAATTAACACCAGAATAGACGTGGAGATAGCAGATGTGAGGGAAGAAATCATAGAAGTAAACAAAAGGTGCGAACAACAAGACCAAGATTTGAAGCGAACTAGGGATGAGATCGACGGGAGGCTCGATACCATGGAGGAGGTGACTGAAGCCCGAATAGAATCCTTGAAAAGAATGAATCAAGATGAGATTAAACGGGTACGGATAGACGTAGGGGAGCGCTGTGAAGAGGTAAGTACATCTGTAGACGCAGTAAGAAATTTAACTGTTGCTAATCGAGAAAGAATTGAGGAACTAAGACAACAGGAAATAGTGCAAATGCGGGAGGAGATTGAAGTTATCCGCAACCGTCCGATCCAAGGTCAGTATCTGCTACCAAATGACAACCGCGACGCGATTAATTTTAAAAACTATCGAAGAAACCCTATCGAATTCTTAGCACGTGTTGAAGAAAACTTAGCACGGATCCGAGAGACCAGATGGAACAACATAAGAAGCTTGATAGATGAGTATTTCAAAGAAATATACGATAATTGGTGGACTGCAACGCGCCACGAAGTTCACAGTTACGAGGAATTCAAGACTCAATTCCGCGCAAAATATTGGTCCGAGGCCACGCAAAACATAGTACGCGATCATATATGTCACGGGAAATACGATGCGAGCAGAGGAGGAACCATGACTTCCTACTTTTTGGGTCAGGTGTGTCTAGCACGAAATTTAGAAACAAAAATACCTGAAGAATGTCTCGTTACAAAACTGTCTTACCACTTTGAGGAGGGTGTCGCAAAGGCACGTCAGTGGGGGCAGATTAAAACGATAGCAGCTATGTCCGCGTTGCTCGAGGATCAGGAGCATGAAGGATATTACCGAAGGAGTCGTCGGAGGAATGACCATTTTAATAATATATATAATATATATAATAATAATAATATATATAACATACACAATAATAATAATAATAACAACTCCAGAAATTACCGAAGCAATTTTAATAATAATGGCCATTAAAACCAAAATTATAATAACAGTAATAATAATAACAATGATAGTAGGCCGAATAACCAGGGTAGTAATAACAACAGTAATAATAACGGTAGCCATTATAATAATAATAATAACAACCGGCGACCCAATTATAATAATAACACCAATCGACCATCAAACCAAGGCGGGAATAATCCACCGTCACAATATCGCCGAGCCAATTACGTGCAAGCCAATTACGACTCCGATAGAAGGCGGCGATACCAACGAAGAAACAGTTTCAGTGGAGACAGAGGAAGTATGAGGGGAGGACGATGGAGGAGTAGTAGCATTGAGGGCGACAACCGCAACAGCGACTACCGACCACAAGTACACTTTGTTCCTGACCAGAAACCAGCCCATCAGGGAGGACGTACAACAACGGACGATAGGAATAATGTAGATAATCAAGACCAACGCCACGAGGAGAGCACTAGCTCTTTAAACTCCTCGCGGCAGTGAAAAATTATGACAACATAAACCCTTCGCTGAACCACTCTATTGGGTATGATTACGGCACCAGTCCAAATAAAATCACCATATTGTACAACCATTACTTGAAAAATATAAGGCAGGACTTGTTAGAAGAAGAAGTAACCGATCATCATCAACACACCCACGACATCGTGTACGTGACAGCTAAAATTAATGAGATACCTGTCACATTAATGATCGACACCGGGGCCAACGTTTCCCTAATGGATAGCACCGAGCTCAATCGTATTCAGGAGGAAAGCAGGGTGAACATACCGACGTTACCTGTTAATAACATCATCCTGATAGGAGCTACGGGACGACAAAATAAATCAGTAAAAAAGCAGGTTAGGTTAGAAGTAACCAGCCAAGGTGTGAAAATACCGATGATATTTCTAATAGCAACGGGTCTGCCATTTCGTAGCTTGATCGGCTGCGACATCCTACGAAGGCATTCAGCCATAATCGATTTAAGTATGGACAAATTAACTTTGAAAACATCTGACTGACACGAATTGGATTGCAGACATTGTAGGAAACAGGGAAGTTCCCCCAGAGAGAACGGTATACCACATCCAAAAAACAACGAACCCTAAATACCAAACACCCAGGCACGGGCTAGAATACTATAACAATAACGATAATTTATGGGAGGCAAAGATTAGAGAAATAAGACTGTTCCATTCAACTAACAGGACTAAATCTCCAAGTCCAGGCCAACTCGAAAGACTAATAACCATTTATAATAAGTATAGACACATATTTTCAGACCTCCCAGGGAAGGTTAAAAATTATCAATGTATATTAAATTTCAAAGAACCGGTAAACTTCAACCGCAAATCTTACCCCATTGCGTACTCCCTTAAAGAGGCGGTTCGATCCGAAATCAATCAGCTAATGAAGGACGATATAATAGAATCCAGCCAGTCCCCTTATACCAGCCCTATAGTAGCGATAAAAAAGAAAAACGGTAAGGTGAGGCTTTGTTTAGACACACGAGAAATAAACAAACACCTAGTTAATAACCGGACATCTCCGGGCGAAATTGAAGAGATTCTAAAGAAGTTCCATGGTGTACAATACATAAGCTCATGGGATACGGTCTGCGGGTATTGGCAGGTCAAGCTGCATCCCAACAGTCGAAAATATGTTGCCTTTATATTTGAGGGACGCAACTATCAATTTAAGAGGTTGCCCTTCGGGCTAATAAATTCAGTAGCCATATTCATACAATGCATGGATCAGGTGTTAGGACCGGAAGCACTTAAATTCACGACCGTCTACGTGGACGACCTGCTAATAACGTCCACCAACTGGGAAGAACATTGTCAGAGGGTAGACCACGTGCTAAACAAGCTATCAGAAAATCATATTACTCTAAAATTGGAAAAATCTCAACTTATTGCGAAGGAAGTACAGTTTTTAGGATTCCAACTCACCGAATTAGGAATAACTCCATCAACAGAAAAAATCGAAGCCATTCAAAAGTTCCCCACTCCCAGGAATAAAAAACAGTTACAATCTTTTTTAGGATTGTGCAACTACTATCGAAAATTTCAAAACAATTATTCGGAACTAACCACCAGATTGTCTCCACAATTGTCCTCGAAGGATAAATGGACATGGGGTCCAGCACAGGAAAGTATATTTCAAAAGATCAAAACGAAATTTTTAGAGACTGTAATATTACACCATCCAGACTTTGATAAACCTTTTTACTTGAATTGTGATGCCAGTGACATCAGTTTAGGCTCCACCTTATACCAAGAAGACAGCGAAGGAAACCATCTTGTAATAAGCTTCGCGAGCCGGACTTTGAATAAGTGTGAAAGAAACTACAATGTCACTGAAAAAGAACTCCTAAGCGTAGTATTCGCATGTAATAAATTCCGCACATACATATTAGGATACTCGGTTACTGTTAGGACAGATCACAAGTCCATATCCTTCCTAAAGAATTGCAAATTAAGTCATGGGCGGTTAGCAAGGTGGACCTTGGTCCTACAAGAGTACAACATTAATTGGGAATACGTCCCTGGCAAGAAGAATATAGCCGCCGACGTACTGTCACGAGTAAACATTACAAATCAGACTTATGAAGATGAAAAAGAAACACTAGCCAAGATTTATAACATATTAAAAAGCCGCACAGAATTAGAAAGCATTATCAAAGAAATAGAGTTACATCAAAGACAAGACTGTAGACTGGCACAAATTTTCCAAAGGTTGGATAATCAAGATGTAAGGATAACCCCTTATTACTGTGTAGTTAATAATATATTATTTGTTAAAACTAAGTATCACGATAACGGTTGGAAGTTAGTAATACCTAAAACCATAGAGAAGGAAATAATCACAGATTACCATGTTCGTTATGGGCACATGGGTGCTGTTAAAGTAATCAAGGCGTTGGAAGAACATATGTATATAAAGGACATGAATAGAAGGGTGAGGCAATGCATTAGAACCTGTCTCATATGCCAGATGGTGAAATGCACAAATGAAAGAAAGGAGGGGCAGATGATTCCCATAACATCTTCGGGGAAATTAGGAAAAGTTTTTGTAGACATCTGCGGACCATTTCCTAGAAGTGGAGGTCGTCACCAGTATAAGTATTTACTAATTATCTTAGACCATTATACTAAATATATAAAACTATACCCTATGAATCGAGCAACCACCCAGAAGATACTCAACCTAATAATACATAATTATATACCTGAGGTAGGCTGTCCGAAAACCATGATCACAGACCACGGTACACAATTTAAAGGACGGAGGTGGAAGGACACACTGATGGAATATGGGATAAAAACATACAAAACTGCAGTGTACCATCCCAGTAGTAATCACTCAGAGAGAGTATTAAGAGAGGTGGGACGGATTCTTAGGACTTATTGTGCAACTCAACAAAGACAGTGGAGTGAGTATGTCCCAGCTGCAGAAGATTTTATCAATCTAGCGTACCACCAATCAATTGACACCACCCCATACAATGCCATGTTCGAAAAACCTCCACCCAGAGAGATCAGTGACCTGATTAAGTTCCCCCAGAGTCCCGAATATCAATTTAATAAAATCCAATACACGACAAGATCATAGAAAAGTTAGAACGTAGGAGAAAGTATAAACGGCAAGCACCAACCCGGATAATTAAATATAAAATGGGAGATCAAGTACTAGTAAGAAATAGGGAGCTGCCCAGCACAATGGAGGGCATCACCAAGAAATTGCTGGTATTATACGTCGGTCCATATTTGATCACAAAAGACCATGAAAACAATACCTATGAACTCACTGACACGATAAATAAAAAGGTTAAAGGGACATACAATCAAACGTCATTGAAAAGGTACTATAGTTAAAGAAAATTAATTAGGATAAGTAATTACAAAGTGCCAAATATTCCAAAAATGTAATACTAGAAGCTGATATGGGAAAGGACACCTGTATAACGTAATCATCCCCAATAATACACCCAATAGAGTGGAAGAGCACAAAATAACCCCATGTATATCAACTATAAAAAATGATTACTATTAAGAACAGATAATATGTAGTAGTAGGCGACAATTATCACCCGAATGTTTAGGGTATAAAAGAAAAAATAACATATTTAAAAACGATTACTATAAACGAACTCATTTAGTGTTTAACAGAATCACATATTAAGCTCCAAGTTATTGAAGGTAACTAATTGACTATAACAAATCAATTTGCCCTATTGAGTTACAAAAGTGTGTAGGATTAAGCTATAGGCCAAACTATTTGTTACTTGTGGAAAAAAAAAAAAAAAAAAAAAAAAAGAGAACCAGATCTATCACACTAAAGGATAGAAAATTATGTAATGCCAACTAAATGATTCAATAAGAAAAAAGACATCTATTATGTCATAAAGAGCCAGTAGTGGCAGATAACTAAAATTACTATACTATACTTAGAAAAAAAAAAATATGTTTATCCAAATGAATGCTATATGTAACTTAATGTTTATCAAATGATTATTGTGTACCTCTTGTAAAACTAAAAATATTATATAAAATCATCCACAATAAAGGTTCACCCAACTAACCTTTGAAGGAGTAGAGAGGCAGAATAACAAAGTGTGTAAAATAAAAGAAGGATATTATTATGGAAAGTGTAAGGATAGAGAGAAAATGTTTATAAAACGAACTATGTAACCCCAAGAATGTCTATAAAATTAGATATTAATATGTTATTATATTGTCACATCAAATTGTGATTATCGAATATTGTATATTATATAAAATCATCCAGAATAAAGGTTCACCCAACTAACCTTTGAAGGAGTAGAGAGGCAGAATAACAAAGTGTGTAAAATAAAAGGAGGATATTATTATGGAAAGTGTAAGGATAGAGAGAAAATGTTTATCAAAATGAACTATGTAACCCCGAGAATGTCTATAAAATTAGATATTAGTATGTTATTATATTATCACATTAAAGTGTAATTATCAAATATTGTACATCACCAGATATGTCAGAGAACATCTAACAAAAAACCAGTCAGTATATGAATAGTGTAGATCATGATAGTTCAGGATAAGTATAAGTGATTAAGAAAAAAAAAACTTGTAAACTAATGTGAGAATAAAATATTGTAGACTCTATATGTGAAAACCAACTGCATAAGTATATAAGCAGCAAAGTAAGTGTGTAATCTTAAGAATACTCAAGTGAACCAAAACAAATTGTCAACTAGTACAGAAAGTAACTATACAGCTGAGAAAAATCATAGCTGAGAATGTCAAGTCTGAAAAGAAATAATTACCTGTAAAAAAGAAAGTATATTAACAAGTATAAAGAAGGAAATGTGATATAAATGAAAACCTCTGAAACCTTGAATATTATATTGAAGATATTATATTATTGTAAATGAATGATATGTGATATTTTATGAGTTGTGATAGTGCAACTATTGCCAGGTGCAATGTTTATTTTTTTCTCAGACAGAGAAGAGTAATGCCTCTGAATCTGAGTATGTGTATTGAGGAACGGCAGAGAATATAAGCCACAGTGAGCCACTCTGATTCCGAACCCACTACAAAAGTTAGGGAGTTATATTATATTAATGTATCAAGGACTATAATGAAAGAATCTGTGAGGTATAAATTATAATAACCATTAAGATAATCACGAATGTAAAGATATGTAATAAGAAAGAAGAATGTGTATAGAAAAGGAAATTGTTAATTTAAGAAATGAGATCTATTGTCGTTAAATGACTTAAAAAGTAAGCTACTTGAAAAATACTAGTAAGTTAAGAATTATATCACTAGACAAAAAATCAAGTGTAACACACTAATCGTATGTTAAAAAAGCAAAGAGTACAAAAAAAAAACAATAGAACTATACTAAGAAACTGACATGAAATGATAATTTTATAAAAAATAATTTTTTCTCAAATGATCAATTTTGAGGAGGGTGTATATGTAACATAACAAAATGTTACCTAACCTAAACGTATACTGTCAGATGTTATAAGGACAGAACAATAATGTAAATAGGGAATATAGTGATAAGAATAAACAAGAAGAGAAGAATCAAGAAAGAAGAATGAAGCAGAAGTACCACATGAAACAGTAAACCCAAATACTGTTTGACACTACAACCAGACAATGACTAACTCAAACTCATGGACAGAGTAAATTTACATTAAGCTGTCAATCAAGTCAGTAGATAATGAAAACAGAATATGATATGTAAATAAAAAGTGAATCAATAAGAATCTGAATACTGTGAAATCAGAATTAGCATTTTGCTGATAATAAATTTAACCATGACTAGTAAATTATGAATGCCAAAAACTAAGATTAGCAATGGCTACAAAGTGAGAACAAAGATATATTTCAATATCAAATATACTTATGAGAAATAAAAACCATTTGTGAGAGGGAATCTTATACGAATAAGGTACCTCAACGAATTACCGAATTGAGAACCAATAAATGTTGTTAAGGCAAAATTCCAGTCTAGACGGTATGTCTTAACAAGGCCTAGACAAAGCAATAATCAGTGAGTTGATTATTGGGAGGTAACGTAAGTGTAAATTAAATACACAGAACAATTGTTATGCTCCAACATAACAAAAAACATTATTAAAATGATATATTTAATCATAATTCAATTGCTAAATAGTAGAATAGAACGAGTTAGCGCAAAACGAAATATCATAGTAATAAGAATCGTTCATTACAATGTATAAAGTTAATGTGTATTCATAATGTTCAGTAATTGAAGGTCAGTACAGAGTTAATAGTGTTCCCACATAAACGTTTGAGTAATAAAATGCTATGTGAACACAAACAATATTAATCAAAGTGTAAAATCGCCGATTCAGGTAACAGACAACAGTGCAAAATAGTGTACCTGAACATTGATTATATAGCAGTGTCAGGAAAAGTGAAATTAACTCGGTATCAAGTGATATCAAATTAAAGAGGACAAAATAATCTTTAATTTGATGATGATATCGACCCAATCGCAACTGTATTAAGTGCGGGAAAGGTGTTAGCATCATTTGCAAAATGTGCATCAGAAGTTTGTTTACTAATACCAACAACAATGAAAGCTAGCTGTCACCTCAGAGCTTGGCGGTTAAAAAACCGTTATTAACGGCTATACAATCAATACGTCATACTCTTCACACCTGCCAGAACCAATCACAAAATTAGTTAGTAATTAACATTTTTGCCTAACACCGATCGACGGGCGGGGTATATAAGAGGATGTAACCGATTCTCGATAGACACTTATCACTTCATACAGCACGGAACGTGTGCTCGCCATCTCAACATTTTCAATAACGGTTAGCGTCATCAACATAGTACATCGAAGGAAATAGCTCAACACCAAGAAACAACTACTTCAAATTATTCTACAGAAAACAATAGTGATTATGTGCAGTATTATTTCATTTTTGTGCGGGAAATACTGAACAGAAGTAATTAACTAAGGTTATTTATGATCCATTAAGGTAGAAGAGGATCGAAATACTCTGTTCTTGTGCGAGTGCAGTGTAAAATGATAATCATTATAATCCGATTATCAAGGTGCAAAAATGAGTTTTAATTAAATAATTAAAACCAAAAGGTAACAGTGCAACCATTATTCATTTTCACTACGAGCGCCATAACCTGTACGTTTTTATACACTGATCTGTACTGACGCAAAACACAGAAACATTTCAATGTTACACCATGTCTCAATTTATTTTATGAATTTGTCATTAGTAATTAAGCTGAATGTTAGTTCTAAGTGTTCTCAATTTATAAACTTTGTAATTCAGAAATCAGGCGTGACGAACGCATAGCCTATCAAATAGGTTATTTTTATCTGTTTACTTTATGAAAGTAACGTCAAAACATTGTTGATCAATTTTATATCAGAAAATTATTAGATGTTGTGTAGGCATAACTTTCTTTTTCGTGTCTCAAAGAATTCACTCCTGAGATTTCAATAATTTTAATGTTAAAAATAATAAAAATCTGCACTTAGCCAGATTTACCAAATATGATCTGAGCAAGCCTTATAGGGTTTATAAGAACTTATTCACGATTGTACATCATTATATGTTTTTAATTGTATTTGTTTTGAATTCTCTACCAAGGGTACGAATAAAACCCATAATTAACAGCATAACTCGACTTAATTTATTTCTAACAGATAGTTAAATATTTTATTCAGGAAAGCTTAAACAACCTTCAGTTGTGATTGAATATATGGAATAGCATTGCCATAAAGGTAACAAACAATTATTTTAAACTTTTTTAACTCATTAATTGATTCAATACATGGGTTTTACACGGGATTTTCCCAAAATAAATCCGTGTGGCGCCCACTAACAAACAAGGCAATCTAACCTCGCAACTAAAGTGAGTTGGTTTTTTGTAAACTGAGTTGACAGCTTACTGAACTTCTAGAAAACACGACCAGGTACGTGAAAGTATATTGTGTTTATGATATTGTCCAGACATTACTAGACATAACGTACTCAGACTATTATCGACCTGGAGGAGAAGTTTCACAGCCAGTATCAACAAAACGATCATCATCATCAAGCGACCAACTATTATACTTTACTGTTAAGTTTAAGCAAACCTAGTATTTAAATATTACCAACACAACTATTTTATTTGTTTGATTCAAGGGAATTCTTTTCAGACAATTATAAATACACAATTGTAAACACACTTTGAGTAACCTCGAATGTTACATTTTAAATCACTTTACAAAATTAGTAACCTTCAACTAGAAACCACCACAAACATTAACACATGTCAAACTAATATATCAAACATAATTAAATTTTATTTAAACCATACTTTCTAAATATATTACAAATCGACGCATACAACGTGTGGCAGGATAATCATACACCGTATTCGATCGATTTATTTACCATATAAACCTAATTTTAAACCACCGAAATTCGTTTACTTATAAATTGGCTAGCCCAACAGTGTGGCTTTTAAACGTAATTAAATTGTATTTAAAACAAATTAATAGAAAAAAATCATTCGTAAGTATATTACAAATTGACGAACCCAACGCGGGGCTTTTAAGAATAAAGGAAGGACCCCATTTTTATTATATTACAAATTGGCGCACCAACTAGTGTGGCTTAAAAATATTAAATAAAAATATTTTTTATATTTTATAACAGCCCGGTAGACACGAAAGAATAAACATGCCACACACCCATCAATATGATACGAGATATAAGAACAGTAGGGTAGGAGAAATACCACGGGATATAGAGACCTCTGAAGCACAACCCATACATGAAATGGAAGTCATTACCATCAATAATATCGAAACTCAACCTGAAGAAACACACCAGGTAGAACCGGAAGTGGAAGTGAGAGTTGACAACCAACCCAGACAAGCTGAAGGAGTCGCGCAATCAGGAGAAACAGCCTTCCAAGAATGGATGAGGAGAATGATGGAATCTTTGAAGGAAGATAGTCGAACTTTGAAGGAAGATAGTCTCAAGAATAACAAAAACATGGAAGCCTTAAAGGAAGATTTAAATAAAAATATAGTCAATAAAGGAGAATCATCGTGACTTGAATAAAAACATAGTCTATTAGTAAAAATGTGGAGTCGCTGAAAGAAGACTTGAATAAGAAGATAGATAATACCCATAAATCCATGGACATGCTGAACAGTAAAATAGATGATAACAGTAGAGCCATCAGAGAAGAACTGAACGCCACTTTAACGGAAATTAGCAGGAGGATGGAAGAAGGCAATGAGAAAATTAACACCAGAATAGACGTGGAGATAGCAGATGTGAGGGAAGAAATCATAGAAGTAAACAAAAGGTGCGAACAACAAGACCAAGATTTGAAGCGAACTAGGGATGAGATCGACGGGAGGCTCGATACCATGGAGGAGGTGACTGAAGCCCGAATAGAATCCTTGAAAAGAATGAATCAAGATGAGATTAAACGGGTACGGATAGACGTAGGGGAGCGCTGTGAAGAGGTAAGTACATCTGTAGACGCAGTAAGAAATTTAACTGTTGCTAATCGAGAAAGAATTGAGGAACTAAGACAACAGGAAATAGTGCAAATGCGGGAGGAGATTGAAGTTATCCGCAACCGTCCGATCCAAGGTCAGTATCTGCTACCAAATGACAACCGCGACGCGATTAATTTTAAAAACTATCGAAGAAACCCTATCGAATTCTTAGCACGTGTTGAAGAAAACTTAGCACGGATCCGAGAGACCAGATGGAACAACATAAGAAGCTTGATAGATGAGTATTTCAAAGAAATATACGATAATTGGTGGACTGCAACGCGCCACGAAGTTCACAGTTACGAGGAATTCAAGACTCAATTCCGCGCAAAATATTGGTCCGAGGCCACGCAAAACATAGTACGCGATCATATATGTCACGGGAAATACGATGCGAGCAGAGGAGGAACCATGACTTCCTACTTTTTGGGTCAGGTGTGTCTAGCACGAAATTTAGAAACAAAAATACCTGAAGAATGTCTCGTTACAAAACTGTCTTACCACTTTGAGGAGGGTGTCGCAAAGGCACGTCAGTGGGGGCAGATTAAAACGATAGCAGCTATGTCCGCGTTGCTCGAGGATCAGGAGCATGAAGGATATTACCGAAGGAGTCGTCGGAGGAATGACCATTTTAATAATATATATAATATATATAATAATAATAATATATATAACATACACAATAATAATAATAATAACAACTCCAGAAATTACCGAAGCAATTTTAATAATAATGGCCATTAAAACCAAAATTATAATAACAGTAATAATAATAACAATGATAGTAGGCCGAATAACCAGGGTAGTAATAACAACAGTAATAATAACGGTAGCCATTATAATAATAATAATAACAACCGGCGACCCAATTATAATAATAACACCAATCGACCATCAAACCAAGGCGGGAATAATCCACCGTCACAATATCGCCGAGCCAATTACGTGCAAGCCAATTACGACTCCGATAGAAGGCGGCGATACCAACGAAGAAACAGTTTCAGTGGAGACAGAGGAAGTATGAGGGGAGGACGATGGAGGAGTAGTAGCATTGAGGGCGACAACCGCAACAGCGACTACCGACCACAAGTACACTTTGTTCCTGACCAGAAACCAGCCCATCAGGGAGGACGTACAACAACGGACGATAGGAATAATGTAGATAATCAAGACCAACGCCACGAGGAGAGCACTAGCTCTTTAAACTCCTCGCGGCAGTGAAAAATTATGACAACATAAACCCTTCGCTGAACCACTCTATTGGGTATGATTACGGCACCAGTCCAAATAAAATCACCATATTGTACAACCATTACTTGAAAAATATAAGGCAGGACTTGTTAGAAGAAGAAGTAACCGATCATCATCAACACACCCACGACATCGTGTACGTGACAGCTAAAATTAATGAGATACCTGTCACATTAATGATCGACACCGGGGCCAACGTTTCCCTAATGGATAGCACCGAGCTCAATCGTATTCAGGAGGAAAGCAGGGTGAACATACCGACGTTACCTGTTAATAACATCATCCTGATAGGAGCTACGGGACGACAAAATAAATCAGTAAAAAAGCAGGTTAGGTTAGAAGTAACCAGCCAAGGTGTGAAAATACCGATGATATTTCTAATAGCAACGGGTCTGCCATTTCGTAGCTTGATCGGCTGCGACATCCTACGAAGGCATTCAGCCATAATCGATTTAAGTATGGACAAATTAACTTTGAAAACATCTGACTGACACGAATTGGATTGCAGACATTGTAGGAAACAGGGAAGTTCCCCCAGAGAGAACGGTATACCACATCCAAAAAACAACGAACCCTAAATACCAAACACCCAGGCACGGGCTAGAATACTATAACAATAACGATAATTTATGGGAGGCAAAGATTAGAGAAATAAGACTGTTCCATTCAACTAACAGGACTAAATCTCCAAGTCCAGGCCAACTCGAAAGACTAATAACCATTTATAATAAGTATAGACACATATTTTCAGACCTCCCAGGGAAGGTTAAAAATTATCAATGTATATTAAATTTCAAAGAACCGGTAAACTTCAACCGCAAATCTTACCCCATTGCGTACTCCCTTAAAGAGGCGGTTCGATCCGAAATCAATCAGCTAATGAAGGACGATATAATAGAATCCAGCCAGTCCCCTTATACCAGCCCTATAGTAGCGATAAAAAAGAAAAACGGTAAGGTGAGGCTTTGTTTAGACACACGAGAAATAAACAAACACCTAGTTAATAACCGGACATCTCCGGGCGAAATTGAAGAGATTCTAAAGAAGTTCCATGGTGTACAATACATAAGCTCATGGGATACGGTCTGCGGGTATTGGCAGGTCAAGCTGCATCCCAACAGTCGAAAATATGTTGCCTTTATATTTGAGGGACGCAACTATCAATTTAAGAGGTTGCCCTTCGGGCTAATAAATTCAGTAGCCATATTCATACAATGCATGGATCAGGTGTTAGGACCGGAAGCACTTAAATTCACGACCGTCTACGTGGACGACCTGCTAATAACGTCCACCAACTGGGAAGAACATTGTCAGAGGGTAGACCACGTGCTAAACAAGCTATCAGAAAATCATATTACTCTAAAATTGGAAAAATCTCAACTTATTGCGAAGGAAGTACAGTTTTTAGGATTCCAACTCACCGAATTAGGAATAACTCCATCAACAGAAAAAATCGAAGCCATTCAAAAGTTCCCCACTCCCAGGAATAAAAAACAGTTACAATCTTTTTTAGGATTGTGCAACTACTATCGAAAATTTCAAAACAATTATTCGGAACTAACCACCAGATTGTCTCCACAATTGTCCTCGAAGGATAAATGGACATGGGGTCCAGCACAGGAAAGTATATTTCAAAAGATCAAAACGAAATTTTTAGAGACTGTAATATTACACCATCCAGACTTTGATAAACCTTTTTACTTGAATTGTGATGCCAGTGACATCAGTTTAGGCTCCACCTTATACCAAGAAGACAGCGAAGGAAACCATCTTGTAATAAGCTTCGCGAGCCGGACTTTGAATAAGTGTGAAAGAAACTACAATGTCACTGAAAAAGAACTCCTAAGCGTAGTATTCGCATGTAATAAATTCCGCACATACATATTAGGATACTCGGTTACTGTTAGGACAGATCACAAGTCCATATCCTTCCTAAAGAATTGCAAATTAAGTCATGGGCGGTTAGCAAGGTGGACCTTGGTCCTACAAGAGTACAACATTAATTGGGAATACGTCCCTGGCAAGAAGAATATAGCCGCCGACGTACTGTCACGAGTAAACATTACAAATCAGACTTATGAAGATGAAAAAGAAACACTAGCCAAGATTTATAACATATTAAAAAGCCGCACAGAATTAGAAAGCATTATCAAAGAAATAGAGTTACATCAAAGACAAGACTGTAGACTGGCACAAATTTTCCAAAGGTTGGATAATCAAGATGTAAGGATAACCCCTTATTACTGTGTAGTTAATAATATATTATTTGTTAAAACTAAGTATCACGATAACGGTTGGAAGTTAGTAATACCTAAAACCATAGAGAAGGAAATAATCACAGATTACCATGTTCGTTATGGGCACATGGGTGCTGTTAAAGTAATCAAGGCGTTGGAAGAACATATGTATATAAAGGACATGAATAGAAGGGTGAGGCAATGCATTAGAACCTGTCTCATATGCCAGATGGTGAAATGCACAAATGAAAGAAAGGAGGGGCAGATGATTCCCATAACATCTTCGGGGAAATTAGGAAAAGTTTTTGTAGACATCTGCGGACCATTTCCTAGAAGTGGAGGTCGTCACCAGTATAAGTATTTACTAATTATCTTAGACCATTATACTAAATATATAAAACTATACCCTATGAATCGAGCAACCACCCAGAAGATACTCAACCTAATAATACATAATTATATACCTGAGGTAGGCTGTCCGAAAACCATGATCACAGACCACGGTACACAATTTAAAGGACGGAGGTGGAAGGACACACTGATGGAATATGGGATAAAAACATACAAAACTGCAGTGTACCATCCCAGTAGTAATCACTCAGAGAGAGTATTAAGAGAGGTGGGACGGATTCTTAGGACTTATTGTGCAACTCAACAAAGACAGTGGAGTGAGTATGTCCCAGCTGCAGAAGATTTTATCAATCTAGCGTACCACCAATCAATTGACACCACCCCATACAATGCCATGTTCGAAAAACCTCCACCCAGAGAGATCAGTGACCTGATTAAGTTCCCCCAGAGTCCCGAATATCAATTTAATAAAATCCAATACCACGACAAGATCATAGAAAAGTTAGAACGTAGGAGAAAGTATAAACGGCAAGCACCAACCCGGATAATTAAATATAAAATGGGAGATCAAGTACTAGTAAGAAATAGGGAGCTGCCCAGCACAATGGAGGGCATCACCAAGAAATTGCTGGTATTATACGTCGGTCCATATTTGATCACAAAAGACCATGAAAACAATACCTATGAACTCACTGACACGATAAATAAAAAGGTTAAAGGGACATACAATCAAACGTCATTGAAAAGGTACTATAGTTAAAGAAAATTAATTAGGATAAGTAATTACAAAGTGCCAAATATTCCAAAAATGTAATACTAGAAGCTGATATGGGAAAGGACACCTGTATAACGTAATCATCCCCAATAATACACCCAATAGAGTGGAAGAGCACAAAATAACCCCATGTATATCAACTATAAAAAATGATTACTATTAAGAACAGATAATATGTAGTAGTAGGCGACAATTATCACCCGAATGTTTAGGGTATAAAAGAAAAAATAACATATTTAAAAACGATTACTATAAACGAACTCATTTAGTGTTTAACAGAATCACATATTAAGCTCCAAGTTATTGAAGGTAACTAATTGACTATAACAAATCAATTTGCCCTATTGAGTTACAAAAGTGTGTAGGATTAAGCTATAGGCCAAACTATTTGTTACTTGTGGAAAAAAAAAAAAAAAAAAAAAAAAAGAGAACCAGATCTATCACACTAAAGGATAGAAAATTATGTAATGCCAACTAAATGATTCAATAAGAAAAAAGACATCTATTATGTCATAAAGAGCCAGTAGTGGCAGATAACTAAAATTACTATACTATACTTAGAAAAAAAAAAATATGTTTATCCAAATGAATGCTATATGTAACTTAATGTTTATCAAATGATTATTGTGTACCTCTTGTAAAACTAAAAATATTATATAAAATCATCCACAATAAAGGTTCACCCAACTAACCTTTGAAGGAGTAGAGAGGCAGAATAACAAAGTGTGTAAAATAAAAGAAGGATATTATTATGGAAAGTGTAAGGATAGAGAGAAAATGTTTATAAAACGAACTATGTAACCCCAAGAATGTCTATAAAATTAGATATTAATATGTTATTATATTGTCACATCAAATTGTGATTATCGAATATTGTATATTATATAAAATCATCCAGAATAAAGGTTCACCCAACTAACCTTTGAAGGAGTAGAGAGGCAGAATAACAAAGTGTGTAAAATAAAAGGAGGATATTATTATGGAAAGTGTAAGGATAGAGAGAAAATGTTTATCAAAATGAACTATGTAACCCCGAGAATGTCTATAAAATTAGATATTAGTATGTTATTATATTATCACATTAAAGTGTAATTATCAAATATTGTACATCACCAGATATGTCAGAGAACATCTAACAAAAAACCAGTCAGTATATGAATAGTGTAGATCATGATAGTTCAGGATAAGTATAAGTGATTAAGAAAAAAAAAACTTGTAAACTAATGTGAGAATAAAATATTGTAGACTCTATATGTGAAAACCAACTGCATAAGTATATAAGCAGCAAAGTAAGTGTGTAATCTTAAGAATACTCAAGTGAACCAAAACAAATTGTCAACTAGTACAGAAAGTAACTATACAGCTGAGAAAAATCATAGCTGAGAATGTCAAGTCTGAAAAGAAATAATTACCTGTAAAAAAGAAAGTATATTAACAAGTATAAAGAAGGAAATGTGATATAAATGAAAACCTCTGAAACCTTGAATATTATATTGAAGATATTATATTATTGTAAATGAATGATATGTGATATTTTATGAGTTGTGATAGTGCAACTATTGCCAGGTGCAATGTTTATTTTTTTCTCAGACAGAGAAGAGTAATGCCTCTGAATCTGAGTATGTGTATTGAGGAACGGCAGAGAATATAAGCCACAGTGAGCCACTCTGATTCCGAACCCACTACAAAAGTTAGGGAGTTATATTATATTAATGTATCAAGGACTATAATGAAAGAATCTGTGAGGTATAAATTATAATAACCATTAAGATAATCACGAATGTAAAGATATGTAATAAGAAAGAAGAATGTGTATAGAAAAGGAAATTGTTAATTTAAGAAATGAGATCTATTGTCGTTAAATGACTTAAAAAGTAAGCTACTTGAAAAATACTAGTAAGTTAAGAATTATATCACTAGACAAAAAATCAAGTGTAACACACTAATCGTATGTTAAAAAAGCAAAGAGTACAAAAAAAAAACAATAGAACTATACTAAGAAACTGACATGAAATGATAATTTTATAAAAAATAATTTTTTCTCAAATGATCAATTTTGAGGAGGGTGTATATGTAACATAACAAAATGTTACCTAACCTAAACGTATACTGTCAGATGTTATAAGGACAGAACAATAATGTAAATAGGGAATATAGTGATAAGAATAAACAAGAAGAGAAGAATCAAGAAAGAAGAATGAAGCAGAAGTACCACATGAAACAGTAAACCCAAATACTGTTTGACACTACAACCAGACAATGACTAACTCAAACTCATGGACAGAGTAAATTTACATTAAGCTGTCAATCAAGTCAGTAGATAATGAAAACAGAATATGATATGTAAATAAAAAGTGAATCAATAAGAATCTGAATACTGTGAAATCAGAATTAGCATTTTGCTGATAATAAATTTAACCATGACTAGTAAATTATGAATGCCAAAAACTAAGATTAGCAATGGCTACAAAGTGAGAACAAAGATATATTTCAATATCAAATATACTTATGAGAAATAAAAACCATTTGTGAGAGGGAATCTTATACGAATAAGGTACCTCAACGAATTACCGAATTGAGAACCAATAAATGTTGTTAAGGCAAAATTCCAGTCTAGACGGTATGTCTTAACAAGGCCTAGACAAAGCAATAATCAGTGAGTTGATTATTGGGAGGTAACGTAAGTGTAAATTAAATACACAGAACAATTGTTATGCTCCAACATAACAAAAAACATTATTAAAATGATATATTTAATCATAATTCAATTGCTAAATAGTAGAATAGAACGAGTTAGCGCAAAACGAAATATCATAGTAATAAGAATCGTTCATTACAATGTATAAAGTTAATGTGTATTCATAATGTTCAGTAATTGAAGGTCAGTACAGAGTTAATAGTGTTCCCACATAAACGTTTGAGTAATAAAATGCTATGTGAACACAAACAATATTAATCAAAGTGTAAAATCGCCGATTCAGGTAAACAGACAACAGTGCAAAATAGTGTACCTGAACATTGATTATATAGCAGTGTCAGGAAAAGTGAAATTAACTCGGTATCAAGTGATATCAAATTAAAGAGGACAAAATAATCTTTAATTTGATGATGATATCGACCCAATCGCAACTGTATTAAGTGCGGGAAAGGTGTTAGCATCATTTGCAAAATGTGCATCAGAAGTTTGTTTACTAATACCAACAACAATGAAAGCTAGCTGTCACCTCAGAGCTTGGCGGTTAAAAAACCGTTATTAACGGCTATACAATCAATACGTCATACTCTTCACACCTGCCAGAACCAATCACAAAATTAGTTAGTAATTAACATTTTTGCCTAACACCGATCGACGGGCGGGGTATATAAGAGGATGTAACCGATTCTCGATAGACACTTATCACTTCATACAGCACGGAACGTGTGCTCGCCATCTCAACATTTTTAATAACGGTTAGCGTCATCAACATAGTACATCGAAGGAAATAGCTCAACACCAAGAAACAACTACTTCAAATTATTCTACAGAAAACAATAGTGATTATGTGCAGTATTATTTCATTTTTGTGCGGGAAATACTGAACAGAAGTAATTAACTAAGGTTATTTATGATCCATTAAGGTAGAAGAGGATCGAAATACTCTGTTCTTGTGCGAGTGCAGTGTAAAATGATAATCATTATAATCCGATTATCAAGGTGCAAAAATGAGTTTTAATTAAATAATTAAAACCAAAAGGTAACAGTGCAACCATTATTCATTTTCACTACGAGCGCCATAACCTGTACGTTTTTATACACTGATCTGTACTGACGCAAAACACAGAAACATTTCAATGTTACACCATGTCTCAATTTATTTTATGAATTTGTCATTAGTAATTAAGCTGAATGTTAGTTCTAAGTGTTCTCAATTTATAAGCTTTGTAATTCAGAAATCAGGCGTGACGAACGCATAGCCTATCAAATAGGTTATTTTTATCTGTTTACTTTATGAAAGTAACGTCAAAACATTGTTGATCAATTTTATATCAGAAAATTATTAGATGTTGTGTAGGCATAACTTTCTTTTTCGTGTCTCAAAGAATTCACTCCTGAGATTTCAATAATTTTAATGTTAAAAATAATAAAAATCTGCACTTAGCCAGATTTACCAAATATGATCTGAGCAAGCCTTATAGGGTTTATAAGAACTTATTCACGATTGTACATCATTATATGTTTTTAATTGTATTTGTTTTGAATTCTCTACCAAGGGTACGAATAAAACCCATAATTAACAGCATAACTCGACTTAATTTATTTCTAACAGATAGTTAAATATTTTATTCAGGAAAGCTTAAACAACCTTCAGTTGTGATTGAATATATGGAATAGCATTGCCATAAAGGTAACAAACAATTATTTTAAACTTTTTTAACTCATTAATTGATTCAATACATGGGTTTTACACGGGATTTTCCCAAAATAAATCCGTGTGGCGCCCACTAACAAACAAGGCAATCTAACCTCGCAACTAAAGTGAGTTGGTTTTTTGTAAACTGAGTTGACAGCTTACTGAACTTCTAGAAAACACGACCAGGTACGTGAAAGTATATTGTGTTTATGATATTGTCCAGACATTACTAGACATAACGTACTCAGACTATTATCGACCTGGAGGAGAAGTTTCACAGCCAGTATCAACAAAACGATCATCATCATCAAGCGACCAACTATTATACTTTACTGTTAAGTTTAAGCAAACCTAGTATTTAAATATTACCAACACAACTATTTTATTTGTTTGATTCAAGGGAATTCTTTTCAGACAATTATAAATACACAATTGTAAACACACTTTGAGTAACCTCGAATGTTACATTTTAAATCACTTTACAAAATTAGTAACCTTCAACTAGAAACCACCACAAACATTAACACATGTCAAACTAATATATCAAACATAATTAAATTTTATTTAAACCATACTTTCTAAATATATTACAAATCGACGCATACAACGTGTGGCAGGATAATCATACACCGTATTCGATCGATTTATTTACCATATAAACCTAATTTTAAACCACCGAAATTCGTTTACTTATAAATTGGCTAGCCCAACAGTGTGGCTTTTAAACGTAATTAAATTGTATTTAAAACAAATTAATAGAAAAAAATCATTCGTAAGTATATTACAAATTGACGAACCCAACGCGGGGCTTTTAAGAATAAAGGAAGGACCCCATTTTTATTATATTACAAATTGGCGCACCAACTAGTGTGGCTTAAAAATATTAAATAAAAATATTTTTTATATTTTATAACAGCCCGGTAGACACGAAAGAATAAACATGCCACACACCCATCAATATGATACGAGATATAAGAACAGTAGGGTAGGAGAAATACCACGGGATATAGAGACCTCTGAAGCACAACCCATACATGAAATGGAAGTCATTACCATCAATAATATCGAAACTCAACCTGAAGAAACACACCAGGTAGAACCGGAAGTGGAAGTGAGAGTTGACAACCAACCCAGACAAGCTGAAGGAGTCGCGCAATCAGGAGAAACAGCCTTCCAAGAATGGATGAGGAGAATGATGGAATCTTTGAAGGAAGATAGTCGAACTTTGAAGGAAGATAGTCTCAAGAATAACAAAAACATGGAAGCCTTAAAGGAAGATTTAAATAAAAATATAGTCAATAAAGGAGAATCATCGTGACTTGAATAAAAACATAGAGTCTATTAGTAAAAATGTGGAGTCGCTGAAAGAAGACTTGAATAAGAAGATAGATAATACCCATAAATCCATGGACATGCTGAACAGTAAAATAGATGATAACAGTAGAGCCATCAGAGAAGAACTGAACGCCACTTTAACGGAAATTAGCAGGAGGATGGAAGAAGGCAATGAGAAAATTAACACCAGAATAGACGTGGAGATAGCAGATGTGAGGGAAGAAATCATAGAAGTAAACAAAAGGTGCGAACAACAAGACCAAGATTTGAAGCGAACTAGGGACGAGATCGACGGGAGGCTCGATACCATGGAGGAGGTGACTGAAGCCCGAATAGAATCCTTGAAAAGAATGAATCAAGATGAGATTAAACGGGTACGGATAGACGTAGGGGAGCGCTGTGAAGAGGTAAGTACATCTGTAGACGCAGTAAGAAATTTAACTGTTGCTAATCGAGAAAGAATTGAGGAACTAAGACAACAGGAAATAGTGCAAATGCGGGAGGAGATTGAAGTTATCCGCAACCGTCCGATCCAAGGTCAGTATCTGCTACCAAATGACAACCGCGACGCGATTAATTTTAAAAACTATCGAAGAAACCCTATCGAATTCTTAGCACGTGTTGAAGAAAACTTAGCACGGATCCGAGAGACCAGATGGAACAACATAAGAAGCTTGATAGATGAGTATTTCAAAGAAATATACGATAATTGGTGGACTGCAACGCGCCACGAAGTTCACAGTTACGAGGAATTCAAGACTCAATTCTGCGCAAAATATTGGTCCGAGGCCACGCAAAACATAGTACGCGATCATATATGTCACGGGAAATACGATGCGAGCAGAGGAGGAACCATGACTTCCTACTTTTTGGGTCAGGTGTGTCTAGCACGAAATTTAGAAACAAAAATACCTGAAGAATGTCTCGTTACAAAACTGTCTTACCACTTTCAGGAGGGTGTCGCAAAGGCACGTCAGTGGGGGCAGATTAAAACGATAGCAGCTATGTCCGCGTTGCTCGAGGATCAGGAGCATGAAGGATATTACCGAAGGAGTCGTCGGAGGAATGACCATTTTAATAATATATATAATAATAATAATATATATATAACATACACAATAATAATAATAATAACAACTCCAGAAATTACCGAAGCAATTTTAATAATAATGGCCATTAAAACCAAAATTATAATAACAGTAATAATAATAACAATGATAGTAGGCCGAATAACCAGGGTAGTAATAACAACAGTAATAATAACGGTAGCCATTATAATAATAATAATAACACCGGCGACCCAATTATAATAATAACACCAATCGACCATCAAACCAAGGCGGGAATAATCCACCGTCACAATATCGCCGAGCCAATTACGTGCAAGCCAATTACGACTCCGATAGAAGGCGGCGATACCAACGAAGAAACAGTTTCAGTGGAGACAGAGGAAGTATGAGGGGAGGACGATGGAGGAGTAGTAGCATTGAGGGCGACAACCGCAACAGCAACTACCGACCACAAGTACACTTTGTTCCTGACCAGAAACCAGCCCATCAGGGAGGACGTACAACAACGGACGATAGGAATAATGTAGATAATCAAGACCAACGCCACGAGGAGAGCACTAGCTCTTTAAACTCCTCGCGGCAGTGAAAAATTATGACAACATAAACCCTTCGCTGAACCACTCTATTGGGTATGATTACGGCACCAGTCCAAATAAAATCACCATATTGTACAACCATTACTTGAAAAATATAAGGCAGGACTTGTTAGAAGAAGAAGTAACCGATCATCATCAACACACCCACGACATCGTGTACGTGACAGCTAAAAGTAATGAGATACCTGTCACATTAATGATCGACACCGGGGCCAACGTTTCCCTAATGGATAGCACCGAGCTCAATCGTATTCAGGAGGAAAGCAGGGTGAACATACCGACGTTACCTGTTAATAACATCATCCTGATAGGAGCTACGGGACGACAAAATAAATCAGTAAAAAAGCAGGTTAGGTTAGAAGTAACCAGCCAAGGTGTGAAAATACCGATGATATTTCTAATAGCAACGGGTCTGCCATTTCGTAGCTTGATCGGCTGCGACATCCTACGAAGGCATTCAGCCATAATCGATTTAAGTATGGACAAATTAACTTTGAAAACATCTGACTGACACGAATTGGATTGCAGACATTGTAGGAAACAGGGAAGTTCCCCCAGAGAGAACGGTATACCACATCCAAAAAACAACGAACCCTAAATACCAAACACCCAGGCACGGGCTAGAATACTATAACAATAACGATAATTTATGGGAGGCAAAGATTAGAGAAATAAGACTGTTCCATTCAACTAACAGGACTAAATCTCCAAGTCCAGGCCAACTCGAAAGACTAATAACCATTTATAATAAGTATAGACACATATTTTCAGACCTCCCAGGGAAGGTTAAAAATTATCAATGTATATTAAATTTCAAAGAACCGGTAAACTTCAACCGCAAATCTTACCCCATTGCGTACTCCCTTAAAGAGGCGGTTCGATCCGAAATCAATCAGCTAATGAAGGACGATATAATAGAATCCAGCCAGTCCCCTTATACCAGCCCTATAGTAGCGATAAAAAAGAAAAACGGTAAGGTGAGGCTTTGTTTAGACACACGAGAAATAAACAAACACCTAGTTAATAACCGGACATCTCCGGGCGAAATTGAAGAGATTCTAAAGAAGTTCCATGGTGTACAATACATAAGCTCATGGGATACGGTCTGCGGGTATTGGCAGGTCAAGCTGCATCCCAACAGTCGAAAATATGTTGCCTTTATATTTGAGGGACGCAACTATCAATTTAAGAGGTTGCCCTTCGGGCTAATAAATTCAGTAGCCATATTCATACAATGCATGGATCAGGTGTTAGGACCGGAAGCACTTAAATTCACGACCGTCTACGTGGACGACCTGCTAATAACGTCCACCAACTGGGAAGAACATTGTCAGAGGGTAGACCACGTGCTAAACAAGCTATCAGAAAATCATATTACTCTAAAATTGGAAAAATCTCAACTTATTGCGAAGGAAGTACAGTTTTTAGGATTCCAACTCACCGAATTAGGAATAACTCCATCAACAGAAAAAATCGAAGCCATTCAAAAGTTCCCCACTCCCAGGAATAAAAAACAGTTACAATCTTTTTTAGGATTGTGCAACTACTATCGAAAATTTCAAAACAATTATTCGGAACTAACCACCAGATTGTCTCCACAATTGTCCTCGAAGGATAAATGGACATGGGGTCCAGCACAGGAAAGTATATTTCAAAAGATCAAAACGAAATTTTTAGAGACTGTAATATTACACCATCCAGACTTTGATAAACCTTTTTACTTGAATTGTGATGCCAGTGACATCAGTTTAGGCTCCACCTTATACCAAGAAGACAGCGAAGGAAACCATCTTGTAATAAGCTTCGCGAGCCGGACTTTGAATAAGTGTGAAAGAAACTACAATGTCACTGAAAAAGAACTCCTAAGCGTAGTATTCGCATGTAATAAATTCCGCACATACATATTAGGATACTCGGTTACTGTTAGGACAGATCACAAGTCCATATCCTTCCTAAAGAATTGCAAATTAAGTCATGGGCGGTTAGCAAGGTGGACCTTGGTCCTACAAGAGTACAACATTAATTGGGAATACGTCCCTGGCAAGAAGAATATAGCCGCCGACGTACTGTCACGAGTAAACATTACAAATCAGACTTATGAAGATGAAAAAGAAACACTAGCCAAGATTTATAACATATTAAAAAGCCGCACAGAATTAGAAAGCATTATCAAAGAAATAGAGTTACATCAAAGACAAGACTGTAGACTGGCACAAATTTTCCAAAGGTTGGATAATCAAGATGTAAGGATAACCCCTTATTACTGTGTAGTTAATAATATATTATTTGTTAAAACTAAGTATCACGATAACGGTTGGAAGTTAGTAATACCTAAAACCATAGAGAAGGAAATAATCACAGATTACCATGTTCGTTATGGGCACATGGGTGCTGTTAAAGTAATCAAGGCGTTGGAAGAACATATGTATATAAAGGACATGAATAGAAGGGTGAGGCAATGCATTAGAACCTGTCACATATGCCAGATGGTGAAATGCACAAATGAAAGAAAGGAGGGGCAGATGATTCCCATAACATCTTCGGGGAAATTAGGAAAAGTTTTTGTAGACATCTGCGGACCATTTCCTAGAAGTGGAGGTCGTCACCAGTATAAGTATTTACTAATTATCTTAGACCATTATACTAAATATATAAAACTATACCCTATGAATCGAGCAACCACCCAGAAGATACTCAACCTAATAATACATAATTATATACCTGAGGTAGGCTGTCCGAAAACCATGATCACAGACCACGGTACACAATTTAAAGGACGGAGGTGGAAGGACACACTGATGGAATATGGGATAAAAACATACAAAACTGCAGTGTACCATCCCAGTAGTAATCACTCAGAGAGAGTATTAAGAGAGGTGGGACGGATTCTTAGGACTTATTGTGCAACTCAACAAAGACAGTGGAGTGAGTATGTCCCAGCTGCAGAAGATTTTATCAATCTAGCGTACCACCAATCAATTGACACCACCCCATACAATGCCATGTTCGAAAAACCTCCACCCAGAGAGATCAGTGACCTGATTAAGTTCCCCCAGAGTCCCGAATATCAATTTAATAAAATCCAATACCACGACAAGATCATAGAAAAGTTAGAACGTAGGAGAAAGTATAAACGGCAAGCACCAACCCGGATAATTAAATATAAAATGGGAGATCAAGTACTAGTAAGAAATAGGGAGCTGCCCAGCACAATGGAGGGCATCACCAAGAAATTGCTGGTATTATACGTCGGTCCATATTTGATCACAAAAGACCATGAAAACAATACCTATGAACTCACTGACACGATAAATAAAAAGGTTAAAGGGACATACAATCAAACGTCATTGAAAAGGTACTATAGTTAAAGAAAATTAATTAGGATAAGTAATTACAAAGTGCCAAATATTCCAAAAATGTAATACTAGAAGCTGATATGGGAAAGGACACCTGTATAACGTAATCATCCCCAATAATACACCCAATAGAGTGGAAGAGCACAAAATAACCCCATGTATATCAACTATAAAAAATGATTACTATTAAGAACAGATAATATGTAGTAGTAGGCGACAATTATCACCCGAATGTTTAGGGTATAAAAGAAAAAATAACATATTTAAAAACGATTACTATAAACGAACTCATTTAGTGTTTAACAGAATCACATATTAAGCTCCAAGTTATTGAAGGTAACTAATTGACTATAACAAATCAATTTGCCCTATTGAGTTACAAAAGTGTGTAGGATTAAGCTATAGGCCAAACTATTTGTTACTTGTGAAAAAAAAAAAAAAAAAAAAAAGAGAACCAGATCTATCACACTAAAGGATAGAAAATTATGTAATGCCAACTAAATGATTCAATAAGAAAAAAGACATCTATTATGTCATAAAGAGCCAGTAGTGGCAGATAACTAAAATTACTATACTATACTTAGAAAAAAAAAAATATGTTTATCCAAATGAATGCTATATGTAACTTAATGTTTATCAAATGATTATTGTGTACCTCTTGTAAAACTAAAAATATTATATAAAATCATCCACAATAAAGGTTCACCCAACTAACCTTTGAAGGAGTAGAGAGGCAGAATAACAAAGTGTGTAAAATAAAAGAAGGATATTATTATGGAAAGTGTAAGGATAGAGAGAAAATGTTTATAAAACGAACTATGTAACCCCAAGAATGTCTATAAAGTTAGATATTAATATGTTATTATATTGTCACATCAAATTGTGATTATCGAATATTGTATATTATATAAAATCATCCAGAATAAAGGTTCACCCAACTAACCTTTGAAGGAGTAGAGAGGCAGAATAACAAAGTGTGTAAAATAAAAGGAGGATATTATTATGGAAAGTGTAAGGATAGAGAGAAAATGTTTATCAAAATGAACTATGTAACCCCGAGAATGTCTATAAAATTAGATATTAGTATGTTATTATATTATCACATTAAAGTGTAATTATCAAATATTGTACATCACCAGATATGTCAGAGAACATCTAACAAAAAACCAGTCAGTATATGAATAGTGTAGATCATGATAGTTCAGGATAAGTATAAGTGATTAAGAAAAAAAAAAACTTGTAAACTAATGTGAGAATAAAATATTGTAGACTATATATGTGAAAACCAACTGCATAAGTATATAAGCAGCAAAGTAAGTGTGTAATCTTAAGAATACTCAAGTGAACCAAAACAAATTGTCAACTAGTACAGAAAGTAACTATACAGCTGAGAAAAATCATAGCTGAGAATGTCAAGTCTGAAAAGAAATAATTACCTGTAAAAAAGAAAGTATATTAACAAGTATAAAGAAGGAAATGTGATATAAATGAAAACCTCTGAAACCTTGAATATTATACTGAAGATATTATATTATTGTAAATGAATGATATGTGATATTTTATGAGTTGTGATAGTGCAACTATTGCCAGGTGCAATGTTTATTTTTTTCTCAGACAGAGAAGAGTAATGCCTCTGAATCTGAGTATGTGTATTGAGGAACGGCAGAGAATATAAGCCACAGTGAGCCACTCTGATTCCGAACCCACTACAAAAGTTAGGGAGTTATATTATATTAATGTATCAAGGACTATAATGAAAGAATCTGTGAGGTATAAATTATAATAACCATTAAGATAATCACGAATGTAAAGATATGTAATAAGAAAGAAGAATGTGTATAGAACAGGAAATTGTTAATTTAAGAAATGAGATCTATTGTCGTTAAATGACTTAAAAAGTAAGCTACTTGAAAAATACTAGTAAGTTAAGAATTATATCACTAGACAAAAAATCAAGTGTAACACACTAATCGTATGTTAAAAAAGCAAAGAGTACAAAAAAAAAACAATAGAACTATACTAAGAAACTGACATGAAATGATAATTTTATAAAAAATAAATTTTTTCTCAAATGATCAATTTTGAGGAGGGTGTATATGTAACATAACAAAATGTTACCTAACCTAAACGTATACTGTCAGATGTTATAAGGACAGAACAATAATGTAAATAGGGAATATAGTGATAAGAATAAACAAGAAGAGAAGAATCAAGAAAGAAGAATGAAGCAGAAGTACCACATGAAACAGTAAACCCAAATACTGTTTGACACTACAACCAGACAATGACTAACTCAAACTCATGGACAGAGTAAATTTACATTAAGCTGTCAATCAAGTCAGTAGATAATGAAAACAGAATATGATATGTAAATAAAAAGTGAATCAATAAGAATCTGAATACTGTGAAATCAGAATTAGCATTTTGCTGATAATAAATTTAACCATGACTAGTAAATTATGAATGCCAAAAACTAAGATTAGCAATGGCTACAAAGTGAGAACAAAGATATATTTCAATATCAAATATACTTATGAGAAATAAAAACCATTTGTGAGAGGGAATCTTATACGAATAAGGTACCTCAACGAATTACCGAATTGAGAACCAATAAATGTTGTTAAGGCAAAATTCCAGTCTAGACGGTATGTCTTAACAAGGCCTAGACAAAGCAATAATCAGTGAGTTGATTATTGGGAGGTAACGTAAGTGTAAATTAAATACACAGAACAATTGTTATGCTCCAACATAACAAAAAACATTATTAAAATGATATATTTAATCATAATTCAATTGTTAAATAGTAGAATAGAACGAGTTAGCGCAAAACGAAATATCATAGTAATAAGAATCGTTCATTACAATGTATAAAGTTAATGTGTATTCATAATGTTCAGTAATTGAAGGTCAGTACAGAGTTAATAGTGTTCCCACATAAACGTTTGAGTAATAAAATGCTATGTGAACACAAACAATATTAATCAAAGTGTAAAATCGCCGATTCAGGTAAACAGACAACAGTGCAAAATAGTGTACCTGAACATTGATTATATAGCAGTGTCAGGAAAAGTGAAATTAACTCGGTATCAAGTGATATCAAATTAAAGAGGACAAAATAATCTTTAATTTGATGATGATATCGACCCAATCGCAACTGTATTAAGTGCGGGAAAGGTGTTAGCATCATTTGCAAAATGTGCATCAGAAGTTTGTTTACTAATACCAACAACAATGAAAGCTAGCTGTCACCTCAGAGCTTGGCGGTTAAAAAACCGTTATTAACGGCTATACAATCAATACGTCATACTCTTCACACCTGCCAGAACCAATCACAAAATTAGTTAGTAATTAACATTTTTGCCTAACACCGATCGACGGGCGGGGTATATAAGAGGATGTAACCGATTCTCGATAGACACTTATCACTTCATACAGCACGGAACGTGTGCTCGCCATCTCAACATTTTTAATAACGGTTAGCGTCATCAACATAGTACATCGAAGGAAATAGCTCAACACCAAGAAACAACTACTTCAAATTATTCTACAGAAAACAATAGTGATTATGTGCAGTATTATTTCATTTTTGTGCGGGAAATACTGAACAGAATAATTAACTAAGGTTATTTATGATCCATTAAGGTAGAAGAGGATCGAAATACTCTGTTCTTGTGCGAGTGCAGTGTAAAATGATAATCATTATAATCCGATTATCAAGGTGCAAAAATGAGTTTTAATTAAATAATTAAAACCAAAAGGTAACAGTGCAACCATTATTCATTTTCACTATGAGCGCCATAACCTGTACGTTTTTATACACTGATCTGTACTGACGCAAAACACAGAAACATTTCAATGTTACACCATGTCTCAATTTATTTTATGAATTTGTCATTAGTAATTAAGCTGAATGTTAGTTCTAAGTGTTCTCAATTTATAAACTTTGTAATTCAGAAATCAGGCGTGACGAACGCATAGCCTATCAAATAGGTTATTTTTATCTGTTTACTTTATGAAAGTAACGTCAAAACATTGTTGATCAATTTTATATCAGAAAATTATTAGATGTTGTGTAGGCATAACTTTCTTTTTCGTGTCTCAAAGAATTCACTCCTGAGATTTCAATAATTTTAATGTTAAAAATAATAAAAATCTGCACTTAGCCAGATTTACCAAATATGATCTGAGCAAGCCTTATAGGGTTTATAAGAACTTATTCACGATTGTACATCATTATATGTTTTTAATTGTATTTGTTTTGAATTCTCTACCAAGGGTACGAATAAAACCCATAATGAACAGCATAACTCGACTTAATTTATTTCTAACAGATAGTTAAATATTTTATTCAGGAAAGCTTAAACAACCTTCAGTTGTGATTGAATATATGGAATGGCATTGCCATAAAGGTAACAAACAATTATTTTAAACTTTTTTAACTCATTAATTGATTCAATACATGGGTTTTACACGGGATTTTCCCAAAATAAATCCGTGTGGCGCCCACTAACAAACAAGGCAATCTAACCTCGCAACTAAAGTGAGTTGGTTTTTTGTAAACTGAGTTGACAGCTTACTGAACTTCTAGAAAACACGACCAGGTACGTGAAAGTATATTGTGTTTATGATATTGTCCAGACATTACTAGACATAACGTACTCAGACTATTATCGACCTGGAGGAGAAGTTTCACAGCCAGTATCAACAAAACGATCATCATCATCAAGCGACCAACTATTATACTTTACTGTTAAGTTTAAGCAAACCTAGTATTTAAATATTACCAACACAACTATTTTATTTGTTTGATTCAAGGGAATTCTTTTCAGACAATTATAAATACACAATTGTAAACACACTTTGAGTAACCTCGAATGTTACATTTTAAATCACTTTACAAAATTAGTAACCTTCAACTAGAAACCACCACAAACATTAACACATGTCAAACTAATATATCAAACATAATTAAATTTTATTTAAACCATACTTTCTAAATATATTACAAATCGACGCATACAACGTGTGGCAGGATAATCATACACCGTATTCGATCGATTTATTTACCATATAAACCTAATTTTAAACCACCGAAATTCGTTTACTTATAAATTGGCTAGCCCAACAGTGTGGCTTTTAAACGTAATTAAATTGTATTTAAAACAAATTAATAGAAAAAAATCATTCGTAAGTATATTAAAAATTGACGAACCCAACGCGGGGCTTTTAAGAATAAAGGAAGGACCCCATTTTTATTATATTACAACACACATCAGAGCGTCAGGCAGTCGGCGCATCACACCTTAACATATCGGCCGCGATCCGTGGTGCGTTTGCCGGCCGAACCCAAGTTCATCCAACCTGTATAATAAAAATGTGAGTCAAGTAGTAGTGAGTTACGGGGCGGCGGCGACGGGCCTATGATCCTAACGGGTTGTCGCGACAAAAGTTGATAACACTATAACGACCGTAACAACAGAGACGCAGGTAGAGTGACACGTGGCTAGGTAGACGCCGCGAGTGAAGTACCGAATCAATACATATTAACAATGTCTAAAGTAGTGAAAATATCAAAACACCCTTGGAACAGGGTCGAATGAAAGAAAATTGGGACACTAGTGAAACCGTAACTTTGGTTTACATCAAATGAGACAATGTTGGGTGAGACGCCACGACGCCGACAGGAGCAATGAGTAACTGTATTAAACAAAATATATGATTTTTTTTTTTTACAAGGGCCTAAATAAATAATAAGGGGAATTTTAATGTGTGAATGAGTGTGTGGGCATTGCTGGGTCGCTTTAAAATGACAAAATAAAGAATGTAGAGTAAGTAGGTTAGAACACGTATTTCTTGTTGTTGTATAAGTATATGTTTGCAATTAGAAAAAGTAACGCTAAAATTATCTCAGTTTTTCATGATTAGAATAAACAAGAATTAACATCCATGTAATTTGATTAAAATGTTTTTAAAGGTATAATTTGCAGTAAAGAGTTGGTTAAAATTTATAATTGAAGGAGAACAAATTTGAAAAGACGTTTAATAAAAATGAATTAGTAGCGTAACAATGTTTTAAGTTAATTATTATGCCACATTACCATCACCTATCCAGTATGGAAGGTTTCGCTTAATGAACCTGGCAAAAAGTTTAATATAAAGGTTTCGATTTTTGAACCATAAAAAATCGTGGCGACCGATTAAAGTTGGGGGATCTTCTGTGAGCGGTAAGGCAGATTAGCATGAGCATCAGGTAAGTAAAAAGTGTAGAACATAACAATTGGCGACTGCTGCCAGTATAACTCAGATGAATTAATAATTCATATGAGTTTAGGCCTGATTTGAAGTACGAAATAGGTGGTGATAGTAGGCGGATTTTGTAATAGAAAGATTTCAAAATTACGAGATGTGTGAATAGAGGTTAAGACGTAAAATACAGTTAAAGAGTTAAATTATGAGATTTTGTTTAGATAATAAATAAGTTATATAATAACTAATAACAAAGTTATAAATAATAGAGACTGATTAAATTTATAAAAAATGGAAAATACAGAGAACGAAGTCAGTTTGTGTGACTCAACTGTTATAAGTGAATCAGAAATTCAGTCAGAAACCCATATAGTAAATCAAGAAAGCTGGACAGAATCAGCTGTTATGGACGAGGCGAGAGTTCATTCAACTCCCGTCTCGGCTAAAGACGATAATAAAACTGAAAACTGGTTGCGTGAGATAATGGGGGAAATTAAACTGATGGCTAACCAAAATAAACAAATGTCTAATGATAACAGTAAGAAATTTGCTGAATTAAATGATCGTTTTGACAAAAAATTTGATAAATTGAGTAGTGAAATACATGAACAGAAAGTAAAATGTGAAAGTAATTTCAATGAGTTGAAAAAGCAGAATAACGAGTTAAAAAACCATATAAACGAAATCAATAAAAATGTCGAGAAAACCAAGGAGATATTTACCAGTAACGTTAGTAAATTAGAACAGAATATTGAGAGAATGGGAGTGTGGGTGATAAATACAGGTAAGAGCAAAAAGTGAAAATAACGGAGAGACATGTATTAACAGTGGTAGTAATTTAGATGCAAAACAGGTGGCGGGAGACCAGGTGAGTAGTAGCGATAATTATAACAATGAGTTAATGAGTAATAACAGTGGTGAAATTAAAAACGTGGTGTTAGAGAGTAAGGTTGTGAGCAGAGAAAGTGTTGATGAGGGTATGAGTGTGTGTGTGTAGAGAGTTTAGAGGGGCAAAGGGCAGATTTTCCCCAAGTTTATTGTGACATGGAAGGTTCACAGGTATTTTATGAGGACAGAGTTTCCTCTGGGGGTGGTGTGGAAGACGAGGTGTCTTCGGATGGTTCCTTAATTTTTTGTGGTTTACCTGGTAGAGGTAATAGGTATTTAATGGTGCCCTTTGCGTGGAATGGGAGAGTTTAGTGGGGTTATGAGAGGGGTTGTAATGAGAGAGAGAAAGAGTTAGAGGGGTTGTAATGAGAGAGAGAAAGAGTTAGAGTGGTTCAAGCTAAATAGAGGTTATGGAGAGTTGATAGAGAAGATGAATATTAAGAGAGTTATGATAAACACTGTAGACATACCTTGTGCAGTAGTAGACAATGATTATATTGATGATAAATATGTACCTATAGGAAGAATTAGTGTACTTGTAGTGGAGGAATATGAGAAAATAATTTACCTGGGTGTAACAACAAATACAGACGGTGAAAAGACTCCTAATGATACTGACAGGTTTTATGATTTGGTGATAGTGGAACAACTTGAAATATTAGAGAATTATCATAATAATAATAATAAATTGAGGGTGGAAAAGAATGAGAAATGTTATAAATATATTAGATTATTATATGATGATGGAGGTTGAAATTAAAATGAGGGAATGGACAATTTTTAAATATTGTGATTTATGGTAATTACCTTGCTGATTTTGGAAATGAAGTGTGATAAATTGAATAATTAATGAAAAAAATTTGTAAGTAAATGTTTAGTGAAATTAATTGTGTGTATTGTAAAATGTTAGGTAAACAATGTGTGTATGTAGTAGAATTTGTTTAATATTAATAATAATTTTTTGTCAGATTAAATAAATGATTACGGTGGTGGTAATTAATGAATGATAAATTGTTTTGGAAGTAATGTAATTAAAAATGTTGTGTTTTCCATAATTAATTTAATTACAATAATTTGAGAGGTTTACATATTTTTGATTGATTTAAATGTTATATAATTGAATTTTTCTAATAAGTTTAAATTATTTTATGAGATGTGAATTGGATAATAATTAATAAATAAATAAATGTTAAATTGTTTAGTATGGAATAACTTTGTTGTTAAAATGTTTCAGAAGGTACAGGGGGTTACTGATATTTATATTTGTGTGTTTAAGACAGGGCATGAACGATGTACTGTGAGTATAAATTTTATAATACAAGTTAAATAGAGTACAATGTTTACAGTTGTTGAAAAGATTTTAAACGTAATAATGAAAATAATTTGAGATAATTGTAATCAATAGAAACCATACTAAAAAGGTAATAATAACTGAAATATGAGATAAAATAAATGTTAATAATAAATTTGAAATTTTTGAGGAATATAATTGTAGTAAGTGATAAAAAATGAAATGATGATATATAAAAGAGTTAATAAAAATTTCATATTATTATGTTTACAATTTTCTGTATAACTTATTTAAAAGAGAATTGTTTGTTTGTTTGATCAAGGTTAATGTCGATTTGTTTATTATGTCATGTTATGTTATCATACAAGATATGTGGGTAATTTTGGGGGGTTGAGTGGTGTTAATAGAAGTGCTATACTTAGGGAGTGTAGAAACTGCAAGTGTAGAAGGTTTAGTTTAGTTAGTAATATGCTATTGCCGTGGTGGCATGTGCCACGGTAGATAGCGGTAAGGGTTGGGGGTGACCGATAGTGTTACCCCCATCGGAGGCCAAAATGGCGTAAAATACGCGGCACACCTTTTATATAATTTTATATTATATCCTGATAGATTGCCGTGCCGTGTATAATGATGATGTAGAGAACATGCTTCAATATAGAGTTGATTTACCCGACTTTTCGGGCGATTACTGCCTTACCAGCACTAATCGTGGTTTTGGATAGCGGTCAGCTATGGCCATAACGTAAGAACCTTGACCATAGCTGGCTTGAAATTGGTGTATATTTGAAATCAATGGGGGGTGAATTTAGGGGAAATCCCCGGAACTATGGAACAGCGGCTGCCACTCTGTTCGAGTAGGAACAGTAAACCAGGTGGTAGAACCGTTTTAAGGGCATATAAATATATAACAAAGATATGATGATATCTACCGATTTTAAAATGTAATGCTGCAGCAAGGACACGGAGATGATAAATTCCTCCACCAATGCCGTCCTTGTGGATGCAAATGGGTGCAACAGTCCACCAGCAAAAACAATAGTGTGTGTGGCAGGGTGGTTGCTCAGGGGAGCAACGAATTAAAATTTTGTAACTTAGAAATGGCAACTCGCTCTTGAAGTAATTAACTAATTGTTTTGATGTGAGAAAATGGATACTGTAAATGTTTATTATGTTTTGGTTATCATGTTTCAATGGGTCATTAATCTTGTTATGTTAGAGTGTAAGAATTATAAAGATGTGTTATGTACTTTTTGTTATATAATTTTGTGTAGCATTTTTGAACAAAGGTCATTCACCCGACCTAGAGCATCAGCTGACAGCTGGAGTTAGATGTGTAAAACGTCACTTATAAAGTGTTTGCAAATTTCCAATGTAATTAATGTTTGAATAATGATTTTAATGTGTTAAAGATTTTAAGTTAAATGATGATAAAATGAATTGAGATAGTTAAGAATTTCAAAGGGTTTGTAAAAGATAGTAAATGGGAGATCTTGGATGATTAATATTTTGTTAGGACATGTAGATCAGTCCAAGTTAAGTTAAAGGGGTACTAGAGAGAATAATATTGTTATGAACAACGTAATGTAGAATTTGAGAATTATTGATAGTGACACAGTAGATATGGGTAAAATATGTAGAGTATTGATTGATATATTGATGTAATAAATAATTGGAGATATTCTGTTGTAGATGAAAGTGATGTAATGGGAGAAGAAATAGTTGATGGGTGATTTCGTAAAGGGGGGTGGTGTGTAAGGAGTCCGCAACGACAGGCATTGTGGTGGGTAGCAGTGGGTTTTCAGTGAGTGATTGCCGGGTAAATAGGAAGGGCAAGATGTGGAGACGGAGGTGAGTTGAGGGAACACACATCCTGAGTAAAAAGGGGTAAAGAGTATTTTTTTTTCATATAAGGGTAGAATGAGGCGATATGAGTTGAGTAGTAAGTGGGTTGAGAGAATGTTTGATAGATGTTTTTGATAGAGGGGTGTCATATTAGTTAAAGCTGTTAATGAGTGTTAGAGTCAGAGGGGTAAAGATTATAAATATATAAATGCCAAGTGGTAAATCAAGTTAGTATGAATAATTAAGTCACCCAAATTTATTGAGAATGTTAAAGAAAATAAATCATAGTTAAAATGAAGAAATTTTAATTGAAACAAGTGACAAATTTTAATAGAAGCTGAAACCAATTAAAGCTATAGAATGTGTAAATTTTGATTAATTTAAAGATCAATTTTATTGTTAATTGTAATAATACTATGTTAATTTTAAATGTCTTATTTTATTATGGTTTATTGTGTTTGAAGATAAAAATTTTAAAGATGTTTAATGTATTTTATGATGTAGCCTATGTATAACCTATGTAGGTCAAGGTTGTTGACTTGACCCAGTTTGATCAGCTGATGGTTGATGTTATAAACTAGACCAGTTTTGGCAATTGCTTGATGCAAATGGTGTCGTTTAAGTGATTTAAATAATTTTAAATTTTTTCCGAAATTGATAAAAATAATATTTTGATAAATTTTAAATTTAAATTTTTTTTTGAAAAAAAAAATTGATTTTTTGTGCCTGCCATATGATTGATGTTTTGAGTTTTAAGTGTATTATTGTTTATGTGTATTGTGAGGGTTTTATTGAATTATATGTGTGTAAACAAATGTTAGAGTAAGTGACTTCATGTTTAATAAGATGTTCAGTTTGTTTTTTTCTATGTGATTGTTGTAGTGGAGAAAATTAATAGAGTTACTAGAGTCATGTAAAAGATTTTATTTTTTGTTTTTGAAGAAAGTAATGGAGATAGAGCAGTTCGCTTTCAACTTAAATGAACTTTTGAATGTGAGAATAAAATTTTTGTTAGGATGTAGTAATAAGTATATGTACGCGCCCAGTATTGCCAAAGGCGACCCAGTATGCATGGTAAGGGGGAACATATCGGTTGAGGATCTGGCATGGTATAAGACCAGGGATTTGGAGTTTGTGGGGTAGCAGGTTAGAAGGTTAGGTGAGCTGTGGTGCATGTCTGTTCAATTTTATGGTGTTGGGATCTCGGATAGAGAAGTCCAGTAATCTCGTTCAGGGGCAGCCATAGTCGCCAAGCAAGGGGGGTAGTTTACCCACGATGTATAAGAACTAATGGGGGTTTGTTGGCACCATATCCTCACCGGTCCTCTTAGGGGTTTAGCAATGAGATTTCTTCTGTTTCGACAGAAGATCTCTCATTGGGGGGGGGGTATTGTAAAAGGGCTATTTTAAAGGGTATAAAGTTCACCAATTTATAAAGTGTCTGGAACTGATTGGTTTGGACATCCTTTACGGTCACTCAAACATGCTTGTTCGACACCCTGTATTAAGATCCGTGCCAGTCAGAGTAAGACACAAAACGATAACGATGGAATGTGACTGTAAATGTGCGCCCGTGCGCCGGTGGCGATAATCTCGACGCCAAACTCAACAACTGAACTGAAAAACACGTGACTAATTAGACTAGCCACGTGAGCGCCTCAGCCAATCACAGCTCGAGCTGGCGGAAGTGAGCATCACGGACACACATCAAAGCGTCAGGCAGTCGGTGCATCACACCTTAACATATCGGCCGCGATCCGTGGTGCGTTTGCCGGCCGAACCCAAGTTCATCCAACCTGTATAATAAAAATATGAGTCAAGTAGTAGTGAGATACGGGGTGGCGGCGACGGGCCTAGGAGCCTAACGGGTTGTCGCGACAAAAGTTGATAACACTATAACGACCGTAACAACAGAGACGCAGGTAGAGCGACACGTGGCTAGGTAGACGCCGCGAGTGAAGTACCGAATCAATACATATTAACAATGTCTAAAGTAGTGAAAATATCAAAACACCCTTGGAACAGGGTCGAATGAAAGAAAATTGGGACACTAGTGAAACCGTAACTTTGGTTTACATCAAATGAGACAATGTTGGGTGAGACGCCACGACGCCGACAGGAGCAATGAGTAACTGTATTAAACAAAATATATGATTTTTTTTTTTTACAAGGGCCTAAATAAATAATAAGGGGAATTTTAATGTGTGAATGAGTGTGTGGGCATTGCTGGGTCGCTTTAAAATGACAAAAGAAAGAATGTAGAGTAAGTAGGTTAGAACACGTATTTCTTGTTGTTGTATAAGTATATGTTTGCAATTAGAAAAAGTAACGCTAAAATTATCTCAGTTTTTCATAATTAGAATAAACAAGAATTAACATCCATGTAATTTGATTAAAATGTTTTTAAAGGTATAATTTGCAGTAAAGAGTTGGTTAAAATTTATAATTGAAGGAGAACAAATTTGAAAAGACGTTTAATAAAAATGAATTAGTAGCGTAACAATGTTTTAAGTTAATTATTACGCCACATTACCATCACCTATCCAGTATGGAAGGTTTCGCTTAACGAACCTGGCAAAAAGTTTAATATAAAGGTTTCGATTTTTGAACCATAAAAAATCGTGGCGACCGAT
Organism: Magicicada septendecula; assembly: GCA_034769895.1. Taxonomy (NCBI): domain Eukaryota; kingdom Metazoa; phylum Arthropoda; class Insecta; order Hemiptera; family Cicadidae; genus Magicicada; species Magicicada septendecula. The sequence goes on along the minus strand of CM068370.1, from coordinate 205,307,911 downwards.
TAAAGTTGGGGGATCTTCTGTGAGCGGTAAGGCAGATTAGCATGAGCATCAGGTAAGTAAAAAGTGTAGAATGTAACAAAGGTTACATATAAAACAATGTTGAATCAAGAACCACAGTGCCACACCAGACACGGCGCATGGCGATAATTCGTACCGCCTGAACGAGGCCTAATATCGGTAGACTGCAGAACTGGAGGTGCGCTTGTAGTTGGTTCCTCTAAACTTTGTGCTTGTAACGACAGACTGTCCCATGAGCTACTAGATGTACCAGGTTGTGGTGAATTATGCTGATACTGGGAAGTGAAAAATGCTTGACCTTCTAATTCTTGCACCACTGTAAATATTCTTCCTTTTGCTAAGTGCTGGTAATAAGGAGGAAGTTTCTTCAAACCTTCTAGGAAAGCATCTATATGATGTTTGCCATTTTGATTTTGTTTTTGATTATTTTGTAGTACATATTTCATGACAGTAGCAGCAGCGCTCTCTGGTATGGTTTTTCTTTTATTTCTTGGCCGTTCAACTTGGAGGGCATCATTGTCACTGCTAGTGTTTGCGATTTTTTCGTTGTCTCATTGTCACAATCTGCACTCTGAATATTTACTGTATCGGAACTATTCTGAGGTTGTTCTGAGGTTATATTTGAAATAGTCGATCTTTCATTTATGTGAGGCAAGAAAAACTGTAAAACCTCTTCATATTTATATTTTTTTACAGTCGTGTCAGCCTCTTCTCCACTCTTGGTCTTTCGTTTTTAGAAAGACTTTTTAAATTGATTGTGAATGTTTATCCACCGCCTTTTGCACGAAACATCTGTAACAATAATAAAGCTGACTTCAGTAAATTTTCAAATATTGTCTGCGCGCGTTTTTTGCAGTTGACATGTTTAACTAGTTGGTCTAACCATTCAGACACGAAGCACTATAACAGATACAAGATCTGGCAACAGATCTGTTATAGATATAACATTTGGATGTGTGAATGAAACGTCTTATACTGTACAATTTAACATTTCTGCAATTAATAAATTCGTCCTTAATTCGGGCGTCAATTGTACAATTTAAAACACTTTAACCAAAATAAACTTACCTTACATATTAACAAGCAGGCATGTTTATCTCAAATTCCGGACACCATTTTGTTATTACCAACTACACATATAAAATTTTGTTACACACCCGTGTTCTTATAAGCGAACAGGAGAACAGCATGGTTATTCAAATAAGTGCTTCAAATCTACTTATTTTAAATGAACTTGTTTTATTGAACACCTTATTTTAATTTTGCATAATCAATTGAAGTCATCAAATTGACTTAGTTGGTAATTATTACAAACAATATTTTCTCTCTCTTCTACACATCTATGCTGTGAGCATTCATTTATTTCGTTTTTTTTTTTTTTAATTTTCCCTTCTTTACAAAGTTAACAAAACTGACACTACATTAAACTCAATGAACACAAACTTTAAAAAACATTATTCTCAAATTTACTTAACGCTAACCAGTGCCATTAATTATGTAATTTCCATTCGCACATACGCTCACACACTCTCACCCAGTACATAATCTAGATTCCCCTTTGAGCTCATTTTATGTTTATTATTTAAATTTGCATGATTTTGATTGATTTATTTATAATTTTAGGTAATTTACTTCCCTTACATAATCCTTGATGTACATCCATAAGAGTTCTCCTCGTGCACGCGCACTACATTGCGATCTACTCGTTTTCACTTTTCATTTTGCTAGTTAAAACTGTCACTTTACCTTAAATCTGTCACTGCATTTATCTCGTTATTCAAACTACTGGTTTCAGCTTTTAACTGTAAAATTCACACTTTTTTTAATGTGTGGGCGAGACGAAACTGTGCTCAGCCGGCGGATGCGCAAACGGCTCGCATCCGTTATCGTGAGATGTTATTTACCGACTGCCTTTGTTCTCTACGCACCTGGCGAGAAGGAATTTTTAGACGTGACTTTTCCGTGTGAACGTTGGCCCAACCGTGCGCTCATACGCATGAATATGCATCCTTCCTGATAGTCTGCATTTTTGTACCTCACCGTACCAGTCACGGAGCTATAGTCGGTGACCAAAAATATACATACTCTTGTTAAATAAAAAATGAAACGCTTCAAATTACAGACCCTTATCAGGTACCGTTACAATACCCCCTCAATGAGAGGTTTTGTGCCGAAGCATAAAAACTCTCATTGACACTCTCTTACTTCCTAAAGGGATCAGCCAGGATATGTCGCCACAACCCCGTTACGTTTTATTAAAAATCATGGTTCACTTACCCCCTGGTCCAGTGTCTGTGACCACACCTGAATGACCTTACTGGATTTTCCTTTTGAGATCCCAACACCGCAAGGCCAGACAGGCACTTGACGCCCCTGCTCTGACGCGCCGGTCAGCACAGGACCGCCGTCACAGCATCACCCGACACTGAAACATCATAGCAAAATATCAAATAGTGGCCTTGTTTAAATACCATATCCCTAACTGATCTGGTTCCCCTTAGCTGTGCTGGTTTGCGTTAAGAAGCACTGGTTTTTTCCTTAACTTCTAACACATATATATGGATACATACTTAACATGATATAAAACATTTAAATTTCAAATATTTAAATTCATTATCAAAAATCTCTTAAACATCTTTAAATCAACTACATCATAATGAACATTTATTTTGAAATTTTACACACCTTACAACTTTACTTTAGTTTCAAATTCTATTGACTCTTTCACTTGTTAAATGTATTATTACATTTCAACTATGAATTTCTATTAAGTATTTTCATCAATTGGTTCGGGTGATTCTCAGTCATTCACAATGATTTGATTTATTGAATGGGCATTTAGATATAACCTTACCCACCTTCTTCCTTCTAACAACCGCTAATGGATTTACATAGGGTGACACCAATCTCTCAATAATATTTATCTCCACTAATTTCTCTAACTCTACTTAAATCATTCTCCTCTTATAACAAAGCACCTGATACCCTTTTGTACATAGGATGTGTGTTCCCGCACTACCAGCTCATTCCCTTATCAGTTCCTGGCCCTTCCAGGTAACTCCGCAACCTTTTTTTAAAACTGTTCACCTCCCGCCACAACGCCTTGTGTTGAGGACTCCTTACACCTCCGCCTCACTACAAAATTTATGTACCCTGCTCTCACCTATTTACTCTCCACTTTCTCTACATACTTTCTCTCTACACACATTCACTCTTGCTACTGTGTCCCTACTACTACTCTGTTTCTGTATTACTTTTATTCCAAAATTTCTTATTTTGTCTAATACCCATTTAAAATTGACTCTGACTGACTCAATGCCTTATTGAAATAATCATCACCCAAACTCCATCTTTTACTACATTTTACATTAAGTTAATCATTGAAAATTACATTAGAAAATTCATAACTACCTCAAATTAATTTAATCACCTAATCTAAATTCTTTCAAACTCATTTAATGTCATTATACGACTCTTTTACTTTACTTCAAAGTCATTATTAAATTCATATTTACATATGGTTAATCATAAACTCAAAACTATAAACATTCATTGCAACAAATATAACGTACATAACCCTATGTACCTTCTGATACATTATAATAACCATATGACTCAACAACTAAACACCTTTTACATTTACTCATTTACTATTTATTATCAAGTTCAAGTCTTATAAAAATCATTTAACTTCATTACAAAAATTCCTCTATGCAACATTAATTAATTAATTAATTTCCAATTATTTAATTCAATCAGTTTCTAAAACATTAAGTTTTTAATTACAATATTCCAAAACAATTTTAATTCAGTTATTTGCATGATAAACTTCACAATTATTCTCGTTATTTATTTAGTCTGGCATCGAATTATTATATTTATAAAATCCATTCCTCTTGCATACATACATTGTTTACATGAAATACCTAGTACAACATAACCTACTACAAAAACATAATTAACCTCACTATAAATTTATTTACAATTTTTTCGTCATATTATATTATTGTTTACCACACCTCATTACATAAGTTAGCCAAGTCATCACCATAAACTAAAATAATTAAATGTTCATTCACTATTTCTAACCACCATCATCGAAAATTAGTCTTATTTGCTCATAAAAATTCTCATCTTTACTTACTCTCATTACATTATTATTATTTATATAATAACCCTTTACTGCTGATTCATCCCCTATATCGCAAGAATAATTCCCCAGATTACTCCCCACTATTAATTCGTAAAACCCTTCTACATTGGTATTTTTTGTCCAGTCTCGCTTAGTATTATTCGTTATTCCCATGTAAGTTATATCATCATATTCGTCTACTATATCAATCACATCACAAGGTAAGTGCTCATCTTCTACAATGGTATCATCAAAATAATCATCCACCTTTACTGCAACCGGTAAGTATTTCATATAGTTTACTCCCTCAAATTTTAATCTCTTAACTAACCCCTCATAATCTCTATTTAACTTAAATACCTCTATCATTCTCTCTCTCTCAAAATATTTCTCATCATAACATCGGTCACAACACCTCTGAACTACATCACTCCATGCAAAGAGCACCACAAACTTACTATCACACTTCCTGGCTTTTCCAGGACAACTCCACAAAATTAAGCGACTATTTGAAGACACCTCGTCTTCCAAGTAACCTCTGTCCTCGTAAAACATTTGTGAAAATCTTATTTCACAATATACCTGGGGAAAATCTGCCCTTTGCTCGCCTAACCTCTCTTCACACTCTGACAATTTCATCAACACTCGCTAACACTTCGTTATTAAATTCTACTTCACCAAAAACTTCATCAGCACTCTCAATATTCACAACCTTACTCTCTAACAAAACATTTTTCATTATATTATCATTTTTCTCACCCCTACTTACCGTATTATATGTTACCTGATCGTCTTTAGTTTCGTTTAATTGATCGGTCTCTTCACCACTTTCTACCACCACTATAATCTCATAACTATAATTAACATCATTACAACCACTTACTTTATTAGATGTACCATTTTCTACCCCCTCCTATCTCTTCCTAATTTCGTTTACTTCGTCTTGTAATTCTTTTACAATAACGCTAAAATGTTCATTAACTTCTTCTAAACTTTTATTAATATCAAAATTCTGTTGTTTAATCTCGTCTCTAATCTCATTCAATTTTTCATTGAAATTATTCCTTTATTTTATTCATTTAATTTTTCATTAAAATTACTCTTTATTTCATCAAACTTATTATTTTGCTCATCGAACTTTGCCTCGAACCTACTATCGTTTACATCTTTATTGAACTTAACATCAGAATCACTCTTTTGTTCATCAAACTTTTGATTGCTTACATCAAAACGGCTATTTATTACATTAAATCTACTTTCGCTTTTCATATCTTGAGCTTTCATAAGATTGCACAGGTCGTCTAACGACACTTTACTGACCGTAGGTGTTGACTTAGTGTTTACTCCGCTCATAATCATTGACTCGGTCTCGCTTACTTCATTATTTACTTGACTTTCAGTATCAATATCAGTTAGGCTGACGTCCTCATTATTATTTTCACTCGTACTCATTTTGACTATCTAATTTTTACAGTGCATATAAACAGATTATATCATAACCTTAATACTTACATTTACATGTATCTTTTTAGTAACCTTGTAATGGGTCGAATTAGAAGGTTTTTTTATTTTATTGATTTTGGTTTCGATTTTATAAAGATTTTAAATTCACTTCATGTACGTAAGCCACCCCAGTTTAATTTTATATTAATACAAATCACCCATTCAATCACTTTCAAATTGCCAGACTTTCACCTGTGAGGAGCCTCCAGTACAGCAATGCACATTATTTAGCCAAAACAATTGCCAGACGGGTTGCGTAACCGCCCAGCAGCAGGCTCTGTGTGAAACCCAGTCTGCATTGTGTCATCAGATAGTGAACAACAGACAGCCAGCATCAGACAGTAAAGTTCGTGAATTAACACCAGTGGCATCGGGCATAAGATAGGCCTAGATTAAATGGGCCTATCTTTTAAATAAATAGTAAAAGTGCATAAACAATAACGCGCGGCCAGTCTACAAAAAATTAGTGCGAATAAAATTAAGCCGGCCGACTTCATCATATTGTATAATGTGGAACCAATAAAACAGTAAAAACCTTTGAACACAAACAGTAAAACGTATTAAACGAGTACCGGAGTGCGTGAGATCGAAGCAAGTATTCAACAACAGTTCGCGCAACCAACCCTAGGAGTACGCTGCATATGGGTAACTAGAACATTTAATATGCATATTAGAACCAATGCCAAATAACTGGTGATTGTTCGTTATAAAAGGAAAATATAAAACACCAATACTTTGTACGATAGAGTTCTCTCAGGGGCGGAGTTTATTCAAAGATCAATGTAACAGAATGAGTGTGTGTATGCTAATATAGAGGTTATACACTGGTTCATTTTCAATGTTTTATTTATTTAACGAGATTACTTATACTAGTTTGTGTTTTAGACAGTATCAAATGTGTTTACATAAGATGTAGATTTTAACTTTGTTGATATAAGATGTTTTGCCAAAAAATGTAAGGAAATTTTAATTTGTCTTGATTTTTTTTATTGGAAAAGAATAACAATACAAAACTGAAATAAGTACATATTAAAAAATTGTAATTCTCTTCAAAAAATGAGTTGCGTAAGTTTTTGCGATAACCTATAATCATATTTGCATTTTTAACGTTCGTGTTGCGGACTCTGGCAGAAGGCGGAAGGCCAAACAGGTAGGTGGAAAATAAAATAAACTTTTGTGTATTGGTATGTGAACAGAGAAACACATTTGGCGCCCGAACAGGGACTCGAATTTGAATAATTAAAATTCCACACCTACGATAAATGCAGGTTTGATTTGAGGGTCAAGTAAAAACGTAAAAATTACGCAGCACATATAAATTAGTACATCATGTTTAGAGGTTAAGAGTTAAGTGGTAGATGTTTTTATGTAAGTAAATCTAGATTAAAAAATTTAGAGAAATGGCAGGAAAGAATGAGAGCAATATACATGAAACGACTAGTGTCGAAAACTATAATGAATCAAATAGCATGAGCGATTTTGAAATCCACTCGACTCCAAACATGAGTCAGGAAAATAAAACAAAAAATAATGCAAATGAAACAAAGAGTACAGACGATTCGGGGATACAAATAACCCCAAAATCGAGTAGGGAAAGTGAAATGAATAATGAAGTCAGCTTCACTGACAAAAATGTAGCAGCACAATTTACTCCAACGACAACACGAGTCAAAGAGTTGTCAATGGACGATATATTTACTTTAATGAAAACAATGTCTGAGAGTTTGAGTAGTGATATCAATAAAATGAATAGCAGTATCAATGTAAAATTCGATGAACAAAAGAATAGTTTTGACAGCAAATTAGACGTACAGAATGACAAATTTAACGAAATAAATAATCGTTTTGATGAAATTAAAAGCGAATTTAATTGTAAATTTGATGTACTTAAATTTGACATTGATGAAGTAAAAACAAAATGCGAAATTAGTTGTAATGAATTGAAACGAGATATTGAGAGAATAGTAGAGTCAGTAGGAGAAGAGAGTAAAAGTAAAAATAATAATGATAATAAAACATTTACAAATGATGACAATAATGTCGAAAATGAGAATATAATTAACAGTGTGGTAGTAGAGAGTAAGAACAATGATATTGAAAATGGTAATGTGATTGTTAGGGTGGTATCAGAAAGCGATACGTTGAAAATAGATAGTGAAACAGTAAGTGAGAGTGAGAAAATGGTAAGTTGTAATGAAGTAATAATTAGTGTTGTTGAATTAGAAAAAGAATGGTAAGAAAGAGTAGATGAATGTGTAGGGCAGAGGGTAAATTTTCCCCTTATCTGTGATGAACCAAGGTGTTCAAAAGTGTTATTATTGGAGGGCAAGAGACCCTTATTAGTGAAAGATTTGAGTTGTTTATTTTTGTTGAATAATTTTGTACCCTCTGCATGGAATGAGAGAGAGAGTGTGATATGGTATTATGATGAGAAAAGTTTAAATATAGAATGGTGTAGTGAAAGAGAGACAGAATTATATAAAGTAAAGAGAGACTATAATGAGTTGAAAGAGATGCTAAATGATTTGAAGTACTTACCTGTTAAAATAGAGAGTGAAGATTATTTTGATGATACATGGTTAAAGAATAATAATTTACCTTATGTTGCAATGAATGAGAAAATAATTGACTTGATATTGAATATACTTACTAATGGAGACTTGACAGAAATAAATAACGTTGACTTGTTGTATGATTATTTTGGTAAAATGAATAAACTGAAATGTTACGGTTACTATACACAAGATAACCGTATGTGGAATGCAAATAAAATTGAAAAGTGTTATTTGAAACCCAGGCTAATTTTTGACGATGGTGGCTGAGCCTTAAATTCACAAATGAACAATTTTAAACAGTTTGTTTATTGGTCCTGACCTCGCAACCTTGGACATTGAAGTGTGATATAACTGAATAATAAATGATGAAGAATTGTAAATACATGTTTAGTAAATTTATTTGTGTGTTGTAAAACGTTAGATAAATAATGTATGTATGTAGTAAAACTTGTTATGATATTAATAATAATATTAATATTTTGCAGCTTAAATAAATAACAAAAATAATTTGGAAGAAGATAGTGAATGAGTTGTAGTTATTGCAATGGGTGAAAGTAATTAAAAATGTGGTGTTTTCAATAATGGATTTAATTAAAATAATTTGAAATGTTTAAATATTTTGCTTGACGTAAATGTTATATGGTTGAATTTTTCTAATGAGTGTAAATTGTTTTATGAGATTTGATATTAATAAATAAAGGTTACATTGTTTGTATCAAATAACATTGTTGTTAAATGTTTCAGAGGTTACGTGGAGATATTGGTGTGTGGGTATGGTGTGTATTTTGTATTCATGTCAATAGGCGGATAATGTATTGTAAGTATAAAGCTCATTATACCAGTCAGAAAGAATAAAACGCTTACAGGTGTGAAAAGAGTGTAACAATAATAATAAATGAATTGTGATAATGCTATTAAAGTAATTGTGGTGAATTAAAATATATCTGATCTGAATTGGAATAAAAAATTTAAGAGACAAATATGTTATCTAAAAGAATTACAAAAATTTGAAAAGTGCAGCAAGCAGATATGTCAGTATATGATGTAACCAGAATGTTTAGACTATGTGAGTGTTGAGACCGAGAGTGTTTATGAAAACAAGTCTGGCACACAAGTGTTTATATAAACGGGTAGGTTGTGTGACCAATGTTTACAGCCAGAGGTGTGGAAGCTGATAACTGTTGTAGCTTGATGAATCAGTATCTTGAGCAAAACCTTATTGTGACATAAAAGAATTGAAGTTAAATTTTTTCAGACAAAATAATAATGAGGTAATTATTGTAACTTAGAGTTTGAGAAATTAAATAAAATTAAATTAATTTGGTAATTAAATTAATTGAAAGGATGATTTTGATAATGAACTTGTAATAATGAACTTAACTTTATTTTATTCGAATTCAAATTGGAATTATAAAGTAAATGCTAATTGATGTAAATACTGGTTAAAATATTCATTTAAAATTGAAAACTGAAGGAAATCTTGTATAGATATAATCAAAAATGTTCAAACTGAAACAGGGTTTGGAAAGTAAGACGGGTATATTACTGCTCATGTAAACTTTTATAATTGTCAATCTATATTTTATGTTTTAACTGTAGATTCCCCACCTAAGTGCGGCTATGACCTCACCGGATCATGACCGTGAAAATAGTTAATTGTGGCAAATCATAAATTTTACCTGATATAACCGGCTTGTGGTTTGTTTTATTTTGTTAACCCGGTGGTTTGTTAGACTTAGTAGGGGGGTTATTTTTTGGGGAATCTACCAAATTTTGGAACAGGTCTATTTTCACCCAGATAGGGGTGGTAGTCCATTAGGGGTGTATAATTAAAAAACTAGTAGGTGTAATACCGAATTTTATTGTAACGCCAAAGCAAGGATGGGGGTGGAATAAAAGAAAAAATTGTCCACCCCTTCCGCATCAGTCCTTGTGAAAGCAACTAGACGCTACAGTCTAGGGGGGGTAATAGTGAGTGTGGATGGGCGGTGACCCAGTTACAGGTCACGAGGGAGATGTGGTTTACGGCTAGGATGAGGCTGGCAAAGGCCAAGCCTAGCGCAGAACACATTAAAATGTAACTGGTATCAGGGGTTAAGGGATTAAAAGGGGGGTAGTAAAAAAGTTTGTTTATTCTATATAAATATGAGTAGGCAAGTAAGGATATAATTTGTATTTCAGGTACGATTACTGTGAGTTAATGTAACCTTGTATAATTAATGTGTCATTTTGGCTGGGCAATATTGTATGGGGCATATTGTTTAATTTAACTCGAATTTATGTGTACTACTGTAAACCTATATTGTTTTATTAACACTATATTTTCTTGGGTCTATAATATAAAATGAGCCAGTACGTTGTCAATGAACCAGTACGGCTAAGAGGAAACAAATCAGTTGTGGGATATGGAGTAATGGAAGGCCGTTGTTGATTTTTTAATTGAATGTTTTAAAGTTAGGCGATACTGGGTCGGGCATCTGTTCGATTTTTCGGTGTTGGGATCTCGAACAGAGAAGTCCAGTAAGATCGGACGGGTACTGTCGCAGTCGCCAAACTACGGGGGTAAGAACCCACAATTTTAGTAGAGTGTTCAGGGGGGTTGCGGCGCCATATCCTCACTGATCCTCTTAGGGTTTAGGCAATAAGAGCTTGAACGCTCCGGCTTTCAATCTCTTATTGGGGGGGTATTGTAATGGGTCGAATTAGAAGGTTTTTTCATTTTATTGATTTTGGTTTCGATTTTATAAAGATTTTAAATTCACTTCATGTACGTAAGCCACCCCAGTTTAATTTTATATTAATACAAATCACCCATTCAATCACTTTCAAATTGCCAGACTTTCACCTGTGAGGAGCCTCCAGTACAGCAATGCACATTATTTAGCCAAAACAATTGCCAGACGGGTTGCGTAACCGCCCAGCAGAAGGCTCTGTGTGAAACCCAGTCTGCATTGTGTCATCAGATAGTGAACAACAGACAGCCAGCATCAGACAGTAAAGTTCATGAATTAACACCAGTGGCATCGGGCATAAGATAGGCCTAGATTAAATGGGCCTATCTTTTAAATAAATAGTAAAAGTGCATAAACAATAACGCGCGGCCAGTCTACAAAAAATTAGTGCGAATAAAATTAAGCCGGCCGACTTCATCATATTGTATAATGTGGAACCAATAAAACAGTAAAAACCTTTGAACACAAACAGTAAAACGTATTAAACGAGTACCGGAGTGTGTGAGATCGAAGCAAGTATTCAACAACAGTTCGCGCAACCAACCCTAGGAGTACGCTGCATATGGGTAACTAGAACATTTAATATGCATATTAGAACCAATGCCAAATAACTGGTGATTGTTCGTTATAAAAGGAAAATATAAAACACCAATACTTTGTACGATAGAGTTCTCTCAGGGGCGGAGTTTATTCAAAGATCAATGTAACAGAATGAGTGTGTGTGTGCTAATATAGAGGTTATACACTGGTTCATTTTCAATGTTTTATTTATTTAACGAGATTACTTATAATAGTTTGTGTTTTAGACAGTATCAAATGTGTTTACATAAGATGTAGATTTTAACTTTGTTGATATAAGATGTTTTGCCAAAAAATGTAAGGAAATTTTAATTTGTCTTGATTTTTTTTATTGGAAAAGAATAACAATACAAAACTGAAATAAGTACATACTAAAAAATTGTAATTCTCTTCAAAAAATGAGTTGCGTAAGTTTTTGCGATAACCTATAATCATATTTGCATTTTTAACGTTCGTGTTGCGGACTCTGGCAGAAGGCGGAAGGCGAAACAGGTAGGTGGAAAATAAAATAAACTTTTGTGTATTGGTATGTGAATAGAGCAACACAACCTTAAATAACCATTCTGTTCTTCCAAATAGGCTTATATTTATATAAAATTTATTTATATAAACGTCTACTGTTTGAGCGCCAATTGTACAATTTAACATTTCTACTTATTTTAAATGAACTTGTTTTATTGAACACCTTATTTTAATTTTGCATAATCGATTGAAGTCATCAAATTGACTTAATTGGTAATTATTACAAACAATATTTTCTCTCCCTCTTCTACACATCTATGCTGTGAACATTAATTTATTTCGTTTTTTTTTTTTTTAATTTTCCCTTCTTTATGAAGTTAACAAAACTGACACTACATTAAACTCAATGGAAACAGACTTTAAAAAACATTATTCTCAAATTTACTTAACGCTAACCAGTGCCATTAATTATGTAATTTCCATTCGCACATACGCTCACACACTCTCACCCAGTACATAATCTAGATTCCCCTTTGAGCTCATTTTATGTTTATTATTTAAATTTGCATGATTTTGATTGATTTATTTATAGTTTTAGGTAATTTACTTCCCTTACGTAATCCTTGATGTACATCCATAAGAGTTCTCCTCGTGCACGCGCACTACATTGCGATCTACTCGTTTTCACTTTTCATTTTGCTATATAAAACTGTCACTTCACCTTAAATCTGTCACTGCATTTATCTCGTTATTCAAACTACTAGTTTCAGCTTTTAACTGTAAAATTCACACTTTTTTTAATGTGCGGGCGAGACGAAACTGTGCTCAGCCGGCGGACGCGCAAATGGCTCGCGTCCGTTATCGTGAGATGTTATTTTCCGACTGCCTTTGTTCTCTACGCACCTGGCAAGAAGGAATTTTTAGACGTGACTTTTCCATGTGAACGTTGGCCCAACCGTGCGCTCACACGCATGAATATGCACCCTTGCTGATAGTCTGCATTTTTGTACCTCACCATACCCGCACGGAGCTATAGTCGGTGACCAAAAATATACTCTTGTTAAATAAAAAATGAAAAGCTTCAAATTACAGACCCTCATCAGTTTGTACCGTTACAATACTATAGTGTGGATTCCAGGTTTAAAAGATGTGCATAACATAGAAATTAGTTGTACATATGAAACTATTAGTAAACCGCTTAGTATTCAAGTAGAACATGTACTTTTTTCAGATACTTGGCAACAGGAGATTCTTTAAAAACTATATCCTACAGTTATAGATTGGGTCATGCAACTGTATTCCAAATAGTACATGAGACATGCCGAGCAATAGTTGAAACGCTCATGAAAGAAGTGATACTGGAACCATCTGAAGAAGAATTTGGAATTCTATCGCCGAAAGGTTTTGGAACATTTGGAATTTCCCTAATTGTTTAGGGGCACTAGATGGTAACCACGTTAATATCGAGGCACCTGCCAACAGTGGCTCTGTGTATTTCAATTATAAGAGAATGTTCTCTGTTGTCGTACTTGTGTTAGTAGATGCTAACTACAATTTCATTATGATTGATGTCGGTTCTTTTGGGAGAAGCAGTGATGGTGGTGTATTTTCTCATTCGGCTTTGGGAAAACGCTTAGAAAATGGTAGTCTTAACATACCGACAGTAAAGTCTTTACCCGGGACCAATATAGATGCGCCATTTGTTATAATCGCTGATGAAGCCTTCCCTTTAAAAACTTATTTAATGAGACAATATCCTGGGCGTCAGTCTAGCGGAGATGAACATATTCCAAATTTTAATTATCGGCTATCGCATGCTCGATGTGTGGTAGAAAATACTTTTGGTATTTTGACTCAAAAATTTAGAATTTTTTTAAGGACTATCAAGTCGTCTCCTGAAAACGCGGACTACATTATTACGGCTGCATGTGTATTACATAATTTTATAAAACAAATGAACAGTTCAGCAAACAAAGTTAGTACACGTATTGATGAGGTCTTGAGTACATCCCAAATTTTACCTAGTTTACCGCCTCAAGGAGGAAGAGGAACAGATACTGCCTTTTCTGTCAGAGAAGTATTTAAAGATTATTTCTCTTCACCTGTTGCCAGGAGTGTACCTTTAGATATTAACGTGTAAACATATTATACAAAATAAACACTAACAAAATCTATCATTTTATAAAATTCGTAAGTTTTGTATATGAATACTATGAAGAATAAATAAAACGTTTCTACTGACCTGATTCTTTCATTTCATCCGATATTTTCTTCCAAAGTGATGCTTTGTATTATTATCCAAGTACTTGGGATGACTCATATCGTAAATAGCAGGATACTTTTTTACACACTCAATCAACTTCTCGTCATCCATTGTGAATATCTCGTAATCCAAAACACTACGTACACAACTCACCAAGTGTAGCAATGAACTGTGAAATGCACGTTGGTTCGTTTATGTTACAATGGGACGTGGCGACAACATGACGGCGAGGTGACGGGGACAGAAAAACATCGTTAGCGACGGGCAGCCAACGTGTACCGTACGGCACACGTCCCCGGCACCGGTCCGTCCCATTGTAACATAAATGCCCTCTATGAAATCAGTGAGATAAAACATAGACGTGTCTCGTACGACACTAGTGCCGTATCCGCCCTGTTGTAGCATAAATAGGCCTTAACTGGAACACGTCTGACAGGTTGGCTACCACTGGTCCATGCACACCTAATACACGTGTTTACTCCATGTTAAATTGGCAACTTCGCAGAGGCCACTTCAGCAATCGAATGTACTTGAATATTCAACTGAAGGCTACATACACGGTGAAATGTATCTTGATATACGCGCGGAAGTCACTTAACTCAGTACGAATGGATTCCACTTTGAAGACAGAGTATATTTTGAAGTGTTGAAGTTGTAAAGTGTATATTTTTAATAAGTATTGCATTTAGATTGTGAGTGGCATTAATTTTTCTGCCTTACAAATAAATGAAACATTCGCAGTTGGAAAGGATAAATTATTATTCCTTCAGGGGGATGCCATGATACCACAATCATGTACGGAAGCCTAATTGATAGCAGGATGTATATATATATATATTTTTTTTTTTTTTGTGATGTTTTCAATTTGTTTCTTCTGCAAGTAGATAATATTGTATATTCTTTTTTTTTTTTTTTTTTTAATATTGTATATAAAAAGAATATACAATATTATCTACTTGCAGAAGAAACAAATTGAAAACATCACAAATTATATAATTACTGCAAGAAACATCGAGTTACTTATATAGAAAATGATATATATATATATAGATATATATATATATATATATATGGGTCATTCTTCAAAAAGAGGGAATTTTGTGAATCTGGCAGAAATTTTATATTATTTTTTACAAATTTTTATTTCCATCAACTTTAATAAAATGAGAAATATTAGAACAATTATTTATTAACTTTTAAATTAAAAAAATTATGTGAATTGTAAGAAAAAAAATTTATAGACAGTTGCTAAAATCAACTCCATGGAATGAAACTTCCATTGTTTTACCTCTTTGTATGTTTATTATGATGCTGTATTAAACCACTTACGTTTAGTTACTAGTGAAATAGCTAGATGATACTGAGAAATAACTAATAAAACACATAACATTGAAAAAAATATTATAACTTATAAGAAAAAGTTATCTTATTGCTATCTTATTGTTGAAACCCAATTTCTGGTCAACTCCATGGACATGGGGAATTTTGTATATTAATTGTCTAAGTTGGTACTACTACATCTTGCTGGCTTACTGTTTTGAAGAAGAAGTTGCCATCTTGTTTGTGTTGTGCTGTTTGAGTTGATTGATCACCTACTTCTATCTGCAAATACTGATTGAATTCCAAATACAGATATGTCTCAGTTATTCGTTGCCAACTCCGTGGATATAACTTTAACTAATAATATCACATATTTCCTATTAAATAAAACATATTCATGCTTTAAATACTGAACAGTTGACAAGGAAGCAGTGCCAAATTTCTAACCTCAACATGTGAACCATAACTGATTCAAAACTAAAGTTCGTCAACTCCATGGACATCATCTCCATGGACAATGAGTGTCCATGGAGTTGATGCCATTCCATGGAGTTGACTAATTTGTTTTAAAACTGGTATTAGCCGTAACTTTGTAAATTCTTGGTTAATAGTTAATATTTCTAGCATTTAATTTTAACTTTTCTGCTCTTGCAAACATTTTTGTAAACTTTATAGGGCTAGAGATTTTACATAGGTCACAACAGTGTTTTAAGTTATTAATCAGTACTACATAATTAGATAAATTCTGCCTCTTTGCTTTTAGAATGGGGAAAACAAGTAAAAAATCCAGCCAGCCTATTGAGGCCCTGAGAAAAAAGAAGAGACAGAATAAAAAATGACCCTGAACTTTATGAAGAAGCAAGAGAAAAGAAAGGGAGAGGTACCATGCCCAAAGAAAGTTAGGTTGTAGCGGGTCGATTTTTGGGTGTTTTATTTTAACCGTTTGGGGCATATATTTATATTTTTATTTATTTCGTTTTTGGGCGGATTATCATTGTGCAACGTATTTGTTCGTATAACAGAACAGTGAAACAACGCTATAAGACGCAGTTGTTGTTGAGGAATGCGGCTGAAGAATTTACCTCCACAAAATTCTGAGAACTTTGTACCTGTGTGTGGCAGCGCACATGCGCAACTACACCCGCAAGCGCTCAAAGAACGCTCTCGACAAAAAATCAAGATGGCTAGAGAGGATGATATTCATCGCCTTCTACAAGACGTTCCGGAAAGGCTGTTTTAAGTCCCACCCACTTTTATGACATTAGCCAGTGCCTATTTGAAATCGTCTGCTATCGTCACTCCAACAACTACGTGACTAGTATGAGTCGAAACTGGGACGACTAACTGGAAGGCATTGATGTCCGTCGTCTTGACTAAAATGCTCCCGGAGTGGGGAACTGAGAGACGCCGGCAGTTCGTTGTCGACTCCCGCCTGCGCAGGCCGCCCGTCAACCGGGCTCAGAAACAAATTTTTATAATTAATGTAACAACTAACAATAACAAAGTATGTGACCGCGGTCAAGTAAAAGTGCAGAACATAGTTATATATATATATTTTTCGGACACTAAAAAAAAGAAATACAAAGGAATGAGGAGTGCACGCGAGGACCACGTTGCCGACGGGGAGGGATATTATTAAAAAATGTTAAGGGTTCTATAATTTTTTGTGTGTTTGTGTGTGTGCAAAATTGCAGGCTGGGCAGTCTTGTGTGTGTGTGTATAGTGATCACTAAGGTAAGCTCTTAGAATAAGTAGCATGTAGCAGAGGCTAACCGAACAAAGAAAACTGTAACTTAATCTGTAAAACAATGATCAAAAGTTTTTGAACAAAATTTAAATATGATTCTGATTAATTAAAAAATCTAATTTCTCTTCCAAAATGAGTTGTGTCAGTGCTTTGCATAACCTATAGACCATGCTTGTATCTAGGTACATGTGACCGAATCCTGGGACCCCGTAAGAATTATCGTAACGGTAAGAAACAATTTAATTTGACATTTCATTATAATAATATATGTGATTGATTAGCAAGTCACAATTGGCGCCACGGAACAGGCACGAATTGAATTAATTATAATTAATTAATTGAATTCCGCATCGACAGAGATACAAGCGTGTTCTAGGTTAGCATAGCGACCTAGCATTATATTACAAAATTTAAGTAATGACACCATTTAGTTAATTAATCCATTTAAGCAATTTATTTAATTTAAGCATATCAATAATACAAAATGTCAAATAACGAAAATAACGTAAATAAAATGAGTGTCGAAGTGTTCGACGACTCGAACATTAGTAACTTTGAAGCACGCTCGACTCCAAGTGTGAGTCAGAATGAAATAGAAATAAGTGAAACAGAATCAAGAATTATGGATGAAGGAATTCATTCAACCCCAATTCAAAATAAAAACTCAGATAACAATAATATGATGAAATATTTATGTAGCATGGTATGTAGTATGAAAGAGAGTTCAGACAAGCAGCAGGCGATGTTAGAGTTAAAATTCAGTGAACAGAAGAGTGATTCTGACGCTAAATTCAATGTATTAAAAAATGACTCTGACGCTAAATTCAATGTATTAAAAAATCTGAATAATGAGTTAAAAAATGAAATACAAGAAATGAGTAAATGTGTAGAAAGTACTAATGAAACGATAAGATCCAGTTTGAATAAATTAGAACAGAGTGTAGAGCGAATGGGAGTACAGGTGATGAATGCAATGCCAGATAATGAGTTGACAAGTAATAACAATGATAATACAAATAAAAATGTGGTGTTAGAAAATGATGGTGTAGATGTTGAGAGTGATAACGTAATGGTAGAAAGAGTAGAAGTTGATAATGAAATGTTAATGTGTGTCAGTGAGTTAGAGAGAGAGTGGAGAAATAATGTTGTGGTAGAGTGGGGACAGAGGGCAAATTTTCCCTTTATTATTTATGATGTTTATGATGATTTATTGAGTCCACAAGTGTTGTGGTTGAAGGGCAAGAATCCCGTATTGGTAGATGAATTGAGGTGTTTATTTTTGTGGAGTAATTGTGTACCCTCTGTCCGGAATAATTGTGAGAGTGTGATGTGGTGTTATGAAGAGAGAGAGGTAAATAGAGAATGGTATGTAACAGAATTGTATAATTTGAATAGAAAGTATGATGAATGGAAGGAAGGCTTAGAAATATATTTGAATAATAATGATTACAATGATTTGAAAAAAATAATTAGACCGATAGTGAATGGATGTAATGACGGAGACTTAACAAAAATACCCAACGTAGACTGGTTTAATGAGTATTCTGGTAAAATGAGTGAATTTGGTTGTTCTGGTTATGACACACAAAGTAACCATTTGTTTGTAAATAAAAAGCAACAGTGTTATATAAAACCAAGGTTGATTTGGGACGATGGAGGGTAGACTGTAAGACAATAAAAGACAATTAAACATTTTGTTTTATGGTTGTTTGACATGGCAGATTTGGACATGAAGTGAGATACACTTGAACAGTTTTGACGTATATTTTGTAAATAATAGTGAATTCATTTGTGTGTAGTGTGAAATGTAATATGTATATGTTTTAGAAAATGTTGTATTAATAATAATAATATTATTAATATTTTTGCACTCTAATTAAATAACAAAATAATTATGAAGACAATAGTTAATGATTTGTAGAATGTTGATAATAATTGAAATATGTTATTTTAATAATCAAATGAATTAAATAAGTTGAGATGTTTAGATATGTAAATGGTAAATGGTTTATTTTGTGGAACATGATGGTTAAAAATATATGTTAATAATAAATTTAGAATTTTTGAAAATCTGATTGCAACACAGGATAAATTCATCATGATGATAAATAAAAAGAGTTAATGAAAAATTTTAAATAATAATGTTTATAAATTTTTATATAAATTATTTAAAAGAGAATTGTTTGTTTGATGTATGCTAATAATCCAGGTTTATTGCTATTTGTGCAATCATTTTATTGTTGTGTGTTAGATATAGTTGTTGATAAAATGTATTTTCATTATGTGTGTAATTTTTTCTCTAAGCCAATCATTAGACGCCTGGCAGGCAATCAACATAATAGAAGTAAGTGTTGATAATGTATTACATGTAACTGTTCAATTTTGAAAGGTATCCATGGTGTTTTAATTATGTTAGGATATCAGCTGATCAACAATACCATGTCACTGGTATTGTAAAGGTATGGGTTTGTAAAGGTTACAAATAATTAATGTTTTGTGTACTACAGACATTTTGAAGTAAAGACAAAAAGAATATGAGAAATAAAATAACAATAATTCATGCAAATTAATAAAAGATAATTCATGGGTGATAAATGTTTTATGGGACATGCAGACCTGTCCAAGTTGAATTCCAAGTGAGGTTGAAATAATGAATATAATGTAATGTTGTTTTTGAGTTGATGTAATGTAATAGAATCTTGAGAAATATTGATATTGACACAGTGGTAATGGAGACTTTATGCAGATTTTGAATGATATATGGTTGTTTTTATAGTTAATGAGGTTATTTTGTGTATTTGTAGTGAGGTAATGAGATTGAGATTTTTGGGGATGGCAATTTTGTATTAGGGGGTAGTGTATTTGGGGAGTCCGCAACAAGGGTTGGGACGGGATAGGGACCGATTGGCGCCGGAAAGGGTTACCTAGGGGGAGTCCAGGGACCAACATAAGGGGATGAGTTTTGGGAAGGAAACACGTATCCTATGTACAAAGGGTTGGAGAGTATTTTTTTTTATATATGGGGAGAAGGCGGCGTTTTGTGTTAAATGATAAGTTGGGGTTTAGAATGTCCTGATTAGTAGATATTTTGATAGAGTTGGGTGTCGTGGGAGTTGTAGTTGATGAATATTAGAGTCAGAGGGAGAAAGTTTATATATGTATAGAAATCTAATACAGAAAAACGAGAACAAATAATTTACATCACCCACAGTATATTAAAGTAAGATTGTTGAAAAGCCAGAGAGATTCATGATAAAGAATATATATAATTGTTTATTTTTTTGTTTCAACCAGTGACAGAATTTTGATAAAATTTGAAAATAATGTAAAGTCAAGAAGTGTTTAATTTAAATGATTTAAATGCCAATTTGATTATTATTTATATTAATATTTTGTTTATTATAAATATTCTATGTTATTATGTTTTGTATTTCAAGGTAGGATATTGAAAATGTTCAAAGTGTTTTCAGAAATCATACATAACATATGTAGGTCAAGGGTTTTGGACTTGACCTAGTTATGATCAGCTGATGAGTTCATACACCTACTAAGCTTGTAGAGTAGGAATTCAATTTTAATTTGTTTGTTTGATTAATTCAAACTAATCTTTGAATAATTTTAATAAATGTTAGTTAATAAATAAATTTAATAAATATTTAATGAATAATTTTTTTGAGTTTTAAAATTTTGAAAATTTTAAATTTTTTTTGAAAAAAAAAAAAAATTTTTTTTTGATTTGTCGCCTGCCAGCGAGTGAATATGTTAGATAATTATTATTTTATTGTGTATGTATTAATGATGTTCCTTTTGTTGTGTTGCTTTATATTGGTATGCTATAAATTGTTCTCATGCTAGAGTAAGGATGTATTTGTATTAGTAGAAATGTCTAGGTTGTCATTTGTAACAAAAATTAGAAAAAAGAGGAAGAGAATTTTTGGTAAAAGATTTTTTTTGAATATTGAATTTTTTGAATTTATAATAAATTTTAAAAGGAAGTTTTTATTTTAATGTGTTATGATAATATGTAATGTTAATGTGTGTGAGCCCAGTATCTGCTAAAGGCAGCCCAGCTTGCAAAAAGGGGATCCACATCGGCGGAGGAGCTGGAGTAATTTTAGCCAGGGATTGAGGATTTTGGGGGTAGCATGTTAGAAGGCGAGGTGTGCCGTGGTGCGAGTCTGATCGATTTCTCGGTGTTGGGATCTCTTATGGAGAAGTCCAGTGATCTCGTTCAGATGAGTCCATGGTCGCTGAGCCAGGGGGGTCGTGTACCCATGAGATTAAGAACAAGGGGGTTGTGGCACCAGTTCCTTACCGATCCTCTTCGGGGTTATCGATGAGATTTCTTCTGTCGTGGACAGCAGAATTCTCATCGAGGGGGTATTGTAGCGGGTCGATTTTTGGGTGTTTTATTTTAACCGTTTGGGGCATATATTTATATTTTTATTTATTTCGTTTTTGGGCGGATTATCATTGTGCAACGTATTTGTTCGTATAACAGAACAGTGAAACAACGCTATAAGACGCAGTTGTTGTTGAGGAATGCGGCTGAAGAATTTACCTCCACAAAATTCTGAGAACTTTGTACCTGTGTGTGGCAGCGCACATGCGCAACTACACCCGCAAGCGCTCAAAGAACGCTCTCGACAAAAAATCAAGATGGCTAGAGAGGATGATATTCATCGCCTTCTACAAGACGTTCCGGAAAGGCTGTTTTAAGTCCCACCCACTTTTATGACATTAGCCAGTGCCTATTTGAAATCGTCTGCTATCGTCACTCCAACAACTACGTGACTAGTATGAGTCGAAACTGGGACGACTAACTGGAAGGCATTGATGTCCGTCGTCTTGACTAAAATGCTCCCGGAGTGGGGAACTGAGAGACGCCGGCAGTTCGTTGTCGACTCCCGCCTGCGCAGGCCGCCCGTCAACCGGGCTCAGAAACAAATTTTTATAATTAATGTAACAACTAACAATAACAAAGTATGTGACCGCGGTCAAGTAAAAGTGCAGAACATAGTTATATATATATATTTTTCGGACACTAAAAAAAAGAAATACAAAGGAATGAGGAGTGCACGCGAGGACCACGTTGCCGACGGGGAGGGATATTATTAAAAAATGTTAAGGGTTCTATAATTTTTTGTGTGTTTGTGTGTGTGCAAAATTGCAGGCTGGGCAGTCTTGTGTGTGTGTGTATAGTGATCACTAAGGTAAGCTCTTAGAATAAGTAGCATGTAGCAGAGGCTAACCGAACAAAGAAAACTGTAACTTAATCTGTAAAACAATGATCAAAAGTTTTTGAACAAAATTTAAATATGATTCTGATTAATTAAAAAATCTAATTTCTCTTCCAAAATGAGTTGTGTCAGTGCTTTGCATAACCTATAGACCATGCTTGTATCTAGGTACATGTGACCGAATCCTGGGACCCCGTAAGAATTATCGTAACGGTAAGAAACAATTTAATTTGACATTTCATTATAATAATATATGTGATTGATTAGCAAGTCACAAGGTAAAATTAAAATAATTTCTGAACTAAAAACAGAGAGAGAAAAAAGAGCAAAGAGGAAAAATTGGTGAAAACGTTCCAAAAATTATAGAAGTAAGACAAAGGCTATCGAAAATTGTATTCCTTTGAGTCCACCTTCCAGCCCTGAGTCTGGCGTACAGATTATTGCCTCAGTTAATCCTAGGCCTACTCCTGAAAATGCAGCAAATGGGTCTCTTAATAGGCCTACCTCTAAATTTATCCAAACTTCTGGAAGATCCAGAAAACATAGCGGAAGAAAAAGAGTAAGAAGGGAAATGAAACAAGCTTATAGAAAAATAGACAAGTTAGAAAAGCAATTGGCTTATTACAAAAAGAGATGCAGTAAATACAAAACTAGATATTATAGAGAATTAAAATCCGACAAGAAAAAAGATACACCTCGTAAAGCAGTTCGGAAACTTACGGGGGGTATTAGAGTAGGTGAAGCTGTGAAAAAGAAGCTGCTTTTCAATGAAGTTTTAGTGGCCCAGCTTAAAAGTAACTTTGCACAAATTCGACAAAATAAAGCTTCAAGAAGAAATTTTGCCTCTTTAGTGGCTGGTAAAATAACAAAAAAATACAGGGTTATGAAATATTTAAAAAATGCATTTAACTTTACAGTATTTACTAAATCTAATGACTTATCAATTTCTAAATACGTTAAACAAAGTCAACTGAAAAAGATAAGGGAAGATATCCAGAGATTTCTCCAAAATGATTTACATAGTACAGTGTGTCCGGGAAAAAAAGATATAATTACAAGGAAAGGATGCAAAAAAACAGAAACGATTCCTCAATGACAGTTTGCTCAACCTCCACAAAACTTACTGTAAAGAACACATTATTCTGTTAGTTATTCAACTTTTTGTAAAATGAGACCTTTTTGGATAGTCCAAAGAAAAGTTACTGAGCGAGATACTTGTCTCTGCACATTACATGAAAACATACGGCTGCTTGTTAGTAAACTTAAGCAAAAAAATATGATAACAGAGAAAACTCCAAGTGGCATTATTAAACAAATGTGTTGTGAAAATGTGGAAGGAAAAGAAAATTGTCTTGAAAAGCAGTGTAACAACTGTAAAGAAAAAACAGTTAAATTTTTAGACTACGATAAAGTAGAAGCAGTGTCCTGCAGTAAATGGATTTTAAAAACTGAAAATATACTGGTAAAACGAAAACCCAAAAAAGTCAAAAAGAATGTTAAAGAAGTAATAAGTGTAACAGCTGATGATCTTGCTAAGGAGTTAGTGAATCAATTGCCAAAATTTATGCCTCACACATGTAATATCATACATCAACACAAGGCTCTAAAAGAACTAAAACAAAATTTGTCCTCACATGATGTTGTGTTGCACATGGATTTTTCAGAAAATTATGCATATAAATTTTCTAGTGAGATACAAGCATTTCACTTCGGAGGATCTCAAGAACAAGTTTGTATCCATACAGTTATGCTTTATTACAAGCCCCCAGAAGCGGAGGAACCACAGGCACTTGGAATGTGCACTTTATCTGATAGTTTAAATCATGACTCTAGTGCAATCATTGCACATTTGAATCCAATTTTTAAGAGAGTGGAATAGCTTGTACCTCAAGTTAAGTCCATCCACTTTATTAGCGATGGTCCTACAACGCAGTACCGTAACCGTAATATGTTTAAACTCATGATTACTGAGATTCCATCAAGATTTCCCTTTCTGAAAAGTTTTTCATGGAACTACAGTGAAGCGGGTCACGGAAAAGGAGCCCCTGATGGGTTGGGTGGCACATTAAAAAGGACAGCTGATCTACTTGTAGCAAGAGGCAAAGACATAAACAATTTCGATAAGTTTTTTGAGGAACTACAAAAGAACATAAAAGGAATTAAAATATGCCTTGTGCAAAAATCAGTTGTAGAATCCCAAAGTTTCTCAAACACCGACACAACTTACGCTTTTAAAGGGACACTTCGGACACATCAAGTAAATTAGGGAAAGGAAAAGCGTCATAATTTAAACTTCAGAAGACTAAGTTGCTTTAATTGCCCAATAAACAAGTGCTTGCATTATGACATTGGCACTATGAATTACAACAGGGTTGGCTCAACTGTAAAGAAAGCTGAATGTATCCTTTAATAAAATACAGTAAAAACAATCTAGCTTTAGTTTTTAATGAAAAAAAAAAAAAAAGAATATACAATATTATCTACTTGCAGAAGAAACAAATTGAAAACATCACAAATTATATATATATATATATATATATATGTATATATATATATATATATATATATATATATATATATATATTCAATCACTTTCTGCTACAGTCCGTTTCTTGATTTATATAATACATTTAATATTTATAATGAATTTACCTCAAGATATACCTTTTATTTTTTCCCTTATTAGGAACATGTTTCGGGTACCATCTTGTACCCATCCTCAGCCTTCCTGAACAACTAACGGTATATACAAAATTGAATGCCAAGATTGCAATAAATGTTACATAGGACAAACAAAAAACAGCTGAAAAACGTTATTTTGAACACCTAAACGCATACAAAAACCAGAAATATATAAATCCAATTTAGCCACACATGCAATAAACATAGGACATGAATTCCCAGACATAACCAATGTGACACTAATAAAACATATACCACACAAAGGCACCATAATGAACATTTGGGAAAATTTACAAATATACAAACATAAAACACAAAATAAACTAATACCTGAACAAATACAAATCAATACAAAACATGACAATTCAAATCAATTCAAAGCACTCAACATCGAAAATACACAAAGAACTAACACATACACCACAATCACACACAATAAAACAAATTTGAAGTACCAGAAGCCAACAGGAAGCCACAATAATAATAGTCAACCAACACATATGTACTTCACCAGACACAAAAACCGGAAAGCTGAGGATGGGTACAAGATGGTACCTGAAACATGTTCCTAATAAGGGAAAAAATAAAAGGTATATCTTGAGGTAAATTCATTATAAATATTAAATGTAATATATATATATATTGTAACGATCTAGAAGGCTCGGTCGTCCTTCTTATTTAAGCCACGCATTGGATGCGTCAATCTGCAACGAGAGGTTCTGGTCGTATCTGTAAAATGTACACCAATTTTGAATGTGTATTAAATGTTAGTGCGTTCGTCTCGCACCGGTGTCATTACATCAATGTTCGCGGCTAACGATGTCCGTAGCGTTGCGGTAATCACCAGTATAACACGGCAGTAACCTTACCTGTTTACTTATAGGGGTGTGTTATTCCCGGGTGGCGCCAAATCTTTTATTAAAACAATTAAAACTATGGTATAATGAGTTTTCAGTGGTGACGGTCGGGGCGTTCAAATAATTCCCGCTCGTACGGCCGTCTGAATTGTCGATACTGCTGTGCAAATGACGACTTGTTCGCTGCTCATCAAACCTATTTTTCATAAATAAACACAAGTAATGTATTACACTCCCTATGAAATAATAACAACGGTTACTCCCTGCAATAGTTATTTTTTTTAATGGGTGATAATTAAAATATTCAATTTGACAATTATTTTATAATAAATCTGCACCGACTTTTTACATGAAACACTTCCTCTCAAGGCTGACGAATCGATTAAGGAACGATCAGCTCACTATGGCTGTGTAACGTTAAGTTAATACAATTATTTTCGTTCCGAAATCGTGGGATTCTTGTGATTATGAGCTAAAGAATTCCTATGGTTACAATAAAAATATATTACCTTATTCTAAGTGTACATAAATTATAAAGTGTAATGTTACAATCTGTTCTGTAGTGTCGTTAAATGTGTTTTGAAAGGTCGTGTTTAATTAATAGGTTATATTTTATGTTAACAAATTTTCAGTGAGTTTTATTTTACTTAAATAATCTGTGAAAGAGAAATATTCTGTTTATAGTGAGATAAATTTACCTTTAGTAAAATTTAGAGTGATTAGGTTTTTGGAAATAGGTAATTTAATTGTACTTAACACCTCAGCATGACTTGGTGTCTTCGTTCATTTGATCGGGTAGGATTTGGCTGCAATAAGTTCTTTTTTCATTAATTTTTGGACTTCAATAGGTCGGGCGTCCTTTTCATAGAGTATCTGGTCATACTTTTTGGTTAATTTTCAGTTTAATTATCCTGGATCTTGAGTGGACTGCTATAAATGGGTCGTCTGCTTCTTATACCGTCATGGTTATGAACTTCGATTACTGTTTTACATTATTTTATTTTATGTTCTTCCAAACATTGGCTTCTGTATTGTTTGACTGACGCTTCACTTCTGTAACGGTATTCAACCGTAATTCTGTCTTCAACTGTCGTTTCTATGGCAACTGAATGATTTTGATTGGCTGATTTTGAGATGATGTATTCTTATCAAAATTCGAATTCTTCGTATATCTTCTGACTGCTGTTATTCCTCTATCTTCCTTCCTGGTTATTAAATATTATCACTATAGTATTTATTTCCTTTCATAGATTATTTTGATACCCCACAAGTTTGGGTTATTTTAGATTTTATGTTTTTACTATTATGTTAATATTTGTTAATTACATTTCTTTTTGTATACAAATGCTTATTATAATATTTTGTTTTACAAATGATTTACAATTTATTCTTGGTGAATCCTCCACCTCAGATTTGCTAATTTCTTTGTTAATTTGTTATAATTTGTAGTTGTTTGGTTCTGACAGTTAGGCATAAGTAGCCATTATGGTATTTGACTTATTTCATTTAAATTACATTTCATTTTAGCCTAATGGGCTTTATTTGGTTATTATAGTTGGTTGTGTTGTGTTTTGAGTGTGTTTATGTGTTATTATTATGCCACTATTGTTTTATACACAATTATTTACTCTTGTTTTCTAGTCATACATTTCTTAACATTTTTATTTATTTCCTTTGCCAATAATAACAATGTGGCTATTATTTACTACTTTTTTGTTCTTATTTAAATATAACATGTAGGCCTATGGTCTGTATGATTCTTACAGCCATATCCAATTCATAAACTTGATTGAATAATTATTTAACTAACTTATTATTTGCTAATCTTTGTTCACAATACATCTTATTTTATATTATTTTATGTGTGACAAACAACATCACTTTTATGAACTTATCGTGATCCCTTATAACATGGGTGTTTTTTGATTTGTTTCTAACTCCTTAACTTTCAAACAATCTTTACTTTCCCTCCATGTTAACACTTTCAACTTACTCTTTCCTGGGATTCTCCCTTTTAAATATGATTACATGTTTTTAAACTTATTAATTATATTTTCTGTTTCGTTTATTATTGTGATTATCACTTTCCAGTGTTCAATACCTCTTACTTTATAGTTTATACTTAATACTATTTTTCACAACATACTTACTCACTATTATTTTTCACTGTTAAACCTTTAGTGTTCTTTAGGATTTATTAATTGTTAATAATTTTATCATTCACTATTTTTCACTATATTTCCATTCTTTATCTTACTCTATTTTCATTCAATCATCACCTTCACTTTAAATTATTTATAGTTAATTATAATTTAATTAGTGTACTTTCTTTATCACTACACTTTGGGGTTTTTACACTTTCATTTTGCACTTCACAAATGTTTTTGTTTTTTAAGTGTTTCTGAATGGGTAATCCCTCTAATTATTTTCTCACTACCGTACTATCTCTTTCATTACAATATTTCCTTAATACTATTAACAATTTTATGTTCTTACATTTCTATTCTTACATCTAACTCTAACTTGTGTGTTAGTTTGCTTTTTTATATTTTTATCTTTAACATATTTTAATAGGGTTTCTTCCCTAGATTACTATTGTTCATTAATGGATAATGACATTTACTTTTTCCTTTCTCATAGGTTAATTATTGGTCTTGGTTCCAATATTACTTTTGAGTCCATTATTTCTCCTTCTCCTAAGCTTTATTACTTGTTCGTGCATCATTATTGGTTTTCATTTTTATCTATTTCCCTCCTTCTTCATTTTCATTGTATTTGGTTAATACCTTGGTTTTTCCACCTTCTCTTTTGGGTACATTTCAACGTGTTACATTGAGTCATTTAATTCCATGAACTTGTTTCATTTTTGTTTGGGTTTTGGTTTTTTCCCTTCTTCCTTTGGTTTGGTTAATCACTTTCTTCTCTTCTTTGGTTTTATTCTTGTTTGTTTTTTCGTGGTTCCCTTCTTCTTTTGTTTCCTTTTGTTGGGTCAATCACTTGGGTTAGGTCATGTCGTTGTTTGTCGAGTCATAGTTTTTATATTTTATTTAAATTAATCATTTTATTTAACATGAAGTATTATTTTTAGATTCAATATTATCTTGTTCATCCCTGGTATTGGGTTCGCTTATTTGTGTTGTAACAATATATATATATATATATATATATATATATATATATATATATATATATATAATATAACGCTTTTTGCTACAGTCTGTTTCTTGATGTATATACATTTAATATTTATAATCACTTTACCTCTGTTATATTAATTATTTTAATGCATTTTATTAATATGGAATATTAGTAATTTTCACAAACATTTTGTTCAGGCGCCATCTTGTTATAATACAAGAACATTAGATTTGCTTACCTTTATGGGCAGAGTTCATTTAAGCGAACTAGAAGTAGCGGAATGTGTTATCTGAAATAATTTACTCTTGCTTGAAATGTTTATCAATGACATTACCTTTTATTGTTGTATTACGTACAAATGAATGTGACTCTACCGTGCGAAACAAGCACGCTACTATATGCCATGAGACGCAGTTCCGCTATTCAAGTTAAAATTCCCCTTAAACATTTCACAAGCCCTCCAAAATAACATATTCAATTATATTTTATGATATCATTATTAAAATAACTTTACAACCCAGCACTTCTAATTAAATGTAATTAGATATTCTCGCATTCACTCACACTCTCATCCTTATGGTACAATTTTTTGTTAATTTTCCCCAAATTGAGCTCATTTTTTATTAGTTATATAGTAATTGACAATTTTGTATTGACCCTTATTTATACTTTTCTAGTACCCCCCATTTTGTCACTTAGCTGAAATCAGTCTTGCAGACGTCCCATCGTTGAACTCGCACTAATAGATGTTAAAATTTTTACCAAACTTTGTGTTTCCGTTTTACTTGTTAATAACGTTGAACTGTTACTTCATTTTATACAAAATACTTCACTTTTACATTGTACAGGCGAACGTCTGAGACTTAGTTTTATAAAATTTAGATATGCAGTCGGCCGGCTTTACTGCTATTTCGTGACTGAGAACGATTTACAATGCTTCAATTCCGAGGTGGGGAGTAACTATGTCACCAGTCTCTTTGTGTAGAGGCCCAAACCTTAGCTGTTTACAGGCGCGTTTATTACGTTTTTGCATACTTTTGGATGACGTATACATGGGTGCAGCTTGTTGACACATTAGTATGGCAAAATGATGTTGTCGTTTCCGCGTGTATACTCCCGACCTTGACGCAATTTCTGTCCACTCGATATTGCGTAGTTTCAAACCTTCATAAAACTTTACTAGTTTCTTATATATGACTTTGAATAAAAATACAATTTAAATTGATTATTCCCCAAAATACAGTAGGGCCAAAATTGTACTGTTACACCTCAAGATATTTTCTCCTTATTTGGAACACGTTTCAGGTACCATCTTGTACCCATCCTCAGCCTTTAATAACACGATTTGTTTAATAACATCACTTTTGTTTTGTTTACTTTTTCACTAGTCTTATTTACCTTGTATGGTTTTATTAATTCAAACACTTTTTGCTACAATCCGTTTCTTGATGTATATATTATATTTAATTTAATTTTTATAATGAATTTACCTCAAGATATTTCTTTCCTTATTAGGAACATGTTTCGAGAACCACTGTGTTCTAATCCTCAGCCTTCGTGATTTTGCGTCTGGTGAAGTATTTGTGTGTTGGCTGGTCGTTATTGTGGTTTCTTGTTGGTCTCTGGTATTTTAAAGAGGTATTATTGTGTGTGATTGTGGTGTATGTATTAGTATTTTGTGTATTTTCGATGTTGAGTGCTTTGAAAATTGTGTCATGTTTTGTATTGATTTGTATTTGTTCAGGTATTAGTTTGTTTTGTGTTTTATGTTTGTATATTTGTAAATTTTCCCAAATGTTCATTATGGTGCCTTTGTGTGGTATGTGTTTTATTAGTGTCATATTGGTTATGTTTGGGAATTCATGTCCTATGTTTATTGCATGTGTGCCCAAATTAGATTTGTATATTTCTGTTTTTTGTATGCGTTTATTTAGGTGTTCAAAATAACTTTTTTCAGTTGTTTTTTTATTTGTCCTATGTAACATTTATTGCAATCTTTGCATTCAATTTTTTTATATACCATTGGTTGTTGTATTATCTTTGCTGTGTGGGTTATTTAGTTTTTGTAGATAATTTTTATTAGTTCTGTATGCTATTTTAATGTCTGTGTTTTTAAATAGTTTTGTTAGCTTTGTCATTTTATTATTTATGTATGTGAATGTGGCCCATTTTTTATTGTTGTTATTATTTTTGTTTTGTTCATTTTGATTAACTCTTAATTGTTCAGTTTTTATTTTATATTTTAAGTTTTATTTTCTATTTTGTTTACAGTATTTTTATTATATCCATTTTCATAACCAATTTGGTAAATTATATTTCTTTCTTTGTCTGTTTCTTGTTTGTTTAGGGGTATTTTGTACATTCTGTTAAATAGTTAATAGAATGCCGCCATTTTATGTTGTGGTGGGTGGTCAGAATGGTTAGGTATAATGATGTTAGTGGAAGTTGGTTTTCTGTATATTGCATATTGTAGGTGGTTATTGTATCTTGTAATGGTTATGTCTAAATAGTTGATTTTGTTGTGATTTTCTTTTTCTTCTGTGAATTGTATTTTTGGATGTATGTTATTGATTTGTTTTAATATGTTATCTGCATTGGTATTTTTGTTACTTGATACATTTAGCCCATCATCTACATATCTTATCCAAATAACATTTGGATCAAAGGATTTTATAATATTTTGTATTTTGGAGTCTATATTTTTTATGTTGTAAGAATATTTCTGCTATTATGCTAGACATTGGAGATCCCATTGCCAATCCTTCTTGTTGTTCATAAATTTTGCTATTAAATTCAAAGTAATTTTGTTTTAGTATTAGTTGGAGGCTATTTTTATTTCAGTTATATATTGTGTGTCTTATGTGTGTCTTGTGTTAACACAATGGTTCTCGAAACATGTTCCTAATAAGGAAAGAAATATCTTGAGGTAAATTCATTATACAAATTAAATATAATATATACATCAAGAAACGGCAGTAGCAAAAAGTGTTTGAATTAATAAAACCATACAAGGTACACTACAGTAAAAAGTAAACAAAACAAAAGTGAGGTTATTAAACAAATCGTGACAATAGTGTAATGTGAAAATAAAATAGTGAAGTGAATAAGAATAAAAAAGTGAAAAGCAATAATCAGTTAAAGAAATAATAAATATATATCAAATTATCCACCACATAAACAAACATTAACATGTACTCAAACAACATAACCAAACTTCCAAATAACCACATTACCAAATTATTAAATAAATTTCAAACACGAAAGAAACAACTAATGAACACAAACATGAATATATACTTCAACAGACAATGCCAAAAACACCAACTGACACCTAATTACATTAACATAAACACAAACAACAAAAATATGACTGCACAAAAAACAATAAAACAGGCACAAAAATTATGGATACAAAATGAAATTAATCAATTATACAGTAAGAAAAACAACATAACACTACACATATATAAATTACACCTAGAACTAACAAGTATATTACATCCAATTACATGGAATAATAAATACAATGACATAGAAAGTAAAATAAAATCTGAAAAATACAAAAAGATAAATACAATAAACAGAAACTCAACACATTAAAACAACACACAAAAATCAAGAACAACAAAAAAACAAAAATATATACACATTTAATCCTCGAACCATTAACCTACGATACACAGAATTTAACAAAAAAGAAACAGAATATTTAAACAATATGTCAAAAACTAACCTAACTCAAAACATAAACAAAAACTAGAAACTTTAATAGTAGAAACAGAATTTGCCATTAACCTAAGACAATATACAAGAAGAAAAACTAACACAAGCAACACATATAATTAAAAAAATAACACAAGTGAAATAAAAAACAAATCTAAACAAAAGCAGGATAATAAGACAATAAAAGAAATTAAAAATAAAGTAAATACCAACAATTTAATCATAACAAAAGCAGACAAAAGCCTGGCAACAGTAATTATTGACAAAACAGACTACATCAGAAAAACTGAAGACTTCATCAACAATAATGATTGCATACAATTAAATAAAGTCCCAACAGAAAAATATCTTAAACAAACAATAAAACTAATAAAAACAGCTAAAAACATTTTAAACATTTTCAACAATAAAAATACAGACATATATATAAATAATAATTCAGAACCACCTAAAATAAATAGCCTAATAAAAATACACAAATTAAACAACCCAATACGACCATTAATCAACTTCAAAAAAGCGCCTACATACAAAACAGCAAAAATAATAGCACAAAAACTAAAAAATAACCATATAACAAATAATTATCACAATATAAAAAATACGTACGAACTAACAGACAAACTACAAGTAATAAATATAGATGAAAACACATTTTTCACATCATATGACATCACAAATATGTACAACAGCATTCCAATTGATGAAACAATAGACACAATAATAAACAAACTTAAAGGACACAATGAAGACGCACAATGTATAACTGAAATAAAAAATAGCCTCCAACTAATACTAAAACAAAATTACTTTGAATTCAATAGCAAAATTTATCAACAACAAGAAGGATTGGCAATGGGATCTCCATTATCTTGCATAATAGCAGAAATGTTCTTACAACATATAAACACCAAAATACAAAATATTATAAAATTGTTTGATCCAAGTGGCATTTGGATAAAATATGTAGATGATGGGCTATATGTATCAAGTAACAAAAATACCAATGCAGATAACATGTTAAAACAAATCAATAACATACATCCAAAAATACAATTCACAGAAGAAAAAGAAAATCACAACAAAATCAACTATTTAGACATAACCATCACAAGATACAATAACCACCTACAATATGCAATATACAGAAAACCAACTTCCACTAACATCATTATACCTAACCATTCTGACCACCCACCACAACATAAAATGGCAGCATTCTATTCACTATTTAACAGAATGTACAAAATACCCCTAAACAAACAAGGAACAGACAAAGAAAGAAATATAATTTACCAAACTGGTTATGAAAATGGATATAATAAAAATACTATAAACAAAATAGAAAATAAAATCAAATATAAAATAAAAACTGAACAATTAAGAATTAATCAAAATGAACAAAACAAAAATAATAACAACAATAAAAAATGGGCCACATTCACATACATAAATAATAAAATGACAAAGCTAACAAAACTGTTTAAGAACACAGACAGTTAGGTGTTCTTAACTGTTAAGAACCAAAAAGATTGGTTTGTTAAGAACTAAAAAGATTGGTTTGTTAAGAACCAAAAAGATTAGGTGTCATCATGACACAGAAAGTATGCCTAAGTTTTTACGAATAGACCTGCAGTATTCTAAGAATTTTTAACGCCACACACCAATAGGATATACAGGTAGGCCGGGAATTCCATGTTGTGAGAACGGATCAACCAAACACGGAGAGATATGGTTACCAATGACAGATTGCTATTATGTCTAGTTATATGTTGGCAGATTCCTCCAACATAAATGAACGGGAACTAGTGGATGGGATGATGTTTAACAG
Organism: Magicicada septendecula; assembly: GCA_034769895.1. Classification (NCBI taxonomy): domain Eukaryota; kingdom Metazoa; phylum Arthropoda; class Insecta; order Hemiptera; family Cicadidae; genus Magicicada; species Magicicada septendecula. Next base: position 205,273,129 of record CM068370.1, on the reverse strand, counting down.
CTTCAAGTTAGTTCATGCAGCAAGTATCACAGAGGACACCATGCCAAGTTCGAACTCTATCACTCTGTAAATAACAACGTGAGAGGGGATGGAAATAGAAGTAACAAGACAGTAGTATTCAACAGGTCTAACTGCAAGTTAATGGACTCTAAAGTCTCAGTTTTGAGCAAAGGCTAGAAGTTCGTCGTAATTCCAGATAAGATCCTGGTTAAAGAAATCATAGTTAATGTGGAAGCTGGGATCCCTGGAATACCCCAAGGACAGGCAGATGAAATATGCTTTGAAGCTGCCAGGGTCCTAAAAATGGCCATGCTGCTGAAATGTAATCTTGTACCAGCAAAAGTAAGGGCGCTATGGGACCTGAGAGTGGACAACTCGACCATTATTCTTTCAGCTGACAAGGGAACTGCCAGACTTGATCGAAGGCCTTACTCACACTGAGCACTACTGGTACAATGAAGTGATGTTAATTCTCGGCATCCGTCAGTTGGGTAATAACCCTGATGAGTTGAAGGGTCGTCGAGTGCTCTCTGCAAAAGAACTGCTCCATCCAGCAAGAGTGTCATCCAACCAAGCAGGACCCTCTCTAACACCTTCAAATGACTGGCAAAAGAGAGAACGGGTGATGGTTTTCTGAAAACATACAACTTTTATGGTTTGGGAATCACAACAATCTTCGCATGTTTCCACAGGCTGGGAAGTAATAGCGCATGAGACATTCATTCGACAGCTCATGAATTTCTGAGGGGAGCATGGAGGAGCATATTGTAATGCTGCTGCACCAACACGATTCTCGCAGATGGCCCGCTTAGGGAAAAGATCAGCCAATTCACGTCAGCCCTGTCGAACAGGGCACGGGAGTCTTCAAATGGTGGGAGAAGTATCCAGAAAGAATGTCTGAAACAATGGCTAAGTGGTCATGGCTGGAAATTGCTCCTCCACAGAATTGGCAAAGAAATTGGAAAGCTTTGCCTTCCGCAGAGTACATAATCACATTTGCAGACTGAAGGAGATGGCCAGTTCTCTTTTGCCAACATCGCTAAATAAAATTTATTTCAGAAACAAGCAATAGTGTAATGCATTATTTTGTGTCTCCTTTCTTCATGCGTTTTTATGGAAATGATTTTTTTTTTTTAATTATTAACTATAAATTTCTTTAAAATTAAAAATATTATGCTTCTACGACAATGCAGCAGTAAATCTTGACATTCACCACTAACTGTTGGTAAAAGTCCAAAATGGAAACATTTTAAAAGGATTTTCGGACATTTACCATTATAAAACGGTAAATCTTAGGATATACCAGAAAATCCTAAGATTTACCTTACTTTGAAATTTTATAGTAACATATGCACTAATAACTGAGATATAAAGCACCAGACTGGTTGGAGCCAGGCTCCAGAACTGTCAATACAACGGAAAATTCCAATTGTAAAAGGGCTTTAAAACACAGCCTACCCAGGCAAAACCTACAGGCAGAACTATGAATCGGCAGGGGAAAGGCTGTCTTTAGTAGGATCTGGCATGCTTCATTACCAAGCTTACCAGAATAAAACTGTGTAGTGTGTCTCTCACTGCAGACACCAAAGTGCAGTGCTGCTTGTGACTAAAGGGTGCACTTCTACATATTGGCAATAAATTTCAATCAATACTTGAAGCACATGCTGCTGATATGAAAGACACAGTTGAAAATATGAAACTAACTGTACAGAAAATCCAATATTAAAAATGTAACTGGAATGTCTGTTGAGATTTTGAAGGCCATTGTTTAATAGCTTGGTTTACAACTTGGTAAACAAAATTTTTATGTTCTTGGGTGAATGGTACAGCACAGATAAGAAGTCTCACTATGTTACAAAACTTTTGCCTTACATAAATCTCTTATCCCTGGTAGAAAAATGTACAAATTCCTCTTCAGTTAATCCTGTAAAAGTGTATTTACTTCCAAAGTATATTTAATTGGGAGTCATGAAAAATTTTGTGAAAGCAATGGACAGAAAAATCTGATGCACTTATGAACCTGAAATCAAAATTTCCCAAAGTTAGTGATATTAAACTGAAAGAAGGGACTTTTATAGGCCCACAAATAAAATTGCTAATGGACTGCTAAATAAAATATTAGGACTGCTAAATCGACTAGAAAAAGCAGCCTGGCAGTTATTTAAAACAACTGCTGACATTTTTTTTGGAAATCATAAAGCAGAAACTACTGTGAAACAGTGGCTGAACTTGTGAATTCATACAAAGCTACGGAATGCAATACGAGGGTCAGTTCCAAAGTTCGCGGAGTGACATCTATAGCTTAGCTGTAAAACTAAAAATTTTCTGATGTTATAAGACTTATGCTTCATGTAAACATCTGTTAATTTTCAAATCTATCTGTCAGTTTTATCATTGTTTAACAGTTATTCAAAATTTACATGTCACGGTAGTTTTGAAAAATGAATAAAATCAAGAATTCTTTGTTAAACACCTTGAAAAACAGTTGTTTGTAAGTGGACATTAGAGTTTAATTGTGGTCTTACACGTACTAAATGTGATACCGATAGTGGACGCCCAAAAAGTGCAACAGCTCCAAATGCAGCGCCCAAATTGTACAAAGTTTTTTCATACCAAGTTCTTGAATTAAAATCTGATGCACATGCTCACGTAGGCACCTGATGATCTCAGCAATGGCATCGACTCTCAGTCGCCAATCTTCCAATACTGTGAGTGATTTTAATGATATCCGGAGTTATCACTTTTTAGGTGCCCATCGCAGGGATTATCTGCAGTGCTCGTATGACCACATTTAAACTCGAATGCCTAGTTACAAACATTGTTTTTGAAAGTGGAGCATCTCTTAACACATTTTCCATTTTGTTGTGATTTTCCATTGGCAGTGATTTTCCATTGATTAACCTTTTTAACAAACAATTAAATCAAGCACAATGTTTGATTTTGTCCATTTTTTAAAACACGCATGACATGTAAATTTCGAACAGCTTATAAACAGTGAATACATTAACAGATACGTTTGGAAATTAACAGGTGTTTACATGAAATGTGAATCTCACAACATACGAAAAATGTTAGTTCTACTGTGAGATTACAGATGTCGGTCCACGAACTATTCAACTGTCCCTCATATATCATTTAAAATTCACTTCTTGGACTCTCGCCTAGACTTTTTCCCAGAAAATCCTGGGGCTGTCAGCGATGAGTACTGTGAGCATTTCCATCACTAGATTTCTACAATGGAAAAGAGGTACTGAGGCAAATGTATGCTGGTTGACATTGCTAGACCCAGAAAAGAGATATCCGAGATACAAAATATGCCTGAAAATCATCACTTACCACTTTCTAGGTACGCAAGAATGAGGAGTATATTTATCATTCTGAGTTACATAATTACTAATTTTATAAAACTATCACAAAAAAGTCCTGCCTTATAGAAAAATCTGAAAGTACATTTGAATTCAGCAAGAAAGATACTTCTAGATTCAGTTATTTTTGTTCTTATGAAAGAAAAAAAATTCATTTAGTGGACCAGCGTAATGACTCTTGCTGTGATAACCTACATAAGCTGTGTTATTTGCATGATTTCCTCAATTCTCAAAATCCTACCTATTCATGGCAGCCCTTTTTAAGCTGAACAACTCAGGAGGGTGAACAATGGGAAACTGGGTCAGCGAGCAAACAGGATTGGAGGTCAGTGGAAGCCAATGGGAAGCTACCATTGAAAGTTTTCTCTTGATATGCTCATGATTTTGTTTATACCAAATGTTCCAGAAAGCACAAGAGGAGTATAGAGTTCCTTGGACTATAAGGGAGTACTTGGAATATACGGGAAATTTGGACTTGGGACTGCAAAATTATGTAGGGTAGAAACTCCTAGAGTTCTGTGCAGATACTATATTTCAACAACCTAACAGATGGTTTTACACACAGACTTCACCATTTGAATAATATCGAAATCAGATCATCTACATACTAAGTAGCATGTTCGATAGTTTAGCACGCAAAGTATTTGCTTTTTTTAACAAAATTCTTATGTACATAGATCAACTCGCACGCTGTAGCGACTGGCTTTTGGAATGCGCTAGGTGGGTTATCTAACTCTTATTGATAATTAAACTTAATTGATTTTAAAAATTTTATTCACTGTTTACTTTTTACTTTCTAATTCTTTCAGGCGCCATCTTGCATTTGCACCAACTGCAAGAAACAAAAATATGTACTTACCAGGGTTCTTTTTCGGCGAACAGGAAAGCAGAGACGGTTGTTCAAGAAAGTACCACTGTATTACCATCATACCATGATCATACTTTTATTTAATTAAAGTTCTTATACAACAAAGGAAAACATAAAATCATTTCGATATATTCGTAATCCCAAATATTCCCCCTTCTTTTCTTCTTGCTACTACTATTTTTTATATAGACAATAATAACAGTTATGGTACATGGTATTTTCCCTTTTTAGAAGACCAACAAATACATCCAAAAACATAAAATCAATTTTAGAGAACACAAACCAGCCTTCTTTGTTTATATACTTTCACTCACGTTCCACAACTGCCCACAACTCCTGTCGTTGGGGACTCCCTACAACTCCACCCTCATTAAAAAATTTATCAGCCCTATTTTCCCGTACTCTCTCATCACTTACATACCTCTCTCTCTCCTCATTTTCTACAATCTCACTCTCTCGACATATATTCACTTTGGTTTCTATATCTCCATCGCCTACTTGCTTTTGTATCATTCTTACCCCCGTAACTCTAACTTCATCTAACACCCTCTTAAAATTAACCCTGACTGGTTCACCCCCTCTATTAAATTCTACTATCCGTTTTTTTAAATCTATTACTGCCCCATTTCTCTCCAAAAAATCATTTCCCAATATTACATCTAAACTCAGTCCCTTAACTACTAGAAAGGTATTTTCAAATTCAGTTTCATTAAGGAATATATTTAACTGTACTTGTTTAGTAACTCTTTTACTTCGTACTCCAGTTACCCCCACTACTGTTACGCCCGCAACTGGTAATGATGGTATATTTTTATTTATTTCATTTAATTCTCCCAGTACATTTTCTGAAACTACTGATATTTCACTCCCTGTGTCAATTAATGTTTTAAAATTCTTACCTTCTATGGTGACGATTACCTCCGTCAATCCAGTTTTGTTTTCTATAACTTTCGTGTCATCTTCCTCCAACAACTCCTTCGTCATGTCCATTTGTATTACATTATTATGATATTCGTCGGTTATCTGGACCCTCTTGTTCTCCGTGGACAATGGTGGGGTCCTCGCTTCCATTGTCGGCCTCAGTTTTCCATTGACGTACCCGCCACGGGTTGGTTATATCCTCCTCTCCCTCTCGTCGCATGTCCACCTCCTCCTCGTTGTTGTTGATGATGTTGATTTGGTGCCATGTTGCTCCGTTGGCAATCTCGTGCTTTGTTGCATCTGTAACATACTGTTCGGATAGCATAATTCTCGTATTCACAACTTAAACATTTCCATATTCCGCCTCTAAAATTAGGGTTATTATTTCCCCTCATTTCTCTATAAGAGTTTGGTGTTCCCCTATACTGATGATAATTGTTGTTATTTAGTACCGCTGGTGGATTTGGACGCCTCCCTACTTCGCGTTCCCCAATATTTTGTAATACATCTAACATATTTTCCAATTCGTTTATATCCACTATCTCTCTCGTCATTAAAGTTATCTGTACCTCTCTGGGCAAGTGTTTACTAATATGTCTAACGAATGACGGGAACGGCAACGGCGGTTCTAGGTACTTTGCTTCAGTATATATTTTCATGACGTACATGGTTAGGTGGTTGTTTATTCTCCCAAAATTCCCAGTTCCCATGATTTTACTACGTAAAATTTCTTGATCTTCTTCTGACCAATATTTATTTCGGAATGCTGTCTCGAAATTCTCATAACTACCCCACTCTGTTCTATGTACTTCAGCCCATATTTCAGAACTGCCCTTAAAACATTTTAGTATCTTTAACAATTTAATCTCCCAACTACTACTATTAAACCAGTTAAATTCCCTTACCCTTCTCAAAAATTGCATCGCGTGTACTCTCCGGTTATCACAACAAAATTGTTCAAGTTCTATGTCATCTTTTGCTTCGCGAGTATATAATATTCGCTCCGCAACATTATTTAAATTCTGGCTCACTGCCACATGCAATTCGTCTTTAATTTCTACTATATCTTGTTCTATTGTGCTAAGTTTCTTATCATATTTACTTTCGTATTGAAGGTTATGTTTATTCATAACCCCCACACTCTCTTGTATTGATTGTTTACATACACTTTCTACCTCCATTATTTTAATCTTTATGTCATCATTATTTTCATTAATTTTATAATACACTTGCTTTCTATCTCTACACTCTGTTCTTTAACTTGACTTTTAATTTGATCTGTCAATAGTTCGTTTACATTATTTATTTTGCTTTCAAGATTTTCTGTTAATTCATTAATTTGCTCATCGAACTTATGGTTCACTGATTCTAAGACTTGGTCTTTAATTGTACTAAAACGTTCATCAATCTCATTCAGACGTTTATTCATGCTAATTTCGAATTTAACATTTTGCGTATTCATTTCATCAAATTTAGCATTTATTTTGTCATATTTAACATCAGAATCACTCTTTTGTTCTTTATTTTGTTCTTTCAATTCATTTAGATTACTATTTATATTTTCAGACATTGTTCTTATTAGATTAAACATATCGTCCATCGACAACTCTTTGACTCTTGTTGTCATTTTAGTAGATTGTGCTTCTATCATTGACTCTGTAAGAGTGTTTTCTAAATTTAATTCTTTATTTTCCATTTTGTAATGGTAAAATTATTATTTTTAGATCAAAATACTAACATATATAACATCTACTTATCACACTGTGATCTTATTTTTATTAATATTTAAATTCAATTGATTTTAATGTTACTGTATTCATTGTTTACTTTCTACAATTTCTTCGGGCGCCACCTTGCCTTACTGTAAGACAAGAAAATATGTACTTACCAATTCGGGTTCTTTTCGGCGAACTCATGAGAACAGAATTATGGCTGTTTGAAATAAGAAAGCTTTACTCATTTCCCATAATTAAGTTTTATTAACAATTAATTAATTTCTTTCATCATTTACTTTTAAAAAATCATTGACAACTACCTCTTTATCTCCCTCATCTATTATACAATTCTCATTCTAAAATTCACATAAAATAAAATTGAAACATGGTATAAAATTTTTAATTAACAAAAAAATCAAGATATTAAATATAACTAATTTTGAGAAACACAAACCAGCCTTCTTTATCTACATAGGTTCACTCACGCATACACACACACACGCAGTTACTTTATAACCTTAGAGATCTCATTTTTTATATTTTATTAAAAGTTTATTTCATCATATTCAAAGTAATTTTGAATAGCCCTTGTTAAAATTTATGGATACATTGCTACTTAGCTGTTCAATTGAGTCTTGAAGGCGTCACACTTTTACGCGCACATTGTTAAGTTTTAAACGGGTAATTTCCGAAAAACACTGTTCTTGTAATGAAAAGAAAACTGTTAGTCATTTATAAATTTCAATTTTTACTTAACATTTTATTGTACTGCGGGCGCGAAAATCACGCACAGCTGGCGGACGCAACGGTTACATGCGTCCGATGCTTATAGATGTTGTTTGCCGACTGCCTTTGTTCTGTGAGTGCAACGAAGCTGCTGGCGTTGCCACTCCTACATTCCACAGCCAGGCTCGTCGCTGACGTAATATCGTGCGATGCTTATACGTCATTTGTTTACAAGTTTAAAGTCACTGGAGCTGACCTTGACTCATTTTCGCTGGTTGTCTATTGCGTCTTTATAATTTTATGAATATTTTACAAGCAGTGCTACCACTGTCGCTACCAATAAAATTTACTTTCTGTCCCTTTATGTTTTCGTTTCCCCAATTATTATTATTACATTGTAAAAAATGCTATTTGCTTTTATGAAAATACAGTGAGTTTTTTATTTCCCCAAAATAGGCCAAAATGTCCCCCGTTACAATACCCCCTCAATGAGAGGTTTTATGCCGAAGCATAAAAACTCTCATTGACACACTCATACTTGCTAAAGGGATCAGCCAGGATATGTCGCCACAACCATCTTTATGGTTTACAAAAAAAATATAATTAACTCACCCTTGGTCCAATGACTGTGACCGCACCTGAATGACAATACTGGACTTCTCTCTCGAGATCCCAACACCATAAAGTCAGACAGATACTAAATGCCCCTGCTCTGACGCGCTGGCCAGCTCAGGACCGCCGCCACAGCATCACCTGACTCTCAAACAACAAATTAAAATATCAAATAGTGGCCTTATACAACACCATATCCCCAACTGATCTGTTTCCCCCTAGCGGTGCTGGTTTGCGTTAAGAAGCACTGGTTTTGTTTTCACTTAACCTCTAACGTCTATAGGAATACATAACATAACCAAATCAACTACCTCTAAACACATTATGTCCTTAAACATTCCCCTATTCTATATCTCAAATTAACACAAAATCATCTAAGTACATCATAATAAACATTGTTGTTATTACATTAAAAATAAACAATTCACATTTAAGTTTGTCCAAAAATTACACCCTTTACATCTTTAAATTTGCATATAAAATCATAAAATTTACATTTTAATCTCAATTTAACTTTTATTAATTCATTTCCCAAGAAAAAAATATATTTTTTTTTCATTTACCATAACATTTCATTTATTACTCCATTTTATTAACTTGGGTGATTCTCAGTTACTCATTATAATTCACTCTATCAACTTGGCATTTACCCATAATCTTACCCCTTTTATGACTCTAACGCTCCCTTACAAAATCTTTATCTAGTATGACACCCATCTACACAAAACATCTGCCAACCACTCTCTACCTCTAACTACTTACTACTCTACTTCATTTCGCATCATTCTACCCTTATCAAAAAAAAAATACTCTCTACCCCTTTGTACTCAGGATGTGTCCCCTCCCAAAGCTCATTCCCTTATGTTGGTTCCTGGACTCCCCCTAGGTAACCCTTTCCGGCGCTAAACGGTCCCCTCCCGTCCCAACACCTTTCGTTGCGGACTCCTTATCACACAACCCCCTTACAAAATTCCCACTTACCTAATAATTACTCTCCCATTACACCATTACTACTACAAAATAACATCATCATTTATAAACATCAATATATCACTCATTATTCTACATATTTTCCCCATAGCTACTGTGTCACTATCAATATTCAAATTCTACATTACTTGTATTTCATCTCTTATTCTCTTTAACACCCAATTATATTCAACTTGTACTGACTCAACTGTCTTATTTAAACAATTACTAGCACCCAACTTCTATCTTTTACCACCCATTGAAAATTTTAACTATCTCCAATTTATTTATTTATTTATTTAAAATCTTTAAACACATTGAAAACTTATTCTATAACATATTATTACATTTTTATAATCCTTATTCCTAACATACATGCAATTACCACAATAAGACATAATAAACACAATATAGGAAACATTTAGTGCATCCATTTTTCAAATCAAAAGAAAATTATTTAGTTATCTCAGTAGCGAGTCATCATTATTAAATTACAACAAATTTTTAATTCGTTACCCCCCTGGGTAACCTCCTTAACCACACACATTATGATCCCCCTGGACTGTGGCGTCCAGTTGCGTCCACAAGGACTGAAGTTTTGGAGGAATTTTGTCATCTCCTTGTCCTTGCTTCTGCGTTACATTTTTTAAAAACTAGATATCATAATATCTAAATGTACAGATTATACGCCCTTAATGCGGGTCTACCACCTGGTTATACTGTTCCTACTCGAACAGAGTGGCAGCCGCTGTTCCATAGTTCCGGGGATTTCCCCTAATGTCACCCCCCCCATTAATTTCAAATATACACCAATTTCAAGCCAGCTATGGTCAAGGTTCTTACTTTATGGCCATAGCTGACCGCTATCCAAAACCACGATTAGTGCTGGTAAGGCAGTAATCACCCTAAAAGTCGGGGAAATCAACTCTACATTCAGGCATGTTCTCTACGTCATTATTATACACGGCACGGCAATCTATCAGCATATAATATGAAATTATATAAAAGGTGTGCCGTGTATTTTACGCCATTTTGGCCTCCGATGGAGGTAACACTCTCTGTTACCCCCAACACTCACCGCTATCTACTGTGGCACATGCCACCACAGCAATAGCACAATAATAACTAAACTAAACCTTTCTACAGTAGCAGTCCCTACATTCCATTATTATATCACTTCTATTAACACCACTCTACCCCCCAAAATTACCCACAAATCTTGAATGATAACATAATATAACATAATAAACAAATAGACATTAACTTTGATTATTAGCATTGTTACATTCACATCATACAAACAATTCTCTTTTAAATAATTTATACAGAAACTTATAAACATTATAACTTGTAATTTCCATTAACTCTTTTATATATCATCATTTCATTATTTATCCTTTGCTGCAATTAGATTCCTCAAAATTGTTAGTTATTTATAAATTTCTATTTTTACTTAACATTTTCTTGTACTGCGGGCGTGAAAATCACGCACAGCCGGCGGACGCGATGGATACATGCGTCCAATGCTTATAGATGTTGTTTGCCGACTGCCTTTGTTCTGTGAGTGCAACGAAGCTGCTGGCGTTGACACTCCTATATTCCACAGCCGGGCTCGTCGCTGACGTAATATCGTGCGATGCTTATACATCATTTGTTTACAAGTTTGAAGTCACTGGACCTGACCTTGACTCATTTTCGCTGGTGGTCTATTGCGTCTTTATAATTTTATAATATTTTACAAGCAGTGCTACCACTGTCGCTACCAATAAAATTTACCTTCTGTCCCTTTATGTTTTCGTTTCCTCAATTATTATTATTACATTGTAAAAAATGCTATTTGCTTTTATGAAAATACAATGAGTTTTTTATTTCCCCAAAATAGGCCAAAATGTCCCATTACAACACAACAATGTATTCTACTTACATAACACTTTACGTTACTTCTCGTAACCTCCTACGTACCTTATTTATACTTTATTTCAAACCACCATTCTGCTCTCCATGTAGGCCTCTATTTATATAAAAATATTTTATATAAAATGTCCCAGCCTTCGGAAGCCAATTGTTATCGAACTTTTATTGATAATTAAACTTAATTGATTTTAAAATTGTATTCACTGTTTACTTTTTACTTTCTAATTCTTTCAGACGCCTTCTTGCATTTGCACCAACTGCAAAAAACAAAAATATGTACTTACCAGGGTTCTTTTCTGGCGAACAGGAAAGCAGAGACAGTTGTTCAAGAAAGTACCACTGTATTACCATCATACCATGATCATACTTTTATTTAATTAAAGTTCTTATACAACAAAGGAAAACATAACAAAATCATTTCGATATATTCGTAATCCCAAATATTCCCCCTTCTTTTCTTCTTGCTACTACTATTTTTTATATAGGCAATAATAACAGTTATGGTACATGGTATTTTCCCTTTTTAGAAGAGCAACAAATACATCCAAAAACATAAAATCAATTTTAGAGAACACAAACCAGCCTTCTTTGTTTATATACTTTCACTCACACACACACACACACACACACACACACACTTACTTTATTCCCTTAGAGATCTCGTTTTTTGTTTAAAATTTTATTTTATTATAATTTCGATTAACCCTTGTTAAATATTTAGGTACACATTTTTCTTTTTTACTTAGCTGTTCAATGAATCCTGAAGATGTCACATTATTTTAAGCACACTTTTGTTATTTTTAAAACTGATAATCTCCGAAACTGTTATTTCCATTTTATGTATGAATTTCGATTTTTTCACATTTTTAAATATGTTATTCACATTTTATTTAACTGCGGGCGCGACGAAAATTACGCCTAGCCGGCAGACGCGCTGATTACTTGCGTCCTTCTTTGTTAGTTGTTCATGGCCGACTGACTAGACGAACGGCACTATTTTGTGTAGTTGCCGCGGCTGTTTTACAAATTTCCATTGTTTTGAGTTCTCGTATTCCTACGCCAGTATAAGGTTTGGTCTGGCGCACCCCCATTCCAAGGCTGGGATTGTCTCTGACGTAAGATCGTCTGATGTTGTTATATAATCTGTTACACAACTTGTAAGTCACTGGAGCTGACCTTGACACATTTCCGCTTGTTTGTCTGCTACGTCGTTATAATTTATGAACAATATTTCCAATCACTCCTGCCAATTTCGTTACCCATAAAATTTACCTTTATTCTCAGTTTATGTTTATATCTCCCAAAATTGCGTTACATCACAAAATATTATTTTATCAAAATACACTGATTTTTTATATTACCCCAGGTAGGCCAAAATGTCCCGTTATAGGTGCACATACACGTTTTAGTTGGTTCAGACGTGGATACCGAATGGGTATCATGTGGCTGAAACTGACTCACACATGGCCATCAGTGACATGGATTATCAAAACCAGGTTTTCAAATAACCCTCCCCCCCCCCCCGGCCATTTCTAGATAATTAACTTTTTTTATCAATTCATGTAAACTCTGTGATTCCTATCATCCATTATTCCTACAGAGTTCTGCTTCCCCAGGTATGAGAATCTGTCAAAGTGTAGGGAATGTAAGACAAGGTAAGCACTGGATTTATAATTTGAGTATTCTTTTTTTAACAGCTCACCACTTGCTCGAGTCTTACCAGAGGTGTAAACCGTACAGATTTTCATTACATGAGGTTCTGGGTGGCCGAAGAAACCCCAACTCTCCCAGCTCAGAGACATTTTGATGAGGTTGTGGCTAAGGATTTCTATGAACAAACAAGCTCACGATTATCTTTGGACCAGTATATTGTTAAATATTCTGGCTCAATCATCCAGTGGCTCTTAAGAATGCTTACAATAGTTCTCTATCCAGTCTCCTGAGTTTAGAGTGGAGATTTGCCCGGGACTCTAAGTTTAAAGAGTTGTATGTTAAATTCATGAATTGCCCAGGGACATGAATGACCCAACTTTAAGAGTGTATGGACAACCTTCTCATCTTGCCATCACATACCCTCTCACTTAAATCCTGCTGACTGTACTTCCCATGGTCTTTTTGGCTGAATCTGTCATTGATCACCAATTGTGGTGGTCTGGTACTCTATTCCTTCTTCAAGACCAGTCCACTTGACCATCATCTTCTTCTCTGACAAGCAATTATAGTGGTGAACTTGAATTGAAACCCAATTTTCAGTCTTATATGACTGCAGTATCACCTGCCTTTTGTGCAGACATTTCATCCTAGCCTCGTTTGGTGGGAGTTTTTAGTTTGTTTTTGAAATGGTTCAAGGCCCATTTAGGGTTTGTATTGTGCCACTCTCCCTTAGGGAGTTGGCCATTAAATATATATGCCAAAATATCCAGGCGTGTTGCTTTTCTGCAGAACTCCCGGATACTGTGGCTGGTCATGCTACTCGGCCAGGAATCCAGTAGCTGGCACTTTTTGTGGATGAGTTTGGATTGATAAGATATTGTGGTCAGACTAATCATAATGTGCCTGTGAGTTGTCCTATCTTATTGCCTCAAGATCATCAGCTTGTTGTGCTTCATAATCAGGCATATTCACGTTTGGCTAAAACATCCTGGTCATTGCTGACTCAAGAGTCAATTGCCAAATACTTATTGGTTCTTGTCTGCTTTTCAGGTCATCAGGAGTTGTTTAAATCGCTGCACTGTATGCTTTAGGGTCAAGTCTCATCCCACGTGTCCTTTGATAGGGGATTTACCCTCTGTTCATTGTAACCCTTCGTTTCCATTTGCCACAGTGGGGATGGATTATGCTGGACCTTATCTTTTAAGGGCATTGGCATTGTGTAAGGCCTCTCAAATCAACACCTGTGTCCCTTTTCATCAGCATGACTACCAATGGAAGTTCACTTGGAGCTTGCCCTGGGTCTTTCTACTAAAGTGTTTTAGATGTTCTTCGCCAATTTGTTAGCTGGCATAGTTACCCACAGAATGTGTATTCACACTGTGACTGCTACTTCATTAGCACCAGATCACTGGTACGAAGGGAGCTTCAACATTTCATGCTCAATGAATCCCACCAACAGGCAGTCAGTGTGTTTGCAATGGTCAACAATTTTAATTTTCATTTCTTCCCCGGCTGCACCTCACCAAGGTGGACTTTGGGAGAGGGCAGTCCAAAAAATAGCAGTTAAGACATGTGGCTGACCAGGCTATCCTTTCTGTTTGGCAGTTCTAGTCACTTCTTATTTGAGTGGAGGTTATTTTAAATTCTCAGCCCATTAACCTACTATCCAATGATCCAGGAGATGTAAGTGCCCTTACTCCAGGCCACTTTCACATTGACCAACCTTTAGTAGCCCTGACTGAATCTGATTCACATGGGGATACTTCAACCAACCATTACATGGCTGTGTCTAACCTCCTTCAGTCATTCTGGAGGAGATGGATATTGGAATACCTCCCTTCCTTGCATGCTCATGCTAAGTGGATTTGTTTTCCCAACTTGACTGTAGGAGTTAGGTAGTGGAAGAGGAGGCCAACTCTCCTCCTCTTTATTGGCCTCTGGAGCATATCATTACTGTTGTTCTGAGTAGGGATGGTCAGGTTAGGTGAGCGATTCTCAAAACTGGTGAAGGGACCATCAACTGGCCAGCCATTAAATTGTATCATTAGCCTGTCAAGGATTCTATTTTCTGGGCCTCACATGCATCTGCCATGGCCGTTGGGAGGGAGTGTCTAGTTTTCTCTTGCTATTGTGTTTTTTGTTTACTTTTTGGGTCTCCGGATATGATATGTCCTTTCCAATTTATTGCTTTCTTGTCGTGTATATACGTTGTAACGTACCGCTTAATGTGAGGCGTCCACCACTTACGAGTGTATTGCAATTTCAGGTTTCGTTAATTCAGTCCCACAGTTGTACGCCAATTCTATAACGTACCGCTTAATGTGAGGTACTATAGAGTTATATTATATGCCTCACGCAGTATGCAT
The DNA here is from genome assembly GCA_034769895.1 of Magicicada septendecula. Lineage (NCBI taxonomy): Eukaryota > Metazoa > Arthropoda > Insecta > Hemiptera > Cicadidae > Magicicada > Magicicada septendecula. Next base: position 205,258,020 of record CM068370.1, on the reverse strand, counting down.
CACTTCTGAATTATAATAACTGAAGTTTTTATAAAATCTTTTTCCTTTTTTTTTTTAAATAATAAATAAAATATTTTATTTAATGTTACTCAATCTAAACAGAGATCGAGAGTGTGTGATTTGGGGTCAAGGAGGGAAGTTGTTCAGCCTTATGAAGAAGAGAGAGTAAGTACCAATTATTTGCACTTGGTTTAGACGATTCAGGATTTTTTCAAGTTGTTCGCTATGATTTAAATCAGCTGATGGTGTGATAAGTTTCTACGCTTAATTCAACCAGCCTACACTAGAGCAAAACCTGATCCGATGTGTCGATTTCTTCTGTTTTTGTGCTGAAAATTATTACAATTACCCACTACAAAAAAATTATAACACACTTTATTATTCAAGATTATTTTTCAATAATATTATTTATTTATATTATTGGTTTTTGTTTCCTGCCACCAAATACACGTATCACAATTGATCTTTCTTTAAATAAAACATAATCTCGACTTTACCGAGCAAACATAGAATTGTCTAAAGGAAAAAAAACAGATATGGTTTTATTTACCAAATTTTACTCTAGTTAAAAACATCAATTAATATATAATTCTTAATAAATCCCCAGGGTTCAGGGTAAGTTCTTTTTGTTACGAGAGTGTCAGAAATGGATAATAACTAAGCTTTACAAATACCGGAAAAATGTTAAATAAATTTGTTTATTTTTTCGTGTCGTATGTAGTTCCAGGAATGTCCGTAAGAGTGCAGCGTGCTTTTGTTTACTTAAAAAAACATATGATTAAATAACTATTTTGTGTTCTTTATCAACGTTCGGAATGCGTTTTCTTCTTGAACTATTAAACAAAATGTTTATATTACCTCGCTCCGTAGGGTTCTTACTGGAATGAAGCTTTTTTATCTGGTGAGGTCCGTCTTGCGTTATAATTTCCTTACCGTTTGGCGCATTTTTCGATCGTCAACTAGGACTATGGCAACACCAGGTTGAATCATCAGAAGGTTTTCTTTAACTGTTTATTAAGGAGTATAACCATTTAATTTTTATAAATTATGGATGATTATATAGTGGTCATGTTGCTTGTTAATTTTGTGTTATTTTCCACTCCTCTAAAGTTCCAAAAAAGGTTATTTTTATTATAATTGTAGTAGCATCATTTCCGCAACTCTATGGTTTTATTTCGACATTTTCTTATTAACAATACTTGTTATTTTTTCGTCACTCTTAGTAACCCATCGTATTTTTATTATACAGGCAGTTTGTAATTATTATAAATTTATATTTTATTTATTGAAAAATAATTCTTTTCCATTCCGGTTTCTTTATTCGTTTTGTTTACATAATAAGTTTTTGTTCATTTTCTTATGACCTTGTATATAAATATTTGATAATTTTATTATCTTTAAATAAATTTATATATATTATTTATTAGTCTCTCGTAGTATTACTACACTGCACTACTTCCTGTTGCCATCTCCCTCCTAGTATTATTTTAATTTTTTATTATCCTTTTATATTTAAATTTTTGTTTTTTAAAATGAACTAACCCTGGGTTATCCTATATTACAACACAAATATTTTAAAAAATATAACATTAAATTACGTATAACAATTGGTTGTCCATACAATATAAATATTACAATAAATAAATAAAATTACAAAATCAGTTATTAGTATTATAGCATACTCTCATAGTTTTATAATTTCCAAACACACAGCACAGTTTGGTAATAAATTACCGTCACTTTTATTTTTTACCACAATGGGTACACTATAACTCACTTTGCACCATATATCACTTGAATTGTTTATCATGTTGAGTGATATAATTTAATTTTGAGCGAGCCATAGGTTACCCATTTCTGACCTCTATGTTATCATGGGTTAATTTATTGGGACCGGGTTATGTAACGTTACAACGTATATCTAATATTTTATCATGAATGAAGCATTTATTATTTATGTTGTAACGGTACAGATTTGTATGCTAGAAAGAATAATTCAATTCAGTTTTAATTGTCAGTATTCACCTGTGAGGTGCCACATTGTAACATACAATGTTATTGTAGACTGTTGATGTCTAGACAGCCCAACCAGACGTATTACGCAACAGCTTGCCAGCAGTCTCTGTGTAAATCACAGTAAGAACTTTGTCACCCTAGTGTTTGCCTCAGACGGTTACCCTAAGCAGTCAGTCATCTATAAGTTAAAATAAAAACAGTGGCCTCGGGCGCAAGATAGGCCAAAAATAATCTAATCGGCCTATCAAGTAGAACAATTAGTAAAGGGTTAACGTGCAGTTTCCCAAAAAACGTGCTTCCGAACAATGTAAGCCGACCGACTGAAAAGGATAGTGATGTTATTTGTGAAACAGCATTAAAATTTGTGACTGACAAAATAATCAAAGTTAAACAGCATAAAATCAGTTTTCGGAGTGTTCCACAAACAAAAAGTGCGTAAGACGTGGTGGCGTAAACCGTGGATTGCAGTGACCAGAAACAGCTAACAACACGAGGTGGTGATGGAACTTATTAACGCCGTGGATTGTTAAGTACTCTTCATAACACTATCAGAACCATTCCATAAATACAGAAATTAAATACAAACACAGAGTTATAATAACGGGGTTTTAAAAGAAAAAATAAAAGAGAAATGTAAAGAGTATGAGTGAGAGAGTGTTGCAAAGTGCTGGTTAAGTCATTGTTATATTGCGTTATTGTTAAGTCATTTTCATATTAGTTGTAACTAATCGCTTGGTGCGTATCTGTAAAATGTACACCAATTTTGTATGTGTATTAAATGTTAGTAGGTTCGTCTCGCACCGGGGTCGTTACATCAATGTTCGCGGCTAACGATGTCCGTAGCGTTGCGGTAATCACCAGTATAACACGGCAGTAACCTTACCTGTTTACTTATAGGGGTGTGTTAATCCCGGGTGGCGCCAAGTCGTTTATTAAAACAACCAAAAATTATTGTACGATGAGGTCGGGGCGTTCAAATAATTCCTGCTCGCACGGCCGTCTGAATTGTCGATGCTGCTGCGCAAATGACAACTTGTTCAATTCTCGTCAAACCTATTTTTCATAAATAAACACAAGTAATGTATACACTCCCTATGAAATAATGACAACGGTTACTCCCTCTACTAGTTATTTTTAATGGATGATAATTAAAATATTCAATTTGACAATTATTTTATAATAAATCTGCACTGACTTTGTACATAAGACTCTTCCTCCCCAGGTTGACGAATCGATTAGGAAACGATCAGCCTCAGTATGGCTGTGTAACGTTAAGTTATTACAATTATTTTTGTTCCAAAATCGTGGGATTCTTGTGATTATGAACTAAAGAATTCCTATGGTTACAATAAAAATATTTTACCTTATGCTAAGTGTACATAAATAATAATGCGTGATGTTACAATTTGTTCTGTAGTGTCGTTAAATGTGTTTTGAAAGTTCGTGTTTTAATAATAGGTTATGTTTTATCTTAACAAATATTCAGTGAGTTTTATTTAACTTAAATAATCTGTGAAAGAGAAATATTTGTTTATAGTGAGATAAATTTACCTTTAGTAAAATTTAGAGTGATTAGGTTTTTAGAAAAAGGTAATTTAATTGTACTTAACACCTCAGCATGACTTGGTGTCTTCGTTCATTTGATCGGGTAGGATTTGGCTGCAATAAGTTCTTTTTTCATTAATTTTTATGCTTCAATAGGTTGGGCGTCCTTTTCATTACGTATCTGGTCATTCTTTTCAGTTAATTTTCAGTTTAATTATCCTGGATCTCGAGTGGACTGCTATAAATGGGTCGTCTGCTTCTTATACCGTCATGGTTATAAATCTTGATTACTGTTTTACATTATTTTATTAGAAAATCGTTCTTCCAAACATTGGCTTCTGTATTGTTTGACTGACGCTTCACTTCTGTAACGGTATTCAACCGTAATTCTGTCTTCAACTGTCGTTTCTATGGCAACTGAATGATTTTGATTGGCTGATTTTGAGATGATGTATTGTTATCAAAATTCGAATTCTTCGTATATCTTCTGACCGCTGTTATTCCTCTATCTTCCTTCCTGGTTATTAAATATTGTCACTATAGTATTTATTTCCTTTCATAGATTATTTTGATACCCCACAAGTTTGGGTTATTTTAGATTTTATGTTTTTACTATTATGTTAATACTTGTTAATTACATTTCTTTTTGTATACAAATGCTTATTATAATATTTTGTTTTACAAATGATTTACAATTTATTCTTGGTGAATCCTCCACCTCAGATTTGCTAATTTCTTTGTTAATTTGTTATAATTTGTAGTTGTTTGGTTCTGACAGAGGCACTTTCATAGGCATAAGTAGCCATTATGGTATTTGACTTATTTCATTTAAATTACATTTCATTTCAGCCTAATGGGCTTTATTTGGTTATTATAGTTGGTTGTGTTGTGTTTTGAGTCTGTTTATGTGTTATTAATATGTCACTACTGTTTTATACACAATTATTTACTCTTTGGTTTCCATGTTTTCTAGTCATACATTTCTTAACATTTTTATTTATTTCCTTTGCAAATAATAACAATGTGGCTATTATTTACTACTTTTTTGATCTTATTTAAATATAACATGTAGGCCTATGGTCTGTATGATTCTTACAGCCATATCCAATTCATAAACTTGATTGAATAATTATTTAACTAACTTATTATTTGCTGATCTTTGTTCACAATACATCTTATTTTATATTATTTTTTAGTGTGACAAACAACATCACTTTTATGAACTTATCATGATCCCTTATAACATGGGTGTTTTTTTATTTGTATCTAACTCCTTAACTTTCTAAACAATCTTTACTCTCCCTCCATGTTAACACTTTCAATTTACTCTTTCCTGGGATTCTCCCTTTCAACTATGATTACTTGCTTTTAAAACTCCTTAATTATATTTTTTGTTTTGTTTATTATGGTGATTATCACTTTCCAGTCTTCAATACCTCTTTATAGTTTATTTTTAATACTATTTTTCACAACATACTTATTCACTATTATGTTTCACTGTTAAATCTTTAGTGTTCTTTAGGATTTATTAATTGTTAATGATTTTATCACTCACTATTTTTCACTATATTTCCATTCTATATCTTACACTATTTTCATTCAATCATCACCTTCACTCTTAAATTATTTATAGTTAATTATAATTTAATTAGTGTACTTTCTTTATCACTACACTTTGGGGTTTTTACACTTTCATTTTGCACTTCACAAATGTTTTTGTTTTTTAAGTGTTTCTGAATGGGTAATCCCTCTAATTACTATCTCACTACTCGTTTTTTCTCTTTCATTACAATATTTCCTTAATACTATTAACAATTTTATGTCCTTACAATACTATTCTTACATCTAATTCTAAATTGAGGTTTAGTTTGTTTTTTTATCATTTTTATCTTTAACATTGTTTAAGAGGGTTTCTTCCCTAGATTACGATTGTCCATTAATGGATAATGACAATTACTTTTTCCTTTCTCATAGGGTAATTATTGGTCTTAGTTCCAATATTACTTCTGAGTGCATTATTTCTCCTTCTCCTATGCTTTATTACTTGTTCGTGTATCATTATTGGTTTTCATTTTTATCTATTTCCCTCCTTCTTCATTTTCATTGTATTTGGTTAATACCTTGGTTTTTCCACCTTCTCCTTTGGGTACATTTCAACGTGTTACATTGAGTCATTTAATTCCATGAACTTGTTTCATTTTTGTTTGGGTTTTGGTTTTTTCCCTTCTTCCTTTGGTTTGGTTAATCACTTTCTTCTCTTCTTTGGTTTTATTCTCGTTTGTTTTTCGTGGATCCCTTCTTCTTTTGTTTCCTTTTGTTGGGTCAATCACTTGGGTTAGGTCATGTCGTCGTTTGTCGAGTCATAGTTTTTATATTTTATTCAAATTAAGCATTTTATTTAATACGAAGTGTTCTTTTAAATTCAATATTATCTTGTTCATCCCTGGTATTGGGTTGGCTTATTTGTGTTGTAACATAATGCCTCTCCTTCAAAATTGATCATTTTGATAAAACACTAGCATAGTTTTTATGAAATTATCAGTTATATATAATCTTTTCCTTTTCTTCCTTGTTTGTTTCTCCATTGTTATTTCTCTTCTTACTTGATTCATTCCATTTTGTTTGGATCTGTTTTTATTTATTTCCATTGGTGTGTTCTCCCTTATACAATTTTTTCCCTAACTTTTTAGTAGCTGGTTTCTTCCATTACTACTAATTTTTTTCTGAGACCAGAGGAACATCATCTCTGCTCAGTTTATTTGGATTGCTGGACTTTTCAACAGTCAATCTTAAATACCTTTTTTGTCAACTTGTGACTTAAATTAATAATAATAATATATTTTGGGATTGTCCACTTTGTGGTTTGTTTTTAGATCACTTTGGCCTTTTACTCATTCTTCCTTTCACTGTACCTTTGCTATATACTATCATTTACTCATACAGTTGATTGTTTTTTATTTATTCATATGTTAATTTCATCATATCTAACTTTTCATTAGTTTGTTTTTCTATTCTTCATGTGATCATTTTAATTATCTTAGACATTTTTATTCTTTTCTTAGTCATTTAGCAATATTCTGCTTTAGCCATTTCTTGTATATTTGATTTATACGTAACTTCTCTCTTTCTTTGTACCAGTTCAGATTTTTTTTTTTCTTTTAATACATTAAATTCATTATTATTTCAGGTATTTATCTTAGCAGTTTTTGCTTGATTTTATTTTTGTTTGGTTTATTTTAAATATCATTTTTGATAATTCTTTGTACATTTTGTTTTAATTGTCTCCAAGTCGCGTTACTAAATATTTAGAATTAATATTAGGCAATTACCTGTATTAACTTCCGTCTTGTGACTTATTTGGTTTTTTCTTAAAACGACGCGTTTCGAGAATAAATTCTCATCATCAGGTTCAAATACTATAAAAACATCAAACCCAAAAGGGGTCGTCAACTACTTAAAATACACAAACACAAAAACACCACACATAATTTAACACCGACACAGTCACGGCACAGTCCGATGCGCATCGTCTCGTTGCCAACGACCAACTGTTGCACTTTGTCTTATACGACCGTTATCATTGCCCGCTGACCCATCGATATCGATGGCCGTGTTGTACAGCAGATTCGATCGGAACGAAACTTTGTCATTAAGTAGCTGGTCCGTTTGTAACTTAGAAGCCCTGTATATCTCATATTCCTCCACAGCATTCATGTATGCACCCTTTTTACTGCTTCATAATTGTAAAAAGGGTGCATACATGAACGCTGTGGAGGAATATGAGATATACAGGGCTTCTAAGTTACAAATGGACCAGCTACGTAATGACAAAGTTTCGTTCCGATCGAATCTGCTGTACAACACGGCCATCGATATCGATGGGTCAGCAGGCAATGATAACGGTTGTATAAGACAAAGTGCAACAGTTGGTCGTTGGCAACGAGACGATGCGCATCGGACTGTGCCGTGACTGTGTCGGTGTTAAATTATGTGTGGTGTTTTTGTGTTTGTGTATTTTAACTAGCTGACGACCCCTTTTGGGTGAATTTGATGTTTTTATAGTATTTGAACCTGATGATGAGAATTTATTCTCGAAACGCGTCGTTTTAAGAAAAAACCAAATAAGTCACAAGACGGAAGTTAATACAGGTTATTGCCTAATATTAATTCTAAATAATTGTTTGTAAGTTAATTCTCTTACTTTATAGGAATTTTTGTAGCGTATTCCTTTTTTGGTATTATGTTTAATTATTACTGTAAGTTTGTGATTCTTACTTTTTTATAGGAAATTGTGTAACTTATTCCTTATTGTACTTTTTTATTTTATACTTCATATATCAACTTTTTAATAGACTGTACGTTGATTTTACTTGGTAGGAATTTGTGTAACTTATTCCTTTGTTTTTATATTTTTTATTTTAGGCCTCATAAGTCATCGAAATATTGTTGTAAGTTGTGCTCACATAATTTTTGAATTTTGGCATTTGTTTATTTTATTTATAGTAATTTACTTCTCTTCATAAAACTTTTTTATTGAAGCTTGGTTGTAAACTCCTTTTATTTTTCTGGTGGTTATATTACTTATCTCATAAGTATTGTTTCCATTATCCTTCGTGATGACGTATGGTCCTATGTAAATCAATAGCAGTTTTTTGGCTATTCCTTCAAGTGTACTGGGTAGTTCCCTGTTTTTGATTAGTACTCTCTCTCCCTTGTTGTATTTTATTATTTTAGCTTGGTTTTGTGAATACCTTGCTCTTTGTTTTTCTATTTTCTCCATAATACGGTTATAACATTGGTTTTCATCATATGGGTCTTCTGGGTTGACTGGGAAGTTTATTAGTTCTTGTATCTCTCTATGGGGCTTTCTCCCAAACATCATTAAGTATGGGGTGTTTTCAGTAAATTGGTGGTAACTAATATTTAGAAATACTTCGGTTGAAGCTAAATATTTCTGCCATTCTTTTTGGTTATCATGACAATAAGTTCTTAGTATACATCCCACTTCTCTTAGCACTCTTTCTGCGGGGTTACTACTAGGGTGGTATTTGGATGTTTTATAGGTTTTTATATTCTCTTTTAGTAACTCGTTTCGCCACTTCTTTCCTTTGAACTGCGTCCCATGGTCAGTTATTATCATGCATGGTTTTCCAACTTCAGTGATGTATTTAGTTTTTATTATTTCTAATATTTTCTTAGTAGTAGCTCTGTTTATAGCATATAATTTTGTGTACTTTGTATAATGGTCTAATATGATTACAATAAACTTGTATTTATGTCTCCCTCCGTTACGGGGGAATGGTCCACATAGGTCGAGGAATACCTTTTCTAACTTTGTGGTTGAGGTGATGGGTATCATTGTTCCCTCTTTTTTCTCGTTATTGGTTTTTACCATTTGACATATTATACATGTTTTAATATTCTGGTTTACTTTCCTCGCTATATTTTTTATAAAGACTTCCTCCTCCAATGCTTTTACAATTTTTACAGTTCCCATATGTCCGTATCGAACATGATAATCTTTAATTATCTTATTTTCCAATGTTTTTGGGACTACAAGTTTCCATGTGCTATTATTCTTTTTTGTTTTAACAAAGAGTATATCTTGGTGGATACAATAATATTTATTTACAACTTCTTCATCTTCTAACAGTCTTTATTGTATGTTTAGTAATTTTGAATCTTGTTTCTGCTGTACCACTATTTCGTTTAGAATATCTTCCAGGTCCTCTCTATCCTTTATTATACAAAACACTTTGACGATCTTCTCCTTTTCTCCTTCAAATGTTTGGTCTACTACATTTATTCTGGATAATACATCTGCGGCAACATTCTTACGTCCTGGAATGTACTCCCACGTTATGTGGTACTCTTGTAATGCGAGTATCCATCGTGTAAGCCTCCCATGACTTAACTTACACTGTTTCAGGAATGAAATGGACTTATGGTCACTTCGGACGGTGATTGGATATCCCAGGATGTACGGCCTAAACTTTCCACAAGCGAATACAATACTGAGTAATTCCTTTTCAGTAACGTTGTAGTTACGTTCGCAGCGGTTCAGTATTCTGCTGGCAAAGCTGATAACCAGGTGGTGTCCATCCTTATCCTCTTGATATAATTCGGCGCCTAGGCTCACATCACTGGCGTCACAATTTAAATAGAATGGCTGTTCAAAATTGGGGTGGTGTAGCATTATAGTTTCAAGAAATTTTATTTTGATTAATTTTAACACTTCTTCTTGTTCGCTCCCCCAAGTCCATTTTTCCTTAGCTGATAGTTGTTTAGAGAACTTTGCTGTTAAGTAAGAATAATTTGTCTGAAACATTCTATAGTAGTTACAAATACCTAAGAAGGATTGTAGCTGCTTCTTATTCTTTGGTGTGGGGAAATTCTGAATAGCTTCCACCTTCTCTTGGGATGGTGATATTCCCTGTTCTGTTAAGTTGAATCCCAAGAATTTGACTTGGTTTGCTATGAACTTGGACTTATCTAATTTTAATGTAATATTATTTTCAGATAGCTTTCGTAATACTTGTTTGACTCGTTCGCAGTGCTCATCCCAGTCAGATGATGTTATTAGAAGGTCGTCCACGTACACTGTTGTGAACTGCAATGCTTCCTGACCTATGACTTGGTCCATGCACTTGACGAACACTGCGACGGAATTAATGAGGCCGAAAGGTAACCTCTTAAATTGGTAATTCCTTCCGTCGAAGATGAATGCCATGTATTTCCTACTGTGTGGGTGTAGCGCCACCTGCCAGTACCCACATACAGTATCCCAGGTACTTATATATTTGGTGCCATGAAATTTTTTAAGTATCTCTTCAATTTCTCCCGGTGACGTTCGGTCATTAATGATCATCTTATTGATCTCCCGGGCGTCCAAACATATTCTCACCTTACCATTCTTTTTTGGTATGGCGACTATAGGGCTCGTGTAGGGAGATTGACTGTATTCAATGATGTCCTCCTCCATCATTCTATTTATCTCCGTCCTCACTTCGTTTTTTAGAGAGTAGGCGATTGGGTAGGATTTTCTGTGAAAGTATACGGGTTCTCGAAAGTTTATTTTGCATTGAAACCCTTTGACTTTTCCTGGGGTATTTGAGAAAACGTGCTGGTATGCTTTATATATGGCTATTAGTTTTTCAGCCTGTTCACCCGTTATCTCTTGCTGAGGTCTCTCTCTTTGGAACTTCCTGATTTCTTCGATTTTTCTTTTCCACAATTCTCCCTCTCCCTCTTCATCTCCCATAGTAATTGATGGTTTATATGTTTGACAATAATAACTTTTTAACCCCTTATTATGATTTAGGGCCATTGGTATTGGATTACTGTGGATTATATTGGACGACCACACTCCCTTCTCAGAAGTAAGCACTACTATTCCCTTCTGCATGTCAATGATTGCTGAGTGTTGTCTCAGTGCGTCACATCCAATCAGCATGTTAAATGGTAATCCATTGGCGACAAGAAAAATAATAAGTATTATTGCGTCTTGACTGGTTATCTCTAAAGAGACTTGTTTTCTGATTGTCTTATTTTGTCTGCCTGTGGCACCAATTATTACAATATTATTTCTTTTATGAATTTGCTAACTGCTATAATTTTTTATTGTTCGACTAAGCTTTTCGTCATTACTGACATCTTCAGGTCTTAAACAACGCCTGAGTTTAAGTTGTTTAAGACCTGAAGATGTCAGTAATGACGAAAAGCTTAGTCGAACAATAAAAAATTATAGCAGTTAGCAAATTCATAAAAGAAATAGTAAGGATGGCTGCTAATTTAAACAATACGAAGTATTACAATATTGTTTATAGGTAGAGTTGGAATAGGTATATTGGAGTTGGCTTGGATTCGCTCCAATTCGGGTTGGTTTATGAGAGATATATTCGATCCAGTATCGATCATAATTATAGTGGTGACTCCATTAATGTTAGCTCTTATATGCACTATCTCACTATTCGTTGTTGGCAATTGGTTATCCTCTTCCTCCAGAAGTTCTTCCCTGATGTCTTTTAAGTAATTAGTTGATATTATGGTGATCTTCTTGTTGTCACTTTTCGTCGTGGTTCGTCGATTTAACCCAAGTGACTGGTCATGTGAAGGGTCCTGTTGGTTTCTCACTGACCTTTTTAGTTTAAAGGTTGCTGGGAACCACTGGCCAGACTATTTGCTTGGTCTGCCATTCCATTGATCGGCGTTGGTTGATCATGTATGTGATTCCTCGGCGCTTCCATTGTTCTGATTTCTGGAGATTGCTGGTTATCATAATGGGAATCGTTGTACATAGAGTTTGTTCTTGTAATGGGACAATATCTTCGATGATTGTATTGCCTTCTCCCACTGATAAAATTGACTTGGCGCCTCATGTCGCCCCTATTCTGGTTACCCCCGGTTCCCCTGTTATACTGGTAATTCGGGTCGTACCGGTTGCCATAATAGTTGTGATTATTCGGGTGGCCATTTGGATTTCGACTTTGTTCTATTCCCCTGTTGTTATTATTGGGTGTACTAGGGTTTTGCGCATTTCTGTTACTTGGTTGGTTCCCCTGGTTGTAATTCTGATGATCTCTGTTGTTCGGTTGGTTACCTTGATTATAATTGGGTTGATTCCGATGGAATGGTTGGTCACCTGGGTAATTGTTTGGATTTTGGATCATATTGTTCCGGTTATTGTTCAGGGTATTAGTGTAGGGCAAGTTGTAGTTTGGTATATAGTGATTTTCATTCCACCGGTTGTACTTCTGATTTATCATGCGATTTTTCATATATTGGCTGTCATTTTCGTGGTCTTCCAGCAAATTGGCCATTCCCTGTATGGTCTTTATTTGTCCTTGTCTCCTGGCCCTCTGAATAGCGTCTTCATAATGATATCCTAGTTGTATGACTAGGGATTCTTCGGGTATCTTTGGTTCAAGGTTTTGAGCTAGACAGACCTTTCCTAAGAAGTACGAAGTTAATGTATGTCCAGCCTGTGGCTCATATCTTCCGTTACTGATGTCATTTCTCACCACATTTTGAGTCGATTCTGACCAGTATTTTTCGCGGAACAATTTTTTGAATTCTTGTGTACAGCTGATTTCTGGTTGCGTGGCTGTCCACCAATTGTCATTCGTATCTCGAAACATCTCATCGATAAGGCTTCTCACTGTCGTTCATCTAGTATCTCGGTTCTTCTCTATGAGCTCCTCCACCCTCTTTAGGAACTCTATGGGGTTTCTTCGGTAACTCTTAAAGTTTATTACTTCCCTATTTTCACTTGTAATGATGTGGGTGTTATTGCAAGGCTTCTCCCTCAATGCGTCTAGTTCCTCCTGCATCTGTTTCTCCCTCTGACTGATTTCTATGATTTTATCTTTATTTTCTTGCGTTTTTTCGTCGATCTTGTTGATAGTGGTATATACTCTTTCAACGCGTTCGCTGACATCAGTCTGGATTTCCTTGTGCCTATCCTTCAACTTCTGAAGCACCTCCTGTTTATTTTTTATGCACTCTTCGGTGGTGGTTTTCTGCAGTTCTTGGATCCTGAGAATTCCTTCCTCCTTGACGTGATTTATTTTATCGGTCAACTCTTCCTGGACATGTATTACTGTTTCGTTCGTCTCGGTTATGGTCTGTTTAATTTCTTCTCTGCATTCCACCAACTGTTGCCTCAATTCATCCTTCGTCTTCTCACTTTCTTCCTTCAACTGTCTTTGGAGTGTTTCACTATTATTTTCAATCTTGTTATTTAATACTTCAAGATCCTTTGTTATCTGCCTCTTCAGCTCCTCACTCTTCTTTTCTAACATTTCCTGATTTCTCTTTAGGGCTTCATGGTTGCTCTCCATTTTATTATTCAGCAGCTCTATGTCCTCCTTGATTTGTTTCTTTAGTTCTTCACGATTCTTCTCGTTATTTTCTTTCATTCTTTCATGTAATGATTCTAATTTTTCGTTCAATCCTTCCTTGTCTTCCTTTCTTTGTGCTCTTGTTTCTTCCTTGATTCCCTCTTGTAATGATTCTAATTTTTTATTCAACTCTTCCTTGTCTTGTCTTCTTTCTTCTTTTGCTTCGTCCTTCAGCTGGTCTATTTTTTCATTCGTTTTCTTTGAAGTTTCATTCATTTTCGTGAAATTATTATAAATTTGTCCGAATTGTTCCATCATGAACTTCATCAGTTGTTGCCTCTCTTTGGTCGGTTTGTCTGGTTGGTCGCCGACCATTACTTCCACTTCCGGTTCTGGTTGAGTTGGAATTTCTGGTTGGTTTTCTTGAGGATTCTCTTCGAACAGCTCCCCGATCATTTCTTAGATTTCTTCCATCTCTTCTTGTTGACCTTCACCTTCAGTTCCTTTCTGAGTATCTTTTCTGGTAACCATGGAATGTCTCTTCATAGTCGCCGCTGGCCTTCTTTTAAAGCCTCACCGGTTGGACGCCAATCTGTAACTAATCGCTTGGTGCATATCTGTAAAATGTACACCAATTTTGTATGTGTATTAAATGTTAGTGCGTTCGTCTCGCACCGGGGTCGTTACATCAATGTTCGCGGCTAACGATGTCCGTAGCATTGCAGTAATCACCAGTATAACACGGCAGTAACCTTACCTGTTTACTTATAGGGGTGTTTAATCCCGGGTGGCGCCAAGTCGTTTATTAAAACAACCAAAAATTATTGTACGATGAGGTCGGGGCGTTCAAATAATTCCCGCTCGCACGGCCGTCTGAATTGTCGATGCTGCTGTGCAAATGACAACTTGTTCAATTCTCGTCAAACCTATTTTTCATAAATAAACACAAGTAATGTATACACTCCCTATGAAATAATGACAACGGTTACTCCCTCTACTAGTTATTTTTAATGGATGATAATTAAAATATTCAATTTGACAATTATTTTATAATAAATCTGCACCGACTTTGTACATAAGACTCTTCCTCCCCAGGTTGACGAATCGATTAGGAAACAATCAGCCTCAGTATGGCTGTGTAACGTTAAGTTATTACAATTATTTTCGTTCCAAAATCGTGGGATTCTTGTGATTATGAACTAAAGAATTCCTATGGTTACAATAAAAATATTTTACCTTATGCTAAGTGTACATAAATAATAATGCGTGATGTTACAATTTGTTCTGTAGTGTCGTTAAATGTGTTTTGAAAGTTGGTGTTTTAATAATAGGTTATGTTTTATCTTAACAAATATTCAGTGAGTTTTATTTTACTTAAATAATCTGTGAAAGAGAAATATTTGTTTATAGTGAGATAAATTTACCTTTAGTAAAATTTAGAGTGATTAGGTTTTTGGAAATAGGTAATTTAATTGTACTTAACACCTCAGCATGACTTGGTGTCTTCGTTCATTTGATCGGGTAGGATTTGGCTGCAATAAGTTCTTTTTTCATTAATTTTTAGGCTTCAATGGGTTGGGCGTCCTTTTCATAATGTATCTGGTCATTCTTTTCGGTTAATTTTCAGTTTAATTATCCTGGATCTCGAGTGGACTGCTATAAATGGGTCGTCTGCTTCTTATACCGTCATGGTTATAAATCTTGATTACTGTTTTACATTATTTTATTAGAAAATCATTCTTCCAAACATTGGCTTCTGTATTGTTTGACTGACGCTTCACTTCTGTAACGGTATTCAACCGTAATTCTGTCTTCAACTGTCGTTTCTATGGCAACTGAATGATTTTGATTGGCTGATTTTGAGATGATGTATTGTTATCAAAATTCGAATTCTTCGTATATCTTCTGACCGCTGTTATTCCTCTATCTTCCTTCCTGGTTATTAAATATTGTCACTATAGTATTTATTTCCTTTCATAGATTATTTTGATACCCCACAAGTTTGGGTTATTTTAGATTTTATGTTTTTACTATTATGTTAATACTTGTTAATTACATTTCTTTTTGTATACAAATGCTTATTATAATATTTTGTTTTACAAATGATTTACAATTTATTCTTGGTGAATCCTCCACCTCAGATTTGCTAATTTCTTTGTTAATTTGTTATAATTTGTAGTTGTTTGGTTCTGACAGTTAGGCACTTTCATAGGCATAAGTAGCCATTATGGTATTTGACTTATTTCATTTAAATTACATTTCATTTCAGCCTAATGGGCTTTATTTGGTTATTATAGTTGGTTGTGTTGTGTTTTGAGTCTGTTTATGTGTTATTAATATGTCACTACTGTTTTATACACAATTATTTACTCTTTGGTTTCCATGTTTTCTAGTCATACATTTCTTAACATTTTTATTTATTTCCTTTGCCAATAATAACAAAGTGGCTATTATTTACTACTTTTTTGATCTTATTTAAATATAACATGTAGGCCTATGGTCTGTATGATTCTTACAGCCATATCCCATTCATAAACTTGATTGAATAATTATTTAACTAACTTATTATTTGCTGATCTTTGGTCACAATACATCTTATTTTATATTATTTTTTAGTGTGACAAACAACATCACTTTTATGAACTTATCATGATCCCTTATAACATGGGTGTTTTTTTATTTGTATCTAACTCCTTAACTTTCTAAACAATCTTTACTCTCCCTCCATGTTAACACTTTCAATTTACTCTTTCCTGGGATTCTCCCTTTCAACTATGATTACTTGCTTTTAAAACTCCTTAATTATATTTTTTGTTTTGTTTATTATGGTGATTATCACTTTCCAGTCTTCAATACCTCTTTATAGTTTATTTTTAATACTATTTTTCACAACATACTTATTCACTATTATGTTTCACTGTTAAATCTTTAGTGTTCTTTAGGATTTATTAATTGTTAATGATTTTATCACTCACTATTTTTCACTATATTTCCATTCTATATCTTACACTATTTTCATTCAATCATCACCTTCACTCTTAAATTATTTATAGTTAATTATAATTTAATTAGTGTACTTTCTTTATCACTACACTTTGGGGTTTTTACACTTTCATTTTGCACTTCACAAATGTTTTTGTTTTTTAAGTGTTTCTGAATGGGTAATCCCTCTAATTACTATCTCACTACTCGTTTTTTCTCTTCCATTACAATATTTCCTTATTACTATTAACAATTTTATGTCCTTACAATACTATTCTTACATCTAATTCTAAATTGGGGTTTAGTTTGCTTTTTTATCATTTTTATCTTTAACATTGTTTAAGAGGGTTTCTTCCCTAGATTACGATTGTCCATTAATGGATAATGACAATTACTTTTTCCTTTCTCATAGGGTAATTATTGGTCTTGGTTCCAATATTACTTTTGAGTGCATTATTTCTCCTTCTCCTATGCTTTATTACTTGTTCGTGTATCATTATTGGTTTTCATTTTTATCTATTTCCCTCCTTCTTCATTTTCATTGTATTTGGTTAATACCTTGGTTTTTCCACCTTCTCCTTTGGGTACATTTCAACGTGTTACATTGAGTCATTTAATTCCATGAACTTGGTTCATTTTTGTTTGGGTTTTGGTTTTTTCCCTTCTTCCTTTGGTTTGGTTAACACTTTCTTCTCTTCTTTGGTTTTATTCTCATTTGTTTTTCGTGGATCCCTTCTTCTTTTGTTTTCTTTTGTTGGGTCAATCACTTGGGTTAGGTCATGTCGTCGTTTGTCGAGTCATAGTTTTTATATTTTATTCAAATTAAGCATTTTTTTTAATACGAAGTATTCTTTTAAATTCAATATTATCTTGTTCATCCCTGGTATTGGGTTGGCTTATTTGTGTTGTAACATAGTTTATATTAATTGATTAAGTATTCATGCCTTCTCGTTTTTTATTGAAAGTGTAGTGTAAATGTAAAGTGAAAGCAAATATTACATTAAAGAAAGCTAGTTGTTTTAGAATACGAAAAATTGGTGTTAGCGCAATTATTTTGAAACTCAAACCCATATAACGTTGTCTGCAGCTGTTTTCGTCTGTAAGACCTTGGAGGAGAACCTGAAGGTAAGATATTATAAATATTATTTCAAATAAATTGAGTAGTTTCAGTGGCCCCCGAACAGTGACGGCGAGTATAATTTTTTATTACATGAGCCAGACCTAATTAAGCTGCAGAACGGGTTATTTGGGAGTGAGGGCAATTGTGTAGTTTAGTAAGCATAAGTGTATAAGTAAACAATAATATAAAAATGGAAAACAATAGTGATAAAGTCAACAACATTGATTTAACTAGTGCTAGTACTGAAAATCAAGTAAACACAATAGTAACCGAAACGGTAGTAAATGAAATAAGCCTAACTGAGTCCGTGACAATGGAAGGCGCTAGGATTCATTCAACGCCTATCCAAAATAAGCAATCTGATAGTAACAAGATAATGAATATGATGCAATCACTTTTGGCAAAGCAAAGTGCAATGTTAGAGGTAAATTTTAATGCAATAAATAATCGTTTTGACATGAATGATACCAAGTTTAATGCCTTAAATAATCGCTTAGACAATAGTGAGGAAAAATTTGAAACTAAATTCAATGAAATAAGTAGCGATATAAACAAACGTTTTGATGAAAGTGACAAAAAATGGGAGTTGATAGATTCAACAAAACAAATGAACAATGGTTATAATACTGAGAGTGTAGGGGTGACAGAAAATGGTAATTATGATGGTAAGTTATGTGCTAATGATGATAGAAACAAGGAAGTAACAGTAAACAAGGTGAGTAATAATGTTAGTTATGATGACGTTAACAAGAGTGATATATTATTGAATAAAAGTAGGGGGATATATTGAGTAATAGTGGTAGTGATATTGAGAGTAGAAAGTTAGTTGAGGTTATAGGATTGCTAGTTAGTGATCATAATGAGTTAGAAAGGGAGTATAGAGGTAGTTTAAATGTAGAGTATGAACAGAGGGCAAATTTTTCTTGTGGTATAGGTGAAGGAAAGGCTTCACCAATGTTGTTGGAGGACAAGGTTTCCTCAAGAGTTTTTGTGGGAGGCAAATGGTCTCGGAAATGTCCCTTAATTTTTTGCGGTTTATCTGGTAAGTCCAGATGGAAGTCTAATAAAGTGGTTTTGCCCTCTGTGTGGAATGAAAATGTGAAATTGGGCTGGGAGAGTGATAATAAAGAAAGAGATAGAGTGATAGAGTTATTCAGATTAAGCAGAGATTATAAAGGTTTAGTAGGGGGAATAAAAATTGAGAGAAATGATTACATTATTAACAATAGAGACTTACCTTGTGCAGTATTAGATGATTATGATATCAATATTGATGATAAATATGTACCTGTTGGGAAAGTTAGTGTACTTGTAGCAGACAATTGTGATAATGAGGTAACTTATCTGGGTGTAACAATAAATACTGACGGAGACTGGACTAAAAATAACAATGCAGACTTGGCTCATGATAAAGTAATAATGGAGGGTAACCCTGAGCATTATTATTTTGGTATATTGGAAAAAATAAATTTTTATGGTTATTACACAAAGGATAGCCATATGATGAATGTAAATAAAAACAAAGTGTGTAACACAAAAATAAGATTAATTTTCGATGACGGGGGTTAGAGAAATACTGAATGAACATTTAATTATTTGAGTCAAGGGCAATTACTTGGCTTATTTAGGTAATGAGGTGTGGTAAACCATAAAATTATGACGGAAATTTGTAAATAAATGTGTTAATGTTAAATGTATTGTGTCAAGATTATCTTGTTGTAATGTATATTATAGCTTATGAGTAACACATGTTTGTAATAAGAATGAAGGGTATAATAATAAATAATAACATTTTATTTTGCTAACTAAGGAACAAGAGGTAATAATGAATTTTATTTTGCATTGTGTGTTTATATTAAAAGTATTTTAAATAATGTACCTAAGAAATTGTTTTGGATTCGAGTTGAAAGGAAACTGCCTTCAAATGTGAATTTCAGCAATGTATTTAAATATAAATGATTGTGAATATAAATATAAATTTAAATATACCGTGATTGAAATTGTAAAATCAATGGTAACTGATTACAATATTCAAAGGAAGTATTCAGTGGTGATGAGTGTTGAGAATGAGTCAGTGTTTATAAAACAAGTCTTGGAGACCAATGTTGGTATAAACAGACATATTGTATGTTGTGTGATTAATGTTTACAGTCATGTGTTGGAGTTGATAATTATGTTTTATTTTGCTGAATCATTGCTAGTAGTAAATTCTATTAGGAAACAAAAGAAATACCAGATGTGTTGAAATGAAGGTAATTTTTTATGAATAACATAAGGAAATAACGTAGTGTTTTGATTGTAATGCAGTTAATATTTATGTGAGAGGATGTTGTTAATGGAGAATCATTTTGAAAAAATGTAATAAAAGTAAATGAAATTGGTAATTAAATTAATTGAATTGATTTGAACTTTAACTGTAATGGTAAATTACATAATAATTGATGAAAACGTAATGATTGAAATATTCATTTAAAATTGGAAACTGAAGGAAATTTTTGGGTAAAAATAATCAAAAATGTTTGGGTTAATCAATGTGTTATTTTGGAGGGGTAATAGTGTACTGCGAACATTATTTAATTTGTATGGAATTCATATGATTTAGCTGGTAAGTATGCCGTAAGTCTATATGGCCAGGTGGACATTGTGTTTCATGAAGGCCAGCTAGAGAGTGAGGGAAATCAATGTAAAATGTTGAAGATAAAATGAAATCTTTGTGATAATTTAATCGAAATTGAATTAAGCAATTTCATAGAGGGATTACCTAAAAGGTTGGAGTGATTTATTTTTGACTCGCAACAAATAACTTAGTAATGTTTTGTTCATAACTCAAGGAAAAAATGGTAATGTCCATTTGGAATGTTTATTATGTCATATCCTGTTTATGTAATTGGGTCCGAATATAGAACAGCTGCCATTGTAGAGCAACTAACCTAAATGAATAACCAACACTCTGTGTAAAAAAGAACCAGCACTTTGCTAATAATGAGCCGGTATGACTAAGAGGAAACGAATCAGTGGAGGATATATGGTATCATGGAAGGCCATTTGTTAATATTTTGCTTAAATGTTACAGTCAGGTGATACTGTGGCGGGTATCAGCCCGATCTTATGGTGTTGGGATCTCGTACACAGAAGTCCAGTAAGGTCATATGGGTGCGGCCACAGCCACCGGACTAAGGGGGTAATTACCCATGATTTTAGTAAAAAACTAAGGGGGGTTGCGGCGCCATAACCTCACTGGTCCCCTTACATTTTAGGCAATGAGAGTTTTTATGCTTTGGCATAAAACCTCTCATTGGGGGGGGGGTATTGTAACGGTACAGATTTGTATGCTAGAAAGAATAATTCAATTCAGTTTTAATTGTCAGTATTCACCTGTCAGGTGCCCCATTGTAACATACAATGTTATTGTAGACTGTTGATGTCTAGACAGCCCAGCCAGACGTATTACGCAACAGCTTGCCAGCAGTCTCTGTGTAAATCACAGTAAGAACTTTGTCACCCTAGTGTTTGCCTCAGACGGTTACCCTACGCAGTCAGTCATCTACAAGTTAAAATAAAAACAGTGGCCTTGGGCGCAAGATAGGCCGAAAATAATCTAATCGGGCTATCAAGTAGAACAATTAGTAAAGGGTTAATGCGCAGTTTGCCACAAAAACATGCTTCCGAGCAATGTAAGCCGACTGACTGAAAAGGATAGTGATGTTATTTGTGAAACAGCATTAAAATTTGTAATTGACAAAATAATCAAAGTTAAACACCATAAAATCAGTTTTCGGAGTGTTCCACAAACAAAAAGTGCGTAAGACGTGGTGGCGTAAACCGTGGATTGCAGTGACCAGAAACAGTTTTTGCTAACAACACGAGGTGGTGATGGAACTTATTAACACCGTGGATTGTTAAGTACTCTTCATAACACCATCAGAACCATTCCATAAATACAGAAATTAAATACAAACACAGAGTTATAATAACGGGGTTTTAAAAGAAAAAATAAAAGAGAAATGTAAAGAGTATGAGTGAGAGTGTTGCAAAGTGCTGGTTAAGTCATTGTTATATTGCGTTATTGTTAAGTCATTTTCATATTAGTTTATATTAATTGATTAAGTATTCATGCCTTCTCATTTTTTATTGAAAGTGTTGTGTAAATGTAAAGTGAAAGCAAATATTGCATTAAAGAAAGCTAGTTGTTTTAGAATACGAAAAATTGGTGTTAGCGCAATTATTTCGAAACTCAAACCCATATAACCTTGTCTGCATCTGTTTTCGTCTGTAAGACCTTGGAGGAGAACCCGAAGGTAAGATATTATATTATTAATTACATAGAAATAATATTGTTTCAATGTACGGAGATCGACTCGTGCACCCTAGTGGTTGCCTTTTGCAACATGCTCGGTGTACATGCTAGTTTTAGTTGGTTCAGCCTCTGACAACAAATGGGCAGCACGTAGCTGGGATTGACTCCCACATGACATAACATCCACCTAAGAAGCCAGGGTCAACATTCGCCCGCCAGACTATCTCTAGATTATACCTTTTTTTCATCAATGCAGGTAAACCCTGTGTTTCCTGAAATCAATTGTTCCTACAGTGTCCTACTTCCCTCAGTTTGATATTCTTTGAAGCGTGTGGAATTTAAGATAAGGTATGAATTATAATTTATTATTTATTTGAATTATATATGAATTTATAATTTGAATATTCTTTTTTAATAGATCACCACTTGCTCAAGTCTTACCAGAGGTGTGAATTATTAAATCATACAGGTTTGCATTACGTGAGGTTCTCATAATTTTTATGTGATCAAAATACCGCACAATGTTATTTTTTCTTGTGTCAAGTACATGGAATGTTGTCTTTGTTGTATGGCCTGTAGCCCAGTCAATAGGTACTATTACCTTGAAAAAGGTATAGGAAAGTTTATATTTGGCAGGATTGTTGTACTAGGTGTCTTATTGAAATCCCTGAGTTTTCGACCTCGAGGGGTTGCCGCTCGCGCCGCCATCTTGGGTTATAGGGGTGGAAAACCAGTTTCTCGCGATTATCTCGTCACCAGTGAGAGATACGTCTTTTGAGGTCATTATGAAAAATGTAGAGATTGCGATTCTCTACATTTTTTGTCCGAAACTTTTTTTTCTACGATCAATAGTTTCCGAGCTACAGCGCATAGAAACCGAGAATTTTTTTGAATTCGGAGTAATATTTGTCTGTGCACCTGCTCATGGGGCTCTAATGCATGTAGTATATACTATATACCATGGCTGAGCAACTATTTATTATAGTTAACACTGATTATGTCATTACTATTGTTAGACCATTGTTGTCGTTACTATTGTTAGACTACAGTATATTATTGTTGTTGTGCAGATTACGTACCACCAACTCCGCCGATAAACACGGGTCTGCACCGCTACATGTTCCTAAAGAGCCATGAGACCACGCTTTGCTAACTAACAGAGCAGGTATAAAAATATTTACGTCGTCTACGAACAACATTGTCGAACAAACAACCTTGTCAATGTATAGATGTTCCCCTCCCTTCTTGGGTATAGTCAAACATCTGCCGTCCACTGTTTGGAGCCATTGAATACAATATTCAGTATTTTGAGACTTTCAAAGAGTACAACATGTGCGTAATGGAAGGTGAAAATAATTGTTTTATTTGTGAACGCAGTTTAAGTGAAGGAGCTGTCATCACTGTGAAAGAAAGGGGATTAAATACCTTGAGAGAGGTAAGTGTAAAAAGAGTAGATGGTAAGAGTAAACATTATTTGCAACATTTAAAGTCCATTGTCGTGCATGATGCCTGCCGTAAAAACTATACAAATGAAAAGTTGATCTCTGCATCAAGTCGTCGAGGGAGCGACGTACCTATTCCACCATCTCCTTCATCATTTTTACGATCTACTGTACCTTCATTCAATTTTAAGGACTATTGTTTTTTGTGCAACTCAAAATTGATGAAGAATTTCTTTTGAAGCAGAAGAAACTAAACTGTACGATCGGGAAATAGTCATTTCAGTCCAAAAATTATCAATGAAGGACAAAATTGTAGAAGTTGCAAATAAGCGTAACGACGAATAGGGTAAAACTGTCAAAGAGCGAATCGAGAACATTACAGATCTCGTTGCAGTTGACGCTCAATACCATAATTTGTATATGAAGGCGTTTTATCTTCCTGCTAAAACAAGTCAAAAGAGGGGTTATCAGCCTGCTTCTAATGTCGATGAAGCAATGAAAACAATTTTTTCATATTTAAGAGATAATGCTGAAGAATGTCAGTTTTCTTTAGAAGATTTAATCAATTTAATCGACGGAGACTATCGTCCGGATATTCGAACCATTAAATCAAGATTGTTGAAAGAATTTGGCGACGATATTCTCGTTGTCGAGAGAGCAAACAAATCAACAATTGTCTGTTTTCACAACACCGGATATAAAATTCTAACTGATGCATGGTACTCGGAAAAAAAAATTAACTTTTAAGAAGAACGAATGAGAATCGTTCGTACGGCCGCAACAATTTTTCTCGAGGACATAAGATCGCAGGTATATGAAACTAAGAACTACCCAGGGTCTGACAATTTTTTTAAAGATATGCATAAAATGGAACCACCAACATTAAAAACATTTCTCGAAGATGTCATATTGAAAATTAAGTGGGGCTCAATAGAAAAATGGTTAATTAAATGCACGGCTTTATCTCATTCAATAATATCGGCTGTAAGACCACGTTCATTTATGTCTCCTTTACAAGTAGATGTCGAGTTTTTCTATATAAAAAATTCGGATCACGATATCTATTAGATGTCTTATCAGCACTTGGATTTTCATCTTCTTATAGCGAACCAATGCTTTTTGAAATATCTGCAGTTATGCGTCTGGGAATTATTATAGACCCATCTAAGTCATTCTCTCAATTTGTAATGCTGACTTCAATACTAATACCTTAGATGGTTTAAACACTTTTCACGCAATGGGAGGTATTCATTGTGTGACTCCTAAAACTGCAATTGCACCCGACCAAGTAATCCCTCGTCTTACTCGAGTACCTTCAGCTGATATAATTGGAAAATATGGATCGATACCGATGTATACTTTTCAGAGGAATAAGGAATCGACTGGTCTGAAGGACATAGAAATTTTAGATTTAGAATCTAGTCATCCTGTCTCTAGTGACATTGTGCCTTCATCATATGAATTGCTTTGGCTGTATGGAAAATGTAAAGAATTTTCGTCAATACCTGGCTGGTATGGTTTTATGGAGCAAATAACAGACGGTAAACCTTTTCAAGTATCCCAGGTATTATGTTTACCATTCATAAATGCACCTCCGGGAGACTATGACACTTTTAACCTCTCTTTTTGCTGCATCGGAAAAGTGTCGATCATTAAACCAACAGACCTGCTTCGTGATGTTCGACCAGCCTTTGTACCTCAAAGCCCGCGATATTGTTTCTAGTTGTGATAAAGAATCTCCTTTGAATAATGTAGTCGTGAGACTTGGCGGATTCCATTTACTAATGTCGTTCATGGATTCAATAGGATACATTATGGCAGGTAGCGGGCTTAACGAATTATTAAGTATTATTTATGCTCCAAAAACTGTAGAAACAATTTTAACTGGCCATGCATATGCTCGAGCCATCAGAGCTCACAACTTAGTACGTCTTGCATTGGCACAAATAATCTTCGATACAATAGAATTCACAGATGATGATCGAAAAACTATGGAATTAATACTCAACAGTATCGATCGGTCAATAAATTTTACAATAGAGAAGGAAGATGCTTACAAAGAAATTGTTGAAAAATTCAAAAAAGCACTTGTTGATATTGAAAATAGAGGACCAACGGCAAAACTGTGGATACAGTACTTTCGTATGTCTACTCTAATCAAACTGCTTGTAGAAGCAGAACGAATGGGTTGTTGGCAACTTCATTTAGACACAATACAAAAACTGCTACCTTATTTTCATGCCAGTGGGCATTTTTTTAATGCAAAATGTTGTCATCTTTATCTACAAGATATGTACAATTTAGAAAAGAAAATGGACTCAGAAGAGTATGACAATTTCACAGAAAAAGGATTTTTTACTATCAAGCGATCTCCAAAGTTCTTCTGTGGAACGCCAACGGACATGACCATTGAACAAAACTTAATGAGATCTATGAAAAGCCTTGATGGTCTGACTCGCGCTCGCGGATTGACTGATAGTGTTTTAACTTTGTGGAGTTTAGGAATGGTATATTTGCATAATGTGTGCGATGATGTTGAAAAGTTCACTGGCATAGCCTTGGGGACAACTGAACAACACGTAGATATGAGAAGTGCGCGGATTATTCGTGACGATGAAGATTTGAAGAAACTGAGTGAATGGCTCTCTTCGCATTTTCCTTTTCCAAGAATCGAAGAATTGATGTCAATTGGCACTGGTATTGTTGGGACTGAAAAAACTAACTGTCACATGTCTCGTGAAGTGGGTCTTCTTGGAATTGCAAAAATAATTGGCACCAACTTCAAATCTGTAAAATTTAAACGCTAGAATAGAGTTATTACTTTAGCGATAGCTAATAGAAGTATTACACTTAATGACGTGGTTCCCATTAATCCAGAAACTTTATTCCAGAGAATGTGTATCATTAAGCAATCAGATGAAGAATTGAAGCAATATCTTCAGTACGAGCTTGCTCCTTATCCTATGTCACTCTTTTCGGAGGAAGGAATGCGTAAAGGCACTAAATCTTCTCTTTTTAAAATTTTCTCACCTGTTTCTAATCATATTGAAGGTAGTAACAGCATACATGTTGTGGATGGTGGTTATCTTCTTCATCGAGTCGTTTGGAATAAAAATTAATCATTTGCATCAATCTGCTCCAATTACATTCAGTTTATACAAAGGCATTATGGCACAAATGCTATCATTGTTTTCGATGGTTATCCTAGTGACACAGCTGATAAGAGTACCAAGAGTATAGAAAGAGCTCGTCGATCCAGAAAAAAAAATTGTATCGAAATAAACTTCGATGAAACAATGGAAGCTAATGTCAGTCAAGTTAAATTTTTACCTAATGAAAAAAATAAATTTCGTCTGATTGCCATGCTCCAAAAAAAATTCCACGAGTCTAACATAGCAATGATGCAAGCCGTTGAAGACGCCGATTCATTAATAATCGAAACGGCAATTCAAATGTCTCCATTGCATTCCTCTGTTTTTGGTTGTAGGTGAAGATATAGACGTTCTTGTCCTTTTAACTGCTCTGGCGAGACATCTTCAAAACGTGTATTTTTTTAAACCTGGCAAAGGAAAAATAGTTGAGAAAATTTACTCTCCTCGAAGTTTACAATACAGTGACATTGTAGCTGAGAACATTTTATTTTTACACGCATTGAGTAGCTGCGATACCACATCTTGTTTTTATAATAAAGGTAAAATTAACTTTTTTAACCTGTTTGAAAAGAATAAATCACTGAGTGATTTAATTCAAATATTCAAGAATGAAAATGGTGATAGTGAAGATACAGTCTTTGCGGGAGAAAAATTCTTGATCGCTCTTTACAGTATTTTTGACAATAACGCTACTTTGGATACTCTGCACTACCAACATTTTGTAAAATCCATTACTAAAACTAAATTAACTTTAGCCACCTTGCCTCGAACAAGCGACGCTGCACGATATCACTCTTTACGGACCTAACATCAAGTTCAATTATGGTACAACAAATCTAAAATTGCAGTTGATTGAGGATGGAAAAGCAGTAAATTTGGTCTTGAGCCAATAACTATGATGAAAGATCCTGCACCTGAAGTATTATTGAAATATATTTCATGTAAATGTAAAAAAGGATGTGGTGCAGCATGCAGCTGTAGAAAGGCAGGCGTAAAGTGTTCCATTATATGTGCTATTTGTACTGGAGTTTCATGTATGAATATCCCAGAAATACTCCCTGACTCAGAAGAGAAAGATGATGACATCCCTGAAATTAATCAATTCCTCTCCTTGGAAATGCTCAACGATGATGATGATAACCCTGAAGAACAAGGGGGAAGTTCTCAGGATGAATCTATAAACTATGATGAAGTGAGTAGATTTACATCAACTGATCCAGACCAACCAGGGCCATCTATGAGTACAAGGAGCTCGAAAAGATTGAAACATTAATCATTTTCTACTAGTTGACAGTTGCATTGTAGACTGTGCCTACTGGGGATACCACGTTAAAAAAAACGCGCCCCATTACTCTACCTCTATGGTGGTGTGGAAAAGAGTAAAAGAGAAGGTAGAAAATAAATAAACAGCTAGAAATTCCATTAAAAAATATAATTTTTAGAGAAATTGAAAAAATGCCCGGTTTCTATGCACTGTAGCTTGGAAACTATTGATCGTAGTAAAAAAAGTTTCGGACAAAAAATGTAGAGAATCGCACGCTCTACATTTTTCATAATGACCTCAAAAGATGTATCTCGCACTGGTGACGAGATAATCGTGAAAAAGTGGTTTTCCACCCCTATAATCCAAGATGGCGGCGCGAGCGGCAACCCCTCGAGGTCGAAAATTCAGGGATTCAATAAGACACCTAGTACAACAATCCTGCCAAATATAAACTTTCCTATACCTTTTGCAAGGTGGACCCATTTTTTCTGCTCCATTGACTGGCCTACTGCCTAACGATGACTAAAACGTGATGTTAACAGTTACAATTTACAGTTTTATTACAAGGTTTCAATGTACACAAGGCACACATACACACAGAGGCTTGTATGAATAAGCACACAAAACACAATTATAAATATAAAGCAAGGCATACAGAAAAAGATACTGCTCACTGACCAATGTAGTGTCTGATTCCAAATTCAATCACTCATGTTTCAGATATGAAAACTGAACAATCCATTAGTCTTTTTTTATAATGTAGTTTGTCAAACCATTAACAAACAAGAAAAATTATTAAATGGGTGACTGCCAGCTTATCGTAAATGTCTACACACACAACTCCGGTGTACGTACGCGTGAGTTATAAAGAAAAATAGAAAAAATAATAGATATAGATAGTCATTAAATAGATATAGTCATTAAAAAAATACACATCGACTCAAAGCAAAATGCCACGTTTAAGCGGGTTTTCTTGTGTAGTTTCCTTTACGTATGTTATGACTTAAATTACTGATAATGTGTCAACCAATAGAGAAAATGGTATGTCAGTTAATAAGTTAAGTTCCATGAGGCTATGTCACATTCGACTTATGCAAAATTTTCTGGAACATAACCCTTCAACTGTGTGAGTGTGCGCGTGCATGCACATGCAAAGATATGAAACTATTTTTTGGTCACACAAATAAAAACTCCCAAAACATCAAAATCTGTATTCCTAGATGTAAAAGATTAATTAATCAATTTATAGGTTAAAAGGGGTGTATGATAGTACAAACTACTCATAATATTTTTTATTCATACGTATATAAACACTGAAATTTATATCCAATGTTTAAATTCTGTTAAAATTAAAAGTATGAGTTTTAATTTAAAATTAATCAGAGCAAATGCTTGAATTTAAAATTAACCAGAGCACCTTATGTCACAAATTGCTGGTCTTTGCTCTACTTCTATTTATGAGTTGGTCTAAATCAAAATTCGATTTCATGAAATAGTAAAGAAAATTTAACTATAGCAGTTCAACAGCTATAGCAATAAATAGCAATTCAATCACACAACCTTGACATTGAACACTGAAAGTGCTACTCTGTGGCACAACTGAAAGTGATCTGTGTGAATGCCCCATGTCACAAAGTGTCGTCACTAGTGGCGGGAATCGGCTTCTACCTGCCACAGTCGCTTCCCACTAATGCTTGTGTGGAAGGGTACAATTTAAAACACATGAGCATGACTGCGTTGCGCCACAGAGTGGTCCGTGTGTAAGGAGCCTTAAAGATATGAATGAAATCCTTCTGAGATGAAGTGGAGGAAAATAAAGACACATTGCATTACAGAACACCATACCTTAACTAATTTATTACAAGGCAGATCTGACAACCCATTCAGTTCAGTTAGTTCAATTTATTAGGAAAATTTTCTCCAAACATGTTGAAGAAATATTTTTAAAAATTGGGAAGCAAATTCACGATATATTTCACGATAATATTGAGCCTTTTATACTATAACTGACAAGCAGCAGACGTTCTTTAAAAATCAACAGCAAATCTGAAATGGGAAACATAAAGTCTGTTGTTATCAAGTTCCAGTCACTGAAAGTGCAGTAGAGGAGATGCAACCTTATTCACGAGATGACAACTATGTATAAATTTTTATTCTTTCCTACACATCCACTTATCCAAACCAAAATCAACTGAATTAACACACAGAACAAAGAAAACTCTAATATACAGTTATTTTTCAGTCGTGCCTGTGATTTGCTAAATATAATTTACTTCCAATACTCTGTGTATGTTCATAGTAAGTTTTTTCAAGCTTTCTTTTGTGTATAAAGTCTTGGTTGGGGAAGAAAGTAATATATATTTTCAACTTCTTTGTACAAACCTCAAACTTGAAAACATTTCAAAACCTGCAGTCTAATCACTATAAAACATTAACAGGTTGTAGCTAATTAAAAAACTTGATTATTGTGACATTCAAATAGTCAAACTATTTGAACTGACTAATCAAAATAGTTGTGATTTGAGACCCAAATAATATGACTATATAAATTCATTCATCCTAAAATTCAAAAATAAGCATAAATGCATTACTGCAAATACTGCCACTGATGTTTTAAAACACACACAGTTGTTTCACTAATCACATGGCTATTTATTATACATTCTTGTCAACTAATTTAAAATAATCTGAAAAATAAAAAAAAAAAAACAAATATTCTTTCCTGTTCTACCCTACCTTTATTTTGGTAGTCAACTCTTTAAGTGACTTAGCTTTCTCATAGAAGCCATGCAACTTAAATTTCTGCACAAGACTATCTACAGATCGTTGAATAAGTGTTTTATCCACCATTTGATAGCGATAGTCATCCAGCAAGTTTGGAAGGGCATATTTCTCACATTGTTCCAGACGTACATCACCATCCTGCAAACAACAGTGTTTAACAGTGTTGCTAAATTATTGTCATATACGTTTCCACATAAATTAATTTCTAATTATTAAAAAGAAGAAATATAGCTTACACAAAAACATTAAAATATGAATATTGTAACTGTACCTGTTACAAATAAATGTTCTTCGTATGGTACAAAGAAAAAATAAAAAAAAAATTTTTATTTAAAAAAAAAAATTGTTTGTTCAAAAAAAATTTTATGTTTGTTTGTTATTGTAGTAATTGATAAATAATGCTGGTTCTGTGTTTTGTTTAAAATTTTAAAATTCTGTAAGTTTCTTTTGGTTAATTTTACACTTCTGGTAGATCTTAACTAAATCTGGAGTTAATCAGATTATCTTCTTGCTGTAATCGATTAGTGATTTTCAGCGCTGCTCCAGTATATCTCTTTCCGTCAAGATTTATCGTCTTCCAGTAAGTCCTGTAGTTAATTAAATTCTTAATTTAAAATGTGAAATAATTATGAAGTCCAGATCATTGAAATAATTTGATTTATTAATAATAGTTCTTTAAAATCGATGCTGAGCAAATAGTCGACTCTTTCACAGGGATATCGATTTGCGATTACAGGTTATTTTTATATAAAATATTGAAAAAGGTTCTTATAACGATTATATTTATAGTCAGAGAAGGGTAGGCCTAGAAAGTATAACATGTACAAAGATATAAGTCTTAATAAGTAAAAATGACAATCTGTTAATAATATATAATGTTTTGTAGTATACAATTTATACCCAATAGGTGTCTAGATGTTCTCGTGCTGGTTGGTAATTTTCATCACGGGAAATTCACAATGGCGGCTAGCTGAATTGATGAGGTTAACGCACAAATGGTCGCTGGAAATTCTAACAATAAATTCACCTTTACAACTGTTTTATGGATCTCCGTAATAGTGTATACTGTCTATTATGTTGTTCGAGGTATCCTGGATAAGTGTTCAGTGTTCACTGGTGTTAATTGTTTTATTTTATATGTATTCTGTGTTTGCTGGTTGTCATGAAAAATCGAAAAGTTGTTACGGAGTGAATTATTAATGTTAGGTTGTTTTAACGGTTTCATTCACTGGTATTGTGTAGTGTATTGTTTGTTTTCACTATTGTAGTATAGTATTTCACTGATATAAAGTCAAAAAGTGTCAATTTAGGTAACTCTCGTTTTTCACTGATTTTCAACGTTTACTCCATTACAATCCGTTGTACGATTTTAGAACACGATTGAGGATCAACCGTTCCGTTTGAATGTTAACCAAGAACTAATTTACTTCCTTCGTCTTAGGAAATATCTTGCCAAGTTAATATTGGAAAAGTATTGTTAAAATAATTTTCATTTCCTATGTACATAATTATATGGTACATTATATATGGAATATTTTTAGTTTATTGTTCGCTTTCATGAACTATTAACCACATAATTGGTTTATTAATCTCATTCTGTTTAATTTAATATGTCATAGTCCATATTTGTTGAGATTTTTGTTAAAATTACCATATTTCTGTCTTTTTGGAAATCTAGGCCAAAAACCTGTTTCCGTTCTTGTACACAATTCCTGCCATTTTAGGTGTTCTAAATGAAATTATAATAAATTTCAGATGGTCACAAATCTTTCGCTTTCTTAACTCTTATAAATTTAACATTTGAACTGTCTTTTAGTGATAATTTATTAATTTACTATTCCTCCTCTGAAACAGTTATTTTTTAACATTTTGAAAATTTTTAATAATTTAAGACATTTTTCTATATTACTCTTTTAAATCATAGGATCATTTACAGTAGTTAGGTATTGATCCACCTTACATAAATCTTGTTAGTTTACATGGTTCCTTGGTGAATTAACTATAGGGGTACCACAGACAAAAAAAAAGTTCCAGTGCGCATGCGCTGGCTTGGCGGAGAAGGCTGTCACCCCCACCATGTCCATCAACAACGCTGACAGCTGTGCTGTTAGTTGTCTAAGCGGTCAGTGTGTTATTCAGTTAGATGCGTATGCATATTTACGAATAAATTGCTATTTGTTTTCCTTTATACGATCTCTTTACGTTTTCGTTTAATTTAATTGTATATATACGATTTATATTTAGTTTTCGTTTAGTATTTTATTATAATCATTAGAACTAACAGTGTGTTGTGTATTTTAGTTTATACTGACTAATTACCAACGAATTACCATTCGTTGTATTGTTACCGTAGCGTGTTATTTTTTTTTTTTATAAATGGCATCGCATCGAATAGTAAACTAGCTTCTGGGAGACCTCTAACAAGTCAAGCCAGAGAAATTGTTTTCAACGTGGCAGAATATTTAAGAAAACAAAAAAAGGAATACAAATTAAATTATAATATTGCCACCAGTACAAGTGAAGCAACAGGAGTCTCTCAGGCTACTGTCTACAATATTTTAAAAGAAGTCAAGAAATCGTCAGCTTCTGGTTGTGAAAAAAATCTGTTTTCTACGCCAAAAGGAAAATCGCAGGCTCATAAAAAAAGATTGAAGTGGACTCCTTCACAGATAGTGCAATAAGGAGAAAGGTGCACGAATTTTATGCAGTGAAAAAAGTCTCACCCTCAAAAAAGAGTTTACTGCAATCTCTAAAGGAAGATGATGTCATTCAATGTGAACGAGAATATTTGAGGCAACGACTTAAAAAATTAGGATTTAAATGGACTCGCTGTCAATCCAAAAGAAGGCTCCTAATAGAAAAAAGTGATATCGTTGCTTGGAGAATTCGCTATCTAAGTGACATAAATAAATACAGACGAGAGGGTAAAAATATTGTTTACATTGATGAGACATATGTTCAGGCATCACATTCAGTATCTTCGTGTTGGCAATCTTCTGAAGAGGTCGGGATAACAACGAAAATTGGGAAAGGTAATAAGACTTATTATAGTTCACGGTGGGGGAGAGGCTGGTTTTGTTAACAATGCTCTGTTAATATTTAAGTCTTCGTCGACATCTGGAGACTACCACAGCTCTATGAATTTTAATAACTTCGGTAAGTGGCTATCAGAAAAATTACTACCTAATCTCCCAAACAGGTCTGTAATAGTGATGGACAATGCCAAGTATCATTGTGTAGGAAAAGATAAAAGGCCGACCTCGGGTTCACTAAAACAACAAATAATTGACTGGCTTGTGAATCATGGTGTTGCAATAGATTTTACATTAACGAAATCTCAGCTGCTGGAGAAAGTGAACTCAGTTAACTGTGAAAAAACATTTATTGTCGACGAAATAAATCGTGCAAAAGGACATATTCCACTTCGTCTGCCACCTTACCATCCCGATCTGAATCCTATAGAACTTGTCTGGGGAGATATTAAAGGAGAACTTGCACGTAATTTTAGTGGATTATCTTTAGATGAAAAGAAAAATGGTTGCGAAAAAATAGTTGATAATTTTACAATTGAAAAGTGGAAAAAGTGTTGTGAACATACAAAAAAAAATTGAAGAACAGTACTGGATTACGGATCATATTATGGACGAAGAAGTGGACAAATTAATTATTTCTGTGGGAGAAGATTCAGATTCAAGTACAAGTGAAGATTCAGAAGATGAATAGGTAAGGAAAATTAACACTATAAATATTTATTATTTTTATTATTAATAATTAATTATAATAATTAACATTATTTATTGTTAAAAATGTTTAATAACATTACTTTTACTACAGCGGTTGGCATCTCGATTTACACAGGCGGTTGCTTTATGTAGCATAAGAAATGTTTTTAAAGCATGCCTTTCACAAATGTTGGGGTTAGGTTCTGCAGATATTATTTTTATATATTAAGTAGAGTTCTGCTCTACTCAAATTAAGTAGAGTCTATACAAATTTAAGGATTTTAGAATTTGTTTATTGTGAATTTTAAAGAAACGTGCATGATTATTTTATGATCTGTTACGTTGAATAGTCTGTTACAAATTAATACCATGCGTACGTTTTCGCACACGAAGAACAACTCGTTGCCGGTATTTAAATAATACGTGTAAACTACTGCAGTAATAAGTGTGACTGACGACAATGGAGGGGGTAACGTTCCCCCTTCGTTGTGACACTGTTGTGGCAGCAGTCCCCACTCCAACTATTTTTTGTCTCTGGTCTAGCTATAGTTTATATTTATTTTTGTGAATTCATTATTTGGCCTAGAGTTTAGTATTTTACATATATGTTTTTTTCAAATAAAGTTAATTTTACACCTCCTCTGACTCTTAAAAGTTAACATCACAAGAAATAAAATTGTTTACATAATTATTGATATGTGCAGCATTTAATTCATGCTACAGTTACAAAAAATAATATTTGACATTAGTTAGCAGTCTTCAAAGTTAGACATGTTTGCTGGAACTATTTTGAACATATATTTTAAAACTTTTTATAAATTAATGCAGCATCCATACCTAAACATTTTAATTTGTAGGCATGCTGTTATATAACTAAAACATCTTACTCTAAATAGAGACCTTATTCTATAGGAACTCTTTTTAAAATGGAGTTCATGGCTTTGAACATTATTAGCCATTTAATTTCTTAACTTTATCAAAACTTAATCTATTTTCAGTCCTTTCTGATTATATTATATTATTATCTAAAATCCCCTTGTACAGTAAACATTTCCCCACATACTTTCTTTATTATTGGCATTACCATGAATGTCTTGAGATAAAGTGACCTTATTTATGAAATATTGGAAATGTTTTTTCATTTTAATATTTCATTACCTGTTAATTATAAAATATAAAAGTTATTTTATAGCACCTTGTTTACGTTATAGTTACACTACAACTTGAAGTTTATTACATTTAAAAACACTTCCACTGGTACACATTCACTGTTGGTTCTGACTTATATTTGAGTTTTATTATTCTCAGACCAGACCTTTAGTCATAATGGACTGTGAAGATTTGTTTATTTTACCATATAATAACTTTAGTTTGTGCACTTCTTATCATACTACTCTTGTCTATTATATACTTTTGTCTATAATTATTTACAATTTCATAAGGTTTTGGGGTGTTATACTTTCTTTAATGGTATTAACATTTGGTTTGGGGTTAATGGTAGTTAATAATAGGTTTTTATTGTGGTTCTTCCATACTATATATCTTCCTTTCTTCTCTTCTTCCTTCTTTGGTTTCTTCTTGGGTAAACCAAGGTACTTTGTTTTATTTTGTCCGATGGTTGGTTCGGGGTATCTTCTTTATCACCTGATACTGGCTTTACTCTTCTTTCTTGATTTCGAGATATCTTGTTTATCACCTGATACTGGCTTTACTCTTCTTTCTTCTTGTGTTTGGGGTATTTTGTTTATCACCTGCTCCTAATCTTTACTCTTCTTTCTTCTTCTGTTTGGGGTATTATATTTATCACCTGCTCCTAATCTCCTTGGTAATCTCCTGATTTGTTAATATGAGTTTTCCTTTAATTTATTTTCTTTGAATTTTATGGTTGCATTTTTATTACTTAATTATTGTTTTTCTTTTATGTGGTGTTTTCCTTTGAAGTGTAATTGAATTTCATTTGACATTCTTTGAGTATATGTAATTTAATTATTTTTATGATCTTAATTCAATTAATTATTAGTGGATTATCTGTCACGCTACAATATTGGCCTTTTTTTATGAAATAGGATGAGGCAAACTTTATTCACAACATTTAAGTTTTCTGTAGAAACATCCTTTGTGTCTGGCATGTGCTGAAATTGTCACTAGTGTATATGCAATACAACTCAAATCTTTAACAACACAATTTCACTGAGGCTCATCAACAGAATAAAGTTACAATCAGATGGCCCAAAGTTAGAGTTTCTTCTTGTAAAGTATATAAATATTAAATACAATCTTCAGAGTATTAAGATTTATTTACGCTTCAAACTGTTCGTTAATGACTTAGTACTGATTGTGTACATAGTTTTCACTGTAAAAGTACAGGATAAGCATAAAGTGTTTCACACATTTCAAAAATTTATTATACACAAAAATATTCAGATTAACATGGCATTGACATCATTGACAAGAGTAACTCTTCAAGTATGTTTACTCACTCAGTATAATCAGTGCATAGCAACGTAGTTACTAACCAAAATCAACATGTAAACAAACAAGTTTTCAACTAGTAGTAGCAAAACTGGTTCTATGATAAAGAAAGCCCAATATGTTTTGTAGTATCACGAAATAAAGTCCCCAATTTCAGTTAAATGAAAATTTAGAAATGTGTATAGAACAGATCCTCCAGATATTACATCAAAAAGTGGTATGTAAACTTTTAACAGAATGATAGTGCTGGTGACTTGAAAAGAAGTGCTAGGCTTAGTGTATGTGATGATGCTGTTAAATATCAGTCCCCATATATCAATTCATCGCACTTCAAAAGAACTAAGAATTCCTCCGACAGAGTAATTTACATACATGGCTTAGTGTTGACATTGCACCAATGTCCACAAAAAAAAGAGACAGACAGACAGAGAATTGTTCCCTTTATTAACAAAATTTGAGAGATTGATGAGTGTTTTCTTATAATACGAGTTATAAGGTTAATGAAGTGATCATACAGTTTACGTCTAATATCAGTCAAAAAAATATAGGTGATGGTTTGATTATGGAATTTTAGTTATGAGAAAATGAATATACAAATTACTAAAATATGTTTCATGAGTTCAGATGAGTTAAATTAAATTATAAGATAGAAGAAAACAAATATCAATTATTGCATAATAATAAGAAAGTCATATAATACCATGATAAAATATAGTATATATATATATATACATATATATATGTATATATACATTATATTAAATGTATATATATATATATTGTGACGGTAGCGATATGCGAACATCTGCTCTCCGTTACCAGCGGCCGAGACGTGACCAACTACGTGCTCGGAGCGAGCCAATCCGGCATCAGCAGCCGCCGAGACGTGACCAACTTCGTGTTCAGAGCTAGCCAATCAGCGATGCCGGTTAGTTAATAAAACCCGGGCCGGCAGAAAATTTTACGCACTCTTCATCGCCACGCCATCGAACGCACTTCATCTCCTCTCCTCTCTCGGACGACATCGGGGCGGAGTCAGCCGGAAGGAACAGCCGAAGAATAGAACCGCCGCCGTTCTTGCGTCTTCGCACTCCCGTTCCGCGCCAGCGATGGATTTCGCTGGGCCGGCAGCCGACTCTACAACCGGTGCCGAAAGAAGAGGAGGACTGCAGTACGCCACGATCAGCGGGCGCAGCCGCCGAACATCTCAGCGCGGCACGACCAACATCACCGTTCTCGCCACTCGGTCCTTTTTAGGGCCACCAAAAACGATAGTGTGTACGATTGGCGCCAGTTGTCATGCGGCAAGCCTTTTGTCCGGTGACAAGTGGCGCCCAACGTGGGGCGACGATCATCTTGCGGATGCAAGATCCAGCCACGCCAGCGAGCTACCAGCCGGCACACCAATCAACATGGCGCCCAACAGACACCTCTACAACATCCGGAGAAGAGCAGTAGGCTGGGTACCGGAGAGCATTCAAGACCCGGGGGAGTTGTGACGGTAGCGATATGCGAACATCTGCTCTCCGTTACCAGCGGCCGAGACGTGACCAACTACGTGCTCGGAGCGAGCCAATCCGGCATCAGCAGCCGCCGAGACGTGACCAACTTCGTGTTCAGAGCTAGCCAATCAGCGATGCCGGTTAGTTAATAAAACCCGGGCCGGCAGAAAATTTTACGCACTCTTCATCGCCACGCCATCGAACGCACTTCATCTCCTCTCCTCTCTCGGACGACATCGGGGCGGAGTCAGCCGGAAGGAACAGCCGAAGAATAGAACCGCCGCCGTTCTTGCGTCTTCGCACTCCCGTTCCGCGCCAGCGATGGATTTCGCTGGGCCGGCAGCCGACTCTACAACCGGTGCCGAAAGAAGAGGAGGACTGCAGTACGCCACGATCAGCGGGCGCAGCCGCCGAACATCTCAGCGCGGCACGACCAACATCACCGTTCTCGCCACTCGGTCCTTTTTAGGGCCACCAAAAACGATAGTGTGTACGATTGGCGCCAGTTGTCATGCGGCAAGCCTTTTGTCCGGTGACAATATATATATTACATTTAATATTTATAATTAAATTTACCTCAAGATGTTATTTTTTTCCTTTTTTGGAACATGTTTCGGGTACTATCTTGTACCCATCCCCAGCCTTCCATTTTTTTTTTGTCTGGCTGAGGATGGGTACAAGATAGTACCCGAAACATGTTCCAAAAAACGAAAAAAATTATAAATATTAAATGTATTATATACATCAAGAAACGGACTGTAGCAGAAAGTGACTAAAATATATATATATATATATATATATATATATTACTTATAACTAAATTACCTCAAGATATACTTTTTTCCTTTAGGAACATGTTTCGGGAGATCTTGTTCTCCCATCTTCAGCCTTCGCCATCTTGTTTCTGGTGAAGTATTTGTGTGTTGGCTTCTGGATGTTATTAAGGTAGTTTGTTGGTCTTTGGTCCTTCAAAGTTGCATTATTGTGTGTGGTTGTGGTATCTGTTTTTGTATTTTGTGTATTTTCGATGTTGAGTGCTTTGAATATTGTGTCATGTTTTGTATTGATTTGTATTTGTTCTGGTATTAATTTGTTTTGTGTTTTATGTTTGTAAATCTGTAAATTTTCCCAAATGTTCATTATGGTGCCTTTGTGTGGTATATGTTTTATTAGTGTTACATTGGTTATGTCTGGGAATTCATGTCCTGTGTTTATTGCATGTGTGGCTAAATTGGATTTATATATATTTGGTTTTTTGTATGCATTTAGGTGTTCAAAATAACGTTTTTTCAGCTGTTTTTTTGTTTGTCCTATTTAACATTTATTGCAATCTTGGCATTCAATTTTGTATATACCGTTGGTTGTTGTATTATCTTTGTTGTGTGAGCTATTTAGATTTTGTAATTTATTTTTATTAGTTTTTTATGCTATTTTTATATCTGTGTTTTTAAATAGTTTTGTTAGTTTTGTCATTTTATTATTTATATATGTGAATGTGGCCCATTTTTTGTTGTTGTTATTATTTATGTGTTGTTCAGTTTGATTAATTCTTAATTGTTCAGTTTTTATTTTGTATTTGATTTTATTTTCTATTTTGATCATAGTATTTTTATTGTATCCATTTGCATAACCAATTTGGTATATTATATTTCTTTCTTTGTCAGTTTCCTGTTTGTTTAGGGGTATTTTGTACATTCTGTTAAATAACGAATAAAATGCTGCCATTTTATGTTGTGGTGGGTGGTCAGAATGGTTAGGTATAATGATGTTAGTGGAAGTTGGTTTTCTATATACAGTAGAGTCTCGGTTATCCGCCCTTCGATTATCCGCCGTTCCGTGTTATCCGCCGCCCAAGCGGCGTAAAAAAACGTAAACGTAAAAAATATTTTCTTTAATTACTGCAACGAAAATAGTGTGCCAATAGTTTGCGGGTGTGAGTGTACGTGCTCTCTTTGTGATTGCTCCTGACTGTACCGCAGGAATTTGGCCTACTGCCCATCGCCTATTATAGCCTAGCTGTGACTCATGTGTCATTCACCCCACCCCACCCCCAACATCCAACGCTATCGCTCACATGCTCATCGCTTAGTAGACTGCAGTTTCTTGTTGTGTGCTGTAGTCAGCAGTGAGGCTATTTTTACGCGGTGTGTCCGTGAGTGACTAGTGCAGTTTTGGTGAAAGTGTCGTAGTGTATTCTTGTTAACAGTGTTGTGATTATGGCTACGAAAAGGAAGAAAATTGTTTTATCAATAAAAGACAAGCTTGAGGCATTAAAAAGACTGGATAAAGGGGAAACGCTGCAGAAGGTGGCTGATCAATACGGCGTCGGTCATCGCACAGTTGGAGATTGGAAGAAGAGACGATTAGAATTAGAAAAATGGTGTTCCTCACGAGTTACTGAGACTGCTTTTAAAGATAGAAAAACTATGAAAAATAGTGATTATGAAAAAGTTAGCGAAGCGTTGTACATTTGGTTTACACAGTTCAGGGAGAAAGGGGTGCCTATTTCGGAACCTATCTTAAAAGAAAAGGCGTTGCAGTTTCAAAAAGAATTTAACGAAGGTGATGCAGATTTTACAGCAAGCGTTGGTTGGCTTGATAGATGGAAGAAGCGTTATGGAATTAGTCAGTTGAATATTTGCGGTGAGAAACTGTCATCAAACTTTCAAGAAATGGAGCAGTTTAAGAAAAAAATTCAAGACTTTGTTGAAACTGAAAGCTTAACAGGGGAGATCAAGTATTTAATTGTGATGAAACAGGCCTTAATTTCAAAATGTTACCGAGTAAGAGCCTTGCAGCTAGAACTGAAGCTGCAGCCCCTGGCTATAAACGTAGTAAAGAGAGAGTGACTATTTTAGCATGTAGTAATGCCACAGCAAACCATAAAATGGACCTGGTAATGATTGGAAAGTCCAAAAACCCTAGGGCTTTTAAAACCATTTCAAAACATGCTCTTCCAGTAAAATATTTCAATCAAAAAAGTGCATGGATGACTAGTGAAATTTTTAAGCAATGGTTTTTTAAAGAGTTTGTTCCTTCTACAGAGAAGTTTTTAAAAGACAACAACCTACCCAGAAACACAGTTTTACTGCTAGACAATGCCCCAACTCACCCTGATCCAGACGAACTTAGAGATGGGGACATAAAGGCTATGTTTTTGCCACCAAATGTGACTGCCATTTGTCAGCCTATGGACCAGGGTGTTTTGGAAACACTTAAACGAAACTATCGAAGAAAGCTTCTGTCAACAGTCATACAAGAAATTGAAGATGGGCAAAACTTGATTAAGAAGTTGAAAAGTATAAATTTGAAGGATGTCGCTTATTGGGTCGCAAGGGCCTGGGCCGACGTCGGGGCACAAACAATTGCGAAGTCGTGGCATAAGCTGTTGGGCGAGGACGAAAATATGGCTGAAAGCATGCTGGATGAACTTCATGAAAGTATTTTGCCCTTGGTGCAACGTATCCCTGGATGTGAGGATGCATCGTTGGATAAAATAAGGAATTGGCTTTCAGGAGACGACCAATATGCAATAACTGACGAAGAAATTGTAACACTTGTTAATAGCGATGATGTTGTTGAAGATCAAGACTCTGAAACTGTTGAGCCCCGAAAGATCACACACAAAGAAGGGGTTAAAGCTCTTGAAGCAGGAAGCCAGGGTTGTCGACATAATGATGCTCCAAATATGGCGAGACTTGGCAGCAAAGAAGCGGGACTCATCAGGGAGGCAGTCGAAGATCACAAATTTTTTTCACTCATCATGAACTGAACTCTCACTTCCAACATTTCTGACGGTGTAAGTCAATTTTATTACGTACACATTAGTCTGATTCTATATTTATTTTTAGTAAATTTTTCTTGTTAAAATTTACTGAATTCTTAAACTTGAAGCGTGAAGTACTAAAGTAGGCGTAATTGTTTTCTCTTTTTTTGTAAGTGTATAACTTTAATATTGTTGCTTGTTCACTAAAATGTTTTACTATAATTTTGTAATATAATTGTACAGTATTGTATTGTTTTCTCTATTGATTTGTTGTAAAACGTGATGTTTATTAATTACATTTACAAAATTACAACGTAATTTTATGATAAATTTGCGTTTTATTTAACTCTCCCTATTATCCGCCATTCCAGCTTATCCGCCCTTCCGCCAGCCCGTTTATGGCGGATAACCGGGACTCTACTGTATTGCATATTGTATGTGTTTGTTGTATCTTGTGATGGTTATGTCTAAATAGTTGATTTTGTTATGTTTTTCTTTTTCTTCTGTGAATTGTATTTTGGGATGTATGTTATTGATTTGTTTCAGTATGTTCGCTGCATTTGTGTTTTTGTTATTTGATACATATAGTCCATCATCTACATATCTTATCCATATGCCATCTGGGTCATGTGTTTTTATGATATTTTGTATTTTGGTGTCTATGTGTTGTAGGAATATTTCTGCTATTATGCTTGATAATGGTGATCCCATTGCTAAACCTTCTTTCTGTTGATAAATTTTGCTATTAAATTCAAAGTAATTTTGTTTTAGTATTAGTTGGAGACTATTTTTTATTTCGGTTATATATTCTTTGTTTTCATTTTGTTCTATAAGTTTGTTTATTATTATGTCAATTGTTTCTTCTACTGGGATATTAGTGTACATGTTTGTTATGTCATATGATGTGAAAAATGTATTTTCATTTATATTTATTATTTTTAGTTTGTCTATTAATTCGTATGTATATTTTATGTTATGATGGTTATTTGTTAGATGGTTATTTTTTAGTTTTTGTGCTATTATTCTTGCTATTTCGTATGTAGGAGCTTTTTTGAAATTGATTAATGGACGTATTGGGTTGTTTAATTTGTGTATTTTTATTAGGCTGTTCATTTTAGGTGGTTCTGGATTATTGTTTATATATATGTCTATGTTTTTATTGTTGAAAATGTTTTTATTTGTTTTTATTAGTTTTATTGTTTGTTTAAGATAGTTTTCTGTTGAGTTTTTATCTAGTTGTACGCATTTATTATTGTTGATGAAGTCTTCGGTTTTTTTGATGTAGTCTGTTTTATCAATGATTACTGTTGCTTGACTTTTGTCTGCTTTAGTTATTATTAAATTATTGTTCTTTACTTTATTTTTAATTTCTTTTATTGTTTTATTGTTTTTCTTTTGTTTATCTTTGTTTTTCATTTCGCTAGTGATTATTTTTTTAATTATACGTGTTGCTTCTGTTCTTTTTTCTTCTTGTATATTGTCTTTTATTAGGTTAATGGCAAATTCTGTTTCTACTATTAAATTTTCTAGATTTTTGTTTGCATTTTGGGTTATGTTAGTTTTTGACATATTGTTTAAATATTCTGTTTCTTTTTTGTTAAATTCTGTATTGCTGAGGTTAATGGTTCGAGGGTAAAATGTGTTTATTTTTGTTTTTTTGTTCTTGATTTTTGTTTTGTTGTTTTAATGTGTTAAGTTCTTTGTTGATTGTATAAGTCTTTTTGTTTTTTTCAAATCTTATTTTATTTTCTATGTTATTGTATTTATTATTCCAAGTGATTGGATGTAATAAACTTGTTAGCTCTAAGTGTAGTTTGTATATGTCTAGTGTTATGCTATTTTTCTTACTGTATAATTGATTAATTTCGTTTTGTATCCATAGCCTTTGTGCTTGTTTTATAGTTTTTTGTGCAGTCATATTTTTGTTGTTTGTGTTTATGTTGATGTATTTTGTGTTAATTTATGTTTTTGGCATTGTCTATTGAAGTATATGTTTATGTTTGTGTTCATTAGTTGTTTTTTTCGTGTTTGAAATTTGTTTAACAATTTGGTAATGTGGTTATATGGAATTGTGGTTATGTTGTTTGTGTACATGTTAATGTATATTTTAGAAAGTGATTGAAATATATATATATATATTGCAACAGATCAAATTTTATTATACTAATAAGGATATAGTGAGTGTGTAAAAATCACAAACAAGTCTATTATGGAGGAGATGAAAAATTACTTATTATACACACAAATAAAGTTTTTAAAGAGGTATATTGTATTATAAAATGTCATGTATTGTAATTTGCAATAATACCATAGTTTATAATGTTCAATAATATATCGGTTTTACTTGGTTGAGGCTACGACCTCAGTACGTGCAATCCTTCACTTCCTACCGCAGCTCCCATCCTGGCGTCCTCTTCGTCCAGCCTCCTCTTCGTCTTGTCGTCCTTTTCTCCAATAGGTTAAACACACAATGCTTATTATTTTCCCTAGAATAGTTTATTATTAACCCTTAATTGCCCGGGTAGGCGAATAGAGTACGCCAGCCGCGCAAGTTTTGCTGTAAATGAAAACCTACCAATCATCGAGGCACAGGCCCCTCAGTACCCTCCTACCATCTCCCTCCGAGCATAATGATCCATTTGAATTTCACCAGTCTGTTATCGCAAGCCGAAGTAGTGACGTCTTTTACTTGCCGGTCGGTTTGGCGTACTCCGTACGCCGCCCCTCCAACTATGTCGTGGAATGAAATTGTGCGGCCCGAAGATTTCGAACGTGTTTTACGTGAACTGTCGGATGAAGAGAAGCAAAATTCAGGCGTTGACACTGACATTCAATCATCTGATATTGACGAACGTGAGATTATCGAACAGAGTGACCACAATAGTGATTCCGAAATAGATGGTGATCTTCCTCAAC
This sequence comes from Magicicada septendecula, assembly GCA_034769895.1. Taxonomy (NCBI): domain Eukaryota; kingdom Metazoa; phylum Arthropoda; class Insecta; order Hemiptera; family Cicadidae; genus Magicicada; species Magicicada septendecula. The sequence goes on along the minus strand of CM068370.1, from coordinate 205,213,201 downwards.
CACTTCCAAGGACTTCTGACGACGAGGTGAGTGATACCGATGACGATTTTTTTACAAAAACTATTTACAAAAAGAAGAAAGTAAGAGGAAGGGTCGTAAAGGAAATCAGTGAAATTTATAAATGGAAGAAGGGCCCTATAAAAAGTAAATTTTCGCGTACGCCTAGTAAAAATATTGTGAAACAAGTACTTCCGGCTTCCAAAGACTGTGCCGACGTGAAAGACGAAATTTCCGCTTTCTTGAAGATTATAAACTTAGACATGATTGATTCTCTAGTGAAATACACTAACATGTACGTACAGCGTAACAGAACAATGGAGGACCCTAAGAAAATCTCAAAAAATAGCGCAAAGAACACAAGCAGATCAGAAATAATGGCTGTCATTGGGATTTTATTCTTATTAGGATACAAAAAAATGTCTAAAATACATCTTGACGAAGCATGGGCTTGGGATGGCACTGGCATTGAAATATTGCAAGGGGTGATGAGGCTGAAACGATTCAGATACCTTCTAGCTTCCATAAGATTCGATGACACATCCACAAGACTTACTCGAAAAACAGCCGATAAGTTAGCCGCAATACGGGAGTTTTACGACTCTTTCAATGACAACTGTGATAAATTTTATTCACCTGGGGATCAACTGACAGATGATGAAAAGTTAGAGCCATTTCGTGGCATGTGCTCTTTCATTCAATACATTCCTAATAAGCCGGCCAAGTATGGCCTAAAAATATTTGCAGTTGTTGATTCACGAACTTTTTATTGCTTGAAATTGGAAATGTACTGTGGCACTCAACCTCCTGGACCGTATGAAGCTTCGAATGCGAGCTTGGATATCGTCAATAGGCTGATTAGCCGCTATAAAGGTTCTAACAGAAACCTGACTACCGATAACTGGTACACTAGTTATCCTTTAGCCAAATCTCTCCTTGCCAGTGGTATTACCCTCGTGGGTACACTAAAAAAGAACAAAAAAGAAATCCCTTTTCAATTACAGCCAACGAAAACAAGAGAAGTTGGAACTTCAATTTTTTGTTTTCAAAAAGATGTCACGATGGTTTCTTACATGACCAAAAAAAATAAATGTGTAATTCTTCTCAGCACCGCGCACGACGATGATAAAATTGATTCAGAGACACTAAAACCAAAAATAATCATGGACTATAATAAGTTCAAAGGTGGAGTGGATGTAGTAGACCAACTCGGTGGCAACTACACCGTAGCCCGTAAAACAAAGAGATGGACGATGGCAACTTTTGTTGCGCTTCAAAACGTGGCAGGCATAAATGCACAAATCCTTTTGAATTTCTCTGAACCCAGTGCTTCTCCCAAGTTTAGAAGAATATTTTTGAAAAACTTAGCGACGTCTCTTATGAAGCCACACCTTCAAGATCGTGCAAACTTACGAAGCCTACCTGTGCATTCAAAAGCAATAATTCGTAGAGTGCTTTCTTCGGACGGAATAAACGAGGAGCAGGAAATACAACCACCCGCAAAAAAGGGAAAAGGACGATCCACTTCATGCGGAAGAGCAAAAAACAACTACACTACAATTAGTTGCTCAGAATGTTCTGCTTTTACATGCAAAACTCATTTGGCGAAAACAGTTTATCTCTGCGGAACATGTGCCAATAAAAATGAACTGGATGACGAAGATTAAGTTTTTGACAATAATTACTGAAAACGTTGTTTGTGCTTTTGTTTTTATTTTTGAAATGTTGTTTGAAACTTTTTGTAAGAAAAAAAAAATATATATATATATGTGTGTGTGTGTAGGACAGCCATTTCCTCTTTCATATTTCGTTTCAATAAACGCATATAATTACCCGCATGTTTTTTTTTTATTATTTCGCTTTTTCAATGTTATCACGTTCACTTCGTTGTGCAAAAAAAAACATGTTCTCTTGGTAGTGTTCTGTTTGTTGCGGCTTATCTCAACGGCTTAGCTCATTTGTTTACAAACGATAATTACAATTGTGTTTATAATCAAGATAATAACATTGAAGGACAAAGAAATAATATTATGAAACGAAAAACGTTCTAGAGCAGAGAAAAATAAATTGTTTTATTTTCTGGAGCTGAATTACTTGGAATTGTTATCAAAATGACACACGGTGTGTCATTCACAGTCAACGTGTTAAAAAATTACAAGCAGTTGATGATAATTTGGTGGGACAGACCAACAAATGGACTGGCGTACTCAGTACGCCGCCCGGGCAAAATTGTATCGCCAAACCGCCCGGGCTATTAAGGGTTAAATTGACATGTAAATTTTATCAATCTCAGGGTGAATATGGGTATCAATGTAATAAGGTGTATTAGTCGTACACCTTCCACGCAATCTTGAAGTGTCTTTATATTCCCTAAGCGGATATCTTAAACTTACACGAAAAGCACTATACTATATTATAATTGCATTTAAGTAATTGACCCACTTGGCTCTGTACACGGAACTTCGTACAGAATACCAAGGATTATGTTAAGTTATACTTTTCTATGTTTGCTCGTGAAAAACTCTCTCACCCATGAGCACACCTTCACCTTGCAACTGCTACAGACAGACTGTGTCAATATTTACTCTACAGAGAATGAATGTTACTGAATTTAGTGTTTTCCGATTGGCTAAACCCAAGTCACATGATAGATGCTTTCAACAGGTATAAACTTTTCCAGAAAGAGTTTGTATAAATATGCACTAACTTGCATTGAATTATCTACAAATTTTTATGACCCTATTAATGATAAGTGTTTCAAATTGAGTTTTTCCTACTTAAAAAACCATATTTCTAAAATAGTTATGAACCATAGAGTACACATAAATTGAAGCTATTTATATAAATAATTCATTGTCAAAGTTTCACGTCGATCGGTTAATTACCGCGGAAGATCTAGCGATCACATGTTATCACATCCGCACACGCGCACAAATTCACTCAAAAAATACATGACAATAAAGAACATCTTTTTATGAAGAATTTGGTATACCCTACATGCTTATCCATTTCTAAATACAAAAACCGATTTAAACATGAAAATGCTCGTCATCCATGTGCTCTGATACAAACGGCATAACTTATCATCCTGTGTTCCTTTGCAATATATATATATATATATAAAATATTTATACTGAAATTACCTCAAGATATTTTTTCCCTTATTAGGAACATGTTTTGAGGAGAACTATTGTGTCTATCAGACACAAAATCATGAAGGCTGAGGATGAGAACACAATGGTTCTCAAACCATGTTACTAATAAGGGAAAAATATCTTGAGGTAATTTCAGTATAAATATTAAATATATTATATACATCAAGAAACGGACTGTAGCAAAAAGTGTTCGCAACGATACGTTTACCATGAGTCTCCGTATCAACCCCTGACTGTGGTATGAGAACATACGAATGCACGTATGAGTCGTGAGAAAGATGTAAATAATGAAAATAATGTAATAATTAAGCGTTAGGTATAAGACATAAATAAAAGAAACAAACGTATTAATTAATTTTAAATAAGGAAATAATTGTAAGTGAACATGCATATGGAATTGCCAAGACTTGTTGGTTTTAAACGCAGTGAAGGAAGGCGAAACACGCCTCGACCGGCAGCTGTGACGTCATTGCTGCAGGTAACCGTTTGGTATCAGTTTGTGTGTGTGTGTGTTAGTGTTAGTGTGTAAATGAAGAACAAGTTGAATTATGTATACGATTATGGAAAATTTTATAGTTTTTTAAGTGCTGAACGAAAACCAGAAGTCACGCGAATCAGACATATGTAGAAACACAGCTGGCACCCGGCACTATAATTCGATACTAAGAGGTCTATGATAGTGGGGACCGTTCAGCTACCGTGTGAAATTTTGCCATAACTTCCATAGTTTACACACCTTAATATTCATAATTTGCATAGGTTAAGTTTATTAATGTACCTAACGATTTGTCAAATAATATTTATAAAAAAGTGTGCACTTCATAGAAAGATGCGTAGGTTGTAATTAGTTAATAAACCGACGCGCTGACTTGTTCAATTCTGTCCGAACAGTTTTCAACAGGAGTTGAACGCCGGCAGGAGTATAAAATCCCAGCGGGCGACACACTCTTGCTCAGATCATCAACAGACAGCACGTGAAGTCCACGCATCTCACCACCGCAAATTTTACAAAGTTTAAGTAATGTTTTACATCGTATTACGTAAACTAAAGTGCGACGGAACCGGCAGTACGTCGGTGAAAGTAATTAGTAATATACATGAGTGATGTAAAAGACAATAATACCGTAAACTACGAGGAGTCGAAACTTCGTCGATGAACTTCAAGAAGTCCATGTAGAACTTCAAGACATCCACGAGGGAAAAGACGAGGAGAGGAGAGGAAACAGAGCGATATACTAGAGGACGCAGGGACAGCCACACGCAGCTACAGCCAGCCGTACATCATCACGACCAGAGGTCCATGTCAGAACTCAGCATCCATTAGACGGAGAGAGTAATTCCAAACGACACAGAGACAGAGAAGGTGATACCGGAAGGGGATCCCAAAACTCGAGAGTCCAGGTGACGGTAACAACACAGTTAAATGGTTGCAGAAATATGCAGGTGAAGTCAGACATTTATTCAATCTTATAAATGACCCTGAGGTCTATCAAAAGAAGGCTCTAGATTCCATATCCAAGTTTACATAAATTTTATTATTTTTATTTGCATAATGAATAATTAATAAAAGTTCAGAGAATAATAATTTATAACAAAGAACATAAAACTTATTAATCTCGTAAATAAATGGTAATTAGAGAAACCATATTTTTATATTATAATTAAATAATTAAAATCAAGTAACTGTAACGTAAAATCAAGTACAAAAGTTTACTTCAATTGTAGATTTTAATTAATTGAGACATTAGGAGTATAGTTAAATAAAGTAATAGAATTGTCTCTATTAGAATGTTTATAAATGTTTAATTTTTTTTTTTAATTAAGTGGTACATAAGAAAAAAAACCACACTTGCTAAGTCAATATTAATATTCAATTTCGTACGTGTTCATTACGCATTGTAATAATATATGTGTTATGTATTATATGTCTGTGTAAATATTCCAGGTCATATGTCTTATGTTTGTGTATAATGCGTCTTAGACTATAAGAGCTAAGAGTTTGCCACGTTATAATTATACGATATTCGTATAAGGGAATATAAGGTTTTCAATATTAGTTAACCCACACACTAATTAATAACATGACAATTTGCAGTTTTAATTAATAATAAACAAAATGAATATTAAACATTTCTGTTTGTTAACGGTCCAAGTCACGTATTTTAATTTCTTATTTTCTTACCTTTGTTAGGTCTGTCTTGTGACTTTTATCTTTAGAATAATATTAGCGTGACGCGTTTCAGGTCATCTGACCCATCCTCAGACACTTGCTAGAAAAGAGGTCGTCGTATATTAAAATCCAATTAAAATAAAAACACACATATGTAAACTCATTGTCAATAATTAATGTTCAAAAACATGAATAACACTGTTGTTGTGGTGCACCACGCGATTACCGATCGATACTGAGTAGTGTAACTTTTCAACGTTTTGTTTTTGCGAGCGCTAGTATTGCTGTATCATATAGCGGGTTGCTCTTGAAATTCAATTTATCATTCAATATGTTGTTCTTATATACAGGGTTGTTATGACCCCTGTATATTTCAAATTCTTCAAGTGCATTCATCCTGAGTCCTTTGTCACAAAAATGTAGGGGTATGAAGTTTGTGTCAAAACTTCTATATGAGTGATTATTATCTATCAAATGTCGAGCATAATTGGATTTAATATTATCTAGGGAGCCGATATTTTTACTAATTGATTTGTGAGGGGTATGTTCTTTAAATCTTTTTATAAATGGGCGCCCCGTTTGACCCACATAGTAACAATTACAATCGTCACATGTTAATTTATATATACCTGTTCTTGTCTGAATGGGGACATGACGTTTATGTCGTATTAGATTTGATATTTGATTGCAGGTCTTGAAAACTATATTATATCCTATTTTATGAAAAGTAGGAGTTAGTATTTTTGGCATTATTTCTGTGAATATGGTAGAAACATATTTGGTTGTTGGTTGCATACTATGTGTTTGTCTCGATAATCTGGTTTTTTGTTTCTTGACAATATTATCTATAATATGATGATCATATCCATTTTTTGTGGCTATATGTTTAATTATATCTAGCTCAGTGTTATAATCATCTTTTTCAAGAGGAACGGATAGTAATCTGTATACAAGACTATTGTAAGCAGCTAATTTTTGTGGATATGGGTGATGTGATTCAGCGTGGATGGTTACGTCAGTAGTAGTACGTTTACGATATATTTTAAATTTCAGGTTATCTCTATTTTTGATGACTGTTAAGTCCAGAAAGCAAATTTCATTTTCGGTCTCAGTTTCCATTGTAAATTGGATATTGTTATTTAATGCATTTAAAAGATTCTTCAAGTTGTTCAATTGGCGCAGAGAACCATTAAATATTAAAAATGTGTCGTCGACGTATCGGCCGTAATAAATGATATTACAGTAAAGCCCCAGTTAACCGAACTCGGGTCAACCGAAACCCGTATTATCCGAAATTCCTCAGAAAATCACAAATCCAAAAAATAATACAGTACTGTACTGCACGGAAATAATTCGAGGGCGAGAGTGTGCTGGGCTATGGCTAGCGGGGAGAGGTGAACGCCCGACCTTGAGTTGCTTCCCCAGCCACTGGCTCACCAGTCTAAATATAGCTACACTGCCAACTCTCCAACCCCTCCCAAGACCATGACGCCCGCATCAGTCACTAGCTGTCAACACACAAGTGCGGATCTGCGATACAATAGTGCCTTCAGGTGGTTGTTTGTTTCCATTGCATGTGTATTTTTGTGCTATGGCGACTAAGCGGAAGCGTGTTGTGATTACTTTCGCTGATAAATTAGCTGCTATCAAAGAAGTTGAAAAAGGAAGTTTATTGAAAACTGTTGCGGCTAATTACGGAGTTGGTGTTTCTACCGTTTCAGAATGGGTGAAGTCTAAATCTAAATTTCTAGAGCAAGCTGTGAAAAATCCTCATAGAACAACACTGAAAACATCCGACTTTGAAAAAGTAGGCGAAGATCTTTATCTTTGGTTCACCCAACAACGAGAAAAAGGCATGCCTTTGACTGGCCCGATACTGCAAGAAAAAGCTAAAATGTTAGCTGAGTTGTTAGGTGAGGAAGGAAAAGATTTTTGTGCAAGCTCTGGGTAGTTAGACAGGTTTAAAAACAGATACGGCATTCGGCAATTGAATATATGTGGAGAAAAGTTATCTGCAGACCCAGACGCGGTTGCTGTTTTCAAAACAGAGTTTGAAGATTACACCCAAGGCTACACTAAGGACCAAATTTACAATGCCGATGAAACGGGTGTTAATTTCAAGATGTTGCCTACAAAATCCTTAGCTTCCTCAAAAGAAACATCTGCCCCAGGACACAAAATGCAAAAAGAACGGATAACTGTTCTTTTGGCATCAAACGCTACTGGCACACATAGACTGCCCCCAATGTGTATCGGGAAGTCGAAAAAACCTCGGGCCTTGAAGGATGTTGCCCGAAATGCGCTTGGATGTCTTGTGAACTCTTTGCTGAATGGTTTAGTGATCAGTTTGTACCGAAAGTTGAAAAGTTTATAACTGAAAAAGGTGTGCCTAAAAAAGCGATCTTATTAATTGACAATGCGCCTACGCATTCTTGCGAGTTAAAAAGTGGCGATATTGTTGTGCGTTTCCTTCCCCCAAATGTTACCAGTCTAATTCAGCCACTGGATCAGGGCGTAATAGCGACATTTAAACGGCACTACCGTGGGCTATTTTTGAGAACCATCCTGCAAGATAGTGACATGCAAAACAAAAACATGAATGAAGCGCTGAAGGCAGTAAATATGAAATACGTAATTTATTGGTGTGCGCAAGCCTGGGATAATATGAAAGTTTTGAATACTTGACAGAAATGATAAAAAGAATTCCCGGATGCGAAGACATGGATACGTGCGAGGTGGATGAATGGGTTGTCGCGTACGATTCGCAAGAAATCACGGACCAAGAAATTGTAGAAACAGTGTTGCAGTCAAATGCTGACGCGATTGAAGAGACTGAAGTAGATGACGTGGATGACGCAGTGACAGCTGACGATGGTTTTCGAGCACTAGAGGTAAGCCTAAATTAAGAATTTGTTATCTTTCAAAAACCTACTGGGTATAGTATAACACAAAAATTACAGTACAGTACATGTGTTGTTGTTAGGTTGCCTAAGATTTGTTGAACAATGCAGTGAGTCAATGCCGGCTGACGTCCTTCTAATGAAAAGATGGTGGGACATCGCTGCTCGAAAACGTTGCGAGGGACGCAAGAAACAAACAAAAATTACTGAGTTTTTTAAATGAGTAGTAATTCATATGCTCCAAACTATTAAGTACAGTACAGTCATCCCCCGAGATACGTAACACGCGACACGTAAATTCGCAGTTACGTAAAATGAAAATTTCAAAAAATGGAAAAATTTTTGAGTAGAGTAACATACAATTTTACAAAGAATTACTGTACTGTATTCTATTTCAAGCATGCAATACTGTACCTTGTAGCGACTGCGTCAATACACTATTTACTCTCACTCTCTCTTTGTAAACAAACACACACACACACACACACACACACACATACACACTCTCTCTTACTTTATTGCTCTGCTAATCCTTTACTTTTCGGTCTAAGCACGAACGCAAGCGTACCAGGCACTCTTTCTCGGAAACTTCTTCTACTCAGTGAAGGTTGAGCAGCGGAACCGAGCACATGTTTATCGCTCGTTTTTCTAGATGTATTGTTTCACGTCATTAGTGTAGCTTGCCACGAGTGATTTGTTCGTACTCATGTATGTACGTACGTACATACCCATACATATGTCTGTATAATAATAAGTACGTAGGTACACTTAAGCAATGTTCAAATTCGACTTACGTAAATTTAGAGTTACGCAAAAGTCTACGGTCCGCATTAATTACGTATCTTGGGGGATGACTGTATACTGTATATTAATGTATTGTAATCCTAAAAATGTAATTTTAACTTTAATAAAGAACATAAGTGTAGCCTACAAAGAGATTTTTGAATTCGTTTGACCTTCAAAACCTTTAAAAAATATGTACTGTAATTACAATACAAAATACTGTAGTATTAAATGTTCATGGCTTAACCGAAAAAATTGTTATCCGAAATGGCTTCCCCCCCTTTAGTTCGGATAACCGGGGTTTTACTGTATTTGCAAATGTATTATTATTGAAAAAGAAATTGTTTTCATAATAATTTAAATATATATATCTGCTAATATGCCGGATAGCGGTGACCCCATGGCGAGACCGTCTCTTTGGAAATAATAACCGTCATCGAATGTGAAATAATTCTGTTGTAAAAAACTGGACACACAAAAGATACAAGAACTAATACTCTTATTGAAGACTGCAGATCACATGATAGCCCCCACTCCCGAACCTTTTCATATATTTGCAATTTTTTGCAAATGGCGATGTTTTGTACAGAATTGAGATAGCACAAATCATAGCTAATTTGATTAAGCACTCACTGTATTAATTTGAGCGTCTTAGTGTAATTTGCATATTTTTGGCGCATTTATTTCGCACTGACTTTGCGTAGTGTGTCCTATTAACGTCATTTTCTTACTGTGGATACCTATAAAATTTACACACATTTTGGTGCCTTTTGTTTGTTTATACACTAATTAGTTTTCACACAGTGAATTAAAATAATTATTTTAGTAATTAATTGGAGAGGGTAGCTGAGATTCCTGTCTGTACATGCATCACTAACACACACAAGATACACGCATAACACACATACAATCAAGCAGGTGTTCTTTGCCTGTTGGAACAGGTTAATTTCTCCCCTAGTATAACAATGAAACATTTTTACAATCCCAGACCTGTCCATTTACCCCAAACTTATAATAATTTTACAAATTTTATATTTATTTAAATCAATGCTCAATACAGCATATGGCTGTATCATTGCATTATTCCTTTGCTTGAAAAAAAATTTTAATAAATATTTATTTATTAAATTTTTGTCTATTTGTTCTAGACAAATAAAAATAATATTATACTAGCTTAACCTTAGTTTACATCAGTTAAATGACACATAATAATGAGTAGGTCAGTATAACGCTCGCCTGTGGTGTTATGCAATATATTCACCCCCCCCCATTATAACAGCTGAGCAGTGCATTGACCTTGGACAGGCGCAGTGGCCTTGTTCTTTTCTCATTCTCTTCTCACTATTCATACGTAGAATTTCTTGAATGACATCGCATGATATTTGCCGATGTCCTTTTCTTTGCTCTCGTCGTATACGATGAACGTGTGTCTTCCCATGCATTGTTTCAACGTATAAGGTCCGTTGTACAACCGAAAGAATTTCTTCGCTGTGTTGTCAATGCGTTTTCTGACGGGATTAGCTTTCAACAGAATTTGTTCTTCTACGTCGAATCATTGTAATTTATGTGTTCTATTGAACTTTTGTTACCTTGTTCAATGATGCGTTGTTTAGCATACTCCACCTTTACAGTTAATGGAATAGGTACATTTTGATTCTCTGACTTGCTTACATATTTGGTCCAGAATCTAATAGGTTTTTTTGTCTTCATCTAGCTCGATTGGCATATAACTTGTTGCTTCGCTATAATTTTCATTTATTGCTTTTTCAAAGAAAGGTAAATACTCTGCCCATTTGTTGTGTTGGTCGTGACAGTAGATTCGTAGCTATTTACCTAACTCTTCAGTTACTCTTTCCGCGAGATTTCACTGTGGGTGTCGTACTGATGTGAGTACAGGTTGGATTCCATTTTCACGAAAAGTCTTCTCCCATACATCACTTTGGAACTGCACTCCTTGATCGCTAAGTACCTTCTTCATTTTACCATATGCAGGAATGTATTTCTGCAAGAGTATTTTCAAAACAACTTTAGCTGTGGGTCGCATAATTGGATACAGATGGACGGCTTTGGAAAATACATCTATACAAACAAGTATGTGTTTGACTCCACGACTTGATCTTGGAAGTGGTCCCAAAAAATCCACTGCAATTAGCTCTCCTTTCTGGTCCTTCTGGATACTCTGCATTTCCACATACCTAGATATGTAGATTCGGTCCTTTTGCTGTTTGACACTCATAACATTTCTTACTTTCTTTTTTAATCTTCCTGAACATATTATTGATGGTGAAATCTTCACGTAGGCTTAAGTAACATTTAAGTGCAGCAGCATTGTGCCATAACTAGGCGTTACGGCGATTTGCGAATTTTGGGTATATCGAATCTGAGCATTGGATCGTGGACACTCTCGCCATCTATGAGGCGTTGCTGTAACTTAGGAATTTGTTTGTGGCTCTCACTACGAGATTGGACACTGTCGCTATCTGTCAGTGACGTTAGACAACTGTACCTTTCGTTCCCGCTGCTTGGAGCGGTGTTTGTCGTGGAGTAGAGAGAGCTGGCGGTAGACTCGTGTTGGTTCCCAGTCAGCTGTTCTCGTCACGAGCTGTCTTGGAGGTCAGCGTTTGAAAAGGTTTCGGTTTTATTTTTTTAAGGCTGGGGTTTTTTTTTAATTAATCATGGCAGGCTAAGTGTAAAGTGTGCCGAAGGTCTCTCGGCCTGGCAACTATGACCGTGGAAGAGATCAAGATGTTATATGTGAGTAAATTGAGGAGCTCGGATAGCACGTGCTCATGCACTATGAACAGGTATGCAAAGTGGAAATTATTAAATTTTGCCTGGGATGCGCTTTCGCACTGCTCGTGTTAGGGTCAAGTGGGGCTTGGCTGGTTCTTAACAAAACAAAAAAAAGGAACAACGGTTGCTTAATTCTGGATGTTTTTTTTTTTTTTACTTCACTATATACTGGGAATATAATATGCAGGTTTCTGCAGTCATTGCAAATTCTTGAACGCAAGTTTTTCTAAAGAAAAGTCTGTTGAACTTGACTGGCTTCTGATATTTCTTTCAAATGATGTTCTTCTCTTGCGGTTTGCGGTGACAGTGTATCTTATGTAAAAAATTTTTTTTACCTATAAAAAAAAACAAAATAAAACTTAAGAAAATGTGTTAGGAATTGGCCAGTGGGATCATGGCCTAGTGAAGCAAAATTCAGCCGAGTTCCTTAATAGCTCTTTGTATGATTCAGTGTGTTCATATAAATGTCTTTTGTGTGAATTGTCAAAGCATGTAATGTCCTGTATACATTTTTTACTATAATCTGTGTTGAACTTATATTGTGGCTGCCTTTTATTGGAACGTATAAATCTGATTATGAAAAGAGTTGCAGTTCGCCTACAATTGTCCTGTACATTGCATATTGTACAATACATTGCCCTGTACCAGAACTGTAATTCAGAAGTATTCCGCCTATTAACAAAAATGACTGAACTGTTGTACAAGATGAAATTTCCATTTTGGGGTTTTTTTTATATTATTTTAATTGTCTATCAATGTACCGTCACTGTTAAAATTCTTTTGTAGATGTATATACTAATATTTATTTTAATTCTCTATCAATGTACAGTCACTATGAAAATTCTTTTGTATATGTATATGCTCATAATTTTATGCACAAAACATTTTTACCTTTTGAGAGACATATACCTGATTATTTGATAGTTTTTTTTTAATAATGGTGCACTCTGAAGTCAGTATGCCATGGTGCTACACCAGTGCTGACCGCCAACTCAGGGAACTCATCACACAATTTACGGAAAGGGGTCTGTTGAGATGGGCTCAAATTATTAATGTACACTGGGGGTTGATGTTCTTCAAGACCTTCCCCTGCCTCATCCCGATATCCAAGAAAAGGAATGCGTACGGCACGGTTGAAATTAAAGAAACATACGTGCCCCTGGATATCGAGAACCAGGCCACTTTTCACAATAAAGTCCGCACCCACAATACAGTCTACGCTCAGATTCGGAGCCACAAGAAACTCCCAAACCCACGAAAAATTATTTATTTTCAATTTAAAGGCCACCAATTTGGAGGTCGGCAAAACCTCCCTCGAGGCCGTCCAACACACCACCGACGAAAGAGTACTTGACCAATGACTCTCTGACCAACTGCTAGTAAACACGGGAGGAGATAAGACACCGTGCCGATCCGGAGTCCACCAGAGCCCTAACCCGGCCCTTCCCAACCTCCAGCTCCAAAAATGGACACACGGAGAGACCCGGACGAATCGGCTTAGGATCGGACTCCCCGGATGGGTGTCCCGTTTCAACGGCACATAACGAGACCTGGGATGCGCCAACACTACCACACGTGGGGAGGGACCGGCGTCCCCTCAATCCCCCCCACGCAGGCCATTTTTTGAAGGACGGTTCTCCCGCGAGACCTCCGACCGTTTGAGAGGGCAATTCCGGGCCAAGTGCCCCATCTTACCACAGGAATAACAGTGGAATTCTTTCCTCTCAGTGTTGCTACCACGTTGCTCTTTGAAAGGGTTGCCATCACGTTGATCCCGGGTAGGCCGCTGCTGACCAGATGAGGAACAGGGAAAAGGGAAATCGGAACGGCCGGAGCGAGCCTCATCGTTCATCTGGATGGTGCGGGTGAAGACACAAGCTCCGCTAAGATCAGCGAAGCTACGCGGTCTCTCCAAAAACACCAACCTTGACCTCTCCTGCGGATTGAGGCCCTCCAAAATAACCCACACCACCTCAGCCTCCGACACGTCCACCCACAGCACACGGGCAGCACTTTTGATGGAATTGATAAACACGTTCAACTGTTCCCCGTACCCCTGAACTCTGTAAAATAATCGTTGCCGCATCTGGTCACGCAGCCTCCCGGGCATAAACAGTTCCAAAACATCCCTGTGGAATGCCTCAAAATCCCCGCCCCCGCCCAGATGCCAGACCACATGATCCAGCAGGGGCGCCCGACAATACGGGTAAATCATAATTAACAAGGCAACACCAGTCACCCCAGGGAAATCAAAAATGCCGAAAACCCCTTCAAAGAAATTCACAAGCTGGTCAAGGTCCAGACCGTCGACCACTGGAAGCCGACGGAGGAGGTCATAAATGGGGTTCGGCAACGATTCATACTTAACGCTGGCAAGGGCTGTACCAAACCCTCAAGGGACTTCCACATGATCCCCCTGAAATCCCTGGGGGCGACTGCCCACCGAAATAGACGGACGTTCCTCCACCAGAGCACTACAGGTCTCCCCCAGGAGATCCACCCGCTCAGTGGCCACGGTCTGGCGCGTGGGCATCTCCTTAGGGTTACCAGGACTTTCTGGAGCCTCCCCAGGTAGGCCAATCTTTGACTGCAGGGCCGACGCAGTCCGCCTACCCTCCTCCTCCAGATTGTCCTGCAACAGCAAATTACTGAGGCGAGCGGAGAAGTGGTGCATCCTTTGGGTCACCCGCTGCCAAACACGGGTGGAACTCCCCATATATTCCGAGTCCTCCATCAAGGTGGAGAACTCGGTCCATTTGTCCGCACACAAGGCCAGCTCCTCCTCCAAATCCTCAATTTCGACTCTCCGGGGGGGTCCCCCACCAACAGCTCCCGCAGTTGACGCCTCAAGGACGCCACATCCCTCTGGGGAACCCCACCCCGCAAACGTATCTCAAACTGGAGCTCGTCTTTCGTAAAATATTCGGGCACCAGACCGCGGCCTTCACGCCGACCCCTACTCTGCCCGGGCTCTGCCATGGTTTCAACAACAACAGACTGACTACAACAAGTGATGACAATCAAGGTGCCTCAGGGTCCCCGACCCGACACCGGACCAACAACCAAGACCAAGATGATATGCTAAAAGACAACAAAGACAATGACAACACAAGAGCACACACAACAAATAAACACTTAACAACGCCCCAAAGATACAAGCAGGAATCACCAAGCTGTGCAACCCCCCCCCCCAGGAGTCCCGGCCCGGCAACCGCACCCAAAGACCAAGATTTACAACAATAGTAAACACATCACAACTGACAGAACATGACCAACTAAGATATAGAGGTCACCTCATCCATTTCCAAATTTCGGTTCAGAGGTGGCCAGGACTATGTCCAACCACGCTCTGCGACCATTTGGCGGTCAGCACTGGTGTAGCACCATGGCATACTGATTTCAGAGTGCACCATTATTAAAAAAAAAACTATCAAATAATCAGGTATATGTCTCTCAAAAGGTAAAAATGTTTTGTGCATAAAATTATGAGCATATACATATACAAAAGAATTTTCACAGTGACTGTACATTGATAGAGAATTAAAATAAATATTAGTATATACATCTACAAAAGAATTTTAACAGTGACGGTACGTTGATAGAGAATCACAATAATATAAAAAAAAAACCCAAAATGGAAATTTCATCTTGTACAACAGTTCAGTCATTTTTGTTAATAGGCGGAATACTTCTGAATTACAGTTCTGGTACAGGGCAATGTATTATTACAATTGTAGGTGAACTGCAACTCTTTTCATAATCAGATTTATACGTTCCAATAAAAGGCAGCCACAATATAAGTTTAACACAGATTATAGTAAAAAATGTATACTGGACATTACATGCTTTGACAATTCACACACAAGACATTTATATGAACACACTGAATCATACAAAGAGCTATTAAGGAACTCGGCTGAATTTTGCTTCACTGGGCCATGATCCCACTGGCCAATTCCTAACACATTTTCTTAAGTTTTTTAGTTTTTTTTTTGTTTTTTTTTTATAGGTAAAAAAAATTTTGCACATAAGATACACTGTCACCGCAAACCGTCAAGTCGGGCCTGGCTGGTTCTTAACAAAACAAAAAAAAAGGAACAACAGTTGCTTAATTCTGGATGTTTTTTTTACTTCACTATATACTGGGAATATAATATGCAGGTTTCTGCAGTCATTGCAAATTCTTGAACGCAAGTTTTTCTAAAGAAAAGTCTGTTGAACTTGACTGGCTTCTGATATTTCTTTCAAATGATGAGTAGCTTCTCTTGTGGTTGGAGAGGCATTGGGGGACTTCGTGCATGATGTAAGGAAAGCTGCCCGTATATTAAGACTAGGGTTGCCTGAGACGGAAGTCATACAGGTAATACGAGAAGGTCTGACTCCCCAAGAGAGATCCCGGCTGGTTTTCGCAGAGCCTCCACGTTCTTTTGCGGACCTGGACCGGTGGTGTGTGCATGCCAGGACTGTCCAGGCGAATGATGAGTCCAGGGGAAGAGCTGCCAAAGATGTCCAATACTCAAGTAGTTTATTAGGAAGAGCTGAAAAGGACAAACATGGTGGTCAGTGGAGAACACAAGAGACAGTCAGAAAAACTGAATATTCCGGAAGTAATGGAGGCTACAAGGGGGTGGCAAGTGAGAAGACGGTAACAACAGCTACAGCACAGAAAACAAAGAATGGTGAAATTAACAGGGGAAGAAGAAATTATGTTAGTAAACAAACATCGGCAAGTAGGGAGCACAGCATGTGCTAAACTTTCGTGTGTTGGTCGAATCAATTTATGCAACATATCATTTGTTAATACTACCTTCCAATCTTGCCTCATTAGTTTATATAAGACTCCATTTTGTACCTTTTAATGGTCTGGTAGCTGATCTCGTAGCTTAAATCCTCTCGTAGCATCATCTAAGTCTTGTTGTTGAGCTAGATTCTTCAGCATGTGTTTAACATCATTATCAGCAGTAAATTTAATAGGTAACAGTTTTAACTCATTATGGTTATTTTCGTAGATCTCTTCACACTCTTCTGTCATGTATTTACTCAAAGTATCGGCTATAAAATTATCTTTCCCTTTACAATATTTTATAGTAAAGGAATACTCACCGATTGCTAGAATCCATTGTAATAATCGAGCGTTGGTTACTTTACATTTTAATAGAAATGATAATGCTTGATGGTCCGTATGTATTTCAAAATGCGTTCCGTAAATATAATATCGAAACTGTTTCAGGGCATATACTATAGCAAGTATCTCCTTCTCAGATGTAGAGTACTGCTTCTCTGCCCTTTGAATACTCTACTGGCATATGCAATGACACGGTGTTCTCCTGTAGCATCTTGTTGATACAGTACACTTCCACACGCGTAGTCGCTAGCGTCTGCGTAGATAACGAATCTTCCATCTCGCTGTGGATGATGAAGCATTGTGTTTTCAAAGAATAACTTCTTGACTTGGTCGAAGGCATCTTGATGTTTCTTCTCCCACTTCCATTTGTGATTCTTCTTTAACTCCAGCAACGGTTGTGTTCTTTCTGCATATTGTTGTGAGAATCTTCTATAGTATCCTGTGAGTCCCAAAAATGCTCGTAACCCTTTAATGTTCTTAGGTGTAGGGAAATCGGTAATACTGGATATTTTTACGGGATCGGGTTGAATACCTAAGGATGAAATAATATGACCTAGGAATTGGATTGAGGATTTTATGAATTCGCACTTGTCTAGGTTAAGGGATATATGGGCTTCCCTAACCTTGTAGAATATAGTGTTAAGATATTCAATGTGTTCATCAAGTGTTTTTTGATACTACCAGGATATCATCCACGAACACTATGGTGTAAGGCTCCACTTCTGGTCCTAATGCTTTCTCCAGACATTTTACAATCGCAGCCAACCTCGTGCTCAAACCAAAGGGAACTGCCTTGTGTTGGTATCATTTATTTTTGTATAGGAAGGCAGTGTATTTTCTATCTTCTTTTCTAATTGGAATTTGCCAAAAACTCGACCGTAAATCCAACTTAGTCAAATAACGTGCTCCTTCACACTTTGCAAATAATTCGTCTGCAGGTGGTGCACAATCGAATTCACGTAGAACGACACTATTCAAACTCATGTCCAGGCATAAACGTACTTCTACACTCTTCTTCTTTACTACAACTAGAGGATTAAGAAAGTTGCTGTTCGACCTCTCAATGATGTTATTTTCTATTATCCGTCGTATTTCCAGTTCAACTTCTCCCTCGTACTTCATGGGTATTGGATACGTTCGTCTGACAAATTTTGTAGGGTCTGATACAATAATAGCGTGTTCGTAGACTGTGGTCTGCGTCGGTATATCGCTGAATACTTCACTATACTCTTCTATTACTTGAAATAACTTCACTTCTTCCTGAGATGACATTCCTTCTTCGGCTGTATTAGCATGCTGAGTAGGTGCATATCGTATACATGGCTTGGATACGACAATAGGTTTTTCACTTACCTCACAATTTTCTTCATTTTCATTCATAATTAATTCATATAAAACATCCTTATAATTACATACAATCTTATTGTTATTAATATCAATCCTTGCACTTAAAGTATTTAATAAATCTATTCCAATAATTCCATCATATATAAGTTTATTCATTATGATCATAGGATATGTTATTTCTAAGCCCTTACAATTTAAAGTTACATAAGCTTGCTGTCTAACCTTTTCTCTCTTATTCATGGCTGTAATAACATTTATATTATTGACAGGTAAAATAGACGTTTGTTTAAAATATTTTTTATTTTGTTGTACCCGCTTATTGTTTAGTACAGTTAATTGGCTACCTGTATCGATTAACATTTTAATTCTATATCCATTAATTCGTACATTAATTATAGGACAATTTATTTCTTGTTGATTTGGTGTCACCTTCCTGTCGGTGTCTAATAACTCATTTCTCACGTCGCACGGATATATATTGTTTATTGTGTAGCAACACGTCCTGTTTCCCCGTCATTGTTTTGTCGCGGGAACAGTATGGTTGAACATGCCACTGTTGCTGTCTCACTTTTATTTCTTCATCTGCGCTCTCTCTCTTGCTCTGCATTGTGGATACGGTGCGGTCATATGGTTTACTAAACTTTTTCTTCCAATTTGTATCGCGCACATTTCTCTCAGCGTGTTGTTCCTTCTGTACGTCGCATGCATTATTCACAGCTGTGTTTTGCTTTACACTGTGCGTTGGCGGTATATAATTTCGCTTATAATTATCATGGTTTTGCGTATCATCACGTTCTCGTGCTTCATCACTACGGTCGTAACTAGCGTGATAATTAATGCGTGTTTGTTGATTGTGTGGTGAAGTGTTACTCTTGTTAATATTTTGTGATTGAGTGACAAGTATTAAGAATTGTTCAATCGTTTTGACACCCTGAGTATATACAGCTAACTGAATATCTCTATGGAAATGGTAAGACAACTTAGACACTATCTCATACTCAGAAAATTTTGGTTTTAAATGTTTTACGCGTTCAATCTGCGCTATAGTGTACTGCTCAATACTCTGGCGTCCATGCGGATAATATTTACCATACTCCAATTGGTCACGTACTTGCCTTTGAGTGTGGGATATTCCAGTACCTATTTTCGAATGCTTCTCTGAATTGCTGATACGTGGTTATATTGTCACGAATTATGGAGTACCATTGACTGCAGAATCTCTTAAATGACAGGTGACAAAACTCACTTTCTCCTCGTCGTCACTCATACTTCCAATTTTTTCACTTTCTCTCTCAATATTCGCCAAAAATTCCATACTATTTTCCCCTTTGTTACCTGCAAAGGTTATCTTTCTTCTTTCTTCTATGGGTGCAGTGAACATAATTGTCTGCGCCAGTCGTTTCTTTATCTCCGTTCTCAGACGTTCTACTTCTCAACGTAGATCTTCCTTAAGTGTGTTCATTTCACCTAAGTAGTCCTTGGTGGATTTTGCAGACTCTACTACAGCAGTTTCCAACGTCATCGTTCGGGCTTCTATTTCCTGCGTTTTATTAATGTTTTCCGGGATTTGTTCACTAACTGTTCTAATCCTCACATCTTGTTCCTGCTTTGAAACTCTAAACTTGTCATTCCAGTGTTCAAACCTTACTACCAACACATTTCAAAATTATATAAATCACATATTTTATCAATCCTTATCTCTAACATAATAAAATAATACACTTATGTGACAGAAGAAACATAGTATAATAAACATATGAACACCTCTTTATCAAATCGTACTACGAGCGTTTAGTTAGTGCAAAAATGAGTTATCATCTTTCATTTATAAAATTTAAATTCGTTGCTCCCTTGAGCAACCCCCCATCCACACACACTATTGTTTTGTTCTGTTGGACTGTGGCGTCCATTGGCCTCCACAAGGACGGCATAGTTGGAGGAATTGAACATCTCCTTGTCCTTGCTTTAGCATTACATTTTAAAGATTTTTTAGATATCGACATATCTTCGTTTTATAGTTACAAGCCCTTAAAACGGGTCTACCACCTGGCTCTGCTGTCCCTACTCAGACAGAGTGGCAGCCGCTGTTCCATAGTTCCGGGATTTCCCCTAGTTTCACCCCCCCTATTAATTTCTAATATCAACCAATTTCAAGTCAGCTATGGTCAAGGGACTTGATTATGGCCATAGCTGACCGCGAACCAAAACCACGATTAGTGCTGGTAAGGCAGTAATCGCCCGAAAAGTCGGGGAAATCAAACTCTAACTTCAAGCATGTTATACATCATTACTTTGCACGGCACGAAAGTCTATCATGGTGCAATATAAAATTGTACAAATAGGTGTACCGTGCATTTTCACCATTTTGGCCTCCGATGGAGGTAACACTCTCTGTTACCACCAACCCTTTCCGCTATCTACTGGGGCACATGCCACCCCAGCAATAGTACACTAATAACTAACTAAAACCTTCTATAAAACATTATAATGTGAAATTTCCATTAACTCTTTTATCTGTCAACATTTAAATCATTCATCACTTTCTACAATTAGATTCCTTAAAATTTTCAAATTTATTATTAACATTTATTTTACATTACCTTTCAGTTATTATTATTTTTTAATTATAGTTTCTATTTAGCACAATTATTTCAAATTAATCTCAAATTATTTTCATTATTGCAGTTAAAATTCTTTCATTTGAGTTAAACATCTGTAAACATTTTATTCTATTTGATTTGTACTATAAAATTTATACTTACAGTACTTTATCCACCTACTGACAAACACAAAATATACACACCATACACACCACTATCTCCACGTAACCTCTGAAACATTTAACAACAGTGTTATTTCATATCAAACAATTTATCATTTATTTATCTATTACTTGCAACTTCACATCTCATAAAATAATTTAAATTCATCAGAAAATTCAATTATACAACATTGAAATCAATCAAAAATATTTAAACATCTCAAATTATTTTAATTAAATTAATTATTGAAAATACAAGTTCCATTGCTATCAAAACAATCACAATTCGCTAATTACTGACTTCAAAGTTATTTTTGTTATTTATTTAGACTGCAAAATATTATTATTATTATCACAACAATTTCTGCTACATACATACATTGTTTACATAATATACTTGTTACAATACATACACAATCAATTTCACTAACCATTTATTTACAAATTATTCGTCATTATTATTCAATTTATCACACTTCATTTGGTAAAGCAGTCCATTCCAAAACCATTAATTACATGATTAAACGTTCAATAAACATTCATTGTCTTTACCCCCAATCATCGTACAAAAATCTGGTTTTACGTTTACACAGTTTATTCTTTACTAAACACATTATATTATTTTTATTCATATAAAGATTATCCAAATTTTTATATTCTTCCACAACATCAACAGGATTATTCCCTGTTATTAAATTATGTAATTTATTATCATCGAGTATAGTCCAGTCACCTTTAGTACGATCTGTCATAGTTATGTCAATTACAGTTTCATTATCATTATTATCTGCTGCTGTATTCGCTTTGTCATAAAGTAAGTAGTCTATTACATCAATTGCTGTACTAACTATTTCACAAGGTAAGTACTTATTATCAATAACTCTTTCAATATTTAATCTCTGCAATAATTCGTCATAATCTCTACTAACCTTAAATAACATTACCTTCTTGTCAACATATTTTTCATCATAACACCAATTCACACTTTTTCTATCATTCCGTACAGAGGGTATTAAATCATAAAAATGCCTACTAAAAATTAAAAAATTATTTAGATATACATCGCTTTCTTGTAAGGGACTCTTGCCCTTCAAAAACCTTTGTAACCAGCTTGGTTTACCATAAAACTGGGGAAAATTTACCCTCTGCCCTATATTCACAAAATCATTCTCTTCAAACTCTCTCTGTAACTTACAAACACTCTCTCCTCTCTCTCTCACTGTTTCTATATTATTATGATCGCTAATTATTTTCACTGTATTATTTTTATATATCTCGTTTTCAACCATCTTACTACTATCGGTTGTTAATTCATTTTCGTAATTATTTGTTATTTATTATTACTCTGATCGTCTGTTATTTCGTCACAATCATTCGTAACTGTGTTGTTTTCTACCTCCTCCTTCCGCGTTCTACTTTCGTTTATTTCGTCTTGAATATTATTTATAATTGTCTCACCTCTCATGCCCACAATAGTTTTATTCATACTTTCTAATTTGTTATTCATATTTACATCACTCATTTTTAGTTCGCTTCTTATTTTCACAAACTCGTTATTCATTTCTACTTTTACTACATTTATTTCTGATTTGATTTCAGATTTTAAGTTATTATTTTCTGATTTCATTTCATTTAAGCTCATATTTACGACATTTATTTCGGATTTGATCTCAGTTTTCATTCCTGACATCATCTCCATCATCAATGCTAATTGGTTAATTATATTTACATTATCGCTCTTATTACTACATTCAACATTTACCATTTCAATTACATTTGGTATTTCTAATTGTACATTCTCATCACTACTTTGGTTTGTTGAAATTAAATCGTCTTGAGTAACGTTTAAAATAGATTCCTCTACCCTTTCACCTAAATCTGCATTCCTATTTTTCTCTGCCATTTTCGATCAGTTTGTAAATTAAATTAATTTAATTTAATTTACAAAGTCACTGTTAACGTGCGCCATTAAAACGTTACGAGTTAATTAAGTTATTGAAATATTGAATTTTGTCCCATTTTTAGGGTACCAACTGAGGTTGCTCATGTTTATTGTTGTTTAAAATAATGAAATTCCAAATCACTTACCTTTACTAAGTAAATTCGAGTTATTTACCAGGGTGTCGTCTGATGTACTTAGGCAGAGAAAAAACAGGTGAATGCAAACTAATACACATATTTTACAAACACAAATAAATGGTACTTTATTTTTTGTAGCATGACAATTTTTCTGTTTACCTTTCGGTTTAAATTTACTAAAATATGCCTTATGACTAAATTGTGAAACTGCGTCAAATCATAATTTCTACTGTAGTTATATTTTTTCTAGAAATAACATTCCGAACAATATTTGATTCACCTAGCCATACTATCAAGATTTATTTATTTGAATATATATATAAACTTACGACTAACTTATTTTCTATTAAAAAACGACCCAGTAATGCGCACGCTCAACTCACATACTATTTTAAAAAACCCCATATTATTTCATTTAGTAATATTTTGGCCCCATTAAATTGTTATGTAAAAAATACTTTTACTTGGGTAACGGCATCTCCTGCGATCTAGTAGCATGGCCCGCACCAAGTCCTCGTTCACATGTCCGAAACAAAAAACTATGAGTTTATCTTCTTCATTTCGAATCACTTATAATGGTTGCGATTTCTAATGCACTTTTGACTAATATTCCATTTTTTTTACTGGTGAGGTCGGCCGACCTTGAAAAGAAAACTTTTAACAAAATTTAGATGGACCGCATGCGGTCTGTTGGTAAGAGGCACTGGGGAGAAGTTTCTTCTCGGTTCCCTCTCCACAGTTTTACAATACGGGAACTCGCTGCCTGCTGGTGCGAAATCATAGTCACTGCTCATGGCACTATGTGCAATTTCCGTGAGTTGGACGTTGACGAAATTACACTGCCACCGGTTTACTTCACTGGAGTAGGCGTGACTTAGCCATACTTCCTCCAGCTCGGACCGTATGTTTCACAAAACTTCGTCTCTGCGCCATTTTCGACAGCGTCGGTTGACCTGCTTAGCGTCCCCATCCGCGCACATGGTCGTGGTTGCACGTAACACAGTATTGCAGTTCCGAGAATTCAAACAGTTGTATGCGACACGCACATTCCATTGTATTGTTTCATCACCCAGCTCCTTTGTTAGAAACTACTTTATTCAACATGTGGCCTGGTCACAGATGGAAATTAAATTTATGAATATTTTTTAACAAGTCCCCAAAAAGTAATAAAATTAAAATCCCTCAGGATTCGTCACGTTACACCCTTAATTTACACCCTCTCGAGATTCTGACATTGTTGGTTCCGAAATTATCCTGTCGAGACCTGCAGATCACATGATAGCCCCCACCTTTTCATATATTTGCAATTTTTTGCAAATGGCAATGTTTTGTACAGAATTGAGATAGCATAAATCATAGCTAATTTGATTAAGCACTCACTGTATTAATTTGAGCGTCTTAGTGTAATTTGCATATTTTTGGCACATTTATTTCGCACTGACTTCGCGTAGTGTGTCCTATTAACGCCATTTTCTTACTGTGGATACCTATAAAATTTACACACACTTTGGTGCCTTTTGTTTGTTTATACAATAATTAGTTTTCACACAGTGAATTAAAATAATTATTTTAGTAATTATTTGGGGAGGGTAGCTGAGATTCCTATCTGTACATGCATCACTAACACACACAAGACACACGCGTAACACACATACAATCGAGCAGGTATTCTTTGCATGTTGGAACAGGTTAATTTCTCCCCTAGTATAACAATGAAACATTTTTACAATCCCAGACCTGTCCATTTACCCCAAACTTATAATAATTTTCCAAATTTTATATTTATTTAAATCAATGCTCAATACAGCATATGGCTGTATCGTTGCAATATATATTATAACATCACCAAATTCAGATCATATTTGATACCTATAAGTATGAAAGAAATGCTAAAAAGTAATATATTTTGTTAAATAAATAATGAAGAGAATAAAAATACAAAATGTAATTAAGAAAGAAGGAGGAAGAATGGTAAACCAAAAGTGATTATTAAATACAATTATAGACTAGACTGACAGACAAATGACTTTGACCCAACCCCAGAGATTGGGCAGATAAAAAACCAGAATAAAATGAAACAAAATGGAAATGGAGAAGAAAAATGAAAATAAAAATGAAACAAACCAAATATAAAGGAAATAAAGTGAAACAAGATGATAAAACACAGACAAATAATATAGAATAGGGAAGGGAGAAATGATACACTCAAACATCATAAAGGAAACGAAACCAGTAAATAACCAATATAAAAAAATAAGTATTAGTATTGACTAAGTGACAAATGTAATTAATAGTTGATAAAACCCGATAAATAAAAATACACTAACCCAAGAATTAGAAGTATATGTAAGTAAGAACTCTAGAAAGACATGAACTTATTAAGTATAAATAATATTTGTAAAGAAAGAGAGAGATAGTGAGAAATAAAAATAACTAAGTGACAAAGAAAAAGTAATGGTAGGGATTACCCACTAATAAACACTTAAAATAAAAAGTTTAAGAAGTGCAAAAAGTGAAAGTGTAAAAATTCCCCAAAATAATGAGTAAATCAGTGATAAACACCACATAGTTTAAAAGTGAAGGTTATGAATAAATAAGAATATTGTAAATGATAGTATGATAAAAATAGTGATAGATAAGAAAACACTTAGTAAATCAGTGATAAACACTAAATGATTTAATAGTGAACATATAAGAATTGTATTGTTAATAGTAATTAAAAATAGTATTTAGATTAGATATAAATGAAGGATAAGATGTTATTCAGGGGAGAAAGCCCATGTAAGGTAAACAGTTAGTGTTACCATGGATTGGAGGGAGAGATTATTAAATAAATAAGAAATTAAAAATGCAATCAATAAACACCCCATGTTATAAGGGATAATCGATTAAGTAAGTTTAAAAGGAGTGATGATGTTTCTCACCCAAAAAATAGTAAAGAATGAAATGTATTGTAAACCAACATTACCTAATAACTGGTAAAGATTGTTCAATTAAATTTAGGAAAGGATATGGCTGAAAGAAGTATCCAGTCCATAGGCCTAGTTGTTATATTTTATGTAATAAATAATAGTAAATAATAGCCATATTGTTGACAATGGCAAGTTAAATAAATAAGAAGGTAAATCAATACAGAAATAACAAACACTGGAAAATCAGTTAGGAAATAACTGACAAGCCATGATGTAGAAAATAATGTTGACACATAATCAGTACAAAAACAAATTCAAAACACATTAACCAATAAACAAATCAATTATAATAACAAAACAAAACACTTTAGAGTAAAATGAGATATAATTGGTATAAAATAAGTAAATATAATCAATAGCTACTTAGGCCTATGAAATGCCCAACTGTAAAAAACAAATAAATACAAATTGTATAAAATCAACAAAGAAATTAACAAATCCAAGGCGAGTAACCAGCTAAGGATAATTTGTAAATCATATTAAAAGAAAAATGTTAGAATAAGGACTTACATTAAAAGAGAAATATAGTTAACAAATATTAAAATAATTGTACAAACATTAATATTGTGAAGAACCCAACCTTATGGGATATCAAAATAATCTTTGAAAGGAAATAATAACAGTAGTGACAATATTTAATATGTAGGGTGGAAGACAGAAGAATAAAAGCAATCAGAAGATATACAGCTATTTTGAATAAAAATTCAAAATTGATAACAATGGTTATAAGACAAGATAACCAATCAGAATTAATTTGTAACCATGACAACAGACGTTGGTTACGGATTTTCCATTAATTTATATTACTCGTAATGTGACGCTCTTGCAGAATAGAAGCCAAATCGTGAACGACCAAAATTCTAATTTAAAAAGTCAAAATAGTAAACAAAATTACAACAAATGAACAAGAAGGAAGCAGACGACGACTGAAACCATTTAACTGATGTCGAGGACCAATTAAATAAAAAATAAATTAATAAATTGCTACGATTAATTTGAAAAAGATGCCAGACGCCCTAGACAATTGAAAATTGAATATGATTGCAGCCCAATTCCTTTTTACCTGAACAACTGAGTACACCCAGTCTACTGATGTGTTAAGTATCATTAAATTACCCAAATTTCAGAATTAAACTCACTTTAAATATTTCTCACAGTAACCTGAACTCTCACTATAAACTGCATATAATTTCTTTCAAAGATTAAATAAAAAAACTAAGACACTGAAAATTTGTCAACTAGTAAAAATAACCTGTTGTTAGTTTACGAACTTTTGAAACACTTTTATAACACTCCAGGAACAAGTTATAGCTACACGTTATATTATTTAAGTATAAATAATGTAAGGTAGTGTATTTTTATTGTTGTAATCAGTAATAACCCTTTTATCGTAATCACAAGAATCCAAGACGTTTGAACGAAAATATTTGTAAACAACTTCCCCAGTCGCCACCATTGACTGTCAGACGTTCAAAATCGATTTGTCAAACCCTAGAGAAATTGTCTTATATTAATTGCCGGTGCAAATGTATTAAAAAACAAAATATAATCTGTGTTAAACTGAATAATTAATAATCACCAAATAATAAACAAGTACTGAGTGTAACCACTGTGTTTTAATTTCATTAGGAAGGTGTATTATAATTTGTGTACATTTTAGCGAACAGCTAGTATTGACGGCAAGCGCTCATGTAGCCAACTCAACGAACTACTGGCCTGATTAAGAAGATCGAACCGAGGCGGGAATAAATTTGAATTCTCCACACAGCCTGAGCTGAGCTCGCCCTATCATCATACAATTTTTTAATTGTTTTAATTAAGCAATTTGGCGCCACCCGGGATTTACACACCCCTAGTGAACAACAGGTAAAGACTTCGATACCTGGTTATTCGTGCGTTCGCGACGGACACAATCAGCGTAAGTTACGTTCCAGAGCGACGACGGATTAATAAGACACGTTACACCAATTGCACTCTGACACTTTTACATTTTGTAGAGAGAACGATGAGCGAGAGCTTTTACAAATTGGTGACCAACTGGTGAGGCTAGAAGAAAGGGAAATACGAAATTCTAGCGGTGATTACGAAAGGAGAACAAGATGCATACAAGAGGGTTGTTGAAAAAATTGGCAAAGGACCAAGAAACGGAAGAAAATAGAGGGGAAGAAGAGGAAATAACAGCGGTTGAAGAGGTGGAGACAATATTAACCACAGCAGAACCAACCCAAGATGAAGAAATGGAATACAGGCGGGTGACAAGGGAGAAGTTAGAGGAGACCCGAACATACTAAAATTAATGGAAATGATGAATAGTATGAACAATAAATTAAACAAGAATGAGGAGAGCCTGAAACAAATGAAGGAAGAAACCAATGAAAATTTTAAGAAACAGAAGGAAGAAACTAAAGAACAAAACGAGGTTTTAAGGGAAAACTTAAAGAAACAAATCAGTGAAAATATAGACACACTGAACGCTAGAATCGAAAGCAACAATGAGACGTTAAGATAACAAATAGACAAAAAAATGGAGGAACATGTCGATAATGTGAGGAAGAACCAGGAGACGTTGCAACGATTGACGGAGGACATTCAAAGAAGAAATGAAGAGTTGAAGGAAGAATTGAAGGAACAATTGAAGGAGGACCACGAGAAAAACAAAGAAGAAATGAAAAAGCAAATGGTACACCAATTAATGGAGTACCGGGAAGAAGAAAAACAGCAGGTTAACGAAACCAATGAGAAATTAGAGGAGACGCTGGAGAGATTGGAGAAAACCAACGAAATTGTTTCAGAAGTCCGTAAGGAGGTAATCAATAAAATAAACAACCTCGAAGGAGAAAACAAAAGGAGAATTGATGAATGTCACAAAGAAACAACCAAAAAGTGTGAACAAGTAAACCAGGACATACATCAAGTCCGGGAAGAAAACCAGGAGATAGCAGTCATACGAACGGACCTGGGAGAAAGAATGGAAGGAGTGTACAGCAATCTAAATAAAATCGACAGCAAGGTGGACAAAAATAAACAAAGAATTGATGAGATGCATAGACGAGAAGAATTATTACAGGAAGAAATGGACGCCTGGCGTGACCGGCCATGTAACAATAATCATATAATTAACAAAATGACAATCGGGAACCATTCAACTTCCGCAACTATAAGCGCAATCCAATAGAATTTCTGAAAAGGGTGGAAGAGTTAATTAGAAAGAACCGCGAAACCCGATGGACAACTGTGAGGGGAATGCTAGACGAAATGTTTAAGGAAACCTATGACAACTGGTGGACCGCCACAAGACCAGACATCCAGAGCATCCAGGAGTTCAAGACACAATTCAAGGCAAAATACTGGTCAGAATCAACCCAGAATATGGTCCGCAACAACTTGAGCAATGGGAGGTATGAGAACCAGAATGGACAATCTCTCACGTCATACTTTCTGGGAAAAATCTGCATGGCCAGAAATTTGGAACCCTGCGTTCCTGAAGAGTGTCTAGTCATACAACTATCATACCACTATGATGACGCGATACAGAAGGCCTGTATGTATAGTCAAGTCAAGACAATTCAGGACATGGCTAGTCTATTAGAGAAAGATAAATGAAGGGCCATCCCCACCAAACCAACAGGGTAATAAGCCACCAACGAACAACACCAATAATTACCAAGGGAATCAACGCGGGAATAATGCGCCCAGGAATTATAACCAAAACGGTAACAACGGGAATTTTAGAAACGATTACAGGGGTAACTACCAACGGAACGGTCCAAATAATTATTATCGTCCAGGAAACGGTAATAACACCAACCGAGGATACCGACCGCAAGTAAATTACGTGCGATGCCAAGCCCAGCGAAGTCCAGGAAGAAACTATTCTCAGGCAAATAGCCGACGAACGTACTATAACCAGGTACCAAACACACAAATCCACACATTCGAGGAAAACGCCAGGAATGAGGGAGATAACACGAACCACCGACAGGAGCCACCAACGAGCCAAAATACAAACACAAATGAAGTCAGGAACAATGAGGCCATTCCTCATTTAAACGAATAAGGTCGGTGAGAACTGTAAACAGCCCATCACTGGACCAATCTCTTGGGGAATTTAAAGACTATGACAGACAAGAAGATTACCATAATACAGACGAACTATTTAAAAAATATAAGGGATGAATTAATTGAAGAGAATAATAACCTGATGCCTAGCAGAAACAATGAAGTAGTGTACATAAGTGCCAAATAAATGGAATCACCTCAACCATAATGATCGATACAGGATCCAACATCTCTTTGATCGACCAAGTGGAATTAAATAGACTACAGCAGGGAAGTAAAATACCAATACCAACTCTGCCAATAAACAATGTAACAATCATCGGTGCTACAGGCAGGCAAAATAAAACAGTCAGGAAACAAGTATCCTTGGAACTTAACAGTAAAGGAATAACATTAACTATGCCATTTCTTGTTGCCAGCGGCCTGCCATTCTCAATACTTGTTGGGTGCGATATACTCAGACAGTACTCTGCCATAATTAATCTACGGCAAGGAGAAGTATCGCTAACCACTGAACAAGGAATATGGACAGCCGATCTAGTGAACAGCAGCAACTTACCTTCAATAACAACCAACTGCACAATGATTCAAAACTATTATTACCACCAATCACACGGAAGAATATTAAACGAAGGGAAGGATGAAGAACTATGGTCGAGTAAGCTGGAGGAGATCAGAAACTTCCAACGAGAAGGACAAGACCAACAGATTAGTGTACACCAAGCAGAGGAGCTCATAAACATATACAATCAATATAGACATATTTTTTCTGACGCCCCGGGTAAGGTAAAGGACTATCAATGCATGATCAGATTTAAAGAACCCGTTGATTTCAAGAAAAAGTCTTATCCTATAGCATACTCACAAAGAAACGCAGTGAGGGCGGAGATCAACCAAATGATGGAAGATGATATTATCGAATTGAGTCAATCACCCTATACCAGTCCAATAGTGGCGATACCTAAAAAGGGCGGAAAAGTGAGAATATGTCTTGATGCAAGAGAGATCAATAAAATGATAGTGAACGACAGAACATCCCCGGTGAAATCGAAGAAATTTTAAAGAAGTTCCACGGTACGAAATACTGTTATATTAATTTCTTACTGCCATAATTTTAAATATGGAATATCAATAATTTTATTCAACAACGTTCAGGCACCATCATGTGCCAACACAAGAACATGAAATTTTACTTACCTTTAGGGCAGAATTCGGTTAAACGAACCAGAAGATAGCGGAATGTGTTATCTGAAATAATTTACGCTTGCTTGAAATGTTTACCAAATGGCATTACCTTTTAATAACATATTACTTACAAAACATGAGATTCTACCGTGTGAAAACAAGCACGCTGCTATACACCACGATGTGACTTTTCACATTTATTTAAATAAATATAAATGTATTTGTCATATGAAATATCTAGTAACTTATATTCAGTTTTGTTTACATTAATCGAATGAAGCACGTGTGTCACGTACATCATAATTATGGTACTTACCATAGTTTGGGATTCTGTTTACTTCGATCTTGATATTTCTATAATTACCTAAGGTCCAAGGATTCAACTCAGTGAGATTGCTGACAGAGATGGTCATGGAAATGAGAATACGTTTAATTGCAGCAACTATCATCAATCGTAATTTATTCAGGAATTTCTTAAATCGTGTACACAGTATAACAACTTAACATAGCGGCCATTACTTATTTCAGCCCTTTACTATCACCACTCCTTTATGTTTAATTAAACTCTAATTCAGACAATTCGTTTTACTGGTTATGCCTTAGTTTCATGATCATTTGATTCTTTATTATATTTAATTCGTTAACGCAAACCAACCCCCATTTATAAGTCGACATCTAACGTTTACACCTCTCTCACTCTCTCACATCCATACAGACATTCTGAATTTACTTTTGAATGTGTACACATTATAATTGCATTTTCTAATTAAACGAGCTCTTTAAATAAAATTTTGGGTTAGTCACTTCCCTTGTAAGTAGACTGGACATTCTGGTAGAGGTGCCCATGTTGATTCCAAACGGCGTGGTTACATCTTCCTGACTGCACTGGGTTTACATTTAATTTTGAAAATATTACTTTATACTGTCCAAACTTTGAATGTAACTAACACTGTTTTACTTTTGATTACATTGTTAATACTTTGCAACACTTAAACCTGACTATTTCAAGCCAGCACTATTGTTAGCGTGTTGTCGCCATGATGAACTTCTGCAGACTGGGACGAAAATTATGCAAATTTTACGTATGTGTGTGTGAGTAAAATGTCATCGTTCTTTGTCTCTCGTTATATAATCGCCTTCTTAGTTACGTATTCTAATCACGTCATTGTTGTTTTAATGACGTTTGGCGTTGTTGGCCAATGAAACGGGAGCATGTAGCGCCGTTATTGGTGGCTGTAACCATTATAAGTCTTTTTATCTGCACGTACACTGCTGTCCTTGAAATTATTTTGTTGTCTTGAAACTGCGTCGTTGTAGGCAAAAACCAAGGGAAATTGTATTACCCATATAAATGACTTTAAAAACATCGAAATACAATAGTTTACTACCTTGCATACCATACTTTTTATATCAGACTTTTTTGTACTGTCACAAAACCCCCTCAATGAAAGGTTTTGTGTCGAGACACAAAAACTTTCATTGACTCATTCACACCTCTCTAAAAGGATCAGCTCAGATATGGAGCCACAACCCCCTCTAGTGTTATTATAAAATAAAAAAATTCAATCACTTACCCTTGGTCCAATGATGAGGTTCCCACCTTCTGACCTTACTGGACTTCTCCTGAGAGATCCCTACACCATAAGGCCATGAGGCACTTTACGCTCCTGTTCTGACTCACCGGCCAGCTCAGGACCGCGGTCACCACACCATAAAACTCTGAAACATTCAATACAAAATTTTAAAATCGTGGCCTTCTCTATATCCATATCCACAACTGATATGTTTCCTCTTAGTATGTTGGTTTGCGTTTTGGGGCGTTGGTTTGCTTAATTCTAAAAATTTCAAACAATGTATAACAAGAATTAAGATAGAAATTGCTTCCCCTTTAAACAATCCGGTACCTAGTACACATTTCTGACTTCCGTCAACTCTATTCATTCCCTTTATCACATGAAAACAATTGTTCTTAACCTAAACAACAATGTATTTTACTGCTTGAGCAACAACCATTAACCCTAATATTTTACTTCATATAACCTTACAATATCTATATCATGGCAAACAATTTTAAAGCTTCATAATTTCTTTACGACCTTTTCTTATGTTTAACTTTCTTTATAACAGAATCATTTCTAGAGAATGGACAATCTATACAAAATTTTGATATTATAATCGTTACTATCCTGGTAGTAACCTCCTATCCATACACACTATTGTACTATCAACATAAGAAAACACAATAAAACATTGTACATCATAAGCATTAAACACTAACATTGAACAATTTACATAACTTGTAGCAAAATTTTATAACATTTTTCCTATCAACAATTCTCTATTCAACTTTTAATATTTAACATTCATTTAGATTCTATACAAAATTTCACATTTATCATTACCTTTCAGTTACAATTACCTTCCTACCATGAATTTTCCCTTTCTAACCCTTTTTCCTTATTAGTTTGGGTGACTCTCAATTATTCATTTTTTTCTCTATCTTATTTTGGTATTCGTCAATCTAACCTTACTACCCCTCTTTTAACTAACAACCGCTTCTAACCATTTACATATAATACGACACCAATATCTCAATAATAACCCCCTTCACAAATCCCATTTAAAACCTCTGGCACCGCTCATTTTTGTACTAGTATGTGTGTATTCCCTCTAACCAACTCATTCCCTTATCGGTTCCTGACCCTTTCAGATAACCCTTTCCGGCGCTAATCGGTCCCTTCCTGTCTCAACATCTCTCGTTGGACTCCTACACCAATACCCTTATTACAAAATATCACCACCAACAACAAATATAATTACCATTCACATTACTCAACTCTACATATAATCGCTAACCACTGTGTCCCTAAAATATCTAACACCTCTTTATATATTATCTGTATCTCAACACTTTATTTTCCCTAACTCCCAATAACTCTATTTAAATAACTCCAATGCCCTTATTTATCACTATTCCCCAAACTCTTTACAACATTTCAACTTAATACACCATTACAAAATTTATCACTTATCTGCTAACAACACCTTTCATATCCAAATACATTACCTGCTTAATCATTTATTAACCCTTTAGAATCTAAATCTCATAATATCATTTAAACTTTCTTCCGTTATTTAAAATCGTACAATACATGCTTACATAAAAAAAATATATAAAGTACACAACAGCAAAAATACACAAATACATAGACATCAATACACAAAAATATACAATTCACATAATCATGAAATCATTTACCCTAATCAGTCCTAATCAGTCCATTTTTAAAAACACTGTCCACACAATTAAATGTTCATAACACAATAGAAGGTCTACCCTCCATCGTTAAACAATAGTCTTATCTTCAGTCTGTACAATTTATTTTTTATTAAATACATTATATTAACATCATTAATATAATACACATTTAAATTCTTATATTTTATAAAACCATCATAATTAATAGGGTTATTCCCTATCAATTCCACATACAACTTGTCACGATTGGTTATTGTCCTGTCACCTCCAGTATAATCAGTCACCACTAGGTACGTTATAAAGTCATTATTTCCGTTATCATCTTCTCCTACTGCTATATCAGCTTCATTACAAGGTAAGTTCTTATTTTTATTATACATCATCTCTGTTCCTAACTTTTCCATAAATTCTTCATAAGTTCTATTTATTTTAAAAATCTCTATCTCCCTCTTTCTCTCACAATATCTCTCACTTTCAAAACATCTCTCTCTTTTAAAATATCTCTCATAATAACTCTCCCAATAACACTTCTCTCTCTCAATATATCTCTCTTTATCACACCAAGCTACACTCTCAATACTCACACAATTATTTTCTAACACCATATTTTTAATTCTATTATCATAATTCTCACTACTACTTACCTTGTCTTTATTTTCCTTCAATTTATTTGATTCTCTACTATTCTCTACCCCCATTTTACTCTCGTAATTTTCATCTACTTTATTCTTTTGTCTATCAAACTTCTCATTAACTAATGCAACTATTTTCTCTTCCGTTTTATCGAAACGTGCGTGCATTTCATCAATTCGTTTATAAAAATTAAAATTTTGTTTTTCGATTTCGTTTTTTATTTCATCAAATTTTATATTAAAATTATTCTGAATTCCTCTAATTTCGCTTTTTTGTTCACTAAACAGCATTTGCATCATCTTCATAATTTCGTTATTCTCAACCCTGTTATTTGGAACTGGTGTTGAGTGCACAATTCCTTCACTCATAACTACTGACTCTGTCATACTTATTTGACTGTTATTCGTACTATCAGTTATGCTTAATAAAGAACTATTTTCTTTATTCTCTGCCATTATAAAAAATTGTTAATGGTTTGTCGCTTTATATTATCGTTACCACCTAACCTACAACCGTATTCTCATTTTCAATGTCCACTCTGCCACAATTCAGGCTTATTATATTAAATATATTTATATATTTTATATAGTCACCAGTTCGGGCCCATTTGTGACTTTTCACCTTTATTTATATATAAATATATATAAATGTATTTGTCATATGAAATATCTAGTAACTTATATTCGGGTTTGTTTACATTAATCGAATGAAGCACGTGTGTCACGTACATCATAATTATGGTACTTACCATAGTTTGGGATTCTGTTTACTTCGATCTTGATATTTCTATAATTACCTAAGGTCCAAGGATTCAACTCAGCGAGATTGCTGACAGAGATGGTCATGGAAATGAGAATACGTTTAATTGCAGCAACTATCATCAATCGTAATTTATTCAGGAATTTCTTAAATCGTGTACACAGTATAACAACTTAACATAGCGGCCATTACTTATTTCAGCCCTTTACTATCACCACTCCTTTATGTTTAATTAAACTCTAATTCAGACAATTCGTTTTACTGGTTATGCCTTAGTTTCATGATCATTTGATTCTTTATTACATTTAATTCGTTAACGCAAACCAACCCCCATTTATAAGTCGACATCTAACGTTTACACCTCTCTCACTCTCTCACATCCATACAGACATTCTGAATTTACTTTTGAATGTGTACACATTATAATTGCATTTTCTAATTAAACGAGCTCTTTAAATAAAATTTTGGGTTAGTCACTTCCCTTGTAAGTAGACTGGACATTCTGGTAGAGGTGCCCATGTTGATTCCAAACGGCATGGTTACATCTTCCTGACTGCACTGGGTTTACATTTAATTTTGAAAATATTACTTTATACTGTCCAAACTTTGAATGTAACTAACACTGTTTTACTTTTGATTACATTGTTAATACTTTGCAACACTTAAACCTGACTATTTCAAGCCAGCACTATTGTTAGCGTGTTGTCGCCATGATGAACTTCTGCAGACTGGGACGAAAATTATGCAAATTTTACGTATGTGTGTGTGAGTAAAATGTCATCGTTCTTTGTCTCTCGTTATATAATCGCCTTCTTAGTTACATATTCTAATCACGTCATTGTTGTTTTAATGACGTTTGGCGTTGTTGGCCAATGAAACGGGAGCATGTAGCGCCGTTATTGGTGGCTGTAACCATTATAAGTCTTTTTATCTGCACGTACACTGCTGTCCTTGAAATTATTTTGTTGTCTTGAAACTGCGTCGTTGTAGGCAAAAACCAAGGGAAATTGTATTACCCATATAAATGACTTTAAAAACATCGAAATACAATAGTTTACTACCTTGCATACCATACTTTTTATATCAGACTTTTTTGTACTGTCACAACGAGGTGTTACGTCATGAGACGCAGTTACATTATTTAAGTCAAAAAATCCCCTTAAACATTTCAATAGCCCTCCAAAATAACATATTCAATTGTATTTTTTATGATATCATAATTATAAGTAATTTCACAACCCAGCACTTGTTATTTAGTTCGACATTCTCTCATTCACTCACGCTCGCATTCTTAGTACAATTTCTTTTTTAATTTTCCCCAAATTGAGCTCATTTTATTATTAGTGAATGAAATATTGAAATATCAAAATATTAAAAGTTTTGTATCGACCACATTTTGTCACTTAGCTGTAATTTAGTCCTCCGACGTCTCGTCGCTAAACTCGCACTCTAGGTGTTAAAACTTTTACGAAACTTTGTTTACATTTCACGTTTCACTGTTATTTATTTTATATAAATACTTCACTGTTTTACATTGTACTAACGGACGTCCGAGACTTGGTTTTAGAAAATTTTGTTACACAGCCGGCCGGCGATGCTGATATAATTTGACTGAGGCCGATTTACAATGCTGCGACACTGAGGTGGGAAGGAACTGCGTCACCAGTTTCTTTGTGTGTAGAAATCCACGCCATAGCGCAGAAATTGCGTAGCTGTATACTTTCGTATGACGTATACATGGGTGCAGCCTGTTGACACATTCGGCTAACAAAATGTTGTTGTTGTGGACGTACACGCTCGACGTTGACGCCAATCCTGTAAACTCGATATTGCGCAGTTGCAAACCTTTATAAAACTTTACCAATTTCGTATATGTGACTTTGAAATAAAATACAATTTATATCGATTATTCCCCAAAATACTGTGCCGCACTGGGTTCGGCATGTAGGCGATGTGTTTTTGAATATGAGCGGGCTTTGACATCACGCGCGGCCACGGCATCTCGTCGCCGTTAGGCTATGCACACTGTTGTTGTATAGCGACGATATTCAGTTGGCTCGTCCAGCTGTTTTTGTGCATTCCTGCATCAGACAGGTTTCTTGGTTAGACAGACACATTGAATCTGTCTCATTTTTATTTGAACCCTCAACCAGATCATCTGCTCTCGGCTGACGGCACTCATCAGTTCGGGACTTCGTCGGCTTTCTCTATGAGTGGCTGAAGAAAGTTCTGGTCCTGAGCCTGTAGTTAGGCGTTATTCTTATTTGGAGAAAAGTGAGACTTTAAAGGTTCCAGAGGAATTACCAGTGTCTAATAGAGTAGTGAATGAAGAAGGTGAAGCAGAAGAAGAAAAGCGGAATAACTTCTGTGGATCAATACAGGAGCATAAGAACACGTCAGTTAATACGGAATTAGAGGACTCAGAGAGGACGTCATGGTTGAATCCGGATGCCGCAGAATTTGTTCCGGTATTGTTCGTGAGGGATCCAGATCCTGTGACATCATCATCGTCTACGCAGGGATATGAGAAGTCACTTGATGGTGTAGCTTTACCATCGCCAGTAGAAATTAATTTAGTCATTCCACATGAACCTGGACAGCTAGCTACCAGGGTGGAAAATGTTGAGGACGTTGTATTTGCTGAGAGTGGTGAAGGAGTGGAATCGACAGAAGAGGCAGAAGAGCGGTCTGCGGATGCTGCACAGGGAAGTATAGTTGTAGGTGTTAGGGAGACTCAAGAGTCTGAGTTTGCAGATGGACACGGGGATGTCCAGGCTGCAAGTGTTTCTGAGGTTGTGGATGGACAAGGGGATGTCCATGCCGCAAGTGTGGTAGAAGTAGATGAGGTGGAAGTTGAGGAGAAATTTGGTTGCAGCGTTGTGGAGTATGTGAGTGAGAATGATGTAGTGTGTGAAGAGGTGCAGACGCCTTCTGTAGGTAGTGTTGAGGATTCCGAAGAGCGGAAAGAAGTTCCAGGCGGACCAGGTGAGCAACTAGAGGAGGCTGAAGATGTGCAGTGTTCGGATGGTAGTAGTGGACGTGATGGCGATGATGTTGATGATGATGAAAATGTTGGGGAAAATGAGATCGGAGAAGAGGTTAGTGAAGATGTGGTTGAAGATGGATCAGAGGAGCAACTGGAAGATGCTGAGGATGTGCAGTGTCATGATGGTGATTTGGATTATGTGAACGAAGAAGGGGAAATTGTAGAAGAGAAGAAAGAAGTAGAAAAGGAAGAAAGAAAAGCAGAGGAGTTAGACGATGAGGATAATCCAAGGCGGAGTGAAAGTAGCGAGGTAAGTTGCCTTGATCCTGATTCAGAAGAAACGAAGCAGTGCAGCTCAACACGAAATAATCTCTCAAAGAGTTGTGTCCGAAAGGAACGAGTACCGAAAGTCCGTCACAGAAAGGTGAGAAGAAGCGGTTAACGGGTAGCGGGTAGATGTTCCTCACAGTCCCAGTGGTGTTCATCTATTTCAGGGTTGCGCCCCTGCCCACGCGAGCCTTGGTTTCTTCCATTCATTCTTATTTTATTTCCGGAGGGAGCCATGTCCTTACCCTTACTCCTAGCTATTGACCCTTCTTTAATGATCCTTGCCCCGTTTCATCTTCCCGATTTTCCTACCCCTCCCCTTAGTAAAAAAAAAAATCTATCAATAAGAAAGCTAGAGAACCTTGCCGAAAGTGATTAGATTGTAGTCCTGGAGATTGTCAGTTTCCCCTGTTCTGGAAGGTTATCATGGAGAAAGTTAGAGAGTTGGAGAGTGCCCGTAGATTGTCGAGGTCGTCAGTTTCCCCTGTTCTAAACGTAAGATGGAGAAGTTGATGTCCTGTTGTTTCGTTGTATATAGTGGTTGATTATGTTTTTTGAGTATTGTTGGGTCGGTCAATGCCGCATTCCTCGGTTGATTTCCCTGGTGTGTTATTTTTGGGTTGACTGTGGAGAAGTAACCCCCCCCCTGCTAGTTAAGCTGCTTTTGAAAAAGTAAGAGATAGGATTGATGTTCGTGTGCCCTCTGCGCGGTCTTCTCTGCCTTGTGAATCGGGTCCGCCCACCCTAGTGTGGGGAGGTGGGCCAGTCATGGGTCAAGGATTGATGATGCCTTGTTAGCTGAACATGGCTGGTCGGTCCACGAGGTGGTCGGTTCTCGAAGGGTACCGCATATCAAGGTTTGTAGCACCTTGTTAGCCTTTGGGCGTGAATATGTGAGTGCCAGGAGAGTTAGGTGGTGGTCACTGGAGAGGGTGACGTGTTGGGGCGGTCCCGAGAGTTTGGCATGGAGGAGAGGACTCGCGTGGGGGATGGTCGCAGTGTGGTAGAGATTTTCAGTCCTGGGAAAGGAGGGAATAAGGTCAATGGTCCTGGATGGAAAAGTTTTGTTTCGTGATAGAAGTCCGTGGTCCTGGGTCTCTGTTGTTGGGTTTAGGAGGCCTTGGTGGTCAGTTCTCAGTGCCGGATTCGGTGATTCTTCCCTTTCTCCTGTTCTGTTCTGTTCCTTATATCTGCATGCGGACCAGGGCCCGGCGAGCATGCAGGACGCACACTTACATCTTCTCTTTCAGACACACATTGACAGACTTACACCCCTTCCTTCTGCCTCTTTCGTTTTCCTGAGTAACTGAACTCACCAAGTGCGATTTAGAATCTGGGATTTTCCAGGATTCCCGCAGCCGTCGAGCTTGAGTACTGGTTTCATTTGGGTCAACCATGTTGCCCTTTTGGGGTGAGGGTGTGCCGTACTGGGTTCGGCATGTAGGTGATGTGTTTTTGAATATGAGCGGGCTTTGACGTCACGCGCGGCCACGGCATCTCGTCGCCGTTAGGCTATGCACACTGTTGTTGTATAGCGACGATATTCAGTTGGCTCGTCCAGCTGTTTTTGTGCATTCCTGCATCAGAGAGGTTTCTTGGTTAGACAGACACATTGAATCTGTCTCATTTTTATTTGAACCCTCAACCAGATCATCTGCTCTCGGCTGACGGCACTCATCAGTTCGGGACTTCGTCGGCTTTCTCTATGAGTGGCTGAATAAAGTTCTGGTCCAGGTATGTACAAGTTAACGGATTCTAAAAATATTTTAACCCCAAATATATTTTTGTGTTTCAGCTTCTATTATAAACTATACTTGTGTGTGTGCGTGTATATCAGTTTTCAATTTGGGCGTTAATGCAAATTAAAGATTAACTTAATATGAATGTAAATGTTGCGGGTCAAATTGACTTCAGTAAAGAAAATGATAATGCATCTTGCACTCAGCTGTTGTTTTTTTTTTGTGTCATTAATAATTATGAAATACTCAGTTAGTTAATTGATTTGAACATTCTCAATGAAATACTTAAAACGTGATTGATAGTTGAGTGAAATAAGTCACAGCTAGGGAGTTCAATACAGATTAATCCGAATTAGTGGCGATGTGTGTGTAGTGGCTGTTGAAGCATTAAAGTGTGTGTTAGAAATTTAATGCGGATGGCATATGTGGAGAGATCATTTCCTTATGACACCCTATACAACTCATTGCATGTCACAGGTGCTCGAACAAGGGCGAGATGGGTGTCGGGTGTGACGACCAACTGCACACCCTCCTGGCAGAGACGATCCTTTAGCCATGATATGCTGTCAGTCGAGATCTACCGTTCAGACACACTTATGACGCTACGCTGCCCTAGGACTTCTTAGTACAACCGAGACACTACTGATCAGCCACAGTATTGCTTAAGTGCACCGGACGATCCAGGTGGGACCATTCTAATTATTTAATTCTATCTCAACGACACTGTGAAGACACGGAAGTTCCCAGAAG
The DNA here is from genome assembly GCA_034769895.1 of Magicicada septendecula. NCBI lineage: Eukaryota > Metazoa > Arthropoda > Insecta > Hemiptera > Cicadidae > Magicicada > Magicicada septendecula. The sequence continues at coordinate 205,171,422 of CM068370.1, read as the reverse complement.
CTCACTCATGAAGTTTTAACCGTTAAACTTTTGCACAAACTCTCATGTTCAGTTCTGTGACTGCATGTGTGAACATTACACAATTAAACCTAATGAAATCTATTATATCTGCTTATAATGTGTAAGAAAATTACACACACACGCATATCCGCAGTCTGCTCTAAGTTCTACCTTTTTATCCAATTAAAGCTATTCGAGTGTTAGTTATTTTGTGCTTTCATGTCATGTGGTCATGGCAGAATTCTAGTCACGTAAAGGGGGCTGTCTGATGTTTTTAAATTGTGAAACTATTTTCATGGTCACATATGCTTATTGCTTATTATGATTAAAGTGAGGGTTGGTTATTGTTTTGAGTCTCTGGTTTGGTTGGGGGCACTTACATTTTCTGGTGCTAATTACCAAGGCATATCAATGCTTCGTAGCTGTGATTTATCTGATTACCTTGTTAATTATATTTATACATATATATATATAGTTGTGCATTCATTTATTCTAGTTGAAAAGGGTTTTATGAGGAGTTTGGTACAGAAATGAGGGATGTTGTGTCATTTATGTTGTGTATGTGCTTGTGTATGTAATCTTTATATATTTTGTTGGGGGAATATGTTATAAATTAAAAGATCATAAATGTGCTTACTAAGTTACTAAAAGGCTAGCCTATTTTAAGTCCTTTCTATACAACACTTATGGATTAGTGATTTTCTATTTTGTGAATAATATTATTGCAACCATTAACTTGAACATAATGTGGCAGGATTTATGCAATTTATGTGAATATTCAATTCACTCACATTTTATGCCATTAAGAATATTAATTGATATATATAATCCTGCAGTTAATTTTGCTCTTTGTTCAATCCATAACTGGTCATCTCATGTAAGAGTTGCATGCTTAATAAAGTATACGCTTGTTGGTTAATAGACTTTTTCATTTGCAAGTCCTGTCATTCACCTGGGGGGACATGTCTGTAATTGTAATTAGGCCTTGCACACTTTTGCTTCCTCTAGGTTCACCACCTAGTTCTAAATATTATGTCTCTCCCCTTTTACAAACAAAAAACTCAATAAAAAAAATAAAATAAAATAAAAATTCAAAAAAAAAATTACACAAAAAAACTTATAAAATAAAAGGGGGGTTTCAAATGGTAGCAGAGCGTGGTTATGACTCTATGGATAGAGTAGATATTGTTTCTGCCTTATTTTTTTTTGAAATTTGGAAGTTTTAGAATCTGGGGACTTGCATTTATTTTCTTAAATGAAACTTGGTGTGGCTACAGGCATGTCAGCTGGTGTTGGGACTTGCAAATTATTTCAAATTATTTTTTAATTGGAATCCAAGTGTTGCAAGAAAAGTTAATGGTAATGTAACGATTTAATAAAATGAATAATCAGAATAATAACATATTTTATAAAATGAATAAGGGGTTGAATAAGTTTAAAATGATTTAATATGTGTTAGTGTTTAAGTAATTATTTTGTGATGTTGAGTGTAAGGTAGGTTTTGGAAAGGGGTTATAAGCATGTGATTGATTGTTTTCAAATTGAATGTGAGCTGATCGATTTTACTTGGGCATACCCTGGAGCTTAGACGGATTTTGGACGTGGTGAGAGCCGTCAGTACTTGTTGATTTTGATTGCGATTTGTTTCATGGAATAGACGTGTTTTATAGCACCCCCGTTAGGTAGTATTTGTTTATTGAGGGCGTTGCGTTGCGGTATCGTATATTCTGAATGCGGTCATGGTCCGACCAGATGTCATGGACTTGATAGTTATATATTTTCGATTATATTGAATTTTATGTGTACTTTGGGGATTGTATATAGTGAGTCAGTTTTGTTGTTTTGTGTCGTGTTCTCTTCTGGGCATTTTGCATGGCTGTTTCTCTGCCTTTATGACACCCATCTTGTCGCATCGCTAGAGCACTCTGGGGCGGCTCAAAGGAAGAATAGTACTTTGGTTTTTTCCGGATTCTTTGATTATGTTTTGTAGGTTAAGTTTGTGTTAGGATTTACGTTTTGTTGTGTTGTGTTTGAGTATTGTGCAACTCTGGCGACGGTATGTTACCAGGAATTGCCCCACCCCATTTCAGGGATTCTCCAGAAACTTTCGGTGTTGGATGGAGTAGATGAGGACAGGTTGTTGGTCTTCTTGGACCTGGTCCTGCAGTTGGCAGATTTCCCGGGTGTGTCTGATGAGGAGGTCTTGTCCCTTATATACCCGTATTGCCGGGGTTCATTGGCCGGTCTGGTCACCAACACTCTGCATCGGGGCTGCAGTGTTGACACCTTCCATGGGGAAGTGTTGGATTTCTTCATACCCCATCGACGACGTTTCCAGCTTAAGTTAGATTTATTCTATCGCCTACAGGCCAACGGAGAGGCATTGGGGGACTTCGTGCAGGATGTAAGGAAAGCTGCCCATATATTAAGGTTGGGGTTGCCCAAGACGGAAGTAATACAAGTAATACGAGAAGCTCTGAATCCCCAAGAGAGATCCCGGCTAGTTTTCGCAGATCCTCCACGTTGTTTTGCGGACCTGGACCGGTGGTGTGCGCATGCTAGGAGAGTCCAGGAGAATGATGAGTCCTGGGAAAGAGCTGCTAAAGATGTCCAATACTTCAGTGGTTCCTTAGGAAGAGCTAAAAAGGACAAACATGGCGGTTGGAGGAGAACACAATGGACTATAAGAAAAACTGATTATTCCGGAAGTAATGGAGGCTACAGAGGGGTGGCAAATGAGAAGACAGTAACAACAGTTACAGTAGAGAAAACCAATAAGTATGAAATTAACAGGGGTAGAAGAAACTAAGTTAGAGAACAAACATCGGCAAGTATGGAGCCTGTAGTTAGGCGTTATTCTTATTTGGATAAAAGTGAGACTTTAAAGGTTCCAGAGGAATTACCAGTGTCTAATAGAGTAGTGAATGAAGAAGGTGAAGCAGAAGAAGAAAAGCAGAATAACTTCTGTGGATCAATACAGGAGCATAAGAACACGTCAGTTAATACGGAATTAGAGGACTCAGAGAGGACGTCATGGTTGAATCCGGATGCCGCAGAATTTGTTCCGGTATTGTTCGTGAGGGACGTAAGGATCCAGATCCTGTGACATCATCATCGTCTACGCAGGGATATGAGAAGTCACTTGATGGTGTAGCTTTACCATCGCCAGTAGAAATTAATTTAGTAATTGCACATGAACCTGGACAGCTAGCTTCCAGGGTGGAAAATGTTGAGGACGTTGTATTTGCTGAGAGTGGTGAAGGAGTGGAATCGACAGAAGAGGCAGAAGAGCGGTCTGCGGATGCTGCACAGGGAAGTATAGTTGTAGGTGTTAGGGAGACTCAAGAGTCTGAGTTTGCAGATGGACACGGGGATGTCCAGGCTGCAAGTGTTTCTGAGGTTGTGGATGGACAAGGGGATGTCCATGCCGCAAGTGTGGTAGAAGTAGATGAGGTGGAAGTTGAGGAGAAATTTGGTTGCAGCGTTGTGAAGTATGTGAGTGAGAATGATGTAGTGTGTGAAGAGGTGCAGACGCCTTCTGTAGGTAGTGTTGAGGATTCCGAAGAGCGGAAAGAAGTTCCAGGCGGACCAGGTGAGCAACTAGAGAAGGCTGAAGATGTGCAGTGTTCGGATGGTAGTAGTGGACGTGATGGCGATGATGTTGATGATGATGAAAATGTTGGGGAAAATGAGATCGGAGAAGAGGTTAGTGAAGATGTGGTTGAAGATGGATCAGAGGAGCAACTGGAAGATGCTGAGGATGTGCAGTGTCGTGATGGTGATTTGGATTATGTGAACGAAGAAGGGGAATTGTAGAAGAGAAGAAAGAAGTAGAAAAGGAAGAAAGAAAAGCAGAGGAGTTAGACGATGAGGATAATCCAAGGCGGAGTGAAAGTAGCGAGGTAAGTTGCCTTGATCCTGATTCAGAAGAAACGAAGCAGTGCAGCTCAACACGAAATAATCTCTCAAAGAGTTGTGTCCGAAAGGAACGAGTACCGAAAGTCCGTCACAGAAAGGTGAGAAGAAGCGGTTAACGGGTAGCGGGTAGATGTTCCTCACAGTCCCAGTGGTGTTCATCTATTTCAGGGTTGCGCCCCTGCCCACGCGAGCCTTGGTTTCTTCCATTCATTCTTATTTTATTTCCGGAGGGAGCCATGTCCTTACCCTTACTCCTAGCTATTGACCCTTCTTTAATGATCCTTGCCCCGTTTCATCATCCCGATTTTCCTACCCCTCCTCTTAGTAAAAAAAAAAGGTGGGTCCATTAACTTGTACATACCTGGACCAGAACTTTATTCAGCCACTCATAGAGAAAGCCGACGAAGTCCCGAACTGATGAGTGCCGTCAGCCGAGAGCAATGATCTGGTTGAGGGTTCAAATAAAAATGAGACAGATTCAATGTGTCTGTCTAACCAAGAAACCTCTCTGATGCAGGAATGCACAAAAACAGCTGGACGAGCCAACTGAATATCGTCGCTATACAACAACAGTGTGCATAGCCTAACGGCGACGAGATGCAGTGGCCGCGCGTGACGTCAAAGCCCACTCATATTCAAAAACACATCGCCTACATGCCGAACCCAGTACGGCACACCCTCACCCCAAAAGGGCAACATGGTTGACCCAAATGAAACCAGTACTCAAGCTCGACGGCTGCGGGAATCCTGGAAAATCCCAGATTCTAAATCGCACTTGGTGAGTTCAGTTACTCAGGAAAACGAAAGAGGCAGAAGGAAAGGGTGTAAGTCTGTCAATGTGTGTCTGAAAGAGAAGATGTAAGTGTGCGTCCTGCATGCTCGCCGGGCCCTGGTCCGCATACAGATATAAGGAACCGAGCAGAACAGGAGAAAGAGAAGAATCACCGAATCCGGCACTGAGAACTGACCACCAAGGCCTCCTAAACCCAACAACAGAGACCCAGGACCACGGACTTCTATCACGAAACAAAACTTTTCCATCCAGGACCATTGACCTTATTCCCCCCTTTCCCAGAACTGAAATCTCTACCACACTGCGACCATCCCCCACGCGAGTCCTCTCCTCCATGCCAAACTCTCGGGACCGCCCCAACACGTCACCCTCTCCAGTGACCACCACCTAACTCTCCTGGCACTCACATATTCACGCCCGAAGGCTAACAAGGTGCTACAAACCTTGATATGCGCTACCCTTCGAGAACCGACCACCTCGTGGACCGACCAGCCATGTTCAGCTAACAAGGCATCATCAATCCTTGACCCATGACTGGCCCACCTCCCCACACTAGGGTGGGTGAACCCGATTCACAAGGCAGAGAAGACCGCGCAGAGGGCACGCGAACATCAATCCTATCTCTTACTTTTTCAAAAGCAGCTTAACTAGCAGGGGGGTTACTTCTCCACAGTCTACACAACTCTCAACCCAAAAATAACACACCAGGGAAATCAACCGAGGAATGCGGCATGGACCGACCCAACAATACTCAAAAAACAAAATCAACCACTATATACAACGAAACAACAGGACATCAACTTCTCCATCTTACGTTTAGAACAGGGGAAACTGACGACCTTGACAATCTACGGGCACTCTCCAACTCTCTAACTTTCTCCATGATAACCTTCCAGAACAGGGGAAACTGACAATCTCCAGGACTACAATCTAATCACTTTCGGCAAGGTTCTCTAGCTTTCTTATTGATAGATTTTTTTTTTTTACTAAGGGGAGGGGTAGGAAAATCGGGAAGATGAAACGGGGCAAGGATCATTAAAGAAGGGTCAATAGCTAGGAGTAAGGGTAAGAACATGGCTCCCTCCGGAAATAAAATAAGAATGAATGGAAGAAACCAAGGCTCGCGTGGGCAGGGGCGCAACCCTGAAATAGATGAACACCACTGGGACTGTGAGGAACATCTACCCGCTACCCGTTAACCGCTTCTTCTCACCTTTCTGTGACGGACTTTCGGTACTCGTTCCTTTCGGACACAACTCTTTGAGAGATTATTTCGTGTTGAGCTGCACTGCTTCGTTTCTTCTGAATCAGGATCAAGGCAACTTACCTCGCTACTTTCACTCCGCCTTGGATTATCCTCATCGTCTAACTCCTCTGCTTTTCTTTCTTCCTTTTCTACTTCTTTCTTCTCTTCTACAATTTCCCCTTCTTCGTTCACATAATCCAAATCACCATCACGACACTGCACATCCTCAGCATCTTCCAGTTGCTCCTCTGATCCATCTTCAACCACATCTTCACTAACCTCTTCTCCGATCTCATTTTCCCCAACATTTTCATCATCATCAACATCATCGCCATCACGTCCACTACTACCATCCGAACACTGCACATCTTCAGCCTCCTCTAGTTGCTCACCTGGTCCGCCTGGAACTTCTTTCCGCTCTTCGGAATCCTCAACACTACCTACAGAAGGCGTCTGCACCTCTTCACACACTACATCATTCTCACTCACATACTTCACAACGCTGCAACCAAATTTCTCTTCAACTTCCACCTCATCTACTTCTACCACACTTGCGGCATGGACATCCCCTTGTCCATCCACAACCTCAGAAACACTTGCAGCCTGGACATCCCCGTTCCATCTGCAAACTCAGACTCTTGAGTCTCCCTAACACCTACAACTATACTTCCCTGTGCAGCATCCGCAGACCGCTCTTCTGCCTCTTCTGTCGATTCCACTCCTTCACCACTCTCAGCAAATACAACGTCCTCAACATTTTCCACCCTGGAAGCTAGCTGTCCAGGTTCATGTGGAATGACTAAATTAATTTCTACTGGCGATGGTAAAGCCACACCATCAAGTGACTTCTCATATCCCTGCGTAGACGATGATGATGTCACAGGATCTGGATCCCTCACGAACAATACCGGAACAAATTCTGCGGCATCCGGATTCAACCATGACTTCCTCTCTGAGTCCTCTAATTCCGTATTAACTGACGTGTTCTTATGCTCCTGTATTGATCCACAGAAGTTATTCCGCTTTTCTTCTTCTGCTTCACCTTCTTCATTCACTACTCTATTAGACACTGGTAATTCCTCTGGAACCTTTAAAGTCTCACTTTTCTCCAAATAAGAATAACGCCTAACTACAGGCTCAGGACCAGAACTTTCTTCAGCCACTCATAGAGAAAGCCGACGAAGTCCCGAACTGATGAGTGCCATCAGCCGAGAGCAGATGATCTGGTTGAGGGTTCAAATAAAAATGAGACAGATTCAATGTGTCTGTCTAACCAAGAAACCTGTCTGATGCAGGAATGCACAAAAACAGCTGGACGAGCCAACTGAATATCGTCGCTATACAACAACAGTGTGCATAGCCTAACGGCGACGAGATGCCGTGGCCGCGCGTGATGTCAAAGCCCGCTCATATTCAAAAACACATCGCCTACATGCCGAACCCAGTACGGCACAGTATTTTGGGGAATAATCGATATAAATTGTATTTTATTTCAAAGTCACATATACGAAATTGGTAAAGTTTTATAAAGGTTTGCAACTGCGCAATATCGAGTTTACAGGATTGGCGTCAAGGTCGAGCGTGTACGTCCACAACAACAACAACATTTTGTTAGCCGAATGTGTCAACAGGCTGCACCCATGTATACGTCATACGAAAGTATACAGCTACGCAATTTCTGCGCTATGGCGTGGATTTCTACACACAAAGAAACTGGTGACGCAGTTCCTCCCCACCTCAGTGTCGCAGCATTGTAAATCGGCCTCAGTCAAATTATATCAGCATCGCCGGCCGGCTGTGTAACAAAATTTTCTAAAACCAAGTCTCGGACGTCCGTTAGTACAATGTAAAACAGTGAAGTATTTATATAAAATAAATAACAGTGAAACGTAAAATGTAAACAAAGTTTCGTAAAAGTTTTAACACCTAGAGTGCGAGTTTAGCGACGAGACGTCCGGAGGACTAAATTACAGCTAAGTGACAAAATGTGGTCGATACAAAACTTTTAATATTTTGATATTTCAATATTTCATTCACTAATAATAAAATGAGCTCAATTTGGGGAAAATTAAAAAAGAAATTGTACTAAGAATGCGAGCGTGAGTGAATGAGAGAATGTCGAACTAAATAACAAGTGCTGGGTTGTGAAATTACTTATAATTATGATATCATAAAAAATACAATTGAATATGTTATTTTGGAGGGCTATTGAAATGTTTAAGGGGATTTTTTGACTTAAATAATGTAACTGCGTCTCATGACGTAACACCTCGTGGTGTATAGCAGCGTGCTTGTTTTCGCACGGTAGAATCTCATGTTTTGTAAGTAATATGTTATTAAAGGTAATGTCATTTGGTAAACATTTCAAGCAAGCGTAAATTATTTCAGATAACACATTCCGCTATCTTCTGGTTCGTTTAACCGAATTCTGCCCTAAAGGTAAGTAAAATTTCATGTTCTTGTGTTGGCACAAGATGGTGCCTGAACGTTGTTGAATAAAATTATTGATATTCCATATTTAAAATTATGGCAGTAAGAAATTAATATAACAGTATTTCGTACCGTGGAACTTCTTTAAAATTTCTTCGATTTCACCGGGGATGTTCTGTCGTTCACTATCATTTTATTGATCTCTCATCAAGACATATTCTCACTTTTCCACCCTTTTTAGGTATCGCCACTATTGGACTGGTATAGGGTGATTGACTCAATTCGATAATATCGTCTTCCATCATTTGGTTGATCTCCGCCCTCACTGCGTTTCTTTGTGAGTATGCTATAGGATAAGACTTTTTCTTGAAATCAACGGGTTCTTTAAATCTGATCATGCATTGATAGTCCTTTACCTTACCTGGGGCGTCGGAAAAAATATGTCTATATTGATTGTATATGTTTATGAGCTCCTCTGCTTGGTGTACACTAATCTGTTGGTCTTCTCCTTCTCGTTGGAAGTTTCTGATCTCCTCCAGCTTACTCGACCATAGTTCTTCATCCTTCCCTTCGTTTAATATTCTTCCGTGTGATTGGTGGTAATAATAGTTTTGAATCATTGTGCAGTTGGTTGTTATTGAAGGTAAGTTGCTGCTGTTCACTAGATCGGCTGTCCATATTCCTTGTTCAGTGGTTAGCGATACTTCTCCTTGCCGTAGATTAATTATGGCAGAGTAGTGTCTGAGTATATCGCACCCAACAAGTATTGAGAATGGCAGGCCGCTGGCAACAAGAAATGGCATAGTTAATGTTATTCCTTTACTGTTAAGTTCCAAGGATACTTGTTTCCTGACTGTTTTATTTTGCCTGCCTGTAGCACCGATGATTGTTACATTGTTTATTGGCAGAGTTGGTATTGGTATTTTACTTCCCTGCTGTAGTCTATTTAATTCCACTTGGTCGATCAAAGAGATGTTGGATCCTGTATCGATCATTATGGTTGAGGTGATTCCATTTATTTGGGCACTTATGTACACTATTTCATTGTTTCTGCTAGGCATCGGGTTATTATTCTCTTCAATTAATTCATCCCTTATATTTTTTAAATAGTTCGTCTGTATTATGGTAATCTTCTTGTCTGTCATAGTCTTTAAATTCCCCAAGAGATTGGTCCAGTGATGGGCTGTTTACAGTTCTCACCGACCTTATTCGTTTAAATGAGGAATGGCCTCATTGTTCCTGACTTCATTTGTGTTTGTATTTTGGCTCGTTGGTGGCTCCTGTCGGTGGTTCGTGTTATCTCCCTCATTCCTGGCGTTTTCCTCGAATGTGTGGATTTGTGTGTTTGGTACCTGGTTATAGTACGTTCGTCGGCTATTTGCCTGAGAATAGTTTCTTCCTGGACTTCGCTGGGCTTGGCATCGCACGTAATTTACTTGCGGTCGGTATCCTCGGTTGGTGTTATTACCGTTTCCTGGACGATAATAATTATTTGGACCGTTCCGTTGGTAGTTACCCCTGTAATCGTTTCTAAAATTCCCATTGTTACCGTTTTGGTTATAATTCCTGGGCGCATTATTCCCGCGTTGATTCCCTTGGTAATTATTGGTGTTGTTCGTTGGTGGCTTGTTATCACCCTGTTGGTTTGGTGGGGATGGCCCTTCATTTATCTTACTATTCTGGAAACTCGTGAATCGGTTCTTGCGGTATTGCCATTCGTGTTCATGGCTCTCTAATAGACTACCCATGTCCTGAATTGTCTTGACTTGACTATACATACGGGCCTTCTGTATCACGTCATCATAGTGGTATGATAGTTGTATGACTAGACACTCTTCAGGAACGCAGGGTTCCAAATTTCTGGCCATGCAGATTTTTCCCAGAAAGTATGACGTGAGAGATTGTCCATTCTGGTTCTCATACCTCCCATTGCTCAAGTTGTTGTGGACCATATTCTGGGTTGATTCTGACCAGTATTTTGCCTTGAATTGTGTCTTGAACTCCTGGATGCTCTGGATGTCTGGTCTTGTGGCGGTCCACCAGTTGTCATAGGTTTCCTTAAACATTTCGTCTAGCATTCCCCTCACAGTTGTCCATCGGGTTTTGCGGTTCTTTCTAATTAACTCTTCCACCCTTTTCAGAAATTCTATTTGATTGCGCTTATAGTTGCGGAAGTTGAATGGTTCCCGATTGTCATTTTGTTAATTATATGATTATTGTTACATGGCCGGTCACGCCAGGTGTCCATTTCTTCCTGTAATAATTCTTCTCGTCTATGCATCTCATCGATTCTTTGTTTATTTTTGTCCACCTTGCTGTCGATTTTATTTAGATTGCTGTACACTCCTTCCATTCTTTCTCCCAGGTCCGTTCGTATGACTGCTATCTCCTGGTTTTCTTCCCGGACTTGATGTATGTCCTGGTTTACTTGTTCACACTTTTTGGTTGTTTCTTTGTGACATTCATCAATTCTCCTTTTGTTTTCTCCTTCGAGGTTGTTTATTTTATTTATTACCTCCTTACGGACTTCTGAAACAATTTCGTTGGTTTTCTCCAATCTCTCCAGCGTCTCCTCTAATTTCTCATTGGTTTCGTTAACCTGCTGTTTTTCTTCTTCCCGGTACTCCAGTAATTGGTGTACCATTTGCTTTTTCATTTCTTCTTTGTTTTTCTCGTGGTCCTCCTTCAATTGTTCCTTCAATTCTTCCTTCAACTCTTCATTTCTTCTTTGAATGTCCTCCGTCAATCGTTGCAACGTCTCCTGGTTCTTCCTCACATTATCGACATGTTCCTCCATTTTTTTGTCTATTTGTTGTCTTAACGTCTCATTGTTGCTTTCGATTCTAGTGTTCAGTGTGTCTATATTTTCACTGATTTGTTTCTTTAAGTTTTCCCTAGCTGAGGTTGGTCGAATCCTAAGGACCTACTGCCATGATAAACAAAAAGAATGGCACAATTACCTAAAGTCCACAGAAGAGTTTATAAACATAGCATACCACAACTTCACTGAAGCAACACCATACACAATGATGTTTGAGCGGCCACCGCCTAGAGAGATAAATGATATGATTCAATTTCCCACCAACACAGAATATAAATTCGAGAAAAGAAAATTTTACAACAGAATAGCCGAAAAAGTAGAACAACAAAAGAATAAATATTCTAAGAACCAGCAAAAGACTATCAAATACAATATAGGAGAAAAGGTGCTAATAAAAAAGAGAGAATTACCCAGCTCAATAGAAGGCATTACAAAGAAGTTACTATTATTATACATGGGACCATACACTATAACAAGAGACAAGGGCAATCACACTTATGAGATCACTCACCCCATCGCTAAGAAAATAAAGGGTGTATGCAATCAGGCATCAATTAAGAAATATTATGACAATCAGCAATGACTGAAAAAACCAAAGGCAAATAACCAACCGAAGTAATTTAAATAAAAAAGAGATAACAAAACAAACGAATAAGCTTGCAAATAAATAATAAAGAAAAAGTTGTAAGATGAAATTTCAAAATTCAAAAAATTATGTAAGACCAACTTACAAAATTATTTAGAGCATATATGAGATTTAAAAAAATGATAAATAATAATAAAAAAGAATTAAGTAAGATCACCTTACAATAATAATATTTGGCCAACATATGAGGCAAAAGTAAAATATAAAATAAAGGAACGAGCTACAACAATTCCTAACTAGTAAGAACAACAAACTTACTATGATATTAAAAAAAAAAAAAAAAAAAAAAAATCGAAATGATCAACTTCCACTACAATTTAGAAAAAATATGTGAAATAAAATAAACAAACCAATGATCAAAAATGAAGTGAATAAAGTAAATATTCTAAGAGTTATAATATGAAATAAGATGAATCACAGAGTAATTGTAAATGAATAAAAATGTTAATTGTATCAATAAATATCAACGCTTCAAGTATTATCAAATGATATCAACAAAGAGACATGAAAAATAAATATGATTCGAACTGAGCAATAATGAAATAAAAAAATAAAAGATTCCCAACAAATATTATTATTATTAGTCACAAGATGACTGTATTGAAGATTCATTAATTAAGATTGACTGTTGAATAAGTCCAGCAATCATTTAACTGAGCAGGGATGATGTTCCCCTGACCTCAGAAAAAGAGTAGTTTTGAACAACGGAGTTAGGTAAGCCAATAGAGCCCATCCGAATCGATTTCAGCTACAAAGTAGGGATAGTTAGGGAAAATAAGATTTATAGGGAATAATTTATAATAAAAAATCAATAAACCAGATCATAATAAGAGAAAATAATGAAGAAAAGACTCAGAAGAAAGGAAGTAGAAGATACAGAGTTGAACATAAACCTGAACAAGAAGCAGGAGAATTTAAGAAGAAAATGATACAATACAATTGATAATTTCATCAAACTGAGAATCACGTTTTATAAAATGATAAATTTTGGTGTAAGGGCATTATATAACATCGCCAAATTCAGATCATATTTGATACCTATAAGTATGAAAGAAATGCTAAAAAGTAATATATATTGATAAATAAATAATGAAGAGAATAAAAATATAAAATGTAATTAAGAAAGAAGGAGGAAGAATGGTAAACCAAAAGTGATTATTAAATAAAATTATAGACTAGACTGACAGACAAATGACTTTGACCCAACCCCAGAGATTGGCCAGATATAAAACCAGAATAAAATGAAACAAAATGGAAATGAAGGAGAAGAAAAATGAAAATGAAAATGGAACAAACCAAATATAAAGGAAATAAAGCGAAACAAGATGATAAAACACAGACAAATAATATAGAATAGGGAAGGGAGAAATGATACACTCAAATATCATAAAGGAAACGAAACCAGTAAATAACCAATATAAAAAAATAAGTATTAGTATTGACTAAGTGACAAATGTAATTAATAATTGATAAAACCCGATAAATAAAAATACACTAACCCAAGAATTAGAAGTATATGTAAGTAAGAACTCTAGAAAGACATGAACTTATCAAGTATAAATAATATTTGTAAAGAAAGAGAGAGATAGTGAGAAATAAAAATAACTAAGTGACAAAGAAAAAGTAATGGTAGGGATTACCCACTAATAAACACTTAAAATAAAAAGTTTAAGAAGTGCAAAATGTGAAAGTGTAAAAACCCCCAAAATAATGAGTAAATCAGTTATAAACACCACATAGTTTAAAAGTGAAGGTTATGAATAAATAAGAATATTGTAAATGATAGTATGATAAAAAATAGTGATAGATAAGAAAACACTTAGTAAATCAGTGATAAACACTAAATGATTTAACAGTGAACATATAAGAATTGTATTGTTAATAGTAATTACTTACTTCTTACTTCTTCCTACAGGCGTCCAGCTTCAACTGTAGCCGATAGCCCGATGTCCATGGTAGATCATAGAAGCGATAGCCCAGTACTTCTTATTGCTCATGATTTTTAATAGTAATTAAAAATAGTATTTAGATTAGATATAAATGAAGGACACGATGTTATTCAGGGGAGAAAGCCCATGTAAGGTAAACAGTTAGTGTTACCATGGATTGGAGGGAGAGATTATTAAATAAATAAGAAATTAAAAATGCAATCAATAAACACCCCATGTTATAAGGGATAATCGATTAAGTAAGTTTAAAAGGAGTGATGATGTTTCTCACCCAAAAAATAGTAAAGAATGAAATGTATTGTAAACCAACATTACCTAATAACTGGTAAAGATTGTTCAATTAAATATAGGAATAGGATATGGCTGAAGGAAGTATACAGTCCATAGGCCTAGTTGTTATATTTTATGTAATAAAGAATAGTAAATAATAGCCATATTGTTGACAATGGCAAGTTAAATAAATAAGAAAGTAAATCAATACAGAAATAACAAACACTGGAAAATCAGTTAGGAAATAATTGACAAGCCATGATGTAGAAAATAATGTTGACACATGATCAGTACAAAAACAAATTCAAAACACATTAACCAATAAACAAATCAATTATAATAACAAAACAAAACACTTTAGAGTAAAATGAGATATAATTGGTATAAAATAAGTAAATATAATCAATGGCTACTTAGGCCTATGAAATGCCCAACTGTAAAAAACAAATAAATACAAATTGTATAAAATCAACAAAGAAATTAACAAATCCAAGGCGAGTAACCAGCCAAGGGTAATTTGTAAATCATACTAAAAGAAAAATGTTAGAATAAGGACTTAAATTAAAAGAGAAATATAGTTAACAAATATTAAAATAATTGTACAAACATTAATATTGTGAAGAACCCAACCTTATGGGATATCAAAATAATCTTTGAAAGGAAATAATAACAGTAGTGACAATATTTAATATGTAGGGAGGAAGACAGAAGAATAAAAGCAATCAGAAGATATACAGCTATTTTGAATAAAAATTCAAAATTGATAACAATGGTTATAAGACAAGATAACCAATCAGAATTAATTTGTAACCATGACAACAGACGTTGGTTACGGATTTTCCATTAATTTATATTACTCGTAATGTGACGCTCTTGCAGAATAGAAGCCAAATCGTGAACGACCAAAATTCTAATTTAAAAAGTCAAAATAGTAAACAAAATTACAACAAATGAACAAGAAGGAAGCAGACGATGACTGAAACCATTTAACTGATGTCGAGGACCAATTAAATAAAAAAGAAATGAATAAATTGCTACGATTAATTTGAAAAAGATGCCAGACGCCCTAGACAATTGAAAATTGAATATGATTGCAGCCCAATTCCTTTTTACCTGAACAACTGAGTACACCCAGTTTACTGATGTGTTAAGTATCATTAAATTACCCAAATTTCAGAATTAAACTCACTTTAACTATTTCTCACAGTAATCTGAACTCTCACTATAAACTGCATATAATTTCTTTCAAAGATTAAATAAAAAACTAAGACACTGAAAATTTGTCAACTAGTAAAAATAACCTGTTGTTAGTTTACGAACTTTTGAAACACTTTTACAACACTCCAGGAACAAGTTATAGCAACACATTATATTATTTAAGTATAAATAATTTAAGGTAGTGTATTTTTATTGTTGTAATCAGTAATAATCCTTTTATCGTAATCACAAGAATCCAAGACGTTTGAACAAAAATATTTGTAAACAACTTCCACAATCGCCATCATTGACTGTCTGAGACGTTCAAAATCGATTTGTCAAACCCTAGAGAAATTGTCTTATATTAATTGCCGGTGCAAATGTATTAAAAAACAAAATATAATCTGTGTTAAACTGAATAATTAATAATCACCAAATAATAAACAAGTACTGAGTGTAACCACTGTGTTTTAATTTCATTAGGAAGGTGTATTATAATTTGTGTACATTTTAGCGAACAGCTAGTATTGACGGCAAGCGCTCATGTAGCCAACTCAACGAACTACTGGCCTGATTAAGAAGGTCGAACCGAGGCGGGAATAAATTTGAATTCTCCACACCGCCTGAGCTGAGCTCGCCAGATCATACAATTTTTTAATTATTTTAATTAAATAATTTGGCGCCACCCGGGATTTATACACCCCTAGTCCAGCGACGGATTAAAGGGGGCGGAGGGGGCATTCGCCCCCCCCCAGCAAAATAGTAAAAAAATATTAGTGAAGAAAAATAATCAAATAAATGTTGAAATTCTTGTCCGCTCTTTAGCCGACTAAAATAGTTTGTTTCGATATCGCTTGGGGCGCCTCGATCTAGAAGTCAATCCCTACTGCGTATGCGAATCTGTTAAACTGTGATGTTTACGTTTGTGTGATCGTTGCGTTGCTCCTTAGTAATTCGAGGAATTTGCCACACGAAAATACGCACTCTCCTTATACGCGTTGTTTGCTTGCTTAAAGTATTTTGATTGCTACGTGATTCGTTTTAAGTGTTAGATTCAAGTTTACATTTTTAACTCTTTCTTTATTGTTGTTTGTTATAATGAAAAGACAATCAACACTGAAAAGTTTCTTTATGAAAAAGAACTGTAGCAATAGTGGTGAGAAATTGGTGCCTCTGGACAATGCTGCTGGACCTTCAACTTCAACATTTAATGTGTGTCTTGAAGTTGTTGAAGACAATACGATTGGAAAGGGAAATAAGGACCAAACTTCTAAAGAAGGTAAGTTTTATCGATATTCGGTTGTCAATTCAATAGTTATATAGAAAGATATTCAGAGAATTGAGAATGTCGCATTTCCCATAAAAACGCATGTTAATGAATACATTTTCTAATTGTTATATCTTTTTTTCTATACTTGCTTTGTATTCGAAACTTTAAAGACAATAATTTTTCATAATAATATATATATATATGTAATATATTAAATAATTATCCCTCGTGTTCTGATGAATGTTAAATAAGCTCCACGTTGGAAACGCCAATTTGTAACATAATATATAAGTATCTGGCCACTAATTCTTATTTTGTGCCGTTTTGTATTACTATTTATTATTTTTAATATTCAGTTTTATTAAATTGTATTATATTTCTTATTAAATTCTTTATTTTTCTGGTTAATTATTATTATTATCATTATTTGTTCTTATTTAACCTTCGTCGGTTTGGTACAAATTAATTCAAAATAATGTTTTGGTGAAGACCCAGTTCGACTTCGACGTGGTTGTCGACTCGGCTCATATAGGTTATCACCTCTTTTGGTTCTTTCCGACGATATTCAGCAATTAACTCCCCTTTCTCCACCTGAAATTCCTTAACTAAGTAATTTTTTATAAATAAAGCTCTGGTTTAATTCAATTAATAAATTGTTTATTAATTTGTTCTTTATTCTTTATAAATCGTATTACGACTCACTGGGCGACTGAGTCGTTTGGCCCACATTCGACTCTCTGATTCAGTTCGTTAGTTACAGATTTCGGTTTTATAATTTATTTTAATTTTCTCAAGGGTCCTTTTATACTGCTATTGAAAAGTTAGAAATGCTTAAGAAGTACAATACCTCACAAATATTAATAAAGAATGTTTATGCATGTCACACATACACTGGTATTGTTAACCTGATTATTGTTGATTATATTTTGGTTTGTTTACTCACCATTTCACTTTTATAATTCATCTCACTATTATTCCATTTTAATGTAATTGCTTACTATCGATTACATTCGTTTGAATACACTACACATTGTAGTGCATCTTCACATGTCACTTCCACTGATTTTTACACTGTTTGTTTCATGAGAAGAATTTAAATAGACCATCTAGTTGTTCTTGTCTGACTATTGACAATTACCCTTCCGTCATCACATCACTTTTACAACTTAATGTTATTAACAATGTTTACTTAAAACTATTGTACACTGGTTTTTTAGTTTGGTTTCTGTATTGTACTTCAGGGGTTCTAGATTGTAATGTAATTATATTTATTTTGGCTTTTATGTACTAAAGGTTCCTATTTTGTTGGTCCCCTTGATTTGTCGCATTACAATACACACACACACACACACACACACACACACACACACACACACACACACACACACACACACACACACACACACACACACATACACACTGAGTTTTATGGAATTCTGTTTGTTAATTCCATAAGGTTTGTTAAGATTACGAACTATCTTAAGGGCCTTTCTTATCCAGATCGTTGGAAAATAAGCAAATTTCAGAATTTTTTTAATTGAAAACTAATTTCTTTCGTTTTAGGGGAAAATGAATCTTGCAGTGAATCTTTGCCGAAGTCATCTGTAATCTATGAAAATGACATTGGAAATTACATTGGAACAAATCCTCAGACAGAATTCTTGCCAATCTTCTCGAAAATCATTGGGAACCTCCTTCCGGATACAAGTATCCAAACTCATCACATATCAAGAATGGCAGAACTGAAAACCGACAGTTAAAAAAAGATCATCTAGAGAAGTATAAATCGTGGCTTGTCCTTTCTCATTTGAAGCAAGGTTTTTTCTGTAAATTTTGCCCTTTTTTTGCTACTGGCCATGTGCATGTGGGTGGACACCATGGTGGGATGAAATTTAATACCCTTGTTAATCAACCACTAACTAAATTTGCCAAGCTTTTGGGGAAGGATGGAGATTTAGAACATCATAGTAAATTATTGTATCACCAACAGGCAATGGGAAAAGCAAATGACTTTTTGTTAACTTACCACAATCCTGAAAAATCAGTGGAAAATCAAGTTGATTCTTATAGGCTTCAACGTGCTAAGGTAAATCAAGAAAGGTTGTCATCATCTCTGGATAATGTTCTGTTTCCTGGTAGACAAAATATTCCTTTTCGGGCACGACGAGATGACGGATTTGAAAATAATCCATTGAAAAATCACTGTAACTTTAAAGAACTAATGAAGTTTAGAATTGAGGTCTGTAAAGATGCACAAATTCAAAAGCAGTGTGACTCTATAAGGCACAGAAATTCCTTTCTGAGCAAGACCGTTCAAAATGATTTGATTGAATGCTGTGGGGAGGAAATTTTATCACTAGTACTTAGAAGAATTGAAGAAAATAAAGTCTACAGTATTGGTTTTGATGAAACAACAGATGTTTCACATAAGACCCAGTTATCAATTTTCTTAAGATATGTTTGTAAAAACTGTATAAGGGAAGACTTTGTTGGTTTTATCGACCCACGGAATGACAGTGGCAATCTTTGGGAAAACAAAACAAAACCCCAAAATCATGTTGTAAGTGAAGAAACCCTATCATCCTTTTCAAGTAATAGTGAGAGTGAGGAAGAGCCTGTTGAGTCAGAAGATCCCAGATTAACAGGAGATAAGTTAGGTAAACTGGTGTTAGAGTGCCTTCATGGAATGAACCTGGATCCAAGTTATTGTATAGGCATTGCAACAGACGGTTGTTCTGTAATGACTTCTGAGCTGGTAGGGGCGATCAAAACTATAAAAGATCAGTGTGTCTTCGCAGAACGAACACCCTGCTTAAACCACTCCTTAAACCTCTCAATTTCTAGTTGCTCTAATGTACAAGCAGTTAGAAATGCAATTGGGATAAAAAGGAAACAGTTTCGTTTTTTACGGCCTCCCCGAAAAGAAATAATGCTTTTTTGAAGAATGTTGGAAGGCAATTGATATCAATGTGTGAAACACGTTGGGTGAAGACACATTTATCTGTTGCTGTTTTCCTAGAGAATTTTAATAAGATCGTTTTGACTCTAGAGAAAATTTCAAACTGGGCTGTTTTTATGTCTGATAAGTCCTCAGCAATGGCAAAAACTCTTCTATGTTCAATTACTCATGGCGAGTTTATTATTACTTTAGTTTGCCTCGCAGATATCCTTAGTCAAACTTTGCCTCTCAGCAGATATTTCCAAAAAGAAAACGTTGACGTATACAAGGCTTCTGAGTTTTTGTCCGACGTTCTTTTTGTGCTTGAAGACAAACGACAGAATGCAGAAACTGGATTTCATGAACTTTTTGAGCACGCAACAGAAATTGCAAAATCTGTCAACAGTGAATTGAAAGTCCCTAGAACCACTTCTAGGCAAGTGAATAGAGCAAATGCTGCCACATCCGATGTTAAAAGTTATTTCAGGGTAAATTTGTACATACCAATCCTTGATTCAATTGTCACAGATATGAAGAGTAGATTTTCTGCCGGTGCCTTAGAATTATACAGACTTAATATACTCTTACCAAAAGAATGTATAAATGATACTGTAACAAAGAATAGGCTAAATGCTGATATTGAGTTGATTTCAAAAAAATATGGCAAGACCAAGGGAAAAGACGATAGTGCCTTTAAATCTGATTTAAAGGCTGAAATGAACATTTGGATGGCAAAATGAAAAAGAGAAAACTACAACAAAACTCCATTACCATCATCAGCAATAGAATGCTTAGGTTATTGTGTTGCAGAAATGTTTCCCACAATAAAACATCTTTTAGTAATACTTGCCTCATTACCAGTATCAGTTGCAACAGTTGAGAGGTCTTTCTCAACCTTAAAGATAACAAAGACATGGCTTCGAAATCGTTGTGGCCAAAAACGTTTAACTGGCCTAGCCCTTATGTATATAGTAATTAAACGCTCGGCTCTTACGGTCGCGGGATTCTCGTTCTTTCTGCCCCAACGTTGCTAGCGTCAATTTGTGATTAAACGAGTACGAACGTCTCGTTATTTTCACACAATATAAGCCTATTCGTTGCTATGAACGGGTATGTTCCACTGTCTTTACTCTCTTCAGTCGTTTTAATTTACTTCAATTATTTAAATATCTGAGATATTTGGAGTTGTGGGATATAGTAATTTAATTAACTAATATTAACTTATCTCTCTAAGAAAAATATCAGTGTTAGTGTACTTGAAACTTAAATAATTAATGTGTTATTCTGTAATTTCGTTCAACCCTATTATACCTTGAAGAGAATTATGTATAATTTTGTATTTTAACGCTCTTCTCTTTGGTGTCGGAGAATTCCGCTATAAGCGCTGTAGTACCGGGGCAACGAAACTTAGAGGTTAATTCACTGTTTATGTTAACCAATTATTCTATACTTAGTCAGTTACTTTTTTATTCCCAACTCATTAAATAATACTCCAAATGACAAGATTTTGCAACTATACAAAGGTTCTTTATTTGTTTACTTCTTCAACATTGAATAAGATATGTTCCAATTGGCATATACAAAGGCTATAGATTGCGTGAATCGATTATTGATCAGTCCGATACTTTATTTAGATTCGGTTATATAATGTATTTTAGGTTGTAATTAACTTAATTCAGGGTGTGAAGGTTCTTGTAACTGTGGGGAAGATTAAAAATACATAGATAAGAATGCAAGATTTACAAATTTGAAGTGTTGTGTAGTTAATATGATTTATACAATAATAATTTACCAGACTAGAACGAAGCGAATCGTGTGGGCTGTTGGTTGATAACTTCACTGTTCTGGATGACTATGTTGTACGATTTTCTTTCTTCGGATGTTAATAAAATGGAATTCTTGTCCTGTTCACCTCGGAAATACAGCTCCCTGGGTTGATTTACTGCCAGACTGATGTTCCTTCTGCAATTTCTGGATCCAAATACGTTCTTCTCTCGTTTGGAGCAATTTCTGATGTTCCGTGTATTTGAAAGGTTATGAGTTCCAGTGTAGTGTATATTATTGGTTGTGATACAGTTAACTCTTTATATTGGGTTTAATATATCATCAATTCCCTTCGGATATGGGACAATTCAAGTCTTTCCTTGTAGAACCCAGTTATTTATTTTTTATTGTGATATCATACTATAGCCTCGTTTGGTTAAACTGTACTGGCAATAGTCAAGAATATTATCATTAAAATTTTGTGTTTTATACGAGGATCAAATAATTTAGAATATTCCGATTATATTAGACATTTCTTAGATTTTTTTTAATCTCATCACATTCAGATCATAAAAGGCAATAATTGAAAATCAACAACTTCTTCATTTCCTGTAGTCCATAGCAACCCATTATTTTTGTTCCTTCTCCATGTTTTGTATATAGTGTTTATTTCATATATTTTTTGTCTATTCCTTATTAATTTGCTATCATATCGGAATATAACTTCACCGATAGTTGGTTTATTATTTTCTACATATATTCTGCTGGTTTTTTGATATGAGCCTGTTTCTTTTATATTTACTACTTTTTTCGATATCAAACGTTATCAATTGATATCATGGTATTGTGGCATTATCATAATTTTTATAAATTGAGATGGTTTTTTATATATCATTACTTATTTAATGTTTTTTATTAGCTCTTCGAACCGTATTCATTAATTATTATTAACTTGCGTACCTAACCTTTATGTTATGAGTGGTTATATAGTGTTATTGGCTGTTAGGCTTTTTATTGTATACGGACCTACCTTTGTTTATAACTGGTGAACAACTATAGCCCTTTTACATAAATTCATACATATAATCAAATCTTAACTATTAACATTTACATAAATAATTATTCTTTTCATATCTAATGACAATTTTATCTTGATCTATGGATCACATATAAGAAAATTGAAATCTATTAACGCTAACTAGCTGCTTCCCACATCATTCTATAACAGTAATTGAATAATATATTTTGTTGCATTACCTTCCATTAACTCAACAAGTAATTGGTATAACATAACATAAACTTTATCATAACATTCGTTGTCACAAAATAATATCATTTAATTCAGAATCCTTACTTGCTATTGCTATAAGGTAAATTATTGTTTCATTTTTGTTTACTTTCATGGTCATTTACTTTGACAATTTCTGTACTATTCTACTTCTTACACTTCTCATCAGTATTATATTGATTTACTTTTCACTGAACATAGATCATTAAATATTGTCTAATTTACAGGTTTGTTTATTCTCGTTATTTCTACCTTGCATCCTTATTTATCTTTATCTATAATTATAAATGTAATTATTAGACTTTTGTTTTATCATGGGGTTAGATATTGACTTGCTTATTATTTTGTTAATATAATATTTATGTAACATGGATGACAGCATTTCTGTTGCGTTACATATGCTCCCCCTCCTAAAAAAGTTTAGTTTACCTGAATGAAGTTTAGCTCAAATAAACTTGTCTTTTTCACATGCCTTTTCTTCATATCAATATTAATGGTTGACGATGGGATTCTCAATGTAACTTTATTAGACTAGTATTAATAATTCTTTATTTAATAACATTTCATTATTTTAATTAACATTCTTGATCATTTTTAATTTCTGTAAACAGTATTTGTTGATAGTTGGCTACAATATTCAATGATACTTTAGGTTCACATCTCTTCTACTTATAATTACTGTAATCACTGTATTTCTCAATTATTCTTCTGTCATCTAATTTCTTTTTGTTTTCTTCGTCCTACTCTTCTGGAAACTGATGTCATTCTTGCAACTATTCTAATATTCCTTAAATATTTAATTTCCCTAACAATCCCTAATATGTGCGTTGGTACAGTTCAGAGAGGCAGTTTGGCTTCATACTCTGCTGCCAACACTACACCTTAATATAGTACTGCTGGAATTCATCTACAGTCAGCTATAAAATATAATAATCTCCTTAATTAATTAATAATAAATATTTGGGAATTTTTTTCCTTGTTGCTTTTATATTTCTTTATTACTATCCTTCATACTTTGTGATTCCATTTTAGTTTCCTTAAACATTCTTTGATAATAATTCTGACAGTTATCATTTGTAATTATTTTTGTTTTTTCTTTCTTGTTGTGATAATAACGCTAAGTATCTTCTTCATTTGTTTTTCTGATCTCAATATTTTCTAAGTAGTTATTGTTTGATTATCATTATAACTGTGTTTCTGACTAGATACGGTCCTTAGCTCAACTATTATTTTTCTTATCGTATTTCATTATTTTGGCTGTTTATATTTCAATGAATTATGTTCATAAATATTCTCTCTTTTTTTTCGTTTTCTTTAATATTACATTGGTTACAATCAATCGTTTACTGAAGTTGTTTCTTTCACTTGGCAATGCGATATGTATTTTAGGTCATATGATTTTTCTTTTATTATTTTGTATAGGTAGATTTGATGTAAAAACTTTTATCTTGGGGTTTCATTATTCATTATTCACACTATTTCTTTGTAGACGTTTAGTAATAATTCTAGCTTTCTTCTGTAATCTTGGGGTTTCATTATTCATTATTCACACTATTTCTTTGTAAACGTTTAGTAATAATTCTATTTTTCTTCTGTAATCTTGGGGTTTGTTATTAACTCTTCTTAATACCTTCTTCATAACTATATTTTAATTCAGACTTACTTCATTTTGAATGACATTTTTTTCTATTTATTTTATTGTTCAAAAATTCTCTTTTATTTACAAGTGTTTTCTCTTCAAAATCGATAATAAGTTGTTCTTATTGCATTTTAGAATTTATTCATTTTATTCAAATTCTTTTTAAATTCCAAGTATTTTCTCTTCAAAATCGATAATAAGTTGTTCTTATTGTATTTTAGAATTTATTCATAATATTTCTTCGTATTCTTTCCAATTGGTTGCCTGGTCAGTTTTCATCAAATCAGTCCCATTTTTCTGGTTGACTGCTTCTTTTTCTAACCATGGTCCATTAATTCGACTGCACCCGTTGTCCGGATGACTGCAGTGTTCATATCAATTTTGACACTTGACAAATATCTTTCGCGTATCTGGTACCGTAACTCGGCTGATGTAAAGTCTTCACTTAAGTCAGGGTATTCAGTTATACTTAGCTCCTTTTGAATTATCAGGTATCGTATCTCCTCTATTCTAGCATAATTATCTTTCCATTCCCTTGGATATCTGTACTATTTACCAAATGTTTTACGGGTATCTTCCGTATTAACGATATAATTGACTTGGTCAAATATTCTCTAATCGTTGATATTTTCAAATAATATTTAAATTTATTTAAGGTTTTTGTGATTGTTCTATGGTGGGTTATTTTGGTTATTTTCATAACGTTTCTTCTATAATTCATGCCTTTACATAACTCCCTTCGTTCATTAATTGGGATGTTAAACGCACTAACTAATCCACCTTTCCTCATCTCCATTTCTTCTTTGGTATTGACTATTTTCTTTCTCCATATTTTCCTTATTCTCTGGATATTCTCTTCTATGGTCAGATTTACTATAATACCTTCGGAAATCCTGTCGTGTTTTAGACATACTCTTTAAACACCTCTCCATTTCTTTATTTGTCTCCTCCTTGTATTTATCCACTTCTGGGCTAAGCGTGTTATCGTTTTCAAACTTCCCTTCGAAAGTTTCCATTATCTCAATATTGAACTGCTCCTTCTTATCCTCAATCCGCTTTAAACCTGCTTCGTTCATTTTCTCAATTCTTTCATCCATTCGCCTTAAATTCTCTTCGTTCATTTGTAGGATTTCTTCCTTCATTTGTTTTAAACCCTCATCATTCCTATCTAACCTTTCGTGAATTTGGTTTAATCTTTCGTTCATTTGTTTTGAGGTTTCTTTAATTTCCTCATTTGTTTTCCTAAAATTCTCCTTGTTTTCCTCATTTGTTTTATCGTATTTTTCCTCCTGTTTCCTAAATTGTTCCCTTAAGTTTTCCTTATTTTCCTCATTTGTTTTCCTAAATTGTTCTCTTAAGTTTTCCTTATTTTCCTCATTTGTTTTCCTAAATTGTTCTGTCATAAATTTCATCATCTCCTGCCAACTTGGTACTTCTCTGGCTCCAGCTTTATCTATTTGGTCCCCTTGGGCATCTTCTTCCATTACTCCCTTTTCCTTGTCCGCAATTATTTCAGTTTCCGTTATTTCGTCTGTCTGTTGTTCCATTTCACTATCTGTTATTATTTCTATTTCCTGTTCTTGTTCATCTATTTCCTTCTCCGTATCTTCTGCCCTCCTCTATGATCTACCTCTGGTATCAGGCATTTTTATTCTCCCACAGTTGCCTGCTCTGGTTAAGTAATATGAATGTAATTATAGATACTTAACTTAAGCCCTACACTGGTTGAGCGCCAATTTGTAATTAAACGCTCGGCTCTTACGGTCGCGGGATTCTCGTTCTTTCTGCCCCAACATTGCCGGCGTCAATTTGTGATTAAACGAGTATGAACGTCTCGTTATTTTCACACAATATAAACCTATTCGTTGCTATGAACGGGTATGTTCCCCTGTCTTTACTCTCTTCGGTCGTTTTAATTTACTTCAATTATTTAAATATCCGAGATATTTGGGTTTGTGGGATATAGTAATTTAATTAACTAATATTAACTTGTCTCTCTAAGAAAAATATCAGTGTTAGTGTACTTGAAACTTAAATAATTAATGTGTTATTCTGTAATTTCGTTCAACCCTATTATACCTTGACGAGAATTATGTATAATTTTGTATTTTAACGCTCTTCTCTTTGGTGTCGGAGAATTCCGCTATAAGCGCTGTAGTACCGGGGCAACGAAACTTAGAGGTTAATTCACTGTTTATGTTAACCAATTATTCTATACTTAGTCAGTTACTTTTTTATTCCCAACTCATTAAATAATACTCCAAATGACAAGATTTTGCAACTATACAAAGGTTCTTTATTTGTTTACTTCTTCAACATTGAATAAGATATGTTCCAATTGGCATATACAAAGGCTATAGATTGCGTGAATCGATTATTGATCAGTCCGATACTTTATTTAGATTCGGTTATATAATGTATTTTAGTTTGTAATTAACTTAATTCAGGGTGTGAAGGTTCTTGTAACTGTGGGGAAGATTAAAAATACATAGATAAGAATGCAAGATTTACAAATTTGAAGTGTTGTGTAGTTAATATGATTTATACAATAATAATTTACCAGACTAGAACGAAGCGAATCGTGTGGGCTGTTGGTTGATAACTTCACTGTTCTGGATGACTATGTTGTACGATTTTCTTTCTTCGGATGTTAATAAAATGGAATTCTTGTCCTGTTCACCTCGGAAATACAGCTCCCTGGGTTGATTTACTGCCAGACTGATGTTCCTTCTGCAATTTCTGGATCCAAATACGTTCTTCTCTCGTTTGGAGCAATTTCTGATGTTCCGTGTATTTGAAAGGTTATGAGTTCCAGTGTAGTGTATATTATTGGTTGTGATACAGTTAACTCTTTATATTGGGTTTAATATATCATCAATTCCCTTCGGATATGGGACAATTCAAGTCTTTCCTTGTAGAACCCAGTTATTTATTTTTTATTGTGATATCATACTATAGCCTCGTTTGGTTAAACTGTACTGGCAATAGTCAAGAATATTATCATTAAAATTTTGTGTTTTATACGAGGATCAAATAATTTAGAATATTCCGATTATATTAGACATTTCTTAGATTTTTTTTAATCTCATCACATTCAGATCATAAAAGGCAATAATTAAAAATCAACAACTTCTTCATTTCCTGTAGTCCATAGCAACCCATTATTTTTCTTCCTTCTCCATGTTTTGTATATAGTGTTTATTTCATATATTTTTTGTCTATTCCTTATTAATTTGCTATCATATCGGAATATAACTTCACCGATAGTTGGTTTATTATTTTCTACATATATTCTGCTGGTTTTTTGATATGATCCTGTTTCTTTTATATTTACTACTTTTTTCGATATCAAACGTTATCAATCGATATCATGGCATTGTGGCATTATCATAATTTTTATAAATTGAGATGGTTTGTTATATATCATTACTTATTTAATGTTTTTTACTAGCTCTTCGAACCGTATTCATTAATTATTATTAACTTGCGTACCTAACCTTTATGTTATGAGTGGTTATATAGTGTTATTGGCTGTTAGGCTTTTTATTGTATACGGACCTACCTTTGTTTATAACTGGTGAACAACTATAGCCCTTTTACATAAATTCATACATATAATCAAATCTTAACTATTAACATTTACATAAATAATTATTCTTTTCATATCTAATGACAATTTTATCTTGATCTATGGATCACATATAAGAAAATTGAAATCTATTAACGCTAACTAGCTGCTTCCCACATCATTCTATAACAGTAATTGAATAATATATTTTGTTGCATTACCTTCCATTAACTCAACAAGTAATTGGTATAACATAACATAAACTTTATCATAACATTCGTTGTCACAAAATAATATCATTTAATTCAGAATCCTTACTTGCTATTGCTATAAGGTAAATTATTGTTTCATTTTTGTTTACTTTCATGGTCATTTACTTTGACAATTTCTGTACTATTCTACTTCTTACACTTCTCATCAGTATTATATTGATTTACTTTTCACTGAACATAGATCATTAACTATTGTCTAATTTACAGGTTTGTTTATTCTTGTTATTTCTACCTTGCATCCTTATTTATCTTTATCTATAATTATAAATGTAATTATTAGACTTTTGTTTTATCATGGGGTTAGATATTGACTTGCTTATTATTTTGTTAATATAGTATTTATGTAACATGGATGACAGCATTTCTGTTGCGTTACAATATTCATAAAGATATTGTTATTGAAAAAACAAAAGTCATAAACAGATATATTGAGAAAGGTGGAAAGAGAAGGAAAGAAATATTTTCATGAAAGAAGAAAGAAAAAGAACAGAAATACTGTAATTCTTTTATACTATATTTTAGTGTTTTTGTATCTTTGGAAATTATTTATTATGTTATCTTTTGAACAAATTCCTCTCTTTATAAATTCTCTTTTGCTTATAAACAGAATTATTTTGTTTTATTGCTTAGAATAATACTTGAATTGAATTATTTTTTTTCATTGATTAGCTTTTTTGTGGTATCTCACAAGTTAATAAAAACCTCGGAATGTATAAAATGTTTAAAAATATGCTTAAATTCTATTTTTATATTTTTGTATGGATAATATAATAATATGAAATTAAAATAATCTATTTTGTACTTATAAAAAGAAATAATAAAAATGTACAAACAGAAAAATAGTGCTGAAAATGAGTTTCCGTGGTGTCATAATTCATTCTGAAAAGATACATCTTGGATAATTTTTGTTGGAGTTTGGTCATTTTAGTCTTGCCCTCCCCCCCCCCCAAAGTGACACTAATCCGTCACTGCCCTAGTCAACAACAGGTAAAGACTTCGATACCTGGTTATTCGTGCGTTCGCGACGGACACAATCAGCGTAAGTTACGTTCCAGAGCGACAACGGATTAATAAGACACGTTACACCAATTACACTCTGACACTTTTACATTTTGTAGAGAGAACGACGAGCGAGAGCTATTACAATATATATATATATTATAACCAACCTCGTGTGTCGTTGTCCTTCTTCTAGTACCTCTGTAAAATGTAACAGTGTGTCTGAGTGTAATTTGTGTCTGCTTCTTACCACTTCGTCCTCGCACGGCAATGCTATCAAACCACTCACGATGCTAGAGTCCGTAGCGAACGTAGTAACGTGGATCGTGGTTGCTGATCTGGGGTTCAAACGTAGTGGATAATTCCCGGGTGGCGCCAAATTGTTTATGTAAAACAATTAAAACTGTCTCCTTATCAATGTTTTATTCGAACGATGTGACGAATTCAATTCGTCCCGCCTTTTCTAGATTTTTGTTAATCGAGTTAGCAGTTACAGTATTCGCTGCTTGCGCGCTAGGTGTCACTTCAGAGACATTCGCTATACATTACACTTTTAAACATACACTCTTCTAATAAAAATAAAACACAATTTAACACACACAGTATAGATTTATTATTAATTTGAAGTTAATATTTTATAGACACAAGTTGTAATTAATTTTTTATACAATTCTGCACCAGTTAATTCTTTATAAGACTCTACTCAAGGTTTAACCAATCGATTTTGAATACAAATAAACATACAGCATGGCGTGCTATGACGCCAATCAACAAATATTACGTTCGACAGTTGTGGGCTCTTTTGATCACGTTAAAAGGGTCAGATGCAATCACAATATTAAAAATACACAACCTTACAATGTTTTTTCTTAAGTATGGTAATGTGTAATGATAACTGGTTTGTAGAAGTGTCGTACAAGTGGTTTAAAAGTTGTACATAAATATGATGTTAGTTCTATAGTTTCACAAATTTTCAGTGTCTTAATATTACGATTTAATCTTTGAAAGAGAATAAAAGTGATTCAGTGGTATTCAACATATATTGAGAAATATTCAAAGTGTGTTTATTTTGGAAGTTGAGATAATTTAATTGATACTTAACAGCGTTGTCGTACGTAATTACTCTGTAGGTTGGGAAGGAAGGATTGTGGTAGCAATATAATTCATTTGTCCTTTATTCGGGCTTCGGCATCTGTTTCAAAGTTTTGTGGATTTATTTGTACACTTCGTCTTCAATTAAACGTCTTCTCCATCAGGTAATGGTGTTCAGCATTCATCAGACTCCTATTCGATCAATTTCTATACATTATTTTACTTTTAAAGTATTTTAAATATGAAAATGTGTTGTACTGAATTCTCGCTTCTGGTTATCGTGAGCGTCACTTTCTAAGTAATTCTATTCAACGGTAATTACCTCGTCAAACCGTCGTTTCCATGGTTACATCATTAATTTGATTGGGCGAGCTGGACATGAATACATTGTTATCAATATTTGAATTCCTTTCAAATCTTCCTATATCTTCTGACTTCCTTCCTCCTCTTATCTTCCTTCTTATTTATTATCTATTTGCACTGTCATTTGTATTTTCTCACAAAGATTATTTTGGTATCCCACAATATTGGGTTTTTTCACATTTTCTAAGTTTACAATTAATTTCATACTTACTAATTACATTTCTCTGTTTATATAATTCCTTAATTTAATATTTTGTTTTTAATAATATTTACCATTCATCCTTGGTGAATTAGTCACCTTGGATTTGTCCATTACATGGTTATTTTTATACAATCAGTAATTGTTTATATTTGACCGTTAGGCCTGTTTCACATCTAAGTACCCATTACTGGTTTTTTATGGTTTCATACACAATATATTTCATTTAGTCCTAAATCGTTATTTCGCTTTTATAATTAGGTTTAATGTCTCTGGAGGTGTTTTAATTTAGTCTTTTTGTGATCTTTGTATGTAACAACTGTGTTATTCAATATTACTTGCTAATTATTTACTAACAGTTTTCTTCCCTATAACTCAAACATTGTTTTCTTTCCTTATTTTAAGAACTCTGCCACTGTCAATGACATGGCTATTAATTACTATTTATTTCTAATATAACATATAACATTTAGGTTTATGTTTGGGATATTTACCCCATCCATCTTCTATTCATAAACAATTGTTTATACAATTCATCAACACTTATTATTTAATGTGTGTGCAATTCATTATTTCTTATTTATTGTTCGGGTGCTAAACAATCTCACCTCTATTGAACTTTTTTCATTAAACTTCCCTTATAACATGGGTATTTACTTAATGTTAATACATACTTATTTTCTAATGCTCTTTGCTCTCCCTTCCATGTTAACATCATCTTATTACTTTTCTTGTGATTCACACCTTTAAACTTTTACAATACATTCTTGAGTTTATAACAATATTATTTCATAGTCATCACAGTTAATATCACTCCTTAGCGTTCATTATTTACTGAATCAATGTTCTATTCTAAATATCATTCATTGTAACTTTGTTAAATGTTATTGTTCACTATTAAAACTTAAACATAGGTTATTTTACTAAGTCTTTAGCTTAGCCTACTCTCCTCTTACTATTTTTATTACAGACAATATTTTTATTTATTTCTCACTTGCACTTTCTTAAATTATTTAGTGTTCATTATAATTTACTTAGTGTTTCTTTTGTATTATATCACTCTAGGATAAATCACTTTCACTAGTTCAACTTCCGTTTATTTCTCATCATTTTATTCTCTTTCTCTACACACTATCTATATAAAATTATTAATATTATGTCTTCCTTTGTTAACAAATTACATATATTCCTAACTCTTTGGTTAGTGTACTTTTATCTACTGTTTTCTATTACTGACTATTTACAATTGTCATTAAATCAATACTAACATTCATTAATTATTTTGGTTCTTAACCGGTTTCATGTTCTTTATTATTTTGGATTACATTATTTCTCCCTTCTCTTTTTTTTTTTATTCCTTGTCTGGTTTACTTGACGTGTTTCATTTTGTTTTCTTCCTCGTGGGTTTGTTCTCTCTTGGTTTTCATTCTTCTTCTCCTTCGTTCGTCTTGTTTTCTTTATTTTGGTTTCTTAACTGGCCAATCTCTGGGGTTGGGTCAATGTCGTTTGTCTGTCAGTCTATTATTTGAGTTTCTTTATTAATCACTTTTGGTTTACTACTCCTTCTCCTTCCATGTTAATTAACTTTTATATATTTTTTACTCTCCACTTCAAATATAGTATTATTCAGCATTTTTTATACATACTTATTGTTATCAAAACTGACCTGAATTTGGCGATGTTATAATATACATATATATATATATATATATATATATATATATATGTATATTGTAACAAAATAAAATTTTGTTTGTTTTTAAAATTTTATTTTATTTTTTTTGTTTATTATTTATTAATTAATTTTTGTATTGTATTAGTGTAAATTTTAATTCTTTTATGATTGTTTTAGTCACGTTATATCACCTTATGTAATTAGAATTATGATTCTGCGTTAAATAGATTGTCTACAGTAACAATCGATTAGTGATCTTCCGTTATACGAAGTGTGTCCTCCTTTAAAGTTGTTGATTTCAACTGTTCTTGTAGTTATGTATCAAATATTGTTTTATATTATTCTATTTATAAGTTTAGAAATAAATAGAAGTCCCAATTATGACATCCAATGGTTTTTATTGACAAAATATAAAATAATCGATTTTGTATCGATTGATTAATCGACTCTCTCAGGGCGAGTGAACTAACTATATAAATTATTAATATTAAGATACGGGTTCTTTAAGCTGTTATATCATAATAGTCAGAGAAAAGGGGCAAAGTCTGGAAAGTATAACACTTACAATCAAAAGCTTAATGATATAAAAATACTAAGATATTATTTAATATATAATGGTTAGTAATATAAATTGTGGCGAACCCAATCTCGTTCGGATGACGAATCTGGCAGAGAATTGTGGGAATTCAAAGATGGCCGCTCCGTTCTGCATATGTTGTCGGCTGCTGCACCTCAAGGAATCCTCTTCAAATAAATGTTGCTTTTCCAAGATTTCCTCGTCCCAACAAGTTAATTTCTCTGGTGATGGTGTAGTCGTCCTGGATCAGTGTTCAGTGATTCGTTTCAATAATCTGTGTTGAATAGTGTTTTTATTTTACTTTAGTCAATAAGGTCGATAATGGCAAGTTTCGTCTCGATAAACTCAGATTTAGTTTTAATGTTTTAAAATCGTTATTTCACTTTTTATTGTTCAGTAGTGGTTATCGTTAATAGTTCCGCTGGTTTATGTCACTGAATTTAATGTTCACTTAAAGTTTTTCAAAATTCGCCGGTTAAATTTAATAGGTTGGGTTTCTGTCAACCATTTTTTTTTCTGCTCTCGTTATATGTAATTTAATTGCAGGAGCTATCTTTGATGTTTCCTAATCAACATATAACAATCAACTGTTTTTCTTTCTTCTTCATCCGAAACGTCCTGGCACAATTAATATTAAAATGACATTCTTTTAGATCTCTGGCATTTCCACTTACATAATTGATTTTTACATTATATGATTGAATACATTTTTACTATTATTTAATTTTATTAAATACCTAACACATAATCTCTTTCTTTAGTTAATTCTATGTGATTTAATACCAAATATGATACTTTTACTATGTTTTCCATCTCAAAATGCCCTATTTACAATATTTTTACATGTAGGCCTAAAATTTTACTTCCTGTCACTTTAAATGGTTTACCATCTTTATGAAGTTATTATTATTATTGAATAAGATACCTGATTGAAATAAAATGTTTAATTTTCCTTAATTCCTTGTAATATTATTATTTGATTAATTAATTTAAACTATATCTTTAATTTAAATCTTCCCCTTAGGTTCCAGTGTTATTACACTTGCATTTTTTCTAATAATCTTTTATACATTTCTTCAATATCTTTTTAAAGTATTGGTACAGTTAGAATACACTGATTTACTGATTTGTGATTGATTTACTTTATATAAATTTCATCAATTTACTTAATTTACTTGACCTTTTTATCAATTATAAGGTTGTTGAGATTTACCATTTGTCCAGATTTTACTTTTGTTCACATATAATGTTTTATGACTATTACAGCTTGCTTATACCCCTTCTGACATTTATTTTTTATACAATCTTAATTAAAATTCCTATACTTAACTAAATTAACATTTAGCACTGATTAATACTAACAACACATAACAAATATTTTGTAATAAAAGAGTTGTACCCATACTCAGACATTTCAGCCTTGATTAATACTATTAATACCTAACAAATATTTTAAAACAAAAGAATTGTACTCAACTCAGACATTCCAGCCTTGATTAATACTATTAACACCTAACAAATATTTTAAAACAAAAGAATTGTACTCAATTCAGACATTTCAGCCTTGAGTTCATTGACCTTAATATAAACAAAACACATCTGTCCTTTCATTATTTAACTTATTTCTTAAAACTAATTTTTGTGCAGTCTTGGCTGTTTTTGTTTATTTGAGGATGTACCCTTGGTCACTTCACTTATTTATTTCCTGCTCTTAGTTTATCTTTAGTCATTTTAATAAATGTTGTTAGACAAAAGAGTGGCACTCACTTAGAAACATTTTTAGTCTATTTTCCTAATAATATTCTACAAAATATTATTTCTGAAGTCAATACAAAAAACTTTAAAGTTGTGTAAAGACACAAGTTTACTTAGTTTAAGCATTTAAACACTGACACATGAAGTTTATTTAACATAATAAAATAACTTGCACTGGCACTTTTTTAATTATCCTTCTAGACACTTTTCCTTACATGTATTTTACATTAGTATTGATTCTATGCGTTATACTTTTTTAATGACATTTAATCTCTTTTGGGGTTTTATTTAGATTTTTATTACTTGGTTTCCTTTTGGGTATTTCCCTAATTTATCTTATCCTACTACTTTGTTTCTTTCAATAGCAGTTCTTTTATTCTGGATGTTGGTTTGTTCTGATTAATTCCTTACTTACTCCTATCCTACCTGGGTATTTCCTTACTTTATCTTAGCTTTTGGTATTATTTTCTACTCATCATATGTTGTATAGTTGGTTTTAATTGAGATACTTTCTTCAGATCATGAATGGCACTTTACGGTGGTTCTTAATTAATTTTTAATGTATTTTCCTTTGATTTAATTTTATTTTTAATTATATATGTATATATAATATTTAATATTTATAATGAATTTACCTCAAGATATTTTTTTTCCTTATTAGGAACATGTTTCGGGTACCATCTTGTACCCATCCTCAGCCTTCCGGTTTTTGTGTCTGGTGAAGTACGTATGTGTTGGTTAACTATTATTATTGTGGCTTCCTGTTGGCTTCTGGTATTTCAAACTGGTTTTATTGTGTGTGATTATGGTGTATGTGTTAGTTTTTTGTGTATTTTCGATGTTGAATGCTTTGAAAATTGTGTCATGTTTTGTATTGATTTGTATTTGTTCAGATATTAGTTTGTTTTGTGTTTTATGTTTGTATATTTGTAAATTTTCCCAATGTTCATTATGGTGCCTTTGTGTGGTATGTGTTTTATTAGTGTCATGTTGGTTATGTTTGGGAATTCATGTCCTGTGTTTATTGCATGTGTGGCCAAATTAGATTTATATATTTCTGGTTTTTTGTATGCGTTTAGGTATTCAAAATAACGTTTTTTCAGTTGTTTTTTTGTTTGTCCTATGTAACATTTATTGCAATCTTGGCATTCAATTTTGTATATACCATTAGTTGTTGTATTATATTTGTTGTGTGGGCTATTTAGTTTTTGTAAATTATTTTTATTAGTTTTGTATGCTATTTTTATATCTGTGTTTTTAAATAGTTTTGTTAGCTTTGTCATTTTATTATTTATGTATGTGAATGTGGCCCATTTTTTGTTGTTCATTTTGATTAATTCTTAATTGTTCAGTTTTTATTTTATATTTGATTTTATTTTCTATTTTGTTTACAGTATTTTTATTCTATCCATTTTCATAACCAATTTGGTATATTATATTTCTTTCTTTGTCAGTTTCTTGTTTGTTTAGGGGAATTTTGTACATTCTGTTAAATAGCGAATAGAATGCTGCCATTTTATGTTGTGGTGGGTGGTCAGAATGGTTAGGTATAATGATGTTACCTAACACCTAGCACCCACCACAACATAAAATGGCAGCATTCTATTTGCTATTTAACAGAATGTACAAAATTCCTCTAAACAAACAAGAAACTGACAAAGAAAGAAATATAATATACCAAACTGGTTATGAAAATGGATACAATAAAAATACTGTAAATAAAATAGAAAATAAAATCAAATATAAAATAAAAACTGAACAATTAAGAATTAATCAAAATGAACAACACATAAATAATAACAACAAATGGGCCACATTCACATACATAAATAATAAAATGACAAAGCTAACAAAACTTCTTAAAAACACAGATATAAAAATAGCATACAAAACTAATAAAAATAATTTACAAAAACTAAATAGCCCACACAACAAAGATAATACAACAACTAACAGTATATACAAAATTGAATGCCAAGATTGCAATAAATGTTACATAGGACAAACAAAAAAACAGCTGAAAAGCGTTATTTTGAACACCTAAACGCACACAAAAAACCAGAAATATATAAATCCAATTTAGCCACACATGCAATAAACACAGGACATGTATTCCCAGACATAACCAATGTGACACTAATAAAACATATACCACACAACGGCACCATAATGAACATTTGGGAAAATTTACAAATATACAAACATAAAACACAAAACAAACTAATACCTGAACAAATACAAATCAATACAAAACATGACACAATATTCAAAGCACTCAACATTGAAAATACACAAAAAACTAACACATACACCACAATCACACACAATAAAACCAATTTGAAATACCAGAAGCCAACAGGAAGCCACAATAATAATAGACAACCAACACATACATACTTCACCAGACACAAAAACCGGAAGGCTGAGGATGGGTACAAGATGGTACCCGAAACATGTTCCTAATAAGGAAAAAAAAATATTTTGAGGTAAATTCATTATAAATATTAAATATATTATATACATCAAGAAACGGACTGTAGCAGAAAGTGATTGAATACATATAGCCTACTGGCACGAAATAAATAGTTTTAAAAGAGAAAGCGATAATCCTGTTGAACTGACTATATGTGTACATATATAGTCACAAGACAAATGGCACCAATCTACATCTTGTCACATTTGTGGCTCTTAAAAGGGCCAATGAAGGAGGATGCTCGTTTCAGCTGCGGTGAGTGTTCAGCTCGAGCCACAGTGTAACGTTCAGAGGCAACCCCCTTGCTGATGTTTCTCCACCGCAATCCTCTTCATTTGGCAGCAGGACATGGAGCATGCTGCTATCCCAGTCAATGTCCATCACTGGGTCTTCTTTTTCTCGTCCATCTCGCTCCTCCCCTTTCTTGCTGCTCCTTGGTTCACATCATCCTATGGAATGAATGTTGCCAGCATTCAGGTTGTGTAGACGATGGAAAAAGCTCATTGCCTAACTTGGCAACGTGTTCTGAGCTTCTAGTACAAAAGCCACTAGACTTTCTGTTAACCACCCCCTCTTTAACTGCCCGCCTTCCAATAAATCTGCTGTTACCGATGCTCAGCTCATGTAAGTCAATTAGGAATACTTCACTAATTAGCATTTTGGAGCTGCAGTTGGGGGTAAACTGTAGATTCCATATAAGTACAAGAGAATCTGTGGGTCTATGTAGAGAATTCACACTCAGTTTGAGCATTTGACCACAGTAACATTCCCTCAGCAAAAGGATGACAGTATCAAAATACCTGTTATCAGTGACCAGTACAAATTGTTTATCTTGCACCAGTATAGTTACATAATTGAAATGTTTCTGCACACCATAAAACAACAGCTATACCCACAACAGAATGACAAAACACAATAGGTCAGATCCACTGCAATTCATTACCTGATAAATACTAATTGTGGCAACACAATGGGTATATCCATGGTCAGCTCTAGTATAAGGCCAGAATATTAAACATGGCAATGTTATGTCTGAGGCCTATAAGCATAGTGTAATAAAATAGCTAAAGTGAACACGTTATATTTTGATTTAATTTCATAGCATTACTAAAATCATGAGTAGGCCTATTTATAGCTAAATCTAAATTATAAGTCTGTGCACATTTAGTACATACGTATAACTTGAAGAAATTAGTGTTACCCCTAATGAATTAATTTTGTTTGAATTATTAAATTAGTATCATATGAATGAGTTAATTATTATATTTCTTGAATAATATAATAGTATTTTATATAATAAACTTTTAATTTGCAAAAAACAAAGAATTATAAAACTGCTGCTAACCGGCAATTAAAAATGTGATTTGATTATTGAAATACATAAATTAAGAGAGCGTCTAGTTGGCCTCAAATATCAGCTTGTTCCAGTGTTGCCACGTTTAATATTCCAGCCTTCTACTAGAGCCAGCCATGGTATATGGCATCAAAATGGAAATCTTATCTTATTAATGGTGCAATCTGATTGGTGTACATGGACAGTGCTGGTAAGTGCCACACAATTAAGAACACATTATTACATCAGAAGCTTCTAGCTGTCATCCTTTTGGACAAGGCAGTATTACCCATGCAACAAGATGCAATGGTTAGTTATAAGCAAATAGCATCATGAAAATTAAAAGATTTAAAACCACTTTAGTAAAGTATGGCTACTTCTTACAACTCCAGTACATTTATTAATAATTTATTATGTAATTACTAGTTCTGTATGTAATCAATGTATGTATTAATTACGTATGTAATCTGTTTGCTGCTACAACAGGAATCATTTACCTTTCTATTGTCTTGAAAACTAGAGACATAAATACTGTCACAGTAGGCCTACATCAATTCTTTTCATCTCTTTCTGGTGACTGTATCTTATTTAGAATCACAACAGTTCAATTTATACAATAAAAACATGATTTAAGTCATATACTTATCACTGAACTAAATATGTGCCTTTAAAGAGAAGTCTTAGGTTCAATTTACTACAAAAAAAGAATCAAAAATTGTGATTTGTTAAGCCTCTACAATGTAGCCAATAACAGTTTCAAGAAACTGACATTGCTTTCTAAAGTAAGTTGCTTTCTACACTTCACTCATTTGATAGACTTATTTATTGGAAAGAGACAATATACAGCATATTTTCATTATAATGAGTTGGGAACTGTCTTATTAGAACAGGTGAAACAAACATATAATTTGACTAAAAGACTTACAATCCTACCAAATTTATATATCTGATAAAACAGCTAAAAAATCTAGGATATGTACTTCTTATTACACTGCTGTTGACCCACACTGTAAGTTATGAAATCTACATATTTGTTAAAGAGAAGGAAGAGGGAAAGGCAACATGTTTTCAGGTTTGACAAAAATTTTGCACACTGTCCATATTTTAGCACTGTGCATTTTTATAGAAAGTCATTAGCGCGCTGTTAAGTTTTAAGTTCTGAAAGTATAGTGTTTCTTTATGTTTCTATTGGGTTTTCAATAGCACAAGTTTATCTATTTCATACTTTCTTTGCTCCTGACTACAAAAGCACACAAATTTTATAACATATTGTAGTCTGAAAAATTACTTTCATTATTAAATTTAATTATTTTACTAATGCTTACTCCCAAATATAAGGAAAAAACTAAAATTTAAACAAATGTGTTTATGAATTAATTATAACATAAATAAGTAGGTTTATATGGATAAGTACTGTTTTAAAAGCACATCCACTTAAACTGAAATCTCAAATAAAACCCATAATAAATTAAAACTCATAAAACCATAACCATAATCTTTGAGTAACTTTTAAATCCACTGTAAAACATACACTGGACTTTCACGTATAGCTATGAATTCTGTAACGTTACATATAATCAACCCAATTACCAACATAAAATAAACTAATTATAAACAATCCAAAGCAAAATAAACAACAAAATGGGAACATTAAAGAAGAACCTAGGACGAATAGTGACTAATTTAGGGGAATAAAAGAAATTATTATTAACAAATAATGTATTACAGAAGAAATGAAGACACACGACTAAAGACAAGACAACATTGACCCAAATACCCAATAGATCAGACAGTGAGAAGAAGACAGCAACACACATTACAAGAGATTTATTAAGGATGATAATAGAATCAGTGCAACTAGGGACAATAAAATGGATTCAACTACAAGAAGAAATAAACAATAACAAGAATAAAATAAATAATGAGAATATAAATTATTGATAATGACGGAGAAAAAAGAAGTGATTAAAAGGTGAATTAATACCTTATGCTATAACATGACAGTGACATCAAACTATTAAGAAACTAACTTCAATGACTTGACAATATAACCAGAACTAAAAGGTAAAACAATGATGGTAGGGAAAATAAAGGGGAGAGTGAATATAAGAATTGTAAATGTATAAATAAAAAATGTATAAAGATAACAACTAAATGATGTCCAAAAGAATAGTTCAATATGTAAAGTAAAATATAAAATGATAAGAGAAAACCATTAGTCAACAATAATGTTGAGGTAATCACAAAAAAGAAACAGCTAATTATAAATAATAAAAACTAGCACTAATAGATGTGAAGAATTCAGTACAATATGTAAAAACACAATATAAAGTCAAACCATTGTTAGGAATCCAGGTGGGGACACATAACCTAAACTAACCAGCAAGTTTCAATTAGAATTGCCAAAAACAATAACAGGAATGTTCTTAAACTAGAGTGTATTATAATATAAGCAAACTAGAGACTATAAGGATCATTCCATTGACAAAAATAATTACAGTATATAGAAGGACTTGTATATATTAGAAGTGTAAAATAACATGCTCAGATGTACAGCATAGTGTTGGCACATTGGACAATATAAATAACATATAAAATGATAATAAAAGAAAAGGGACTAATGTCAGTATGATAATTGAGATGTAATACCACTAATGTAAGGCAACTCAATAATTATTGCCATGAATTTAATACTAATGATGTAAATTAAATATAACTTATATGTGAAACTAGATGCATGAAGTATTAGGGATTTACCAACAAATGTCAAAATACCAGCGCAGAACAAAACAGTGAAAAAACCTTATCATTATTACAATAAACATTATGCAAACTATATATAATCAAAAGATGAAGATGTAACGTAGAATAAGAACGAAAAAATGTAACACTCAATGATACTGAAAGATAGGCTGAGGGAAAGTGTAAAGACATTAAAATAACAGAATACTAACTAATACTGGGATAATCAGAAGTTGTGATGATTAGTTCAGAATAGTTAGGTCACAGCAAAAATGGTTTAGAAACCAATACTAACTTAAAACGAATAAAAACCATTAGCAATGTCATAGACCAGGTGTCTAGCCAAAAGAATTAGAATAATTATGAATAATAATTAGTTAATTTAATAAAATACAACTGTGCAATAGTTATAAGATGTCACAGAGAACAATTGTGAACAATAATAATGTATTAGATGTAAGAAATATTATTATAAGAAAAGGATAAAGACATTGTAAAAAATATTGAGGTAGGCCTAAACTACCATAGACGATTTGTAACAAAGTAACACCTTAAAACTTAATGAGAAGGGGTAATAATTGATAATGAAGTAGTAATTATAAAAGTTTATTAAAATTGAACAGAATAAATAAAATAAAATGGAAAATAAGATAGGTAAATAGATAGTAAAAAATAGTAGTAAGTTTATTTTGTTAATCATTATCAAATTCATATGGTGTGGGTAACCGAAATACTCGTATTAAAAAGACAGAAGCAGTGGGAGTAATGAAAAGTTGATTAGAGTACTTATAAGTGAACAATTTGAATTATAAGGAATTAATGATTTACAATTCCGTGGGCGTCCATAAGTGAACCAAATTTTTATAATCTTAAACCCAGTGGGATTACGCCAAGAACGCATCTATTTTGCCAAACAATACCGAAAAAACACAGAAATTGAAAAAACTGACCAATCAGGGGTCATTATTGAGCATTAGGAACCAGATTTTGACACAGGTGAGTACACAGTTC
This sequence comes from Magicicada septendecula, assembly GCA_034769895.1. Classification (NCBI taxonomy): domain Eukaryota; kingdom Metazoa; phylum Arthropoda; class Insecta; order Hemiptera; family Cicadidae; genus Magicicada; species Magicicada septendecula. Next base: position 205,129,194 of record CM068370.1, on the reverse strand, counting down.
ATCTCGAGACAACGATGAGGGAGCTACGCAGGTCGCCGCAAACAATAATGCATAATTGATAGCCGACAGCTGATTAATAGTGAAGTTGAGGTTAGGTTGGATGTAAACAAGAGTGAAAGTATTTTTATTTCAGTGTCCTAATCCGGAGTACGTGTGCATAGGCAGTGAAATAATTAATAATTATTAAATATTAATTAAGTACGGTAAATAAAAAAAGTTAATAGTGATAATACCAGAAACGACATCGAACGCAAGTATAAGTGACAATTACTAAATACTCAGAATAGTAATAAAATTGTTTAACGACGATATTAGCGAAACTTATTAACCATATTATATCAATTTAAATCCAACAAGGCTTGGAACATTATTTAAATTAATAATTCAAATAATTATTATTGAAGAAATAAATAAACAAAGACAAATGACTGTACTGAATTGATTAAAATATTTTATGAAATTATAGTAATTATAAAAGAAGAGATTTTATCATATGGACAATTAGCATGCTTTAAGTGTAACGAGAGCTATTAAGCGAATTTAAAGAAGAAAAAAAATGAAAAAACAAGTGACTTAATTTTAACCAAACCTTATTTTCATAATTAACTTGATGAACATACCGAGATAGGATGTATCAACTAATTCATGATAAACTTGAAAAACTGTGATTGATCATATACTAATTATTATGTATTGTGTTTAACTTTAAGACTGTTCCAAAATATTTAATAATGTTTAACCCTATTAGAGAGGAATATCCAATTACCTGTATTTTTTGTGTTATCCAATTTGATGAAGCAGATAATGAATTTTTTCACTAAAATGAATTCCTAACCATATTGTACGGATATTTTAACGTTGTTAAAGAGGTATTAATAATTTAAAATTGATTGATTACTGTTCCAATGAAAATGGCTTTAACCTCAAAGGTCGACAAAAATCACATGTTTATTTTTTATGTTATTCATTAAGAAATTTTAATAATGTTATCACTCTCCTACTACTAAATAATGATAGTAGTACGTTGCTTTATGTTTTTTGTATCTTGCAGTCTCAAAGAACCTACTTTATTTATTAAATTATTTAACCAAATTCTTAGCGTCCAAGGTGGCGTACAATTTGAGTCAGAATTGTAACCCTGAGATATTATAATTTTAAAGAGTCTACCAGTAAACTTGAAACAAAAGAATGGTAAATAATATTATTGTAATTTAACAACATTTCAAAAATAGTTTCGGAGAATAAACATAATTTTTACCCCATCCAAGAGTTTTGACAAATTATTTCGTTAGACTAAGACGTTACAGCTTAGGTGGACAGCATCAACGGTTGGCAGCACTGGTGGCAGTAACAAGTGGGTTTAAATAATTTTAAACTTTTTTACCATCAATGCAGATCAGCTTTGCTATTAGAACACCACTACAAGTAAGTACCTGTATAAGCGATCACTTCTAATTTCAGTGAGGAGTCATATAAATAGTTTCGTCTTATCAACTAGAAAACTTTGAGAATCAACTACGAACTCATTGAACCCGAACATAAAAATAAACTAATTATTTTATTTAAACAAATACAAAAAAAAACAACGATCACAAGCTTCAAGATTTTGAAAATAATTTAAAAGTATTTGAAAACAATTAATAATAATAAAAGTTTAAACAGAGGCATACTCGTTTTATTAAAGATTGACGCAACCACCGTGTGGCGTTTAACCCATCTTAAACGGGTACGAACTGGTTTTATTAAAATTTTTAATACTGTACAATGATATTTTGTATACATATGACTTTCTTTTTATGGCTTTTTTAATTACCATTTTTTAACTAATATTTTTTACAGTTATTCTAATCATACAAGTATTTTAATTACTATACAAGTAATTACTACTACGGTACTACTACTACTACTACTACTACTAATATTATTATTATTATTATTATTATTATTATTATTATTATCATTACTATTAGACTACTTTATTGTCTGCTGGTTCAATTCTATTAAGTAAATAAGTATTTCTTTTTTTTTTCTTTTTTTTTTTTTTTATCTCTTGCTTGTTTTTATTCCACTATCACTTACCATCAATATAACAAAATAATTTAAATAATCTGCCTTGCTTTAATTTAGGAACAAAACATGTTTTTTAAGGTAGATTTTCATACTGCAGCAACCACCACTTACGTTAAAATTATTGGTATGCAACCGGTATGCAACATAATTCAATCACACAAGACAGTCATGATAAAATGCTAATGAAGGCAGGATAAGAAAGATATTTCTATATATGAGGAAAATAACTGAAATTCATAACAAAAAAACACAGTTGGCTTATAGCACTCATGTTCAAAACAACTTGTACTTGTTTAGATTTAAAAAATAAGAATTTGTTGAAACAATTATAGATGGTAACAACTGGTGATTATCAGACAGAAATAAATAACGAGGACTTAAAAATAAACACAAAAGATTGCATATAATTTCTGCAGCATTTTCAGAAATATAAAAAATTATTTAAAATAAGTTAAAAGAAATAAAACTGAATGTCACTAAAGCACAAGTTGTATACATATGTATACTGTGTCAACACATCTTGTGTAGGCCTATAGTATCAATAAATTTCAATTTCTCATGAACCTAACCACAACATGTCAAAACAAATCGGTACCCTGTTCCTTTAATTGTAGTCATCTTCTTCACCCCAACAGAATACAAGGGTGAACGAGGGTATAAAAAAGAATACATTTACATTACACAAATATTTACTCATCCTCTAATCCTTCATGACAAAACTTATTGCCTTTGGTTTCCACAATTAGGTTAAGAAATTACACCTCCGCTGCAATTTCCCAAGTTTTTTTATACAGCGGACTCATAAATTAATAATGTATTCAAAATTAATTAATACCCTCTGTCACGAGGTGACCAGAGAGTAAACAACAAATATTTAACCGGAGAGTAAACAACCCAACACACTAACCTTAAATCCCGTTAGTTGTTTTATCAGTTTTCTCACGGGAACTGCGATTGCTTCTTCTCTTTTTTCATATAACGACATTACAGTACTTAAAGTAACAATACTAACAGGTTACATAAATGTAATTGTACTTCCACAGCACGTTAAAACAAGAAAACATCACTTTCAAACTCGGATACTACCGGAAACATAACTTCTTGATTTTCAAATATAACGTCAGTATGACAACCGGTAATGTAAAAACTTCTTCCCACGTATAAAACACCACGTCGATACACTGCGTATATTACTTGTGAACATTTTATGCCTCGCTAGTTGTTTGTATACATTGTTATACTGTCTGCATTGTACATCAGTCCGACCGTTGTATATTGATTGACAAAATAAATACGGTAATTCAATAAAATAATAAAATCGTCATACTCTGTACTATATATGCGCCGGCAACAGACTGAAAGACTTCTATTATTATTATTATTAAACATCACATGTTTATTACTGAATTTGGACTCTCTGGACTCCATTGATTGTACAGCTTATGTACCCCGAGCGCCAAATTATGTCTGTTTTACAAAAGTAGATAGGCCTACAAGCGTCTACGGAACCAACATCGAAGCTGTTGGTGACCAATCTGGCGACGTGGTGGGGGCACTGGAGGGGCGAGCGAAGGTGCGTCCTATCACATCTGTTAACTGTACGGGCAGACGCTGCTTGTGTGATACATTTGCATTCTGGGCTGATAAGCGTCTGCCCGTACGATTAATACTTCTACGATAATTAATATTCTAGTTACATTGCGATTAATAGATGGGATGGGATGCGGCTGCTTTCTATCCGAGTCTTTATAGACTTGTCGATAAACCTGTAGCTTATTTTCGGTTTGTTTAGCTGTGTGCGGTCTTCCTACGTGTGTTCTCTCGTAAGCAGAAATACTTACAATATTTTATGTAATCGTTCAGCGCTACAGAATGCGAATGTTTCATACTTTTGTCTGACATAACCTCAGTAACAGCGTGTTACTTGAAATTTGAGGATTACTAATTAACTGTCTTCACACATCTGTACCAAATTACACACTTATCTAAATCACAAGTTAAATTAATCACACAGAATCTGGCCATGGTTGGATTGTACTTAATTAAGCTCTGTTCAATTGCTATTACAATTATTAGTACGCATAGCGAATAATTATTTGTTTTAAATAAATAACAAATGTGGAGGCCAAATTATGCACATAAGGTGATAAAAATACTTTACTGTATTAAATGTACAATTTATTGGTTTTACAGAAAATACCAGTACTTACACATGAATGGAGAAAATGCCAGTACTTAGACTGCATTATCAAATATATGAATATATATCGTTCTTTATAACATATTTTAAAACTTTTGATATTAATATTTTCAATTATACGTTTTAAGCACCTAAATTTTTTATAATACATTTTAGGTTACCTTTTACTGAGTAAAAATTAAACGAATTCATGTAGTATTCATGTTCATCTCTTAAACATTCAAATACCTATAGCTGGTCTTGGCAAGTAGGTAGCATGCATAAGACAGTAACTCTTCACAGTTATGGAACAGTGGTGATATTTCAGTTTGACACATTCAGCACTCTGCTGTCTGTAACTAAATTGTAAAATAATTGTGCTCCAAGTATAGACAGCATAGTGATTTCTGAAACCACTTATTTCAGACTTATGGTGTGCTATACACGACAGCAAATTTAGAAACACATTAAAGCTTGAAGGTTTTCATCCTAGAAGTTACACAAATATGTTTTGATGTCTGCTGTTGAATGACATGGTTTCTAAGTCCAGCATTTTTATCGTCATATAACTAAGCAGTGTTACATGTGGTAACTGTTATCAAAAGTGTTTGTATTACTTTTTTTTTTTTGTTTACTTTTATACTTGTCTATAACTGCAACTGAAATTTAAAATTTTTATGATTTTCCATTTTGAATTAGAGTTATAGCAGATAAATTCAGTATTCCTGCTGACACACTTAACAACTGTTTATAAAAATTGCGAACAATTTTACAAAACAGTATTTTTTCTAACTCGCATGTTATAAAATGATTAAAAACTGTCAGGTATCCTGACATTAAATCCTGGATACCAAGTATCATGATATTACATCCTGGATATCAACTATCCTGAAAAAGCAAAATATTTTCTAAGACAATTGCACCCATTGACAGCCAATTAGACTCTCCAAAAGGTGGGAAAATAATTATTTTCTTAATTTAAATTTATATTTGTAACATTTTTTAAATATCGGTATGGAGAACCATACATTACTTCCATGTTCTAAGATTTATATTTAAATTCATAATGGAAATAAAATATTTCCATAGAAACTACTTCTTTCTACTTATTGATTCAGCCTTAAGCACAGTAAGCATGTGGTCACTATTGTCTAACGTTATACCACCTCACATTATCGCACTCGATTTTCACTGATGATGACAGTCGATGGCAGTGCCGAAACCTCTGGTTTTGCAGAAAACATTGTAGGCCTACTGTGCCCAAACAGCCCGGGAAGAAATTTTCACACTAAACTACTTCATTGTTGCCGATAACGTACTACACATATAAAAACATGAAACGTTGCAGGTAAACTACCCATTTCCCTTAACTGATCTTCACCAAAAACAATAATTCACGACTACTCTGCAAATCAGGCTGCATGCAAAAAATTATTTGATTCTGTTGAATTTGCAGCTTTTATTGTTTGCCATAGAAAAAAATCTTCACACACACACTTTACGAAAAATGACTTTTTTCATGTTTTGAAGATAGTACAATCAAAATCTGCAAAAATCTCAAGCACGATTTTTTTTGCCATCACCAAACTTCCATTTCTTTAAGGAACATTTCTTTCATGTTCTGTGAGGTGATGTTTATGCTTGTATTTTGCATTACATAGAGTACACATGAAACATCGTGCTAAGGATCCACTGTTATGTATTTTTAAACTTAATATGTGACGTTTTAAACTATACTGGTGAATTGTTGTATAAGTGCACATATCACATTTATAAATTTGTTTTGGCTCAGTAGAATGGGTTGATTTGATGTTGTAATGATCGAAATTTTAAAAAATTTTAATTCCTCGATCAAGTGACACGTTCCCACACTCAAGTCGACGGACACAAGCCCAGGTCGTAAATAATGACGAATCGAGGGCACGTCAAACCCGACGACAGAGCGAAGACAAAGAAAAAATGTCTGAGCACTGCACACAATGAGTATTTCAAGGCGTCACTGACAGCTAGCCGTTTGTCAAAATTTACTGCACCCAACAATCTGAAACAAAGACTTCGTCCAGCTGCCGAGTTACACGGAATCGAGATGGAACGCCTGCTGTGGAAGCAAAGTGTAACTGCTCAATTATGAAAGGCTTTACTATGTTACAAAGGAAGTACAGAGCAATTTTAACGGAGAGATAGACAATAGACGTAACTCAGTGAATACTGCCAGTGTACCCTGCACAGCGTGAAAACACATTCTTGACAGTTTACTGAAATTTACGACTGAAAAGTAGAATTTCACCGAAATGAAGACAACGAAGGGTTGATAATCGGCGGAACGAACGTCGTGGAACTTAGACAATTAACCAAGACCTGGAGTCTGTTAACAAAAGCTCAGTCAGAACCTTAGGGAAAGTCTAAACAAAGGATAACAGAAGGCCATGAAATTGCCCTAATTTCTTAGAATCTGTGCTACGCACGTCACATGAAACACTCCGGGGATGACGACGACCAACCAGCATCAAGCATCTTCTAAGAGAGCTCGTGGAGAGAGTAGGAAGGGTTCGGCCGACGAATCGTGAAACAGTGGATGAGATCTACAGAAGGGTAGGAGTTTGTACGACCAATCAAGAGTTCGAGGAGGCGTAGAGATCGAAACTTAGACTTATGGGTAAGATGTTCCAATAAAACTGTTTGGCGAAGACGCGGAGCGGGCAGTCAAGTAGTTAATCGAGAGTCAGTAATTTTCAATCGGGCAGTCAAGTAGTTAATCGAGAGTCAGTAATTTTCAATCGGATAGTCAAGTATTCAATCGAGTAGTCAAGTCGTTCAATCGAACAGTTAGTCGCAGTTAACAGTCAGTCGGTAGTCAAGAGTATGTAGTTAATAGTAGCAGTTGGTAGTCGCAATTAATAGTCAGAAGTTAGTGCGTACGATAGACAGACGATTGATTATGTCGACCGACCGGATTCACTAATTTGTAAATTCATAAGTGAACAAAGACATCGGTATAGTCACACTTATACACAATTCTGTGCGGAAATATAAACTATGAGTGCGTACGGGACTTGAAATCTCAACTGACGCGCACATAATAATATACTAATTAACATTTAAAGTAGAACAGTGAGTGTCACCTCAAACATTCTCACATCATAACGTATCACCATGTTGAACAATTAGTTGAATAAACTATACCAAACAATTAAGCACGCAGTACGCGATACACCCAAAATAGACGGCACAGTTAACCATGTACACAAATATGGCAAACTTTCAGAACAATTCAAGTTAATGACAACATTAACACCTCACTATTTGAACTCCGGACACTCGACATCAGCGGGTTACCACAATACCATACACATGACGGGAGTGGAGATTTAGTGGAGTGAAGTGAAATTATCAGTGCTCTGCGTAACAGTGATTATGATCTTCGACGAATCATCTAGAAAGTGTCTTCTCACGACGACGGAATTGGATAAACACTCTCAAAGATAAGCTTTATGTCTACTTAATCTTAGTAGTATATACTACACTACTGTTCTGTTGTCTCTTTTCAAAGAACTAACCCCAAGAGAATAATTACATATGAGTCATATGAATCATAAAATCTATAAAATAACACTAACGTAATTCGTTATCTGAGAAATAATGAACGCATTTTAGGTAGGAATAAGTATAATTGTTGATTGTTTATTATTCGTGTATGTTTTATATATGTGCATTATTTACTGCATTTGAATGTACCATGTGTTTATGTTTCAGGAAACATCGTATAAATTGAATAATTGTATTTATATCATGTGCTTTAATATGTATGTAATTTGCAGGATATAGTTACTTACTTCAGTAAGATGTGTAATAAATAAGTAGTTAATTTACAGTATTCATGCGTTCATTATTGAAATTTCACCTTTGTTATTGATGTATTTTCATTCTAAGTATTACACTAAAAATCTCATAACTTATGCTAAACATCAATGGATACAATAAACTCGACCATTGAAACGTCTGATTAATAGACTCATAAAATCGTATTTAATCAGACACTGTGTTGAGTCAAATCTGACGAATAGAAATAATTTTAGATATATCAATTTTAACGTATTACATAAATCTTTAATTAATATGATTCATAATTGTTGAGTAATTAATCCGCGCAGATAATTAGCACAGATTAATATTCACTAGATGTAAATGGTTTACACAATTAATTACCACAGATGTAAATTATATTTACACCACTAAATGTAAATGGCTGCACAACGCTTGGCATTAAATGTAAATGGCATCCAGCTTTAGGGCGAGATACATATGAGAAAGTGATAAACTCACATAAAATACCACTAGTCCCATTTACTAAATGTAAATCATTTATATCACGATTAGCATAATAAATAAACCCCATTTATGCTAACTAGAAATGATTTATAGTTAGCATAAAGGGGTTTATTTATTATGCTAATCGTGATATAAATGATTTACATTTAGTAAATGGGACTAGCGGGATTTTATGTGAGTTTATCACTTTCTCATATGTATCTCGCCCTAAAGCTGGATGCCATTTACATTTAATGCCAAGCGTTGTGCAGCCACTTACATTTAGTGGTGTAAGTATAATTTACATCTGTGGTAATTAATTGTGTAAACCATTTACATCTAGTGAATATTAATCTGTGCTAATTATCTGCGCGGATTAATTACTCAACAATTATGAATCATATTAATTAAAGATTTATGTAATACGTTAAAATTGATATATCTAAAATTATTTCTATTCGTCAGATTTGACTCAATACAGTGACTAATTAAATACGATTTTATGAGTCTATTAATCAGACGTTTCAATGGTCGAGTTTATTGTATCCATTGATGTTTAGCATAAGTTATGAGATTTTTAGTGTAATACTTAGAATGAAAATACATCAATAACAAAGGTGAAATTTCAATAATGAACGCATGAATACTGTAAATTAACTACTTATTTATTACACATCTTACTGAATATAAATACAATTATTCAATTTATACGATGTTTCCTGAAACATAAACACATGGTACATTCAAATGCAGTAAATAATGCACATATATAAAACATACACGAATAATAAACAATCAACAATTATACTTATTCCTACCTAAAATGCGTTCATTATTTCTCAGATAACGAATTACGTTAGTGTTATTTTACAGATTTTATGATTCATATGACTCATATGTAATTATTCTCTTGGGGTTAGTTCTTTGAAAAGAGGCAACAGAACAGTAGTATATACTACTAAGATTAAGTAGACATAAAGCTTATCTTTGAGAGTGTTTATCCAATTCCGTCGTGGTGAGAAGACACTTTCTAGATGATTCGTCGAAGATCATAATCACTGTTACGCAGAGCACTGATAATTTCACTTCACTCCACTAAATTTCCACTCCCGTCATGTGTATGGTATTGTGGTAACCCGCTGATGTCGAGTGTCCGGAGTTCAAATAGTGAGGTGTTAATGTTGTCATTACACTGAATTGTTCTGAAAGTTTGCCATATTTGTGTACATGGTTAACTGTGCCGTCTATTTGGGTGTATCGCGTACTGCGAGCTTAATTGTTTGGTATAGTTTATTCAACTAATTGTTCAACATGGTGATACGTTTTGATGTGAGAATGTTTGAGGTGACACTCACTGTTCTACTTTAAATGTTAATTAGTATATTATTATGTGCGCGTCAGTTGAGATTTCAAGTCCCGTACGCACTCATAGTTTATATTTCCGCACAGAATTGTGTATAAGTGTGACTATACCGATGTCTTTGTTCACTTATGAATTTACAAATTAGTGAATCCGGTCGGTCGACATAATCAATCGTCTGTCTATCGTACGCACTAACTTCTGACTATTAATTGCGACTACCAACTGCTACTATTAACTACATACTCTTGACTACCGACTGACTGTTAACTGCGACTAACTGTTCGATTGAATACTTGACTATCCGATTGAAAATTACTGACTCTCGATTAACTACTTGACTGCCCGATTGAAAATTACTGACTCTCGATTAACTACTTGACTGCCCGCTCCGCGTCTTCGCCAAACAGTTTTATTGGAACATCTTACCCATAAGTCTAAGTTTCGATCTCTACGCCTCCTCGAACTCTTGATTGGTCGTACAAACTCCTACCCTTCTGTAGATCTCATCCACTGTTTCACGATTCGTCGGCCGAACCCTTCCTACTCTCTCCACGAGCTCTCTTAGAAGATGCTTGATGCTGGTTGGTCGTCGTCATCCCCGGAGTGTTTCATGTGACGTGCGTAGCACAGATTCTAAGAAATTAGGGCAATTTCATGGCCTTCTGTTATCCTTTGTTTAGACTTTCCCTAAGGTTCTGACTGAGCTTTTGTTAACAGACTCCAGGTCTTGGTTAATTGTCTAAGTTCCACGACGTTCGTTCCGCCGATTATCAACCCTTCGTTGTCTTCATTTCGGTGAAATTCTACTTTTCAGTCGTAAATTTCAGTAAACTGTCAAGAATGTGTTTTCACGCTGTGCAGGGTACACTGGCAGTATTCACTGAGTTACGTCTATTGTCTATCTCTCCGTTAAAATTGCTCTGTACTTCCTTTGTAACATAGTAAAGCCTTTCATAATTGAGCAGTTACACTTTGCTTCCACAGCAGGCGTTCCATCTCGATTCCGTGTAACTCGGCAGCTGGACGAAGTCTTTGTTTCAGATTGTTGGGTGCTGTAAATTTTGACAAACGGCTAGCTGTCAGTGACGCCTTGAAATACTCATTGTGTGCAGTGCTCAGACATTTTTTCTTTGTCTTCGCTCTGTCGTCAGGTTTGACGTGCCCTCGATTCGTCATTATTTACGACCTGGGCTTGTGTCCGTCGACTTGAGTGTGGGAACGTGTCACTTGATCGAGGAATTAAAATTTTTTAAAATTTCGATCATTACAATGTGTCGCTGCAAATGTTGTTTTTGGGAATACTGTTTGTTACACAAAGTGCAAGTAAATGTAGCTGTTTCAATTTGCTCCCCTTTGGCATTTCTTTTGTGAACAATTTTAATATGCCGTTTACAATAAGAACTCTTACTGAACTCTTTGCTGCATAAATCACATTTTACGGCAGTAGTACTCATCTGAAAATAAACATAGCATTGTTTTCATTGAACTTAAATTTAATAAGCAAATTTCAGATGAAACGGTAACAACTAAACTTTATTTATTCTTCCCATAATGGTCCTGTATTTTGTTTAATATACTTTCTGAAGTGACAGTTTGGGAATACAGTACTGCTGCATTGTGCCATTCTACCACATGTTCCACTTCTGGCAGCTGGGTTCTAACAGCAGATTATTGTTCAGATTAAAAGTTGTGCACACATACACACATAGTATTCTTAACTGCCCATTAAACAAAACATTAAATTTTGTTTCTAAAAATAAGTAAAAATTACAAATGTCTACAAGATAATTCTTCTTATTCTCTTTTCTTTCAAACATTAGGCCTGCTGCCTGTTATGCTTTTGACCATGGCAGAACTGACATTTCACCACTGCCAGAGAGAAATCAGCTACATAGCAACTGTGTGTGTGTGTGTGGGGGGGCCCAGAGACGCCAGACAAGACTGCTGTATTATTACTCAGCAATATGGGTGTGCAGGCAGACTGACTAATTTTTGTTTAGTAAAGTAACAGTATTATAGAGCGATCATACAATAAATAGTATAAATTCCACACAGTTAAATGTGTGTTATAATTTCTTTTAGTCTAACAGCTAGATGGATTTTTACACTTTTTTCAAATTATTGATTCCATTTTTGAGCCATGGGGTCAAAGAATTTTGAAATTTCTAAAACTGTACAGTATATTCAGATTTTCGTTAAAATTCTCTTTAATCGATGTCCCACATGGAATTTGTGATTTTGTCAAACTTTTGCCCCACTTTTTGAAACCTGGTGTCCCAAAATTTGAAATGTACAAAAAATAATACTATATTTGTATACACTAATTTTAGTTCTATTGGCAAACAAACTAGAAGAAGGAATACTCAGATCTTTTGTTAGTCACTTTTTTTTTAAATAGTGTTTTGAGGAGGAAAGAGTGGTTAGACTTGTGAATTATATTGTTCATCTTGCTGTATAAGGAAAAGTCAAGAACTACTTTTACAAGAAATTGTGTGGTTGTAACAGGAATTTTACATTTCCCTGGAACGAATCCAATTGTTATCTCACTGAAATGTATTTCAATTGTGAAAGCATTACATATCAAGTAACTGAATGTAATGAGAATGCACCTGTGCACACACACACACACACACACACACACACAGTGTACTTATTTGTTACTTGTTTGTTCCATAACATTGATTACAATTGCAGCAAAATTGATCAAAATGACATCAAATACATGGACATGTATACATGTACAACCCTCAAAACACGAAAAAAAGTCATTTTTCGAAAAGTTTCTGTGTGTAGATTTTTTTCTATGGCCAACGATAACAGCCGCAAATTCAAACAGAATCAAATAATTTTTTGCACACAGCCCTGAATTGTAGAGTTCTCAGGACCTATTGATTTTGGTGAAGATCAGTTAAGAGAAAGCGGTAGTTTACCTGCAACATTTAATGTTTTAATAAGGGTAATTTTTTCTATGACGAACGATAACTGCTGTAAAGTCAAACAGAATCAAATAATTTTTTGCATACGTCCCTAATGTGTAGAGCACTCAAGGTCTTTTGATTTTGGTGAAGATCGGTGGAGAAGAAGGGGTAGTTTACCTGCAACGTTTTATGTTTTTATGTGTAGTACGTTATCGGCAACAAAGAAGTAGTTTAGTGTAAAAATTTCTTCCCGGGCTGTTTGAGCAAAGTACAATGTTATCTGCAAAACCAGACGTTTCGGCAGTGCCATCGACTGTCATCATGAGTGAAAATCGAGTGCGATAATGTAAGGTGGTATACGTTAGTGACCACACAGTACTGTGGTCAGGCTGAATCTATAAGTAGAAAGAAGTAGTTTCTGTGGAAATATTTCATTTCCATTATGATTTTAAATATAAACCTTTGAACATGGAAGTAATGTATGGTTCTCCATACAGATATTTTAATTGCTTTTAGTTTTACATTTGATATGTAAACGCATCAAGACAGAAATAATCGCTGCTGATATTGAGTTTAGCAATTTAACATGATAATGTTTGTTATATAGTAAATATATTTGTAATATAATTATTTAGAAAACATGATAGAAGACAATTCTTACCTTTAACTTGGTTACACAAGCACGCATCCAAAATAGATACAAAAGCGCGCGCGGTAAAAAACTTACCAAAATCAGCTGACAAGTATCAGCTGAGCCCGCCAGGTGACATGTGTCGGTGTCACGGTCGGTTAGGCACTTACCCCTCCAGTGCCCCCACCACGTCGCCAGATTGGTCACCAACAGCTTCGATGTTGGTTCCGTAGACGCTTGTGATAGGCCTTATTCCTCACTACCACATCACACTTTCTCTGCTCAATTGAAAGAACTGAAAGGCCCTATAGCTAATTTATTTCCCTACCGGTACACTATGATGTTCTGTTTAAAAGAAATATCACTGCTGTTAGTTAAAAGTTCTATAGCATTGATTTATTTTTCAGTGTTTAAATTCCTTTATGTTTTTAAACATCCCTTAAATATTTTACAGCCTTAACGTGCAGTATGTTGTAATGTAAATATTGTTGTGTGGAGTATTTAAAAGGCTTCTTGTGTATAAACGTCATATATATCTTTTGGGTAAATAAAACTGTTGTAAATGTTGTACTAAGATTAAGAGACAGAAGTTATATTGAAATAATACAATGAAAGTGCTTCATCAGAATCAGACAAACGTTACATGGGATCTTGGCGCCGCCCTGGTGTAAGCGGCTACCTGCTGAGCTGATTCTTGGAGGCAGACGCTAGACGAAGATATGAATCTTGCCACATGTTGCCAATGTGAAAGATTTGAAGTAGACCCCCTATGTGATTAAAAAAACTGATTACATTAAAACAGCCTAAATTGTCTGTAGACCTAAATCGTAATAATTTTATAACCACTACCAAATCCAGTATAACTATTAATTAGGCCTATATCATGAAAATGTGTTAGGTTAGAGCAATATATTTAGCCTAGGTTAGATTAAATATATATAAAAATATTCATGAAATGGCTATCAGTTTTTATAAATTCTTAATAGACTATTACAATTTTGAGACAGACAAAAAATGTATACTTGAAAAAGATCAATTTTTGTACACTCTAATGTGTAATACATGAAAGATTATTAATGCTAAATTGCTAACAAACTATAGCAGTCATTTTTTTAAAAACATTGTTTATAAACAAAAATAAATATTTTTACAAGTGTATCTAGTGTTTTTTCGATCGTTTTGTGAAAGTTAATTTTCATATTTAACGTAAAATTTCTTATGCATATTAAGATTTTAAATTGACGAAAAAATAATAATACCTGTTTTTGCTATCGATGTATTAAAATAATATGGTTTGATGAATGTAATTACAAAAAAAAAGTGCTTGCAAAGTTTTACGTGTGCGTTCAAAATAAACAGATTATAATTCTCCAACCTCTGAAGAAGCTTTTTAAAAGCGAAAACCGGTTCAGGTTATAAGGTAAAACTTTTACCTTATTACCCATAAAAAGTTTTGTGTTCCGAGTCGTAGTGAAATAATTATACTAAATACCACTATTGTATTAACGACTCGGAACACTAAGTTTTTTATAAGTAAAAGCATAAAGTTTTACCTTACAGCCTGAACCGGTTTTCGCCTTTAAAAGGCTTCTTCAGAGGCTGCCGCTGGTAGCGCTGTCCGTCCTGTTGTGGGCGACGGAATCGAATTTCGAAAGATCGATGCTGTGTGTGTGGGGTGAGATATGTTCCAATAATGCGTGCGATTTGAATTGTGTCTGGTCGTTTAGGATGTCGTTTTTATTTGTTTTCGTGTGGTTGTATATTTCCAATTGTTCTAGAGTGTCTAGTTTTCGGCCTTTTGTGTGTACGTGTAGAATGTTCATGTTATTGTCGATGTTTTTATATGTGTGGTTTGCTTCAATGAGGTGGTTTGCAAAGGTGGATTCTGTAGTGGAGTGGAGTGCCTTTGTGTGTTCAATGTATCTCTGATTGAAGCTACGTCCTGTCTGGCCTATGTAGAATTTATTGCAATTTGAGCAATTTAGCTTGTAAACACCGGGTAGATCGAATTTGTTTTGTGCTTTGTGTGTGTGTTTTGACAGTGTGTGTTCTGTTTTGTTAGTAGTTTTGTAAGCGATTCTGTATCCTGCTTTTTTGAATTTGTGGGCTATTTTTTCAGTTTGTTTGTTGATGTATGTTATTGTTATGAATTTGTTGTTTTCTGTCTTTGTCTGTTGTTTGTTTTGTGTTTTGTGTAGGAGTTTACTGACTATTGTTCTGTCATATCCGTTAGATTTTGCTAGATATTTTATCGTGTTTAGTTCGTCTTTGTAGTCTTTTTCATCTAAGGGGATGTTGTTAAGTCTATGTATCATGGTTCTGAAGGCAGCTAGTTTGTGTTGTATTGGGTGATTGGAAGAGTTGTGTATTAGTGTGTCAGTTGTAGTTGGTTTTCTGTATATACTGAATTTGTGCCTGTGTTCTAGTTTTGTGATGGAGAGGTCTAAGAAGTTTATGGTATTGTTGTGTTCGTATTCGGCAGTAAAGGTTATGTTTTTATGTACGTATTTTGTTTATGTGCGTTAGTAACTGTTCACATTGTCTTTTGTTTCCTCTGTATAGTATTAGAATGTCATCAACGTATCTGTGCCAATATAGTATTTTATGTGTGTCTGTCATTGTTTGTGAGTATTTTTGTTTTTTCTAAGTGTTGGAGGAAGACTTCTGCTAGAATGCTGGATATGGGGGTAGGCCATCATTCTGTGTGTAGTATTTATTATTAAGTTATAAGTAAAGTAGTTTCGTTTTGTGATAATGTTCAGAGTTTCTGTTATTTCGTTGATAAGTTCGTCTGGTGTGTTGTTCTGTTTGAGTTTGTTTTGTAGGATGGTGATTGTTTCAGAGATGGGGATGTTTGTGTACAGGTTTTTAATGTCAAAGGAGGCTAATGTGGCATTATGGCCTATGTCTTTTATTTTTGTTACTAGGTCTGTGTTGTTTTTTACTGCAATGTTGTTGTCTAGTTGTGTGTGTTGTCTGATAATTTTGTCTAGATATTTTGCGAGTTTGTGTGCAGGGGCATTACGGTAGTTGATAATGGGGCGGATCGGAATATCTTCTTTATCGATTTTGGGAAGCGCTTGGAGGGTAGGGGCTGATGCTCGGATTTGTTTCATGTAGGGTTTTTGTTTGTGTGTCATTATATGTTTGGCTTTGTTGACTAGTTGTTTTACCGTGTTTTGGTATCTGTCGGTGGGGTCGTGTTTTAGTTCTGTGATGTTGTTCTGTTCCATGAAGTTTTGTACTTTTTTGTGTAGGTTGTCTGTGGGGATGATTACAGGCGTGTTGCCTTTGTCTGCTTTTACAAATGTGATGTTGTGTTTGTGTGCCTTTTCCCTCAGTTTGATGGCTGTGTGTATTTCTGAGTTGTGGTTCTTTGTTGTTGTAAAAGCAGACAAAGGCAACACGACTGTAATCAAACACACGAAAACAAATAAAAACGACATCCTAAACGAACAGACACAATTCAAATCGCACGCATTATTGGAACATATCTCACCCCACACACACAGCATCGATCTTTCGAAATTCGATTCCGTCGCCCACAACAAGACGGACAGCGCAACCAGCGGCAGCCTCTGAAGAAGCCTTTTAAAGGCGAAAACCGGTTCAGGCTGTAAGGTAAAACTTTATGCTTTTACTTATAAAAAACTTAGTGTTCCGAGTCGTTAATGCAATAGTGGTATTTAGTTAGGCCTAAGTAACGGACACGTCATGGACAACGAAATCCAAGAAATAATTATATTTAGTTAAGTAACGGGCACGTCATGGACAACGAAATCCAAGATAATATATAGTAAAAATTGTCAGAATGTATGAATAGTTACATTAATGATTTGTGTGTTGTTTTTCATATACGAATAATTTTGAGTTTCGTTTAACCGTGCGTGTGAACAATTTTTGTAGTGCAATTGTATAGAAGTTGAGTGTTAAAATATATAATAGAAATGCCGTCCTGTTTTGTACCTGGATGTAAAAGAATTGATATGGTAAAGATTCCTACAAAGGAAATCATTTCTTTAGACCTCCCAGGGACGAAGATCAGTTTGCAAAGTGCGAGAGGGCAATTTCCAGGAAGGACAAATGTCTTACACATAAATCTTATGTCTGTCAAGTACATTTTTTCGATAATTTGATTTTGAAAGTAGATTCGTTTGTTGGAAATAATAAAAAGGTCGAAATTGCAAGATTGGGATGGACCTTAAAGCATGGCGCGGTACCGGTACCTAATATCTTTCCGAATTTGCCTACATATTTGATAAAGCCTCGAAATTACCGAAGACCACATCGTCGCGAGAGGCTTGCTCTCGAATAGGTTACATCTACAGCTACAGCATTGACAACGCAGAAGAGGATCGCCTCGACCTCGGAACACCTGCCATTAAGAGGCCTTCTCAGCAAGCAACGGCGGCAGTTAAAAAGAAGCCGCCGGATCAACACTCTCCACATCGCCAGCGCCAACACCAAGCTGCGATGGAAGTCGACCAGCCGCCTTGCCAGCAAGACGAGGACAAACCACGCACGACTGGGACCTGCCGCACAGTGCCGGTAAGTCGAGTAGGTAGCGCTACCCAGCGGAATCCGGGGAGTCCGATAGTAGGACTCACAAATAGAGATGCGGGTTGCGCCGCCACTGTGACGGTGTCACAGTTCGGCCCCCGGATACCCGCTGGGCAAAGAGCTGAACTAGTCAGCATTGGACCCGCTGTTAGTGTCCCTGAAGCACTGTGCGGCAGCGACGAGCCCCCCGGCCGGCCACTTGGGCCAGTCGGGAAGCCTACGACACGCGCGGGAAGCCCTGCTCAACCCGCGCGAGATCGTGACAATAATCGGTCCTTGTTAGGGCCGACACAGCCCGTAAAGGCCGGACCTTCCGGCTGCACGTCCGCTAGTAGGCCAGGCAGCCCAAATCCTCTGCCGGAGTCTGACTCCCCCGACATGGAGACCTCGGCTTCCACCGACTGGGTGGTAGTAGAGCACGGTGGCAAGCCGAGGAAGTCTACCTCACTGGCTTCCCTGAGTTCGGCTACGGACTCGGCGGCATTCCAAGCCTCCGCTGAGGTTGCGCCTAGCCGCACCTCCGAAGGGAGGATCCCGCCGGTGTTCGTCACGAACGTCAGGGATATTATCGGCTTTAGTCCCCGACTCCGTAAGGTCGTTGCGCTGGCAGATAACGCTTCTGTCAAACTCCTAGCGAGTGAGACTGTACGCGTTACCTGCCGCAGCGCATCTGAACACTTGGGAGTAATCCAGTGGCTGGAACGAGAATCGTTCCAGTTCCACTCATACACCCTGAACCGCATCAAGCCTGTAGCCCTCGTTCTTCGGGGGCTAGACATACAGGCCGATCCGCAAGTCGTCCTTTACGAACTGTGCGACGCGGGCTACAAGGTTGTGGCAGCCTCTCGGTTGTATACAACCTGTGGCTCGCGTCGACTCCCGCCCCCGATCAGACTTCAGGTAGAGAAGGGCAAACCCACCCAGGCCCTTTTAGAGTTGAAACGGCTTTTCGGGCTCTGCGTCAGCGTAGAGCCCTGCCGTCAGACCGAGAGGGTTTCCCAGTGTCATAGGTGTCAGAGGTACGGCCACAGCAGCTTCGGTTGTCGGAACGCGCCGACCAGCGTCCGAAGCGGACTCGACCACCTAACGCAGGCCTGCGCTGTTCCTGACAACCACAGGTACTGTATTAACTGTGGCGGCGCCCATGCTGCAAATAACAGGCGCTGTCCCGTTTACAAAGAGCAGCTGGACAAACTTGTAAAGCCAGTCCAGCCTAAGCCTCGACATGTTGTTCAGCCAGTAAAAACGGCCAAAGCCTCTGAGCCTGTGGCCCGGAAACCAGTCCGAAGGTCTGCTCCGGTTCCGAAACCACCACCAAGTGCAGTGAGCCCGAGCGTAGCTAAACAGGCCACACCAAAAGCCGCGCCCTCGGAACCGGAACGCGAGATACCCGCGTACGCAAAGGTCCCGTTGCCGCAGGACGATGAGGAAATTGATCCTCCACTGCCGCCGCCACCCAAGCCTCGCTACCCAAGATCAGGCAAGAAGCAAGGTAAACCTCAGGCCAAGAACATGGGCCAGCCAAAACCTGCCACTGGACCCAAGCCTGCCCGCCAAAAGCCAGAGCGACCTCCCGCTCCAGAACCTGCCCCCAAAGCTTCCACCGCCGCGCCCCCCACAGCTATGCAGCTGCCGCCAAGCGTTCTCCCAAATCATCGACCGATGACCTCGCCGTCTTATCCGACTTTCTGGCAAGCTACGACTTGCAGAAAGTAGCCCAAACTTTCCGCAAAATCAAGGAACGCTTGGCATCAGCCTCGCCCCAAGATAAATACCTCCTCTTCGTGGAAGCCTGCCGTATTATTGGTCTGCTATGAACGGACAACCACGGCAATCCCCCAAGCGAGACCTCGAGCTCGTGGCGTGGAACGCCAACGGCCTCGCTTCCCGGCATTCTGAGCTCTTAGAGTTCGTTGCCCGTCACAAGCCCGATGTGCTCCTTATTGGTGAGACGCACCTGACCCCGCATCGTCGTTTCCGACTACCCAACTACGTGTGCTACCGGGACGACCGGTAGGATCGCGCAGGAGGGGGCACCGCCATCGCGGTGAAGGCGAGTCTTCGCCATCACCGCGTTGTCCTGCCTCAGCGGCGGAACCCCGAGTGCGCCGCGGTTGAGCTCCATGGTGCTCTCGGCGGTCTACTCGTGGTTTCCGTATACAAGCCTCCACAAACGGAGCTCCTGTCGAACGATCTGGAGGCCGTCTTTGGTCACTGTCATGGGTCCTACCGGGCCTACATACTATCCCTCGAGGGCTAACTCCCGCCCTGATGTATTGGACATTGCCGCGGTCAGGGGCGTTTATTGCCCGGTCCACGTCTCCGTCATTTCGGAACTGTCCTCGGACCATTGCCCCATCAGTGTACTTATAGCTACCCAGCACTCTACCGTTCGCGACGAGCGGCGGGTAATCGAGTGGGAACGCTTTGGCCCGGCGTTCAGTCGCCGCCTACCTGAGCATATCCCGCTCGACGCTACCCAGCATGTCGACGAGGCAGTTGCCTTATTCGACACAGCCGTAGTCTCGGCGGTAGACGTGTCCTCCCGGATGAAGTCGGGGCTCACGCCCGACTATCAGTGTATCCCCGAAGAGATGTTTCAGCTCGCTTGCGAGAGGAAATCGCCTCTCCGGAGACGCTGGCAGAGGACTCGTGACCCGGCTGACAAGGCTGCGTTCAACAGAGAGTCCGGCAAGTTGCGTCGCGACATGCTGGGGTTCCGTAGACGTAACTTGGAGCTAGCTGTAACACAGATGGATGCCCTGCTGAGAACCGTAATGTCCCAGTGCCTTAACGGGAAAGCGTAAACGCCCGCCTCTCCCCGCACTGGTCGGACTCGGCGGTCAACCCCTTGGCCGCCCCCTCGAAAAGGCAGAGTTCTTGGCTGACAGTTTAGAGCGACAGTTCGCTCCCAACCCATCCAAGAACCCGGCTTTCACTGAGCAAATCTGCCGCGAGGTAGAGCGCTTTCTATCGGCCGGTATCACAGTCCAGCCAGAGCCCATCTCCCCGGAGGAGGTCTCTGAGAGGATTGTTCAGCTCAAGCCCCGGAAGGCGCCTGGCCCGGACGGAGTCATGAATTTCGCCCTCCATCGCCTTCCGGAGCGAGGAACACAGTTCCTCTCTGACCTGTTCAATTTATGCCTCAGACTGGCCTACTTTCCGGTTAAATAGAAAACGGCTACAGTAATAGTGATACCTAAGCCGGGAAAGAATTCTTCTCGCGTGGAAAATCTCAGACAAATCAGCCTCTTGTCTGCGACGTCCAAGGTTTTCGAGCGATTGGTCCAGCGTAGGATCCGCGACCATCTAGAAAGACTAGACGTGCTGATCCCCGAGCAGTTCGGCTTTCGTGAGCTGCACTCCTCGACTCATCAGCTGATGAGACTCGTGGAATGCATTACCGAGGCTGGCTGCCAGGGCAAAAAGACGACTGCGATCTTCCTAGACGTAGAGAAAGCCTTTGACCGCGTGTGGCACGAGGGTGTCCTTTACAAACTCACGGAAGTCCTTCTTCCAGATTGCTACGTTCATTTGATCGGCAGCTTTCTGCGAGACCGTAGCTTCCGAGTGAGAATAGACCACGCTCTCTCTTCGGAGAGGCGTATTACCGCTGGTGTCCCTCAGGGAAATGTCCTTGGGCCTCTCCTGTTCTCGCTGTTTGTCAACGACACGCCCCGGCTTCCTGGAGTTAAATTGTCGCTGTTCGCGGACGACACTGCGGCTTTTGCCTCAGAGCCGAACGCAAGTTATGCGGCAATTAAGCTCCAGCGTCAACTCGACGCTTATGTCGGGTGGACCGATGACTGGAGAGTTGCCGTTAATGCTTCCAAGAGCGCCGCGGTAATATTCTCGCGCAAACGCAAGCGGCCTCGGCCGCTTAAAGTAGGCCTCGTTGAGGTACCCTGGACCAACAGCGTCAAGTACCTCGGGCTCCACGTGGACTCCCGACTCACCTGGCGAACCCATTCTCAATATATCCGACAACGCGCTTCGGCGCAACTCAGTAGACTTTGGCCCGTGCTATCTAATCCGGCAATGACCTCCCGGCTAGGTAAGCTCATAGTCAACTCGTACGTGTTGCCCGTGATTACATACGCCTGTCCTGTTTGGGGATACCTGGCTCGTGGTCATAGAACAACGCTCCAGCGCGTACTCGTCCGGGGACTGAAACTTGCGTGTAAAGTCCCCCGGAGGTTCTCTTCTCGTCTTTTGAGGAGACGACTCGGTGTTCGCTCTCTTGATGACACCGTGAGACGCCTGGCGCGTAGATTCTATGTTCGTTCCGACAGAGTGACCCACAATTCCCTCATTGCCGGACTTGGTAAATACACCCCGCGACCAGGTGAGTCCTGGAAGCGACCTCGTTTGTTAGTCCCGGTGGTATAATCCACCAATTGCAGGTCGCTTCAGACCCCCCATAAGTAGATAAAAAAGTATAAAATGAACTCAAATAGGCCCAGTGGCACGAGTCCTTTCTGAGACTCGCTCGGGACACTGCACTACTCGCGACCCGCGCTTCTCGCGGGCTGCGCAACACCCAGTGGTGTAATCACCGAAGATTCTGCTCCAGCGATTGAAAGGAGTAACAACAAGAATTCTAACCTCAAAATTCCTCTCCAGACCAGCCAGTAGGCTAAAAGTTCGGTGCAGTCCGAGTGGGCCAGAATTCGGCCAGTTCGCGATCAGTCGTGTGCGGGCTATTGCTTTCTAGTTTGTGCGCGGTGTTCTTGTGCCGAAGTGTGGTGAGTGCCAGTGATACAGTGCTAGTGCAGTACACTACGGGAGTTTGCTCTCTCCTCTGCCCCAAGAGCGTACCCGACACCCGTTGACGACGGCGATGTCGGGACGAGCCCAAGTTGAGCCCCTGTCCGCGGAAAGTTGTGGCCCTAATAAGGGCCATAATAGATCCGATGGCAGAGTAGCCCCCTTGCTGAAGCCATCTGTGCTGCGAAGCGTTAAGCTAAGCTCCACAGATGGACCAACAGTAAGAATCCCTACCGCAAATCAGTTGCAGTTGGTTTTCTAATTGCGAGGAATAGTTCTGTGGCTCTTGGGACTAAGTCTCAGGTCATCCGAACATCAAGTCCCCAGGAAGACGAATCTCCTGCCCAAACACCAATTTTGCTGGAGTCATGCCGGTTGTGTGGTGTACTGATGATCTATACTCCATGAGGAATAGTGGTATATGTTGGTCCCAGTTCGTTTGGTTCTCGTCAACAACCTTCGAAAGATGCTGCTCAAGTGACCTATTGAATCTCTCAACCATCCCGTCCGACTGAGGATGCAGAGGCGTTGTCCTGGTCTTTCGAATTACGAGTAGATGGGATAATTCTTTAAACACCCCCACCCCTGATTCAAAATTTCTTCCTTGATCCGTATGGATTTCCATAAGGGCTCCATAACGGCAACAGAAGTTGTGAACTAACTCCTTTGCCACAGTGGTAACCTCCTGATTTGGAATTGCTTAGGCTTCCACCCACTTAGTAAAGTAGTCACCTACTGGCAATTCTCTCGAAAGGCAGTCCAACATAATACTGTCTTATTTTTCCCCTGCTTCTGGTTTGTGGGCCCTTGCTTGCAGCACATATTTCACATGTCCGAACCCATTCCTCTAAGTCGTGGCGAAGATGAAGCCAATAGAATTACTTCCGTATTTTTTCAAGGGTTTTGTTAACGCCAAGATGGCCTCCAGATGCTCCATCATGCATCTCCTTCAAAACAGACTGCACTTTACTTCGGGGAACTATCAGCTGCATGACCACGTTTCATCCATTTGCACTTTCCCAAGCCCTTCTCAGCAATCCGTGTTCTAAGGTAAGAGATTCCCATTGTGCCCAGTAGCCCTTCAGCACTTCGGAACCATAGCAGATATCTTGCCAATCCAGGCGGCGAGCTTCCTCTTTTGCTGTCAAGAATCTGTTCTTGTGGACAGTCTTGTGTCATCCAGCTGTCTGCTAGGAAATCTACAGTGATGGCTAGAACATGTTCGCTTGAGTTTTGTTCTTCCTTTCTGTGGCAATGTCGGCACTCTTCTGGGCATGGTGTTTGTGATAAGCCATCTGCATTACCATGCAGGTGCCCCTGCCGATGTTGCACCTTTAAGTTGTACTCTTGCAGATATTTGAGCCACCTTGCCAACTGTCCTTCCGGATTTTTAAATCTCAAGAGCCATGCAAGCGCGGCATGGCCGGTACATAGTGAAAACTCTCTCCCATAGAGGTATTTATGGAAGTGCTCCAAAGCCCTGACAATTGCCAACAACTCTCTCCTTGTAACACAGTTATTTCTCTCTGGTTTAGAAAGTGTCTTGCTGTAATACGCTATTACTCATTCTTCACCGTTCTGCACTTGAGACAGAACTGCTCCTAGACCAATATTGCTGGCGTCTGTGTCTACGATGTACTTCCCTTCTGGAATAGAGAACACTTCTTCGGGCTCAGCTTTAGTTGGGCACCGTGAATTCAAGTTAGAACCTCCTTAAAGTTTTCCAAATGGTCTTTGAAAGTCTTCCTGATGACTATGACATCGTCTAAATAAACAAGGCAAGTTTTCCACGTCAGGCCTCGGAGTACCAGATCCATCAATCTTTCAAATGTTGCCGGTGAATTACATAGTCCAAATGGCATGACGTTAAATTGGAATAAGCTACTTGGGGTTGAGCAAGTGGTCTTTTCCTTGTCTTCTTGATGAAGACCCACTTGCCAATATCCACTCTTCAGGTCCAATGTGGAAAACCACTGTGCTTCGGATAACGTGTCGAGTGTATCGTCATCGCGAGGTAATAGATAGCAGTATTTCTTTGTAATGTCATTTAACCTCTGGTAGTCTACGCAGAAACGCAATCCACCATCCTTGCTACCAGCACTACCGGAGAAGACCAAGCACTTGACGAAGGCTCGATTGTCAACATGTCCTGTACTAACTGAGACATTTCCTCTTGCTTAGATAATGGAGGCCCTCGAGGAGGTTGGCGTATCGGTGTTGTGTCCCCAGTATTGATGCGATGTTGTACAAGAGGGGTTCTTCCCAATGACTGGCCCCGAACTGCAAAAGAATCATTGAATTCATGTAAAAACTGTTTTGAGTTCTTTTACCTCACCACTTGAGAGGTCGTTAGAATATCTGTTCAATAATTCCTGCAGTTCCTCTGGTAATTTGGAAGTATCCGAAGCACAATTGGATCTTTGTTGCGTCATTCCGGCTACCCAGGCCACCGAAGTCAATTTGCCTAGGACATATTGCTTTGTAAACTGACAGGTTGATCCAAAATATTCGCCACTCTAATAGGTACATTTCTGGTTTTGTCAGGTTTTACTAAACTTCTGGCAATTAGTATGCCCGGTGTGCTGACTACCTGAGATTTAAATATAGAGCACTGGTTGCCCCTAGTGTTTACCACGGTTCTAACCATGATGATCTTTTCGGAGTTTGGCGGAACAGTTACGGCCACTTGGTTTATCACGTCCATCGATTTTTCTGATGTAGCCATTGTGGAGAGCATTACCTCTTCTTCTCCGATTCTCAAAACATTGTTTTTGAAGTCGATTATAAATCCATATGCGTTCATAACGTCCACACCAAGAATTGCTTCATCCACAATGTCTGCAACAAGTACTTGATGATTAAACTCAAGTTGACCGAGGCGTAGGTGTATCTCCACTTTTCCAAACACTTTTACAGGCCGTCCTGTAGCTGTTCGCAAGCTGCAAGAGCAACAGATTGGCTTGAGATCTTTCACCATGTCGGGCCGCACAATGGAAACTGTTCCACCTGTGTCAACTGTAATCGAGGTTGGCCTTTCTTGAACGAATCCGGTAACCACCAAGCTCCCACTGTTTTTCTGAAGTGTAGAAATTGCGTATTGACTTGGGGCTTTGTTCCTCCAGTTAGTCAGCACACGCACCGTTGTACCGACTACTGCTCGTTTCCCTGCTGCTGAATTCTAACCTGACAATCTTGTTGTAGATATCCAGGTTTCCCACATCTATAACACTTCGGTCTTCCATCCTTTCTTATGTTATTCTGTGGCGCTGACCGCCGAGTCTCTGTTCCTTGTTCTTCCTCCTCATCGTCTGTGCCATCGCAATCTTTTAGTGTGCGCACTTTATGACTTGTCCAACCAGACGCTGATTTGGCGGCCTCAAATTGCAAAGCATGTACCAGGGCGTCCGCACTGTTCTGGTGTCTTGTCATTCATTACACTGGCTGTAGTTCGTTCTCTCGGACATCGGCAGTAAATGTCTGCATCGCAAAACTCGTCGAAAATCTTCTGGCGCTTCAGGATAGGCCAGTCTAATTAGACTGTCAATACTTGCTTCAAACTCTTGAAGGCTTCCCCGGAATGCTGTCGCCTTGCTCTCAACTGGGTGCAGTACACATCTCGCAAATGTTTATCACCATACCGTAATTCCAGAGCTTTTATCAATTCGGTAGGTGTTTTGGTTGTGAGGTGGCACTTTCTGTAGTAATTCTTCCGCAGGTCCTTTTAATGCAGGTACGAATGAAACAGTCTTGTCTTTCTCTGTCCAATTATTTGCACATGCAGCAGTTTTGAATTGGCGTAAATACGTCGCCCAGTGCGTGCTTCCATCAAAGGTTGGGGCCTTCACATGGACTGTCCCAACCGCAGGCTAGGTGACCTTCTCTATTGACTTATTTTCTGTGTGTTTTCTCTGACTTTATCATTGGTACAGTCTGTTCAGAAATTTGTTTTTGTTGTATTTTCATGAACTGCTCAACTTCACTTTCAATTTATTCTCTTATGTTTGCTATTGACTTTTCTACTGCACATAGCTTCTTCCACATTCAAGACAGATTTTCTACTTCATCTATTTTATTTGGTGTGGATTCTTTTACGTCAGATATTGAAGTAGTACGAGTTAAGTAAAGGTTTAAAATATTAAAATTTCGTATTACCTACCTTTATCGGTAATTGACCAAGGTGTCGTCTGGTGTACTTTAGCAGAGAAGAACAGGGAATGCAATTGACAAACACATATTTATATGTTCACTTAACACATTTTTTATTTCATTTTACTTAGTCATCAGATATTACCATAACTCTCACATCAACAATTTCATCTTTCTTTTACGTTACATTGAAAATAGATTCTGAAATATTCTTTCAACTTTAATTTATTTATTATTCATTTTCTTCAAAAAAACTACTATTTATCTCAATCACTTTGTTTCATAGATTATCAAAATATTTAGACTATCGTTACATAACAAATATTTTCATAGTTAACTTCACACTCTTATGTGAAGAAAAAATATCAACTTAAACTAACTATTCTATAAATGACAACCCAGCTTGCTCATACACTCACTCACACAATATTTAAATTATCCCCATACTTTAGAGATCTCATTTTATGTTGATTATTTAAATTTGCATGATTTTGATTGATTTATTTATAATTCTGGGTAATTTCTTTCTCTTACGTAATCCTTGGAGGTACATCCATAAAGGGTCTCCTCGTGCACGCGCAGTAGGTTGCGATCTCCACTTTTCATTTACTAGTTAAAACTGTCACTGCATTTATCTCGCTATTCAAACGACTGGTTTCAACACATTTTTGACGTCTAAAAGATTTTTTTTTGGTTCGCGAGTCTTTCTGTACGTCTGGCCAGACGTATGTTGTTTTGTCGACTGAGGCAACAAGCTGCCGGGGTGACGCGCTTCATTCTCTGTATGTAAAATCACCACGTGGCCGCTAATCAGATGTCTCTTACATAACTCGTTCTCTCATTGGCTTAAAAGGCACCACGTCACACGATAATTTATTGTATTTTCGTGTTCCTTCCGTTATCGACTTTGAGTTGGAGAGTATAGAGAGTGGCACACGCGCACACATCCAGATTCCAATGTTTTTATCGCTTCCGTACCTAGTGCCGCCCGGCACGAGGTGAATACAGAGTGTTACATAAATTAAGTTTTCGTGACCATAAATGGTGCCCAAACAGATTAGGCCCAAAATTATTAAATTGAAAAAAATATATAGACCCTTCAAAATTGTCCCATTACAATATTCAGGTAATTTGATTGTTAAGCTCACCTCGTAATTCACCTATGTCACCACGTAGGAGACCCAATTCTGCGGTAGTATGTTCTTGAATCTGCTTTTGCTCTTGAATTAACACTTCGATGTCTTCTGTTTCACGCTTCCATTCTTCTTTTTGTCTTTCTTCTGTTTCTAGCATTAGTGCTTTATGACATTTCTCAGCATCTTCTCTTTCCTGCCTGCGTTTTTCATCCTGTTGTCTTTCTGCTTCTTCCGCCTCCTGTCGGCATCTTTTGTCTGCTTCCTCTCTTTCTTGTCTTCGTTCTTCTTTTGTCTCTTCCTGTGTTTGCCGCAGCAGCGCTTGGAAAGCTTCCGTCATCTGACTGGCATCCATTGTTTACCGATTAGTTACGAATTACCTCGTCTTGTACAAAGTGTCCACTGTTTAACCGTTCTATCCCAGTTCTGACACCACTGTTGCGACGCTCTAGTTGATCGTCGTAGGTACAGTGGAAACAAAATACAAGACCAATTAAGTCACTAATCACCAGCTTTAATTTTCACAGTTAAACAGTTCGTAATTAACAACACAGTCTCTTACAACAAATCAAATAAAAATTTTTCACATGCAATAAAATGTCGACTAATATAAAACACAATTATATTACAATTATACCGTCCGATTATAAAACACAACACTTCACTAATAACCATTTGAATGCACACAGTAATATCGCCTGATAATAACTGAAAACTAAGGCCCCTGACACCTTGTATTTATACAACGCTCACAGACCAGAACATTCCAAACTGCGTAGTTATCTATAAACTACGACGTACTTAATTGTGGCCTTGGCACAGTCGACGCGGCTGGTGGCTTCCAGAAAAGTCTCACGAGCGCATGTTGAAATCACGTACGCTACAACATGTAGCTGTATTCCACTGGATTCATCTTGAACATTCAATAAACACGTAGATTGATCTGTATTGTCGTAACAATATTTTCCTACATAACTTCGTTATTTTTTAAGCCAGACAAGTGATTGACCCACAATGTTTTATAAAATTTTCAGAGCTTTCATTTGATACTAATTGGGTTATGATCGAACCATTTTTCGCCGAGTTATATTCGTTTTAAGCACATGATTTGATCGAAAACGGTGAATCATCATTTTGTTTTGGCTGTATATCGAGAATTACTTGACATAACAAAACCAAGCAAAGGGAAAAATGTTCATCTGTTGATAAGCTTTAATTTTGATTTATACAAATGTTTTGCAAAATGGCGTTTTTGAGTTATTTGCAGAGAAATGTTGAAAAACGCATTTTTTGGCAAAACTTTGAACCCTTGTAACTCACAAACATTGCATTTTTTTGAAAAATTGTATACCACCTTTTTTGCTTAGATTTTGATTCTCCATCGGTTCCCATGGTTAATTAAATTTGTTTTGTTTTACCCCCTGAAAAAAGGGGTGAAAACAACCCCTAAACTTAAGAGTGAGCCAAAAAATTTCCTCAGCTTTATTCTATAACCTTTTATGAAGACATTGCAAAAAAAAATCAGAAGGATCGTTTGGACACTGAATGAAAATCAGCAGAAAATTCCTCACGTAATAGACTATATATATAGGTACAGTACAAATACCTAAAGAAATAACATTTTGCTAATAATTCATATTTTTATAATGGCCAACTGATGTTTTTTTGAAATGTGTCTTGTACTTCTCTGACCATTTTTCCAATTTCTTGAGTTATTAACCAGCTTATGGTATATTAAACTTCCAACTCCTGAGTGGTCCTTATCATTGTATATTAGCACATTCCAGTATGGTGACTGACAATCCAGGGCCCTTTTCTTCTTTCAGAACTCTTAAAATCTGTTGTTGTGCCTCTTGAATTTCTCTGTTAGTTAAATTTCATTTCTTTCTTACCTTTTAGTGTTTTCATTATATAGTTTTCCATTCTCTTCTTTTCCTTACTCTGTTGTCTTTGCATTGATTTCTGTTTCTTTAGTTCCTCTTTATCCACTTTTCCCTTTTAAGTATAGTTTAATGTGGTTTGCAAATCCTGTGCTTTAGTAGTTTCCACTTATTTCACATCTAAGTAATTGTCTAAGAAAGTCATTGTGTGTTTCAAAATGTTTAGGTTTTATTTATTTTCTACAAAGCAGCGTCCACACCGGCCGTGCTGCGCTGCACCGAACCAAACAAAGTGGCGCGGCACAGCACGGTACGGCCTGTTTGGACGGCAAACTGCGCAACTTCGAGGACCAACGAACACAATCCAGATAGTGTTCATTCGTATGCGTTCTATTTGGACAGTGTTTCTCATTTTCTGAATCTCTGGGTGGTACTGACTCTTTTTAGTTGCCTGTGATTTTAGTATAGGGGAGAGCAGGGTGTGGCCACCCTAAGCAAAAATTATTTTTTACTTTTAGTGTATAATATGGAAAATCATTAAAAAATTTTAATTAAACTATATTCAAAACTCAAGCATGTAAAAATATTATTTTTGCACCAGCTCAACTTAATACTTTGTAATACATTTTTACAAAATGTCATACATAATGGCCACTTTAACCTACCTAACACGGGTAAATGGTCAACAAAATACAAAGACAAATTGTTCTATGGATTTACTTTTCATAAATGTGTTACAGATATATCACCAAATTATAACTTGTACTTTCACCATATCTCAGAAAATAATAGACGAAGACAAAAATATGTTTTGTACAGTTTTTCACAAGGAATTACAAAAACCAGATTATTGACGAGTGTTAACACAAAAAATCATCTTCGTCACAGCCAGCACTCTACGTGTGCCAATTAAGACATCCAGGCATTTTTTCCATCTATGGTGCAACTTTCATTTTTAATAAAGTACCATACAATAAAAGCATGCTGAGTCATTATCTTCATCTGTCTCAGAGTCCTCCACAAAAAGCTTCCGCTTAGTACTGACAGGAGTTTCGTTAGAGATATGAAATTCTTCCTTTTTGGCTTTAGGTTTTATTCTTGTTGATTTCATACTTTGGCTTCCTTGAGCTTCTATTTTTCTTTTTATTTCGTTTTCTGGCTCCTGTTTTTTACTTTTCCTTTCAAAATTTCTACCTTGTAAGGGCTAGATTTGTAACTGTGTTTCATAAACACCTATTTAATTTTGGCAGGGGGGAATTTTTCACACCGACCGTGCACCTTTATGTTGCGCAACAATGCTCAGCTCAGCTCGGTGCAGAATCACTCAAAACTGCACAGAATAGTGCACAATGGAGCTAGGTGTTTATGGAAGAGCAGCAGGTTCCACTGTGAGTGCATGCACGGTTGAATATGGAGCGCAAAATTAAAAATTTGCAAGTGGTATATTCATAGTTAATTATCATCTCTTGAAAGAAAAATTTCTAGAAAACGTTGGGTCACATTGGGTGACAAGTACTAAAAGTCGGAAATTATATGGTGAAAATAATTTTTTCAGTGAATTGCTTATTGGCAATAAAGAACAGATTGAAAAGTTTTGTCGTATGTCATCGGAAGACTTTTAAAATCTGGCTTTATGATTTTTATGAACATGTTTTTTATTTTGTATGTGATATTTATTGTCTTTTGGATCCCGAAATTCTGGTTTCTCTCAGTACAGATCAATCACTTTTTCAATCTCTTAATGGTTCCACTCGAAACTCATTTTCAACTTAAATCAAGATGAATATACTAACATCACAGTCAACTAAAATCAGCCAGTACCACTAAGATTCACTAAACGAGAAACATTGGCCATACAGAATGCGCACGAATGAACAGTTGCCTTTGATATACTGATACTGTGTGGATCATGTTCGTTGGTGCTCGAAGTTGCACAGTATGGCACTATTTGCTTTCCAAACAGGCCACGCCTATTTGGTTTGCCACAGGGCAGTGCGGCGCGGCCAGTGTGGACACGGCTTAATGTAATCCTTCCTTTCCAAGTATTTATTCAATTAGGTCTACACATATATTTTTTATTCTTTGTACTCAGTTGCCCACGGATGATTCTGTAAAAAGTTTGCTTTATTTTTAATAGTGTGTTAGTATTTCCTGTTTCTTAGTATTGATGCGAACCTTAGATTACTATATTATTTCTTTTTCCTTTCTTGCTCATAATAATCTAATTTGTACTCTATATTATACAATTTCTCTGGAAAGCCTTCCAGATCGTTCTTTATTATTATATTCTCAAGTGTTACATCAGTTTAATAAGAACTATTAAATGTTTTAGGGCATAACATGGAATGTGAATTCTCGGACAAATAAGCACTTAATTGCAGAAGAAATGCATGGAAGACCTTCAGATGGGACAACTCATATGGTTCCTGATACATTACTACAACATACAGTGACCAAGAAAAGTGATAATGATAAAAATAATGTACGTGATAAATTTTCTAGTCATGGGCATAGAAATGCCTCTCAAAACAAATTAATTGATAGTACTGATGTGTCCAGTAAATTAGTAGACAGTCATGTTTTGTCATACCAGTGTAATTTATGTAATGAGACATTCGCCTGGCGGTTACTTTTGTCGCAACATATGTTAATCCATGGTAGTAAAAAGCAGTATCAGTGCAGTGTATGTAATAAGGTGTTTAATCATCGAGGCAATTTCTCACAGCATACATTAATCGACAGTGTTAGGAAGCCATACACAAGTAATGTGTGTAATAAGGCGTTTAAGCTGGTAACTCATTTGTCACAGCATATGTTAATTCACAGTGGTAAGAAGCCATACACATGTGATGTGTGTAATAAGGTGTTTACCCAGGCACGCACTTTGTCACAACATAAAGTAATCCACATTGGTAAAAAAGACTATCAGTGCAGTATATGTAATATGGCGTTTACCCAGGCAAGCAATTTCTCACGACACAAATTAGTTCACAGTGGTAAGAAGCCATACACATATAATGTGTGTAATAAGGCGTTTACCCAGTCAAGCAATTTCTCAAAACACAAATTAATTCACAGTGATAAGAAGCCAACACATGTGATGTGTGTAATAAGGCGTTTACCCAGCCAAGCCATTTGTCACAACATAAGTTAATCCACAGTGGTAAAAAAGACTATCAGTGCAGTATATGTAATATGGCGTTTACCCAGGCAAGCAATTTCTCAAAACACAAATTAATGCACAGTGGTATGAAGCCATACACATGTGATGTGTGTAATAAGGCGTTTACCCAGGCAAGCAATTTCTCACAACACAAATTAGTTCACAGTGGTAAGAAGCCATACACATGTGATGTGTGTAATAAGGTGTTTACCCAAGCACGCACTTTGTCACACCATAAAGTAATCCACAGTCATAAAAAAAATTCTGTGTAGAATTTGTAAAAAGGTGTTTAATCAACTATATAATTTGTCATGGCATACGGTATTTGTTCAATTATCTCATTTTGTTTCACGTTTTCTTCATTTAATATAAAATTCGGTTAAATTGAAAAAACTGGTCCCCGTCAGTTTGTATTAATGTTTCCACTGTACTTACAGTAATTTTGCTGCTCTATGATTATCCTGAACTCATCATTAATGAGCTGTATTTAACATCATGTGATGGCTGCGAGACAAACATCTGCTCCCCGGTACCAGCCGAGATGTCGCCGTGAACACCTCGTGGCACGTGAAACCTGACGAGCGTACAGCGAGCCAATCAGGGATTAGCAGCATGATTATTGGCTTATCCTGTCAGGGCATAAAAAGAGCACCATTAAAATTTTTTGGCGCACCACACCATTGGACGCACTCCATCGCCACTCCTCTATCGGACGACATCGAAGCCAGCCGGAAGGAACAGGAAGAAGATAAGAAAGGACATTCTTTGCAATTTTCGCCTTGTGACGAACCAGCGATGGATGTCTCTGGGCCGCCAGCGGGTTTTACAAACCGATGCTAAAAGAAGAGGAGGACTGCAGTACACCACGAGCAGCGGGCGCAGCCGCCGAACATCTCAGCGCGGCTCGGGCGGAACATACACCACAGCGTTTTTGTCACACGGCCTTTCTAAGGGTCACCAAAAACACGAAGAGTTGTACGATTGGCGCCATTTGTCCTGTGACAGTACATTTCCTCAAACACATTTGGACTTGCATATCTTGAGTTGTAGTATTGGAATATAAATCACAGTTAAACGAAAACTCAAATTATGGATTATTAATTTTTGAATAACTGGTCTTTTTATGCCCTACTGTTTGGAATAAAAACGCATGAGTGCCAGCATGGGGATCATTGTACAAGCTGTGCCATCAGATCTTTTGGCAGCGAATTTTTTTGAGATGCAATAGCAGTCTAAAAGTCTGTGTAACAAACTTAAAAATGTATTTATCATATTTTAAGCCTAATTCAAGTCCACATTTCTGTTAGACCGTTACCAATTTCGCTTTTACACATGTGGTAACATGACTTTATGTGAACATGACTTCCCCAAGCAAGTTCAAAATGAGGAAATCATCTAAAAATTTGCACAAATTTAATGACAATAACAGTAACAATTAACATCCAATGTACAAAGAAAGAAAAATTATTATATTTTTAGTCCATTCATTGTACAGACGATTATTACCTGATAAAGTAAATGTTTTGTTTTGTCTACATTTAAACACAAGTTGGTAATCTTCTTTCAGTTAGCACAGTTGTATTTGTTTCCAGTAAAGCAGTTCAATTTTACACAATCATATATAAATAATCTTGAAGCTTTTGAGATATGGCGCTGGAGAAGAGCCTTAAGAATATTATGGACAGAAAGACTATCTATTGATAGGGTTCTGATGAGAGAGGGTGAAAAAATGCAGTTCGTTGGATCCATTGTGGAAAGGAGAAGTAATATAATTGGTCACCTGCTTCACCATTCAAACTAGTTCACCACCCTGATCGAGGGGCGTGGTGGGATGGGAAGAACCAGATAGGAGTATAATGGATGGGGTTATAGAAGGAAAAAGGTATGCGATGATAAAGTGGCTGTCTACAGACAGAAAGAAATAACTACAAAGGCACCAACCTCTGGGCTGAGGAAAAGAATAAGATGTAAAAATAAAAATAAATATGTTTATTTCCTATAAACGTAATTTTAAGCTTTTATAAAGTATTTTAAAAATCAACGTGTTTTTATAATAAAATGTTAAGGATTTGAAGAAGAAAAAATTAAATTTAGTATTTTGAGCTAAAGCAAGGTAGCCACACAGATTAAAATTGTTATTGAATTGTTTCATACAGCTTGTATTAAATTCTGTGAGTCTTAATAAATTTTATAATTGTAGTACCATTAATTTAAAAAATATAACATGTATTTCTGTAAATAAAATAAGTATTTTAGCAATTACAACAGTTGTTATGAATTATATTTGAGGCATACACTGAAGATGAAACTTAGAGAGGGACATTGAGCAATTTTGGAGCAGCGTGTCATTGGAACTGGAGGGGGTGTATGGGCACCACTGTAAAAACGTACCACATCACTGCATGTACTAAGTGTGGAAATGTATTAGATCTTTAACCACTTGCCATGTGCACTACGAGATGTGTTCAACAAAAAAAGACCGAACTTTAGGAAAAAAAATTTATTGATGTACTTACAACTTTATGCATGCTTATCTCATCCAAAGTATCCCCCCCCTGCTGGCGAAGCACCACTCCGAATGTCTCTTCAAAATCTGGAACGCCCTTTTTGGAATGGTGCACAGCTGTTCTTCCATATTTTTCTTGATCTCCTCTATTTTTCAAAATGACGTCCTTTCAAGGCTTCAGTTTTGGGAACAAGAAAAAGTCTGCTGGGGCTAAGTCTGGAGAGTAGGTTGGTGGGTGGGGCAGAACAGTCGTATTGTTTTTCACCATATAATCGACGACATGGAGTGACGTGTGAGCTGGTGCTTTATCATGTTGTAACACCCAAGTCTGTTTGTTCCACAGGTCTGGCCGCTTCTTACATTCTTATTTCTACTTATTTACTGTCTGACCACATAGAACTAATTCATGATGAACCAACCCTTTCCAGTCAAAAAACACCAACATCACTTTCGTGTTTGACTGACTTATCACGGCTTTTTTTTGGCCGAGGTACGCGTACCATCCTTTTCCCACCCTTTGCAACAAAGACTGCCTTCGTTTCGACATCATATCCATATACTCATGTCTTGTCCCCTGTTCTAATGTTTTTAATGACGTTTTCATCGGCACTGGCATGGTCAAGCAGTTCCTGACTGATGTTAACACGATTCTCTTTCTGATCATCAGACAACAAATGCAACACGAATTTGCTGAGATGCGATGCTGTGCCGGGTTTTTGATGAACCGGCGTTTGTATAATATAAAAAATTCGATATATAGTTATAAGTTATTAATATCAGCCGCGAAATTGCTACGCGGCGCCGATCTGCGATCGTGTTGCCCCTCTGCATGCTAGCGCGGCCTGTTGAGTGAGATGAGGAACTAACTTGGCTGATCAGGCTTGCGTCGGGCCTGTCGGAATTAGTCAGTCGCCCGCTTCGAAACCGAAAACAAGTCCCTCTTCTCGGCGGCAGAGCTTTTCTAAATTGTGGGTTTTCTTCTCTTTAATGGCTGAGTAAACGCCCTAAGACCTTCCGGGTTCCTGAGGTAGACGGAGATTTGACCACAGCGTGGTGTACCTACAACTTCACCATGTCCTGAACAACTTAAACTTTAGTTCTGCCGCTGCTGAGGGAGACACCACTGTAAGCCATAACCCTGTGACCACCTGGATCAAAATGAGGTGATATTTAAACATGTTTTTATTCAAACCTGGCCTCTGCAGGAAACACTATGTGCCGTGAATTTAACATACATTTAACATACAGTTTCATTGAATTTTATACCGCTAGACTGTTTATTCGGGTGTGTGCCGGCTGGAAAGTTTCAATGTGAACTTGGTTCAATAATACATTAAATACAAAACTAATTGTAGGGCCGCCTGCGGGGTGTTTCCAGCGTGCTTTAATTGTATGCTCTTTAATGGGTGCAAAAGTTGTGGAGGACAGTTTTTTTAAATTAAGTAAATGGGTGTTGTTTGTAAGATGTGCTGATCCGGCTGGTTTGGTTTCATTTTTTTTTATCACGGGATTTTTGCACTTAATCACCTTCTTTTCACACAAGGGCTGGGGTTTTTTTTATTCCGCTATCAGGTCTAGTTACTTTAAAAAGCTTTCACAAATCAGGGGGGTAGGCGCCTGTTGGTGCGATTTCATACAAGCTTCTGACATGTCATCCTATGTCGGGTCAGGCATTTGCTGGAACACTCCTGCGGCCGGGTCAATTCAGCGTCTCTTTAAATTTTTATATATATTGTAAAAGAACGGTGTTGTATGCTTTTAATTTATTAGTACTTAAATTGTACTTACTTTGTCGTTCGTTAAATAGTAACGAGTCGTTTATTACTTTTTCTAAATACTTACGAAGTCGACCGTGTGCTCGCCGTTCAGTTTGAATTCTCCGCCTCGCCGTCTGATTGGTTCACACTGTTTGGCGAAGTCGATTTCGTCAAACTAATGTATTTTTATCTTTTTATTTACCCCGACCCTATATATTACTCCTTGAATAAATCAAACACATAGTTGTTGATATGTACGAGGATTTACTAACACTTCATATAATTTGGTCAATTATAATTCTGAAATAAAACATAACATTTATCATAGCGCCGGCGTTTACTTGTTACGTAGTTGGCGTGTTAATTATCTTCTCATTATATTTTTTATGTTTTAATTATAATATTTAACATGTACTTACCGTACGGTTCAATGCAGCATCCGGTTTGCCACGTGGCTCTATAACCAACATTAATTTTCTTATCTGGGTCTAGGTATCGTTAAGCGAGAAACAGAAACAGTAGGGATTGTCGAAATAATGATTCTCACACCATGTATATACAACAAAACTTTAGTTTTAATATTTCTCAAGTATCATGATCAACGTTACAAAATACAAAATCAAAATGGAGTCTTATACCCCAACAAGATGACGGCTTTGCAGTTCCGCTCCACTAGTTATTAATTACTTTTCATTATTTCTTTCTGGTATGTAATTAGACACAAGAACATTTAATATACTGCAGTTGTGATTGAAATTATTTACTCAGTTTCATATTATATTTTAAAAATAAACCAATGCTTCAGTTTGGTAAATGCCGGCATTCTCTCTCTCTCTCTCTCTCTCTCTCTCTCTCTCTCTCTCTCTCTCTCTCTCTCTCTCTCTCTCTCTCTCTCTCTCTCTCTCTCTCTCTCTCATGCTCTCTCATTGCATATTTATCAACGGTACATTTTTATTTTATTTATTATAATTTTGAGCTCGATTTTATAAAAGAATATTATTGTAAATTTCGACTTTCCTGAATTAGTAGGAGTGTTTCAGCTCAGACGTTCTCCATGGCAGCCAGGTGGTCGGTGTACTTTCCAGTTTTGTCTGTCCTCTGTGCACTGAGTTTACATTATGCTGTTTATTGCCTTAGAAACACTGGCTACTTGTAATTTCATTTTATTTACTATTCAAAAACACTTTAGCTGGCAGAACTTCGCCAGCGAATTTTTGACGTGTTAGCACTTGCAGTATACACTTGAGTGTATGTTGCAGACTGAGAACGAACAAGTGGTACAATTTACCCATGTGGAAGGGTTATTTCGTCATCGTTCTATTGTTTAAAGCGGATGACGCCATTGTTCTGCGTCACAGTTGTTACGTTTTACATGATTAATGACGTTTCAACATTGTTTTCAACTGGCTTTGTCCAAATATGTGTGTCGAATTGCGTCGTGTGTAATACATTGGGGAAAGTTACACTAACCATTTTTAAATATATGAAAATACAATAAAATTGTTTTCTTGTACCAATATATTCTATAGACGGACTTGTGTACCGTCACAAAACCCCCTCAATGAGAGGTTTTATGTCGAAACATAAAAACTCTCATTGACTCATTCACACCTTCT
This sequence comes from Magicicada septendecula, assembly GCA_034769895.1. Lineage (NCBI taxonomy): Eukaryota > Metazoa > Arthropoda > Insecta > Hemiptera > Cicadidae > Magicicada > Magicicada septendecula. Next base: position 205,090,197 of record CM068370.1, on the reverse strand, counting down.
AAAGGATCAGCCCAGATATGGCGCCACAACCCCCTGTAGTGTTTACATAAAAAAGAAATACAATAACTTACCCTTGGTCCAATGATGATGACAGTACCTGCATGACCTTACTGGACTTCTCAGGTTAGATCCCAACACCGCAAGGCCATTTAGGCATTCAACGTTCCTGCTCTGACACGCAGGCCAGCTCAGGACCGCCGTCACAGCATCACCAAACGCTGAAACATTGAGTACAAAAATTAAAACAGTGGCCTTATATAATCCCATATCCATAACTGATATGTCTCCCCTTAGCTACATTGGTATAAACCAATGCTCAGAGGCATTGGTTTTCTTAATTATTAAATTTTCAAATAACAAAAAAAAAAAAGATTTAAGACAGAATGTCCTTCTCCTTTTACATTACTATCTTTACCAAAACTGGACTCCAGTCAACACTACTTTTCTCTTTTCACCACAAGAAGAAAACGTATTCTTATACTAAAATCATAACACGTAAAACAATTTCTTAAATTTTCAAAAGCAACAACAACTCATCTATCTCTACCATATAGAATTCAAAACACAACTTTATTATGGCAAACACCTTACATATTCAAATTTTATTGATCAGCTTTCTGATTTTAATACTTCTCTAAGCAGAATCATCATTATATTTTATTCAACACCATTATTGACATCATATACTTAATACTTAATATCTGTTACCGTTGCTACCCCTGTAGCAACCTCCTAACCACACACTCTATTACCCCCTATGTTTAACCTTTATTCATTTACTTATCATTCCTATTACATGCATGGTTTACATAAAATACACATAATACACAACATATTGTAATACAAAAATACATTTAACATTAACACACAAAAATATACAATCCAACTTATTATCATTTACCATTAATCAGTTCATAATACAATCCATTTTAAAAACACACTGTCCACATTTATAAATGTTCATAACACAATAAAACAATTTATCCACCATCATCAAATAATAATCTAATCTTAGGTCTACATACATTATTTATCATTTAATACATTATGTTAGTATCATAAATGTACAGACTATCCAATTTTTTATAATTTTCCACAATTTCATATAATTTGTAATGATCGGGTATGGTCCTGTCACCTTTAGTATTGTCTGTCACACTCCGGTAAGTCATATTATCATCTTTTATAACATCATCTACTGCTTCCTCAGTTTCAATGCAAGGTAAAATTTCAATATAATTGTACACCATCTCTACACCTAACCTTTCCACAAATCCTCTATAATTCCTATTCACCTTAAAAATCTCTATCTCTCTTTTTCTCTCATCACAATACCTCTCTCTCTCAAAACATCTCTCACCATAACACCAAGTTACACTCTCTCTCTCAATATATGCAGGGGACACTAACTCATAATTACTGCACCACCTATCAAGTGTACAAAAATTCCAGGGAACTCTATTTGCAGACCTTTTGTCTTCCAAATACACACGTGAAGCATTTTCTTCACCCCCAACTACAACACGGGAAAAATTTACCCCCTGCAACCCCTCTAACTGTAAAGTCTCTCTATACTGTCTCTCTAATTCATCAACACTTTTTATCACTTCATTATCAAATTCTACTCCCATTGTACTTTTATCACCACTCTCAATACTCACACAATTATTTTCTAACACCATATTCTTACTTCTATTATCATAATTCTCCCCACTACTTACCTTGTCGTCTTTATTTTCATCTTCGTTTAATTTATTGTTCTCTTTATTACCTGCTACCCTCATTTTGATCTCACAATTATCATTATAATTACTCATTTTAACTTTGTTAATAATGCCATCTATTCTGGCGATTTGTTTATCCAACACCTGATCTATCGCTTCTAAGAATTGCTCTTGCATATTTTCACAATGTATACTTATTTCATTCATTCGTTTATCATCATTAAAATTTTGTTTTTTAATTTTGTTTTTTACTTCATTCAATTTCTTATCAAAATTATCGAACTTCTCATTTTGCTCATGAAATTTATCGTTAAAATTATTTTTGATTTCTCTATTCTCACATTTTTTGTTCATTGTGCTGTTCTTTCAATTAGTTAAATTTCTCATCAAATTTATTATGCTGTATATTAAAAAGCATTTGCATCATTCTCATCATTTCATTATCTTCAGTCCTTTTACTCGTGACTGGTGTTGAGTGAACTCCTGCACTCATTATTTGTGATTCGGTTAGACTTATTTGGCTTTCATTTACAGTGAGGCTGATATTTTCATTACTGTTTGCCATTTTAAAGAGAGGAAAAAAATTTGTTTCTTTTTAAACTGTTGCTTTATATTTACTTAACCTAACAACAACATAACCTAACACTCGTACTACACTATTTACGTGTTATGCTATACCCTTTCGACACCCACTCCGTCTCTGATTCTGGCTTATTTTATATAAAAATTTTATATAAAGTCGCAGTTCGGGCTGCCATTTGTTAATTATCTTCTCATTACATTTTTTATGTTTTAATTATAATATTTAACATGTACTTACCGTACGGTTCAATGCAGCATCCGGTTTGCCACGTGGCTCTATAACCAACATTAATTTTCTTATCTGGGTCTAGGTATCGTTAAGCGAGAAACAGAAACAGTAGGGATTGTCAAAATAATGATTCTCACACCATGTATATACAACAAAACTTTAGTTTTAATATTTCTCAAGTATCATGATCAACGTTACAAAATACAAAATCAAAATGGAGTCTTATACCCCAACAAGATGACGGCTTTGCAGTTCCGCTCCACTAGTTATTAATTACTTTTCATTATTTCTTTCTGGTATGTAATTAGACACAAGAACATTTAATATACTGCAGTTGTGATTGAAATTATTTACTCAGTTTCATATTATATTTTAAAAATAAACCAATGCTTCAGTTTGGTAAATGCCGGCATTCTCTCTCTCTCTCTCTCTCTCTCTCTCTCTCTCTCATGCTCTCTCATTGCATATTTATCAACGGTACATTTTTATTTTATTTATTATAATTTTGAGCTCGATTTTATAAAAGAATATTATTGTAAATTTCGACTTTCCTGAATTAGTAGGAGTGTTTCAGCTCAGACGTTCTCCATGGCAGCCAGGTGGTCGGCGTACTTAGGTGGTCGGTGTACTTTCCAGTTTTGTCTGTCCTCTGTGCACTGAGTTTACATTATGCTGTTTATTGCCTTAGAAACACTGGCTACTTGTAATTACATTTTACTTACTATTCAAAAACAATTTAGCTGGCAGAACTTCGCCAGCGAATTTTCGGCGTGTTAGCACTTTGAGTGTATGTTACAGACTGAGAACGAACAACTGGTACAATTACGACCTTGGAGTCGAGTTGTACTGACGAATTGCGTCGTGTGTAATACATTGGGGAAAGTTACCTTAACCATTTATAAATATACGAAAATACATATAATTGTTTTCTTGTACCAATATATTCTTTAGACGGACTTGTGTACCGTCACAGGCGGTCTGCTCAGTTCGAAGTGAAGAGACTCTTAGTAATGGCGTATGTTGCTTCTTTTGTTAATTATTTTAATATCTCAGGGAAAAGTTCTTTGGACTACAGAATATTGGTTTACAGACTAATAAATGCACAAAATTTCATAATATACTTTATAACTAATACACAATATGTGATATCTTTAAAAATGGAAAGTAAGTTACCGCAAATGAGAATTAGGTTACTGCTAGGTTAATGTTTACTTAGCAAGTGTACGTTTTTTAAAACATATTAATATAAAAACAAAATTCAGTGATATTTTTGTTTTATCAGAAGTGATTATTCGATAAAGTTCAGTTCTAAAAGTTAGTTAAATGGCTGGTGAAGTGAAAATAAAATTGTTCAGTTACTGTTTATGATTTAAAGTTTTAATTTTGGTGAAGCATTTACATTATACTCAACACATCCTTAATGCTGCTTCTCTTGGGCGATCCTCTTCTTCTGGAATACTTCTAATGGTCCCTTCTGGTATGGTTTATTAAGATCCAGGTTCAAATAATCTAATTTCGGTGTTCAGCTTCTATCAGTCTTGCCGGTTCAGATGTATCCACAGGTTTAGTTAGGTTTCTTCTGTTCTTCCTTCAGTAGTTGGTCATTTATGAATTTGGTTCGCTTCTTCCAAGTTTTTTATATACGGTAATATTTATAATATAATTGGTTGATTTATTGGATATCTCATCAGTAGTTAATTTGGGATTGCTTCTTATATCTCCTTAATCACAATTTAGTAAAATGTATTGATTTTATTACTTATTTGTCTTCATGGGCTACATACATCCACCCTCTATGCCGGTCAATAATGGAATAATCAGTTTTCAACGGTTATTCATGTAACAAGCTTTTGTTGTCATGGCAACTCTTCAAGATACTGTAATTCTCATTGGCTAATACCTTATAACATTGTTATATTCTAACGTTTTTTCATGTTCAAAATTTATAAAATCCTTTAAATTATTATTACTTTGTTATGCTAATTGTAATATTAATTACACTAACACCATTGTTTTGCTTTTTTCTCAAAGATTATTTTGATATCACTTATAGTTACATTTGGTTCATTTATAACATATTTCTTATTTTTCCAATTGATATTTCTTTATGTAATTATCTTTAAACCAAACATTATGTATCCATTTTTGTACCTTATATTTTTACTTAAATACCTAAATTGACTTTTTGCTATTGCAATTTTTACATCTTATATACTTTAATTGACTTTTTGCTATTGCTTTATCTTGAAACTTACAAAATTCATTTCATCCATGCTAGGCCTAATGCCTAGGTTTCATAATATTTCTATTCAATATTCTTTACAATCTTTTATATTTATTCATTCTATTTATTTGGTTATTGAACATTTACCAAGGAAACAAACTAACTTAATTAACACATTTGTACTTTTAAACATCACATATTTCATATAATTAACTTATCTTTCTTCATAGGTCCATTCCTGAAACTAAGCTTCTAACTATCATTGTTTTCTGACCTTAACATTGCTTGTCATTCAAATTTACTAATACTAATTGGTTCATTTACCAACAAAACTCTTATAACACTTTTTTTTAACATTATTCTAACTACTATTACTCCCATACCCACTCCTTTACTAATATTATTTTTATCTTATTTCTAAGAATTTATTATTTACTATTGCTTAATGTTACTTACATTAATAATACAACAAGTCTTATTTACTACTTATCAACTAACATTCTGCTCTAACATGGTTTGACATATTGTTAATAGTTTGTTGTGAATAGTATCTTACCATAGAGTCACTTACACTTCACTTTTCATTTCACATAGTGTTTATTTATTTAATATAATTATCACTTTGTATGCTATGTTAGTTACATAGTTCGATGTTATTAGTTTCTACTTATTCTGTTCTACACTTCACCTTTCATTTTACATAGTGTTTATTTGTTTATTTAATTAATTATCACTGGGTTGCTATCTGTCATTAACAGTTTCTTTATTATTACTTTTCATTTGTCACCTTTGTATTCATTATTACAATTGCTAAGCTTGATTTTATTCTACTTGCTTTTGGCTAACTTATTACGGAACTTAATAGGGTATTTTGACTCTTATCTTCCTATCTTGGGTTTATACATTTATCTTTCTTTTCTTTTCTTTTAAATCACATAATATATCTATTTTACATTGATTTTTCATATAGTTTACATCTCAATTATGCCCTATCTGATTTTGTACATTTATTTTACATTTTATTTTAGTTACATTTCAAGCTATATTGATTGTAGTCATGTTTTGGTTTGTATCATGGTTTCTTGTTGTCTCACCTTATCCAGTCTATTGGGTTAAGTCTTTGTCAGTGTCTTAGTCAATTTTTATTTAGTAATGTTGGGCTATCAATCTTCAGGCTATAAGTTTTTATTTTTTCTTCTACTTTCAGCTTTTCTTTCGTTAATTATTAGTGATTTTTGGTGCTATCTTATGTCATGTTACAATATTTATAAAATTAAAATTTTGCTATTTTTATAAAATTGTGCAGGCGGTACTGACACTTCAGTTTATGATTGTATTTTCTGTCTGTTATGTTCAAATCAGATTTCTTTAAAATTTTATATCTTAATAAAATTAAGGCTTCTACAATTTTTATGAAATTTATACAGGCTGTGATGACGCGTTCAATTTGTAATTGTATTTTTGCTATCATGGGTCAAACCAGATTTTTTTATAATTCTGAATTTTCCAATTTTGTAAAATTATGCAGGCTGTACTGACACTTAAGTTACAATTAGATTTGCTTGTTACTATGGTCAAGCCAGATTATTTTAAATTTCTGAAAGTATCTGTAATAATACTATACAGGCGGCACGGACAATTTGCATTTGCAATTTTTCATTCTTATGGTCAACTCCGATTTTCGTTAATTATCTATACTTTTATAAAATTAAGAAGTTTTACAATTTTACAGAATTATACAAGCCGTGCTAACACTTTAACTTGGAATTGTATTTTGCTATTATGGGCTACTCAGATTGGGGGGTGTGATTTTTATGTTATGTCATGTGTTATGAGAATGGATAGTATATATATATATATATATTTAAAATGTTGATGGATTTATTATGTCTGTGATACTATTTTGGGGGTGTGCTATTTAAACAATTTATGCATTTATGACATATGAATATGATTTAAATACAAGAAATATGATTTAAGAAATATCAACATAAAACTATGTGAATGGTGGAAATTATGAAAATTAATAAAGAGTTGTTATTTGTTTTGTTAATAGAGAGTTTTAATTGCAAGTCCCGTCTCACTGGACCCAGCACATTTTATGCTTCTTCTAGGCCTCCTGCCTAGTCATAAATATCTAGTAGCTTCTCCTTAAAAAAAAAAAAAAAAAAAAAAAAGAGGGGTTACAATGGTAGCAGAGCGTGGTTCTATCTAGGATTGAACCCGTGTGTCCTTTGGTGTGACGGGGCTTGCAAACTCGGAAACAGTCTGGGAAAGTTGAAACTTAGAAAAATTTAAAAGAGATTAACATATATGCAGATGTTGTGTCATGTTCAATGTTTTTATATATTATGTGGATGTAGGATGATCAGCCTGTTTGAACTTGTAAATTGGGTGCCGCCACGAGGCATGCATTTTTAGTTGGAATATTTTTTTTTGAGACTTGGGATTACCGGAGATCTGGGGCGTTGCGAGGGGCGTAGGCTGTATTATTGATAGATATTGAAGTAATTGCAAGAGCGTTTAGAAGGATGCGGTATGGCCCGGTCGGTATGGTAGGGCGTACCGACAGAGTTCATTGTCTAAAAAAAATTTGGAAATTCAGTGTTTGCTTTTGATGGTTGTTAAGTATGTGTTTGTGAAATGTGATATGTCATAATAGGTGTTAGGTGTTGCGGATTTCATGTATTATGTTAGTGTCCAAGGTTGGTTGTCCTCTTGTGTAGTGTGAACGAGAGCAAGTTCAGGAGTGGGTCAGGTCTCCGCAACGCTAGGGAACCCGGAGGTCGACTTGAAGGAAGAATAGTACTCGAGTTTTTTCTGTTTTGTAAGTTATGTTTGTGTTAGGTATTGCGTGGGATTTATGTTTTATTGTTGTGTATTGTGAATTGGGTAATCCTGGTGGGGGTATGTTATCAGAGATTGCCCAACCCCATTTCCGGCGTTCTCCAGAAGCTTCCGGTGGTGGATGGAGTAGATGAGGACAGGTTGTTGGTTTTCTTGGACCTTGTCCTGCAGTTGGCGGACTTCCCGGGGCTGTCCGATGAGGACCTCTTGTCCCTTATATATCCGTATTGCCGGGGTTCATTGGCTGGGCTGGTCACCAACACTCTGCGTCGTGGCGGCAGTGTCGACTCTCTCCATGGGGAGGTGTTGGACTTCTTCATACCCCGTCAACGACGTGACCAGTTGAAATTTAATTTATTCTATCATCTACAGGCCAACGAAGAGGCGCTGGCGGACTTTGTACAGAGCATACGCAAAACTGCCCGGGTATTAAGGTTGTGGTTGCCTGAGAGGGAGATAATACAGGTAATACTAGAAGGGTTGACTCCCCAAGAGAGATCCCGTTTGGTGTTCGCAGACCGTCCACGTTGTTTTGCGGACCTGGACCGGTTGTGTGGGTTTGCCAGAAGGGTCCAGGCGAATGACGAGTCCCGGGGAAGAGCTGCTAAAGATGTCCAAGACTGAAGTAGTTTATTAGGAAGAGCTAAAAAGGATAAATATGGGGGTTGGTGAAGAACACAAGAAACTGTAAGAAAAACTGAATATTTTAGAAGTAATGAAATCTACAAGGGGGTAGCAAGTGAAAAGACGGTAACAACAGTTACAGAAGAGAAAACAAATAAGTATGAAATTAACAGGGGAAGAAGAAGTTATATTAGTGAACCAACAGCGGCCAGTAGGGATCCTGAAGCAAGGCTTTATTCCTATTTGGAAAGACAAGAGACTTTAACGTTCCAGATGAATTACAAGTGCCTAATAGAGTAGTGGAGGATGAAAGTGAAGAAGAAGAAGAAGAAGAAGAAGAGGGGAATTACTTCGGTGGATCAACACAAAACAACAAGAACACGTCTGTTAAAACTGACTTAGAAGACTCAGATATGACGTCACAGTTGAATCCAGATGCCACAGAATTTGTTCCGGTATCTCCATCTCGGTTCATGATGGATCTCGATCCTGTAATATCATCATCGCCTACGCCGGGATATGAGAAGTCATTTGATAATGTAGCTTTACCATCGCAAGTAGAATTTAATTTAGACATTGCACATAGACCTGGACAGCTGGATTCCATGGTGGGAAATGTCGATGACGCTATAGTTGCTGAAAGTGGTGAAGGAGAGGAATCGGAAGAAGAGGCAGAAGATGTCTGCGGATGCTGCACATGGAAGTATAGTTAGAGGTGTTAGGGAGACTGAAGTTTCTGAGTTTGCGGATGGATACGGGGATGTCCATGCTCCAAGTGTGGTTGAAGGAGATGAGGTAGAAGTTGAGGATGAATTTGGTGGCAGCGTTGTGGAGTGTGCGAGTGAGAATGATGTAGTGTGTGCAGATTTGCGGACGGCTTCTGTATGTGATGCTGAGGATTCTGATGAACGGAAAGAGGTTTTGTATGGACCAGATGAACAACTGGAAGATGGTGAGGATGTACAGTGTCGTGATGGTAAGTTGGATTGTGGGGACGAAGAAGGGGAAATTGTAGAAGAGGAAGAAGAGGATGATGAAGAGGTACAGTATTATGACGGTGGTAGTTTACGTGATGGCGATGATGTTGATGATGAATGTGTTGATGAAAATAAGATTGGAGAAGAGGTTGGTGAAGAAGTTTGTGAAGGAGCTGGTGACGAGGGTGGTAAAGAAATTGGTGAGGAGCTGGGTGAAGATGCTGTTGAAGATGGATCAGATGAGCAACTGGAAGGTGGTGAGGAGGTGCAGTGTCGTGATGGTGATTTGGATTATGGGGACGAGGAAGGGGAAATGGTAGAAGAGGAAGAAGAGCATGAAGAAGAAGTGGAAGAGGAAGAAGAGGACGGTAAGGAGGAAGGAATAGAGGGGGAAGAAGATGAAGGGTTGGAAGAAAGAGAAGCAGGAGAGGCAGAAGCAGAGGATTTAGATGATGAGGATAATCCAAAGCGGAGTGAAAGTAGTGATGTAAGTTGCCGTGATTCTGATTCAGAGGAAACAAATCAGTACAGCTCAACACGAGATAATTTCTCAGTGAGTGATTTCCGGCAGGAACGAGTACATAAAGTCTTTCATAGAAAAGTGAGAAGAAGCGGGTAACGGATAGCGGGTAGATGTTCCCCACAGTCCCAGTGGTGTTCGTCTACTTCAGGGATGCGCCCCTGCCCACGCGAGCCTTGGTTTCCTCCATTCATCCTTATTTCCGGAGGGAGCCATGTCCTTACCCTTAGTCCTAGCTATTGACCTTTCATTGATCCTTGCCCTTTTCATCTTCCCGATTTTCCTAACCCTCCCCTTAAAAAAAAAAGGAGTTAGAAAAGAATTTGGTCGGAAATGTTGTGGCTAGGTTGATGCCTGTTGCTGTTGTTCTTATTTTATAATTTAATGTAGTTTTTTTGGTGTATAAGAGCAAAAAAAATACGTTGTTTGTCGTTTTATGGGGATTCTAGATATTGTCCAGCGGAGTTATATTCTGAGTATTTTCTAAGAACAGAGGAGGTGAAATGTTAAAGTATTGACCTAGTAAATTACGAGCAGCTGTATCGTTGTAAACTATGTGATTGAGGTGAGTTGGACCCTGACCTGGTGATAGTCGGCTGCAGGGTGGAATTTAACTGTTGTTTTCTTAATCTGATAAACCCGTGCTTGTCTCATGTAACTGTTCTATGTTTGATATGTCAATTTCACGGTCTACCTGGTTTGTTCATCAGCTGATTTATTATTGAGATTGAATTTTGTTGTCAAATGGCCATGCCGCATCCCCGGTTGATTTCCCTGGTGTTTCTTTTTGGTTGAGAGAGAGTGTTGTATAGACTGTTCAGTAGAGAAGTAACCCCCCCTCTATTTACGGTGTAATCGAACTGTTAAATGAGAGATGGGATTGATGTTCGCGTGCCCTCGATGCGGTCTTCTCTGCCTGGCGAATCGGGGTCGTCCGCCCTAGTGTAGGGATGTGGGCCAGTCATATGTCAAGGATGGTGAGGCCTTGTTTTGTGGCATATGGCTGGTCGGTCCAGGAGGTGGACGAGAGTAGTAGTATGGTCACTCACATATCAAGCTCAGTGATACCTTGTTTGGTCCTTGAACGCATATGTGAGTGGCAGCAGTAGAGGTAGGTGGTGGTCACCAGAGAGGGTGACGTGTTGGGGCGGTCCCGTGGGGTTGGCATGGCGGAGAGGGCTCGCGTAGGGATGGTCGCAGTGGTGTTGAGATTTTTCAGTCCTGGGAGGGGGGATAGAAGTTGTCCAGAGTAGGTATCAGTGTTTGGGTCTCAAGTTGTGCGTTGGGAGGCCTTGGGAGGTCAGAACTCAGAGAGCTCCCGAACTTCTCTTTCTTCTTTTCTTCTTCTGTCCCTTCTTGCTGTATGCTAGCCCTGATCAAGTCAGCGTGCAGTGCCCGCACACCCACACACGCACACAAGAACACCCACAACACTTCTTCTTTCCAACTCTTTCGTTTTCCTTATGAGCCTCTGTTCTCCTGAGAGCGAATATTATTGGGACTTACCGGTGAGACTCAGTGTTCTATAAGATTGTGGGGGTACTATGCAGGGTATCCCGAGTTTCAAGTGTGAGGCAACCAAGTTGCCCTTTTTAGGTGGGGGTGTGAGAGGTTTTTGATGAACCGGCGTTTGTATAATATCAAAAATTCGATATATAGTTATAAGTTATTAATATCAGCGGCGAAATTGCTACGCGGCGCCGATCTGTGATCGTATTGCCCCTCTGCATGCTAGCGCGGCCTGTTGAGGAAGATGAGGAACTAACTTGGCTGATCAGGCTTGCGTCGGGCCTGTCGGAATTAGTCAGTCGCCCGCTTCGAAACCGAAAACCAGTCCCTCTTCTCGGCGGCAGAGCTTTTCTAAATTGTGGGTTTTCTTCTCTTTAATGACTGAGTAAACGCCCTAAGACCTTCCGGGTTTCCGAGGTAGACGGAGATTTGACCACAGCGTGGTGTACCTACAACTTCACCATGTCCTGAACAACTTAAACTTTAGTTCTGCCGCTGCTGAGGGAGACACCACTGTAAGCCATAACCCTGTGACCACCTGGATCAAAATGAGGTGATATTTAAACATTTTTTTTATTCAAACCTGGCCTCTGCAGGAAACACTATGTGCCGTGAATTTAACATACATTTAACATACAGTTTCATTGAATTTTATACCGCTAGACTGTTTATTCGGGTGTGTGCCGGCTGGAAAGTTTCAATGTGAACTGGGTTCAATAATACATTAAGTACAAAAATAATTGTAGGCCCACCTGCGGGGTGTTTCCAGCGTGTTTTAATTGTATGCTCTTTAATGGGTGCAAAAGTTGTGGAGGACAGTTTTTTTAAATTAAGTAAATGGGTGTTGTTTGTAAGATGTGCTGAACCGGCTGGTTTGGTTTCATTTTTTTTTATCACGGGATTTTTGCACTTAATCACCTTTTTTTCACACAAGGGCTGGGGTTTTTTTATTCCGCTATCAGGTCTAGTTACTTTAAAAAGCTTTCACAAATCACGGGGGTAGGCGCCTGTTGGTGCCATTTCATGCAATCTTCTGACGTGTCATCCTATGTCGGGTCAGGCATTTGCTGGAACACTCCTGCGGCCGGGACAATTCAGCATCTCTTTAAATTTTTATATATATTTATAAAATTAAAATTTTACTATTTTTATAAAATTGTACAGGCGGTACTGACACTTCAGTTTATGATTGTATTTTCTGGCTGTTATGTTCAAATCAGATTTCTTAAAATTTTATATCTTAATAAAATTAAGGCTTCTATAATTTTTATGAAATTCATACAGGCTGTGATGACGCGTTAAATTTGTAATTGTATTTTTGCTATCATGAGTCGATCCAGATTTTCTTAGAATTATCAATTTTTCAATTTTTGTAATATTATGTAAGCTGTACTGACACTTAAGTTACAATTAGATTTGCTTGTTATTATGGTTAAGCCAGATTATTTTAAATTTCTGAATGTATCTGTAATAATATTATACAGGCGGCACGGACAATTTGCATTTGCAATTTTTCATTCTTATGGTCAACTCCGATTTTCGTTAATTATCTATACTTTTATAAAATGAAGAATTATTACAGAATTATAAAAGCCGTGCTAACACTTTAACTTGGAATTGTATTTTGCTATTATGGGCCACTCAGATTGTCCTTCAAATTTATAACTGTATATTTGATAAAATTATATAGAATTGTTACAGCATTTTAAAATTATGTTTGTGGTATTTCTGACTAAGCTATACATGCGGGCAATAGGCATTTTCACCTTATACATGGTATCGCTTTAATAAAATTAGCAGGGTTGGTGGCTGCTATTTGAAGTTTCTAAATGGTCTGGCGATCAAAATACACAGGCGATCAATACCAGCAAGGCTTTATTATTATAAAATAAATATCGGGGATTTATATTTGTTATCTTGTGCATTAGGTGTGATTTTTATGTTATGTCGTGTGTTATGAGAATGGATAATATATTGTAACGCTACAACGTTGCAAATATAATATAATTTATATTTGTGATGCTCCACGTTGGAGGCGATATTTCTTATGCAACGATACGATATACATAAAAATAGGCGTGTCTGGCCTCACGTTCAAAGCAACAAATTATGTAACAATATAACATTTAATTTGGGTTTCAGGTGTATCTGTAATAAGAAGTCTATGTAACTTGTAGCGGTATTTCAAATTTATTTGATATTATTAAAATTTGTGCACATGGCACTTACTTCGACTTAAAACATTCGTTATTATGCCGTAAGGCTTATGCTATATACATCCTTACTGACTAAAAATTCTATTCAACTAATTATTGTATTAACGAAAAATCTCACTTCCAGACTACTCAGTCAATTAGTGTGTTTCAAAATATCAATATTTAAATATTTTCTTATATATTGCAATGTAACTCAAAAATATCAATAGTTACTGAATTTATCTTTTGTTTCTCAGTACTGATTTATATCAAACGCTAATTTTTACTTAAATGCTTTGTATTCTTTTCATTTCAATACTAATTTGAGCTCTTGTTTACGTTAATCTTATTTCAATAACAGCTATGATTTTAATTCTAATTTTACAATAAACATTGACTCTTACTTTTAAATAGAACAAGAATGTCCTTAATTGTCTTTACGTTAATTGTTCGATTAAGAGATAAATAAGTTGTTTATCACCTTATCGTCGTCAATCATACTCAATCATTGGATCCCTCTGTAATCGTCCTCGTCTCGAACTTCAGGATCACTCGCTCTTCTCCTTTTGTCCAGCGTCGACTTCCTCTCTTGTCCAGCGTCGACTCTCTCTCTGTCCAGCGTCGCCTTTCTCTTCTCCACTTGTCCAGCATCGACTCTCTCTCTGTCCAGCGTCGTATCGCTCTATGGAACTTCTCCTCGTGCTGTTTCGGACGTCAGTTGATCTTCTTATGTGGATCTTCTTATGTACTTTTGTTACTACTTAAAAATTGTTTGTTTTACAATCCAGTTACATAACTGTATGTAACTGGAAGGATGAAACTATTTACAAAAATTTAAATATTCTGTGCGGACGGGCAGAAGCTCCCGCTGCACCGTGGATGATTTAAGAAAGAGAACCACTGTAGCTTGTGTGTCCTATTTATACCCATGTCTTGGTCAACATCTGCAGTGGTACGAAATCGACATGTCAGAAACTGTCTCTGAGTTCAGTTCCCCCACTCTTTGTCAATTTCGCTATTTCTTATATTTCTGCGAATTGCGGAGTCCTGTAAGTATACTCTTATACTTATCTTATAACTATTTTTTCAACACATGTTCACTGTAATTTTGGACATTGCAACTTAACCCTTTCGATTTGTACACAGTTATTTCACTATTACACTCGTACGGTGTGGCACTTTCACATGGTTTTCGTACACAGTATTTAGTAAATTTTCTTACATTTTATTGTGTTTTTGGATTTTACTTCTTAATTATAGTTTATGAATAATTACGGAAAAACAGTAATTATGCAATTATTTATCTTGGGGTGGTAAACTCGCCTGCATAGACCTGAGTTCACACACACTAGCAAAATACTGATGTACACACTTTCAGTTACATTTGTGTGTGTGTGCACGTCGATTCAGGTCGAAACACCTGTTCATATTTTTGTCTGAGCCAAGCTTGCAATCCCTGACATGCTTATTTCTAATACATTATTAATTATTTACAGTTTATTAGGTATATTTAAATTTTTATATTCAATGCTCAGTACATCACTTATTTGTACTGTCGCATTATCCCTCTGCTTGGTAACAAAAAAAAATTTAATAAAGTTATTTATTAAAATTTTTTGTATTATTATTATTATACTTGAAAAAAAATGTAACAAATAGTAAAGAATAATATTCTTCATTTGACCCTTAATTGGAGTTTATACAAATGTCTTACCTCCCCTCTTTATACGCTCACTGCTCGTGATCTTGTAGTAGGGTGGCTTCAACAAACAGCTGATCTGACTCGTTTCATTGACCTCGTTGTTTTCATGTGTAGAACTTCCTAAATGACGTTGCGTGGAATTTACCAATTTCTTTCCTATGTATCTCATCAAATACGATGAAAGTGTGTTGTCCTACTCGCTGTCTTAACGTATACGGTCCATTATAAAGTCTGAAGAATTTCTTCGCCGTATTATCACTCCGTTTTCCCACTGGATTAGCTTTGAGTAGTATACTTTCTCCCACGTTGAATTGTTGTAGCTTGTGATTTAGATTAAATCTTTCTACTTTCTTGTTACCTCTTTCTCTTATCCGTTGCTTTGCGTATTCAATTTTCACACTTAAACTCATGTTCTCTGGTATCCAAGTCACGATTCAATACAGATTAAAATTAATTTACCGTTTTTCATCCGTCGTGTGACTTCTTATTGTATTTAATTAAATAACGCGTTTCGAGGCTCAAGGCCTCATCTTCAGATTTCAGTCCCGTGTGGACGTCGTTAACACATTAAAACTAAACTACTACACATTAAAATAAAACACACTACACAAGTTAACCGATGTCTGGGTGCGCACCCTTTGCCGGCCCGCGACGCACTGCCTGCAACTCCTCTACGGTCTCGTCACAACGCCCCACCATCGATTGCTGTCTATTCTTGCTTAACATGAATTTGTCCACAACCATATCGTATAGCTGATGTGATTTAAAATTCAGCTGGTCATTTAGCATGTTACTAGGATTGCACTTAAACGCCCGGTATATTTCAAATTCTTCGGCTGCGTTCATGTGCGCACCCAGACATCGGTTAACTTGTGTAGTGTGTTTTATTTTAATGTGTAGTAGTTTAGTTTTAATGTGTTAACGACGTCCACACGGGACTGAAATCTGAAGATGAGGCCTTGAGCCTCGAAACACGTTATTTAATTAAATACAATAAGAAGTCACACGACGGATGAAAAAAGGTAAATTAATTTTAATCTGTATTTCACACTTATTGGTACAGGTACATTCTGGTTATTAGGTTTGTTTATATACTTAGTCCAAAATCTGTTTGGCTTCTTATCTTCTTCTAATTCCATTGGAGTATATCCTGTTGCTTCACTATAATTTTCGTTGATGGCTTTTTCAAGAAATGGTAAATATTCTGCCCATTTATTGTGTTGATCATGGCAGTATATTCGTAAATATTTACCTAATTCTTTGTTAACTCTCTCAGCAAGGTTTCCTTGAGGATGTCTTATGGATGTGAGTACAGGTTGTATTCCATTTTCCCTTAACGTCCTCTCCCATTTTTCACTCTGGAATTGTACACCTTGATCACTGAGTACCTTCTTCATTTTTCCATATGACGGAATATATTTCTGCAGTAGTATCTTTAGAACAACTTTGGTTGTGGGTCGCATAATTGGGTACAGTCGGACTGCCTTGGAAAACACATCGATACATACCAATATGTGCTTCACACCTCGACTTGATCGTGGTAGTGGTCCCAGAAAATCCACTGCAATTAGCTCTCCCTTGTCCTCTTTTTGGATGCTGTGCATTTCTACGTATGTGTGTAAATTCGGTCCTTTCGCCGTTTGACACTCATAACACTTCTTTACCTCCTTCTTTATCTTTCGATACAAATTATTAATCGTAAAATCTTCTCTTAGACTCAGATAACATTTCAGAGCGGCAGCATGTGCTAAACTCTCATGTGCTGGTTGAATTAATTTTTGTAGCATGTCATTCGTTAGTACTATCTTCCAGTCTTGTCTTACTAACCTAAAAAGAATTCCATTAAGTACCTTATAATGATTTGGTAGCTGTTCTTGGTCCTTTATCTCCCTTATTGTCACGTCCAAATCTCGTTGTTGTGCTACATTTTTCAGCATTTGTTTTACTTCATCATTCTCTTTGAATTTAATTGATAACAATCGTACTGCTTTCTTTTCGTTCTCATAAACTTCTTCACATTCTTCTTTGATGTATCGGCTTAGTGTATCAGATATAATATTGTCTTTACCTTTACAGTATTTAATGGTGAATGAGTATTCGTTAATGGCTAAAATCCATCTTAATAATCGGGCATTTGTTACTTTGCATTTCAATAGAAATGATAATGCTTGGTGGTCAGTATGCATCTCAAAATGAGTACCATGAACATAATATCTGAATTGCTTAAGAGCGTATACTGTAGCAAGTATTTCTTTTTCTGATGTGGAGTAGTGTTTTTCAGCTCCTTTGAAGACTCTACTGGCGTAGGCAATAACTCGGTGCTCTCCCATAGTATCTTGTTGATACAGTACACTTCCTACTGCATAGTCACTAGCATCGGAGTATATTACGAATTTTCCTTCTCGTTGAGGATGATGTAACATAATATTTTCGATGAACAACTCTTTCACTTGGTTAAAGGCATCTTGATGTTTCTTCTCCCACTTCCATTTTTTTTCTTTCTTCGTCAGCTCTAGAAGCGGTTGCGTATACCTTGCATATAACGATGAGCATCTTCTATAGTATCCTGTTAGTCCTAAAAATGCTCTTAACTCTGAGATTTCCGGGTATAGGGAAATTAGTTATGCTGGAAATTTTGATAGGATCGGGTTGAATACCAGAGGATGAAATAATGTGACCTAGGAATTGGATAGAGGATTTGATAAATTCACATTTGTCTAGGTTAAAGGATATGTTCGCTTGCCTAAACTTGTGGAATATCGTGCTTATATGTTTATATATTTTCGTCTAACGTTTTAGATACAACTAAGATATCATCTACAAATATCATGGTGTAGGGTTCCACTTCAGGTCCTAGGGCTCTTTCTAGACACTTTACGATGGCTGCTAAACTCGTGCTTAATCCGAAGGGCACTACCCTGTGTTAGTAGCATTTATTTTTATACAGGAAAGCAGTGTACTTTCTATTCTCTTCACGAATTGGAATCTGCCAGAAAGTTGAGCGCAAATCTAGCTTCGTCAGATACCTCGCTCCTTCACACTTAGTAAATAATTCATCCGCAGTTGGTGCACAGTCATACTCCTTTAATACAATGCTGTTCAGCTCCCTCATGTCAAGGCATAGACGTATTTCATCATTTTTCTTCTTCACTACCACTAGAGGATTCAGGAAGTTGCTGTTCGATCGCTCTAGGACTCCACTTTCGATCATACGCCGAATTTCCAGTTCAACCTCTTCCTCATATCGCATTGGGATAGGGTATGTCTTCCTAATGACTTTCGTAGGGTCTGACACAACTATAGAGTGCTCGTATACTGTCGTCTGCGTCGGTACTTCACTAAATATATCACTGTATTCTTCTATTAATTCGTGCAGTTTCTCTTCTTCCTGTGTCGTCATCCCTTCATCTACCGCATTCACATGTCGAGTTGGACCATACTGTATCTGTGGCTTGTACAAAGTAATAGGTGTTTCACTTACCTTGCACTCTTCTTCCTCGCTGTTCATAATTAATTCATATTGGACATTTTTATAATTACACACAATTGTATTATGATTAACATTAATCTTAGCATTTATTGCATTTAGTATATGGATACCTAAAATTCCATCATAAATCAACTAATGCATAATTATCATGGGGTGTTCTAATTCTAGATTTTTATATGTTAGAGTTACATATGCTTGTTGTTTAACTCTTTCTTTTTTATTGGTAGCTGTTGTAATATTTAAATTATTTACGGGCAAAATTGCAGTATTTTAAAAATATTTCTTATTGCGTTGGACTCGTGCAGCGTTAAGAACTGATAGTTGGCTGCCAGTGTCAATTAGCATCCGTATTTTACACCTGTTTATACTCACTGTCACAATAGGGCATTGTGTTTGCTGCGCGTCTCGCTTTATATCCTGTTCATTGTTTAATAATTCCTCCCTAATATCGCAGGGGTATATGTTGTTTATTTATACTTTTGCTTCCGTTTATTCAGTCATTGTGACGCCTTTGATGTAGACGGTCGGCTGTGGAATGTTACTGTCCCCATCTCATTCATTTCTCGTCCATTTCTCTTCAATTTTTTCTCATCGTACCCTCGTACTGCGGCAACGCGTTTGTCAGCTGGTTTTGAAAACTGTTTACGATTGGACGACCATACAACGTCTCCTTGTCGTTTAGCTGTATTATTTTGTTCAGTCTCTTTAGCTGTGCGTGTTGTAGTGTTGTACATCGGTGGCGAATAATTTATTTTATAATTATCACGGTGCGGTGTAGTGTTTTGTATAGCTTTCTTGTCATCTCTGTGATAATTATGGTGGTGATTTGCGTGTTTTTGTTCCCAGTATTGTGTGGTCTTACCTTTATTGATATTCTCTGACTGTGTTATAAGGATTAAAAATTCTTCTATGGTTTTAATTCCTTGCGTATAAACTGCTAACTGGATATCTCGCTGAAAATGGTAAGATAATTTTGAAACAATCTCGTATTCTGAGAATTTAGGTTTAAGATGCTTTACACGTTCTATTTGCGTAATTGTGTATTGCTCAATACTCTGCTGTCCTTGTCCATTGAACTTTCCATATTCGAGTTGATCCCGTACTTGTCGTTGGGTATGTAGATTCCAGTATCAGTTCTCGAATGCCTCCCGAAACTGCTGATATGTCCTGACGTTATCTCTAATAATAGAATACCATTGGCTGGCTGAATCTCTAATATATCGCGTGACGAAGTCTATCTTCTCGTCGTCATTTATTGAACTTCCAATTTTTTCTATTTCCTTCTCTACTCTAGCTAGGAATTCCATACTGTTCTCCCCTTTACCACCTGAGAACTTAAGTCTGCTCCTTTCTTCCGTTGGTGTAGGAAATATGGTCATTTGGTTCTGTCGTCTTCTTAACTCACTTCGTAGCTGGTTCATTTTCTCTTGAATTTCTTCTTTCATATGTGATACGTCTCCCGAACGGTCCTTCGTAGTTTCTTCAAGTTTATTCTCAATAACTACAGTACGTGTTTCTATTTCTCTAAGTTTACTGGTATTTGTTTGCGATACATTATTAATAGTTTGAATTTTATCAACCTGTTCTCGTGTTATAGTAGTTAAAGTATCATTTATTTGTTTATGTGTTTCCTTTAAATCTTTTCTCCACTCGAGACGTAATTCTTTTTGTTTATTTTCAATCCGTACAACTTGCTCATGTAAGGCTTGTTTAAAATTATTCTCTAAAGTATCAATACGTATGTTGGTGTCACCAATTTTTTCGGTTAATTGTGCATTACTGTCAATTATACTTTGTTTTATTTCTATGTTGTCTTGTTTCAACTGGAGATTATCAATTTTTAACTCTTCTAGACTCTCTGAAATTTTTATGGTGTCTTGTCTAAAATTTTCAGTTTGTTCTTCTTATTGTTTCTTATTAGATTCTTTTAATTCGTCTATTTTAGCATTTATATTTTCCGTACGTTTTGTGCTTATTTCATCGATCCAGGCACGCATCATCGTCTGGAATGCTTCTACGTCTAAATTTCCTGGAGTCGTCATGTTGAAGTATTATTAAAATATTTATTTAGTAGTAATTCTTTAACAATTATTATTGATAACCGTTCCCTACTTATTTATTTATTTCTTTATTTTTATTAATAGTTATTATTAATACTCATTACAGTTACACCTGTTACATAGACAAACAATATTATTCGTGGGCTCCAGCTGTGTTATTACACAGCAATTAACATTACATTCAGTTACTGTTTAATATAAATAATTATTACATATTATACATTTTACATTTAACACACTCTTTATATTTTAGAGCAAACATTTAGCTACATAAAAAATTTTAATAGTTAAATGATGGGGATCGGGCCATACGTTCATGGGCTACAATTTATGTAACAAATTTTTGTACATAAATTTAGGCATGTCGTGCCCCACGTCCAGGGCGACATATTATGTAACGCTACAACGTTGCAAATATAATTTACTTTACATTTGTGATGCCCCACGTTGGAGGCGATATTTCTTATGCAACGATACGATATACATAAAAATAGGCGTGTCTGGCCTCACGTTCAAAGCAACAAATTATGTAACAATATAAAATTTAATTTGGGTTTCAGGTGTATCTGTAATAAGAAGTCTATGTAACTTGTAACTGTATTTCAAATTTATTTGATATTATTAAAATTTGTGCACATGGCACTTACTTCGACTTAAAACATTCGTTATTATGCCGTAAGGCTTATGCTATATACATCCTTACTGACTTAAAATTCTATTCTACTAATTATTGTATTAACGAAAAATCTCACTTCCATACTACTCAGTCAATTAGTGTGTTTCAAAATATCAATATTTAAATATTTTCTTATATATTGCAATGTAACTCAAAAATATCAATAGTTACTGAATTTATCTTTTGTTTCTCAGTACTGATTTATATCAAACGCTAATTTTTACTTAAATGTTTTGTATTCTTTTCATTTCAATACTAATTTGAGCTCTTGTTTACGTTAATCTTATTTCAATAACAGCTATGATTTTAATTCTAATTTTACAATAAACATTGACTCTTACTTTTAAATAGAACAAGAATGTCCTTAATTGTCTTTACGTTAATTGTTCGATTAAGAGATAAATAAGTTGTTTATCACCTTATCGTCGTCAATCATACTCAATCATTGGATCCCTCTGTAATCGTCCTCGTCTCGAACTTCAGGATCACTCGCTCTTCTCCTCTTGTCCAGCGTCGACTTCCTCTCTTGTCCAGCGTCGACTCTCTCTCTGTCCAGCGTCGCCTTTCTCTTCTCCACTTGTCCAGCATCGACTCTCTCTCTGTCCAGCGTCGTATCGCTCTATGGAACTTCTCCTCGTGCTGTTTCGGACGTCAGTTGATCTTCTTATGTGGATCTTCTTATGTACTTTTGTTACTACTTAAAAATTGTTTGTTTTACAATCCAGTTACATAACTGTATGTAACTGGAAGGATGAAACTATTTACAAAAATTTAAATATTCTGTGCGGACGGGCAGAAGCTCCCGCTGCACCGTGGATGATTTAAGAAAGAGAACCACTGTAGCTTGTGTGTCCTATTTATACCCATGTCTTGGTCAACATCTGCAGTGGTACGAAATCGACATGTCAGAAACTGTCTCTGAGTTCAGTTCCCCCACTCTTTGTCAATTTCGCTATTTCTTATATTTCTGCGAATTGCGGAGTCCTGTAAGTATACTCTTATACTTATCTTATAACTATTTTTTCAACACATGTTCACTGTAATTTTGGACATTGCAACTTAACCCTTTCGATTTGTACACAGTTATTTCACTATTACACTCGTACGGTGTGGCACTTTCACATGGTTTTCGTACACAGTATTTAGTAAATTTTCTTACATTTTATTGTGTTTTTGGATTTTACTTCTTAATTATAGTTTATGAATAATTACGGAAAAACAGTAATTATGCAATTATTTATCTTGGGGTGGTAAACTCGCCTGCATAGACCTGAGTTCACACACACTAGCAAAATACTGATGTACACACTTTCAGTTACATTTGTGTGTGTGTGCACGTCGATTCAGGTCGAAACACCTGTTCATATTTTTGTCTGAGCCAAGCTTGCAATCCCTGACATGCTTATTTCTAATACATTATTAATTATTTACAGTTTATTAGGTATATTTAAATTTTTATATTCAATGCTCAGTGCATCACTTATTTGTACTGTCGCAATATATATATTTAAAATGTTGAAGGATTTATTATGTCTGTGATACTATTTTGGGGGTGTGCTATTTAATCAATTTATGCATTTATGACATATGAATATGATTAAATACAAGAAATATGATTTAAGAAATATCAACATAAAACTATGTGAATGGTGGAAATTATGAAAATTAATAAAGAGTTGTTATTTGTTTTTGTTAATAGAGAGTTTTAATTGCAAGTCCCGTCTTACTGGACCCAGCACATTTTATGCTTCTTCTAGGCCTTCTGTCTAGTCATAAATATCTAGTAGCCTCTCCTTAAAAAAAAAAAATATGGAGGGGTTACAATGCATGCTCCAGTTTTCCCTGTAAAAATTTCGTGGCATGAATCTATGCTGATACCCAATTCCTCGCAATCTCACGTACAGTTAAATGATGATCTTCACCGATTTTATTGTCACTTATTGATGTTGAAGAGCAACCAGGATATGGATTTTCATCAGTTGATGTTCTTCCCGCTTTGAAACGAGTAACCCATTGATACCACTGTGTTTGGCTCATACAATCATCCCCATATGCTTGCTGAAGCATTTCTGTAAAAGTTTTACCGAGTTTGAAGCAAAATTTTATGCAAACACGTTCAAGCTTTTTCATTTTCACTACGGGAAAAATTCGCTGAGAGGTTAGAACATGATGTATTAACACTTTGAGGACCAATGGCATAATATTGTGCCTCCAGCAGACTTGGTATTTTGACAGACGGCACACATTTACGCAGCTCACTTTTCAATGCTTTCAAACGCTTTGCGTCTTACTATTACGCCACACACAACTGGGGGTTGCGCGGGTCGCGAGTAGTGCAGTGTCCCGAGTCTCAGGAAGGACTCCTGCCACTGGGTCTGTTTGATTTCTTTATATACTTTTTATCTACTTATGAGGGGGGGGTCTGAAGCGACCTGCGATTGGTGGGTTATACCACCGGAACTAGCAAACGAGGTCGCTTCCAGGATTCACCTGGTCGCGGGGTGTATTTACCAAGTCCGGCAATGAGGGAATTGTGGGTCACTCTGTCGGAACGAAGATAGAATCTACGCGCCAGGCGTCTCACGGTGTCATCAAGAGAGCGGACACCGAGACATGATGTACATACAACATACTGATGTAATTTGTATGGGTTCGCCAGGTGAGTCGGGAATCCACGTGGAGCCCGAGGTACTTGACGCTATTGGTCCAGAGCACCTCGACGGGGCCTACTTTAAGCGGCCGAGGCCGTTTGCGTTTGCGCGAGAATATTACCGCGGCGCTCTTGCAACGTTAACGGCAACTCTCCAGTCATCGGTCCACCCGACATACGCGTCGAGTTGACCTCCCGTACTGTACTGCACTAGCACTGTATCACTGGCACTCACCACACTTCGGCACAAGAACACTGAGCACAAAGTAGAAAGCAATAGCCCGCACACGACTGATCGCGAACTGGCCGAATTCTGGTCCACTCGGCTGCACCGAACTTTTAGCCTATTGGCTGGTCTGGAGAGGATTTTTGAGGTTAGAATTCTTGTTGTTACTCCTTTCAATCGCTGGAGCAGAATCTTCGGTGATAACACGACTGGGTGTTGCGCAGCCCGCGATAAGCGCGGGTCGCGAGTAGTGCAGTGTCCCGAGTCTCAGAAAGGACTCCTGCCACTGGGTCTATTTGAGTTCATTTTATACTTTTTTATCTACTTATGGTGGGTCTGAAGCGACCTGCAATTGGTGGATTATACCACCGGTACTAACAAACGAGGTCGCTTCCAGGACTCACCTGGTCGCGGGGTGTATTTACCAAGTCCGGCAATGAGGGAATTGTGGGTCACTCTGTCGGAACGAACATAGAAACTACGCGCCAGGCGTCTCACGGTGTCATCAAGAGAGCGGACACCGAGTCCTCTCCTCAAAAGACGAGAAGAGTACCTCCGGGGGACTTTACACGCAAGCTTCAGTCCCCGGACGAGTACGCGCTGGAGCGTTGTTCTATGACCACGAGCCAGGTATCCCCAAACAGGACAGGCGTATGTAATCACGGGCAACACGTACGAGTTGACTATGAGCTTACCTAGCCGGGGGATCATTGCCGGATTAGATAGCACGGGCAAGAGTCTACTGAGTTGCGCCGAAGCGCGTTGTCTGATGTAATTTGTATGGGTTCGCCAGGTGAGTCGGGAATCCACGTGGAGCCCGAGGTACTTGACGCTATTGGTCCAGGGCACCTCGACGGGGCCTACTTTAAGCGGCCGAGGCCGTTTGCGTTTGCGCGAGAATATTACCGCGGCGCTCTTGGAACCGTTAACGGCAACTCTCCAGTCATCGGTCCACCCGACATAAGCGTCGAGTTGACGCTGGAGCTTAATTGCCGCATAACTTGCGTTCGGCTCTGAGGCAAAAGCCGCAGTGTCGTCCGCGAACAGCGACAATTTTACTCCAGGAACTCGGGGCGTGTCATTGACAAACAGCGAGAACAGGAGAGGCCCAAGGACACTTCCCTGAGGGACGCCAGCGGTAATACGCCTCTCCGAAGAGAGAGCGTGGTCTATTCTCACTCGGAAGCTACGGTCTCGCAGAAAGCTGCCGATCAAATGAACGTAGCAATCTGGAAGAAGGACTTCCGTGAGTTTGTAAAGGACACCCTCGTGCCACACGCGGTCAGAGGGTTTCTCTACGTCTAGGAAGATCGCAGTCGTCTGTTTGCCCTGGCAGCCAACCTCGGTAATGCATTCCACGAGTCTCATCAGCTGATGAGTCGAGGAGTGCAGCTCACGAAAGCCGAACTGTTCGGGGATCAGCACGTCTAGTCTTTCTAGATGGTCGCGGATCCTACGCTGGATCAGTCGCTCGAAAACCTTGGACGTCGCGGACAAGAGGCTGATGGGTCTGAGGTTTTCCACTCGAGAAGAATTCTTTCCCTGCTTGGGTATCACTATTACTGTTGCCGTTTTCCATTTTACCGGAAAGTAGGCCAGTCTGAGGCTTGAATTGAACATTTCAGAGAGGAACTGGGTTCCTCGCTCCGGAAGGCGATGGAGGGCGAAATTCATGACTCCGTCCGGGCCAGGCGCCTTCCGGGGCTTGAGCTGAACAATCCTCTCAGAGACCTCCTCCGGGGAGATGGGCTCCGGTTGGACTGTGATACCGGCCGATAGAAAGCGCTCTACCTCGCGACAGATTTGCTCAGTGAAAGCCGGGTTCTTGGATGGGTTGGGAGCGAACTGTCGCTCTAAACTGTCAGCCAAGAACTCTGCCTTTTCGAGGGGGCGGCCAAGGGGTTGACCGTCGGGTCTGACCAGTGCGGGGAGATACGCGACTATTACGCCACACAACGGATGCAGAAGTTTTATTTGACATTTTAGTTTGTGTTTCTGCCATCAGATTGCAGCAATGACTGAAAAAAATAGTTTTTAGGAAATAATTTGTAGGCCTACAGTTGGCAAGCGTCATGACTTTGTTTACATTTTGCGTGTTAAAGGTGGAAGTTGCAGTTTTTGTTTACGTGAGATTTGCGGGTTTTCTGAGGTTATTTCGTGTTTTATTTTGTGTGTTATTGATAGTAGTGAAGTGAGTGTGTTTGTTTTAATTATTACATTTTTAGTTACAAAATCGATAAACAGTATTTGACAGAATTTTTTGGTTAAAATTGCACGAAACGTATTTTTAAACAGCTTCAGTTGCAGTAGACTATATAAAATCAATAATAAAAATATTATGAGTATTTTCATAAGAGAAAGTCTGGGAAAAAGTGTGGTATAATTATTTTTTGGTATTCAATTGTATTAAGTATTTATGAATGTTTAAACAAGTCCTTTTTTTTAAAAAAAACCTTTGGTCATAGGGGGTGGTCTATGTACAAACGCCATGGTACTCAAAGTATTAATTTCAGCTGCTGTAACAAGAAACAAAACAGTAGTAGAAAGAAGCAGAATACTGGATGATGTTTCCGAAAGTTGCCGCTTGTCAGAGCCACTTGTCGGAGCACATCTTTGCATATACCACCGGGGTGTTGTGAAAGTTCAGTCTTTTTTTGAACACTCCTCGAATTTCAAAAAGTATGTAGAACAAAGCCATATTTGTTAAATAGTTTATTCAACCTGTTTGGAACAATCTAAAGAGAGGTATGTACTTCGATTTATATTCACAAAATAACATTAAAATATGAAATAAAAGTATTTAAAAACAGAATACCATAAAGTGTTCATTGTAATGTCTCTTTACCTTTTTGAACTAGCAAATGAGTTCTTAACTTTAACTTGAATGTCGGGCATTTGTCTGTCTAGGGTGTTTCATGATAACTCTTGAACGATCAACCAATTTTTTTGTAAAACTTTGCTGCATGATTGTCCATACTTTTACCCTATTCAATCATGTTGTTTTTTAGTTGATCACCCCAAAAATAGGCAGGTGGCAGACAAAAATGTGTGGAGGTGAAAATTATGAAAAATCACAAAAGCCCATGTGGGGTATCAAATTAAAAGGAATTAACTGCAATCTGAATATAGTGTTCATTTAAACAAATTGTTGGATATGGGGCCTAAAATGTGGGTAAAAATTTTTTTTAATCACAAAAATTCATGTGGGGTGTCAAATTAAAGAGAATTTTAATTAGCATCGTAATGTAGTGTTAGGGTTTGGAAGTTTCAAAATTTTGGGACCCCAGGGCCCAAGAAACACATCTAAAATTTAAAAAACATTTGTGAAGATCCAGCAGGGTGTCAGCCTTAAAGAAATTGTAACCAAATATTTGAAATTTTTAGTGTATATTGTATTATTGTGTGCTCCACAACTGTTATGTTGCTAAAGAAATTGTAATAAGAATGTTTGTAATTTTTCCCATAGGCTAATTGAAAAATTAACTACATCAAAATTTATGTAACAATAAATGTACTTTGTTCAAAATAGTGAAGAAATTCTACACCTTAAGGAGCATATTAGTGGATAGTTATGAGCAATTCACAAAGTTTCACAACATGCAGAGCTAATTGTAAAAGATTGCCTAGTATTGCTTTCCGGTGGGTAATACGAGAACTACAATAAATCAAATAAATCCTGATTGAAATTAAATTTTTTAACCATTGAAATTATTTGGTATTATCTTCAGCGGCGCGACAACCCATTACTGAGTCAAGGCCTGCTTTAGAAATTGGTTTCTGCACATAAAAAAGTTTGACAGATGGGATATGTGAATTCTCCGATCCAACCCCCATCCTGGAGGACCAGAAACTTTGATTTTGGGGTGCTCTTCGCCTAGAGAGTTGCTTACACCTCAGCTGACAAGCTCTCTCTGCCTGGTCGCAGTAGGCTAACTACTCAGCCCATGTGTGCAGCCGTTGGGCTACTATAGCCTCCTCCACCTCAACACTAGATGCACATCCTGCTGCCGATGTGCACCATCCTGCCAGGCCAGACCCCAGAATGCCCTGACAGAACCCCGATCTCTTGTTTGCTTACCGATCCACTCCACTGAAGGAATTGGTTACCACAACCTTAGAGTGGATTGCTCGTCATAACAGGGCTCACCGATGTGTAGGTGAGAGTGGAGTTGGGGTGGAGAGGCTTGGTGCATTTCTCTTCTATGAAAGCATATGTTCACATCACACTCGATTTGGTATATTAATAATAATAATAATAGGAAGTTCAGACAATGATCCAACAATATTTTGAAATAATATAAGAGAAATAAAGTAGTTGAATCTAAATTAGACAGACCTATATGATGCTTAATTAGGAAATGTTAATTTTAGGTACAAGATTCTATGATATATTGTATCTGAAATGTGCTCCACCATCACAATTATAAGATGACAGCTTCGGGGGGCCATGCAAGTCGTCACCCAGCAACATGCGACATCCCAAGCTTCAAGAGCACCCGCCAGGGGGTGTGGCCTGCATGAGTGAATTATAACATGAATGTTTATCAAATTAATTTTTGGCTTTGTAAAATATATATAGAATTGAGGGTAGAAGACCCAAGCATTGCTGGATTGATGCAGTGGCAAGGGATGCTGATACTTTACTTAAATAAATACAACTATTACATTAACGACTCAGAACACAACGTTTTTTATGAGTAAAAACATAAAGTTTTACCTTACAACCTAAAAAAAATTTTTTTTTTTTTAGGTTGCAAGGTAAAACTTTATGTTTTTACTCATAAAAAACTTTGTGTTCAGAGTCATTAATGTAATAGTTGTATTTAGTTAAGTAACGGACACGTCATGGACAACGAAATCCAAGAACTTTACTTAAAATAAAATGATGGACATCAATCGTCAAGACCATGGAAAAACAGAGGCTGATATGATTATGGAGTCTAAGGGTCGACACCGAACTGTGACACCATAGAAGAAGAAAAAATACATATAGAGTGATAGATAAAAACTGCCTTTCATGTTTAAAGAAAAGACCCATGTAATTAGTTAAAGAAAATATATTTTACAATTCAGTGCGTGCACAATAAATTTCGTGTTTAGTACAACACATTAGCTAAAACTATAGAATTTATGAGAAACAAAACAGATTATGCCAAATTCAGTACAATTTAATTTACATAATAGAGTCTTATTATATACATGGCTGTTATTTTTAAACGAATTATCTCTCCTTCTGTACCCTTTCAAGTGTAGATATACTAGCCACCAAGCCCCCCCCCCATGTGGTCGTCTGTTCAAGTTTGTCCTCATGCATGCGAGCTTGAGTTTGCCACGACGCTACAACCCACGACTGTGACTGTTATTTTCAACACGAAGAAAAATCAATAATTGTACATCGTTATATTTTGATTTATACAAAAACAAACTCAAGTTACTATACTCGAGCCGTTCAGTTAGCAACTCTGACATTTCGCTGCGATGATGCCAACTGTACACAGGAAGCTTTACATTTACAGAGCACTGCACAGTGCAACATTGACCATATCTGGGTACGAATGTGGCAACACAGCACCACCACAGACTGTTACTATAGTAACATGAACAAATTCCTATATTGTGGTTGGTGGTGGTGTTGGCGGCGGTTCTTGCAGCTTGTACTCCCACCACATATATCAGACATCAAAGTCGCTTACTCAATAGCTCAAGTCTAACATTTGAGTTCTAGACATAATTTTACTTGTCGAATAAGGTGAAGCTAACAGTGGAAATTCAAATTGAAATGAAGAAAATCTTAAATACAGGCATTTGAATTACAGACATCCAACTGTACACATCAGCTAATTGAAGTATTTTCATACTGTATTACACAGGCTATTCAGAATTGTATCACATAAAACTACAATCTGATGTACAAGGTGTGGTTATTAAATAATGACAATGGTTTTATCAATGTCGTTTATTTATAAAATATTATATTTTAACATTTATCCCCTTCAGTATACTTGTGTCTCCTCTTCACACAATGTTCCATTCAAATTTTCCACTGTTGGAAGCAGTGCTTCAGTTGATCATCTGTAAGCGCTCCTTTAGTAGGTTTGCTGTTTTTGCTTTAACTACTTCCGTGGATTGAACGTGGTTTCCTTTCAGATCAGTTATTCACAGTTCAGTTATTCAACAGCCACACCTCATATAAAACTGAACAACTACTGTACTAAGTTCTTAAACATTCGCCTTGTACTTTACACTACTGTTTAAACTACACTGCTGATGTTAGGAAAAAAAATGATGTTAGGATTCGCTACTTTGGAGCAGAACTAGCCTATGTCTAAATTCCAATTTGTTTGTTTGTTTGTTTTTATGAGCATTATATTCTGTCATTGTGTATCTATTGAGAGCACAAGTATTTTTAAGTCTGGCCTTACACAATCTTAAAAATAAGAATTTATTTTATATAGAATATGGTTATGTTTCTTGAAAAAAACTATACACAAATTAAAATTTCTCTCATGAAAAGTTGTGTTTTTGTTCATAGGCTGTTCTGCCTCCAATGTAGCAATATATTTTTTAACCTAATTTTATGAAATTAAAAATAGGTGCAGGTAAATTAAAGCAATTTTAAAAACCATAAAATATGTAGAAAACAATGTTTTGCATTATAAAGACAATCAAAAATACATGAAATGCATTATCAGGATACTTTTATGCTGATAGCACAGGGATACTCATAAGAGAGAAGTATGCCAACGCTGACGACTACGCATCGGTATATCTGAGCAAAACTGTTATCCTATACCTTGCTGCCTGTGTGTTATACCTTCTCACACATGCTATGGAGGATTTACTCTAGCCTTTGTTAACCTTGGTGAGAGGCAGTGAATGAATGGAGAGAATGTAACCAATGGCAGTGCATGTTTTATGATCCTGATTCAAGGGTCTATGGGCAGTGACAATACTGTATACTGTACAGCTGTGGGAGCACTACATACCAACGTTACTAGGAGTATAAAGATAGGATCAAGCCTGTCTGATAAATTTCCAGTCACCAAGCGACTGCAAAAAGGTCGTGCTAAAGCGCCCACTTTATTTAGGAAGTACTTGAATTATTCAGCTTCAGAATATTCAAGATGTATCTGTTACAGCATGGGAAAAGCTATCAATGACAAGAACCTCTTCACTTTGCATTTCTTGGACGATCAAGTAATTACAGCTGTAAATGAGGATGACAACTGTTATATGCTTCTGAGGGTAGGTGGAGAATGCCAGAAATGGGGCTTAATTATATACAGTAGAGTCGCGATAGTTCGAGGTAATTGGGACCAAACCAACCTCAAACTACGCAAAATGGTGGTATTATCTGCCATTAGCAGACTGCCGGGGCGCTGAGCACCCTGCGCTGTGCTGCTAAGTTACCCCTAATGTACTTTGCTTTCTACTGTGGAGTGTCTCTGCGTGATAATGTAAAGTGTATGCTGGAAATTTATCTAAAAGAAATGTATACAAAATCTGTAAACTGGTGTGCTGTGTATGTGAGTTTTGTTTATTAATTTGCGCGAACTGTCAAGAACATTCATGAGCGAAAGGAAAAGGAAAAGTCAACGACAAATCGTCATTCATTTAATTAGGTTATATTCATGAGGATTAAATGATAATTCAAAAAGTTTTTCTTTAACACTCACATATTTATTAAATGCACACACTAAAATTTAAAATGACATACAGTAATATTAAAAATTGTACTGTATGTATATTTGAAAACAAAATACTTTACATGAAACTTACTTTTTAAACAATGAATTAGGAGTTTTTTGTTTTTTGAATTGGCAATCTTTTTCTGGTATTGATATTTCGCCATTTTCGGAGTACATATTATTTTTCTAGCAAGGAACCTCGAACTATCGAGACTCTATTGTATATAAATAAGACTGAATATTATACTGTCATTGGAAATACATGCAGATATATTGTTGGAGCAGGGAGTTGTGATGGTAGTAGATTCATACAAATAACTTTTTATTATGATTATAAGAGTTGCAATAAGTGTAGCAGAAATACAAAATAGTATATAATAGGGGAAACAATTGGTGAGACAGTTACATTTCACTTTACAGAACAATCAAATAAGACCAAAACAAAGATTAAAATAATGAGGTGAGTGAGGTTTGAGGTACGTATGTTTGGCCTACTATCCCTTCTCAAACTATTTTTTACTTTTAATACTGAAGAACATCTCTGGTGACAAGGCCGAAATGTCTAGTGATTAAAATGATATCTCAAACAAGCAATCAACTATGGCCCAATAGCCCATAAATTTTAAAGCCTTTAAATAAAAATTAAAATATATAAGACAATAGCAGAAAGTGCTGTAATATACGGAGCTGAAGTGTGTGATACTGAAGAAGGTGCTGTACACTTAAATTGAAGAACAGGGTTAAAAATGAAGAAATAAGAGAAAGAATGAATATATGTACCAGTATGACACATTCGATACAAACAGATTTAGACGCTATGGACATTGTGCCATGCGGGCAATGACAGATAACCACAGAAATGACTAAAAAGGACCTCTCCTTAAAGAAGAAAAAGAGGGAAGCCATGAAAGACTTGAATATAAGGTATAAATCTGCAGAGAATGATTGGAAAGATCATAAACTTTGGAAGCTAGGATGCAAAAAATGAGTTTAGATTCAAAAATTGTATTATATATAAACACACTCGAAGGCTGAAAAAACAAACCAGTCTGTTATCACTAATGTTGTGATGAGCACACAATGGGGAGCGTAGTGCTACTCCACAATTTATGTGTTACCTGCAAAGTACAAAATCAGGCATTTTATAGAATGCGTAGGAATTTCATACAATGCCTGAATCCAGCCAACAAAGTATAAAATAAAACACATTTCATACATTGGCTAGGTGCTGTATAGAATTCCTAACGTCTTCTAAGTAATGTATAGAAGACAATGTGTAGGCTATGGTTTCATATTCTGAAAAGAGTGCAGAGTGCTGGCGAGATATGCATAGTACGTGTGGACATTTGTTGAACACTAGTGGCAATAGTGGAGATAGGTGTGATGATGGCAAGAAGCTGTGTACTCTCTGCTTCAAAGTAAAAATTGCAACTGAAGAATGAAAAAGGTCAAAATCACTTCTAGAATTTTAGGCAAAGAAGATCAAACCTGATTCTGATAAAACAATTTCCTCCAATGTCTATTTGTGTTCCAATTCCTGAAGTTGTCAAGGGGGAGGAGAGATCTTTGAAACATCCTAGCAATTGTTGTGAGTGTGACAGATGACAGATTTTACAAACTGGGAACCACTAATGGATTGTTAAAGTAGCTGTACACAAGATCGCAGTTTACTGTATGCCCAAGACCACTAATCGGGGTTGAAGATGTTCCTGAACAAGAAACCGCACTTCGTTCTGCTTCTACTGCCCAAACATCAGGATCCGGACAAGGGTTTGTAAAATGTGTGTGCAAGATGACTAAATGTCAAAAAAAAAAAAACAAATGCAATTGTTTAAAAAAAATGGAAGGAAGTGTACTTCAAAATGTCACAGCTCTCTGTCTTGTTGTAATAAGTAGAGTATATTCCATTTATTTAGAATTAACAAACACCAATAATATCTAATGTACTTTTTTTTAACCAGATTGGTTAAAAAATGTTCTTATACAGTATAATTTTAATAAAATAGTATCTGAACATAATTAAGTAGAGGATAGATAATCTTGAAATGTCATACAAAGTCCCCCTTTGTGTAAAATCAAACAATTTGTGTGATTTTGTAATTAAATGTTTTCATTTTGAACATAGTAAGCTATTTTACACTTGCCTAAAGAATCACTGGCATTATGAACCTAAAGAATCACTGGCATTATGTAGAGTGCATAGGCAATGTACAGAATACCTGGGAAAAGTATAAAAAACATTTGCAAAGTATTCTATTCTATACTTTGCCAAAAAACTGCAGGTATTGTATGAAATGCCTTGGTATTCTATAAAATGCCTGGATTATATACTTTGCCGGTAACATATGCAAAGCTTTAACAGTTTTGTTCCATCACTGCCCCAGCTCGGCAAGACTCCTGCATAAAACACCTTAACATACATATGACTACAGCCCAAAGTATTGGGAAATGTTACTTGCAGAATTCATTTAAAATGATGCACCACAGGACAAGGAAACAAAAATTTAGGTGGTCATACACAAAGTGTTAACAAATTATCTATATTCTAATGGAGATAAGTTATATAAACTATTTTATAAAAATATTGTTTACTTTTAGGAGAATACAAACTTCTACAATGATTATCTCAGTCTTTCGTAGAAGACACTTGATTATAACACTTTAATAATTATTTTTAGGCTATGTTATCACTATTTAGCTTGATAAAGATGAATTGTACAGACATTCAAAATCTGTAAATCTTTTTTAACCTGTTATAATAATTCATGGTAACTTCAAACTCTCCAGTGACGTTAGTCAACACAAGTACGTAAAATGAATGACCAGTTTCAGTATGGCAGCCCTTTGAAAAATTGTCGATATTTCAGTTTTGGAGAAAATAATGTTTTCCAATTTCACATATTTTAATAACACTATTATGAATCTTATATATTATAAGTTTTACAACTTAATATGTAATAATGGAACAGAGTCTGGGTTGTCACTAAAAAACAACTTTAAATTAAAATAGTGAATAATCCTCAGTGTCTAAAGAGGAAGTAACAGTGGTTATGGGTGGTGAAGAGGAATAGATATGACTTGTGGGAGTGTGGGATGGGGTGCAGGTTTGTGAGTATGTAATCTGTGCACTTTATTGGGCAAAGTATTAGGCAGCTAAGATGTATACGTAAAGTGCGCACATCGGTACCTGTCCTCTCTCTTTAGCATACGTATCTTGTTCTATTTTATTTACAGTAGAGTCTCGATACTTCGAAGTATTTGGAACAAAACCAACCTTGAACTACCAAAAACTCGAACTACGCAAAATGCCGGTATTGTCTGCCGTTAGCGGATCTGCCAGTGTGCTGAGCACCCCGTGCTGTTCCCCTAAGCCATAACTGAGTTAGCCTTAATGTACTTTGCTTTCTACTGTAGAGTGTCTCTGGGTGATAATGTAAAGTGTATGCTGGAAATTTATCTAAAAGAAATTTACACAAAATCTGTAAACTGGTGTGCTGTGTATGTAGGTTTTGTTTACTAATTTGCGCGGACTTTCAAGAATATTCACAAGTGAAAGGAAAAGGAAAAATCGACGACGAATTGTCATTCATTTAATTAGGTTATATTCAAGTCGATGAAGTAAAAATACAAAAAGTTTTTCGTTAACACTTACATACTTAAATGGACACACTAACACTTCTTATTAAATGGACACACTAAAATTTAAAATGACATACAGTAATATTAAAAATTGTACTGTATGTATATTTTAAAACAATATACTTTAGATGAAACTTACTTTTTGAAAAATGAATCAAGCGGTTTTTTGTTTTTGGGTTGACGATCTTTTTCTGGTACTAATATCCCGCCATTTTCGGAGTACATATTATTTTTCTAGCAGAATCTCGAACTATCAAGACTTTACTATATATTTTTTTTTTAGTTGTAAATAATAACAGATTTTTCTTGTAATCAATGACAGAAAATTCTCTAACAATAGACAACACTCTAAAAACAAAATCGTGTGAGAGTATCACACACACACACACACACACACACACAAATAATAATTATCAATATCATAATTCCAACTAGCATTATATTTTAAGGAAGACATATTAAAATAAATACCAATCTTAATATACCCTGTATCCTTAATGTTAGAGTACAATTATCATTTTCTATTCTAATTACGTAAATACCCTTCTATTCATTATAGACACATTAGGGCAGTGGTTCCTAAACAGTTCTATTCAAATGCTTCACAAAGCAATCTGGCGATTATTATATAAGTTTGACAAAACCTACAAATTCTGGATTAGAACACACACATGTACTGTGCGTAGACGAATTCTGGACTAAAACTATTTAATAATAATAATAATAATGTATTGTAACCTTTTACGGTTTTTAGATGGCAATTCTTTGTTGTAATTATGGGCCTGTTTGTAATATTGTGGGCAGCAGTGGGGATTACTTTATACATAGGGGCGAGTCAAGTCTTTGTGCTCTGTCTCTATCAAACCACTGTATGCCTTATTATAGTATGGGCAAAATTTTTGGCATTATGAGTAATAAAAAGACATGTTATTAATTGATGACTCGTTGGGCACGTGGTGAAACAGATTAATACAAAGGTTTTTAAAAAATATATAAACACTTGGTATGTTTCACAGATTTTATTTAACTCTGACAGCTGTTTCGACTTCCTAAGCCATTGTGAAAGAGATGAATGAATTAAAAACCTAAACAGAGGATGTAAGTAAGGGTGGTGGTGGCCATCTGTTTAGGGTGTGTATTGGAACATCTGTGAGGTGTTAAAATGGAGAGGGGGTTGGAGGAGCTAAGGGAAGGTCAGGTGTCTGTAAAAACTAAATACAATCTGAATGCAAAATATAAAATTAACTAAAATAATTATACACATATCATAAACACACTGGAGAAAAATGGAGTTTATGAAATACACTGTGCAGAATGCGATGCTATTTATATCAGACAATGTGGCCGTTCTCTGAAACATCATATTTCTGAACATAAGAAGGCGATTTTAACCAATACAGGTTTTGCAGATCATTGCTTACAACACAATCACTTCGTAGATACAAAAAACATAACACTACTCCACAACATACAAAAAGGTAAAAAAATGGATTTGTTAGAAATTCTAGAAACTAAAAAAGCAAAAAAATATAAAAATTTAACAAATGAAGAAACTGAATTATGTGTATATCCTGTATTAAAAGCTGTTATTTAGTTCAGTTAATTTTATATTTTGCATTCAGAGTATATTTAGTTTAGTTAATTTTATATTTTGCATTCAGATTATATTTAGTTTAGTTAATTTTATATTTTGCATTCAGATTGTATTTAGTTTTTACAGACATCTGACCTTCCATTAGCTCCTGCAACCCCCCTCTCCATTTTAACACCTCACAGATTTCCAAGACACGCCCTAAACAGATGGCCACCACCACCCTTACTTACATCCTCTGTTTAGGTTTTTAATTCATTCATCTCTTTGACAATGGCTCAGGAAGTCAAAACAGCTGTCAGAGTTAAATAAAATCTGTGAAACGTACCAAGTGTTTATATATTTTTAAAAACCCTTTGTATTAAAAGACATGTACTGATCTGAAAAACAATGTTGTTATTATTAACAAAAACGACAAAAGTTTAATATCAAGCAAGATTGTTGTCTATTTGACAAGTGTTAATTTACTATAAAAAAAAGAAAATAGTAATATAATTGGGGTTTTTAATTATTGAGTTATCAATTGAAAAAATTGTTTAATATTGAACTATATGTAATAATAAATGTATTTTGTTCAAAACAGTAAGCGTTCTGCAGCTGACAAGAGCTTATTAGTTTTAGTTGATTAAAACGAGCAAAGTAAATTACACAAATTAATTTTGGTTAATAAATATTGCTATGTTCATTGAAATTAAAGACAATTATGCAACACTCTTGAAAATTTGAGATTGTCTTTCTACACATTTCTTGGCTAGCAGCTGTCATGTTGCATTCAAGGCGGGGCTTCGACCTAGTCTCCAGATTGTTCTAACACCAGTAACTAAATAATTATTCTCAGCATGCTGCCAGGAAAATGGAAGATAATTCTGGAATCCCAGTAGTAGGTATTCAGTAGCCAGCTCAGATCAGTTTAGACCTGGCGATTTTAGAAGTGGTTCACAGTGATTGCTGCAGTTTATTGAGAAGCAATTATTGTGTTAATTAGTGCAAAAATATAATAAGGTGACATTTATTGATGGACAGATTTAACTTGAATTATTGTATAAGAGTGTTTTATTGATTTATAATGTGTTTGTGTCTAAATTTTGAATTAATGACTTCATTAGTGTCAAGTATTCTGTTTCCACTGCACCCACAATGATCCTGTGTGACAGTCATAACAATATGTTTACAAAGTAAATTAGTTTTCCTTAGGGCATGAAGTCCTTGGCAGCCAGAAGATCCACTCTTTATCTACCTTTAGACTCTGGTTGTGGTCACTTTAGAGTTGAGAACCAGTAGCCTAAAGAACTGTAATAGTGTTTTAGTAACCAGCAGCCCAACACCAAAAACAGAATTATCACTGTTGCACACCACTATAGAAAAATTATTCTGATTAGCGCTTTCAGGCTTCACAGCTCATCGTCAGATTGGAAATGATTTACCATCTGACGATGGGATATGAAACTTGAAAGCGCTAATCGGAATAATTTTTCTATAGTGGTGTGCAACAGTGATAATTCTGTTTGTGATTATAAGCACTAACACAACTTTCTTAATTAAATTTCCAACACCAAAAAGGTAAAATGTTTGGGGACAATAAATAAATAAAATATTACACATTAAATGAAAATTAGTGCTGTTTAAGTGATATTTCCCTGATGTGTGCTCCTCCATAACTCAACATGTTTGTTTGAGAACCACTGCACTGGACTAATCACTATCAATATTGCCAATGTTGCACTCATAATACTCCCTCAGCCAAAAACATGACAGTCGGCATTAAAGCAACTTTTATCAGTGGTAATTAATTTTTTACTTTACATCACTGTAGTTACATTGCTACACTTCTGCATATCATTAAACAATGGCTGTACTGACAGCAAAATGAAAACATGACACGTCAGCTCCATTGATGGTGATTGGCTACAGTGCCGGATTTATGACTAGGCCACGAGCTCAGAGGGGGCTGGAAGCTACAAATTTTTTTTAACAGAAGTATTTTTAAATAAATATAATTATTTCACTACGACACGGAACACAAAACTTTTTATGGGTAAAAACGTAAAATCTTTACCTTACAACCTGAACCGGTTTTCACTCTCTGAAGAAGCTTTTTAAAAGTGAAAACCGGTTCAGGTTGTAAGGTAAAGATTTTACGTTTTTACCCATAAAAAGTCTTGTGTTCCAAGTGAAATAATTATATTTAGTTAAGAAACGGACACGTCATGGACAACGAAATCCAAGAAGTATTTTTATAAAAGTGGGAGGCACTTTGATTTATTTAAGTATGATTTTTTTTAATTAAATGCTCAATTTTTGTTAATAATACAAATGGAAGACAGTTCTTATTTAAATATTACACGCTTATTTTTAAGACGTTGGCATCCTTAAAACTAATCTGCGCATGCAAATTTTGAACGTCAGCTATATTGCCCCCGAATTTACATGACCGTGGTACCACCCTTGTTTGTTATCATTGTTCATCTGCGTTGTGACTGAAAGGTTTGCGATTACGGTTTTAAATTTGATAGTATTAATCTGACATCAAATAACTTCTGCAGTACATATATTACTTTAAAGTCACAGTCTGGGGGGGGGGTGCTCAGAAAACTTGCCCTAGGGCCTCAAAAATCTTAAATCTGGCACTGATTGGCTATGGTTGATGAGTACTAATTGTCAACTTAATTAAACAACGGCTGTGATGGACTGTACACATTTGAATTTGAATTTAGCTGATGGGCTTTTGCAACCACAAAAATATATAACTTATATATAAATGCGACGTTTCAGCCAGCCAAATGATCAGTTGTTGTCTTCAGGCTAATTATATACTAATACATGTAAAGAAATCAATAATACTCTATCGACCAGTGATAGAGAGTCAACAAATAATAAGAAAACTTCACATAGCTTGTAATCAAAAGATAAATGGATTTTGTTGTCCATGACATGTCTGTTGATTAACTAATTATACCACTACCGACTCGGAACACAAGGTTTTTATTAGTATAAACGTAAAATTTTTACCTTATTGCCTAAACCAGTTTTTGCTTATTATAAGCTTCGTCAGAGGCTGCCACTAGACACAGAGGCAACGTCGTAAAAACACATAAAAATTACATCCTAAACAAACAGACACAATTCAAATCATACGTATTGTTTGAACATATCACACCGCCACACACACACAACATTGATCTTTCAAACAACGGTGCCATCATGAAGAACAAGACGGACAGCGCTCCCAGTGGCAGCC
Source organism: Magicicada septendecula (assembly GCA_034769895.1). NCBI lineage: Eukaryota > Metazoa > Arthropoda > Insecta > Hemiptera > Cicadidae > Magicicada > Magicicada septendecula. The sequence continues at coordinate 205,049,806 of CM068370.1, read as the reverse complement.
TCTGATGAAGCTTATAGTAACCAAAAACTGGTTCAGGCTATAACGTAAAAATTGCACATTTTTACCAATAAAAAACTTAGTGTTCCGAGTTGGTAGTGTTATACTTATAATTAGCAGAAGATAAAATAATCTGAATGAATACTTACTGTGAAAAACTCAACACCTACAAAACCAGAGGCGTACGCAAGGGGGGTTACCGGGTTTGAACCCCCCCCCCTTGAACATTTAACCACTTTTTTTAATATTATATAAAATAAAAATAAAAATTAACATATTTATATTTAAGTATCTTTTTAAAAATCCATAATCGTTTTCTCTCCTCTAATTTCTCACTGTCAGAGTAACAAAATCTATCGACATAAGGTTCAGTCCACCCTCCCCTTCTTCAATAATATAATCCTTGTGCTTGGTGCTGCGGCACGTACAGTACATCACTCCACATGGGACACAAGTAGCTGTCATTCAGCATTCTGAGAACGGGGCAGTGCTCTCACTGGTGCGGTGAGTGTCAAAGCATATACCCCTCCTCGTCTACTGAAAGAGAGAAAGGAGCATCAAAGCCGTGCCGCTTGTTAAGAAGGTATGATAATAATACCGACCTTGTAATAAAATAAGGCTGACACCATATAAACTTACTTGTTGTGAAACATATTGTTTTGACAGTTCTGCAGTGCAGATGTGAAATATTGTACATTGTTGAGCGGTATTCACCCATTAGTCTGAGTTCAGATTTTGTTGTGGAACATTCGTGTAATGTTTTGTGCATTTGGGAGTTCATATTTTTAAATAGAAACTTCACATTATCGTTCCGGGTTCTTTGATATGTCTAAGCGACTGCAAAGCTCAATTTTACAATTTTTTAGCAAAAAGTCGCGTACTGGTACCGGTAGTGATTCTCGTGAGGTTAGTGAAAATTTCACATTGCCAAATGTTTCTTTGCAGCCGCAGCGTGACGATGTCGCAAACGTTCTTCCCAAAACTAGTTTCACATCCCCCTGTGAAAACTCGGCTGATATTGAATGTACATTGACATCACTCAATAATGTTGACGTGCCTGCTGAATCATTTAGAAGTGATAAATGTATTGTTCTGATTCCGGAAGCATCCACATCTTCAAGTTCCAATGAACCACACGCTTATGATATTGGAGTTTAAGTAGGAAAAGACTTGTCTAACGAAAAAAAACTGGATGTCTTAAACAATGTCTGGGAACCAAATCCAGGGTTTGTTTTTCCAACAAAAGCAAAGAGAAATTTGCGATTTCAGTTTAAATGGCTTTACCACTGGAAGTGGCTTGCATATTCCGAATTTAAGGGAGGGAGTTTTTGTAAATGTTCTGCACATTTTGCTCCAAGTGATGGTGTTGGATCTGGCAAGCAACCCTTAGGTCAACTTTGTAGTGTGAAATTTGACAACTGGAAGGATGCCGTCGAGCGATTTTCAGAACATGAGAAGTGTCTGTATCACAAACAAAGTTTGGAGGTAGCCAGTACTTTGGCCAATATTTCATGTGGGAAACAAAAGTCTATCAATTTGCTAATAGGGCTAATAGATACTGCAACAATGCAAAAGAAACTGGAGAACAGGAAAAATCTTATTCCTATTATTGAAAGTGTTTTGTTCTGCGGGAAACAATGTATCACACTGCGAGGCCACAGGGATTCGGGACGAATAGAGGTCGACCAAGAACCAGAAGAAAATGATGGCAATTTCAGGGCACTTCTTCTCTTTCGAAGTAAGACTGATTCTGTATTAAAAAATATGTTGACGTGTAGTGTTGGAAATGCGCAGTGCACCAGTCCTAGAATACAGAATGAAATAATTGAAGTGTGCAACGACCTGATTGTTCGAAATCTCGTGAAAGAACTTAATGCCTCCAGTTGCTTCTCTATTCTCGCCAATGAGACGTCAGACATATCAGGCTTAGAACAATTATCACTGTGTGTTCGTCATGTTGATAGAGAAAATTTCACTGTGAAGGAAAACTTTCTACAATTCGTACCATTATATGATGTGACTGGAAAAGGAATCGCAACGACGATGTTGGACAAGTTGTGTTCATTAAATATAGACATAAATAAGACTCGTGGTCAAGGATATGACGGAGCTATGTCCATGTCAGGAAAAGTAAACGGAGTCCAGGCACATGTAATGGAAATAATTCCGTCAGCTTTATATGTCCACTGCTCAGCACACAGCCTCAACTTAGCTGTATCCAGTGCCTGTGAAGTAGCTGCCATTAGAAACTGGATGGGTACAATATCGAATCTGTACGAATTTCTTAATACACCTAAAAGACAACATGTTTTAAAATTGGCGATAAGTGAAATAGAAACTACAACTTCATGCCGTGAAAAACTCGTTGAACTTTGTGCAACACGTTGGTTGGAAAGGTATAACTACGTGGCCGCAGTGGTGGAATTGTATGACCCTATTATTGCAACCCTACAAAGCATATCAGAATGGAAAGACAAAGACTCTTCCTCACAAGCAAATTCACTTTTATGTGCTCTGACTGACTGTCAATTTGTGATATCGCTGTTTTGTATTCAGAGACTGTTTTCTTTAAGTCTCCCATTGTGTAAATTCATGCAGAATTCAACTATTGATCTCGTGGAAGCAATAAACCTTGCTGAAGATATTAACAGTGAAATGAAATCTATACGCGAAAATGCCGAAGAATTTTCTAAAATTTTCATTTGTGCTTCTGAAGTCTTGAATAGGTTGGGGTCCTCCATTCAAATCCCTCGCATGGCAGCGCGACAAAAAAACCGTGTGAACTTGGACTTATCATCAGTGATGCCAGAACTTTACTTTCGTGTCTCTACTTTTATTCCATTTCTGGATACCTTCATGTCCCAACTAGATTCGCGTTTCTTGAAACACAAGGAAATATTGAAAGGCTTTCAGTGCCTTTTACCTACGAACCCAGTCCTTCTGCCCCTGCTGTCTTAAGTTTCTGCTTTCACTTCGCTCACAGAGTTCTATGCCAGTGACATAAGAAGCGGTTGCCAGGAAGACCTGAATAATGAATTAAAATTATGGTACAGAAAAATTGCACATCTTGAGAAGGGAGACCAACTGAAAACGGCCGTAGATGGGTTAACTATGTGCAATCCCAACATAATGCCAAATATATTTACTTTGCTAGAAATACTAGCTGCGCTCCCAGTGTCCACATGTACAAATGAACGATGTTTCTCAACATTACACCGTCTAAAAACATATTTGCGTAATTCTACTGGAAATACACATTTGAATGGATTAGCACTCCTCAACATATATAGAAATTACACTCCAACTTTAGAAGATGTGTTAAATTAACTAATGGAAAAAAAACGTCGTTTGGACATTATATTGTAAATGCTAAAATTTCTGAAGTGTAGTGACGTTATATACTGTAGGCTATGTACATTATATATACTATATATATTTGTTTAATTACCGGTACTCGTTTTAAACAATGATTTTTCAAAACGATAATAGACTACAGTAGGATATTGATTTGAACATTTGAGACAACTACATACAATTTTTTATTCAAATTCAAATTCCTTCATACAGTGTGGATTCATCATGCCAGTTCCATATTGACATAGTACTGTGTTTAATTAAATTTATTTCAATATATTTGATTGCTTCGATGGATTTTCCTGTTATGTAAAGTGTCTTACCTATCGTACACAAATAACCATTGACTAAAATATATGATTATTCATCTCTTCTTTCACAGCACTAACACTTAACTAAAAATGAACTTTTTCATGTGAAAACTTACTGATTTTATTGGACGCGTTTCGGCTTACGTATCCGCCTTCTTCAGCTTTGGTAACAGACTGCCGGCATTTTGTAACGGTTGTGTGGAAGGTGAAGTGGGGGTGGTGTGTGGAGGAAGGGGATTGGCGCGGGGATTCAACTTACTGTTTGTTTTCTGTATAATTGTGTCAAAAAGTGTATGTGATTTATATTGTAATTGATCGTTGAGTATGTTGTTTGGTTGTGTTGTGTGGTGTTTATATATTTCCGACCACACAACACAACCAAACAACATACTCAACGATCAATTACAATATAAATCACATACACTTTTTGACACAATTATACAGAAAACAAACAGTAAGTTGAATCCCCGCGCCAATCCCCTTCCTCCACACACCACCCCCACTTCACCTTCCACACAACCGTTACAAAATGCTGGCAGTCTGTTACCAAAGCTGAAGAAGGCGGATACGTAAGCCGAAACGCGTCCAATAAAATCAGTAAGTTTTCACATGAAAAAGTTCATTTTTAGTTAATATGATTATTGTGTAGCCTAAGTGTAATAATGGCATGTGGCACTGGCACAAGCATTTTTATTATACAAAATGAAACAGATGTTAAAATTTGTTAAAAAATTGTAGCCTAAGGCTGTGAAAAAATATGTTTCGAAGATTTTATTAGGGTATTTATGAATATGTTCTATTCGAACATAGTATAATAAATATACACTAACATGATATAATAATAATAATAATAATACACAAAATTTAAAGTTAATATGCAAACTATTCCACTCTTTTCATTAAACAATACCTGTATGATTTACACTTTATTTCCCTGGACTCAGAAGATTCTAGAATTCGTTTAGGCGAGATTTGGATGCAGCAAACAGACTAGGTTTCAGCACAATAATTACATTCAACACGTGGTCTTTGTGATATAGAAATTGGTTTTTATTTTCAATTTTTGAAATCCAAATGGGCATTGATATAAATAAAGAGAAATGTTAAAACATTACATAGATGCCCAATCTTAGAGAGAAATCATGGGGTCTTCATGGGAACTAACTTCTCTCACAAAGATTTGAGGACTAATCTTTATAAAAACAATTTAGTTGTGAATCTGGAACTTCAATATTTTGTAATTGTTTTGGGACCTTATTTCAAACTCACTGTTGAGAAAATGTCTTGGGGGGGGGGGGACATTCCGAAATAGGGAGTATTCGTACCTTAGCAGGAGACTTTCCCAACCTTTTCTAAACCTAAGACTGTAGAATCTCTAGTTTAGCCAAGTAATACAGAATAACAAACAGAATTATCACTGTTGCACACCACTGACACCACTATAAAAAAATTATTCCGATTAGCACTTTCAAGCTTCTCAGCTCATTGTCAGATCGGAAATGGCAAGCAGAGGTAAACCAAACCCTTCACACCTCCACCCCCTCCACTGACCACACACAATAAGCTATAATTCAAATGTTCCTTCCCAACCTCTGAGCCCTGTCACCCCCGGCTGAATAGTTACATATTTTTCTAGCACATTCCTTGTGTTTATGTGTTGTGTGTGTGGTTTACCTCTGCTTGCCATTTCCGATCTGATGATGAGCTGAGAAGCTTGAAAGCGCTAATCGGAATAATTTTTGTATAGTGGTGTGCAACAGTGATAATTCTGTTTGTGATTATAACCACTAACACAACTTTCTTCATTAAACTTCTAATACAGAATAGACAATATAATTAGCAGTGGCGGCTGGTGGTTCCAAATTTTGGTGGTTGCAGTAGTCGTTGTGTGGGGGGGGGTCGGAGGTTAAAAGGACACATTAAACAGGAGGTAGATCTACTAACTACATATGTGCATCATACATAGTGCTGTTGTATGGAAAAAAATAGAAAGTTACTGTTTTCCAATTGTTTGAGGAGTTAATTTGTGGGAAATTCCAAGTAATTTGTGTCGTGACAGACAAGCATGATGCAAGTGACTGAGCATCATGTTTAGGAGGAGCAATAAAACCCCAGAAACTTTCAACCTGTTTACCTATTACACAGGCCTACAAAAAAATATTTCTTTTCTGTAACATGAATCAAATATCCTTTTTCTTATGTATTTTATACCGCTGAATCCGAAAATGACAACGAAAAAACATCACGTATAGTTTTTTTTGTTATAGTTATTTCCTAAATTTTGTTGTAAGGGCTGAAAATAAATGGTGCAAATACAGATGTATTAATATACAATTAATAGTTGTCTTGATTATTCATCTCTTCTTTCACAGCACTAACACTTATCTAAAAATGAAACTTTTTCTTGTGAACTTACTGTTTATTCTCTTCTTGTCGAACGCGTTTCGGCGTACGTATTCGTCTTCTTCAGCTTAGAGACAGGCTGCCATCATTTGGTAACGGTTGTTGTGTGGAAGGTGTAGTGGGGGTGGTGCGTGGAGGAAGGGGATTGGCTCAGGGATTCAACTTAATGTTTGTTTTTTGTATAATTGTGTCATACATACATACAAAAAACAAACATTAAGTTGAATCCCCGCGCCAATCCCCTTCCTCCACGCACCACCCCCACTACACCTTCCACACAACAACCGTTACCAAATGATGGCAGCCTGTCTCTAAGCTGAAGAAGGCGAATACGTACGCAGAAACGCGTTCGATGAGAAGAGAATAAACAGTAAGTTCACAAGAAAAAGTTTCATTTTTAGATACAATTAATATATTTATTATTTTCTATTACATACATCTATTTCACTCTATTTCAAAGAAAAAAATACTTTTGTACCATTTTTTAAGTTCTGGTTTAGTTTTTATTAACTTTTTCCTCTTATGTGGTGTCAAATCTTCTTTTTCCAAAAACCAGCAATAATCTCCCATCATAGCAGGCTCCCAGTGGCCTTGATATCTTGTCTCAATGGTTTTAATATCCTGGTGAAACCTCTCTCCCTGTTCATCACTTACTGCCCCTAAATTCTTGGGGAAAAGAATGTAGAAATGCATAAACATATGCAAATGTGAGAAATGTATTTCTAGCGACATTCGGCAGCCCATGGCTTTGTAAGCCTTCAAAAGATTTTCAACCAAAGTTTTGTATTTTCTTCTTTTTTTTTTGTTGCCAAGAAATCCTTTTACTACTTTCACAAGTGCTTTCCATGCTTTTTCTCAAATTCAGGGCCACGAATTACTTTTCTTATGCCAGGTCCAGTAAAAATACCTTCTTTGATCTTAGCTTCACTAAGTCGAGGAAAAAGTTCAGTCAAATACTTGAATCCTTCTATATCCATGGTTTTGACAAAATTCTTCACCAATCCCAACTTGATGTGTAGGGGTGGAAGAAGTACCTTCTTAGGATCGTCTAAGGGGTTGTACAAGACGTTTTTCTCTCCTGGATTGTAAGATGTTTTCATTGGCCAAACTTTCTTTACAAAATGTTTATGAGTATCTCTACTATTCCATAAGCACAAGAAACAGAAAAACTTTGTATATCCACATTGGAGGCTCATTAATATGGCAATTACCTTCAAATCTCCACAGATTTGCCACTTAAACTCTTTGAACTTAAATGCATTTAGAATAGTAAGCACGTTTTCACAAGTTTCTTTCGTTGAAACTGAATAAGCAACTGGAATTGATGGCTTCTTATTTTCATTATGAAGTAAAACAGCTTTAAGGCTAGATTTAGAGGAATCAATAAAATGGCACCATTTTGTAGTGATATGGTGTATTCCAAGTTCAGCCATCAACCCCACAATGTCGGAACATACAGACATTGAACCCTCCAGTTTATGAAACACCGAGAAGTTAGCATTTCTTTTTCTGAAGGAGGTAATGGTTGTTCCTTTTGCCAAAAGATTCCACTCTTGTAGTCTTGAGCCAAGAAGTTCAGCTGCTGTTTTGATAGGCTTAAGTCACGGACCAAGTCATTTAGTTCATTTTGCTGAATGAGATGAGTGTCACTCGAAGGAGGCAAATACGTAGGATCAACATTGGTTTCCAATAAATCTTCAGTTTCAGTATGTAGATCTTCATCATCATGGAGTTCTGGAATTAAAACATCTTCAAAATTTAATGGTGGAGCTGGAACTGGTAAGCCTTCTCCGTGAGGAACAGATCTAATTTTATTGCAGAAGGCACTGCTGGGTAGTCAATTTTATTTTTCCCTTTTTTGAATATCCTTCAGTATTGGTTAGACAAGAATAACAGTCATTATAATGGTTGGTTGGCCCACGCCAAACCATAGGTACAGCAAATGGCATAGAACTTCTGTTACCTCTTACCCACTGAATAAGAGTTACATAACAACTCACACAACAAATATGGGGAGCCCATTTTATCTCGGTCCCCTACCTTGCAACCAAAATACAAAAAGTATGCTTTTTTTACATTTTTATGTTATAGGCCTATGTTGTGACTTCAATACATAACGTCCACAAATGTAACAAAACTTATATGGTGAATTTTTACACAATCTGCGCTGAACACTTGACATTTTTAAAGAAAACTAAACTCATAAACTCACATAACCTCACTGTGCACTGTCTCACGAACGATTAGGAGTAAGCAGAGACAACAAAGGAAATCAACTCCCCCCACTATTGTTCTCAATGCTGCCAAGCGTCTTATTGTGAAAACAGAAAAATATTGTACAGGAACAATACATATGGCACTGCAATATAAGAATGTGACGTGCTGGCTTTTCTTTGATTGAGTATTCGCTATTTGCAAGCCAGATGTATACTAAAAATGATGAATGTTAATAACTATACTTTCACATGTGAAACTTACTTTGTTTATTTTCCTCGTACGATGTTTCAGCGTGATGTTCGCCTTCCTCAGCGAGGTATAATACTAAATGTCCAGAGTTTGTAACGGTTTTTTCTAGTTGGTAGGTTTTGTGGGGGGGGTGGAGGTGGAACAATATGAAATATACAAACGCTACACAATACAACCAAACAACATACTTAACAACCAATTACACTTTAAATCACACGCACTCTTTGACACAATAATACACAAAACATACAAAACTTCGGAATCCCGTGCCAACCCCTTCCACCTCCCCCCCCACACAACCTACCAACTAGAAAAAACCGTTACAAACTCTGGACATTTAGTATTATACCTCGCTGAGGAAGGCGAACAACATGCTGAAACATCGTACGAGGAAAATAAACAAAGTAAGTTTCACATGTGAAAATATAGTTGTTAACATTCATTAAGTGCTGTGAAAGAAGAGGATGAACAATCAAAATAAGACTAAAAATGATATTTTGACCTGTGTTACAAATACACTGTCGACCAGTGTTATTATATAACGATACACTATCCCATTTGAAAAACGTTACCAACATCAGTGGTCTCATCAGCAATTATAGCCAAATAATTCGCTTCTTGTATCTTACTAGTTATTTCTTCATGGCATATTTCTAGCATTATATTTAAACATTATATTTAAACGTTTACTTTGAATGGTTTTTGAGGTGCCCTTAAACACAGATGCTTCCTCTAAATTATTTTTCATTGCTGTGTAAGCTCAGAACTGAAACCAATTAAGCCTCGAAATACACCAGGATCTGATGACGATTCAGTCTCATCATGACCCGCAAAGGTAATTCAGAAGCTCCACAGAAGCAGATACAGTTTATTATTGTATTTAAGACATACTGATTATTGCATACCCTTTCACTGTGTAATACAATATTTCGTCTATATTCACTGTACAGCTGCTATCCTATACATAGCAAAAAGAGAAAACTGAAAAGCATTCTTTATATGTACACTTGATGCCTGATGATTTCTTATTTTTTTGGCTAGACGATTAATATCTTTCATGCCAAATTTTGTCCAGGGGTACTCCCCTCCAAACAATAAACATGGAAAACAAATTGAAGAATTTCTTTTGTCACAACCAAATAACCAGTCATTATTTTCATAATATTCTAGTTTAATAATCAATTAAATTGTCAACCGCCTGATTGTACAATTTGATTTATTGTTAAGGAAGGCATTTGGGATCCTAGTCTATCCGTTCTTAACGTTATTCATTTTAAATTATCAGTTATTTTCTCTATGTTAGCAGTCTTCATAACAACTTTGTCAAATTTTAAATTAAGAAAACACGTTCTTTAAAAGCACACAGAATCAGTAACTCCAAAAACCACAAACACAAAAGCACACAGCAGCACTAAACAAAGAAAAAATAATACTTAACACACAGTTTAATTAATAAAAAGTCGATTTCCACTTTATTATCACAATCGCAGTTATACAAAATTATTACTATAATTTTATAAATTCAAACAATGGGTGATGTTTACCTTGAAGCAATGTAAACACTAAATGTGACACAACTTACAAATTAAGAAGGATGTGCAGACTTCATGACACAACTAAAGATGAGCTACAATGCTACTAGTGGAGCATTGCAGAAGCTTTTGCAACCGCCTAGCTAACATTGGGAGCATAGGACAATTGTGAAGAGTAGCGCACATTCTCCCATATGTTTGTGTAGTAAGCTCTGCCATTTACTCTTCAAGTTGCAAGCCGCCTACAACCACCAGCCTGCGTGCCACATTTGAATAGTACGCGAACATTGCCACATAGAATATAATACGCTATGACACTTTTAACTGCTTAATGTTTCTGTATATTATTTTACATTTTATTTATTCTATTTTTGTGGTTGTGCAACGCTGCAACCATAACACCAGCTGCCACTGATAATTAGAGAATTAATACATTAAAATGGAAGTGGGGGTGACATTTGGCTAGGTTGACAGTAAAACAGTTGATGGATGCAAGCATACCATATGACAGACTTTGGAAAGGTGTTAGAAAGATCTGATAAAAGGCTATGAAATAGATAATAGGACAAGATTTGCTTGGAAAGAAACCACTAGGGAGTGATTGATAAAGCACTCATTTAGCGGGCAGACAAGTGTTGCTACTGCTGGTGGCAATCTTGTTACGATGGTCACATAGATTGTCATGGGTACAGTGGAAACAGAATAACTTGACACCAATTAAGTCATAATTACAACCTTTAATTCAACAGAAAGAGCACTTATAAATCAACAAAGCACTCTAATAAATAATTCAAGTTAAATTTGTCCAACAACTACGGTACAGTAAATACATGTCACCTTACTACAGTTTTGCACTAATTAACACAATTATCAGTTTCCACTAATCCACAACAGTCACTGTGATTCACATTTAAATATTGCTGGTATCACTGAACTGAGCTGCTTTGAAATCCATTTTTTATACCCCTGCCACTTTGCAGTGTACTGAGATAGCGGTCCTGGATGCTGGTAGCAGGGCCCGCTCTAGCGGTTACGTCGCCCCGGACAAAAAGACAAATTGCCGCCCCTTAAGAATATATAGATATATTTTAAATAAAGGTACATACTTTTTATTTTCAATAAAAATCAAATCATTTTATTTAAATTTTAATAAAAGCATATATTTAGAAAGAAACATGTAACATACCATAATATTGACAATCAAGTAGTACAAAACAGTAGATTCTACTTTTTATGTTAAATAAAAGTCAAATCGTTTTAAATTATAATCAACACATACATATATACATATTTAGAAAGAAACATGTAACATAACATAAAATTGATAATCAAGCAGTACAAAACAGTAGAAATTAATTAAGAAATATCTGTACCTAGCCACAAATTGTTAACCATATAATTTTTTACATTTTTAAATGCTATTAAAAATGTGTATTATTGCACAATCAATCAAAATGCCATTATTTTGAAAATAAAACAAGGCGACATCAACTACGCTAAAATGACAAAAAACTTTTTTTCTCACTTTCAGTTCTGCAAACTTTTTTATTACATCTTTTAAATTTACTTGATCAGCAATTTCATGCTCAATTGCCAAAATGGCCAAACCATTAAGATGATTTTGTGTAGTAGTCGAACGTAAAAAGTTCTTAATTTTAACTTAGAGAAACTCCTTTCGCCACTTGCTACAGTTATTGGTATCGTTAGCAATATTCTTAAAGCAATAGTAAGGTTTGGGGCAAAATTTAACTTTGTAATTAAGCTCAGTACATTGCTTAGGCTTTCTTTTTTGCCCAAAAGTGCAGATACTGCTGAAATTTCCTCTGCTAATTCTACCCCATTTATGTCAACAGAATCACCATCAGTTAAAATACATTCTAAATTCTTACAGTGTTTTAGTAGCATTTCTTTGGACATGGTATTTAAATCGTATATATTATATAAGAATTGAAAATAGTTACTATGATTACTAAGTTGTTCAAATCTAGCATCTAGTGCATTTAGTGCTTGATCGATTGTAAAATAAAAAAAATCAATTTTATATTTTTCTTTTGGATCTTCGATCGGTTCATCTCGTGCTTCGTATGAGAAGTTCATTTTTATTCTTCTTACGCGGTGTCGTGTTATTGTTGATCCAAAATTAGCCTCCACATCAATTTCGGTAGCAAGTTCTTTTGCATCAATAATAGTTTCATCGAAGGACGAATCCGATCGAAGAGTCTTGAAAAATATTTTGCAGTTTTGTAAAAGATCAAGTGCAGAGGCTAGATCAAAATCTTTTGTTTGCATCAACTTGCTTATTGGATTAATGCAATTTAGTATTTTATGCCAAATAACTAATGAACACAAAAACTTAAATTGTTTAATACAATTTAATAAACCCGAGCCCTCGTCTCTTATTAAATTATCAATTTCTTGATTTTCGTAAATGCTTAGCAAGGCGTCGTATACATCTCCCAAATGGAATCTCAAAGGCTTTAAGGCCTCTATCCTACTCTCCCATCTAGTGTCACACAATGGTTTCAAAGTTAAACCTTGAACATGTTTTAAAAGTATTGCCCATCGAAAAGTAGATGCCGAAAAAATAAATATATTTTTTGGACCATGTTGAAGAAATTAGCGGCTTCCAAGGATGCTTTTGCCATATCATTAACAACAGGATTGAGAGAGTGGCTACTACACGGAAAATAGAATGCTCGCGAATTATATTGTTTAATTTTAGATTGCACTCCTGCTTTATCACCCCTCATATTGGACCCGTTGTCGTATCCCTGCCCTCTGATATCCTGCAAATTTAAACCCAAGTCATTAAGTTCTCCAATTATAATATCAGTCATTTGTTTTCCTGTGGATCTTTCGACTGGTAAGAAGCCTAAAAAGCTTTCATTAATTTTAATTTCAACATCAGCGTCAAATTTATTGATTGAAACATATCTGATTACAAGAGTCATTTGCTCTACCTTACTAATGTCAGGAGTACAGTCTAAAATTATGGAAAAATATTTGGATTTTTTTATTTCATCAATAATATGAGACCTTACACTTTGATGCACCAGATCTATTATCTCGTTTTGTATATTTTTCCCGAGATAGTGAGCTTTAGTCTCTTCTTTTTTGAGCACTCTACGGACGTGCTCTTCCATAATGGGATCAAATTCAGATAGCAAGTCAACTATTTTTAAGATATTATTGTTATTATACTCAAACAACTTGTCGCTTGTACCTTGAAAAGCCAGACAACTTTTACCAAGCATTTTAGTAATTGCTACGATTCTTAGAAGCACTTCGTTCCAATGGTTTGTTTCGGCATTAATAATTCTTTGAGCAGCCGCATCTATAGTTTTACAACACTTTAACCTTTGGTTCATTTCTAGCCATGATTTTTGGGCCTGAATATGATTTTTGGAAATTTCATGTTCTTTTAAAGTTTCGCCGAGGTGCTTCCAACTTTTAAACCCCTCCTTTGAAAGAGAACTAACTATACAGCCGAAAATTTTGCAACAGAAGCAGTAAACGCAGTTTTGTGAAAGAGAGTACACTAGCCAGTCTCGTAAAGCTTGCTCTCCATTGCTTAAAATTCGTGTATAATAATTTGCGCTAAAATGTCGACCAGTGTCATTGGAAGGAAATTTGTAATTATGCAATGGTTTAGGTGGACCTTGTCTTACTAAAAAACTTCTTTCGGCGTCTCCTAAAATTCTTTGCCACAATGCTGGATCTGTACTCAAAGTTTGTAGAACGCTTTCTGTGGGTGTCACGTTGGTGTCAATTTTTTCAATGCTTTCATCTGGTGATCTGGTGATAATGGTTTTATTATCAGAGTGTCGTCAGTTCCAATTGATTTAGAAACTTCGTCCATTTGTTTGTCATCATCATTCTCTGACGATTCCGTATTTTCTTTTATAACCGGACTTGATGTTGGATTCTCAGAGTCGTCATTTGTTTTGGTACAACTCTTGATATAATTTTTTAACGCGCCAGCTTGTTTTTGCCTTTCGGCTTCCTTTTCCAGCCTTCTTTTTTTGTACTGGTAACCAGACAGTGTTCTTAGACCGTCAGACATTCTGGAAGAGGCACGCACATAACTCAAATTAAACAATGTAAACTATAAAATAATAATTAAAAATAAAGTTTCATCCTTGTTCTAAATAAGCTAAAACCGTAATTAACATAACTTCAAAATTATATTCCGTCAACCGACATAAAAAAATGTTTATGCGCTACACTACACAAAATATTTTTCATATCCTGTGAACGTAAAGAAAGTCTAGTGTAATTATATATGTATTTTATAATAACAAATATTTCAGCAAATTATAAATAGTCATTAAAAACAATTTTATAATTCTTGATTTTGAGATTTTATTCTGTTCAATTATTCAAATATATTATTATAAAACGCGTTTTATCGAAGCAATGAACTTAATAAATGTCTTATATTATTGATTCAAATAATTATTTTCATAAAACAAAAATATAAATAATTATACCTATAGAATACATTCAAATTTGATACAATATTTTATTGATTCAATAAACATCCTTTTTGGATAAATAAAATATTTATTTTATTTAAAAACGCTTTGATTGTTTCGATTCGATAAACGATTTACGATAAACTAGTATCTATCAAACTAAACAACAGCTTAATTATAGATGTACTTACCTTTCAAAATAAAGAAATCGCACTGAAGTAAATTTTATGAACTTCCACTTGTTATCACTACCGACGTAATAGCAAGAATAATGCTATTGTGTAATGAAACCGCTCGAGGTTAGAGGTAATAAGCAAGTCTATGCATGTTCAAACACAAGTTGAAGCAGCGCTTTGCTCGCGTGCTATTCTGTTCAGAGAAGTATATGCATTGCATGTTCAAACAAGTTCAAGCAGCGTCCTTTACAAATTCTGCGTTATTTTATTAATAAAATAAATTATTAGTTTATAAAATGTTTCCTTTCCGGAATTATAAAAATTTACTAGATTTTTGTAAGTTTATAGTCAACTTTTATTGTTTAATGTGTTTAACATAGATTGCCGTAATAAATGTTTTAAAAAATGAATCACCGTCCAATCTTTCATATCTCTGAAATCTTTAAATATTGTGATATGTATCACAATCTCACGAAATTAAATTAATGCTGGGATTTTCCGTTCTCCCCTGAAACGGAAAAACGGTTATTTAATTAAACATACCGCTCTTTTATGATTGTCTTTAGAATCAAGAATTGTAAATATTTTTAGCTTTTAGACATAAAAAATATAAATACGCTACGCACTGTAAATTTTTAGCGAACGAAAAAATCGATATGTGAAATTTTCTATTAATTGGGTATTTAACACATCAATATTTTTCTCACACTTACAGCCAAAATGCCGCCCCCAAATTTTGGCGCCCCGGACAAATGTCCGGGTTGCCCGCCCCTAGAGCGGGCGCTGCTGGTAGAGTAGTCAAGCAAATGGGAAGAGGCATCGGCATCTCGCATGACCTAGAACAGTCCACAGTGTTACATAATTCTGCCACATAGAATGGAAACACCTGGAACAGTCTCGCACGCCATGTGCCCAGAATCATGTCCACACTCAGCGATATAGTACAATTTATTTCATCAGCATAATGTTGACCCCTCCTTAAGCCTGTTTGTCCTGAACTGGCAAACCATCTCTGCAGTGAATACTTGGCCAGGCGGTCAAGGTGGACAACCTTGAACAGCATTATTGATTCCCTTTTTCATAGTGTAAGGGCCTTCCCCATCAGTTTGGTTCTCATCACTAACCTCGTGTCTAATGTCCTCTTCAGTAACTTCTCCCCCCGCAGGGTTTTCCTTTAAATTGAGAACAAGCAAGAGTTATTCCTCAATGACCATAATAGGTTTTCCAGTCACCTCTTCTGTTGCCACACAACCCAGGCCTTCATCTACTAGTTCTTCTTCCATTTCCACATCCAAACCCAATGCCTCTTCTCCATGCTGTTGAATCCTTTTTCAGCCATTGTCACTTGCTTGATTGAATAGTCGGGTGCTCCAATGATTTCAGCCATGGAAAACTTCATCTTTATCTTTTCTTGGCCACTGCTCAAGACATTCTGTCTTAAGTCCACGAAAATCTGTAGGCATTCAGAATGTCTGTGTCAAGAATCACTTCATCGACAATGTCTGGATCTATTCTGCCCCCTTTGTAACAGCAATATACTGGGATCTTCTGACTACAGTATGATGACATAAACTTATTAATATAGTGGGATACTGATTTTGCAGCTTCAAACTCGAGGGCATGAACAAGAGCTTCTGAGCTGTTTCGGTCCTTCCAATTCATAATACTTGCTGAAGTTTGCATTAATCACATCACATCAATAAATGTATACATTGCAAACCTCATTTGAAAACCCTGTTGTGCTTCAGGATAGACCAGTCTGTTGATGCTTGCTTCAAACTCTTGAAAACTCTCCCCAGAATACTATCACCTTGCTCTCAACTGAGCGTAGTCTCAACTCGCAAATGTTATCACTATACCATAATTCTAGAGTTTTTATCAATTCAACATAAGTGTTCTAGCTATCAGGTGGCACTTTTTGTAGTAGCTCTGCTGCAGGTCCTTTTAAACTGAGTACAAGCAAAATTGCTTTCTCTTTCTCTACCCAGTGATTTGCACATGCAACAGCTTCAAATTGCCAAAGATATGTTGCCTAGTGAGTGCTTTCATCAACTGTTGGGGCCTTCATATGAACTGGCCCAATTGCATTTTCTAAATACTTTTCTGTCTTTATCGTTAGCATTGTCTCTTCAGACATTTGTTTCAAATGGCATGGCTGTATTTTAATTACCTGCTTGCCTTCAGTTTTAATTTGCTCTTTTATGTTTGCAACTGACTCTTTTATTGTTGAAACTGAATCTTTCATAATTGCTACAGACTCCTCCACTTCAGTTATTTTACTTAACATGGATTATTCTATGACAGATATTTTTATTGACATCGATTCTCCTATGTCATATATTCTAGTAATTTGGTTATTAAGCTCACCTCATAACAGCCCCAGCTCTGTAGCAGTATGTTCTTGTATCTGTTTTTGCTCCTGTATTACTGCTTTTATATCTTCTGTTTCATGCTTCCATTCTTCTGCCTCCTGCTTACATTCTTATCTTGTCATTCCTCTGAATTAAGGAATAATGCTGTCTGGTGTTATTGTGTTTCCAGCATGAGCGCTTTCTGTCTCTCTTCGCTTTCTCATCTTGTCATTTCTCTGCTTCGTATGCTTCCTGTCATTTTATTTCTCAGCTTCCCGTTTGCATTCTGCTTTTTGTTGTACCTGTGTTTGCAGTAGGCCTACCTATCTATATATCAATACTATGTTATTAATTTGTGAATATCGTAAGAACACAAGGGTGTTTATTGGATTTGAGATTTTTAATTGTTTACATACTTTAGAAATGGTATAAAAATGCAAACCGTGATTTTTAAAGTAATCCTGTTTCACTTTTCCTCTCACACATGGACTAAATTATGTACTGTCTTGTTGGTGTATTGAGTACACCAACAGATAAGATCATTATCTGTATCTTATGCAATAAAGTTTTTCTGCTGAAGAAATGGCCAAATCACTTGAACATATTGAACTACAAGATAATGACATACAGTAGGTTTAATTTCAGTAAATTATTATTTTAGGCTATAGGTTACATTCCATGAAAGAGTTGGTTGTTGATAAAAACTATTCACTCTGTTTTTTCTGCAGGTGATCGGCCAGCTTTCTTCACTCTTCAACCATGTTCTATAGATTAATGCATATCATCAGAATACTAATCTGACACGTCAGTTAGCCTAGTGTAATAGTACAGTTTGTTACGTATCACCCACGCCACTTGTGAGTTAATAAATATATCAGATCGAGTTCATATCACTATGGGCTAACTAGGTGCAAATTGATAATAAAAGCACATAAGATAATAAAAGTTACACATACCCATGCACACACACACACACACACACACACATGAAATTTGTGATTCATTAATACTTCATTCTATGGCATATTTTTTGTTGAATATCGATTACGGTATTACCGTACCTTATCTTCATGATGATAAGGTAAGAAATGCAAGTTAATTGGATGGACTAGGTTACATAATATCATCATTTGTGAACCACATGGTTTCCAGCTATATATAACTGGACTGCTGACATGTAAAATAGTATTCCAATAGTTATTTCATATTAATACAGTTCTCTATAGAAATATATCGGCCACTAAATCCTAAGAGTGTAAGTTGATTCTTATTTTATCAGAATCTCTTTCAGTACTGAGCATCTTGTTAACTGTACACTTAGTTCATTTTTGACATGAGTTTACTAGCAATACATATCTTGAAACTATTAACATCCTTTTGTGATAATTCAGATTTTTTGAAGTTAATTTTGAAATTCCTTAGTTAACAGCTGTTTTAGTTACTTCTGTCTTAGAAAGTTATTTCTCATTTAGAGAATCACAGTTTTAGTCAATTTTAATGGGAACTTACTTTTAATATTGCTTTCATTTATTATTTTGATATGTATTTGCTTTTATTTTAAATATCTAAGATTATATTTAGTAGGTATATGCAATAATAATTCTACTTAATTTACTTAACTTAAATAAGTAAAGCAGATCATTATAATTAACTAAGAAAATGTGAAATATTCATTCACAACTACAAAGACGCAAAACAAATTCAATAATAATTGATAGCATTATTATGAATAATAATTTGACTAATCTGTTACAATAATATAATTTTATTTTTGTGTTTAATTATTTTTTACAGCTTCAATGAACTCACTAACGTCTCAGACAATATACTTCCTGCATGATATGTTATCCATTTATCAGTAATTGTTTCACTTGAACTTGATAGTCACTGAACATCATTTTTATAATATAACTATAAGTAAATGATATTTTTATCTAGTTATATACATATGTAAGTACATATGTTTAAGGTATTTTTTAAATAAATGTTTTAAACCAAAATAAAATCTTGTTCTGATTTATGCTATACCATGTCTCATTGTCTTTCCAAATAATGACAAATTTGTAACTATTCCTAAGGTGAACGAACACTCACTTGATTTTTATATGGAAAATAAAATTTTTGGTTTAGTTGACACTCAGACTCAATAATTTTTGTACAAGAAAGGATTTGGTACTGATACCCAAGTGTGAAAGTGAAAACTATGTTTCAGTTTATAAATTAGAAAGAATACATTATCCTCTGTACTTTATTGATTATGGATATATGTATGATGGGAAAAGAGTTGTGCAGTAAAATAATAATTACTATTGGTATAAATATCAGAAGTATTATAATAATTTAATCACATGTCCATAATCATGTAGCTTTATATAGACAAAATACATTCGTACAGAGAATTTAAATGATTAGAACCTTGGAACAGAATTAAAATAATGTTATTAGGTTCAAAAAATGGTAGTAATTTTAGAAAATAGCTTTCATTAAAAAATATAAGAGAGTTTAGAAATATGGTTTTTATAATGATGCATTTCACATGTGTTTAATTTTAAGTCTTACAAATATATATATGCTGTACTTCAGCATGGGATATTGTTAAAGGAGTTACAAAAATTTGTTGTTAAATTATTACCAGTTGTAACTAGCACATGATGCTGTCATGACAACCGGGTATTAGATAGAATCTTAGTGTTGAATGTTTTGACATTAAAAACTTACATGGTTGTACAGTTAGTAATGATGTTGATAGTCAACTTATTGGTTCTCAATTGTATGAGGCAAGTTGGCAGGACAATTGTGCCGGGACTAAGAGATTCCCGGCAAGGTTTTAAATTTGAATTGCCACCGCGTGAGACTAGGCGCCCTTGATTGCTAGACTATTGGATTCAGTGACTATGTTATTTTGTAAAACTGCCGTGACCTTGAGCGTGACGTAATTCAGTCAGGCTGTGCACGGCTGTGGCGAAGTGATTCAGCTGCCCGATTAGTCAGGTGACCTCTGCCAGATTACAATTTTGGACTTGTTTTTTCTGCAAGCTGACTTCGGTTAACAAAATGTGACACCCAGTAGTTTACGGTATTATTGTCTTTTACATCACTCATGTATATCACTAATTACTTTCACCAACGTACTGCCGGTTCCATCGCACTTTAGTTTGCGTAATACGATTTAAAACATTACTTAAACTTTGTAAAATTTGCGGTGGTGAGATGCGTGGACTTCACGTGCTGTCTGTTGATGATCTGAGCAAGAGTGTGTTGCTCGCTGGGGTTTTATACTCCTGCCGGCGTTCAACTCCTGTTGAAAACTGTTCGGACAGAGTTGAACAAGTCAGCGCATCGGTTTATTAACTAATTACAACCTATGCATCTTTCTATGAAGCGCACACTTTTTTATAAATATTATTTGACAAATCGTTAGGTACATTAATAAACTTAACCTATGCAAATTATGAACATTAAGGTGTGTAAACTATGAAAGTTATGGCAAAATTTCACACGGTAGCTGAACGGTTCCCACGATCATAGACCTCTTAGTATCGAATTGTAGCGCCGGGCACCAGCTGTGTTTCTACATATGTCTCTGATCCATGTGACTTCTGGTTTTCGTTCAGCACTTAAAAAACTGTGTACAATTTTCCATAATCGTATACATAATTCAACTTGTTCTTCATTTACACACTAACATTAACGCACACATACAAACTGATACCAAACGGTTGCCTGCAGCATTGACGTCACCGCTGCTGGTAGAGGCGTGTTTCGTCTTCCTTCGCTGCGTTTAAAACCAACAAGGCTTGGCAGTTCCATATGCGTTTCACTTACAATTATTTCCTTATTTAAAATTAATTAATACGTTTGTTTCTTTTATTTATGTCTTATACCTAACGCTTAATTATTACATTATTTCCATTATTTACATCTTTCACACGACTCATACGTGCGTTCGTATGTTCTCATACCGCAGTCAGGGGTTGATACGGAGACTTATGCTAAACGTTTTGTTGCAATATATATATTTGTTAATATAAAACCATATCAATGAGCAGTAATTTGTATTACATTTATAATGATCAAGGTTTGGTTAGAACCAGCCCTGTGATTACACACTTATATTTGTGAATTATATTATTAACTGCTAAAGGATCCACCTGTTATGTTGGTTGATTAATTCTTGTTTTGATAACATTATTATTTATGATGAACACACATTCTATGTATGTATATGTATATGTGTAGATATTTGGGATAAATGAAAACTAAGGGCTGCTTGAAATCTATATTTTATTCTATAGTCGAATTGTGTAATAAAACCTGTGTAACGTTGATCTGAGGAAATTCAATAAAAAGTTGTTATTGTTAAATAAGCGTTTTATTGAAAGTCCTGTCACCAATGGGCTTCAGCCATTTTTGCTTCATCTAGGCCGATGGTCTAGTTTTAAATTTTAATGTAACGGCCATAGCCGTTACACAATGGATAATTGAGATAAAGAATTTTTACTACATCTATAATACATTATCTGAACAACATTGAATAGAGTCTTCTAATCATTAACAGCTTTATATTGAAATTTGAATGGTTTATCTGTAACTTTTTTATGAACAGGTCAGTAGTTTTTCATCAAAATGGCATCAGCAGAATACGTATGATATACAGTGGCATAGCCAGGTTATTTACATACAAGGGGTTACTGACCAAGATTTTTCATAGAGAGGGTTGTAGACCAGAATTTTCCCATAGCAGTGTGTTAATAATGATAAACAAGAGGAGAGGTAGTGATAGTAGTATTGGATTCACCCGTTAGAGCCTACTGTGCATGTTATATCATGCCCTCAAGTGAAATGGCAGTACCTGTCTCTAGATTTTACTAATAGACCTCATTGGCAATATGCCCAATGGGGAGGGGATTGTACCCCTTAGAAACATCCTCTCTGGCTATGACACTGTTGATATTATGTCAATATTAATTTGGAAAAGTACTGAGCAATGTGAGATACATTACAGTTTTCTAGAATGTTTCCTAGAGTGACTGCTGACAGCAGTGAGGCAGACACTGCAATAGGAGTCATTATTTTATGAGAACTAATGGGTGAAAAGTAAGAAGAAAAGGAAAAATAGAAAATGGGGAAAATATTGCAAATGGCCAAAGTATCAAAAACAAATCAAATGGCTATAGTAGCAAGAGTCACTGTTGTGGTGTATTTGGTATTTTTATTTCAAAATTTTATTTTTATGCTGGTATACAGAAATGTATGTATAAATCAAGTGTAAGATAGTTAATCTCAAAAACTGTGGCCTGATTAATTACAAAAGTGGTGTGTTGTGATAAGGCAGTATGATGTCATAAAAACATTAAGCCTTGTAAAGCTTGTATCGTCTTCCTGAATACATCCACTTCAATTACTCACTGTATTAAAATGTGTAAATTCCTTCTCTTACCTTAGATAATTTTTGTCACCTACATATTTTAAAAACTAACATCAGGATATTTCAATTCACAACTATTTAACATACCAGTATATTACAATCGTTTTATACTGTATTCCCATCAATATTCAAATTACGTATTGAAGGAATGCATGGTAATAAGCCTTAACAAAGATCATTATCAAATATTCAAATTAGATGTGACAAAGTAAAGTATAGTAACTTTAAGTAATGAAAAACACATAACACATAAGTAATATTATAAAAAATATAAAATTGTAATTTGTTTTTTAGTAATTGTTAAACCATTAAATCATTTATTAAACACTAACCATTTATTAACCTTTAACCATAATTTAATCACTGATTAATATAAAATATTGTTTTTTTTCTTACTTATATTGTACTTCTGAATGTTAGTGTTCATAAAGAATATAAGAAACGGTTTTTGTTTTTTGTCGTTATTTAAAAATTTATATAATTCTTTTATCATATAAAAGATTTATGTTGATTTATATAAACAAACACTCACGCACACGCACACACACACACACACACACACACACACACACACACACACACACACACACACACACATTCAAATACCTTCACAGAAGTAGAATAATGCAGGTATGCACCCGGAAAGGAGGACAGTGGTGAAATTCTAGGAATATAATAACTCCTGATGCAAAGGCTTGGATATTTTTATGTACATTCCACAGTACATTAACAAACAGACATACCGGTACTCATACTAAAATGTATAACATGTATGTGTGTGTGTGTGTGTGTGTGTGTGTGTGTATGTGTATGCGTGTGTGCGTGCGTGTATGCATGTGTTTATAACAAATATTCATCTGTCGATTATGTTTTTAAAATTCTCATAAATATCATAAATAAAAGTAATGTTAATATACAATTCATACATTATTACTGGTGTAGCATTATATATCAGAGTAATCCTATTCACACCGGATTATGGTTACTGTGCTTAATGAATTGATATTGATTTGTGATATAAGTTTAATATACAAAAAGTTACATTGTAACACTTACTGAGGAAGGGATTATGTTATTTTTACTGACTTATTTCTGAAAAGTGTGGCGTGATCACAGTACAATAAAATTAAATAAAAGTTTAGTTATCTAAAAATTAAAATATATGTATAATAATGAAATAAAACAATAAAAGGATTAATTGTTTAAATAATACTGGTACTTTTCCATTTCTTATCTCTTTGTTCTGCCTGTGAAGTGTCATTTAATATTTCAGAATATGATTACATGAATACAGTAAGATCTTGAGTTATATGAATTTGATTTACATGAATTTGCTGTGATGCAATTTCATCACACAAGAAGTCATCATTTTATGTGACTATAATATCTTTAAA
Organism: Magicicada septendecula; assembly: GCA_034769895.1. Taxonomy (NCBI): domain Eukaryota; kingdom Metazoa; phylum Arthropoda; class Insecta; order Hemiptera; family Cicadidae; genus Magicicada; species Magicicada septendecula. The sequence continues at coordinate 205,025,919 of CM068370.1, read as the reverse complement.
TACATACATTGAAATACTTCTTCTTCTTTATCTGGCCCTTCTGTGTCTCAGTGCTGGGTTGTAGGGAGCCTCTGTACATCGTCTCCATCTATTCCTGTTCACGCTAATAATGTTCATTTCCTGCAAACTCTTCCCACAGTCCTGCCCTAATCTCTCAATGTGGCTGATATGTCATCCTTGACCTTCCCAGCTTTACTTCAAGGTACTGTTTTATTTATTGATTTTTAATTTTTCTTCATCTGCCCTACTTGCTTGTCCCAGCTACTTTACCTCCAGCAAAACCATTAGGGGCTTTACTCCCAAATTTCATCTGATCATATCATTTCTATGTACGAGGTGCTATCAGAAAGTTCCCGGACTAGGTCTAATAAATTCTTTTTGCTTACCTAGGCCATTAATGGCTCCCATCTCCTTCAAAGTAGTCTCCCTGCGAATTGATACAACGAATCCAGCGTTGTTTCCATGCCTGGAAAGTGTCAAAAAAAGTCTTTTGCTGAAGGCTGTCAAGCACCTCCTGTGTTTTTTTCTTAATGTCTTCTACAGTGTCAAAACGGTGACCTTTCATGTGAATTTTTATTTTCGGGAACAGAGAAAAATCACAGGGGGCTAAATCTGGTGAATATGGAGGGTGTGGGACGGTGGCCATATTGTTTTTGGTCAAAAACTCTGTTGTTTTCAGTGAAGTGTGCGCAGGTGCATTGTCGTGATGCAAAAGCCAGTTTTGGTCTTCCCACAATTTGGGGCTTTTTCGTCGCACATTTTGTCTCAGCCGCCTCAAAATGTCACAATAAAAATCTGAGTTCACTGTAACACCAGCTGGCACGAACTCGCGATGGACAATGCCTTTGATGTCGAAAAACACAATGAGCATGGTTTTTGTTGCACTTCTGACATGCCGTGCTTTTTTTGGTCTCGGCGATTGTGGACTTTTCCACTGTGACGACTGCTGTTTTGTTTCTGGATCATAACCATAAAACCAGCTTTCATCACCGGTAATGACCCTGGAGATGAAGGTAGGGTCATTTTCAGACGTTTCTCTGAGTTCACTGCACACATCAACACGGCGCTGTTTCTGAACCACAGACAAAAGCTGAGGGACGAATTTCGCAGCAACACGACGCATGCCTAAATGTTCAGTTAGAATTTCTTGACAGCTTCCATAGCTTATTCCGGCACTTGTACACAACTCATGGATTGTTTGACGACGGTCTTCGTGAATGAGTTGTCGAATTTTTTCAACATTTTCATCCGTTTTGCTTGTGGAAGGTCGTCCTGAACGGTGATCATCTTCAAGTGACATTCTGCCGGCCTTGAAACGAGCATACCACTCAAAAACCTGTGTTCTGTGTAGGGAATGTTCTTCAAAAGCTTCTCGAAGCATTGCAAAAGTTTCAGTAGGCGATTTACCAAGTTTAAAACAAAACTTAATGCACGCGCGTTGCTCGAATTTATCAGCCATCATAAAATTAGCAAATGAACGTTAACACACGATTACAAAACACAACGCGTAGACCGAACACAACCTCACAATGCAACGAAACTCGGCAGAATGACTCATTACGTATTACGGAATCGGACACTGGGACGCCAGGTTGTACAGTCACGTCCAACAGCTGTGCCAAGTACAGTCCGGGAACTTTCCGATAGCACCTCGTAATATGATTTCTCCTTGTTTTACCCTATATTTGCCTCAGAAACCTCATCTCTGATGATGTTATTCTACTTGTTTGTCAAGGATAGCCCAACTTTCTGCTCCATACATTATTGTTGGTAGGTATACAGATTAAATTTTATAGAATATTGAAACTTTCAACTTGTGAAACTTACTTGTCTTTTCTTCTCGTATGCGTTTCGGTGTGGTGTTTGCCTTCGTCAGCTTTGAGACAGACCTGCGAACACCAGACAAGAGAAGAAAAGACAAGTAAGTTTCACAAGTTGAAAGTTTCAATATTCTATAAAGTTTAGTGCTGTGAAAAAAGATGATGAACAATCAAAACAACAGATTAAATATCTGTAGTTTTGCTTTTTTATCTACTTCCCTTTTCTTATAAGTGTGTTGTTTGATATATAATATACAGACTTTGCTTTCCTCACACAATTTGACATTTCCTTATCTATTATCCTATTCCTACCTAAATGACATACAAATATTCACATTCCTTGACTTGAACTAACTGTTCACCATCACAGATTATTCTCAGGGACTGTTCTTTTCTTCCAAAATGCATAACTTTACTCTTCTTGACATTCAGTTCTGAGCCTTTTATTCCCAATAAACACATTACTATACTGTGTATTTAATATACGGTATTCATTATACACTGTAATACATATCTTTTATTTCAACAACTGATTGAATTCAATTTTCTGATATTCTAACAAACCAGAACTATTTGTATTAAAACTGGATATACTTTCAGTACAACAGCTTTACTGGAAAAATGTAACTTTCTAACGTACTATTAGTTTTTTTATTATTCCTAGCACCTACTGTAATACTCTGACATTACAATAATTTCATAGTATAGTACAGAATATACCATATTTTTTAGATATGAAATTGTACTTGAGATGTGGGACTATGTTATGAAATGCATTTCTTAAAAGTCATGGTCTTATTGAACTTAGTTATCCAACAGTTTTACAGAAGTTTTAATCATATTTTTTATACTAAACAGAAATGTTTTCAAAAACAGCAAATATACCATACATATGTAATATGTGATATTATTACAAAACAATATATTACAACAACGTTAAATATTTGTGCAGCCCCCAACTTCTTGTGATTTTGTGAGCCATTTATTTTACACATTACTTACGCAGTAAAAGTATGACAGGTGTAATAATAATAATAATAATAATAATAACACAATGTAATATGGTTTAAAATCATTTAAAAATTTATTAATCAAAAATTTCTTATTTGGTTGCGATTTAAAAATATCATTATTATTCGCTTGTGTGTAGCCGTAGCACACATCTAATTATTAACATATAAGTGATAATCTCGTATTACACATAGACATAATATACAATCTTATACTATAATAAACATTTGTAATTATCTAATATTGCTCTCGGCTTGCTCATTACTATGATAATTATTAGATTATCATCTAATCTCTTTTTAATAATCTAATTTCTTTTGATTATACTGCATATGCATTGTTTGTTTTCTAATACAAATTTACTACTTACTTTTATATTAATTTACATATCATTGACTAAGTTATTGATTCAAAATTATAGTTTCATACTTTTAACTTTACTCTAATTAATATACAAATAAATATTTAAATTTTCAAAATTTATTAATTCATCTTTGAATTAGATTGTCTTTCTTTTTATATCGTTAATTATATTGTCTTTATGTGAGTCTTTGTTTTACAAATACATGGTTGTTTTTCACTTCATTGTCGTAGTAAATAGGCAGCGTATCGTCTTCGGTCCTAGGTCCTCGATCCTGGATGCTCCTCTGTAGTCGTGTAGTCCTGGAGTCTTTGATCCTCATCTTTCAGATCCTCTCCATCGTCCGTCGCCTTGTCCCGTATGCTGGAGTTTATCTCATGTACTTGGCTGCTCCCTCGTATCCCGTCATTGCCTCAGGTTGCAGGTGCTCTCACGAAAGTGACGAGTAGTTGTGAAGAACCTCCGGCTGCTGCTGTGGTTGATAGAAAAATAAGTTGTTATCGTGGGGCAGAGCCTCCGGCTGCCACTATGGTTGAACGAGAAAGAGAATTAAGTTAGCGCATCTTGAGTATTTATACCCTAGGGCGCAAAAATCATGTTTCGACAATATTCTGCAGGTCTGAGTCTGTCGTTGACGTCCCTTTTTAAACACGATTCTTTTCACATTTAATTCGCTTGTCTTCGCGATATGCGAAGTCTTTTGCACATTACCCGATATTCATCTTGTTGGTAATTTTTATATGTTCACTGTGTATAAACCGTTTTTCCCTATCTTAATTAACATAAGTTTTATTTATATTTATTTTCACTATAATCGCACTTTTTATTATTTTGTCACTATTTTTTATACACATGTGCGTCCTTATTTTATACACACTGTGGTGTATTTGGTTTTGTGATATTATGCACACATTCTTTACAATTTAAATAATTCATATAATTAATAGTGTTCATTAAGGGGTGAAACTTTGCAGGAATTGACAGGTTTCACACACACACACACACACACACACACACACACACACACACACACACACACACACACACACACACACACACACACACACACACACACACACACACACACACACACACACACACACACACACACACACACACACACACACACACACAAAATACATGTGTTAACACAGACATAGCGGAGTGGTGTGATTAACCTGTCCCAACATGAAATTTGGTCATTCCTTTTACAATTCAGACTGAAAGCTGAATTATTATTACTAACAATATGAATTATTTATGTACTTTAATTAATTATTTTAATTAATTTGTGCAATGCACAGTACCCTATACATTTGTACTGTTGCAATATGTATTATTACAAGTAAGTGTTGCATATTATTTATAATCTATGGCATAGTATAACTTAATAAATTATTGATTATAAGAATCATCCGAATTGTATATACATTGGATTTTTAGCTAGATAATTATACTTATAGTTTAAATGGAACAAAGAAATTTTATCACTAAAGTTAAAATAAAATGAAGCCTCACAGATGCAGAAAGAAGATATGCACATATAGAAAATACACATACGAGTCTGTAGGAATCACTACAATATAATAAATGTTACTACACAATTTGTAAAATATACACAGAAAGTAAGTTTTTGAACAATATAAAAGGTTTTACAGTAGGTTTTAATACAGACATTTTTATTAAAAATCAGTGACAATTATGTTATATTGATACCCATAAAATTAAATCTTGAGAAGTTATAAGCCATCAAATGTCAAGAATTTTTCAAAAATCATGTGCATGTCTACAGAAAATCAAATATTACTGGAACAATGTGTGAGCACTTTCTTAGTTTATGGATTAAGCTTTTACATGTTTATTTATTGTTTATAATATACATTATATTTTATGTTCACTTTTTATGTGATGAGCTTAGAACAATTTTAAGTTAAAAACAAATATTCATCATTATTAAACATAATGTTTTACATTCCATGTATAGCTACAAAGGCTGGAGGCATACACTTGGATATACAGAAAAACTAATGAAAATTCCAGTTGCTAATACATCTTATTAAATAATGTAAATGTAATGGGCGCTGAAAAATAATTTATAAGATTTAACATAGTTTTAACAAATACTAGGATACGTTTAAATTTAAACCTGCAATTAAATGTTTATTTAAAAATTTTCATTTTTACAAGTTTTTTTTCATAACTTGAGACATTATTTTGCAATTTTTCAAACAAATTTTGCTTGTGACTTTTTCCATTATAGCTGTTTTATACACATAAGGAATGCTAACATATAATAAATCTGTTTGATGATATAATGAGATCTGTGAATGTGGAACTCACATAATTTAAATAATATGAGAAGCCATCATAAAATATCAGCAAAAATTTGACAAATTTGGAAATTAAAAATATAATTTTACAAAATACTGTTATAATGAAGAATTTCATGGAACTTCTCAAAACACTTCGTACATCCATGACAAAATAATTTTAAGGACAAAATGATTAAACCAATGATAAAACATAATGATTCTAAGAAATTCAGGAAACAGTGACAGTCTCTTTTATTGTATCTTTTTTTAACAAAAATAATTTGATTAAAAATTTTGCCTTTCATAGCCAAATTTCCCATCATAATCACTAAAATTGATCTTGCTAACATATTATTTGGCACCCTTTTCCATGACATTCTCCTCTTGGCTTGTATGTTATAAGATAGGATGGAAAATGATCACTAAACATGAAATATGTCCATAACATATGTCCTCATATCATACCCACCGATTATTTTTTTACAGTTACATTCAAACAGAAAAGAAAGGGTATTCTCACTAGTAATACTAAGAGGAAATTAATGGCAGCAAGGATCACATTTTCTCCTCCTCCTATGGCGCTACAGTCCAAGTCGGGCCCTGGCCTCCACCAATCTCCGCCTCCAATCCACTCTATCCACTGCAACCCTCCTCCAGTTTCTTATCCCCATGTCTTTTGCGTCCTCTGCAACGCCATCTTCCCACCTCTTCCTCGGTCTACCTCTAGGTCTCGTTCCCTCCCATGTACCCAGCAAAGTCCTCTTGGGGTTCCTGCCATCCTCCATTCTTATAACATGTCCGACCCAATGCAATCTTTGTATTCTTATAAATTTTGAGACTGGTATCTCTTTATATATTTGATACAGTTCATTGTTGTATCTCAGTCTCCATGAGCCATTTTCTTGTATTGGGCCTATAATGCGTCTGAGGATTTCCCTTTCAAAGGTGTCTACTATGTCGACTGTTTTCTGTGTGATTGTCCATGCCTCACATCCATAGCATAGCACCAGTCTGATGACAGTCCTATATATTTTCATTTTTGTTTCCCTGTGCACATCCCCAGACCTAAATGATGGCAGGAATGCGAAGTACGAAGGATCACATTTAGTTGATTGAATTCTTTAACACTGCCTCCTAATCAAAACACAGATTTTTGGATCATGTATATGACATATAATAGAATATGCTGGAGTTAAGTTAAACATTATGAAAATGTCCGTCCTTACTCTTTGTAAAAGATAATGCCACTAAGTTATAATATATTCTTATTTTTGTTTGTAAATACTCTTAAATATCTTAAATGTTCCTCCTATGGTGCTACAGCCCAAGTCGGGCCCTGGCCTCCACCAATCTCCACCTCCAATCTACTCTATCCATTGCAGCCCTCCTCCAGTTTCTTATCCCCATGTCCCTCGCGTCCTCTGCAACACCATCTTCCCACCTCTTCCTCGGTCTGCCTCTAGGTCTCGTTCCCCCCCATGTACCCAGTAGAGCCCTTTTGGGGTTTCTGCCATCCTCCATTCTCATAACATGTCTGGCCAACGCAATCTTTGCATTCTTATAAATTTTGAGACTGGTATCTCTTTATATATTTGATACAGTTCATTGTTGTATCTCAGTCTCCATGAGCCATTTTCTTGTATTGGGCCATGCCAGCTGTTTTCTGTGTGATTGTCCATGCCTCACACCCATAGCATAACACCGGTCTGATGACAGTCCTATATACTTTCATTTTTGTTTCCCTGTGCACATCCCCAGACCTAAATGATGGCAACAATACGAAGTATGCCTTGTTAGCCATGGTGGTCTGTCTCTGGATCTCCGGCTCCTCTGAGCCAGTCTTTGCTAGGTTCACTCCGAGATACGTGAAATTGTCCACCACTTCAATTGTTTCCTCCTCTATCTCAATGTTGTTATGAACCTGGTCCCTTCTTATTTGGATAAGCATTTTTGTTTTATCTATACTTATGGCTAGCCCAAATTCCTTGGCTTTGTTTTTAAGCTCCGGAAATATTTTTTTAACTGCCGCGATCCGTCTTGATATGATGTTAATGTCATCTGCATATGCGGCTATCTGTACAGTTTTATTTGTTAACAGATTGGAACTATTTATTGATAAGCCTCTAATTACATATTCCAATGCAATATTAAATAGTGTTGGGGCTAACCCATCTCCTTGCTTTAGTCCTTGTGTGATATTTATGGGTTCAGTTAGTTGGCTATTCACTTTTACTTGGGCTTCAGTCACTTGCGTTAATCTTACCAGCTTGCCTGATATTCCAAACTCATGGATTATGGTGTAGAGTTTGTCTCTATTAATAGAATCATACGCTTGCCTATCTTAAATGTTAATAATATAAAATTATTCTAATAGAAAGTATGCACTCGTATCTTAATTTCTATAAGAACGTCACATCATAAATCTAATACTTTGTGTTTTCAGTTGACATTATTTGAAACTTTCAAGTAATCATTATTTCCACATCAACTGTTCCTACATGCTCCTACATTCAACACTGAAATGTCATTACCACCTAATCATCTATAAATAAAAGATGAAACTCTTCCATATCTTGTTCACATATGAATTAACATAAAATGAATTTATTTAAATTAAGCAAAATGAAAGGAAGGCTAAAATTTTCTAATTATTTGATATACATCAAGTGGAACTCAATGATAAACTTAAAGTAGATCTCAAAGTATAAAAGTTCCAAGATGGGAAAAATCTAAAATATAAATTATTGTATTTAAAGAAACTAAAATGCTAACTGACAGGAGCAGTATGGCTTCTTCATTCTTAATAAATATACAATTTTCTGTTGTTTCTCAAACATTTGGGGGGGGGGTGACCTCCTACAGACCTCCCAATTCTGCTTATGCTAAATGAAGACTTCTATGATAAATTAAATAATATTCACTGTTTTTTTTAATGATTTGAGACAATAACCTCAAAAATTAAAAAAGTCTGTAGTTTAACTGAATGCTATAGTTCTGACTATAATATAGAACACCAGATAGTATTTTTTGGATTGTAGGCTAAAATAAGAAAATATAATCAAAAATTAGAATGAATAACAATCACTGTTTCCTGATAAAAATTAGAAATACCTAGGACTTTAACTTCATAAACATAACTTGTTTAATGTTTGAAAATATTTTGCAGGTGACAACATACAAAATGAAATTCCAGCTGTTTAGCACGGACCCAAAAACAGTAGGAATAATTCATCAATATGTTGCAACAATTATAGGTAACACTACAATAGATTATTGAATGAAACAAATTAGAATGTGTAGAATACTAACAACATATGTAGTTACCTATATCAACTTTATACAATTTTTTTCACTGGTGCTTGGTGATACTCCATTGCATAATATACAAATAAATAAAAAAATTGACTTATTTAACTGATTGTTTATTATCAGTTATTTTCTCTATGTTAGCAGTCTTCATCACAACTTTGTAAAATTTTGTTGCTTCCCTGCTATATACACTTTTTCCTCGAATGAGGCCTTTCGGTTTTGCAACCATTATCAAGTTCTTCCTACAACCTGATTGTTTATTATAACAGGTTTACTGTAAATAAAGCAACTGGCAAAAGGTTTTTGAAAATTAGTTGTTTGTAAAATTGTGGGAGTTAAGAGAATTAGAGAGAGAGAGAGAGAGAGAGCGTTAGCAATACTTAAAGCATGTAGTACAAACTTATGATTTGGTATTGAGACAATCCTGCAAAGTGTAAATGTGCTACTTCCTTTAAGTAGGCTACTGGTAGTGGGAAATCCTTTGATGTTAATATTCTGACCTAATGTCAACAAGTAAAGCAAGAATTTCTTTACAATTAATAATATGAAACAAATCAGAGAATCTGTAGGTTGTAAGACGCTTGTGTACACTACACTAATGAAAGGTAATACAGTTTGTGGATACCACACACATGCATATGAAATACTATAAGTTACAGCTAGCACAATAATAAATTTCTTCTACAAATAAATATTTATACAGTCTGATGTTTAGATATTCAGTCTGATATCATCAGAGATTTGAATGTATATTAATACTAATATTGATTTATATTTAAATATTTTGTTTGTTATAATATCTGTTTATGCATCAGTTGTTTTAAAAGGTATGTTGGAAATATTTAATATTTGCATTTTTTTATTTATTTTAATAATTTAAAAATTTTAATAAACAATTCTGTTTTGTTTTGCTTAGATTTGTTTTTTAATTTGTGATTCATTATTATTATTATGTTTGTAAGTTTTAGATTTTTCCATATATTCAAATTTTCTGTATGCTTTTTATTAATTTTAAATTTTGCATGTCTGGAAATTAATGTTTGTTATTCTGAAGCTGAAGGTAAAATTTTTACCTTACACCCTGAATCAGTTTTTGCTTATTTTGAGCTTCATCAGAGGCTTTTGTATCTGCTATACAATTTTTATCTAAAATAATTTTTGTTCTGCATTGGAATAGTTTATTGCAGTAAATGATAAAACTCGGAAATATCATGGACAACAAAATCCAAGGATTTAGACTTGGTGATATATATATTGTCACCGGACAAAAGGCTTGACACATGACAAATGGCGCCAATCGTACACTCTAGTGTTTTTGGTGGCCCTAAAAAGGACCGTGTGGCGAGAAGGCTGATGTTGGTTGTGCCGCGCTGAGATGTTCGGCGGCTGCGCCCGCTGTTCGTGGCGTACTGCAGTCCTCCTCTTCTTTCGGCATCGGTTGTAGAGTCGGCTGCCGGCCCAGCGACGTCCATCGCTGGCGCGGAACGGGAGTGCGAAGACGCAAGAACGGCGGGCGGCGGTTCTATTCTTCGGCCGTTCCTTCCGGCTGACTCCGCCTCGATGTCGTCCGAGAGAAGAGAGGAGATGAAGTGCGTCCGATGGCGTGGCGATGAAGAGTGCTCGCAAATTTTTTTTTTCGTTGTTTGAGACCGACCAATATGGTCGGACTCGGGGTTTTGGAGACAAACTCCCTTCAGCCGTGTGGGTATGGGATTTTAGGGGAGACGTACACCAGCTGACCGGGCCGTTGAGAAGGTGGAGGCACGAAGTTGGGATTGTATTGCTTGTGGGTTATATTGTGTGCGAGTGTAGTTGGTAACCATATGCGAACGGGAGAGGTAGATGGATGTGGCCATTATAGTTGTTTGGTGGTATATTATTCATTCATTTTGTTTTATTTATTTCTTCTTCGATGATCTTTTGGGGGGGGGGCGGCCAAGACAGGGACGTGTAACGCAGGTCGGCAAGGCTGTTAGGTAGCGACAGGGTGCCGTCAAGGTAGGCAGAAGAAACAGATTTGAGGATTACAAGCGGGGACGTGAGTGTGAGGAACTAGATGAATGTGTGTTTTCATGTGGTGAAGTGAAGATAGGGCTTAGAGTTTTAGAGTGTGGGGGAATTTAGCAGAGTGTTGAGTATTTAGGCTGCATGAGTGTGTCTAGTCGCTACCGCCGGGGAGAAATGAATAATGGGCGGGGGATTGGTATGCGTGTTTAATTGTGTCTGTGTCTTTGACGCCGTCGGCGGGGGAGTCGAGGGGGAGGCTATTGTAAGGAGGCGATTTATTAAGTAGGAAGGTCTGCTTGTGTTGCGGGTATTTCTGTTAATTGAAGGGACTATTGATTGTATGGAAGTGCGGCGGGAGACTGTGCGGGAATACTTCCAGTTTAGCTTAACGAGGAAGAAGTCTAGGTCAGGGAAGCGGGTGTTTAGCGCATACAGGGCTGCGTTGGAGGTCTTCGTGAGCCGTGGTCGGCGGTATATGAGTCTTAGGGCTCGTCGTTCTGTGACTCGGTGGAGATCTAGGTAGCCAGGGGAGGCGGTAAGGAGAACTGGGTGGGCATACGTGATGATGGGACAAATGCAGGTAGTGTAGATGCGGCCTAGTAAGTCGCTGGAGCAGTGGTTTAGTCGGCTGAGGGTTCTGAGAGAACGGAGGCGGGTACGGGCGATGGTCGTTGTTTTTTGATGTGTGGTCGCCAGGTAAGTTTGGAGTCAAGCGTGACGCCCAGATACTGGCAATCACGCTTCGGGCGAACTGATGATGGGCCTACGCGGACTGGTGTATTATAGAAATGAGTCATGTTGCGTCCGGTGGAGTTGAAAACACAGAGTTGGGTTTTGTCCGCGTTTACATTGATTCACCAAGTGTTACAGTAGGCGAAGAAAGGCTCGAGGATTTGTTGTAATTTTGTTGTGACTTGCCAGTGTGCGCCTGCTGAAACCCAGTAGGCAGTATCATCTGCGTACTGGGCTAGGCCTGCTGAAGGGTAGGGTAAAGTTGGCGGGGGGGAGAGGAGTGTCTTTAGTAAAAATGATATACAGTAACGGGCTAATGGCGGAGCCTTGGGGTACACCGGCATTAAGGTGGAAGAGTGCCGAGATTTGCTGGCGGACTCGGACTTGTGCAGTGCGTCCATCCAGGAACTGGGAGAGCCATTTGATGATGGTTGGGGGAAAGTGACATCCGAGGATCTTGAAACGTAGGCCGTTGTGCCAGACAGAGTCGAAGGCTTTGATGTCGAGTAAGGCTAAGATGGTCGGGCGTTTGCAGGCCGAGTTGTCCTGGATGGCGCTGATAACCCGAACAAGTTGGTCATATATGTTGTAGCCAGGGCGGAATCCGCCCTGGGTACTGGGGAGTACGCTATGAGTTTGTAGATGGGGATGTATCCTGGCGACGAGGATAGCCTGAAGATTGCAGGGGTAAGAGAAATCGGGCGATAATTCGACGGGAGGCTGGCGTTTTTGAGCGGTTTGGGGAACATGAGGATATGGGCGTGCTTCCAGGCCCGTGGGACGTATCCGAGGAGGAGACTTGCGGTATATAGATGCGGTAGGGCTTCGATGGCAGTGTCAGGGAGTGCTTTTAAAATGCGGTTGTGTATTCAATCGGGACCGGGGGCAGTATTTCTACATTTAGTGAGTCTGTTTTTTGATGACGTCTGGGTCGATAGGCTGCTCCAGCGAATGGTCGTGGTCTGCGTTCAGGACGTCGTAAGGGGTGAAGAGGTCAGCGTTATTAGCAAAGAAAGTGTCTATTGAGTGTTCGGCGATGGCGTCAAAGTCCGGGCTGACGGGGTGGCTATGGATGGACTGGAGAGAGTCCCGAAAGGCAGCAGCCTTCTCCTCATCGCTGACAAGAATGCGGTCGTCTGGCAGGAGAGGGGTATCGGCTTTGGGCGGGTTGTGTAGTCGTTTGACTTGTTTCCAGAATCGGGGTGTGTCGGACTGAAGTATATAATCTTGTACTGAAGTAAATAGGCTCTCAATGCGGGAAGATCGAAAGTCTTTTATGGCGAACTTGACAGCATTTGAGAGTATTCTATACTCCGAGCAGAGATGCTCGTTCGGCCGATCTCTGTTTAAGAGGCGACGGATCCAGCGTTTCCGGCGTATCAGTGCAAGGACAGGGGGAGGGAGCCTGAGTTGGGAGTATCTGATCTATTTAGTAGGTATGGCCTGTGCCATCGCCGTCTGAATCGATGTAGTTAGGAAGTCATTGTAGTCGTCGGTTTGTGCGGGGGTGGTTGGTGGGGCGGGAAGTGGCGATATAAGTGATGCTAAAGCTTGTGAAAAAAGAGGCCAGTCGGCAGCGTTATAGTCTGTTACGGCCATCGTTCGAGGTTCAAGGGTGGGGTATTTACGTGGCCGCAGGAGATTACGAGAAGAATAGGGATGTGGTCAGAGCCAACATCCGGGCCTTGGGAGATCCCGCTTATTTTACGGGAGATGTCAGTTGAGGTAATCAGCTTATCAGGACAGGTGGGTTGTTGGGCCGGAGTTACCGGCTGGTGGGTAAACGGGGTATGATGGTGCCTTAGACAAAAATTATTGACTGTCCGAAGCACACGCTTGCCTCGGGCGGTGTTATAACGATCTCCAAGATGCTGGTGGTTGTAACCCCTCTTTAAGTGTTGTATTGAATCATAAAAAAAAATGGGTTTTTTGAAAAAATTTTTTTTTTGTTTCTAAAGAGGGGCCACAAGATAATTAAAACTAGGCCAAAGCCTAGAGAAGCCAAAAATGAGCTGGATCCAGTGAGACGGGACTTGCAATTAAAACTCACAAAATTAACAACCAATAAAATTTTTTATTATAAACAAACTTTAAATCTCTTTTAAAAAATGTTACTTAAAAAAAAATCAATAAATATAAAATTTATATTCTATATTCTCCTTAAAAAATGTTTCTGCAAAAAAAGTTTAAATATAAAATTTAAATTAAATGAATAAAAAATGTTCTTTTCCAATCGGTGTTACTTTTCCCCACTTAGCCCTATACCTAACCCCCAAAAATACACATGAATATACAATACATATAATGGACATATAACGAAATATGTCTACAATATACAACACATACACACGTTCCACAACACAGGACAATTACAATTTCAATACTAAAATCTTGCCACACCTCTTTTACCCCATGAGGTACATAATTTACAATTTATAAATATCCTTGCACGCAACACCTATTGCAAGGTCTTAATACCTAATAACTCAAGATATATGTGTGTAACACCAGTGCCCCCAGGGCCTACTAAAATACAGGAGTTGGCATAATGCCTGATGCTATTATAAAGTGCTCCCACATTGAGCACTTAGACTTGGAGTAAATATAATTAGAATTCAGTAAACACACAAGTGATCATAATCAATTAAAAAGAATTTAAACATGATAAATTTTGTTAAATATTGAAAACAGTAATGTGTCATAATGCCTTGTCACCTTTTAAAATTTAATTTGGCCCAAAGGCCGACATGTTCCTAGGCAAGATCGTGCATAACTAAACCTGTCCCAAGAGCATGTTCAAGTCTGCATGAAAATCCACCTATACAGGATTAAACTGGTGACCCGACTGAACTACCAAAGAAACTCCTATCCATTATATGACCCAAACTGAATATAAATATATGAAATTAATGCATAAAATGAAAACTAAATTTAACCAGTGAAATTACATGGTGAATGATAGAATTACTAGCACTAAGGTAACCCTTCTACTGAAAACAAGGAAGAAATTTATATGCCTGAAAGGTAATCAGCCACAGATACATGCCAACCTCTGGGCTCACATTTAATACAAACAGAGTTACAAAATGTACAAAAGATTCCCCCCCCCCAAGTCCGCGCACTATTCTGTCCCGTTAACCGGGGACCCAATTAAAATGTTTAAAGCTTAAAGTCATTGAATGTTGTGTAGCTATATGTCCACGAGTTCTAGTGGGTTACATTCCCTTGTATAAAAGTAATATGGTTTGGTGTCACCTGATTTATTCCGTGGTGTGAAGTTGGTGTTCTGGTCTACATTTTAGTGTGTGGGTGGCCTGTCCTCACTATTCTCCTCCGGCAGATGAAGTTGAGAGTCTAGATGGTCATGTTCAGGTTGGGGCTGTTCCTCGACTTGCAGCGAGGGACCCTATGCATACAAAATATTATCAGCGAGAATTTCCAACACTAATTCCCCCAGACCTAACACGCACCAAAATCCATTTATAATATTAAACACAGCTTTAGGCCTACTTAAAATGAAAGTTTGACACACTCTGCAACAGGTTATACGGGCATATGCCCCTATCTTGGAAAACATTTAGTTTAGTTAAATTACCTATTATTCTGACTTTACATTATTCTCAATTCTATTAAAGTTTGTTACTTGTTTCCATTAAAACTTTATATTTTTATTATGACTCTCTTTCTTTAATATTCTCAATAAATTTGGGGTGACTTAATTATTCATACTAACTTGATTCATCACTTGGCATGTATACATTTATAAACTTTACCCCTCTGTGTTAACATTATTCAATTACGGTGCCTTAGTTAAGACTTCATTTACTGTTATATAATTACTCAGTTTGTTATACAATTGCTATACAATTAATACAATTTACACATAGTCTAATTTGCCACGTGGTGTGATAGGTTAACCGATTTCATTCATTTCTGTACTTATTAAACAAATTCCTTTTGCATAACTTCAAATTAATATATATAAGTATATTGCAGTCACTTACCGCAGATCTGTGTTAATTTAGCCTGCCATAGATGGAAGGTGGTACAATTAAAAACTTCTTCCTGTCGGAGAAAAATGCCACGAGGCGTTTGGTTGAAGGACCAGCAAAAGACAGGTTTAGAAACGCATATTCCGGACTTTCTCAACTCGCAATCACCAGCGAACGCCAGAGTGCAGCACCAATCAGGCGCAACTTAATTACCTCATTACAGTACCGTAGGCGCCACCGCTAAATACAGTACAGTATTTTTCGTCAGCGTTCTCGTTAAATACCGTACATGATTTTTGTTTATACGCGCCGATCTTAATCACTCGGTACATGGTGAGCGTTCAGATCTCCGAAGAGAAGTAAACGGGTGTAGGTCGTGGCCAAATGATGGAGGTAGTTGACGTCTAGGTCGGCACTTGGGGAGCAGTAGTAGGTTGCTATGAAGAAAGAGGGGAGGTGAGTTTGTGAAGCTTAGTTTGACCAGAAGTGAGTCGGTCGGGGTATTCGGTATAGGTACTACTTGCGCTCGGAGAGAGTTACGAACTAGTATCGTAACTCCGCCCGAGTGAGAGGCGTTGTCCTGCCGGAAGAGGGTATAGCCCGGGAAAAACAGCCGATGTCTGGTAGTTAGGTAGGTTTCATTGAGGGTGGCGACGTCTGTTTGTGATTCCTGCAGAAAGTGGAAGAGTTCATCGCGTTGAGCCCGGAGGCTGCGAACGTTGAGATGGAGAAGGGTCAGATGGTTTTTGCGGATTACGCTGCCGTCTTCTCTCATCTAAGCTTATCGCTTGGACTTGGAGTGAAGGATCGTAAGGCCTTCGGGGGTTGGGTGAAAAGCGTCCTAGTGTCAAAAAGTCGTTTGGTAATTTGGTTTACACTAGTTCGTAGTTTGGTGTGTGAGACAGGTTCCGTGACGTTGTAGATAACTGCAATGAGGGCGTCGAAGACCAAGCGTGTCATGTCTGTGATCATTTTTTGAACGTCAGTCATCATCGATTGGAAGAGGCCGACAATGGTTGTAGTGTCGATCGTTGCTGGAGTAGGAGGAGCGCTGGGGGATTCAGGTGTTGTTTCGGTTTCGGAGGCTTGGTCGTCGACCGGTTGAGGTAGGGTGGGGGCGAGTTGTGTGGGTGCGGAGGCGGTGGCGAAGGCAGAATTGAGAGAGGGGAAGTCTGTGGGCTGCGGTTTCCAAGGGTTAGCTTTAGGTAGTGATGCGGGTATTATGGGTACGACTGGGGCTTGAGAGGCAGGGACAGGTATTTCGGGCATTTTGTTTGTGCTGTGAAATGGTCCGTTGAGGAGTTGCACGTGGCATAGAACGGCGAGCTATAGTCGTGGTTGGTATGGGGGCAGAGGGAAGTGGGAGTTTTGTGTCCGCATACGCAGCAACGGTGTTGGTAATAACAGGAGGATGCGGTGTGGCCATAAAGGTGACATCGGGGACATGGGATATGTCGTTCAGTCTGTCGGGACTCTTCAGTCCGGTAATGTCTCCCAGCGACAAACACGCCTTCGGTCAGCAGTAGATTTATGGTCTCTGTGTCGTGGCTAAAGATACGGGTTAGGCCGGTCGGACCCAGGTCCGACATAATTCGCCTACAGAAAGCTATTTGGAGGCGCTTGTCCTCTTCCAAAGCTTCCTGGAAGTCCAATATGTCCATATCCTTTGCGATATCACGGACGACTAGGATTTTGAGAGGTTTTCTGGGGGGTCTTTGGGTTTCTCCGTAGGTTGCGAGGTCTGGAATGCCCTGTATACGGTGGTTGATCCGAAAGTGGTCATGGGTATGGAGTTACAGAATAATTGGAGGTCTGTTAGGGATAAAAATTGCAGGGTTGTAATGGCGTTTTGGGGTGAGTAGAAGTTGCGGGGGAGCCGAAGTTTTGGGCAATTGGTTTTGATGAGGTTGGAGAGGAAGATTGGGTTGTTGGGATTCTTTGTATGTTTGAGAATTAATAAGGTTTGGGTTTGAGGAGGCGGGGGAGGTTGGGTATTAGAAGGGGTAGGGTTTTGCTGGTTAAGGGGGCAGTGGGTGAGGGTACGGACGATTGCGGTGAATGGGGGATAGGTGAGGCCGATTTGGGGGAAGCTTGTCGTTTCCGAGATCTGGTGTTGGGTCAAGAAATCGATGAGGCTGAGGAGGTGATTGAAAAAGTAGGGGAAGGCGAGCGATCCGGAGAATGTTTTTCGGAGGTAGCGGGTGGTCGGGTTTTTCGTCGGGGCATGATTAAAGTACAATCAAACGAGGTCGGGAAGTCTGGGAGGCGTACAAAGTAAAGTGCGCAAAATAATTAAATTAATTAGCAGCTTTCGATAAGGAAATAAAATTTTAGGCCGGTAATGTGTCGTTGGTATGTAGGCAGTAAGTATAGGTGGTTTTGAGAATGAATAGGGGAGCCGCGTGTGTATGAATTAGCAAGGACAGCTGTGTCGAGGTGGTAGCGTGTTAGTGGGTCAGAGAGAGAGAAAGGGAAATCTGAAGAGAAGGAGAGAGTAGAAGAATGTAATGCGGTTAAGTAACGAGGGGTGTATCTGGTGTAGTTAATAAAGAGAAGTGTCGCAAAATGACTGCCAGAGCTGTTGGGTTGCGCGTCGTAAGACGACCCAATGGTTTCCTAGTACCGAGCCTCCGGTAGAGGCTCCTGCCTAGTGATCCTGTCCAGACGGAATATTATTTAATTATTTATGGCCGCTACAACGACATGCTCGTACTAGGTCGACTAGTACAGTAGTTGTCGAGGCCGTTTCCAAGATTCACATGGACGTCTTCGGTACTTGCCAAGGCCAGCTATGAGAGGGTTTGTCTGGGTCCTCGCAGCTCGGACGTAAAATTTACGTGCAAGTCGCCTTGTGGTGTCTTCCAAGGAGCGGACACCGAGTCCTCTTCTCAATAGTCGAGAAGAAAACCGATAGGGGACTTTGGGCGCTAGCCGAAGGCCCCTATCGAGAACGCTTTGCAACTTTCTTTTATGAACGGTTGCGACGAAGCCCCAGACGGGAATATGGTAGGTAATGATCGGCAACAGATTCGCGTTGACGATCAACTTACCCAGCTTGCGGGTCATAGCCTTGTTGACGAGTATCGGAAACAGTTGCGCGAGACGAGCGGACACTCTCTTTCGCATCGTCTCGGCGTGGGCACGCCAGGTGAGCCGACGATCAAGGTGGACACCGAGGTATTTAACCTCTCTCGACCAGGGCAAATACGTTCTACCGAGTCTCACTCGTCCTCGTGGTTCTTTCCGGCGCTTTGAGAATAGCACCGCGGAGCTCTTGGTGTCGTTGACGGCAACTTTCCAGCTTTCCGTCCACGTCGAATACGCATCGAGCCATGGGTTCGGGCTCCGCATTGATCGGAAGAGACAGAAAGTCTTCCACTTCGTTCTCGACTTCTTCATCGAAGTCCCAGTCCATGGGCGGGTTAGGAGCGAACTGTCGCTCAAAACACGCGCCCAAGTACTCGGCCTTCACCTCCGGGCGAGCCAGGATTTGACCGAAAGTTCCAGCAATGGCTGGGATACGAGGTCGGAGCCTCTTCCCTACCAACGCCGAAGGTATCCGGTAAGGGCTACTTTCGTCCGATCCGTCCCTTGCTTGGGCCACGGCGAGTTCCCAACAGCGTCTCCGGTAGGCCTGCATTTCACGACGTAAAATGCCGGTCGCCCGGTTGTATGCTGCCTTGTCGGCCGGATCACAGATCTGCTGCCAGCGTCTCCGGGGGCGATTTCTCTCGCAAGCGAGAGCACTCGTCTCCTCTGGGAACCTCTGCTAGTGGGGCGTGACGCCAGGCTACATCCTGGAAGACGCGTCGATCGCAGATACGACAGCCTCGTCAAACGCGGCAACTGCCTCGTCGACTTGGCGGACGGTTTCGAGTGGTCCCGCCTCTGGCAATCGGCGACTTAACGCCGGGCCATAGCGGTCCCTTTCTACCACCTTCCTGACATCTCTGCGTACGACGTGCTGGGTAGCGACGTGTAACAAGATGGGGAGATGATCGGACGATAGTTCCGTTAGCACGGACACATGGGCCGGGCAGTCAATTCCTTGGATCACCGCTATGTCCAAGACATGGGAGCCGCGCGGAGTTATGAAGGGTAGAACGTAGGTTGGGCGGGCCCAATCACTGTTACCCTGCGTGAATCAGCAAACCTGCGTAAGCGCTTCCCGTTTGGGGCAGTCAAGCGACTATTCCAATCGCGATGCTTACAGTTCAGGTCGCCGGCCATGTGACCCTTCTGTG
This sequence comes from Magicicada septendecula, assembly GCA_034769895.1. Taxonomy (NCBI): domain Eukaryota; kingdom Metazoa; phylum Arthropoda; class Insecta; order Hemiptera; family Cicadidae; genus Magicicada; species Magicicada septendecula. The sequence goes on along the minus strand of CM068370.1, from coordinate 205,006,131 downwards.
TGCATCGAACGCGACAGCAAGATCGGGGTGAAGGAGCTCTTTTTGGGGCGGTTTATACGCCGCTACCAAGAGTACAACGCCTAGAGTGTTCGACATCTCCACAGCGGTAACTTCCAGGTGAGTCGTTGCAGGCAAGACGACTCGGTGATGCTCAAGACTGAGCCTCACCACGACGGCAGTACCGCCACCAGCAGTGCCCGGTCTGTCGTTTCGATAGCACACATAGTTGGCCAGTCGTAACCGATTCGCAGGGGTCAAGTGGGTCTCATTGAGAAGTACTACATCGGGTTTGAGTCGGGCCAGTAATTCCTGGATCTTGTTAGCCAACCCGTTGGCGTTCCAGGAAAGAATGGAGAGGTCTCGTTTGAGGACCCGACTCATAGAAGTCCTACACAAGTGGCGGCTTCCACCAAGAGCATGAACCTCTCGGTTATATCAGCAGGCTCCAAGCGGGAGCGGATGGACCAGAAGGTCTGGGCAACTTTGCGGAGGTCGAATTCCGCAAGGAAGTCCTTGACGACTTGGTAGTCGTCAGGTACGGCTTTTGAGGCAGAGTGCCCGGAGACTGTTTGCGCGTAAGAGCGCCGAGACTTATCAATCGGGGGATTGGTGGAAGCCAAGGGTGTTTTAGGGCCAGGTGTAGCGCCTCTAGCGGAGGTGCTAGGAAAAGGGACAGATGCGATTTCGTCGGTCTTAACGCAATGCGCAGGCTGTCTGGACTGTGCGGCTGGGTTGGCAGGAGCCCGGGAGCGAGCGCCACGGGGCTTACGATGCCGCTTCTTTTTGCCTGCATTAGGAAACCGCGGGGGCGGGAGGTCAGGCGAGGCTGCTTCTAAAGCAGGGTCAGGATTCTCCGGTGTTGGGGAGGGTTGAGTTGTCTCAGGCACCACAACCGAGATGTTTGTTAAAGGCTGGTCTGTCTCACTTTTTTGAGACGACGCGAGGTTTCGGCGCTTTTTCGCCTGAGGTGGGACAGGGGCCTGGGAAGGAGCCTGAGTCGGGGTTGCCTGTAGCACAGGAGTTTGCTTCGGGCCTTTACTACGTTTTCGTTGCTTGTTTACAACTTTGGCGAAAGACACGGCAGCCGTAGCAGGAGGCGAAGGGCCTGGCTGCTCGATTGCAGGTCTAGAACCAGCTTCCGGATGCCTCGGTGGTGGCAGGCGCCCTTTCGGCTTTCGCCGCTCGAGCTCCCGCTAAAAACACTGGGCATGCCCGGTAGTTGGCGGGGTGACTTCCGCCACAGTTGATGCACATTTTGAAAGCAGGTGCATCGCAATGTTTACTGGCGTGAGATAAAGAGCACCTCACGCACGCAGGAGCGTTTGAACAAGTCTCTGAGTGGTGCCCGAAGCGTTGGCACCTATAACACTGATGCAGAAGCCGCGGGAGCGCGGCTTCTTTCCACTTTAACGCGGAATCCAACAAACCGAGTAAGAGAGAGTCGGCTTGCGCCTGCCTCGCTGTTCTCCGCCATGATACGGACCAGGGGAATTGGATGCCTTGGTCCGGCTGGAGCAAATACTCGATGCACCGAGCGAACCGGATAGCCCAGCTCGCGCAGCTCATCGAGGATTTCCTCGAGAGGAGAGTCCACGTCCAAACCTCTGAGCACAAAAGCAGAGGCTTCACGTGTTTGGGTGAGAAGGTGTGGAACTGCAATTGGGATGATTCCACGAACGCCATAACACTGTGGTACACGTCCATTCCTCGGACAACGATCTTGACTGTATCGCCCCCAAGGAGCTTCAAGTCGACGTTGGCCGGGGAAAGTCCGGGAGCCACTATCAGTCGCCGGTAAAAACCGGTGACGTTGTTCACGCCCTGAACGAACACGGGCGGGTTGCGACCAGTGGCCGGCGGTGCTTGGGCATCGCCGGGCACAGTCGGCCCCGTGCCGGATTCGCCATCGGCGGGGACAACTTCCATGGCGGACGCCGAGGAAGAGGTAGAGGAGGACCGGTTCCGCCTCGGTTTCTTAACCGGGCGCCCCCGTGGCCCAACCGCCACGAAAGCGTCGGTCTCGTCACCGGGCAGCGGAACCGTCCGGGGATCGACTTGGTCCGCAGGCATGAGCGGAGAACTCGGCGAGTCGCTCGAGTGGGGCATGGCAGTGGCGAGCGACTGCGTGCTCGTTGACTCGGCCGTACCGGGCATGTCCGCCAACGAGCGGGAGGTTCGCCGACCAGAGGCAGCCAGGCTGCCTCCGGCGGTAACCAGGGACCTAGGGTCCGGCCCGAGCCGGACCTCGAGTGGGGGAGCTGGAGCGGTCAGGCTGTCTACTAGAGCTGGGCTAATGACCGGCTTCGTTAGATACCTCTCCTTACCAAGAGAGGTGTTCACCGGCCTCTTTAACCCGGCGATATCCAACGATATTCAAGCTCGCTTACCACTGGTGGGGGCTCGCAAGGATCGTCCGGGGCAGCGCTACATAAGAGCCTGAGCGTCAGCGAGCAAGATGCGCTGCGCAAATAGAGCTCTGGCAGGCTATGCTTCCTCCTCTTCAACAGGCGATATGTTGGTCCTGAGAAGGGTCCAGTGGCGCAACCAGGGGGGTTTTGGGGGTTAGACCCCCCCCGAAAATCTGGAAAAAATTTTGTAATCAACGTATGTACAAACAGTAAGAACATAATAAATAAATTATCTTCTTTATATGTTAATTACTATGTTCTTACAAAGTAACTTTTTGCTATTACTAAATGATAAAATAAAATTCAGCATTGGTCAGTTTACCAGACGTGAATAAATTGTTCTTTTGCCAACGGTCCATGATATGTAATTGTGTTCGTATTTGTCAAAAAACACCAGTTTTCATCAAAAGCGTAGCGTTTAGTTTATTGCGCTATTTTCCGGTTTTGGAGAATGAACTATATTAATCTGGGTGGCCTGTCAATTTCAGTGCAAAGGAAAGTCATGCATAGTTAGAGTCGAAAAATAATGTATAACGTGTACAAGTTTATTTAATTGGAAGATAAGGGAATATCAGAAAGAAAGTCACAGGAAAGTTTAGCTCAGGCGTGCGGTGTGTCTCTAAGTAGTGTTTTTAGAATTTATTAAGAAGCATCCGCGTATACGCCGGACATAAAATCTTTCAGTACTTCCCATAAAAAATGCTCAACAAAGGAAATAAAAACTGATTTAGACGATTTTGGCAAGTGTACTATTCGATTAATTATTTACGAATATCAATTCATAGAACGGGAAACACCAACATTCAAATTAATTTAAACAATTTTTAAGAGATAAATTAATTATAATGGTAGTGCATCTAGTCTGAGCCACATTATTCGTCAAATGAGATTTCGATGAAAACGTGCCAAAAGCAATAGGAAACTTTTAATAAAATAACTCATTAGAAAGATAAGAGAAAATATAAAAGAAAATTACGGTCATTCAGAGAAGAACGGTGGCCTATAGTTTACACAGACGAAACTGAATTCAACGTCAGTTAAAAAAACATGGGTAGACTCCGTTCTTCTCTGAATTACCGTAATTTTCTTATATATTTTCTCTTAACTTTCTATTGTGTTATTCTATTAAAAGTTTCCTATTGCTTTTGGCACGTTTTCATCGACAAATGTGGCTGAAAATTTCAACGAATAAATAAATCCACCTGCAACATCATTAACAAAAAGACAAACACGATTAACTGGTTAGTGAATAATGTGATTTCTTTAGTCCATTTATTTTAACCTGAGTTCTATTCACTAATTAAACAAAATAAACCAACATACAGAACTCTTATAATAACCACTGTTTTGGCAAACCATTGACATTACATTTTACGACTTCCACTCTATCATCCTGACTTCCTGATCTTAATCCTAGAACTGATTTAGGCAATCGTGAAGAAGCGTGCTAAAAAAACGTGCATTTTCCATTGACAGTGTTAGAAACTTAGGAAAAAAGGAATTTGAGTGTATTTGTTTAATAGATTGCACATCAAGATGTGACCATGTCATGAAAATTGAAAAGATCACGTGAGATCAGACCAAAGAGTGTATAATGTAACAGTTCGTTTCAAAATGAATAAATAACGGGATAGCAGCAGTGAAGACGATTTGAGTTATAATAACAGCGAAGGAAACATTAGTGGGATGGAAGAACAGAGCTAAATGTTTGTAATTGCTTGTAAGTAATTAAATGCTATATTACTTAAACAGTTTTGGTATTATTTTTTCATTAATATTGTCTCTCCTGTTCTTTATGGACAATTTACATCTGTTGTTTTTTTTTTCAAAACACAGTCATTTCACATTCGAGCCTGTTATTGATGTTACTTATTCAAACAAATTAAGTTGCCAGGGTAATGTTGACTATATTCCTGGATTTTGTTGTCCATGACGTGTCCGTTAATTAACTAATTATAAATATATAACTACTAACTCGGAACACTATTTTTTTATTGGTAAAAATTAAAAATGTTAAACTTTCATTTTGTAGCTTGAACTAGTTTTCGTAAGCTTCGTCAGAGGCTCATTTTTACCGATATTACTACGTTTTTTCCTGAATCGTAACATGTACACACAAACTATTATGTACTCCAAAATATACAATGTTTGTTAATGTCTAGGCTCGACTAGAAGATCTTGAGAAAGACAGCAATGTACACAATATGCCAACTCACTGTTTACAAAATAATTGCAGTAGGCCTACTAAATGGCCTCTGTTGTATCTATTGCTTGTTTCGTCTTACAAAACGTCCATATTTTATGTACTGTTTAGTAGTGTCGAAATAGAAATAGAAATCAAAACCTCCGTACGTAGACTCGTCATTCAGGGAGAAGGCTAATATTTTCGAAAGCCCTTTTTCTACTCACGTGTATAACATTCTTCCCGCCTTATCCCCACTACAAAGTGCGCAACAGCTTTATGACTGATTATTTTAACTAGATTATTGTATTATTATTTCAATAAAGTCGGCGTCTACTGATTAAGTAATTTAAATTATTTAATAAGCATATGCAAATTAGTAAGCCTGTGCTTAATACGATTTTAACTCATAATTATTACAAACATTGTATGTATGATTCTTACACGTGCAGTATGCCTTTGCAGCATTATAGGTGGAACGTACATGAGTGAAATTCTATGAAGCAAAGTTAATTTTTAACTGTTCTTGCGACATTGGCTACGTATAAGTTGCGTATTTTCGTTTCTCCAGGAAAAAACCCTCCTTGTAAAGAAAGAATGAGGAAAATCAAAATTGTGCACCTTGTTTCTAAATTTTCAACCCCCCCCCCCAAAAAAAATCCTTGGTGCGCCACTGGAAGGGTCGGCTTGGCTGGTGGCCCTTATAGAAGTTTCGACGACTCAGCTGTTCTTGTGCTGGCTACTCAGTTCACCAGCCAGCTGAGTTGATGTCTTTTATCTTCTTTGGGCCTGATGTATTCACAGCAAGCAGGGCAGCAGACGTAGTACTGTCCTCTTCAAAGCGAAGGCAGCAGGGCAGCAGCTGTACCACAGCGAAAAACACTTCCAAGTGCGTCCAGTGAGGAGCTGGTCCAAAGAGTAGGTCCTTCCTGTTCCAGAAGCAGGAGTGAAGTGTGTCTGTCAGTGCGTGTCGCAAAATTTTCTGCCGGCCCGGGTTTTATGCACCAACCGGGATCGCTGATTGGCTCGCTCCGAACACGTAGTTGGTCACGTCTCGGCGGTTGCTGATCCCGGATTGGCTCGCCTCGTATTCTTCAGGTGTCACACGCCGTGTCGCTGGTACCGGAGAGCAGACGTAATGAATCGCTGTTGCCACAATATATTCAAACACTTTTTCTGCTACAGTCCGTTTCTTGATGTATATAATATATATTTTATAATGACTTTACCTCAAGATGTTTTCTCCCTATTTGGAACATGTTTCGGGAAGCCTTGTGTTCCCATCTTCAGCCTTCCTGATTTTGAACCCTGTGAGGTATTTGTGTATTGGCTGATTGTTGCTTTGGTTTCCTGTTGGTCTCTGGTGCTTTAAATTAAAGACCAACACACAAATACCTCACAAGTTTCAAAATCAGGAAGGCTGAAGATGGGAACACAAGGCTTCCCGAAACATGTTCCAAATAGGGAGAAAACATCTTGAGGTAAAGTCGTTATAATATATAATATATACATATGTATACAGGGTGTCCCGGGAGGAGAGGGAAATAATTTGAGAAATGGTTCTATAGTGTAAAAGAAGAAAAAAAGTTCATATAAACATATGTTCGGAAACGCTTTGTAAGCGAGTTACGGCTAACGAAAGATTTCGCCCGGGTTTCGGTTCCCCCGGGTAAATGAAGACTTTCTGAAATTCTGGGAAGGTAAATTAAGGGGCGAATTCTGTTGTTTCTTATGGTTTTTGACCTGAAAAATCGAATAAAACAGGTCGCAGAACTGTATCTCCCACAACTTTCATGCTTTCCGACGTAAAACAGAAAAATCTTTGCCTAAAAACGTATTGTAGGCCTATTGTTTTTAACCAAAATTGGAATTTTTTGTTGATTTTTATTGACTTTATTTACACAATTTTTCTCAGAATTAAATTCTTTACAAGTTTTGTTTTTAACTTTTATGCATTTATTAATCATTTAACAAAGTTATTGTACTTCTAACCTAAAAGAAAATATTTTTAACTCGCTTACAAAGCGTTTCCGGACATATGTTTATATGAACTTTTTTTCTTCTTTTACACTATAGAACCATTTCTCAAATTATTTCCCTCACCTCCCGGGACACCCTGTATATATAACTCAAAGTCTTAGGATTTATGTGTACTGAATACAAATCCACACCATTACACCGATTGTAACCATATTTTGCACAGGTAACCACTGACACAAGGCAAAAAATACTGTCTAACTTGGAATTTTATATTTTGCCCTGTTTGCATGATTTAGGCCCTTTTAATTATGCATTTTTGTTGACGTGTATAAAGATGTCAACACCATGGAGACCAGAATTAATTACCATAATAACAAGTAAATAAACGAAAGCTATTTAGCAGCATTGGAACTGTACATTTATCCATTCGTGATTTGTGCAGTACATTTTCGATGTTTTATATAATATGCAATTGTATCGATATATTACGATGTGGAAAATAAGTGTACTAATTGTAAATTGTCCTGTTACTTAATACAAAGCAAAAATACGTGTTGTTTTCATTCGTGAGGTTAGGTGACAATGGTTTTCAGTTTTTAGTTTTCTGCTGAAATAAATAAAACCCGTGGTTAAGGAAAACATAATGTTTAATGTGTTTATACAATTCTTCTAACACAGTAACAGTTAAAATAAAGAATTTGGCGTTTTTGATTTAACAGGTACTTTATAAATATCTCCAAAGGCTTCATAAACGGGTACTTTTAAATCTCCAAAGGCTGTTGCACCAACATAATAATTTAGTACACGTTAAAATAGTACAAGTTTTGAAAACAGCTTTGGAGAGAATTTGACTAATGAGTACAAAATTTGTATACTAGCTGACTGAACGCCATATAGACATAGACAATAAAAGTTATATTAAAATACTTATTAAAAGTCAAATATTCGCATGGAAAGCTGTGGGTAACAGCTAGTATATAATATATTTAATATTTATAATAACTTTACCTCAAGATGTTTTTTCCCTTATTTGGAACATGTTTTGGGAAACTTATTGTTCGCATCCTCAGCCTTCTTAATTTTGAATCTTGTTTAGTTTGAATAAGTTTCCCGAAACATGTTCCAAATAAGGGAAAAACATCTTGAGGTAAAGTTATTATAAATATTAAATATATTATATATGCATCAAGAAATATACTCTAGTAAAAAGTGTTTGAATGTATATGTATACACTATTATATAATAGATACAAATGTTATAGCAGATACAAGAGCTTCTGATGAAGCTCATACAAGCAAAAACTGATTCAGGCAGTAAGGTAAAAATTGTACCTTCAGCTTCAGAATAACAAACATAATTTCCAGACATGCAAAATTTAAAATTAATAAAAAGCATATGGATGATGAATTGTGTGGGAGCACAATACTATTACTTCTTGCACTGACCCTCTCTATGAGCCTTACAGTATCTCTCACAGACTACTGGTGTACACTAAAATTTAATTTGTGTCCCTCATTTCTTTATTCGTGTGTGCCAGTGACAGTGGCGAAGCGTGACAAAATAACTTGGGTAGACATAAAAAAACTATTCAACAGCACCCTCCTACTAAGGTTGTTGACATTTTTAATGAACCAGTAAAACAATGGTAAATAGAGATAATGCTACCTATGTCAGATAATAGCTAAGTGACTGTCGCATTTCATTATACGTATAATTAGGCCTAAATATAAAGACAAAACTATATTACTGTTATTAGTGTTGTTTATGAATCTTAATTAGAAAATATTGTTCAAAAAATATAAATTTTACTCAAATTGTTTGAATGATGACAAATCCGGATTACTGTAGGCATTACACAATCGTTCATATTTTCTTGTAAATTAGTTCCACACGCTGTGTCTTGAAGTTTGCAAAAATATCTATTACCCTTTGAATGTTGGGTCCTTTGTGCACATAAATGTCAGTTCTTTTTCAATGGACAAAGTAGCCAAATGTGATAATTTTTATTTTTCATGGCATTAGGAAGGTACGTTTTGATCCTCTTCAGTATACTCATTGAACGCTCAGTCGATGCCGATGTAACTGGAATACTCAGTATACTAATTTCAGTAACTTTAATGTTTGTTCATACACACTATCGAGTTGATTCTCCACAACATATTCTAGCAGTTTAACACACGGAAGCATTTTATCATCACTGTTGTAGATGTTCAATAATTCATTGCGCAATGTTACCCAGTCAAAGAATTTTGGGAACAAACATTTCAGCTTGTCAAACTGAAGTTGAGGAAAATTCCTCCGAAATTCAACAAACTTTTTCTCATTTAGAAGTTCTACAAAAAATATATTTTCAAATTCGCCGAATCAGGTGTCTATTTGCACTGTTACAGAATCAAGAATTTCATAAGCAACGCGTTTATGCACTTCACTTACAGATTCCAGCAATACATTTTTAGGGTCAGAATTCATGCGCCTACATTCGTCCATGCTTTATTTGAACACAGTGCTGCGATATTTTCTTTCACTGTCCTAATTTCATTAATGCAGACATTTACATCACTGCTAGATTTTGCCTGGAGCACATTAAACAGACGTTGAGTAAATACAAAAATTCGATCATATATGCACAAGTAAAACATGAAAGATATCGACTTTAAAATATTTAGGAGACCAATTGCAGCACTCATAGACTCAGGATCCCAGTCATCACACTCGATAATGTGAGAAACCGCACGATATAGTTCTTTGTAATGTTCTTTGATTATTGAAACTGCCCGCGAATGGTAATTCCAACGGGTTGATCTTGGGTGAGGAAGTTTAAACCCTTGTTCTCGGAGTAAATCAGATCTAGCAGCAGATCTACTGAAGAAACTATGAAAAGCAGTTAAATTACAAATAAACAATTTAACTTCTTTAATATTTTTTGCACTGTGTAACAAGACCAAATTAAGTTGGTGAGCATAGCAACGCACAAATATTGCCTGTGGACAGTGTTGACGAACAAGGGTTTGTACTCCACCGTGACGACCAGCCATCACAGAAGCACCGTAATATGTTTGGCTTACTAATTTATTTGCAATGTTATATTCTTTCAAAACTGAAATGATTTTATTAGCCAACCCTTCTGCGCTTTTGTTAGAAGAAACATAAAAAAAGCCTAAAAAGCGTTTCTCAGTTTTCAAACCACGAACGTATCGCACAATTATACTCAGTTGTGCTTTAACAGATACGTCAGTTGTTTCGTCTGCTTGAATGGAAACAAAATCAATCTTGTTTATTTCATCACGAATTGTTTCATTAATAGCGATGGAAACAAGATGTGCCTTTAAATACACTGCTGGTTTATATATTTCCTTCATGAAAGACTCTTCCATTGCCAGTAAATTTAAAGTTTCTAAATAACTGCCCTTATTAAGAGACTGCTCATTTTCCTTATGGCCCCTAAAAGCTAACTCTTGCCTCCCTAAATAACAAACAACATCTATCAAACGGCCTACTATCCTTCGATTTTGAGCCACATTTTCATTGTGCTGCACTGCTTGAATTCTAGCTGATTCTGATAAGCAATGTTCTATTCTGTTACGTCCTAGCATGTGAAACATCTCAGAATTTTTTATATGAGTTTTGCTACCAGCATGTTTAACGGATTTGGCTTAAACAGTTTTTATAGTGCCTACTCCAACTTTGCTCCATGGTTCCTCTCCATTAAACATCAAACAATAATAGCAGTGCAGAGTTTTGTTTCGCTTACAACCAGAACGCCATCTACCTGTATATTTACTATACCAAACTTTCTGAAATTTTCTGACAATCTTTCCATCCTTTTGCGATAAATCTAAAGGCGGCCGAGATATTTTTGACTTTAGCAATACCTTTTGCTCTAAAGGTAACGTACTGATTTCGTATTTTAACAAAACTTCTAGTGAAACAAAGTTGTCAGATTTCATATCAAATACTTCTGTGACAGAACTGGTATTAACTGTATTCATTTTGCTGCACTAAATCAATTAAACATTATGCTTAAAACACCACCTCATTGAAGCAAACCACACATATAAAAACATCGACAATAACATGAACATACTACACGTACACACAAAAGGCCGAAAACTAGACACTCTAGAACAATTAGAAATATACAAACACACAAAAACAAATAAAAACGACATCCTAAACGAACAGACACAATTCAAATCGCACGCATTATTCGAACACATCTCACCACACACACACAGCTCCAATCTTTCGAAACACTTTCTCGTCGCCAACAACAAGACGAGCAGCGCTACTAACGACAGCCTCTGATGAACCCTTCTATAGGTGAAAGCCGGTTTAGGCTGTAAGGTAAAACTTTACGTTTTTACTTATAAAAAACTTTGTGTTCCGAGTCGTCAATATTATAGTGATATTTAGTTAAGTAACGGGCACGTCATGGACAACGAAATCCAAGAATAAAAATAATTTGTAAACTCAACAAAAACAAATATTCACTACACGCGCATAATGAAACAAGCACAGGCGACCAGGCAAAAATTCTGTACTATTCAGTCAGGGGAGACGTGTCTTTTGACGTGATGTACGGGACATATGATTATGCTGCGCGTGCAGGTCCCTTCCTGTTTTCGCCAACCAAAGCCCTCCTTACCACCAGCCATGTTGAAAAGACATTCCAAGTAACGTCTACCCTGATACGTCGCGTACAGTTGCATCGCACAGCAAGGTTCCATGGATCATGCGGTCGCATCATTTCGCGTAATATTTAACTTCTTAAATTAGTTTTATACCCTTTCTGAGTATCTTACGCATCTTAATTCATAAATAAATGTTAATTACTTTATGAATAAATTATTTGGGGAGACACTGTCTACCCTGTCGCCCCTGGTGTGTGCGTGTCTTTCTCTCTCAAACACATATGCTCTGTATCTTTCTCCTAAATAGGACTCACTAACAAGTGAGTGTAATTAGATGAGACTTTATGGTGAATGAAAATCTAAACCAGAAGGAGTAACACAAATTTGAGTTTTACCAGATCATTCAACAATTTTTTATGAACATAATAAGCAATATATATATATATATATATATCATTTTCTATATAAGTAACTCGATGTTTCTTGCAGTAATTATATAATTTGTGATGTTTTCAATTTGTTTCTTCTGCAAGTATATAATATTGTATATTCTTTTTAACACCTGACGCACGTTTCACTGAAAAATATCAGTATCATCAGAGGTTTCTAAGTGAATTAATAACAATTGAAATAATTCTATTAATATAAAATTAACGAATAATCGAATTTGTATCGATTTTAATGAAAAATAAAATAACTGAGAATCGATTTAGGTCGATTAGTTAACGATTGTTTTAATGTTTATTTTCTTCAGCAGCTGTTTTCTCGGTTATATTTGAAATTTTGTTTATATTTTTTATTTATTTTTATTTTTATTTTTTAGTAAATTTATAATTTTAAATAGATCGTCTTGTTTTGTTTTTATTTGGGTTTGTTCTTTAATTAATAAATTATTGTTATTGTGTTTGTAAATGTTAAGATTTTCCCAAATATTCATTTTTTGACCTTTTTGTATGTTTTTAATTAATTTTATATTTTCAATGTTTGGAAACTGGTGGTTATTATTTAGACAATGTGTGGCTAAATTAGATTTATAAATATTTGGTTTTAAATATGCATTGCGGTGTTGAACGAATCTATCTCGTAGTTTTTTCTTCGTCTGGCCCACGTAAAATTTATTGCAATCTGGACATTCTATTTTATATATTCCATTTTTATTGTGAGTATTGGATTTAGTTTTAGGTTTTATTTTATTATAAATTATATTATCTGTGTTATAAGATATTTTTAAATTAGTATCTTTAAATATTTTATTTAGTTTTTGAGTTATATTTCCGTAATAAGTGAAGGTTGTATATTTTATATTATTATTAATAGATGAATTTTTAATTGTAGTGTTTTTAGGAATTTTACTAGTGATTTTATGTTTAATTTTATTTTCTAATTTATTAATAGTTTTTATTTTGTATCCATTTTTAACTGCTATTTGTTGGATAATTATTCTTTCTTTGTTTCTTTCTGTGTTATTTAATGGGATCCTAAGCATTTGGTAAATCATGGAATTAAATACTGCCATTTTGTGTTGGGGAGGATGATTAGAAGTATTTGGTATTACTAAGTCAGTTTGAGAAGGTTTCCTGTATATTGCGTATTCAAAATTTGTTTTATTTTTCTTTATTGTTAAGTCTAAATAATTTAATTTATTATTAGATTCTTCTTCTAACGTGAATTTTATTTTAGAATGTAAATTATTTATGGAGTTGAATATTTTATTTATATTTATACCATTGTTTTTGGAAATGTACAGAGTGTCAACAACGTATCTAAAATAACATCCTAATGGGTCGTTTAATTTTATTATATTTATTATTTGTTCGTCGAGTTTTTGTAGGAAGATTTCTGATATGATAGCGGAGGTTGGGGCTCCCATAGCAAGGCCATCTGTTTGATAGTACAATTTGTTGTTGTATTGAAAATAATTTTGATTTAAAATTATTTTTAAAGTATTAGTTAACTGTTTAATGTATGTGTTACTTTCGTTATTTGTTTTCAGATTATTTATTATAATATTTATACTTTCTTCAATGGGAATGTTTGTATACATGTTTGATATGTCGAATGAATATAATTTTGTATTTCTGTTTACTTCTACGTTTATTAGTTGTTCCGTGAGTTCGATACTATTTTTTATATTGTGTTTTGCTGGAAGTTCAATTTTATGTTTTAAGATTTGAGTTAATAATTTTGATATTTTATAATTTGGTGCGGTCCTAGCGTTTATTAAAGGTCTGATAGGTTTATTGATTTTGTGTAATTTTATTAAAGAATTTGATTTTGGTGCACAAGGATTATCCATTTTATATTTAAAGGAGTCTTTAGGATTTATGATTTGGTTACTATTTTTTAATATATTTGTTATTTGTGTTTGATATTTATTTGTGGGATCTTTATTTAATGTTATGCAATTATTATTAACTATAAATTCTTCTGTTTTATCGTCTAAATCTTTCTGAGAAATTATTATTGTACTATTACTCTTATCAGCTTTGGTTAAAGTGAGGTTATTAGTCATTAGTTTCTGTTTTATGTTATTAATGGTTTTATTTTGTTTATTTTTATTTTTAATATTATGATTTTGGTTATTATATTTTTTGATATATTTTATTATTTCCATTGAGGCTTCTGTTCTTATTTTATCTTGTTTTTCTTGTTCTATATTATTAATTGCGTTTTCAGTTTCGACTATGATATTATCTATTACATATTTGTTTACATTTTTAAGATTTGTTTTGTTTGATGATTCTAGGGTAGCTATTTCGTTTTCCGTGAATTTAATATTAGATAAATTTACGAATTTTGGGCAAAAGGTGTGGTTATTATTTAATGTGTGTAAATTTTGGTTATCTTCTTTAGGTGTACTATTTATTAGTAGATTTTTAAGTTTTTTATTGATTGTGTTAAATTTAATTGTTTTGTGTTTATTTAGTATTTTAAGCATATTAATATATTTATTATTCCATGTATGATAATCAAGTGTGTTGGCTAAAAGAAGATGTAAATTAATTAATTGTTTATTAATGTAGTCGATTTTTCTGTAATTATTTGATATTTCTTCTTTAATCCATTTGTATTGGGCTTGAGTAATATATTTGCTTACTTTATTGTTATTGTTGTTTTTTACTATTATTTTTGTGTATTTTGGAAAAATATTAAGGTGTAGGCATTTTTTGTTAAAATATATGTTTCCAAAAAATTAATTAATTGTTTTTTACGTTTAATAAATTGGTTATAGGAATGAGTTACATCACCTTGTATGGTGTTTTCATCCATCATTTTCTATATAAGTAACTCGATGTTTCTTGCAGTAATTATATAATTTGTGATGTTTTCAATTTGTTTCTTCTGCAAGTAGATAATATTGTATATTCTTTTTAACACCTGACGCACGTTTCACTGAAAAATATCAGTATCATCAGAGGTTTCTAAGTGAATTAATAACAATTGAAATAATTCTATTAATATAAAATTAACGAATAATCGAATTTGTATCGATTTTAATGAAAAATAAAATAACTGAGAATCGATTTAGGTCGATTGTTTTAATGTTTATTTTCTTCAGCAGCTGTTTTCTCGGTTATATTTGAAATTTTGTTTATATTTTTTATTCATTTTTATTTTTATTTTTTAGTAAATTTATAATTTTAAATAGATCGTCTTGTTTTGTTTTTATTTGGGTTTGTTCTTTAATTAATAAATTATTGTTATTGTGTTTGTAAATGTTAAGATTTTCCCAAATATTCATTTTTTGACCTTTTTGTATGTTTTTAATTAATTTTATATTTTCAATGTTTGGAAACTGGTGGTTATTATTTAGACAATGTGTGGCTAAATTAGATTTATAAATATTTGGTTTTAAATATGCATTGCGGTGTTGAACGAATCTATCTCGTAGTTTTTTCTTCGTCTGGCCCACGTAAAATTTATTGCAATCTGGACATTCTATTTTATATATTCCATTTTTATTGTGAGTATTGGATTTAGTTTTAGGTTTTATTTTATTATAAATTATATTATCTGTGTTATAAGATATTTTTAAATTAGTATCTTTAAATATTTTATTTAGTTTTTGAGTTATATTTCCGTAATAAGTGAAGGTTGTATATTTTATATTATTATTAATAGATGAAATTTTAATTGTAGTGTTTTTAGGAATTTTATTAGTGATTTTATGTTTAATTTTATTTTCTAATTTATTAATAGTTTTTATTTTGTATCCATTTTTAACTGCTATTTGTTGGATAATTATTCTTTCTTTGTTTCTTTCTGTGTTATTTAATGGGATCCTAAGCATTCGGTAAATCATGGAATTAAATACTGCCATTTTGTGTTGGGGAGGATGATTAGAAGTATTTGGTATTACTAAGTCAGTTTGAGAAGGTTTCCTGTATATTGCGTATTCAAAATTTGTTTTATTTTTCTTTATTGTTAAGTCTAAATAATTTAATTTATTATTAGATTCTTCTTCTAACGTGAATTTTATTTTAGAATGTAAATTATTTATGGAGTTGAATATTTTATTTATATTTATACCATTGTTTTGGGAAATGTACAGAGTGTCATCAACGTATCTAAAATAACATCCTAATGGGTCGTTTAATTTTATTATATTTATTATTTGTTCGTCGAGTTTTTGTAGGAAGATTTCTGATATGATAGCGGAGGTTGGGGCTCCCATAGCAAGGCCATCTGTTTGATAGTACAATTTGTTGTTGTATTGAAAATAATTTTGATTTAAAATTATTTTTAAAGTATTAGTTAACTGTTTAATGTATGTGTTACTTTCATTATTTGTTTTCAGATTATTTATTATAATATTTATACTTTCTTCAATGGGAATGTTTGTATACATGTTTGATATGTCGAATGAATATAATTTTGTATTTCTGTTTACTTCTACGTTTATTAGTTGTTCCGTGAGTTCGATACTATTTTTTATATTGTGTTTTGCTGGAAGTTCAATTTTATGTTTTAAGATTTGAGTTAATAATTTTGATATTTTATAATTTGGTGCGGTCCTAGCGTTTATTAAAGGTCTGATAGGTTTATTGATTTTGTGTAATTTTATTAAAGAATTTAATTTTGGTGCACAAGGATTATCCATTTTATATTTAAAGGAGTCTTTAGGATTTATGATTTGGTTATTATTTTTTAATATATTTGTTATTTGTGTTTGATATTTATTTGTGGGATCTTTATTTAATGTTATGCAATTATTATTAACTATAAATTCTTCTGTTTTATCGTCTAAATCTTTCTGAGAAATTATTATTGTACTATTACTCTTATCAGCTTTGGTTAAAGTGAGGTTATTAGTCGTTAGTTTCTGTTTTATGTTATTAATGGTTTTATTTTGTTTATTTTTATTTTTAATATTATGATTTTGGTTATTATATTTCTACTTGCAGTAGAAACAAATTGAAAATATCACAAATATATCAAAAAATTTAATAACCAAAATCATAATATTAAAAATAAAAATAAACAAAATAAAACCATTAATAACATAAAACAGAAACTAACGACTAATAACCTCACTTTAACCAAAGCTGATAAGAGTAATAGTACAATAATAATTTCTCAGAAAGATTTAGACGATAAAACAGAAGAATTTATAGTTAATAATAATTGCATAACATTAAATAAAGATCCCACAAATAAATATCAAACACAAATAACAAATATATTAAAAAATAGTAACCAAATCATAAATCCTAAAGACTCCTTTAAATATAAAATGGATAATCCTTGTGCACCAAAATTAAATTCTTTAATAAAATTACACAAAATCAATAAACCTATCAGACCTTTAATAAACGCTAGGACCGCACCAAATTATAAAATATCAAAATTATTAACTCAAATCTTAAAACATAAAATTGAACTTCCAGCAAAACACAATTTAAAAAATAGTATCGAACTCACGGAACAACTAATAAACGTAGAAGTAAACAGAAATACAAAATTATATTCATTCGACATATCAAACATGTATACAAACATTCCCATTGAAGAAAGTATAAATATTATAATAAATAATCTGAAAACAAATAACGAAAGTAACACATACATTAAACAGTTAACTAATACTTTAAAAATAATTTTAAATCAAAATTATTTTCAATACAACAACAAATTGTACTATCAAACAGATGGCCTTGCTATGGGAGCCCCAACCTCCGCTATCATATCAGAAATCTTCCTACAAAAACTCGACGAACAAATAATAAATATAATAAAATTAAACGACCCATTAGGATGTTATTTTAGATACGTTGATGACACTCTGTACATTTCCCAAAACAATGGTATAAATATAAATAAAATATTCAACTCCATAAATAATTTACATTCTAAAATAAAATTCACGTTAGAAGAAGAATCTAATAATAAATTAAATTATTTAGACTTAACAATAAAGAAAAATAAAACAAATTTTGAATACGCAATATACAGGAAACCTTCTCAAACTGACTTAGTAATACCAAATACTTCTAATCATCCTCCCCAACACAAAATGGGAGTATTTAATTCCATGATTTACCGAATGCTTAGGATCCCATTAAATAACACAGAAAGAAACAAAGAAAGAATAATTATCCAACAAATAGCAGTTAAAAATGGATACAAAATAAAAACTATTAATAAATTAGAAAATAAAATTAAACATAAAATCACTAATAAAATCCTAAAAACACTACAATTAAAAATTCATCTATTAATAATAATATAAAATATACAACCTTCACTTATTACGGAAATATAACTCAAAAACTAAATAAAATATTTAAAGATACTAATTTAAAAATATCTTATAACACAGATAATATAATTTATAATAAAATAAAACCTAAAACTAAATCCAATACTCACAATAAAAATGGAATATATAAAATAGAATGTCCAGATTGCAATAAATTTTACGTGGGCCAGACGAAGAAAAAACTACGAGATAGATTCGTTTAACACCGCAATGCATATTTAAAACCAAATATTTATATATCTAATTTAGCCACACATTGTCTAAATAATAACCACCAGTTTCCAAACATTGAAAATATAAAATTAATTAAAAACATACAAAAAGGTCAAAAAATGAATATTTGGGAAAATCTTAACATTTACAAACACAATAACAATAATTTATTAATTAAAGAACAAACCCAAATAAAAACAAAACAAGACGATCTATTTAAAATTATAAATTTACTAAAAAATAAAAATAAAAATGAATAAAAAATATAAACAAAATTTCAAATATAACCGAGAAAACAGCTGCTGAAGAAAATAAACATTAAAACAATCGACCTAAATCGATTCTCAGTTATTTTATTTTTCATTAAAATCGATACAAATTCGATTATTCGTTAATTTTATATTAATAGAATTATTTCAATTGTTATTAATTCACTTAGAAACCTCTGATGATACTGATATTTTTCAGTGAAACGTGCGTCAGGTGTTAAAAAGAATATACAATATTATCTACTTGCAGAAGAAACAAATTGAAAACATCACAAATTATATATATATATATATTTCTGTATTCATGGATCACAGTCTTCTATAATAATGAAAGAATTGCTAATAATTACTTAATATTTGTTTCACACAGTGTTTTCCAAATTTCAGTTAACGCCCACTGTTCCCAAAAAAGTTGGAACTTGAGAAATCAAGTCAGCTCTGCCAGCGATGCCTATTTCCATGTCCTCGAAGGTGAAAGCCATGTGGCCCCTGGAAGCATGGTATACAATGGATGTGCATTATGTAACTGTCGGAAGAGGATAAAAGGTGAGTTTCCAGCGCCTTGAAACTGGAACCTTCGGCTAGGGGAGACAACCCCAATAGACAGGCCTGTTAGGATACCTGAAGGTGCCAGCCCCACCACCTAACTACTTAGCTAGAGGTTGGTAACCTCTACTAAGGAAACTAAAACATACTCAAAATCTTCACAAAAAGACAGATGGATCTCAATGGAAATGGCTCTTATGTGATAAGGATAAATGATTTGGTATCAAAGAAAGATTAAAAATAACGACTTTAAATGGAACATACAAGTATAAGAACAAAACGAGGAACAGCTAAACAGAGAACTTAGAGCAAAAAATATAAATATAGCTGTTATATTAGAAAAAAATAAAGAAATAAAAGGCACAAAAGAACTAGGAGATTATATAATGTTATATAGCGGAGTAGAATTAACAACCAGAGTTCAGTGTGGTGTTGCAATATTGATTGACAATAAGCTGAAAAATAAAATACATAGTTATACATATGTTAGTGAGCGAATAATAACAGTGCGCATCAAAATAGACAGAGGAAACCAAGGAAAAGCAGATGAAACTGAATTATTTTATGAAAACTTCAAAAACACGTAAACAGAGTGACAAAAAGTGACCACCTAATCATAAGTGGAGATCTAAATGTGAGAATACGATAGAGGGGAAAGTAATAATAATAATGGCCATGCATTAAGACAATTTTCTGCATATAACAGACTGAGAATTATAAACAGCTTTTTCAGAAAAAAAAGACATCCACAAGTACACTTGGAGTGCGAGAGGACTCAGATCAACCATTGATTATGTAATTGTAAATAAAAAACTTGCATCTCTTGTACAGGTTGTCAGAGTTCATCGAGGCAGTGACATCAGCTCCAACAATTTCCAGGTTATACCTAAAATTACATTGTTAACAAGCTGGGAAAAGATCAAGAATAATAAAAATAAACCAACTGATGAAGTGTTTAAAATATATTTATTATGAGATGACAGTATAAGATATCTTTACCAACGGAGACTATTAGAATATTAAGAAAAGCGACCACCTCATGACAATACAAATACAGAAAAGAGCAATATAGAAAACTGCATAAAACAAGCTGCAACAGAGGCAGTAGGAAAGAAGAAAAAATTTAGGAAGAAATGTAGTCTCAAAATATGAAATGATAAAATAGGAAAAGCTATTAAACAAAAACACAATGCTTACATAGCTTATCTACAATGTAATTCAGAACAAAACTGGTCAAAATATATAGATGCATGTAACTATTCAAAGGATGTTGTAAGAAAGCTCACCAGGAATCTTAGGATAATTAATATCCAATATAGAGACATATCCACAGCAGACAGGAAATATCATACAAATTAATGAAATATCTTAATCAGCAACAAAAAGATATGTCACAATTACATATAATACATAAAGATATGTGGATAACGAACTCTGGACTGCAGAAAATGGAGAATGAAAAGACGATGAAGAACAACCATGGTTACATACAAGGGGGATAAAAATGTGTACAAGGGGGTGAAATAACATTAGATAAATTAAAGGAAGCTTTGGAGCAAATGAAAAATTGAAAAGCTGCAGGTCCAGATGAAATAACTGTAGAACTGATCATATATGGTGGTGTACGATGAATTTTATATTTCACAATTGGAGGCAAGGAAGTATATTGGTAGGAGAAATGGGAGAGAGTCTAATAATTCTACTGAAATAAATCTCATCTGAAGATCCCTCTAAAGGTAAAGCTTGAATTCCTACTTGAAATCATATAAAGGCAAACATTACAAATTTATAATCCTAGTGATCAGTAAATTATAGATAAATATATCACCTTATATCCGTCGTGTGACTTCGTTATGTCGATTAAAATGACGCGTTTCGGAACATCTGCTCCATCATCAGATTAAATCGCTCTATTGAGGTCATTAACAGATAAAATCACATGTTACACATAATTGTCCACTATGTAATTCACTTGCTTTCTAAATGGTGCGCACCACAACGTAGCCGATCGGACACTGAATTATTATCTGAGTGATTACGCCTAAGCAGGTTCAATGCTGTATCGTATAGCGGGTTGGATTTAAAATTTAAGTGGTCATTTAATATAAAGTCTCGGCTGTTTATGTTATTATATGCTTTGTATATTTCGAATTCCTCTATTGCGTCCATGTAACTGCCTCTGTTGCACACATGTAGGGGTATTAAATTAGATTTAAAATCAGTATAATTATGATTGTGTAAGATTAAGTGGCGGGCAAAGTTGGACTTGATATTATTTAACAAAGTGAGATTATTTAGGTGACGTTTTGGTGTGTGCTCTTTAAATCGCTTGAGGAAACCTCTCCCCGTTTGACCAATGTAAAAACTGTTGCAGTCGTTACATGTTAATTTATATATGCTGGATTTATTTTCTAAAGGTATGGGTTTTCTATGACGTAGTATTTTTAATAGACTATTGTTTGTTTTGAAGGTAGCGGTAATATTCAAAATTTAAATGTGGAGGTTAGAATCTTTGGCATTATATTTGTGTATGCGGTAGAAATAAATGTTGTTTTTGTATCCTTATCTACTGGGGGCTTGGATTTTCGAATTTATGTTTCTTGATGAGATTATCCATTAACGTGTTTTTGTAACCATTAACATAAATTCGAAAATCCAAGCCCCCAGTAGATAAGGATACAAAAATAACATTTATTGCTACCGCATACACAAATATAATGCCAAAGATTCTAACCTCCACATTTAATAAATTGAATATTACCGCTACCTTCAAAACAAACAATAGTCTATTAAAAATACTACGTCATAGAAAACCCATACCTTTAGAAAATAAATCCAGCATATATAAATTATCATGTAACGACTGCAACAGTTTTTACATTGGTCAAACAGGGAGAGGATTCCTCAACCGATTTAAAGAGCACACACCAAAACATCACCTAAATACTCTCACTTTGTTAAATAATATCAAGTCCAACTTTGCCCGCCACTTAATCTTACACAATCATAATTATACTGATTTTAAGTCTAATTTAATACGCCTACATATGTGCAACACAGGCCGTTACATGGACGCAATAGAAGAATTCGAAATATACAAAGCATATAATAACATAAACAGCCGAGACTTCATATTGAATGACCACTTAAATTTTAAATCCAACCCGCGGTACGATACAGCATTGAACCTGCTCAGGCGTAATCACTCAGATAATAATTCAGTGTCCGATCGGCTTCGTCGTGGTGCGCACCATTTAGAAAGCAAGTGAATTACATAGTGGACAATTATGTGTAACATGTGATTTTAACTGTTAACGACCTCAATAGAGCGATTTAATCTGATGATGGAGCAGATGTTCTGAAACGCGTCATTTTAATCGACGTAACGAAGTAACACGACAGATATAAGGTGATTTATTTATCTATAATTTACTATTCATACGTGACTTGGATACCAAGAACTAATATGCATTCTAGTGGTCATAAAATCTGTCCTTGGATTTCGTTGTCCGTGACATGTCCGTTACTTAACTAGATATAATTAATTCACTACTGACTAGGAACACAAAGTTTTTTATGGGTTAAAATTTTAAGGTTTACCCATAAAAAACTTTGTGTACCGAGTCGGTAGTGAATTAATTATATTTAATAAAATCTGTATTATAAAGACAGAAATTTTTTATTGTACTTATTTTTATTGAAAAAAGTCAATTAGTAGACAACATCATAGCCATATTTAAACATTTTTTAATAAAATAAAACAAATATTTGTATAATTTTTTACTTTTTACAGGTGCATCATGTTATGTAATAGTTGGCAGTTCATTAGCATGGCCATCACCGACACTAATAAAAATGGAAAATGGGGAGACACCTGTTATTCTGGATGTTACTGGTATTTCCTGGATGGTCTCGTTAATGTTTGTTGGGCACATGCTAAGCCCAGTGCCTACTGGATACCTGATGGACATTTTTGGGAGGAAAAGGACACTGCTTGTTTTAGGCATTTCACCAGTGTGTTCATGGTTTCTTATACTATTTGCAACAACAAAGTATCATCTATACGTTGGTAGATTTCTAGCAGGTATATGGGCTGGAGTCACAGCTACCATTCTGCCACTGTATGTTGGTGAAATAGCTGAGCCTAATGTCCGTCCTTCTTTAGCAAGTTTTAATAATTTAGTGATAAATTTTGGTGTGTTATTTACTTATATATTAGGCCCATATGTATCTTACAATACACTGGCAGTAGTGTGTACTGTAGTAAGTATACTATATATCTTAATGTTTGTCTGGATGCCTGAATCTCCATATTATTTAATGCAACAAAAAAAGAGAAACCAAGCTTTTAAAGCATTAAGCTGGTTACGAGGTGGACAGTCCAAACAATTTATAGAAACAGAATTGAATTCTATTGAAGAAGCCATTGAGCTCCAGACAAAAACTAAAGGTTCTTTAATGGATATTTTTACTGTAAAAGCTATGAGAAAAGGATTCATTATATCTGAAGTTTATGCTGTAGTAAGGAGACTTGCAGGTTCAGGTGTACTTCAGGCATATGTATCAGTAACATTACCTAAAACTACTTTTGGCATTTTAGATCAAAATCTGTGTGTAATTATTTTAGGTGTAATCAATCTTGTTTTGTGCATAGCTACTGTATACTTAACAGCTCATTTCACAAGACGGAATCTTTTGACAGTATCCTCATTTGGATGTGGTATTCCAATGACTGTAATTATGGTTTGGTTTTATTTAGATTCCAACACAAATATAAATGTAACAGACTACAGCTACATTTTATTTATATCATTTGTGGTATACAATTTGTCATTTCCTATAGGACTTGGCCCTGTAGGAACTAGCATTAAAGGAGAAATGTTCCCAGCAAATATTAAAGCATTATGTTCTTCAATAACAACAGTTTTAGTCGCAATCACATCATTTGTTTTAAATAAATTTTATTTAATTATAGCATATTCCATTGGTATGTATGTCAATTACATAATATTTGCACTTAGCTGTTATTTTGCA
The DNA here is from genome assembly GCA_034769895.1 of Magicicada septendecula. Taxonomy (NCBI): domain Eukaryota; kingdom Metazoa; phylum Arthropoda; class Insecta; order Hemiptera; family Cicadidae; genus Magicicada; species Magicicada septendecula. The sequence continues at coordinate 204,982,108 of CM068370.1, read as the reverse complement.
ATAATATTTACACGGACCTATGTACCTGAAACGAGTGGTAAAACATTGCAAGAAATACAAGAAATTTTGGGAAAAGGCAGGCATAAAAATAAAAATGAAAATAACGAAAACAACAATGCTACAAATGGTAGCATTTGTTAATAATGTTGCATTATTTGGTAGTAGTATTTATGGTTACTGGAAATATATGAAATATATTAAAAGTGGAGATAATAAACTAAATTTATATAATGTTTAAAAAATATGACATTTAACATGCATTTTTAAAATGGACTGTCTTCGTATAAGAATATTATTAAAAAGTAAAACAAATGTAATAAGAAAAGTACTATAATTATAAATGTTAAAATAAATTTAACATTTAAGAAATTCTCTACCCTAAAAAAAGCAAAGAACTATATATAATTATTAAACTGATTCTGATCGTATTAACAGTACTTACAGTACACAGACATGGCCAGACGTTGTCAGGAAAATATATTTAATTTTGTAAAATAATCTAGTTACTTCAAAACATGACATTCCGTAATTTGTGTAGCTCAATAAGATGCTTTCCATAAAAAAAAACAAAAAGTTTTTGGTTTCCCCATATGACATTTCCACATGATGTAAAAATTGAAAATTGTGCATCCTCTCAAGCCACAGCGGGCACAGTTCTATGTAAAAGATAGCATAGTGACAGTAACATGGTTTGTCGAGCATATTTCCTATAATGATGTACAGCAGACACCAGTACCTGCTATGGTGCCATGGAAAAGTCAGATGGCAGACACTGATATCTGCTGTAGTTGTCATTGTGTTAAACTTTAATTATTAATGATAATGTGATGTAATTTATACTTACACTTATTGTTTTTTATTAATGGTACCTATAATTCAATTTTATATTTTTTGTATTCTTTTATATAGCCTAAAGGTACCATATAATGTTATTATTTATGTTCTTAAAGCTATCGATTTCGGTCACAGACCATCATCAGGTTATATAGCGCATTCACAATATTATAAAACACTATTATTTTATAAAAACGAATTTGTCAAATAGCTTTAAGAATATAAATAATAACATTATATGGTACCCTTAGACTATATAAAAGAATACAAAAAAAAATTTAAGTATTAATTATTAATACACATTTGAGTAACAATAATTAATTAACATGAATTTAACAATAAATAGCAAATTTGATCATCATGGAAGATCAATAGAAATAGCAGCCAGATTTGGGCAAGGCTGTGATGTGAGGTAACATATAATAATAAAAATGATATATCCTTAAATTCATAGTGACCGTCAATCAATGAATTTTTCAGTGAAGGGTTAGTGAGGAACTGTCAAAAATAACACAAATTTTAACATATTTGTGTTGACGTTTCGACAACGTTTATTGCCATAATCAGGGCCTGTATATGAATACAAAAGAAATGTCAAACACAACAGAACAATTATTTGGGTGAACGTGTTCGTATATGTGAGTGTGTGTCCGCACATGCGTGTCCGTGCGTATGAATGTATCATTGTATATGTGAAGGAGTTGAGATAATTTGTTTATATCTTCAAATGTTTTCTTTAAGAAAACGAGAAAATTATAATGTCACAGAATTTATACACTATTACAATTTAAATTGCTAAATGTAATGATATTTTTAATTAATTATAAACATATTATTAAACATTTATGATTTATTTATAACAAGTAATTTACAACAATATGATTACAATTATTATCTAAGTTTAATTGTTACATAAATTCACCATAAACTTGTGTTTGTAACATTATGTCAACTATCTGATGTATGGTCGTAAAGTTCTACAGTTATTGTATAATTTATATATTTATAAACTATGAACTAAGTGCTAATATAGTTTCTATATTGGCACAGATACGTTGATGACATTCTAATACTATACAGGGGAAACAAAAGACAATGTGAACAGTTACTAACGCACATAAACAAAATATATAAAAACATAACCTTTACTGCAGAATACGAACACAACAATAGCATAAACGTCTTAGACCTCTCCATCACAAAACTTGAACACAGGCAGAAATTCAGTACAACTTGTGTACTTTATGATGGCCGCCAACCTTGGTGAAAGCAGTGTGCGCAGAACCCTGTTTTTTGTCAGTGTAACTCACTGAGTGCATACGTGTTGATGCGTTTTCAAAAACATTTACCGTGTAGGCCTGTATTTAATTTAATTATTTAGTTTGTATCATTACTAGTGTTTAGTTTGGGACTGTGACATGTGATAAATAATCTAATTACATTTTAATATCATTTAATATTGTCTGTGGTTGTGTTTTCAGACATCACGTTAAGTTAAACTGAATTTTATTTTGCTTAACGTATTGTTACTTTTACAGTACCGGTACATTTTATTTCATTACATAATCAGAAAACATGCCTCCTATTAAATCGAAGTTAGGTAAAAAGATTGTGCATAGCTAAGCTCGGGAAGTCATTTCTAATGTATGTAAATTTATGGAAAGTAAAAAAATGGAATTAGTATTCCACTAAAAAAGGTTCAAAAATGAATAGCGTCAGCAACAGGAGTTTCTTAAAGAACGATTCGCCGTATTAAAAGTGAGGGTATGACATAGAAAATGAACAGTCACCACACTTTATAACACCTCATAAAGAAAGAAAGAGGAGGTCAACAAAATCTAATATTGATGATTTTGAGAAATGTGTGATAAGACGAACAATTTACAATTTTACGACAACAGAAAAAACATATCCTACGCTACGAAAACTTCATCAACTTCTGAAGTCTAGTGTGAACTTTCAAGGTAGCTTATCATGTTTAAGGAAAGTTATTATAAACTTAGGGTTTAAGTGGAAGAAGATTAGAAATAATAGAAGTGTATTAAATGAACGTCAAGAGATAAAGGCAAAAAGAATTGAATATCTTAGGAAAATAAAACAATTCAGGACAGAAAACCGGCCAATTGTTTACACAGATGAGACGTATATACACACGTTTCATGCAGTAAAAAAGTCGTGGTACGACGAAAGTGGTGAAGGAGCGAGGGTACCGTTAAATAAAGGAGACAGATTCATAATAGTTCACGCGGGTACAGATCAAGGGTTCATCGATGGTGCCGTATTGGTTTTAGGTTGGGACAGAAAACAGGTGATTATCATGGGGATATGAATAGTACAAATTCCGAGAAATGGGTAGTTGAAAAGCTAATTCCGGGATTACCAAAAAACTCAGTGTTAGTATTAGATAATGCACCATACCACAATTACCAATCTGAAAAAGTCCCACATCAAATTCTTCAAAAAGTGAGTTAATGCAGTGGTTATCTAATAAAAAAATTCCTTTTACACCTGATATGTTTAAACCAGAGCTACATAAGTTAGTAAAAATTAATAAACCATTAGAAAAGCCCTATAAAATAGATAGTATTTTAGGAAATCACGGCCACACTGTTATTCGTCTACCTCCGTATCATCCTGACCTAAACTCCATAGAACTTATTTGGGCTCAACTTAAAACTCTGTTGCAAAAAACAACACCACTTTTGATAATAAAAAAATAATAGATTTAACTAGGCAATCATGCCAATCAATAGAAAAACAACAATGGACATCAGTGTGTGAACATGTAAAATTGAAGACAAATATTTGGAAAGAGAAGGATTAATAGATGAAATGCAAGATAGGCTTATAATTAACTTAGACGAAGATGATGATAACAATGACGACGATGATGACCTATCAAGCGCTGAATCTTCTTCAGATGATGGCAGCTATATCTCCGGTGTTGAAGCAATTTTGGACAGAGAAACATCGCCGGACTTGGAGAATGATACTGAATTTCCAGTTCATTCTGACTTCGTATATACTTCTTTATAAGTCGGTAAGTTACGTACATTCATTACTTACATATTAATTTTAAAATTTGTATTAATAATTGTATTAAATGCAAGAAAAATTAATGGGCTCGATTTTATGTGATATTTTATATAAAGTATGCATATTTTTATGCGTGGTTACCCACTTTTACCCACTTTTTTCGTATAGGTCCTATTTTAGCAGCACTTGCATAAAGCATATTTATGGTCATTTTAGATTTATATTTCTCTATTTCTTCTATTAGTATTCCACTTGCTTGCTTTACACTAGTAATTATTTATTATTTACATTATGTAACAAATAACATTGTTGTGGTATTAGAAATACATATTTGATACAATTTCGAGTAATACTGAGTAGAATTATAAATAGTAGTTAGTTGAATGAAATTCGGAAATGTCAACAATGTGTAAAACCCGAGTTGTAATAATTAAATAGTTAAGGGCACCCATACAGCCGGCTGTAGCAACAGTAAGACGGACGTTTTTGAAATGAAGTGTTACAACTTAGCACACTGAGTCTCCCCACTACCCCAACTTTTCGCTCAGCTATGGAGAGGCCACCGTAAAGTAACGTGATTGTATATACAGAAAACCGACTACAACTGATACAGTAATACACAACTCCTCCAATCACCCAATACAACACAAACTAGCTGCCTTCAGAACGATGATACATAGACTTAACAACATCCCTCTAGATGAAAAAGACTACAAAGATGAAGTAAACACGATAAAATATCTAGCAGAATCCAACGGATACGACAGAACAATAGTCAATAAACTCCTACACAAAACACAAAACAAACAACAGACAAAGACAGAAAACAACAAATTCATAACACTAACATACATCAACAAACAAACTGAAAAAATAGCCCACAAATTCAAAAAAGCAGGATACAGAATCGCTTACAAAACTACTAACAAAACAGAACACACACTATCAAAACACACACACAAAGCACAAAACAAATTCGATCTACCTGGTGTTTACAAACTAAATTGCTCAGATTCAACAAATTCTACATAGGCTAGACAGGACGTAGCTTCAATCAAAGATACATTGAACACACAAAGGCACTCCACTCCACTACAGAATCCACCTTTGCAAACCACTTCGTTGAAGCAAACCACACATACAAAAACATCGACAATAACATGAACATTCTACACATACACACAAAAGGCCGAAAACTAGACAGTCTAGAGCAATTGGAAATATACAAACACACAAAAACAAATAAAAACAACATCCTAAACGAACAGACACGATTGAAATCACACGCATTATTCAAACATATCACCACACACACACACAACATCGATCTTTCGAAAATCGATTCCTTCGCCAACAACATGACGGACAGTGCTACCAGCGGCAACCTCTGAAGAAGCTTTTTAAAAGTGAAAACCGGTTCAGGTTATAAGGTAAAACTTTTACGTTTTTACCCATAAAAAGTTTTGTGTTCCGAGTCGTAGTGAAATAATTATATTTAGTGTTATTTCTCTTCCTACATTATACGTATAGGGTAGCATAAGAGAAAGTGATTAGTGCATGTTAAATAAAACAGGATTTTGACTTTAAAATATATAAAATTTATATGGTAAATTATAGGAACAAGTATTTTCTTTGAATTTTAGAAATTGTAATAATTGTTCACTAGTATAAGTATAACATTAATTTTCCATTACTTTAAAGAAATTATTCAAACTAATAAATATTTGTATTTCCTTTAAACCTAATTAGTTTTAATACAGATATATTATGGAAATCAGCAACTAACTATATGGACAATTATGCTTTGAACTGGATTAAAACATTCAAAAGAGACTATTTATGATTTCACAAAGACCTAACGCAATGAATAAAACAATTTAAATGCATACAGTAAAGAGGGGATATAATGCTGCCCTATACATGATGTAACAAGTTTAATCATTCTGCTTTGTCAGTTCTATTGGGTAGATACTGTATAAAGATTATTTACGTAAAGTGAAGGGAATTGCATAAGGATATTTTTTACTTCCATGTTCCTTAAGAAAATGGAAGTATGGTGATGGCAAAAAAAATCGTGTTCGAGATTATTGCAGAATATGATTGTACTACACTCAAAACATGAAAAAAAGTCATTTTTCGAAAAGTGTCTGTGTGTGTGTCTGTGTGTCTGTCTGTCTGTGTGTCTATAGATTTTTTTCTATGGCAAACGATAACAGCCGCAAATTCAAACAGAATCAAATAATATTTTGCATACAGCCCTGATTTGTAGAGTACTCGCGACCTATTGTTTTTGGTGAAGATCGGTTGAGGGAAAGGGGTAGTTTACCTGCAAAGGTTTGTTTTTATCAAGGGTAATTTTGTTTGTTTGGCAAACGATAACAGCCGCAAATTCAAACAGAATCAAATAATGTTTCGCATACAGCCCTGAATTGTAGGGTTCTCAAGATCTGTTGATTTTGGTAAAGATCGGTTAAGGGAAAGGGGTAGTTTACCGGCAACGTTTTATGTTTTAACAAGGGTATTTTCTATGGCAAACGATAACAGCCGCAAATTCAAACATAATCAAATACGTTTTTGCATACAGCCCTGATTTCTTGAGTACTAAAGACCTATTGTTTTTGGTGAAGATCGTTTAAGGGGAAGGGGTAGTTTACCTGCCACGTTTTTTGTTTTATCAAGGGTATTTTGTATGGCAAACGATAACAGCCGCAAATTCAAACAGAATCAAATGATGTTTTGCATACAGCCCTGTACTGTAGAGTTCTCAATACCTATTGGTGTTGGTGAAGATCGGTTAAGGGAAAGGGGTAGTTTACCTGCAACGTTTTATGTTTTAAAAGGGTATTTTCTATGGCAAACGATAAGAGCCGCAAATTCAAACAGAATCAAATACGTTTTTGCATACAGTCCTGTTTTGTTGAGTACTAAAGACCTATTGTTTTTGGTGAAGGTCGGTTAAGGGAAAGGGGTAGTTTACCTGCAACGTTTTATGTTTTAACAAGGGTATTTTTTCTGTGACGAACGATAACTGCCGTAAATTCAAAGAGAATCAACTAATTGTTTGCATACAAGCCTGAATTGTAGAGTACCCAAGACCTGTCTTTTTTGGTGAAGATCGGTTAAGGGAAAGGGGTAGTTTACCAGCAACGGTTTTTTTCAAGGGTAATTTTTTTCCATAGTAAACGATAACAGCCGCAAATTCAAACAGAATCAAATGATGTTTTGCATACAGCTTTGTATTGTAGAGTTCTCAATACCTATTGGTGTTGGTGAAGATCGGTTAAGGGAAAGGGGTAATTTACCAGCAACATTTTATGTTTTAACAAGGGTAATTTTTTATATGACGAACGATAACTGCCGTAAATTCAAACAGAATCAACTAGGTTTTTGCATACCTTTTTGAACTAAGGAGAACTCAAGGTCTGTTGATTTTGTTGAAGATCGGTTAAGGGAAGGGGTAGTTTATCAGCAACGTTTTATGTTTTAAAAAGGGTAATTTTTTTTTATGACGAACGATAACTGCCGAAAATTTAATGAGAATCAAATAATTTTTTGCACTCTTTCCTGAGTTGCAGAGAGCTCAAGGTCTATTGATTTTGGTGAAGATCAGTTAAGGGAAAGGGGTAGTTTACCTGCAACATTTTATGTTGTAACAAGAGAAATGTTTCCATGACGAACGATAACTGCCGCACATTCAAACAGAATCAAATATTTTTTTGCATGCTTCCCTGAATTGTAGAGGACGGAAGGTCTGTTGATTTTGGAGAAGATCGGTTAAGATAAACGGGTAATTTATTTTATAAATAAAGTATCCTGATAAGAAGCTCATAGTAATCCACTGTAGAAACGTAGATGAAATATCTATAAATGAACAGGTTAGGTGAACGGGGTGGGGGTAATTTTCTATTATTAAAAATTATAGTTGAAGGTGGAGGGCAGAATTTTTTATATGTGTACTACGTTATCGGCAACAAAGAAGTAGTTTTTTGTTAAAATTGCTTCCCGGGCTCTTTAGCCGTAGTTCAATGTTTTCTGCGAAACCAGACTTTTCGGCAGTGCCATCGACTGCCATCATCGGTGAAAATCGAGTGCGAAAACGTGAGGTGGTATACGTTAGTGACCACAGTATTGTGGTTAATGCTGAAGCAATAAGTAGAAAGACGTAGTTTCTATGGAAATATTTCATTTCGAATATGATTTTAAATATAAATCTTAGAACGTGGAAGTCATGTATGGTTCTCCATACCGATATTTAGTTATGTAGGTTTTACTCCAATTTTTGAGCTGTTATACCTGTAAATTGAAATATAATAAAAAATATGGTGTATCAAGTACAGACAACTTACAGAAATTCGAAATATGATATAATTGAAAGTTCTGTGTGCTCTTGGAGGGTTCCATAACTGCCATATACTGCAGTAAGAGATGCAGAGTGTATGATCACTGCGTGTCTTCTTCAGATAATTTTCCTTTCACAAGAAAACTGACTAAATTTTGTTCAACATTTATAAATTGTAAAATACGTGGGTTATGTGTAATTATTTCATACAAATGCATTATTAAACAAAATAACAAGGTGTGTGTGTTTGAGAGAGAGAGAGAGAGAGAGAGAGAGAGAGAGAGAGAGAGAGAGAGAGAGAGAGAGAGAGAGAGAGAGAGAGAGAGAGAGAGAATTAGAGTTACGTTATTGATACAGACCAAAAAAGTAAAGGCAAACGTATACATTATTTTTAATTGGTAAAATTGAACAGTTGACAAGTTCTTGCCAATACTGATTAAGATGTGCTAAAGGATATGTTGCAAGGACTGCCACTTTTTTTTGTGTTAAAAAAACTATTTATGTAAATTCACATGGTGCTATTGATTTGTCATTTATAATCTCGTAGCTCTATTTCTTTATATTTTGTACTTGTAGACTGCACAAATACTATCCACAAATAGGATTTTATACTGTACACAATTACTTCTGACCAAGTTGATATTAACAACCTGAATAAAAAGAAACTGAACTCTTATATTATAGCAGACTCACATGCTACATATATTTAGTACTAAAGATTGCTGTTTTTTGTAAATAAATTTTGTGTTGATAACAATATTAGAATCATCAATTAGAAAACTGTGAGATATTTATTTCTGGTTTACTCAAAACTCATCATTACTATTTCCTGTATAAAGCTAATGGATAATAAATTTGAATAACATGTCTGTTGGTATCCAGGTCACTTATAATGACAAATAATAAATAAATATATTTACCTTTTTTTCTCCTGTCTCGTGACCACAATATAACGCAATGAATTATAATTGACGCGTTTCGAGACTATGTCTCGTCATCAGAATATTAAAATTTATCACTCATTGAGATCATTAAAAATTTTAAAACATTAAAATACAAAATCGAAACCAAATCATATAAGCATTATGTGAAGCGAGTGCGCACTCGATGAAAGCCGGCCGGATACTGAATGTTATCAGTTACAGATAAATTTTAATGCTGTGTCATACAATGGATTCGACTTGAAATGTAAGTGGTCGTTTAATATGAATTTACGGTAGTATTTGTCATTATGTGCTTTATATATTTCAAATTCTTCACGTGCATTTAAATAAGCGCCCTTATCACAGACATGTATGGGTTTCAAATTGGTGTCAAAACTTGTATAATTATGGTTCTCCTGTATAGGATGGCGAGCATAGTTAGACTTTATATAAGATTGTGTTGTCAAGTCTTTTACATTATGCTTAGGAGTGTGCTCAACGAAACGTTTATAAAAACATCTCCCTGTCTGACCGATATAAAAGCATTCGCAGTCATTACAAGAAAGCTTATAAACACTTGTTTTCATTTCCAAAGGTGTACTGGTTCTATTACAAAGCCTATTAAACAGATTGTTATTGGTTTTAAATGTTACAGTTCTATTGTTATTATTTAATACTTTTGATAGAATTTTGGGCATAATACTGGTGTAAGTTGTTGAAATAAAGGTTGGTTCCTTATCTTGTATCACTCGTGGTTTTGACAATTTATGCTTATGTTTTTTAAGGAGGTTATCAACCATGGAAGAAGTGTAACCATTGGCAACAGCAATGTGTTTTATAATATTTAATTCACTTCTAAAATCATTTTCATTAAGAGGTGTCGTTAACAATCTGTGTATGAAATAATTATAAGCCGCCATTTTCTGCGAGAATGGGTGGTGTGAGTCAGCCGGTATGGTTACATCTGTGGTAGTAGGTTTCCTATATATACTATATTTCAATTTATCATCACATTTGGTGATAGTCAAGACAAGAAAATTCAGTTTGTTATCTATTTCAGTTTCATGTGTAAATTGAATGTGTTTATTGATATTATTTAAATGATTTTTAAAGTTTTCTATTTGACGTAATGTGCCCTTGTATATTATGAAAGTATCATCCACATATCGTGCGTAGAACATGATGTTTTTCTTATGAATATTGTTAGAAAACAAGTCTGTGTTTTTGTAATGATTTAAATAAATATCTGCCAAAAGGCCTGACAGCGGTGAGCCCATTGCCAAACCATCGCATTGACTGTAAAATTTGTTGTCAAATTCAAAATAATTTTGGTTTAAAATAACTCTAAGTAGGTTTATTAATTCATCTATTGTTTGAGTGTTTAATTTGTTGCATTTCATCAGATTGTCCCTTAAAATATTAAGTGTATCATTTATTGGGATATTTGTGTACAAATTAACAATATCGAGGGACACTAATTTATAATTAGGTAATAATTTGATATTATTAACTTTATGTATAAAATCAGTTATATTTTTGACAGTGTGGCTATTTTCTATAATTAAACTATACTTAATGATTTTTACTAATTTCTTAGCTGTACGGAACCCTGGCGCTATAGTGAAATTAACTAAAGATCTAATTGGCATATCAATTTTGTGGATTTTTGGCAATCCAGTTAATATAGGGGCTTTAGCGTTACAAGGTTTTAAGTAACGGCGAGTACGTTGATCAAATAAACTTGTGCTTTTATTAATCTGTGTACTAAGATTTTTGACATACCGGTGTGTTGGGTCCGATGCCAGGTTTATAATATTATTATTTGAAATGAAGTTATGAACTTTATTTGTGTATGTTGTATTATCCATTATTACCAGAGTTCTGCCTTTATCTGCCTTACAAGTGATCGCATTATTATCAAGTAATTTGGTTTTTATCTGTTTCAATATTTTATAGCTTTCTCTGGAACTATTGTTATTAATTAAATGACTAGACGAGTTAGGCGACATGTGTGTATTCATGAATCTCTTGAACCGGTTGTTTATCAGATGACGTGCCTTGTCTTGCATTTTTGGATCAGCAATCGCTTTTACTGCTGTTTCAGCACTGATAAGCTCATGGGCAATATGATAATTATTAAAAACCGGCGGAATACAATAATTTATGCCTTTATTCGATAAGTTTAACTCATCATTGTTGAAGTTTATAGACGTCAAGTTAGAAATGAACCAAACAACGTCAAGTTGTTTATGAATCATAAACACAGCCAAAACGAGGACATACAATGTAATCATGTTTTCTACCCACACATTTCTAACATAATGACAAATACTACCGTAAATTCATATTAAACGACCACTTACATTTCAAGTCGAATCCATTGTATGACACAGCATTAAAATTTATCTGTAACTGATAACATTCAGTATCCGGCCGGCTTTCATCGAGTGCGCACTCGCTTCACATAATGCTTATATGATTTGGTTTTGATTTTGTATTTTAATGTTTTAAAATTTTTAACGATCTCAATGAGTGATAAATTTTAATATTCTGATGACGAGACATAGTCTCGAAACGCATCAATTATAATTCATTGCGTTATATTGTGGTCACGAGACAGGAGAAAAAAAGGTAAATATATTTATTTATTATTTGTCATTATAAGTGACCTGGATACCGACAGACATGTTATTCAAATTGGAAGCTAGTCAGGCTAAATCGGTATTTAGATATCAAAATATTAAGATCCAATAATTGAAAACAAATTTACATATTAAATTTAATAAATTTTGTTTAATGCATTGTTTAACTCCAAAGTACGCTGTCATAAGGATAAATTCGTCTTCTAAATCAGCTTAAACGACAATTAAACGTGCCCAACTCCTATACATTAAAGAAGAAATTAAGTCATTATATAACAAAAAATCTGCCCTAAACAAACAATTACTTTACTCACACCTAAAGATACTAAATAGTATTCATCCTGCTATTATAAATAATGTACTTGATACAGTACATAAATATGTGAATAACATGATGTATAAGATATACACAAAACAGTCACGGAAATTAAACAATCTTAAGTTGAATCATAAACACAGCCAAAACGAGTACATACAATGTAATCATGTTTTCTACCCACGCATTTCTAACTTGACGTCTATAAACTTCAACAATGATGAGTTAAACTTATTGAATAAAGGCATAAATTATTGTATTCCGCCGTTTTTTAATAATTATCATATTGCCCATGAGCTTATCAGTGCTGAAACAGCAGTAAAAGCGATTGCTGATCCAAAAATGCAAGACGAGGCACGTCATCTGATAAACAACCGGTTCAAGAGATTCATGAATACACACATGTCGCCTAACTCGTCTAGTCATTTAATTAATAACAATAGTTCCAGAGAAAGCTATAAAATATTGAAACAGATAAAAACCAAATTACTTGATAATAACGCGATCACTTGTAAGGCAGATAAAGGCAGAACTCTGGTAATAATGGATAATACAACATACACAAATAAAGTTCATAACTTCATTTCAAATAATAATATTATAAACCTGGCATCGGACCCAACACACCGGTATGTCAAAAATCTTAATACACAGATTAATAAAAGCACAAGTTTATTTGATCAACGTACTCGCCGTTACTTAAAACCTTGTAACGCTACTGGATTGCCAAAAATCCACAAAATTGATATGCCAATTAGACCTTTAGTTAATTTCACTATAGCGCCAGGGTTCCGTACAGCTAAGAAATTAGTAAAAATCATTAAGTATAGTTTAATTATAGAAAATAGCCACACTGTCAAAAATATAACTGATTTTATACATAAAGTTAATAATATCAAATTATTACCTAATTATAAATTAGTGTCCCTCGATATTGTTAATTTGTACACAAATATCCCAATAAATGATACACTTAATATTTTAAGGGACAATCTGATGAAATGCAACAAATTAAACACTCAAACAATAGACGAATTAATAAACCTACTTAGAGTTATTTTAAACCAAAATTATTTTGAATTTGACAACAAATTTTACAGTCAATGCGATGGTTTGGCAATGGGCTCACCGCTGTCAGGCCTTTTGGCAGATATTTATTTAAATCATTACAAAAACACACACTTGTTTTCTAACAATATTCATAAGAAAAACATCATGTTCTACGCACGATATGTGGATGATACTTTCATAATATACAAGGGCACATTACGTCAAATAGAAAACTTTAAAAATCATTTAAATAATATCAATAAACACATTCAATTTACACATGAAACTGAAATAGATAACAAACTGAATTTTCTTGACTTGACTATCACCAAATGTGATGATAAATTGAAATATACTATATATAGGAAACCTACTACCACAGATGTAACCATACCGGCTGACTCACACCACCCATTCTCGCAGAAAATGGCGGCTTATAATTATTTCATACACAGATTGTTAACGACACCTCTTAATGAAAATGATTTTAGAAGTGAATTAAATATTATAAAACACATTGCTGTTGCCAATGGTTACACTTCTTCCATGGTTGATAACCTCCTTAAAAAACATAAGCGTAAATTGTCAAAACCACGAGTGATACAAGATAAGGAACCAACCTTTATTTCAACAACTTACACCAGTATTATGCCCAAAATTCTATCAAAAGTATTAAATAATAACAATAGAACTATAACATTTAAAACCAATAACAATCTGTTTAATAGGCTTTGTAATAGAACCAGTACACCTTTGGAAATGAAAACAGGTGTTTATAAGCTTTCTTGTAATGACTGCGAATGCTTTTATATCGGTCAGACAGGGAGAGGTTTTTATAAACGTTTCGTTGAGCACACTCCTAAGCATAATGTAAAAGACTTGACAACACAATCTTATATAAAGTCTAACTATGCTCGCCATCTTATACAGGAGAACCATAATTATACAAGTTTTGACACCAATTTGAAACCCATACATGTCTGTGATAAGGGCACTTATTTAAATGCACGTGAAGAATTTGAAATATATAAAGCACATAATGACAAATACTACCGTAAATTCATATTAAACGACCACTTACATTTCAAGTCGAATCCATTGTATGACACAGCATTAAAATTTATCTGTAACTGATAACATTCAGTATCCGGCCGGCTTTCATCGAGTGCGCACTCGCTTCACACAATGCTTATATGATTTGGTTTCGATTTTGTATTTTAATGTTTAAAAATTTTTAACGATCTCAATGAGTGATAAATTTTAATATTCTGATGACGAGACATAGTCTCGAAACGCGTCAATTATAATTCATTGCGTTATATTGTGGTCACGAGACAGGAGAAAAAAAGGTAAATATATTTATTTATTATTTGTCATAAAAAATTTGTTTGTGAAAATCTTCACTATTTTACTGTACAACTGCTGGCATCAAAACCAAGTAGTTTTATCTGTCAAGTAATTCCAAAAAGGGCACCTGTTTTACATCCATGATAAAAACAGGATATATGAAACTGGAGCAGGCCTGTGTGATAATTCATGATGGTGTAAGATGTATTTAACCTTTTAAAATGTCTTCACCTTTAAGTGTACTTTGTGTGTTAGTAACAAACTACATGTAAATCTTTCAAAAAATAAATAAGCAATACAAAATAAAATAAAAGAATTTACTTAATAAATACAGATTTGTAACAGCTATTTATATTAATTTTTTTAGCTATTATACCTAGTGATCCCCAAAGTCTTAAACCTTATATTCTTAAACCTTGGCCCTCTGCACTGTAGGGTTTGTTATTAATAGATCCTCCTTCACTCTATCTATTCATGGTATTACAAAAAACCAAATCTGGTTGGAATAAAATTTATATGCAGAAAAGCATCCATCGTAGTGAATCCTTAACTAAGTAGGGTACATTACAAGCCATCCAAATTTAAATCAGACAGTGCTAAACAATATAAGCTAGATGATAACGAGTAGTACGCTAAAAAGTTTAATAACAAAGTTTATTACTTTTGCTATTAAAAATAATTATATATAAAGGAACAAATTACTTAAATTAGCCTTTATTTTATTTTAAATTAATTATATTTTGGTTGATTTTTACTTCCATGTTCCTTAAGGAAATGGAAGTATGGTGATGGCAAAAAAAATCGTGTTCGAGATTATTGCAGATTCTGATTGTACTATTATAGAGTTGTATTTATGTGTGATTATTAGCATAGAAGTGTGTATAAATAAAAACTCAAACGGACATAATTATAATTAGGTCACTTAATTTTTATTGGTTGTTTACTATTTTGTAACCTGTTTTCACATTTTATGAAAAAGAACAGAAAAGAATTTCTAAAATTTGTTTAACATTTTTCTCTATTTTTTAAAAGTTAAAATGAAATAGTTGGAGTTGCAGTATTATTATTGACTTACATCAACAACAATATGGAAATGTATAGAAGTTGTTTCCATATATCGATGAAAAAAAATTCATTGCATTCTGATATTTTATATTCTTTAACAACTAGAGAATCTATGCAACTTCTGAAATAAGTTTTAAAATTCAAATCAGTAAACAGACTGTATATGATTACCATGTCTAAATGAATACATATGCGTGAAATGACTTCTACCGGTATATGATGTGACAAAAAATTATATGCCATAACTTTTATAAAAATTGTGACAAAAATGATCTTGGAAGAGCTACAATTTTTGCTGAAGTGCACGTGTATTTTGCACACAAACTGAGTATGTTTGTAAAGATGATATTATTGTATTGTATTTTTAGATTAGTTGGAGAAATTTTTAAGAATATGGTCAAATAGGTATACTGAAATATTTTGTCATTATCTTTATGTAAAATGTACATAGTATATACTATAATCTGTAATATATATATATATATATATATATATATATATGTATACTATATACTAATTTTGCATATTAAAACTAATTAATAAGAGACATATCTATGTATATTAAAACAATATTCAAACAACTGTATTAAAATTTAGTAGTTATTTTCATTTACTGTATATTAAATGAATAAACTGTATAATGTAAAAATTAATTTTGAAAGTTTATATTGAGTTCTACTCATTCCCACATTTTCATGTGATATTTTTGTACATTATCCTGTTTATCAAATCCTTGAAATTCATAATCTTAAGTATAGTATATTCAGTGAATTCTAATGACTGCTACATTCCATTTTATCCATGTATTTCAAATTTTCGATAGTACCATAATGTTCTAGTCTGAAATTATTTAAGGATGCTACAGCAGGATAGAAAATTGACTTGTGGGTACCCACAAATAGGTACAAATTAGTCAAGGATTGATCACATATTTTTAGTACAAATTCCTACCTACCTCTTTATTCAGTCTCCTTTAACTGGCATGTCTCCGTCTATTTCCCTCTGTGGGAACCCACTTACTTATGTCACTTCTGCTACCTTATAAGCCTTATCCTGTCTGTAAAAATACAGCGGTACCTTCTCCTTTCCTAAGAGACATTTGATCTAGAATTAACTGCCACGAATCTCCTACCTTATTTATAGTAGATATCTTGGATCCTCCTCAACAGAAACTATTATTTACTCTTCTTAACATATCTGAAGAAATAAAGGTCTTAGTCATTTGGTTTCCCATAGAATTTGTTTCAGTTAGATTTGGTTAGAAATGAAATTTCTGGAAAAGTAGGAATTCTCAATACAAGATTGTTGTCTCAATATTATAAGTAGATGTTTTTCAGAATTAGAAATCGGTGAGAAGAGATTCTGTGCTCAAAAAAAAGAGAACGTTGTGCAATATTGTTGGGATATAGAAGAAAAAACATGTTCATATAAGTATAAAAGCTACAATATTTATTAGAATCTTTCCATAAACATAAATGTAGATTTTTATGTTTATAAAGATTCTACACAAATTAAAGTTTTACATAAATTTCAGCTGATTTTAGAATCAGATAAAATGAACCGTAATAAGTAGAAATTTCTTATTGAATGTAATCAAATATATTTGCTAAAAAGAAAATATATTTTTGCTCTAAATAAACTATCATAAAAAATCTAACTACAAATTATGAGCCATTAATTCAATGTGTAAAATTCATTTTACAAAATATGTTTCTAAAATGTCCATGAATGTGTGTTTTGGACCTCTGGTTAGAAAAAGAGTATTTGAATATGCACAAAAAAATAGATTGTTTTTGTGTGATAACATGAGAACTTGCACACATCAGTTCTGTTCTGTTACTTGTAAGAATGTATACTCATTATCATACATACATTATGAATATACATGGATGCATTTAAACTTGCTTATTTAATTCACATGAGCCATGACAGAGTTTTTAAAAGGGCAGAGTTTGTTGTTATAAACAACAATGTAAATATGATAAGAGCCAACATTAGTTGTAAACACACCACATAATTAAAGAAACAATGTATGTTTAAACGCAACTATATCACTTGAAATTTATTAAAGTACAAAACCACTAGAGGCCTTTTTTTGATTTACCATGTCTGCAATGAGAAAACTGTGTTCTTGATAGATTTCACTCAGAGAATGTGTTTAAGATCTGTTTCTTTTCTTTAAGTAACTGTACCTACAAAACAACAGCAAGCACTTGCATAAAAACAATTGCAAATAGTAAACATTTTTATTAGGTGGAATAAAACATAACTTAGGCAATTCCATGAGACTGATAATGCTTACTCACGGAACCTTGTTTAAAATGTATTACCAATAGTATATTACAACTTACACTGTAACTACGTGATGAATTCTTGTTTTCTCTCAGCTGATTGTTTTATCTTTAGATCTGTTCAAACAATTTTAATGAAGAGACATTATTTACATAGAAACTATTTGTAACTCGCAGTCTACTAACAGGTATAATGTTTCTGTTACACTCTACTTAATTTTAACTTTGAAGGTTTTGTGTGTGTGTGTGTGTGTAAAGTCTGTCAAGTTTTGTAGCTTGGACATAACAGTTTTGTTAAAAATAAAATAAACTTTGTTTTGATTCAGTTTCAAAGGAATATGTGGCTTAGGCAACAATGTGGTGCGTCAACATGCAATCATTTTATAAACTGTAGGTCATTACTTATTAGCTTTAACTTGTGTTATTAGCTGTATAATTTAAAAAAAGTGTGTGCCTTTTAAATCAATGTTTTTTTTTACTCATTATAATATAAAAGCATTTTCTTAAGAGATTACATTTTTGCTAAAAATTTTCATTATATTCTGAAACCAGTTTAGTACATGTTAATAGCAGTGTCCTCATTATTTGTTCATGCCAAAAAAGAAAAAACATAACATTCTCTTTTTTTGTTTACAAGACTTCATGATTCTTAAACTTACTTTGAAACAGTATGTAAGTTGACTATTACATCTTAAATCTATAATTACATATGATAGAAAACAGTCAAGCATACAGTGTTTGAGCAAATATTTTTACAAACAGAAACAACACTGTTGCACACCTAATAGAAAAAATTTTCTGATTAGCACTTTAAAACTTCACAGCTCATCATCATGTCAGAAATATGAGCTGTTTGATCAGATATTTCCGATCAGATGATGAGCTGTGAAGCTTGAAAGCACTATTTGGAAAAAATTTTCTATAGTGGTGTGCAACAGTGTTATTTCTGTCTGTGAATATAACCACTAACACACCTTCATTAATTAAATACTTTTATTTTTATTTACAACCATACCAAAAACAAAATTTTGAATCCACAACTTTTGGAAAAAGTTGGCATTAAAAAACATGGTCTGAAATATAATATATAATTCATATAATATAATTTTTAATATATTTAATATATATTTTAATTTATAATATAATTTTACATTATATATAAAATATGAACAAATATAAATTGCTGGCATTAAAATAGTATGGTAGTAAATTAAAATTATCTTTTAAACTGTTAAAACTTGATCCGACAGATCCATTAGAATGATAACTTATTAATAAACACAAAAAACAGCACATGCGCAAGCGCACACACACACAGCACATTTTTAAAGGAAAGGAAGGGGGTGAAAAAAACCAAAGCTTGTAAATAAGTTTATCACAAAGAAACTAAAAAGAAAACTTCCAATGTGTTTAAAATTTAACATTTTAATTTAATACCTACCAAAACAGATAACTAAAACCAGTGATTATAAAATGGGATGAAACAAAATCACCTGTAATCTTTGAACACTTGACATTTTTAAACCATTTTCTGTTTTCAGACTTTTAAATCAAAACTTGAGACACAATATTTGTAACCTTTAAACTATGGTTTTTTCTCATAGTGCTTAGTACATTCCTATATATTGTTAAAGACTCAATATTTATGAAATATTTAACAATTTAACAAACTTTCCTATTATGAAATGATATGTGATGTAAAGTACATATGTTTTATACATAATCTTGTAAGTTTTCAAAGCCTCTTGTTCCCAAATATAGATTTCAGTGTTTTTGCTTGTTTTCAGTACTGTATTCTCAGTTTGATTTTAGGTATGACTGCAGCCTTCATCTTAATAATTCTACCTATGTTTCAACATCTATTCCAAGACCTCTCTCAGCAGTGTGTGTTTTTTCTGTTGTGTATACTTACACTGGTGTATACTGTAATTGTGGTTCATGATTGGTTGGCTGTGAGTACAGTTGCTGGAAGAAGTAGATTACTGGATATTTGCAGTAAGAGCACAAGCTTATCCCATGACATTACAGTAGGTGCAAATACATTGTTGATAAGGTATCCCTGCTCCAGTAGTCCTTGATATAAGGCATCTTCACCAGTCCCAAGTAAGTTATGAGGCTGAAGAAACTTTTTTCATGCTCACTGGTTCTCAATTATGCAGTTTGCATGATGAAGATATGTTTACAGCTTCATCTAACTGTTGTGTCATATACAGACTTGTTTCATCTGCAGTCATTTTGAAAATAGAATTGTCCAACACCACCATATAAAAATCACCAGGTTTTTCCTTCGACTAGGTCTTTGATGACTGCAGGGGAAACTTCAACTTATTGATGAAATTCCTTCATCTGCTGTTGTCTTCTGCAGGGTGAAAACCAAGAATCATCATTCTCACTTTGACATTCTTCACGTTCCCCTGTAAATTGTTATGACTCAGAGAAGACTAATTATGATATGAAGTTGAGTCTGGCAATACAGGTGACAAAGAAACACAGTTCACTTAATTTGGTTGACAGATATGGTATGTTTATGAACAGAAATGTTTGAAGAAGCTGTTCTCCTTTTATTTTGTTTGATAATTTTCTGAGTCGGATGAATTGAACAATTTGGTTGAAGAACTAGGTACAAATGTCTCATCCTCACCTGTGTCGATAATGTCTTCATCAGACATATCTAGCAATGTATAGACTTATCGTGTTCTTAGCAATGACTTCTTTACTGTTTCTATTATTTCTTTTACTACCATTATTTAATATCTTTTAATATCATACAATTTTAATTCATTACTATCATTTTTACTATTACTAGTGATTTGGACCATTGTGTTTAATTTTGTTCTCCCACTTTGGTTCATTTTCAGTATTGTGTATGCTTTTTGTGTGCTTTTAGATGGATTATTGGTTTCATATAACCTACTGGGACCTGGACTTTGACCCTTGTTGATGAGGTCTTCCCACTGAGGCAATAATACCAGAACATCTTCCAGTTGGCTTACACCTCTTGTCATTACTGTGACTCTGATGCTCTGATCGAAGTAACAGGCCAATTAATGCCCAGATAGTTCAGCTTCATTATGTTGCGGGTGTAGAAGTTTCGTCTTTGTCACCTGTTATAATACATATTGTTCTTTTGTTTGTTGCCCATATGTGCACTTACCGAACTCTAGGCAGTCATGTATCTTACATTGGACATGCTGATTCCAATATCGGGTTTCAAAAACTTGCACAAAGTCCTCATATGTTGTGACCTGGTTTCGTATAATTGTATACCACTGTGCTGTTGACTCTTTACAATATTTTGTAATGAAGTTTATTTTCCCTGGTCAGTCAGCTGACTTTCAACAGTGTCCATTGTCATTCACATTGGCTCAGGAACTCTATTAGGTTACCATTTTCATCCCTGTAGATTTTTCGATGTTGCATCAATTCTTCAATCTGTCTGTCTGTCTGTCTGTCTGTCTCTCTCTCTCTCTCTCTCTCTCTCTCTCTCTCTCTCTCTCTCTCTCTCTCTCTCTCTCTCTCTCTCTCTCTCTCTCTCTCTCTCTCTCTCTCTCTCTCTCTCTCTCCCTCTCTCACACACACACACACATTGCGATAGAACAATTGCTGTAAGAATCATTTTAGAAATGACTAGATGATATTACACACTTTATGACATTATAGACATGTTTTAAATTGATTTTGTTCAACTTTTGTAAAGTAGCTGTAAGTTTTGAAATAAGAGATGGGTAATTATTTGTTTTATGTCAAAATGCCCATAAACTTATTCTCTGTCATGTCAAGTGCATGTTTTGTGTGCGAGTGCATGTGTTTTCCTGAATAACTCCAATAATAATTGATGTATCTTAATGAAACTTGGTCAGCGTATCCGTCATAAATAACGCTACATTTTACATATGTCATAAACACTCAAAACATAATTTTACTATGTATTTTTTAACTGAATTCACTTTTCTATAGAAGCCTTATCTGCAGAACAGTCATAAAACTTTTAGATAAAATCTATACAAGATTTTGCAGACTCTGGCATAGTCTTACACGATTTCTTGTTATCAAGGTAGAAATCTATCATGTGTTCTAAATTTTAACCAATTAGGAGCTTCAATTTTCATTTGTGATATGCTCTGGTAGAGGAATTTTCGTACAGTTCTGGTCTGCAACTCGCCCCAATCAGACGTACTGTCTGTGCGAGTTCTTTGCGACAGTACACGTTTGCTATATGAGTGACAACCATCCTATGAGTTATATGAGTGATAATCATCCTATGAGTGATTTTCGCTATGAGTTACCTGTAAGCTAAATCAAAGGATTATTAGAACGTAGAGCAAAATTATGTGGAGATCTATTATATTAGTGCTGACTTGCATTAGTCAATATTTTCTGCTTAGGGCAGTTGTATTCGTTTGGAGTACACCTGTATTAACATATGGACACATCAAGATTGCCAGAAGGTGTATGTTAAACACACCACTTTTAAATAATAACTAACTAACCCACTTATCGAACCTGAGATTTGTAAACATAAAACCATATCGGCAGATAGATGGTGGGTGTGTGTGAATCGCATGTGACAGCAGCAGCGAGACCAGAGGTCGACGTTATGCAGCAGCTTTCAACCGGACTCCAAGTAGGAATTCTTCAATCAAGTAACATAGACGATTGTTCAAATAAACATTCATTAGAATTTAAAGACAATATATAATTAATAAATAATTAATATAAAGAATTTACAGACAAGACAGACAAGATTTAGTTTAATAAATTCCTATCTCCAGATAAGAGACTCTGTTATATATTATTAGTTCTAATACACATCTATGCATCCTTAATTTGTTTCGTTGCAATATATATATTTCAACATTACAAGTATTATAAAGAAATGAACACATTTCTTTCCATGTATCCAATGCAACTGAGCAGTGTTAATCACCAACTAGGTCGTAGGATTTTTGTGTTCGTTGCGTTAAGTATATGTGGTTGCACAATAAACTTATTTTTAAATAGAGGAGTGAGAAGTTGATGACAAGAAATAATTAATTATAACATAATAAAAGAATCAATCAACGGTTTATTAAATACTGCAAAAAAATTAATTGATTATTAAAATTTGAAACTAGAAAATTCAAAATATTCTCTTTTGTAAGGTTACACCCTGTTAAACATAAAACATCTTTGATATTCAGAATAACAAATAGTCATAAATATCTAATCATATATTATCTATATCATATATTTAATCATATAACAAATGATATAAAATTCTTTTACATTTCATGGGTGTCTGACTTTGAATCATTTTTAAAATTTAAACTCATAGCAATTCATTTATAAAAATAATATTTACTTTAAGAATATTTATGATTTATAATGACACACCCAATTTTATAATTAAGCAGAATAAATTATTATTTTTAACACCAACTGACAATTACGTCTTTTACTCTGAATATTTACACTATTTATATTTAAGTCTTTATATTACTTTATTATCTCAAATTCTGTTATTTATGAGTTTTTTGTTTATCATGAAAATATAAATGTTCATTTGTCACCAGTGTATTGCTGAAGTTACTGTTGTGTGTGTATGTGCGTGTGCGCATGTGGTTGTGTGTTTGCTGACAGTCATGATGATTATGATGCTGACGCTTCCTCGGTATTCTATAGCCTGCTGTTGATGATGGTCCTGCGCTCCTCCATCAATCGTGGTGTATTGCAGATGATGGTGAGTTAAAGTCAATTAGCAGATGGACATAGTGACCTCGTGTGGAACTTTCTTGAGTCTGATTATTAGCAAACAGACATTGTGTCCTCATGTGAATATTCCTTGAGTCTGTTTCTCGTCCGAAATTGCTAGAGCTATTTATAATAGACGGGAAACTGACATGTCAGATATGGTTTTTGACATGTTAAACTTTGTCAATTCGTGTGTAGCATCCTTTCTTTAACTGATCACATTTTAGTCCATTTTCATGATAACCAAAAATTTGATCTTTAGGCAAGTGGTTGCATTGTCTTCATAATTTTTCACTTGTCATTTATTTACCTACATATAACACACTCGTTAATTAGTAGTTAATTATGGTAGTAATTAACATTAATTTGTGTGACGTTTTTATTATTGCATTTTTCTGAAAACATTTGTCAACACCATATGCACTTAAATATCCTTAATCTAGTGGTGTTTTTAGAATAGTGATCAGTCTTTAGTAACAGGTGAAAAACATATTTATTAATTTATTTTAATCATGTCAACACCTGATTTAATAATACAAACCAACAACTCATACATAGTACAATGCATATGAGCACTGGCACGCGCGTGCGCATGCACACACACACACACACACACACACACACACACACACACACACACACATACACACACACACACACACACACACACACCACATACAATGACTTACACGGTCGGGCAGGTGTACATTTTTGACAGGCTACTGGTGAGTCCACGCCTCTGCTTTCACACACATAATTTTTAAAACTATTCGTCCTACTCTCCTTACAGAGTACTTACTGGTTTACGTACTTCTCCTTACGTATTTACTGGGTAAATATGCAAATAACTGTATTGTTGCAATATATATATTGCAACATTACAATATTTTATATGTTGTGTAAAGTACCCAATGTAACTATCAAATAACTTACCAGCTAGGTCGTGGAATTTCTGATTTTGTTATGTTAAGTCCCTTTTGTTGCACAATAAATTTGATGTGAAAAGAGAGGAGAAAGATTTTGTGGTGTGGAATAATGACTAATAAAACATTGATTTATAAAAACAACAAATTATTTAAAAAAGTAACATGTATTAAAATTTCTTTTTATGAGAAGCTGTTTTACATGTATTAAGGCCCATTCATACTATCCGAACAGACACGTAACATAAGCGGAGCGGAGCGGTGCGACAAAGACATTGTGTGTTCACACTGTCCGACATGAAATGTAAGCGAACCGGCAGAATGCGACAAAAATTTACTTGTTCCGTCTGCCTTCGGTGACTAAACAATGTTTTTAAACTTAAATTTAGATGAGTTAGCAGCAATAGCAATAATGTTAGATGAAGATGAGAAGAAAACATCATGACGACGACGCCGTTTTGGAGTACACAAAATGTTAAAAAGAAGAAAGGAACACGGAGAAAACTGGACACTTTTTAGAGAGCTATTGGATGATGAGGAAAAGTTGTATCAATATTTTAGAATGCCTCAACATGAATTCAATATTCTCCTGAGTAAAATACAATTTCAAATCACCAAGAAAAACACCAGCTTTGGAGAGGCAATTGGGGCGAAAGAAAAACTAGCCGTATGTTTAAGGTAAGATTTTCTTTTATTATCACATATATATGGAATACATAATGAGAATTGCTATAATATAATCATATATTGTTAATTACAAAAATATGAACATACAAAAATATTAAAAATTCCTGCCAATGATGGCAAATAAGAAAAAAATTAAATGAAAAAAAAACTAAAATTTTCATATTTACTCATTCTTAAAATACTATAAAAGAAAAAAATTAATTTACTGTGAAATGTATCCGACTGCTGTGCATAATGTTTGTAATAGTGAGATGTGCTAGAAGATGAAGAGTCGTTTGTATGTAGTAATGATGTTGATGGTGATGGTGCTTGTATCTCATGGGATTCTACTGGACGTGTTGAGTAAGCTGATGGTAAGATCGTTGCCTGGTGAGAAATCGTAAAACCAAATTGAGTTTGTGACAATTCACTTATTTCTAGTTCAGAAATAATAGAGAACACCCGGGACTTTGCTAATGCCTGATTGTATGGCGAAAACGTTTATACGGTTTTAGCAATGCTACTGAAAAATAGGTCTATTTCACAGGCGTCTTTATTTCCATGTGTTGCCGGTTGACTTCTGTTATTTAAAATAAAATCCATAAGGACACCTGTAGCGCTTTCTGGTCGCTTTCTTTTAGCATTACTTCTTACGGGTGTTTTATTTGAAGGAACTAGTTTGTGAGTAGGTATAGGCTGGACCAAAGTCATGCCATCTTGATTGTCAGTAGGTGATGCAGTCACATCTAGCAGATCGCGTGAGTACTGAGTGTCCTCACCTAGAGATTCCTCATGTATCGCTACATTCACTGATGATATAGTTTCCCTTTCTTTGATATACGGTATTAAAAATGACATTTCTTCCTCAGACAGTTCATGTCTTATTTTTCCCCGCAGCTTGGCCACTCTTCGATTCTTTCTTCTTCTTTAAAACTCTACGAAATGAGTCTCGTAAATTGTGCCATTGTTTTTTGCATTCCTTCTCTGAAATAAAACAAAAATAATAAGTGGCATTAATGACACTTGCTTGCATTTTAAAAATCAGAACAAAGGTGTATGGAAGAAATGCTAGTTTGTATGCGTGTGTGTGTATGTACAGATATCTATTTTTCTTTTAGGTTTCTGTCTACTGGCAACGCATACAGAAGTATAGCGTTCAGTTATCGACTAGGACACAGCACAGTCTCATCTATTGTAATTGAGGTTTGTGATGCAATAATAAAGCACTTAATGGAGGAAGACATGGCAGTACTGTCTCAAAAGGCATGACTTCAAATAGCAGATTATTTTTGGGACAAATGGAATTTTCCAAACTGTGCCGGTGCTATTGACGGTAAGCACGTCTTGATTACTGCTCCAGCTAACAGTGGATCTCTGTACTACAACTATAAGAAAACATTTTCGATCGTACTGTTAGCATTAGTAGATGCTAACTATAAGTTTATAGCTGTGGATATTGGGTCTTACGGTAAAAACAGTGATGGTGGAATTTTTTCTAATTCTAAACTAGGAAAGTGTCTTGCACAAGGAAAGTTGAACTTACTAGGAGAAAACAAACTTCCAAACACAGACATTGCGATGCCTCATGTAATTGTCGGTGAAAACATAGCCTTCCCGTTAAAAACATACTTGTTAAGCCCGTATCCAAGGCATCAACTTGACATTGATGATACGAAAAAACAGTACAATTATCGCCATTGCCGTGCACGAAGAGTATCAGAAAACGCATTTGGGATTTTGTCGCAAAAATTTAGAATTTTTCACAGAAAACTTCAACTGAACCCAGAACATGTTGATAAAATAGTGCTGACCACTTGTTTTTTGTAAAATTATATTTTATCTAGCTGACATTATGAGCTAACTCAAGAACCAATGGGAAAAATTTAAGACCACTTTTTTCTCAAGGAGGTTCTGCGACTAGTTCAGCGTTCCTTGTGAGAGACACTTTCAAGCAATTTTTCAACAGTGAAGCCGGAAGTATTGAATCGATGAACGAAGCATAATATGTTACTAAGGGATTAGTAGGCTATGTTGGAAATAACATTTTATAAACAAACTTATATTTGCTGTAATGTCGTTTTGTTTTTTATTTGAAATATAGAATTTAATAACTTTTTATATTACATCAATATTACGTCTTGTTAAATCAATAAATGTGGTACTGGTAGAAACATGTGTACAAGCACTTCAAAACCTTATTATGTTTTAATGACCAAAAGATGATTTCCAAAATGTAGTTGTATAATATCACATAGCTATGTAGCTATGTAGTAGCTATGTAGTAGAGATTTATAGAAATTAAATATATTAATGTGGTTTTGCTTACCTGATTGATTTAATATTTTTCCTATCTCCTTCCACGCTGCATCCTTCTTCTCATTGTCACTATATCTCTTGTCCTCCAAATCGTAAATAAAAGTAAATGCACAGACAGTTTCAATAAGTTTTTCAGAGTCCATGATACTTGCTCACTTGTCGATGTCTGACGCAATTGTCTGAAAGTAATGTATACTTTCCGACGGGAGCGGACAGAGACGTAGCGACAACTAGCGGCACGTAACGTAACCGACAAAATATTCTCTTCGAGAATGTCGGTCCGTTCCGTGTCTGACCGCTGCGTGTCTGGCCGGTTCGCTCTGCTATAATATGAATACTCTAATTCAAAACACTGTAAGAATGTTTTTCTGACACGTCCCGTGTCGCTTACGTTACGTGTCTGTTCGGATAGTATGAATGGGCCTTTAGGTGTAGAATACACATTATAAATTACATATAAATAATATACAAACAAATAAAATAAACACAGATATGAACATGTAAATGACAAACATAAAACATATATAAAAACAATTATAAAATTGAAAAATTGTTTAAAAATAATTGAAAAATTGTTTAAAATACTTGGGTGTCTGACATTACAATATAAAATTCAAGTAATTATTTTCAATCTGATATAAATTAAATATTTATTATGAAAATGAAAAGTTTATTTGTATTATTTTAATCAAAAAATGAGCAGGTATATAACTTGCTAGCTACAAATGGAATTATAGTGAAATCAAGACTACTGGCGTCTAAAGAAATTAAAATTAACCTGGAAGAGGCGGAGGCATACAGAGGAGTCACGCATTTATTAAATGATAAAGGAATATGCTGGCACTCATTTGAAAACAAACTTGACCGCCCTATCAGAGTGATAGCAAAAGGAATAAGTCCTTCATTTGGTACTGAAATGATACTAAACGACCTTTACCAAAGAGGATACAGGATTATTAGCGTTGAAAACATATTGAAGAAATCAGTTAGTGAAAAATTGAAGAAATCAGTTAGCGAAAACTTAAAAAAAACATCAAGCTACCGGTCCACATGCTGACATTCAGCAAAGAAGAAGATGTTAATAGAATATACGAAATACAAGATATACTGGGAATGAGAGTAGAGATACAATCTGTGAGGAGACCTAAATTGATTCCCCAGTGCAAAAGATGCCAAGAATTTGGTCACACCCAAAAATATTGTCATAAATTACCAAAATGTGTAAAATGTGCTGGGGAACATTTTACGCAAAAATGTTCTAAACAGCACAATACTACACCATTATGTGCTAATTGCGGTGAAAAACACCCTGCAAACTACAGAGGATGTAGAATAGCTAAAACTTTACAGAAAATTTGAGAATAAACCATAGGAAAGAAAGAAGCAGCAGTTAAAGAAAGAGTACCTGCAACCCAACAGCAGAATAGGAAGGAAGACGTAGCTAAAGGAAAGACGACCACAAAGCAAAACGAAACCCAAAAAGGGGCTCCTGCTGTTTCGGAAGAAGAAGTGCCTAAGAACAGTGCAAAACTGAAGCAAACTTGGAGTAGCGTGGTTAAGCAAAATAATAAGTTACAATCCAGTAATATCGAAGAAATGCTGTTTAATATGATGGAACACCTCGACAGGCAAGAGAAAAGCCTGGAGAACTTTAAAAAAATGTCATGGTTAGACTGTCGAAATTTGAGAGCAGTACTAAAAAAGCTGCATCAGGGCGAAGAGATGGTTCAAGATATTAAAATAGTAACGTGGAATGCCAATGGGCTTCTGCAGCATCGTAATGAACTGCAGATGTTCCTGGACATTAAAAAAATAGACATATGTCTTGTCTCAGAAACACATTTCACTAATGAAAGTTATATTAAGTTGAAGGGTTATTGTGTGTATCATACAATACACCCTTCCAATACTGCTAGAGGAGGAAGTGCAGTAATAATAAGAAAAAATATACAACACTTTGAAGATATTTCGATCAATACAGAAAAAATGCAAGTCACTGCAGTCACTATTAAATGCAAAACTCAAACTCGAAAAGTAGCAGCCGTATACTGTCCACCAAGGTATAATCTCAAGCAAGAATACTACACATTCCTCCTTCAGAGTCTTGGAGAGAGGTTTATACTTGGAGGCGATTTTAATGCTAAACATACCTACTGGGGATCCAGACTAATTACCTCCAAGTGGAGAGAGCTATTCTTAGCGGCTAAAAAATTCAACTGCGAATTCCATACAACTGGAAAACCAACTTACTGGCCGACAGATGTTAATAAAATACCTGATCTCCTGGACTTTTTCATCACCAGGAAAATCTCGCAAAATTACATTAAAATAGAAGAAGGATTGGAACTAGCTGCTGACCACTCTTCAGTAATACTGACCGTAATCGACAAAGTAATAATGAAAGAAGACAATCCTACTCTAGTCAATAGAACTACTAATTGGATAGGCTTCCAAGACAATCTGAGTTCAAAAATACAATTGAACGTCAGACTGAGAACAATGGAGGAGCTAGAAAGAAGCTGAAGCATTTATAAAATTCAGCATGCCACCTGGGCAAATACAAGAATAATTACAAGGAGAACAGCTGGAAATAATTATCCAACTGAAATAAGAGAAATGGTTTCAGAAAAACGAAGAATACAAAAAAGATGGCAACAATATAGAGTACCTAGAGACAAAACTAGACTAAATCAAATATCCCAGCATTTGAAAAGAGAAATACAAAAAATAAAAACCGAGTCAATTAACTCATACTTAAGGGAGCTTTCATATGGGAGTGACACGGATTATTCTCTGTGGAAGGCTGCAAAAGGGTTAAAAAGGCCAAAGATGCAGAATCTGCCACTCAGACAGCTTGATGGCACATGGGTCAGAAGCAACCAGGAAAAAGCCAACCTCTTTGCAAATCATTTGGAAAATACCTTTCAGCCATATGATATGAACACTGACGAGGATTTTTCAGTGATTGGAGAAAGCCCATCAATTGAAATAAGTGCTGTAACACCAAAAGAGGTTGAATTAGAAATTAAAACAAATTTAAACAAAAAAAAGCTCCGGTATATGATCTCATAACAGGAGAAATCTTGAAAAAATTGCCTAGAAAAGGAATAGTAAAATTAACTAACTTGGTGAATGCATCCTTTCGACTCAAGTATGTCCCAATGTGCTGGAAGGTAACGGAAGTTATTATGATTCCTAAACCGGGCAAACAAGTGAATGTAGTAACATCATATAGACCGATTTCACTATTACCAGTGATATCCAAACTGTACGAAAAGCTCCTGTTGAAGAGATTGAAACCTATCATAGAAGAAAAATGCATAATTCCACTACACCAATTTGGCTTTAGAAATACGCACGAGACTATAAATCAGGTGCATAGACTTACTAACTTAATAGAGAAGGCTTTAGAAGAAAAAAAAATTTGTTCGGCTGTATTCCTGGATGTTGCACAGGCTTTTGATAAAGTTTGGCACCAAGAACTGGAATACAAACTAAAGCAGCTCCTTCCAAAACAGCATAGCTCACTTCTAAAGTCATATATTAGCGGAAGAATGTTCAGAGTGAAAAATGAAGATCAATACTCAGAATTTAGACCAATCGAGGCTGGTGTTCCACAGGGCAGTGTTCTGGGTCCGCTGCTGTATTTGATATACACCTGTGATATATAACAAACAGAAGAAACAATGATTGCTAAATTTGCGGATGACACAGGTGTCTTGGCAGTCGGGAGTAATGAGATGGAGGCTAATAATAATTTGCAGGAAGCAATAGAAAAGATTAGTGCATTGACAAAACGCTGGCGCATTAAACCTAATGAGAATAAATCAGTTCATGTCAACTTTACCAATAGAAGAACTGAACAAATACCAATCATTTTAAATAATCATACTATTCCGTATGCAAACACAGCAAAGTATCTAGGCATGAACCTAGATGCTAAGCTTAGATGGAAAGAGCACATTAAAAAAAAACATGAGGAACTGAATCTCAAATTTAAAAAATGTATTGGCTCCTTGGTGCAAACTCCGAGCTTGCAATACATAATAAAATTATGCTGTATAAGCAGGTGCTCAAACCAGTTTGGACATATGGAATCCAGCTGTGGGGGTGTGCCAGTGCGAGTAACGTCGAAATCATACAATGATTTCAAAATAAAGTACTGAGAAATATTGTTAATGCCCCTTGGTACATAAGGAATAGTGACCTGCACAGAGACCTGGGTGTGGAAATGGTTGCTGACGAGGTTAGGAAATTTGCACAGAAGCATGACGACTGGCTTCATAACCACCACGTTAACGTAGAGGCAATTCAGCTGCTTGACCAACATGGGATATTGAGAAGGCTCAAGAGGACCAAACCTTTTGACCTGGTTTAGTGTGGTGTGTGTAAAGCAGACTACAGTGTGAAGTGTTGTGTATGTGTATGTTTTCACCATTAGAGTAATCTGAGGAATACCAGTGGGTAAACCCAGTAAATAGACATTTAGTTTTAAAATATTGATAGAGTCAAATTGCTCGTTAATCTATCTAAGATTAGTTGCAATGTAAAATAAAAAAAAAAAAAAAAAATTATTCAAAAACAATATTTACTTTATTTAAATAAACATTACTTATTGTGTACCCATTTTTAATTAACTAGAAAAAATGACTTGAAAACAGAAGTTAAAATTACATACTTAACTTCTATTAAATATTTAAAATTTTGTAATTACAATATGTACAATTATCTATTTCTTCTTTTCTTGTTTATTGTCTTTGTTTATAACAAGTTGTTCATTTTTCACCTGTTTTTCACTGTTGAGTTACCATGGAGCGCATGCGTACACATGCGAGTGTGTGTGTTGTTCGTTGATGATGTTCCCGGTGCCGGAGTCTGTTGTCGGTTGTCCGTTGAACAGAGTGTCTCACGTCTTAGAATGATTGGTGTCTGCTTTATATCGCTAGACAATCCAATCAAACATAGTATCCCCATGAACAAATTATAAGAGTCTGTTTTCTCATTCAGAATCGAACGGGGTTTTATACTGGAGGCAAACCAACAGGTTGAAGATTATCTATGACCATCTGAAATATGTATACCTTTGGGTCAGTGCTTCGGTTTTCACACATGACTTTTTATAAATTTTCCAGTCATAATTAATGTTCATGTGTGAACTAATGACATCATAAGATTTGTGAGTTTTTTGTTTTTCTTAAGATATTAGTTAATTGGTCATTAGATATTATTTAACTGAGTAATTGAATAATTTGTTTCTAGTTTGGTTATACGTTTACCCTTTACCTTCAAAGTGTATCTACACATGCGTCATTTCGTACATCTCAAACCAAAATCATTTGCTTTACTGTATATAATGTCAGTGTGCAAATTTTTTATCAAATAAATGTACTTTAATTAATTGTACTTTTCTGCTTGTTTGGACTGGCACACTACCACAAGTTAAATACACTGGTACACAAAGAAACTATTGTTCTCCTCCCTCGATCAGGGGATGCAACACACACACACACACACACACACACACACACACACACACACACACACACACACACACACACACACACACACACACACACACACACACACACACACACACACACACACACACACACACACACACACACACACACACACACACACACATGCCTTAAATACTGTATCCACACACATGCAGTTTGCCACCCCTCCGTAACAAGTAAAACAAGTTATGAATTATCTGTTCTTGTTTGTTCACATATGCTTCATTTAAAACTATATACGTTTTAATATATTTACTATATGTTTATATTTACTTTATATGTATAGAAAAATTGAAAGTTAAGGGCATGGAAATGCGCAAAACGGTTATGTTCAGAGGGGAATGGTGATGTGTTGGGAGTCGCTCTGAGATGTGAGAAGAGAATTGTTATTATGAGCATCAGTGTAGCCAACATATGAATATTATTTTGAATAGTAACCAAAACTCCTGTACAAGGTTTGTTTTTAAACTGTGTTTTACTTACCATGGATGTCTCACTCTCTCTCCCATTCTCTCTGTTACATACCAAATGTTATATAAATCTATCTCGGTGTTTTTTAAGTCCTGAATTATTTGCTATTGAGACATACTACCAGCTATTATCACAATACTTGTGCACTTTCACTGCTTAATTATGTACACTTGACTATCTCTGCAGTGTAATATAAAGGGTTCTTCTTCATATTAGCTTACTAGCAAAAATCTTTTAATCCTAGATAACAGACATCTGTTTCAAGAAGAAGGAAAGATCAAATTATTTTAATACAGTATTTTAGGAAATAATACCCTATCTATTAATAACATCTTTTAACCCCACAAGTATTACAACCCGTAAAAGTAACAGATGAATGACAGAGAGATCATTTATATTTTACCAGCTGGCAAAACAATCTTTTATGTTCTACTTTATTTTTTTTGTTTATCAGCCATCTAAGGACCACATGCCAATTTCATTTCTTTATTCTTTGTTCTTTTCTTTTTCTCCAATATTCTTTCATCTTTT
This sequence comes from Magicicada septendecula, assembly GCA_034769895.1. NCBI lineage: Eukaryota > Metazoa > Arthropoda > Insecta > Hemiptera > Cicadidae > Magicicada > Magicicada septendecula. The sequence goes on along the minus strand of CM068370.1, from coordinate 204,948,109 downwards.
CAATGTGTCTCTTCTCCCTGTCTCCAGTCCACTTTAAACCTTCATTTTTCCCTCTCCTACCCTGGACTTCTTCCATTTTTAAAACTTCTGCCCGAAAAACTTCTCTTTCGATTGCTTCTTCTGTGTGTATATTATTTTTTTCTAAATCCTTTTGGACTACTTTAATGCAACTTGATGTTGACTTCTTCCCCCACAGATATTTGAAGATCTGCTTTGTTAACCTATTGTCATCCATTTTATATAGATGTCCAAAAAACAATAGTCTTCTTTTTTCTCATTGTTTCTGTTATATTTTCTATACTTTGATATATTTCATCATTACTTCTTAATTTCCAACCTTCCAAAGTTTTTTGTGGGCCTAATATTTTCCTAATAATTCGTAATTCGTATTTCCAATATTTCTAGTTTGTCTAAATTATAATTCAATGCTCGACATTCACTTGCATATAGGCATTCTAGCTTCACTATTGTACTGTAATGCCTTATTTTCGCATTTTTAGATATGCACTTTTTATTATTGTAAATATCTTCAGTTATACCATATGACCTTTCCATCTTAAGAATCCTTTCTTCTATAGCCAATTTTTTAAAACCATTCTCTTGAATTATTTCTCTTAGATACTTAAATTTTCGAACCCTCTGTATTTGACCAATATCTGTTCCCAGGAATTTTGGCACATTTTTAATGTTTGTGAGAAATTTGTTTTTTTCTGCAGAAATCCTTAAGCCTGTTCTACTTGCTATGTCCTCTAAAACATTAACTTGTGTTATTGCAGATGTCAGATGTTCAGAAAGTATAGCAAAGTCATCTGCGAATGCGAAACAGTTTATTTCAATACGTTTGTTCCTTCTTCCCAACATGACTGGTGATATATTTTGCATTCCTTTAATTTTTTATTCCAAATTCTTACTACTTTCTCCAGGACACAGTTGAAAAGAATTGGGGATAAACCATAAAATAATTGTATTTATTTTGAATGGTTGAGATATTTCTCCTATGAATTTTATTTTTGAGACTGTGTCCATGAGGGTTTCATGGATTAGATTTGCCAATTTAGATTTAACACCAAATTCTCAGATTATTTTATCTATAGCTTCTCTATCAACAGAATCAAAGACCTTTTTGAAATCAACAAATGTTACTACAGTCTCCTTTGAATTCAGTAGCCTGTGATGGATTATTGCCTTCAGAGTGAATATTTGTTCTGGACAGGATCTACCCTTCCTAAAGCCACCCTGATATTCACCCAAATGGGTATCCAATGTTTTTTCTACTCTGTTCGGTAGAATCTTTGAAAATATTAAGTAAAGATATTCCTCTGTAGTTGTTAACCTCTTGCTTATCACCCTTCTTATGCAGCAGATGTATTAAGGCCACCTTACATTCTTCTGGGATTTTTTCTGTTTTCCAAATTTCTTCAACAATTAATTGTAGATTGTTTTTGATCTTTGGTAGAGACCATTTCAAAATTCAGCTGATATGGAGTCTTCCCCACTAACTTTATTATTTTTCAAAGTTTTAATTACTTCTTCAATTTCTTCGATAGTCGGAGGTGTATCTTCCTCTAAATTTTCATAAATGTCTGACAGTTCTAACCTCTGAATTGGTTCCAGGCAATTTAAATTTGATCAAAATATATTCCAAGTATTTCACAATTTTCCTTATTGCTTAGGCCAATTCCACCACTTTCATTTTTAAAACAAACACTTGGTGTTTGGTAACCCTTTAGTTTATTTTTAAAAGTCTGATAGAAATCTCGACAATTATTTTTTATAAAATTTTCCTGCATTTCAACAAGTTTTAATTTTTCAAAAGATCTTGCTGCTTCCTTCCTTTTATTTGTTGCTTGAATTGCTCATAGCGTTCAGCTTTCCCTGACCAATTCCACTTTCAACTTTATTTTATTATTACTCAAAACGAAAATGCGCACACTTACACACACACACAAATACGTTTCATATCTAAATAGAACTAATATTCTACTATTACGATGGTCTAACTGATCGTCGTACAGTACAGTGGAAAACAAAATACAAGACACCAATTAAGTCACTAATCACCAGCTTTCATTACAACAATTAAACAGTTTGTAATCAACAAGATAGTCTCTTACAACAAATTGAACAAAAATTGTTCACACCCAATAAGATGTCAACTAATATAAAACCCAATTGTAATACAATTGTCCCGCACGTTTATAAAACACTTTGCCACAATACCTCGAATCACACTACCTATGTAAATCGCTACTCAAGTGCACTGTGTAATCGGTTGACAATAACTCGCAACTTAAACTGAACTGAACGTTGCTGAGTACTTGTATTTATACCCGGCCAAATATCTAGAAACATCCATACTACGCATTAACAATAAAGGAAAATGTTAGAGTGTAACTCATTGCGGTCTTGACACAGTACGCATGGCAGCGTGACTTTTGGCACAGTTTATCTAACATGTTGAGAATCACGAACGCACACACATTACAGCCGGATTCCATTGGAACATTAGAGAAACATGTAGATTGTTCTGCAATGTCATAACACTGCCCCCTCCTTAAGAATGTTCGCCCCAAACTCGCAAACCATCTCTGAAGTAATACTTGGCCAGGCGATCTACATAGCTGGTCTATTTGAAAAAAGATAATCTCCGGTTCTTCGAATTCAGTCTCATGTGACCCGAACATCAAGTTCCCAGGAATTTGAGTCTTCCACTCAACCACTAATTTTGCGGGAATCACTCCCGTTGCGTCATGTACTGATGACCTATACGCCATTAGCTGGTCCAAGTCTGATTGGTTCTTGTCAGCAACCTCTTGCATGACTTTATCTTCAGTAACGTTTTTCCCGGGTTTTTCCATTAACTCAAGAACAAGCAAGAGTCTTGTCTCGACACACATAGTTGGCTTCCCAATCACTTCTTTTGTTGTTACACTTATTTGTATTTTTTCTTCAGCCAATGCCACTTGCTTAATCAAATAGTTGGTAGACCCTGTCATTTTAGCCATGCAAAGCTTTATCTTCTCTTGGCCAACCCTCAGGACATTCTCTCTTAAGTCCACAACGAACCCGTAGGTATTCATAATGTCCATGCCAAGAATCACTTCATCGATAATGTCCGCAATGAGCATTTGGTAGCTAAACTCGCGAAGACCCAGTCATACATGTACGTCTACCTTTCCTAGCACTTTGGCGAGGCTTCCAGTCACAGTCTGTATTGTACTAGAGCTAATTAGAGGCTGGCGGTTGCTGACTACGTCAGGGTGCACAATGGACAATGTTGCACCTGTGTCAACTGTAAATGATGTTGATTTACCTTCCACAAATCCATTAACGTTCAAGTTTCCACTGGTCCTATGTAGCGTGGAAACTATGTGATGTTCTGTGGCTTTACTTCTCCAATTGTTGCGATCACTCTTTTCTCTCAGTATTTTCTTCTCCCAATGGAGAGGTGACCATGTTTCCCACAGTTGTAACACTTCGGTCTTCTGCCTTTTTCCCATCGTTCAAATCGTTGTGGTGCTGCTGACTTCTTAAACTGTTGTTCTTGAATTGTCTCTTTATTCAGTCCGTTATGACGATACTGTGATATTGGATCCGTTTGGCTACAACGTGATGCATACTTTGTTGATTAATGTAGGTCGCTGACTTGGCAGCTTTAAAACGGAGAGCACGAACAAAAGCATCTGATTTATTATCATGCCGTGCCATTCTTAAAACTTGTTGTAATTGACTATCTCTGATACCATCAATAAACATAATGAGAGAACTCCACTTCCAGAAGTCCTCCGACTCATCGGGATAAGCCAATCTCGTCAGTTGGTCGACATTCACTTCAAACTCTTGAAGGCTCTTCCCTGAACGCTGTCACCTTGCTTTAAGTTGAACATGGTACACTTCGCAAAAATGCTGGTCACCATACCATAATTCCAGAGCTTTTGTTAATTCGACATAGATGTTCTGACTGTCAGATGGCACTTTCTGTATTAGCTCTGCAGGAGGCCCTTTTAAAGCAAGAATTAGTGAAAGTCTTATCTCTTCTTCCATCCATTTATTTAAGTAAGCGGCAGCTTCAAATTTGTGAATAAAAGTTCCCGAATGAGTGCTTCCATTAAACGTTGGGGCCTTTGCGTAAACAGGCCCCAGTACAGATAATGGCACTGTTTTGTTACTATTAGTTTTTGGTTCTTCTTCAGCATTTATTAATGGTCTTTCTTTATCAACTGTTTCTTTCACTAAATGTTCGACTTCCTTTTTAATTTGTTTTATTGAATTTGTAATAGGAACGTCTAAACTTGAAATAATTGTTTTCACAGATTTTTCTATTTCAGATATTCTGTCAACTTGTTTGTTCAGCTTACCTCGTAACAGAACAAATTTTGCAGTGGTATCCTCTTGTACGAATACCTTAATGTTGTCTGCTGGATGACTAAATTTTTCTTTTTTCTGTCCCTCTGGTGTTTCGTTTTCATGCTTATGCTTGCTGTTTTTCTGCTTCTTCTCTTTCCTGTCTTTGTTCTTCTTTTTGTTGTTCCTGTCTTTGCTGTAGCATTACTCGGAATGCTTCTATCATCTGACTGGAATCCATTTTATTTTTATCAATTATCACTAACACCACTCTTCTACGAAGTGTCCTCTGTTTCCACTGTTTAACCATTCTATCCTACTTCTGACACCACTGTTACGACGGTCTACTTATCGTTGTATGGTACAGTGGAAAACAAAATACAAAACACCAATTAAGTCACTAATCACCAGCTTTAATTATCACAATTAAACAGTTTGTAATCAACAAGATAGTCTCTTACAACAAATCAAATGAAAATTGTTCACATGCAATAAAATGTCAGCTAATATAAAATACAATTGTAATACAATTGTCCTGCACGATTATAAAACACATAACACTTCGCCACAATACCTCAAATCGCACTGTGTAAATCGCCACTCAAACGCACTGTGTAATGTCCGACAATAACTCGCAACTCAAACTAAACTGAACGTCGCTGATTACTTGTATTTATATGCGGCCGAAAATCCAGAAACATCCATACTATGCATTAACAATAAAGGAAAACATTAGAGCATAATTCATTGCGGCCTTGACACAGTGTGCGTGGCCACACGACTTTTGGCAAGTCTAGCTAACGTGTTGAGAATCATGTACGCACACACATTACAGCCATATTCCACTGGAACATTAGAGAAACACATAGATTGTTCTATAATGTCATAACACTACTATTATTTCTGTACTGTTTGTTTTATGCTTATTTATTTTTATTGTAAAGTTAAGCAAGACGTTAATAAAAAACCTTCAGACTTGCTGAAGTATGTGCGAAAACTAGCATGAATAGTTTCGTTTTTTAAAAAGCCTAATTCTTAACAATTAATAATTTAATGCACTTTCACTTGTGAAAAAACTTACTTTTTGTTATATCCTCATACGCACGTTTCGGAGTAGTTTGCTCCTTCATCAGTGAGGATATAAATGCAGCAAGCGTCAAGGCGTTGGTAATCTGTAACGGTTTTTTGGGGATTGGTTGTGTGTGGGGGTGTGTGTAGATGGTTCTTAATTCTTAATTTTGATTCAGTTGGAGTATAATGACCCTCACCCCATCTTTATCCAACTTTTCTTAGAAAAAGACTGAGTTTCTTGTCATTGCTAGTTGAGTTTCTAGAAGCAGTATCCATTTTAATAAATCACCTTATTTGGTGATAACCAAATTATGAAAATACGTAATTACAGAATTAAACTACCAATAGAAATTAAATGACAAAATTGAATAACATTTCAAATGAACTGTAAACGGACGTAATTAATAATAAACTGAAATGATAATAACAAAAGCAAGACTGAGGTAGCATGCAGCACAGTAGTTAACAACATAACTAAAATGTGACACTTATGTTGGCAACACCTTCGCTTGAGTAGCAGCTGATTCTCCATTACCCTCTCGCCATTTACAATTTCAAAGTGGACTTGTCCATGCAGAAACTGGTTTCTGTGTATATGTCTTTAGCTTTCAGTTTTATTATACAAATAAATTACCCTTGAAGAATATGTAAATATGTATCATTGCAATATGTATATTGCAACGTTACAAATAATATAAAATGAATTTACATGGTTCTGTCCATGTACCAACGCAACTGTATAGTGTTAAACACCAGCTAGGTCATAGGATTTTTGTGTTAGTTGCATTAAATATATGTGGTTGCACAATAAATGTATTTTTTACAAAGAGGAGCGAGACATTGATGACATGAAATAATTTCTTGGATTTCGTTGTCTATGACGTGTCCGTTACTTAACTAAATATAATTATTTAACTACAACTCGGAACACAGGCGAATTCCGTGTGTTCCGACTTCCGAGTCGTAGTTAAATAATTATATTTATGAAATAATTAATTAAAACATAATAAAAGAATCAATCAATTGTTTATTAAATATTGCAAAGCAAATTAATTGATTATTAAAAATCAAAATTAGAAAAATCAAAATATTCTGTTTTGTAAGGTTACACTTTGAAAACGTAACACATCTTTGCTATTCAGCACACATTAATAACATATAGTCTTAAATATCTAAACATATATGATGAACAAATTGTAGAATTCTTTTATATTGCATGGGTGTCTGACTTTGAATCATTAATAAAATAGGAACTCATTTATACAAATAAGATTAACTTTACTAAATAAAATTGAATTGTTGCTATTAATATTTTAATAAAAAAATAAAATTTACTTTACGAATATTTATGATTTCTAATGACACACCCAATTTCTAAAATTAAACAGAATGAAATTTTTATTTTTAATACCAACTCACAATTTATCTTTTACTTTGAATATTTACATTACTTACATTTAAGTCTTTATTATCTCATATTCTGTTCTTTATGATTTCTTTGCACAAAAATTGTTCATTTGTCACCTGCGTATTGTCGAAGTTGCCGTTGCATGTGTACATGTATGTGTGTGTGCATCTCCTGAATATGACAATGACGATGATGATGCTGATGTGTCCTCGGTACTCTACAGCCTGTTGTTGACAGTGGTCCTGTGTCCCTCCATCAGTCGTGGTGTATTGATGATGATGAAGATTCACATCAATCAACAGATGGATACAGTGATGGCGTATGAAACTTTCTTGAGTCTGACCTCACACGAAATTGCTGGACTTTACCCAAAATTGTTATAGTAGACAGCAAACTGACATGTCAGATATTGTTTTTGACACGTTAAACATTGTCAATTCGAGTGTAGCATCCCTTCTTTAACTGATCACGTTTTAGTCCATTTTCGCAATCACATAAACTTTATCTTTAGGCGAGTGGTTGCATTGTCTTCGTAATTTTTCACTTGTCATTTACTTGTAACACACTTGTTAATTACTAGTTAATTATAGAAGTAATTAACATTAATTTGTATGACGTTTTTTATTATTGCACTTTCCTGAAATAATTTTTCATCACCTTATGCGTTTAAATGTCCTTAGTCTAATGGTGTTTTTAGAATAGTGATATGTCTTTGGTAACAGGTAAAAAACATATTTATTAATTTATTTTAATCATGTCAATACCTGATTTAATGAAAACCAACAATTCATACGTATCTCCCATAACGTCGTTCAATGCAGGTCAGAACTGGCATACACACAAACGATGAATTACACTTGTAAACAATTCCGTCAGACAGGCTGTGATATGCACATGCCTGTTTCGAGCACAAAATATTTAAAACTATTTGTCATAATTTCTTTACACTAATTATTTATAAAATACTGCCCTGGGTACATGTGCAAATATATGTGTTGTTGCACTATATATATATATATATATATATATATTGTAAAGAGACAGACTACTAGACTTTTAGGTGTTAAGATGCGACGATGATGCCTCACGTTGCGAGCGTCAATTTGTAAAGAGAGAGACTAATGTGTGCCGGTGCTAGCGAAAATGTCCGTCTTATTCAAACCCCACTGTTGTAATCAATTTAGTAACGAACTGCTTGTTAATTATGTGAGGACGTATGTAATAATGTATGATACCAGCTGGAAACGTCAAATTATAAAGAGATCTTGTCTATGAGTGTAATTAGTTATAAGAGACTCCGGTGTAACAAACGCCAAGTAGTACGTTGTAGGTGGCGATTCGTAACAATTAAAATGCTGTTACCTGGTTTAATTAATATGTTATTAACTAATATACCTTGCGGTTGTGACCAGTGAAACCCTCAGAACACAGATTATTAAGTCCACAAACTTAGAATTATATTCCTGAATTTATAATGGTAGTATTCTGTAGACTTAATGTAATTCTCAGTGGTTGTTTAATATGAGCAATATATATGGAGTATTTACTGAATGTAAGTGGTTTTTGTCTCAACCCTAGTCCCTCAACGATAAAAATTTCATTCAAATTTAGTATGGCAAAACCCGTTAGTTCAGCAATCTCCCGTCTCACCAGCTGCAAACTTGGAGCGCTGTTATTATAAATAATTGTGCGTATAGGTTAGTTATTCTGAGTGTTTGTATCAATCTGTTAATAAATTATTACGCCAATTACATATAGTATTTTCTCTGCAATGATTAAAACGTTATCTCATACAACAAATGTACTTTATTTATTTTTCTCTGGTATTTAACCAGTTACGTTGTCTCAGACAAACAATAAGACAATACAATCGACTATCCCAACATGTATCGATTCTTAATTATTCGAATTCTAAAAAGAAAAACATACATACTTTGAAAATAATGACAAATAATTCTTATACCAGGGTTCGTGTAGTTCTTTGAACCATTAGTAAGGCCAGGTAAAACGCATAATTAAGGTTGTTCAATTTACAAAATAATATTATTTACTTAAATTACAATGGAATGAAAATAAATTGTTTTTTACCAAACCGACGAAACTTCGACTGGCGGTGAACGTTTGTCAACAGTGTATCTGGTCAAAATGCGGGTTATCTCGTTTTCCTCCAGTGGAACTGCTCTGATTTTCAATAAAATTGATGATGGTGTGTATTTGGTAAATTCTCAGGAGATCTTCTGGCTTCTATTCTTCTTTTGCGGTCTTCACAAGTCTTGGTCCCAGTGAATTGGAATTAGGATCTCAGCTTCTGCTGCCAATGAAGGTTCTTTCGTCCAACCGAGTCTTCTGTATTTCCAATAATCCCGTTAATTCAGGTTTTAACTCTTTACTGGTCTTCGATTTATAGCATGAAATGGTTTAATACCAAATTCTATTTAGTGAATGAGGTGAGATGCTTTCAATTCTCTTTTATTGTATTCATTGATAATTTAGAGGGTTATTTAATTTGTATGATTCATTAACATTCAAGTATAATTGTTTTGCAAAAATGCTTTTTCAATTTGGATATATATTTTCTTTATATTTATTCATATATTTTAAACATATCGGTCCATCTCAATCTAATAGCTTGTAACAATCAGTACCATCTATTCAAAATCAACAAGTTACTAAAAATCAGTTGCCTTAACAACCAGGTTTTCTATATATCCTTGAGCCGGCATTATAGAATATTACTACTCCTTTCCAATAAAATACTCCATGCTTGGATTAATATTGAATCACATAAAATTCTTCCCTAACCTTCCTTATTAAACAGTAAATGTTTTACTAGAGTTTCGTTGGACTGGGTTTACTAAAAAGGTATTAATTTCCTTTCACTAATATGGAATTTAGGCCTATAGATTCATTTACAACCATTATAACATTATTTGGTTTTTAACTTAATTTTCTTTTTACCTGACCTACTGTACAATTAATTATTGATTACATAGTTAATTACATGAATTTTAATTTACTGGTGGCTATTTGTTTTTACATTAATCAATTGGTTCTGGAACCCTTTATTAATTTATGACATAATTGTCAGAACTACTTGTTAGACTTGAAACACTGGTCACACTCCTGATCCAGTTTATAAACATTAATTAGAACAACAGTATCTTTCAATTTTATACAATACTGACAACTTAGTACCGTGCCTAACATTGGTAACTATATTGTGCTGTATAAAAACAAATCTAATATAAAATATAAACATAATTATTGAGTAAGTATTATTATCAAACAACATCATTTCATTTTTAACACATTCAACATACAATATAAATATTCTGTAGACCTTAACATGTCACAGTACAAAACAAACATTTCATTACATCCAATCATTCATTGGTCTGGCTCTTTTACATTTAATATTAGTCATTGCCTCCTTTTTACTTGAGGTCCTTCTCAAACATATGAACTATCGAACAACCTTAAGTCAGGGTATGGTCTTTGACCATATTTCATTCAGTCTTTTATGTAACGTTGGGGAACCTCAACTATGTTGCGTTACATAACACCCCCCCTTCGAAATAAGTTTATTTTGGTATAAACAAAGTTTAGCAAGAAATAAACTTCTAATTTGTATCTGGCCAATTGGTTTCCTATTTGTAGTACTTTTATATTTCCCAATTATTCGTTATTTTATTATCATTTCTTCGTTCCTTCTTAAAGTCAATTATTTCCCAAGTTTAAATCTTATTTCTATAATCATTCTTGTGACATTCTTCATTAATTATACATTTTGGATCTGGTTTTATTTAATTCTCTATATTTATTTGTGAGTTTTCCCTCTAATATTTAATTTTCCTAAACCTCCCTAACATTATAACTGGAATCGAATCGGTGGTGCTCTATCGGCTAACCAATTACCGTCGTCCGTTACATACTTTCTGGGATCAGAGGAACATCATCTCTGCCCAGTCAAATGATTGCTGGAATATTCTACAGTCAATCTTCATTAATAAACCTCGTAAGGTAGTCATCATGTGACCTTCAATAAAATAATAAATAATAATCATATTCTAGGGATTATTCACTGTACTTTAACTCAGATCATATTATTTCTTCATATTAATTCTTCCTTCTATTATACACTTTTTCTCTCCAATACTTGGCTATTTTATTGACATTTATTAATTGGGTTTTGTTTACGGATAATTCTTAACCATTAGTTTTTTTTTTCTTTTCTTGTGATCCTTTTGATGGTTCCATTTTGGCTTCTTCATTCTCTTGTCTTCATTGGCTCATATTCCTTTGTGATCAATACAGCTGGTTATGAGATTTTGGTCAGTACTATACATTACATTATGTAGCTATATTCTTCTGGCACAATCATTATTATTTCTTTTACATTCAAAATTATATTTCTCGCTATTATATTATATCAGATAAACTCATTTCCTCTTCTGGTTTTGATGATTTTTATTAGGTTGAATTAGTGTAAAATATTTTTCTTCTTTCATATCAGTTTAAATCAATTTCTTCTAAATTGTATAGTAAGGTGTTCTTACTTATTTTTCGACTTTGGTTGTTCTTTTTATCTTCAAAATTCTCTTTCTTATATAACTCATAAATTGTTTTCTTAGATACTTGTTTGTAAGTTGAGCTTACTTCATTTTTTTTTTTGAATTTTGGGGTATTTATTCTCTTTATTTTACATCATACTGTTTCTGAATAATTATGAGTAAGTTGTTCTTACATCCTTTGGAATTTTGGGTTTTTTAGTTTCTTCATTTTAAATTGTATTTTTCGAAATAACATGAGTAAGATGTCCTTACGTCTTTTGGAATTTTGGGTTTTTTCATTAAATCACCTTGTCTGTATTAAGTTTATGTACATTTTTTTCATATTTTTTCTGTCCTAGTTATCATTGTTGTATTTATTTTGTCATCAACCAATTCATAGTATCGCTTAATTGAGGATTGGTTGTATGTACCCTTCTTCTTTAGTGTATGGGGATCCAATATTTCATAGGTATTATTTCCGTTATCTTTAATTACAGTATACGGTCCCGTGTACAATAGTAACAACTTTTTAGCAATGCCTTCCATTGTACTGGGCAATTCTCGATTCTTCAATAGTATCTTGTCTCCCACTAAGTATCGCTCCGGTTTTGGTTGAAATTGCTGGTATTTTCTTCTCGTTCTCTCGGTTCGTTCTAGTATATTCTCGTAAAATTTTACACTGTTAAATTTATATTCATCTCCGCTAGGGAATTGTATTAATTCCGCTATCTCTCTGGGTGGTGGTCTCTGGAACATTGCTGTATAGGGGGTCATTTCGATAAATTGGTGGTGTGATAAGTTTATGAAATCTTCTGCAGCTGTTAAATACTCGGACCATTTTCTCTGTTGGTTAAAGCAATACGTGCGTAGGATCCTCCCTACTTCCCTTAATACTCGTTCGGCCGGGTTGCTGCTCGGGTGGTATACAGATGTTTTATACGTCTTGATTCCCTTTTCCCGTAGAGTGTCTTTCCACTTGCTCCCCTTAAATTGTGTTCCGTGGTCAGTAATAATGGATTTCGGAGCTCCTACCTCACTAATGTAATTTTGACATATAATGTTTAATATCTTTTGCGTCGTCGCCCGGTTGATCGGGTATAGTTTCGTGAATCTGGTATAATGGTCGAATAGAATTATAAAATATTTATACTGGTGCCTTCCCCCACTTCGCGGGAATGGGCCGCAAATATCGACAAATACTTTTTCTAATCTATTTGATGATGTGATTGGCATCATTGTGCCTTCCTTCCTGTGATTGTTAACTTTTACGAGCTGGCATATGTGGCAACGTTTAATCTGGTTTCGCACCTTTCTGTTAACATCCGTGATGTATACGTGTTCTTGGAGTGCTTTGACTACCTTCAATGCTCCCATGTGGCCATACCTGATATGGTAATCCATTATGATATCCTTTTCTATATTTTGTGGTATAACAATTTTCCAGGTTTTAAGTTTGTAATGCGTCTTAATGAATAGTATTTGTTGGTGTTCGCAGTAAAATTGTGTTATGCGGTCGTCTTGTTCTCCAAGCCTGTCAAAAATTTTTTTCAATCTGGGGTCCTGTTTCTGCTGTTGTTCGAGTCCTGTTATTATATTAGTCAGGTCAGATCTATTACTGATGATATGGTATAGTTTAATTATGGTTTCTTTTTCCCCCTCAAACGTCTGGTCCCTGATATTGATCCGTGATAATGTATCTGCAATGATGTTTCCTTTTCCAGGAATGTATTCCCAATTTAGGTTATACTCTTGCAGTGTCAGGCTCCACCTGGTCAATCTTCCATGATTCAACTTACAACTTTTTAGAAATGAAATTGACTTGTGATCAGTTCTGACGGTCGTCTTGTATCCTAAAATGTAGGTCCTGAACTTGTTACAGGAAAATACAACACTCAAAAGCTCTTTCTCAGTTACATTATAGTTTTTTTCACAACTATTCAGGACTCGACTAGCGAAACTGATCACTTGATGGTTCCCTTCATTATCCTCCTGATAAAGAACAGATCCCAAACTGACATCACTGGCGTCACAATTCATAAAAAATTGTTTATTGAAATTGGGGTGGTGTAACATTATTGACTCCAAAAATTTAGTTTTAATTAGTTCAAGCGTGGCATCTTGCTCTTCTCCCCACGTCCACTTGTCCTTGGATGATAATTGGCGTACAAATCTTGATGTTAATTCTGAATAATGTTCTTGAAATTTACGGTAATAATTACATATGCCGAGGAATGATTGGAGCTGTTTCCTGTTCCTTGGTTTTGGGAATTTTTGAATTGACTCAATTTTTTCTTGGGATGGGGTGATCCCCTGCTCCGACAAGTTAAATCCTAAAAATTTCACTTCGTTCGCTATCAATTTTGATTTCTCCAGCTTTAATGTAATATGGTTCTCCGACAGCCTTTTTAGCACTTGCTCTACTCGTTGGCAATGGTCATTCCAATTGGTCGAAGTTATCAAAATATCATCCACATAGATTGTTGTATATTGGAGTGTTTCCTGTCCGAGGATTTGGTCCATGATTTTTACAAACACGGCTACTGAATTAACTAGTCCGAATGGCAACCGTTTAAATTGGTAATTTCGGCCTTCGAAAATGAATGCCATGTATTTGCGGCTCTCTGGATGGAGTTCGACTTGCCAGTATCCACAGACGGTATCCCACGTGCTGATGTATTTGATTCCATGGAACTTTTTAAGTATTTCCTCGATTTCCCCTGGGGATGTTCGGTCATTCACTATTACTTTATTGATTTCCCTTGCATCTAAGCAAATTCTTACTTGGCCACCTTTCTTCGGGACAGCGAGGATAGGGCTGGTATACGGTGAATAACTGGGTTCGATGATGTCCTCGTCTATTAATCTATCAATTTCTGCCCTCACAGCTTCCTTCAGTGAGTAAGCGACTGGGTATGATTTTTTGTTGAAATTTACAGGTTCTCGAAACTCTATTTTGCATTGGTAATCTCTTACCTTGCCAGGTATATTTGAAAATACATGGCGATATCTATTGTACACTTCAACTAATCGTTCCTTTTGCATGTTAGTTATTCCACATTCAAATTTACGGATCTCATTAATTTTGTCATGCCACATTTGCTCATCGTCCAACTCGTAAAAGATATTATTACTTGGTGATTGTTCCTGTTGATCTAAATTTCTTTGTATATGATATGTTACTCGGGTTGGTGTCGTACTGTCGCTGTTAACTAAGTCAGCCGTCCATTCTGTTTGATTGCTTTTTAACGATAATTTTGACCTGTTCATGTCAATGATAGCTGAATATTGTTTCAGCATGTCACAACCGATTAACATGTTAAATGGTAAGCCACTGGCTACTAGAAAAGTCATTGGGATTGTTTTATTGTTACTCGTTAACTCCAACCTTGCTTGTTTCCGGACCGTTCTATTTTGACGTCCCGTTGCACCTATCAGTACAATGTTGCTTATTGGTAACGTAAGTATATGCTTCTTCCCTTCTTCAATTATTTTGTTTAGTTCTATTGCGTCGATTAGCGACACGTTAGCCCCAGTGTCTATCATAATTTTGGTTTGTACACTGTTGATCTCTGCCGTTATGTAAATTATTTCGTTACTATTCTTTCTTGGATTTCTGTCTTCTTCTTCCAACAACTCGTCCCTTAAATTTTTCAAGTAGTTACTACAAATAATCGTGATACATTTATTATTTTTACTGTGGTTCCTTATGTCGTTAAACCCGATAGAGTGGTTCAGTGAGGGTCCTGCTAGTGTTTTCACTGCCGTGTGATGTTTAAAATCGGCTCGGATTCTTCGTCTCCTCTGCCGGTTTGGTTTGTTTGACTTATTTCATTTTCTGTTGACCTGGGTTCCGGCCGTTGGCGGTCTTCTTCGTAATTAATCCGGCGGTAGTCCTCCTGACTCCGACTTCTGCCCCTATTAGTTCTAGTCTCCCTTCGATCGTTATTACTGTACTGGTTCCAATCGGTGTCCCTATCAAAACTTCGACGTCCTTGGTAGTATGTCCTCCCGTTATAATTGTCGTACGCCCCCACATAATTAACTCTTCTGTAGTTTTGGTTTTGGTTATTCGGATTACGGTTGCTGTTATCATAATTTCGGTTGTTCGTGTTCCGGTTCTGGTAATTTGGGTTATACGACCGGTTATATTGGTTGTTCGGAATACTCTGTCTATTCCCGTAATTGTTTCCGTTGTTCCTTGGGCTGTTGTTGTTATTTTGCCGTTGGTACGCCTCATTACCATAATTACCAGGCCTGCCATTATAGTTCGTCCGGTTATTCGCCTCATGACTGTTATGGTTATTGTTTCTATTGTTATAGTCTGGGAAATCCCTGTTCCCGTACTGGTCGTTTCTCTGACGACTCCTTCGATAGTGTACTTCACGCTCGTGCTCTTCTAATAGCGTTGACATGGCCTGTATAGTTTTTATTTGTCCACCCGATCGTGCTATTGATATACCGTTATCATAGTGGTATGCTAACCTGGTGACGAGAATTTCCTCTGGGATTTTTGGTTCAAGATGTCTTGCCAAACATACTTTTCCCAGGAAGTAGGCGGTAAGTGTTGTTCCCCTGCTGGCGTCATATCTTCCATAACTGATGCTCTCCCTCACTACGTTCTGGGTGGCGTCTGACCAGTATCTGGCTTTAAAAGCTATTTTAAATTCTTCGTAGCTTCGTATCTCGTGCCTGGTGGCTGTCCACCAGTTATCATAAGTTTCTTTAAAATGATCGTCTAAATAACGACGAATTATTGGCCACCTGTTTTCACCGGTTCTCATAATTTGTTCACCGACCCGTTCCAAGAATTCCATTGGATTTCTCCTGTATGTCTTAAAGTTGATGGTCTCCCGGTCGTCTATATGTTGTGTATATGGGACAGTGATCGATCGGTTGTCAACTGATCGTTGTAGGTTCTCGATTCTATCCTGGTTACGTTGTCCTTGCTCCTGTACTTCGTTCATGATCGTATCTAAATTTCGATGCTGGTTTCCGCAATCAGTTCGTATTGATTCCACTTGAATTCGGTTTTCTTCTTCTATATGGCCTAGCTTGACCTCTAGTTCAGCTCTATTTCGTGTAATAACTTCATCGGTCGCTTTCAGTTTTCTATTTGTTTCCGCGATCTCCTGTTTTCTTTCGCCGTCGTTCTTAACTACCTTCTGGCTGATTGCCTCACTAGCGTCCTCAATTTTCTTATTGATAACTTGTCTTAATACTTCATTCTGTTTTTCAACATTTTCCCTTATTTCCTGGTTAGAATGTTCAATTCTCTCATCGATTCGTATAAGATTATCCTCATTGATTTTCTCAAGATCTGCTTTCATTCGTTTATTGTTTTCCTCAAGTTTTTCGTTCATTATTTTGTTATCGTCTTGAATCTGTCTCAAATTCTCGTCATTCTTGTCAAACTTTTCATTCATCTGCTTGATTAAATTTTCGCTCAAAATTTCGTTTTGTTTTCTTGAGTTCTCATTAATACTGTCTATTTTATTTTCCAGCTTCTCATTGATTTGTCTAAAATCGGCCTTCAACTGTTCATTATTTTCATTTATGGTTTGTCTCAAAAGTTCACTAGTACTTTCCTTAATACTGTCTATTTTTTCATTAGTTTGTCTATTATCTTCTTTGATTTGTCTTAAACTCTCATTAGTTTCCTTAAATTTTTTGTTAGTTTGTCTTAAACTCTCATTAGTTTGTTTATTATCCTCCTTCATACTACTCATTAATTCCATTAATTTTTCCCAATTTAATCCTCCTCTGGCTTCCTCCTTATCTGGTTGGTCCCCTTGGGCATCCTCTGTATTGCTCGCCTGTTGTTCCATTTCAATATCTGTACCTGCCTCTGTTTCTTCTTCCCTCCTATCTTCTTCTGTCTCTTGTTCCTTCTCCATTCTTTTCGTCAGAGCTCTCGTATGCATTCCTGTGCCTCTAATGGTTGCCTGCTCAAGTTAAGTAACAAATAATATGAGTTTTTACTTAACTAAAGCCCACTCGTTGAGCGCCAATTTGTAAAGAAAGAGAGACTTTTAGGTGTTAAGATGCGACGATGATGCCTCACGTTGCGAGCGTCAATTTGTAAAGAGAGAGACTAATGTGTGCCGGTGCTAGCGAAAATGTCCGTCTTATTCAAACCCCACTGTTGTAATCAATTTAGTAACGAACTGCTTGTTAATTATGTGAGGACGTATGTAATAATGTATGATACCAGCTGGAAACGTCAAATTATAAAGAGATCTTGTCTATGAGTGTAATTAGTTATAAGAGACTCCGGTGTAACAAACGCCAAGTAGTACGTTGTAGGTGGCGATTCGTAACAATTAAAATGCTGTTACCTGGTTTAATTAATATGTTATTAACTAATATACCTTGCGGTTGTGACCAGTGAAACCCTCAGAACACAGATTATTAAGTCCACAAACTTAGAATTATATTCCTGAATTTATAATGGTAGTATTCTGTAGACTTAATGTAATTCTCAGTGGTTGTTTAATATGAGCAATATATATGGAGTATTTACTGAATGTAAGTGGTTTTTGTCTCAACCCTAGTCCCTCAACGATAAAAATTTCATTCAAATTTAGTATGGCAAAACCCGTTAGTTCAGCAATCTCCCGTCTCACCAGCTGCAAACTTGGAGCGCTGTTATTATAAATAATTGTGCGTATAGGTTAGTTATTCTGAGTGTTTGTATCAATCTGTTAATAAATTATTACGCCAATTACATATAGTATTTTCTCTGCAATGATTAAAACGTTATCTCATACAACAAATGTACTTTATTTATTTTTCTCTGGTATTTAACCAGTTACGTTGTCTCAGACAAACAATAAGACAATACAATCGACTATCCCAACATGTATCGATTCTTAATTATTCGAATTCTAAAAAGAAAAACATATATACTTTGAAAATAATGACAAATAATTCTTATACCAGGGTTCGTGTAGTTCTTTGAACCATTAGTAAGGCCAGGTAAAACGCATAATTAAGGTTGTTCAATTTACAAAATAATATTATTTACTTAAATTACAATGGAATGAAAATAAATTGTTTTTTACCAAACCGACGAAACTTCGACTGGCGGTGAACGTTTGTCAACAGTGTATCTGGTCAAAATGCGGGTTATCTCGTCTTCCTCCAGTGGAACTGCTCTGATTTTCAATAAAATTGATGATGGTGTGTATTTGGTAAATTCTCAGGAGATCTTCTGGCTTCTATTCTTCTTTTGCGGTCTTCACAAGTCTTGGTCCCAGTGAATTGGAATTAGGATCTCAGCTTCTGCTGCCAATGAAGGTTCTTTCGTCCAACCAAGTCTTCTGTATTTCCAATAATCCCGTTAATTCAGGTTTTAACTCTTTACTGGTCTTCGATTTATAGCATGAAATGGTTTAATACCAAATTCTATTTAGTGAATGAGGTGAGATGCTTTCAATTCTCTTTTATTGTATTCATTGATAATTTAGAGGGTTATTTAATTTGTATGATTCATTAACATTCAAGTATAATTGTTTTGCAAAAATGCTTTTTCAATTTGGATATATATTTTCTTTATATTTATTCATATATTTTAAACATATCGGTCCATCTCAATCTAATAGCTTGTAACAATCAGTACCATCTATTCAAAATCAACAAGTTACTAAAAATCAGTTGCCTTAACAACCAGGTTTTCTATATATCCTTGAGCCGGCATTATAGAATATTACTACTCCTTTCCAATAAAATACTCCATGCTTGGATTAATATTGAATCACATAAAATTCTTCCCTAACCTTCCTTATTAAACAGTAAATGTTTTACTAGAGTTTCGTTGGACTGGGTTTACTAAAAAGGTATTAACTTCCTTTCACTAATATGGAATTTAGGCCTATAGATTCATTTACAACCATTATAACATTATTTGGTTTTTAACTTAATTTTCTTTTTACCTGACCTACTGTACAATTAATTATTGATTACATAGTTAATTACATGAATTTTAATTTACTGGTGGCTATTTGTTTTTACATTAATCAATTGGTTCTGGAACCCTTTATTAATTTATGACATAATTGTCAGAACTACTTGTTAGACTTGAAACACTGGTCACACTCCTGATCCAGTTTATAAACATTAATTAGAACAACAGTATCTTTCAATTTTATACAATACTGACAACTTAGTACCGTGCCTAACATTGGTAACTATATTGTGCTGTATAAAAACAAATCTAATATAAAATATAAACATAATTATTGAGTAAGTATTATTATCAAACAACATCATTTCATTTTTAACACATTCAACATACAATATAAATATTCTGTAGACCTTAACATGTCACAGTACAAAACAAACATTTCATTACATCCAATCATTCATTGGTCTGGCTCTTTTACATTTAATATTAGTCATTGCCTCCTTTTTACTTGAGGTCCTTCTCAAACATATGAACTATCGAACAACCTTAAGTCAGGGTATGGTCTTTGACCATATTTCATTCAGTCTATTATGTAACGTTGGGGAACCTCAACTATGTTGCGTTACAATATATATATATATATATACTGCAACGACACAAATTAAAACTGCATAGATAGGTGTAATATTGAAATTATTACAACAGAGTCTATATCTGGAGGTAGGACAATTTATTAAATTAAAACATTAACATTTACTATTGTCTTATTACTTTATAATATAAAATTGTTTATTAAAAATTTGTCTTTCAATAATTGAGTCTATGGGCTTGTTTTACAACTATGTTACTTGTTGCGTTGAATTCCACTGTTTGCGTAGCCTCTCGACGCCCCGCAGGCAGTTCGACTGGATCTCTGCAACTCTGCACATCGACCGTTCGAAGATCACTAACGCTGACAATTTATGTCGAAACTACACGTCTTTGCGCACACGCACACTGCGACATGAACTGTTATTATTTATGATTTTAATTTATTCATTCTCAGGGATTAAAACTGGGTAAAATAAATCGTGTATTGATCTTACACAAACTCCGGTTTCCTGAAGTGTTCTCGCATAACTATCAAAATATCTCGGTAGATATTTTGCCCCTACTCCGGAAAATCTTCCACTGTACGTGAAAAGCACTCTAAGTGGTATTGGTTGCGAGGAACTCGAACTGTGAACCAACTTCTAAGTCTACAGGAAAACGACCTGTCTTGTCACGAAAAACTCGTGGCAGCAAGTATGTCTTTCTATAACGAGTCTTTGGAAGGAACTGAACGGTCCACTGAAAGCGTTCATCTCAAATAAATTTTAGACCCTCTGATTGGTTGAAACTTTAGCAACGTCACAGATGAGAACACAGATAGACTGAAATCAGGCTTAAACTCTGTCCAGTTCTGCAAAGGCCTGTCTAGATTTAATCTACAAATTTTATAACTTTCTAGGAGATAACAAGAATAAAAGACGAGTGATTACATTAAAAAAAAAAAAACATTATAGGTGTAGAGAATTGATTATATGGAAGATGTAGCTTATAACCATGAGAATACTCTGTCCAAATTTCAGAACGAAATGTTAATTTTCCTCAAAGTTATTAAATAAATGTAAATCACATGTGCACCCGCGCACTTACACACAAATATTTCACATGACGTAAAAGAGAATAAAATTATGAACATTTTGACATAACATACTCTTTTAAACATAGCTTGGTTCAAAACTTATGACTACTTTACAAAGAAAGAACAAAATCAATTTAAAACATGTCTATGACCAAACATGTATATAGCATTAGTATTCCAATTAGATGAACTTCATATTCTGTGTACTGTTGCAATATATATATTTGCATATTTACCCAGGGCAGTATTTTGTAAATAATTAGTGTAAGAAGAGTATGACGAATAGTTTTAAATATTTTGTGTGTGAAAGTGCAGGTGACAGCCTGTTGAACGTGTACACCTGCCCCGACAGTGTAAATTCATTGTTTGTGCTATATACGAAAAAGTGTTATGCCATTACAGAAAGTTCTGGTGCATTGGAGAACGTTCTACTCTTTTCTCGGCTAATTCCACAGCTGTAATGCATATGTGACGCTTGACATGCGAGGGAGTGTTACATAATGTGGAACGTCTCATGTGTTCGATGGTGTTGTTCTAGAAGCTTCTTGACTAGCCCAATAGTGTGTGTTTCTGCTATGGCCACACTGACATATTCTGTAGAATTTTCACGTTTTTTTTAAAGACGCATATTACGGAACTCTGCAGACTATAAATAGCCCATACCTGCCGCTTAGAGTTCAGTGTTATGTCAGGCAATTTACACAGTGTGTTGCAAGTGGTGTATTAGTGATAAGTGATTATAGCACGGAATTCTTTATATTTGACATTATTATTGCGTGTGGACAAATCTAACTGGAATTATTGTACAAGTTGATTATAAACTGTTATTTATGATAATTAAAGTTGGTTTTTAGTGACTTCATTGGTGTCTTGTATTTTGTTTTCCACTGTACCCTACGATGATCAGTTAGACCGTTGTAACAATATATAACTATTTTACCATCAAAATACACTAGTTCCTTAAGTGGAACATGTTTTGGGAATCATTTATTTTGCCCATCCTCAGCCATCTTAGTTTTTGATCTTGTTGAATACTTGAGTTCAGGTTGGTTGTTGCTACGGCTTCCTGTTGGATTTTGGTAGTTTGACTTGGTATTATTGTGTGTGGGTGTGGTGTATGTATTTGTTTTTTGAGTGTTTTCAATATTGAGTATTTTGAAAATTGTGTCGTGTTTTGTACTGACTTGTATTTGCTGCTCAGATATTTACGCTAATATAACAAAGGATGAGTGGACCTGGGTGACTGTCAAATTCTTTTGTTATGTGTAATTTAAAACATTATCATTGGAATTGACCAATTATATTCTATGCAGGCTAAACTCAATTTATTTGAACAAATAAAGGAATGCAACATTCAAAATAAAATACATAAAATTAAATTTAACAAAACCATGAATGAGTATACTAGAGATTAAAATAAAGTTATTTTGTTAAGAATGCCTACTATAAACATCGAGAATCCTGACTATGATGAAAAAACAACATGAGTAATAATAAAGTGACTAAACGTATATATGAAAACACCTACGTTAAAATTTGTCTATAAAATATGAGATCCCACAGAAATTAAAACAAAGACTTCATAACAGGAAATTAAATCAAAGAATTGGGTACTGAACAGGATCAGGATCCTAGCATATTGAAGAAGAAGAAGAATTTGCTACAGAGAGATCATCTACATTAAATAGTGGAGGAGAGTGTTCTCTGGAAACTTATGGATGATCCTTGGAATTCATTCCTTGCCTTACGAGAGGACTTCATTTAGAATTTAATGATGAAGAAAGTATGGGGAAGTTTACATACATGTCATGATTGTCAAATGTCTAAATACCCCAACCAGCACAT
This sequence comes from Magicicada septendecula, assembly GCA_034769895.1. Taxonomy (NCBI): domain Eukaryota; kingdom Metazoa; phylum Arthropoda; class Insecta; order Hemiptera; family Cicadidae; genus Magicicada; species Magicicada septendecula. The sequence goes on along the minus strand of CM068370.1, from coordinate 204,925,322 downwards.
ATATGTGGAGATAGATAACATAATTACCAAGGGTAAAGGTGTGAGATATTGTGTGTTGACTTTCTAGGTTTGTTACCAAAAACCAGTCAGGTACTTAAACACTTAATAGTATGCATTGATTAAGCTTATTATCCTTTACTAAGCTAGTAAAATTTTATGCTATCATGTGACCCACAACTAAAGTCATATTAATAGTAATTCTCAAGACATATATACCTGAGCACAGACAAGTCAAAAGGGTGTTGAGTGACCAAGACACAGAGTTTCAAAATAAAGTGTGGTCCAATAATCTGACACAGCATGAGATTCAACCTGTTTTGACTGCTATTAGGTGACCTCAAGGTAATTTAGCTAAAGGAGTCAACAGGGACTTAGGTAGGTTGTTCTGTGTATCTGTTGTTATAATAATTTTTTTAATACATTATTCTAATTATTGTCATCGTAAACCATATTAAACTGCCTGAGGTTATAATATAACCAAATAGAAGTGAAAATACAATCTATGAGGAGGGTTGGGTCCAGCATTTCAAACAATTATGGTTTGATTGTGAATTGGGTAACTATAGATGAGAGGATGCCAATTCCACAGATTTAGATAAAATCGAAGAAGATTTAGAGGAGACAAAAATTACAGTACCCGGACTGGATGGTGCTAATATGGTAGTGTTCTGCTATTACAGCTCTATTATTAGTAATTGGCATCTTTTTCAATGAGATAGAAGTACCACTGGATGCAATTTAAAGTACACAAGGTTTGGAGGAATACGGATGGCATATCATCTTTTTAAAAGGAAGAACACGGTGTTACGGATACCTATGGAGGTATTAGTTTATTAAATGCAGCTTACAGATTTTATTCAAGAATCCTGTAAAGCAATTGAAAAGGTGTCAGAAGTATTGTTATTACTGTAGTTGAACAATATAGCTTTCAGAAGAGATGATTGACTATCAATCACATTTTTACTATGAAAAACATAATAGAGAAGAGAAGAGAGAACACTCTTTTAACATACTTAGTGTTTGTGGATTTTTGCAAATACTTTGTCTAGATAGGAAAATTCTGTGGAGCATTTTAGAAAAAATGTGGAATCCTAGTTATCTGAGAAATCCAGAGTTTATATCAAGCAACATGAATATTATTAAATACAGGACTATGACCAGAGTAACCAGAGGCATAGCCCAGGGATACTGAATGGTGTCTACCAATTTTCGAATAGCATTCAAAAATAGAAAACAATTGAGGATGACAGCATTTAAATGACTAGACAGCATAGTTTAAAGTACCTTTTGTTTCTTATGAAATATCTGTTATTCATAATAATGAAGACAGCCTGCTATCAGATTCTTGTACTTCCAGGAGAAAAAGTGAACATTATAATATCAAATATTTACAGATTTATAGTTTTTCAACGAACAGATTCAGTTGAAAAAATCACAGTTTTCTTATGTAGTTATTGGTTACCTATAACAAACACAGAATCTAGAACAAGCTCAGGAAGTTGCAGTTATCTGTGGTAGTATAGATAGAACACGTAAGAGTAAGGGTAGTAAAGAAATTAAGTTATTTTTAATAAATTAATGGCAACAACTATATTGAGCTTATGTTGATACAAAAACTGGACAACCATGCAAAAAGTTATCAGTAAAATATGATTGGCAGAAATTAAGTTTTTTAGAAGAAAATTATGTATCAAAGGATGTATGAAATTAGACTGCATTAGTTATGTTCGTATATATGGTATGAATGACAGAATATAAGAAAATATGAAAAGTTAGAAGGAACACAGCTTAAAAATGGACCCACCATGGACAGCATGGAGTTACTTATAATTATAAACCACAAGGCAGCTGAGCATGGAAAGGAGGGTAAGAATCACTGGAAGATGGTTAGGCAATGCCTAAGCCAGGTAGTGCAGATGATGATAACCATGCAAAGTGCACAATATTTAATCCAATCACAAATTACTATTTCAATTACCCCCATGTTAGCAGCTTGTTTTGTTGAATTTTTCTGTTCTGTTCAAATACTCCACATTTGTTTGTTGTTTTTTTCAATACTCCACATTTACCTTTTATTGTATAAAAGTGTTGTCTTCAGTTAATTGCCACTTTTTGAGTTTCTCATAACACTTAAAAAAAAAAAAATCAATACATTCATTAGGCTTTCATGATTGAGATGTGAATGGAAAATTACTTTCCCATTTCCACTCAACACACGAGCACCTTTCTTCACACTCACTTGGCTGCAAGTAGTCAGCAATTGCACGCCTCCCCCTACACGTTTACCACGTTTACATACACACATCTGTGTGCACTACACCTACACCGAAACAAATATTTCATTCTTGGATTTCGTTGTCCATGACGTGTCCGTTACTTAACTAAATACCACTATTATATTAACGACTCGGAACACAAAGTTTTTTATAAGTAAAAACATGAAGTTTTACCTTACAGCCTGAACCGATTTTCACCTTTAAAGGCTTCTTCAGAGGCTGCTGCTGGTAGCGCTGTCCGTCCCGTTGTGGGCGACGGAATCGAATTTCAAAAGATCAATGCTGTGTGTGTGGGGTGAGATATGTTCGAATAATGCGTGCGATTTGAATTGTTCTGTTCATTTAGGATGTCGTTTTTATTTGTTTTCGCGTGTTTGTATATTTCCAATTGTTCTAGAGTGTCTAGTTTTCAGCCTTTTGTGTGTACGTGTAGAATGTTCATGTTATTGTCAATGTTTTTATATGTGTGGTTTGCTTCAATGAGGTGGTTTGCAAAGGTGGATTCTGTAGTGGAGTGGAGTGCCTTTGTGTGTTCAACGTATCTCTGTTTGAAGCTACGTCCTGTCTGGCCTATGTAGAATTTGTTGCAATTTGAGCAATTTAGCTTGTAAACACCAGGTAGATCGAATTTGTTTTGTGCTTTGTGTGTGTGTTTTGATAGTGTGTGTTCTGTTTTGTTAGCAGTTTTGTAAGCCATTCTGTATCCTGCTTTTTTGAATTTGTGGGCTATTTTTTCAGTTTGTTTGTTGATGTATGTTAGTGTTATGAATTTGTTGTTTTCTGTCTTTGTCTGTTGTTTGTTTTGTGTTTTGTGTAGGAGTTTACTGACTATTGTTCTGTCCTATCCGTTAGATTCTGCTAGATATTTTATCGTGTTTACTTCGTCTTTGTAGTCTTTTTAATCTAAGGGGATGTTGTAAAGTCTATGTATCATCGTTCTGAAGGCAGCTAGTTTGTGTTGTATTGGGTGATTGGAGGAGTTGTGTATTAGTGTGTCAGTTGTAGTTGGTTTTCTGTATATACTGAATTTGTGCCTGTGTTCTAGTTTTGTGATGGAGAGGTCTTAGAAGTTTATGGTATTGTTGTATTCGTATTCGGCAGTAAAGGTTATGTTTTTATGTACGTATTTTGTTTATGTGCGTTAGTAACTGTTCACATTGTCTTTTGTTTCCCCTGTATAGTATTATAATGTCATCAACGTATTTGTGCCAATATAGTATTTTATGTGAGTGTCTGTCATTGTTTGTGAGTATTTTTGTTTTTTCTAAGTGTTGGAAGGCTTCTGCTAGAATGCTGGATATGGGGGAGCCAATGGGTAGACCATCATTCTGTGTGTAGTATTTATTATTATAAGTAAAGTAGTTTCGTTTTGTGATAATGTTCAGAGTTTCTGTTATTCCGTTGATAAGTTCGTCTGGTGTGTTGTTCTGTTTGAGTTTGTTTTGTAGGATGGTGATTGTTTCAGAGATGGGGATGTTTGTGTACAGGTTTTTAATGTCAAAGGAGGCTAATGTGGCATTATGGGGGATGTGTATGTCTTTTATTTTTGTTACTATGTGTTATGATCCGGCCCAAGTGGACCTAAAAAATGTGTTAATGTCGGCACGTGTGTACTAAGAATTTTCTATCAGGAAGAATAATGGTTGGTGCTATTGCCACGATGCAGAATGATAACGATAGTGGACTGTATTAATACATTTATTAGGTTTCCTTTTTACACTTAATTCATAATGTTGAGATTGGCTAAGTCTGATAGTTTTAAATTTGAAGAAACCGATTCGTAAATGAAGCTACATTTTAGATGAGGCGCAAATGTGTGCCACTCAGCTTACATTGGAAAACGTTGAGGCCTAAATAATTGTCGTGACAACAAGAAAATGAAAAAGACAGAACAGGCAGCAAACGTGATGACGTCCGCTGCCAGCCAAGGCTCGTAGAACTGTATCGTTGTAAAAACATGATAAGCACAATTTAAAAGCGTACAGATTAGCCAACCTATGAATGCGAAAATTACCACATTACTGTCCATAACTGCCCGCAAAAAATCAAAAGATTTTTTAATACATTTTAATAACTTATTGTAGAAAAATACAGAGCTCTTAATAATAAAGTTCAATCTTAGTAGTTGTATTGAACCTTGATTTGAAATCTTAGATAACAGTTATGACATTAACTGCTTAGCGATAAGCTTGAGTGATGATAAGATTTGAGCAGGCCAAGGTCGGCGTGCAACTTGATTTGTGCATGAGTAAAAATGTAAAAGTTAGCAATGTATTGCCAATATATATTGTATGTATACAATATTAAATGATATAAGACATGAAAATACATAATTAGACAATGTTTAACGATGAATAATCGGTGACTCATCACATGATGGGCCCGATAAATTGTAACATTTATGCAAGTCATAGTGGTTAGCTTGAACCAGTTAAGGCCAGTAGACCTATACAATAGTATACATGTAAAGACATAAATTTAGCATGACGCCATATAGTTTGAACGAGGCATGCTATACCTGATGTTTCAGGAATTTACAATAAATTATTATGTGAAAACAAGTTATACATAGTTGAATCATTGCAAGCACAAAGTGTAATGACATGTATGTCATGATCAAAGCATGAATAATAATTGTGCAATGCGTGATCACAAAATACAAAATACAATATAAAATACAATATAAAAATAAAAATATAGGCGTGGCGTGGTTATAGACAGTAGATGCGAAAAAAAAACAAAGTGTTTTACATAGATACAAGTTATACATAATAAATACAATAGAAATCGGTCTAGATAATTACAAATATATGAATACAAGGCACAATAGCATAAGTGACAAGTACAACAATGTGGTTATACAAATGTAATACATGTGTTGAACAATTGCGAGAAATACATAGGGTAACAAATATCACACATATTGACAAATGTGCAAGAAAATGCATACATGGTTTGTATAACTGCAGACCATGCGAATATTATGTAACAAAATTTTATATAAAAACAATACCACCAATGACATGACACATAACCCAATACCACTATCAAAATGTAACTGTGTAGGACATAGTATGTCTCACAAATTATTAACATATAAATACAAAAATAGCAAAGTATACCACCATGAAAATATGATAAGTATAGATATAATAGCACAGTGCATGGTTGTAAAATTACAAGTCACATGCAAATTTAGCATAAAAACACGCAATGATGCAAGTTAACATGAAAACGTTGTGATGATACATATCACAATTAAGTTGACCAAATTGTAAGACAATAAGGTAATGAAAGCCAGTGGCCAAGTGAAATAGCATTGTGCTAAATAATTATAGTAACCTTGTGTATAAGCCTCGTCCCGGGCTGGCAACAAGCATAGCTTATGAACTGGTCTCCGTAAAATGCCAGTAGGCGTGCGAATGTCTACTACTCTAATTAAGTTGTCTGGGCCGGGAAATGTGGCGGTAATTACACCAAATTTCCACGCTAATGGAGGTAAGTTATCCTCAATCAGTAAAACCAGGTCACCAATGGAAACGTTATCCTTGGCGAATTTCCATTTGTGACGTTGTTGTAATTGATGTAGGTAATCGCGAGACCAAGCCTTCCAAATGACTTGGACAAACTTCTGGAGAAGTTGCCAACGTCCAAGACGAGAGATGGGAACGTGAGATAAGTCTGGATCAGGTATCGCCGTTAATGGTGCGCAAATCAAAAAATGGCCAGGTGTAAGTGGCACCGGATCATTTACATCCGATGAAATGGCAAATAATGGACGTGAGTTTAGACATGTCTCTATCTGAGACAAAACTGTCGTAAACTCCTCGAATGTGAGTATAGACTTGCCTACCACGCGGCGCAAATGATACTTTAAACTCTTTATACCGCTCTCCCAAAGACCACCAAAATGAGGTGATGAGGGCGGAATAAATGACCATGAAATACCCTGAGAGGTCGTAAAGGATTTGATTGATGAGGTGGCATCCTTATTATGCCAAAGATTGTAAAGGTCATGTAAAACATTGCGGGCCTTCCTAAAGTTCGTGCCATTATCAGAATATAACTGGCTGGGTATGCCCCTACGGGATTGTCTGTAAGGTCGGAAACCAATTCCAAATGAATGGCCCTGGTTGCTAAGCAGATGAACAAAGACACGTACGATTTTGACAGAGTCCTAGATTTCTGCCCGCCATGACGAATCATGAAGGGACCACCATAATCAACTGCGCAGAATAGAAACGGCCGCGAAGAGTGACTCTAGGAGATGGTAAAATACCAAGCCTCTGAACCTGATGTTTGGCACTAAACCTGAGGCACTTGACGCATCTACGAATGATGAAGCGAATGACTACCTTGGCGTTAATAATCCACCAACGTTGACGAAGTGAGTGATGCACGAGTTGAGCACCAGCGTGGAGTAGGCGAATATGTTCGCGTTCAATAATAAGGCGAGTAATGTGAGCCGATGGAGGCAAGACAATAGGATGCTTATTGTCATAAGGTAGTTGCGACTGCTGTAAGCGCCCGCCGACGCGTATTACGCCAGACTCATCAAGAAACGGGTCCAAAGAAGACAACTTACTCCTAATAGAGACAGAAGACCCATTACGAAGACAATTAATCTCGGCAGCGAAGTGGATCGACTGAGATTGTTTTATGAAAAAATTAAGAGTGGAATGAATTTTAACGGGGGTAAGAGCGCCCGATATTTTCTCAGCAATGGAGAGTCTAATATTTTTGATGAATCGAAAGCAGTAAGCGTATACGCGAGTCAGACGGTGCAACGAAGAAAAGTCTTTTAAAGATCAATAACCAGGGTAGAGATTAGAGAAAGTTTGGGGGGGTTTGTTTTTCCTCCGCAATGAATTCAGAAGACGACAGATTAGAAGGTAAAAAGGGTGGAAAAAGATTGGGCTCAGAAGATTGAGACAAACAGGCGGGACCGTCAAAGCGAACGATCGCGCAAAACGTCGGGGTGATATCCCCTAGAAATAATATCAGCAGGATTATGTAGAGAATTGATGTGATGCCATGTGTAGGCTTCCGTAAGACGCTGAATCTCGGCAACACGGTTAGCGACGTAGGTTTTCCACCTTGAAGACTGGGCATGAATCCAGTAAAGGGACACCATAGAGTCAGAATACAGATGAACACTATTAATAAAGGAATGAAGAGCAGGGACGACCTTGAATATGAGTCGCGATAACAACAAGCAAGCACAGAGTTCAATGCGAGGTAGTGACACCTGTCGTAGGGGGGCCACGCGAGATTTGGAACACAGAAGATGACAAGAGGCCGATGAATCTTGATAAATGACTCTAATGTAAACACAACACCCATATCCCTTTTCAGAAGCATCCGAAAACCCATGTAATTCAACTATCTTTGCTTTAGACTTGCAGCGAATAGAACGTGGGACAATAATTTTACTGATCAGTCATAATTTATCGCATAATGAATGCCAATGCAAGCGTAATTGCCCGGAGATTGGCTCATCCCAACCAAGATTACACAGCCAGAGTTGCTGCATAAACTGTTTGTACAGGAAAACAATGGGACCGACGAGTCCGAGTGGATCGTATATGCCTGCGATAATCGATATGATTTTCCTCTTGGAGATGCTTGATTCAACGGGGAATGATTTGATGTCAAACAAAAATGAATCGGTAGTGTTATTCCAGAGAATGCCCAAGGTACGCACATTACCCTGTTTGTTTAAAGAGAGTGATAAATTGTCATGATCTGCGACCACATTGGGTTCATTTGATGCCCATTTATGCAGCGTGAGACCGTATTGACTCAACAACGTACCTAAGTCAGATTTCAACTTGGTCAGATCAGAAATGGTGTCTGCACCGGTTAGCAAATCGTCGACATAGAAATCATTGGTTATAGCTCACGCTGCGTCAGGAAAAGAAGCTTCATGATCTTTACCAATCTGATTAAGACAGCGAGTAGCCAAAAACGAAGCACTAGCAGTGCCGTATGTTACGGTTCGCAATACAAAGTGTTTAAACTGTTCGAGGGGAGAGTCACGCCACAGAATACGTTGATAATGACAATCCTTCTCAGCTACCAGAATTTGTCGGTACATCTTCTCGATGTTGGCGATGAGAACATAGTTATGCATACGAAATCGCAAAAGAATAGAAAAAAGGTCTTGTTGGACGTTTGGGCCTACCAACAAAATGTCATTGAGAGAAAGGCCATTGGTAGTTTTGGACGAACCGTCAAAAACGACGCGAAGTTTTGTCGTACAACTAGAATGTTTAAAGACGGCATGGTGTGGCAGATAGTAGGTATTTGAAACCCCGGAATTGATAGATCAATCGTCGACAAGCGTCATGTGGCCAAGATCCTTATACTCCTGAATAAAGTTTGCGTATTCGCGCTCAAGCTTAGAATCACGCATGAACCGGCGTTCTAAATTCAAGAATCTTGCTTCAGCGCTAGCATAGGACTCACCCAACTGGGGATTGTCAGACTTAAATGGTAGCGAAACAACGAACCTACCCTCTTGATTGCGATGAGTAGACTTAACGAAATGCTCCTCACAAGCTGACTCGTTATTAATAGGTGCATTATCAGGGATAGTTTCGGTCTCCCAAAATTTCTCGAGAGACTCCAGAATTTGACTGTCGTTGTTCCTAGCCAGGAACGAAACAGCAGGACCCTTATAACGGCAGTGTTTGGGCAGATTACCTGCTAGAATGTAGCCTAACTTTGTTTCCTGTATAATAGGAAAATGAGAACCGCGTACGTATTTGTTAGCTAAAATTAAATCTAGGTAAAATTGCGCTCCTAATAGTATGTCGATGTCAGCTGATATGTTGAAATGTGGATCCGCTAGGAAAACGTTATCTGGAATGTTAAATTGATTTTTGTCAAAAGATTGTGCTGGCAGTTTAAGGGTTAATGCAGATAAGACCGCTCATTTTGCGTCGAAGCTAAATCTTTGATAGCGGGAAATAATGCGTATAGACGCTAGATTAGTGGCACAACACGCTGTATTATTTATATCTGTAATCGGTATGTTAGATTTAGTCAAGTTAAGCCGTAATTTATTGGCAAATGATTCCGTACAAAAATTTATTTGTGAACCCGCATCCAATAGAACTCTCGCGAGTTGTCTATTATCAGCCCGATCGATGACAAACACAATTGCTGTTGATAAAAGAATATTATTTGTAGATGTAATTTAAGTGAGCAATAGTTACTGCTGCTGGTAGAAACTGGGTTTGACACATTGTTTATGTGCAACAATGTATGGTGTCGTTTTGAGCAGATCTTACATGATTGTTTAATCTTACAATTAGATGAGAAATGATCTGGTCTTAAACAATTGGTACAGCATTTATGATTTAATATGAATTGTCCCCGTTCTGATGTGCTTAGTGCACGAAATTTATCACACATGTAAATTGGATGATTAGATTTACAGCATAAGCATGAATAATTATTTGACGCTGAGTGATAACTTTTAAATGTAGTGCTGCCAGCAGCGTTTCGTGATTTATGTTTGTCAGATTTATTATTGAATCTTAAACTTAGCTTGTTGAGCTGCTGTCCGTTATCGATAGGCAGTGTATTTTCTAACAACTGTCTACGTGGTTTAAAAACTGAGTAAAACCTTGAAAGTTAGGAAGATTATCGGGGTCTATAGACTCCTTCCATAATTTAAACGTGGTATGGTCCAGTTTTGCTGACAATAGTTGTACAGTGATAAACTCGAATGAATCCACTGACAGTTGCATGGCCGCCAGTAAATTAACGGAAGACGTTATCGTATTTATGAATTCTGCCAAACTTTGGACAGAGTCCTTAATTGTTGACTTTACTTCAAGTAAATTTTGAATATAATACTTAGCTAATATGAATTTGTTGTCATATCTAGCGGACAGCAAACTCAACGCTATCGAATAGTTTTCGTTACAAATAGGTAACGCCTTAATTAAATCTAGCGGCTCATTTTTCAGAGACGAATACAAATAGTGTAATTTCTGCACTGACGTTAGATCAGATCTGGCATGCACCAAGTCCAGAAATATTGAGTAGAAATGCTGCCATTCTAAGATATTGCCTGTGAAGCAGGGCAAACTTATCGGTTTTAGTTGCATATTACTTGTTAATACGGGAGATACAGTCTGAACGTTAAAGGTTTCTATCAATTGTAAAATATTGGCTTCTGGTGAATATAACCGCTCTTCGACCACATCTCGGTCTTCTTGAGCAGCGTTTATTTCTTTAGAAATAAATTCAATTTCGGACTGTACCTCATCGTATTATGTTGCCAAGCTTTTTCGACTTTCAAGTCTAACTGTTAAAAAATGTTTGGTGTTAGTGTTTTTGTCAAAGTTAATGATAGCCGAATTAATACGCACTATGGCAGACTTTAAGCCGCCTCTCTTTCTGACCAACACTTTGATGCCTTCTTCAGCCATTGTACGCACCTGATTAATTGTTCGCACCTGGTATGCGATGTCCTGAAGCGTCGAGGCCGTGGAGAAGATGGCAAACACACAGACCGGAGAAATGACTGCTTAAACTGGAGTATTGACGCTAGCACATGGATGGTCTTGCAGTGATGTCGTCACGAGGCTCAATGGCGACGAAAGAAATCCTGGTTCAGTCCCGACACGGTCGGATCAGCGAATATGCTGAGTCGCCCGTGATGGCCAGAAATTGGGGCAGAAAAATAATGAAAAGGTGAATGACGAATCCAGGCACGGAGCGACCAAAAAAGTGTTATGATCCGGCCCAAGTGGACCTAAAAAATGTGTTGATGTCGGCACGTGTGTACTAAGAATTTTCTATCAGGAAGAATAATGGTTGGTGCTATTGCCAGGATGCAGAATGATAACGATAGACTGTGCCGGTATAATACCGGCCGTCGAAAGTTTTAGAAAATTTAATTGTAAAATAACGCGAGAGCAAGGGTCGGTTGAAGCGAACCTTGGCCGGCTCCGTTAAAGCTGCGCGCGCACCTCGTAGGGAGGTTCGGCTTGGTTAAATTGTGTCCGTGTATACCAGTCATCGCCCGGCAAGCAAGAAGCACCGACTACCTGATCCGAGCTGATATTACTACGCAGTTTTCTTCCACTCTGATGGCTAGCTAAATTTACGAGACTTCCCGGTAAGGATCATAGCTCTTATTGTGTGTATCAGTAATAATATAAGCGATTAAATTTAATTAACAAAATGTACGCAGCCGTATGAGAAAGACGAATGCATGTGGGTGCGATCCGACAGTTTCTATATTAAAAAGATTACTTAATGTTCAGTATATAGCCCATGTTCTTTTTATTATTATTATAATATTGTAAGAGTCACTGTAATTGTCATGGTCATTGTAATTTTATAGAACGTTAGATAAATTCTAAGCGAAAGTCAGTGCGTAGTCGTGGAATCGTATTGTGCACATACATGCAGCAGATTGCCCGTGTGTTCTCTTTAATTAACTTTGCAGTAAAAATTACTTGTGAGAACATCCTTAGAGGAAACATTATTAATATTGAAACATTATTAATACTGTGAGTGCCTTGAAGTTAATCTTTTTTTTGGCAAATTGCAATAATGATGTCGCCACGTGGTAATCTAACCTGTGGCATTTTGTCGGAGCATGTTAACAGCTCGTGCCAATGACTTTACTCTACGCCTTTTATTAAAAGCTTTTTATTTTTTTTTGAATTAAGCATCCCATGGTGGACTTTATTACTCTCTAAGCAGTTTGCAAAGAAATTATTACCGAAACTTGGTGCATTTATCTTGAGTTGGTTGAAGGCCCGTTCTGAGGTTAATTACCTGTGAACTTGGGTGTACATTTTTTATGAACATCTTTTCTAAATTTTATGAATTAACAGGGTTCTCGCTTAAGCCGGAGATGTGGCCTTGCTGATTGAACTCCATCCTCATCAGCCATGAACCATCAGAAACGAACCTGTTCGGAGAAGGAGTCGGGTGACTAGCTCAAGATGTAACTCTTGCTCAGCATAATTAAGGTGATATGCACTCTTTTATTTTCCTTTTGTGGCCGGGCCTGCAGTGCTCCTGATTTACGGTAAAAATCTTTTGAAACTATGTGCCCACGTGGCCAGACAGTCTGCTATAGGGTGTGTCTGCTGAACATTCATTCTGAACGTTATGTGTTAATGTTAATGAACACTTTAATAATTTAACTTCATAACACTAAGTACAATGTTTGTAATTGTGTGCTGCACTGGGGGAGCGTGCTAGAGAATTTTTTTTTACTCTTAAACATTTTCACATATTGCCTATAGTCAGCACCATACTTACTACAAAATGTATATCACATGTTAGGGATTCTGTTCCGGCTGGTTCATAATGGGGTTGATATTTTAATTTCATTTTTGGGTTTAACACGCAAGGGCTGGGGAGTTTTCGTTTTCCTTTTGGCTGTTTTCGGGGGAATAAAAGGGGACTTAGTTTTTGCCAGGCACATGTTCATACAGTCTAAGGCAGGTTTGATTCCTGTCACACTTGGTTAAGCACATGCTGGTGCGCTCCCACAGCTGCTAGGGCCCAACAGTCCTTATTATAAATTCATTTATATACAGCCATTCGGCTTTAACAGAAAAGAACTTTCATATCTTCTGGGCATATACTAATTAATTTTTGTACTTTATAAAGGTCTATACTGATTAATTTTTTTTACTTGTAGAGCATATACTAATTAATTTTTTTTTCTTGTAAAGCATATACTGCTTAATTTTTCTACCCTGTAAAGCATATACTGATACATGAATCCATCTGAATTGTAAAACAAATTAACATTTTAGAACCGCATAACAATTGCTTAAAATCAGGTGATGCAGTTTTTATTTTTATTTTATGCTGTTGAAGAAACTTAAAGATTTCATGTGCTCATGATGGGGCAATTACCAGTTGCTATCTATACTTATGTGCGGTCCGGTCTCTCTTATGGGTTATGAGTGATTATCATCCTTTCTGGGGTTTTTCGCATTTATTCAGATTAATGGAAATTGATAAATGACGGTGACTGATGGGCGAACATTTAGGCCTGCTGGTTTTTAGGGCATGGTAGTAACACTGCCTGTAGACCATGTGTATTCCAGGGGTATTCGTGTTTATAATATTTGTGTATAATTATGAGTGTATGTGTCTTTATGTTTCTGTACATGTCTTTATGTTTCTATGTTAAGCTCTAGTCACAAAAAGGGGGGGGGATTATATAATCACTGAACGTTATCTGATATACATATATATATATAATCATCACTGATGTACAGACCTTGTCTTTTCACACTATTAAAACATGGGGCTTATTTATTTATGATATATCTGTGTGTTATTCCTAATATTAGGTGACAAACTTATGTGATAATTATGTGATAAATTTTCATCTACATGTAGCGAATGATGGGATACAATAAAAGCTGTTATTGTTATATTACAGCCGAGTTTCATTGCAAGTCCCGTCATACTGGACCCAGCACAATTTTGGCTTCTCTAGGCTCCGGCCTAGTTCTAAATAACTTGTGGCTTCTCTTTCAAAAAAAAATTAAATAAAAAGCAATAAAAAAAAAGAAGTTTGTTTTATACATATAAAAAGACATAAACGGAAAGAGGGGTTACAAGACTGTATTAATACATTTATTAGGTTTCCTTTTTACACTTAATTCATAATGTTGAGATTGGCTAAGTCTGATAGTTTTAAATTTGAAGAAACCGATTCGTAAATGAAGCTACATTTTAGATGAGGCGCAAATGTGTGCCACTGAGCTTACATTGAAAAACGTTGAGGCCTAAGGCCTAAATAATTGTCGCGACAACAAGAAAATGAAAAAGACAGAACAGGCAGCAAACGTGATGACGTCCGCTGCCAGCCAAGGCTCGTAGAACTGTATCGTTGTAAAAACGTGATAAGCACAATTTGAAACCGTACAGATTAGCCAACCTTGGAATGTGAAAATTACCACATTATGTCTGTGTTGTTTTTTACTGCAATGTTGTTGTCTAGTTGTGTGTGTTGTCTGATAATTTTGTCTAGATATTTTGCGAGTTTGTGTGCAGGGGCATTACGGTAGTTGATAATGGGGCGGATCGGAATATCTTCTTTATGGATTTTGGGAAGCGCTTGGAGGGTAGGGGCTGATGGTCGGATTTGTTCCTTGTAGGGCTTTTGTTTGTGTGTCATTATGTATTTGGCTTTGTTGACTAGTTGTTTTACTGTGTTTTGGTATCTGTCGGTGGGGTCGTGTTTTTGTTCTGTTCCATGAAGTTTTGTACTTTTTTGTGTAGGTTGTCTTTGGGGATGATTACAGTTGTGTTGCCTTTGTCTGCTTTTACAAATGTGATGTTGTGTTTGTGTGCCTTTTCCCTCAGTTTGATGGCTGTGTGTATTTCTGAGTTGTGGTTCATGTTGTCTGGTGTCTTATGTGTTCCTATTATATTGTTTATATTATGTCTTAGTGTGTCTTGATGTTCTGGTGCTGTGTTTTGTATATTTGTTTCAGTGTCAACTATGAGTTTTGTTAGTGTTTGGTTGTTTTGTTTGTAATGTATGTTATGTTTTAGGCCTTTATCAAGGAGTGTTGTTCATTTTTAGTGAGTGTGACGTTCGTGAGGTTTACCGTACATGGGTAGAATTTGTGTGAGGGAGTTATATTTGTGTTGATTGGTGTCAGGTTTTTTATTTTTCTGTCGTGTTTTGTCTGTATGTTATGTATTTGTTGTTTTTTTGTCCATTCATTTGTGTGATGTATTAGTTCATTCATGTAATTTTGTCCGTATATGTTGGCGATCTGTAGGTGTAGCGTTAGTGCTTTGCGGTTGAGGGCGTCTTTTTTCTTATATAGCTGTTTTATGGATTCTTTTATGTATGTCCTTTGTGCGATGTTTTGAGTTATTTGAGCGGCCTGGTTGTACTGTTAATTTTGATTTGTGCGTATTTTGGTGTTATTGATTTGTTTAGGCATGTTTTGTTGATATTTATATTGTTGTTGTTGATATAAATATTTCAGTCAGTTAGGTTTTAAAATCTGTTTGTTATTAAATTTTGTGACTTTCTGGTTTCAATTAGTTGAGATTGAACATTAATAAACACAATTACTAAAAATACAAATGAAATAATTTGTTTTATTCTATATCAAAACTTTAGCTTCTAGCTATCAGCTAACTTATTATTAGTGTCTTATTTATTTACTTCAGATATAACTTACTTTTATATTTACACAGATCAAATGAGTAGTACTGTAGAATAAGTATATGTTTAGTAAATATATACTCTTTTAACATTCTTATATACATATATAAAACAATGTTGCAGGTACTGTTAAACAGAATGATCTTCCACATATTTCCTAATGAATCAACAAAAATAGGAGTAATTCGTCAATATGTTGCAACAATTATTGGTAAAATTATTTTAAGTATTATAAATAATCATTAATAAACAAATAATAAATATATTAAACAAATATAAATATATTAATAATTATTATTATTAATAATATATTATAATAAATATATTGTTAAACAAATAATATTTTTAATTATATTATATTCAGTATATAATGTCTCCAGATATGTGTTGAGTATATATTGTAACAATACATATTATATAATTTAAATTGATTTGGGTGGCCCCACGTTCAGGGCCAATTTATACAACAAGACGACTTATACATATACGTAGGCGTGTCGGGCCTCACGTTCAAGGGCAACATTTTTATGCAACACTACAACTGCAAATATAAATTTATTTGTGTTTGTGGAGCTCCACGATCTTGGACGCCAATTTATGCAACATATTTATTATATAATTTAAATTTGTGGAGCCCCACGTCCAGGGCGACAAATTATATAACAATATAACTCTGTACATAAGTTGTATAATTTATGTTGTATGTGTATAAATTTACATGTAATTTAATTTGAATAGCCCCACAATCTTGGAGCGACAAATATGCAACAATACAACTTTGTAAATTTAATATAATTTAAATTTGTGATGTCCCATGTTGAAAGCAACAACTTATATAAAAATAGTACTTTACATAACTACAATTTAATTTGGGTTTCAGGTGTATCTGTAATAAGAACTCGATGTAACGTGTAACGGTATTTCAAATTTATTTGGTACTAATAAAATTGTGCTCATGGCACTTGATTCGACTTAAAACATTCATTATTACTTTGTTACTATGCCGTAAGGCTTACGCTTTATACATCCTTACTGACTAAATATTCTATCCTACTAATTATTTTATTAAAAAGTATCATTTCCAGACTACTCAGTCAATTAGTGTGCTTTGAAATATCAGTGTTTAAATATCTTTTTAGATATTGCAATGTAAACTCAAAAATATTAATAGTTACTGAATTTATCTTTCTTTTGTCAGTACTGATTTATAAAAATCTAATTTTTATTTAAATGCTTTGCATTATTTTCATTTCAATATTAAGGTGAGCTCTTATTTACGTTAATCTTACTTCAATAACATTTATGATTCTAACTAATTTATACTAAACATTTGCTCTTACTTTTAAATAGAACAAGAATGTCTTTAATTGTCTTTGAGTTAATTGTTCGATTAAGAGATAAATAAGTTGTTTATCACCTTATTGTCGTCAATCATACTCAATCATTGGATCCATCTGTAATCGTCCTCGTCTCGAACTCAGCATCGATTCCTCTTGTCCAGCGTCGCTCCTCTTGTCCAGCGCCGTTTCCAGACTTCAGTATTGTTCCTCTTGTCCAGCGTCGTCTCCTCTAGAGTCCAGCGTCGTCTCTCTCTTGTCCAGCGTTATCTCGCCCTCTGGAACTAAGTTGTCAGCTCTCTCTCTCTGGAACTTCTTTCGTGCTGTTTTGGACGTCAGTAGATCTTCTTATGTGGATTTTGTTACTAATTAAAAATTAGTAAGTTGATCTTCTTATATGGATTTTCTTCTCGTGTAATTCTGTTACTAATTAAATTGCTTGTTTTTACAATCCAGTTACATAACTGTATGTAACTGGAAGGATGAAACTATTTACAAAAATTTACATACTCTGTGCGGACGGGCAAAAGCTCCCGCTGCACTGTGGGTGATCGAAAAAAAAGAACAACTGTAGCGTGTGTGTACTATTTATACCCACGTCTTGGTCCACACCTGCAGTTGTACGAAATCGACATGTCTGAAATTGTCTCTGGGTTCAGTCTCCCCACTCCTTGTCAATTTTGCTATTTCTTATATTTCTGCGAATTGCAGAGTCCTATAAGTATACTCTTATACTCATCTTACAACTATTTTCACTACACATGTTCACTGTATTTTTGGACATTGCAACTTAACCCTTTCGCTCTGTACACAGTTATTTCACCACTACACTCATATGGTGTGTCATTTTCACGTGGTTTTTGTACACAGTATTTATTTAATTTTATTACATTTTATTGTGTTTTTGGATTTTACTCCGTATTTATAGTTTATGAATAATTACGGAAAAACAGTAATT
Source organism: Magicicada septendecula (assembly GCA_034769895.1). Classification (NCBI taxonomy): domain Eukaryota; kingdom Metazoa; phylum Arthropoda; class Insecta; order Hemiptera; family Cicadidae; genus Magicicada; species Magicicada septendecula. Next base: position 204,907,565 of record CM068370.1, on the reverse strand, counting down.
ATACAATTATCCATCTTGGGGTGGTAAACTCGCCTGCATAGACCTGCGTTACACACACATGCAAGATACTGGTGTACACACTTACAGTTACATTTGTGTGTGTGTGTGCATGTCGATTCAGGTCAAAACACCTGTTCATATTTTTGTCTGAGCCAAGCTTGCAATCCCTGACATGCTTATTTCTAATACATTATTAATTATTTACAGTTTATTAGGTATATTAAAATTTTTATATTCAATGCTCAGTACATCACTTATTTGTACTGTCACAATAAATACACATAATGCATATTATTTTTGTACCATGCACATTTATTTATGAAAAACCTACAAGTTAAAGCCAGGTAAATATATCATCTGAAACAATTTTTAGTAAATTTTAAAAATACACAAAAGCATTTCCCTGTCACTACAATCTACATTTAATAGCATAGACAAGTGATTCTACGTGATATAAAGTAAAAAGTCAATAATCAGAACTAACTGGGATAAGGAGTACTCCAAATTATCAATTTGTTCGGATTTTTAAACATAAAGTACTACAACGTTAAGTATTTGTGAAGCCCCCAACTTCTTGTGAGCCATTTATTTTGCAACATTACTTACTCTATAAAATTATGACAGGTGTAATTTTAATAATAATAACACAACGTGAAATGGTTTAGAATCATTTAAAAATTTATTAATTAAAAATTTTCTATTCTGTTTTGATTTAAAAATATCATTATTATTCGCATGTGTGTAGCCATAGCACACATCTAGTTATTAACATATAAGTAATAATCTCGTATTACATATAGAACATAATATACACTCTTATACTACCATAAACATTTGTTATTATATAATATTGCTCTCGACTTGCTCATTACTATGATAACTATTAGATTATCCAATCTCTTTTTAATAATCTATTTTCTTTTTATTATATTGCATATGTATTGCTTTGTTTTCTAATAAAATTTACAATTCACTTTCAGCTTAATTAAAATATTACTGAGTAAATTATTTATTCAAGATTATAAAATTTACTATTTACTTTCATATTACTTTAAATATCATTGATTAAATTATTTCTCAAAATTATACTTTCATGTGTTTAAACATTACTCTAAAACTACTATACAATAAATATTTACATTTCCAAAAATTATTAACTCATCTTTGAATTATATTGTCTTTCTTTTTACATAGTTAATTGTCTTTACGTGAGTCTTTTTGTTTTTACAAATACATGGTTTTGTTTCACCTTATTTGTCGTGGTAATACTCAGTGTGTCCTCTCCGGTCCTGGTCCTCGATCCTGCTTGCTCCTCTGTAGTCGTGTAGTCCTGGAGTCCTTGATCCTTATTCTTCAGATACTCTCTGCAGTCCATTGCCTCGTTCCATACGCTGGACTCTATTCCATGTACTTGGCTGCTCTCTCGTATCCCGTCATGGCCTCAGGATGCAGGTGCTCTCACGAAAGTGATGAGTAGTTGTGAAGAACCTCCGGCTGCCACGGTAGTTGTACAAGAAAGAGAAATAACTTGGTGCGTCTCGAGTATTTATACCCTAGGGCGCAAAAATCATGTTTCGACAATATTCTGCAGGTCTCAGTCTGTTGTTGGCGTCCCTTTCTAAACACGATTCTTTTTACACTTATTTCGCTTGTCTTCACAACATGCGAAGTCTTTTGCAAATTACCCGATATTCATCTTGTTGGTAATTTTTGTGTTCACTGTGTAAATACCGTTTTTCCTATCTTAATTAATATAAGTTTTATTTATATTTATTTTCACTATAATCGCACTTTTTATTATTTTTGCACTATTTTTTGTACACATGTGCATCTTTATTTTATACACACTGTGGCGTATTTGGTTTTGTGATATTATGCACACACTCTTTACAATTTAAATAATTCATATAATTAATAGCGTTCATTTAGGGGTGATTTTTTACAGGAATCAACTGGTCTCACACACACATGTAAAATACACGTGTACACACAGACACAGCTGTGTGGCATGATAAACCTGTACAAGCATGAAATTTGGTTGTTCCTTTTACAGTTCAGATTGAAAGCTGAATTATTATTACTAACAATATGAATTATTTATTTAATTAAATTAATTATCTTAATTAATTGTGCACTGCACAGTACCCTATATTTTTGTACTGTTGCAGTACTGTATACTGTTATGTATTATAACAGTACATTTCTGCTTCCTTTTAGAAGCCTAAGGTGCCACAATAACAAAAGTTCACATAAAACAATCCTATGTTAATAAACAACTGTAATTCGACTAATGTACGGTAATAGTAAATCAGCGGTCTGACAACCGCAAAGAACAGGAACATTCTCACACTCGCACCGCTACTGACTGACTCAGCACTGGTATGTACTTACCTACACCGACAAAAGGCAGTCTTATCTATGGTTCTTTCATCGCATAAACACACGATGGAAACAGGACTTTTTTGCAGATACAGACAGTTATGTTTAGAGTGCCGATGCCGACATGAACCCAACAAATAACTACAGTACTGTACTAGAAACGTAGTCCGTCAGTGTGTGTTATTGTTGTCTTTACGTTGCACAGTTCGCCTGCTACTTTTTGTGTTACAGGTTGAGTTTTAAATTTGTGAAACGTACTCCGTCAGTGTGTGTTATTGTTGTCTTTAAGTCACATGGTTTGCCTGCTACTTTTTGTTTTACAGATTGAGTTTTAAATTTGTGAAACATAGTCCGTCTGTGTGTGTAATTGTTGTCTTTATGTCGCACGGTTCGCCTGCTACATTCTGTGTTACAGATTGAGATTTAAATTTGTGAAACATAGTCCATCTGTGTGTGTTATTGTTGTCTTTACGTTTGTGAAATGTCATCAAAAAGGAAGAAGGTGGTGGTCAGCATGCAGAAGAGGCTGGAGGCTATTTTTTGGATTGATAAAGGTGATATCCTTAAAACTATCACTGCTGATTACGGGGTAGGCATTTCTATAGTTTGTAAATGGAGACAAAATAGGACTCAGATTGAAGATGTTTGTGCTAAAATGGTCACTAAAGACAGTCTGGGGAATAGAAGCAGAACTAGGAAAGCAAAAAATGAGAGCCTGGATGATGCTCTGTTTTTGTGGCTCTTTTCCTATATCAGGCCAATTATCCAAGAAAAGGCATTAGGTTTAAATAGAAAACTGGGTGATGATCCTTTGTTGACAGCTAACAACATTAAGACCAGCTTATAACATTTGTTAACCAGCTTACATTGTAAGATGGTTGGGTAGATGGAAGGATCACCATGTAATTCCTCAGCTTACTGTTACAAGGGAGATCTTATCAGGAGACGCCAACGCCAGCAAAACCTATAAAAAACTTTTGAAAAACTTGTTGCCAATGAAAAACTCTCTCCATCTCAGGTTTACAATGCTGATGAGACAGGAATGTTTTATAAAATGTTACCCTGAAAGTCACTGGTATCTACCCTTGATGAAAAAGCACAGGGACATAAAAAAAGTAAAGAGTGAGTGACTTTGCTTACCTGTTCTAATGCAACTTCCAAGCACAAACTGCCTCTTGTGCTTATAGGAAAATCAGCTAAGCCAAGGGCTTTAAAACATGTAAATTTATACTTGCTCCCAGTAGTGTATAAATCACAAAAGTCAGCATGGATGTCTGCGGAAATTTTTAAAAATTGGTTTTTTGATCATTTTGTTCCTGCTGTTCAAAAACAACTTAAGAAAGATGGGTTACCTCAAAAAGCCATGATATTGTTGGACAATGCCCCCACCCATCCAGGAAAGAAAGAGTTATGAAATGGAGACATTTTTGTAAAATTTTTCCCTCCAAATGTCACGTCTCATATCCAGCCAGTGGACCAGGGCTCAATTGAGGCTTTGAAACGCAGGTATCGAAGGGTGCTGTTAAGCAAAATTACAAAAGTGACAAAAATGACATCATGACAATTTTAAAGGAAATTAATATCAAGAATGTGATTTACATCTCTGCAGCTGCTTGGGAAGAGGTCACGCCGAAAACTTCAAGGAAATCCTGGAAAAACCTATGGCCAGATATGCCAGTGGAAAATCAAGACATCGCAAACAAGAATGAAGAAGCCATTAAAAATTCAAAAGTAGTAGAAATATTAAAAGACATTGAAGGGTGCACACAGTCAACAGAAGAAGACGTATCCGAGTGGATGAATTAGGAAAAAGACGATCCTGGATATCAGCTGTTATCCGATGACAAAATTGTTGCACAATGTTCACAAGAGCCTGGTGAGGACAAAAGCTCTGACGATGATGTGGAAGAGAAAATGGGAGTCAACCATACACAGGCAACATCAATATCAGCTACTGTCGTACTTTGAGCAACAAGACGAAACTTCCCCTGTAGAACTTCTAGGCCGAAAACTAGACAATCTTGAACAACTTGAAACTCCCCATATTAAGACAGTAACTAATTTATTAGAAGGCTTTTACTATTATAAACAAAAACAGTTTATTGAAATGCTCTCACATAAAGTAGATGAAGCATGCATCTATCTTTCAAATGATGGTGCCATCACCAAGAACAAGACAGACAGCGCTCCTAGTGGCACCCTCTGACAAAGCTTGTAATAAGCAAAAGCTAGTTCAGGCTACAAGAAAAAAGTTTTACATTTTTACCAATAACAAATTAGTGTTCCGAGTCAGTAGTGATATATTTATAATCAGTTAATCAATGGACATGTCATGGACAACAAAATCCAGGAATTAAAGGCAGGACCAAAGAAAAAAAACAAAAGAAAGGCAAGATTAAGCTTTGGCTTTGTTTGAAAATTAAAATTCATATTAGTAATAATATTTAATCGTATCAGTATAATATCAATATGTACTTAAACTTACAGTGCCAACCCCACATGTATTCAAACAGATGTTATGAATTAAATTTTAGTTCAGAAAAATTAAAATTATTCTATATTGTTATTAATAATTGAAAGAAAATGTTAATTATATACTCTCTTCAATCTGATGAAGAAGGAAAGAATGTGTTATCTTCATACTTCTCTTTTTAGGATTTCCTGAGATACACTTACACTTCAAAACAGTATTAAATTTTTAATGTTTATACCTTTAATGGGCACAGTTTTTATTTCTCTATATAGTGTACAAATTTCATTGTGTGTTACAGGAGCCTCATGCTATATAATAGTTGGCAGTTCGTTAGCATGGCCTTCACCGACACTAATAAAAATGGAAAATGGGGAGACACCTGTTATTCTGGATGTTGGTGGTATTTCCTGGATGGTCTCATTAATGTTTGTTGGGCACATGCTAAGCCCAGTGCCTACTGGGTACCTGATGGACATTTTTGGGAGGAAAAGGACATTGCTTGTTTTAGGCATTTCACCAGTGTGTTCATGGCTTCTTATACTATTTGCAACAACAAAGTATCATCTGTATGTTGGAAGGTTTCTAGCAGGTATATGGGCTGGAGTCACAGCTACCATTTTACCACTGTATGTTGGTGAAATAGCTGAGCCTAATGTTCGCCCTTCTCTAGTGTGTTTCAACAATTTATTGATAAATGTTGGGATCTTATTCACATACATAGTAGGACCATATGTATCTTATAATACTCTAGTAATAGTATGTACCATAATAAGTATATTGTATACTTTAATATTTCTCTGGATGCCTGAATCTCCATATTATTTAATGCACCAAAAAAAGAGAAACCAAGCTTTTAAAGTGTTAAACTGGTTACGAGGAGGACAGTCAGAACAACATATAGAAACAGAATTGAATTCTATTGAAGAAGCCATTGAGCTGCAAACAAAAACTAAAGGATCTTTATTGGACGTTTTTACTGTACAAGCTATGAGGAAAGGCTTCATTATAACGGAAGTTTATGCTATATTAAGGAGACTTGGAGGTGCTGGTGTACTTCAGGCATATGCATCAGTGACACTGCCAACAACTACTTTTGGCATTTTAGATCAAAACCAGTGTGTAATGATTCTGGGCTCAGTGAATCTTATTTTGTGTTTGGCCACTGTGTACTTATCAGCCCACTTCACAAGACGTTATCTTTTGACAGTATCTGCATTGGGATGTGGTATTTCAATGACTATAATTATGGTTTGGTTTTACTTAGATTCCAACACAAATATAAATGTAGAAGATTATGGTTACACTCTATTTATATCATTCATTATATACAATTTATCATTTCCTATAGGACTTGGACCAGTGGCAACTAGTATTAAAGGAGAAATGTTCCCAGGAAATATAAAAGCAATGTGTTCTTCTGTAACCACAATGGTAGTTGCAATAACATCACTTGTTTTAAACAAGTTTTATTTAATTATAGCTTACTCTGTTGGAATGTATGTTAATTACATAATATTTTCTCTTAGCTGTTACTTTGTAATAATATTTACGTTGACTTATGTACCAGAAACAAGCAGAATGACATTACAAGAGATCCAAGAAGTTTTGGGTGAAAGTAAGCAAACAAAGAATAAATGTATATGTAAGGATGTCACAAGTAACAGATTTGTTGATAACGTATAAGCTTTTGGCTGTTAGCATTGATACCTATTATTAATAATCTGAAACCTACAGTTATGTAAGTGACACAGTTTCTGCTTGAGTCTTTTTGTTTTTACAAATACATGGTTTTGTTTCACCTTATTTGTCGTGGTAATACTCAGTGTGTCCTCTCCGGTCCTGGTCCTCGATCCTGCTTGCTCCTCTGTAGTCGTGTAGTCCTGGAGTCCTTGATCCTCATTCTTCAGATACTCTCTGCAGTCCATTGCCTCGTTCCATACGCTGGACTCTATTCCATGTACTTGGCTGCTCTCTCGTATCCCGTCATGGCCTCAGGATGCAGGTGCTCTCACGAAAGTGATGAGTAGTTGTGAAGAACCTCCGGCTGCCACGGTAGTTGTATGAGAAAGAGAAATAACTTGGTGCGTCTCAAGTATTTATACCCTAGGGCGCAAAAATCATGTTTCGACAATATTCTGCAGGTCTCAGTCTGTTGTTGGTGTCCCTTTCTAAACACGATTCTTTTTACACTTATTTCGCTTGTCTTCACAACATGCGAAGTCTTTTGCAAATTACCCGATATTCATCTTGTTGGTAATTTTTGTATTCACTGTGTATATACCGTTTTTCCTATCTTAATTAATATAAGGTTTATTTATATTTATTTTCACTATAATCGCACTTTTTATTATTTTTGCACTATTTTTTGTACACATGTGCATCTTTATTTTATACACACTGTGGCGTATTTGGTTTTGTGATATTATGCACACACTCTTTACAATTTAAATAATTCATATAATTAATAGCGTTCATTTAGGGGTGATTTTTTACAGGAATCAACTGGTCTCACACACACATGTAAAATACACGTGTACACACAGACACAGCTGTGTGGCATGATAAACCTGTACAAGCATGAAATTTGGTTGTTCCTTTTACAGTTCAGATTGAAAGCTGAATTATTATTACTAACAATATGAATTATTTATTTAATTAAATTAATTATCTTAATTAATTGTGCAATGCACAGTACCCTATTTTTTTGTACTGTTGCAGTACTGTATACTGTTATGTATTATAACAGTACATTTCTGCTTCCTTTTAGAAGCCTAAGGTGCCACAATAACAAAAGTTCACATAAAACAATCCTATGTTAATAAACAACTGTAATGTGACTAATGTACGGTAATAGTAAATCAGCGGTCTGACAACCGCAAAGTACAGGAACATTCTCACACTTGCACCGCTACTGACTGACTCAGCACTGGTATGCACCTACCTACACCGACAAAAGGCAGTCTTATCTATGGTTCTTTCATCGCATAAACACACGATGGAAACAGGACTTTTTTGCAGATACAGACAGTTATGTTTAGAGTGCCGATGCCGACATGAACCCAACAAATAACTACAGTACTGTACTAGAAACGTAGTCCGTCAGTGTGTGTTATTGTTGTCTTTACGTTGCACAGTTCGCCTGCTACTTTTTGTGTTACAGGTTGAGTTTTAAATTAGTGAAATTTACTCCGTCAGTGTGTGTTATTGTTGTCTTTAAGTCACATGGTTTGCCTGCTACTTTTTGTTTTACAGATTGAGTTTTAAATTTGTGAAACATAGTCCATCTGTGTGTGTAATTGTTGTCTTTATGTCGCACGGTTCGCCTGCTACATTTTGTGTTACAGACTGAGATTTAAATTTGTGAAACATAGTCCATCTGTGTGTATCATTGTTGTCTTTACGTTTGTGAAATGTCATCAAAAAGGAAGAAGGTGGTGGTCAGCATGCAGAAGAGGCTGGAGGCTTTTTTTTGGATTGATTAAGGTGATACCCTTAAAACTATCACTGCTGATTACGGGGTAGGCATTTCTATAGTTTGTAAATGGAGAAAAAATAGGACTCAGATTGAAGATGTTTGTGCTAAAATGGTCACTAAAGACAGTCTGGGGAATAGAAGCAGAACTAGGAAAGCAAAAAATGAGAGCCTGGATGATGCTCTGTTTTTGTGGCTCTTTTCCTATATCAGGCCAATTATCGAAGAAAAGGCATTAGGTTTAAATAGAAAACTGGGTGATGATCCTTTGTTGACAGCTAACAACATTAAGACCAGCTTATAACATTTGTTAACCAGCTTACATTGTACGATGGTTGGGTAGATGGAAGGATCACCATGTAATTCCTCAGCTTACTGTTACAAGGGAGATCTTATCAGGAGACGCCAACGCCAGCAAAACCTATAAAAAACTTTTGAAAAACTTGTTGCCAATGAAAAACTCTCTCCATCTCAGGTTTACAATGCTGATGAGACAGGAATGTTTTATAAAATGTTACCCTGAAAGTCACTGGCATCTACCCTTGATGAAAAAGCACAGGGACATAAAAAAAGTAAAGAGTGAGTGACTTTGCTTACCTGTTCTAATGCAACTTCCAAGCACAAACTGCCTCTTGTGCTTATAGGAAAATCAGCTAAGCCAAGGGCTTTAAAACATGTAAATTTATACTTGCTCCCAGTAGTGTATAAATCACAAAAGTCAGCATGGATGTCTGCGGAAATTTTTAAAAATTGGTTTTTTGATCATTTTGTTCCTGCTGTTCAAAAACAACTTAAGAAAGATGGGTTACCTCAAAAAGCCATGATATTGTTGGACAATGCCCCCACCCATCCAGGAAAGAAAGAGTTATGAAATGGAGACATTTTTGTAAAATTTTTCCCTCCAAATGTCACGTCTCATATCCAGCCAGTGGACCAGGGCTCAATTGAGGCTTTGAAACGCAGGTATCGAAGGGTGCTGTTAAGCAAAATTACAAAAGTGACAAAAATGACATCACGACAATTTTAAAGGAAATTAATATCAAGAATGTGATTTACATCTCTGCAGCTGCTTGGGAAGAGGTCACGCCGAAAACTTCAAGGAAATCCTGGAAAAACCTATGGCCAGATATGCCAGTGGAAAATCAAGACAACACAAACAAGAATGAAGAAGCCATTAAAAATTCAAAAGTAGTAGAAATATTAAAAGACATTGAAGGGTGCACACAGTCAACAGAAGAAGACGTATCCGAGTGGATGAATTAGGAAAAAGACGATCCTGGATATCAGCTGTTATCCGATGACAAAATTGTTGCACAATGTTCACAAGAGCCTGGTGAGGACAAAAGCTCTGACGATGATGTGGAAGAGAAAATGGGAGTCAACCATACACAGGCAACATCAATATGAGCTACTGTCGTACTTTGAGCAACAAGACGAAACTTCCCCTGTAGAACTTCTAGGCCGAAAACTAGACAATCTTGAACAACTTGAAACTCCCCATATTAAGACAGTAACTAATTTATTAGAAGGCTTTTACTATTATAAACAAAAACAGTTTATTGAAATGCTCTCACATAAAGTAGATGAAGCATGCATCTATCTTTCAAATGATGGTGCCATCACCAAGAACAAGACAGACAGCGCTCCTAGTGGCACCCTCTGACAAAGCTTGTAATAAGCAAAAGCTAGTTCAGGCTACAAGAAAAAAGTTTTACATTTTTACCAATAACAAATTAGTGTTCCGAGTCAGTAGTGATATATTTATAATCAGTTAATCAATGGACATGTCATGGACAACAAAATCCAGGAATTAAAGGCAGGACCAAAGAAAAAAAACAAAAGAAAGGCAAGATTAAGCTTTGGCTTTGTTTGAAAATTAAAATTCATATTAGTAATAATATTTAATCGTATCAGTATAATATCAATATGTACTTAAACTTACAGTGCCAACCCCACATGTATTCAAACAGAAGTTATGAATTAAATTTTAGTTCAGAAAAATTAAAATTATTCTATATTGTTATTAATAATTGAAAGAAAATGTTAATTATATACTCTCTTCAATCTGATGAAGAAGGAAAGAATGTGTTATCTTCATACTTCTCTTTTTAGGATATCCTGAGATACACTTACACTTCAAAACAGTATTAAATTTTTAATGTTTATACCTTTAATGGGCACAGTTTTTATTTCTCTATATAGTGTACAAATTTCATTGTGTGTTACAGGAGCCTCATGCTATATAATAGTTGGCAGTTCGTTAGCATGGCCTTCACCGACACTAATAAAAATGGAAAATGGGGAGACACCTGTTATTCTGGATGTTGGTGGTATTTCCTGGATGGTCTCATTAATGTTTGTTGGGCACATGCTAAGCCCAGTGCCTACTGGGTACCTGATGGACATTTTTGGGAGGAAAAGGACATTGCTTGTTTTAGGCATTTCACCAGTGTGTTCATGGCTTCTTATACTATTTGCAACAACAAAGTATCATCTGTATGTTGGAAGGTTTCTAGCAGGTATATGGGCTGGAGTCACAGCTACCATTTTACCACTGTATGTTGGTGAAATAGCTGAGCCTAATGTTCGCCCTTCTCTAGTGTGTTTCAACAATTTATTGATAAATGTTGGGATCTTATTCACATACATAGTAGGACCATATGTATCTTATAATACTCTAGTAATAGTATGTACCATAATAAGTATATTGTATACTTTAATATTTCTCTGGATGCCTGAATCTCCATATTATTTAATGCACCAAAAAAAGAGAAACCAAGCTTTTAAAGTGTTAAACTGGTTACGAGGAGGACAGTCAGTACAACATATAGAAACAGAATTGAATTCTATTGAAGAAGCCATTGAGCTGCAAACAAAAACTAAAGGATCTTTATTGGACGTTTTTACTGTACAAGCTATGAGGAAAAGCTTCATTATAACGGAAGTTTATGCTATATTAAGGAGACTTGGAGGTGCTGGTGTACTTCAGGCATATGCATCAGTGACACTGCCAACAACTACTTTTGGCATTTTAGATCAAAACCAGTGTGTAATGATTCTGGGCTCAGTGAATCTTACTTTGTGTTTGGCCACTGTGTACTTATCAGCCCACTTCACAAGACGTTATCTTTTGACAGTATCCGCATTGGGATGTGGTATTTCAATGACTATAATTATGGTTTGGTTTTACTTAGATTCCAACACAAATATAAATGTAGAAGATTATGGTTACACTCTATTTATATCATTCATTATATACAATTTATCATTTCCTATAGGACTTGGACCAGTGGCAACTAGTATTAAAGGAGAAATGTTCCCAGGAAATATAAAAGCAATGTGTTCTTCTGTAACCACAATGGTAGTTGCAATAACATCACTTGTTTTAAACAAGTTTTATTTAATTATAGCTTACTCTGTTGGAATGTATGTTAATTACATAATATTTTCTCTTAGCTGTTACTTTGTAATAATATTTACGTTGACTTATGTACCAGAAACAAGCAGAATGACATTACAAGAGATCCAAGAAGTTTTGGGTGAAAGTAAGCAAACAAAGAATAAATGTATATGTAAGGATGTCACAAGTAACAGATTTGTTGATAACGTATAAGCTTTTGGCTGTTAGCATTGATACCTATTATTAATAATCTGAAACCTACAGTTATGTAAGTGACACAGTTTCTGCTTGAAACTGTATTATTTTTTAATTTAATCATTTGTCTAGTGCTTCATTTATTCATTATTATCACTTAGTAGAATTTTTCAAAAACTTAAGCATGGACTCAATAAAAATGAACAATAATATAAAAAATAATGAGACAGTAAACATATAACAGATGAGTTTGTGATGAATTGTATACACCAATATATTCTTAATTGGAATGTTGTTTAATACTTTTTAATAATATTTGGACACATCATGAACAACAAAATCCAAGAAATCAATATCACTAAAGACACCGAAGCACCATAACTAACAAATCACATATAATATTATGGGTTTTGAACACTGCTGAAATATATACGGTATTACTACTAGGTTCTTTTATTTAAATAAAGAAATTTTTGTATCACATAAATCTGGATATTATTGGATAATTTGCTCCTCCCATAGTCATAATTTTTTTCATCCCTTTATGGTCAATAAATTTAGTTCTATACAAATGATAAAAAATTGTACAATCTACTTGCAGAAGTAATAATATGTAATTCTACACTATATATTGTAACGTGCGGTTTATTTTGAGAGGCGGGTGTTAGCGAAACGTCCTTCTCATTCAAGCCCCAAATGTTGGGTTCGCCAATTCTGTAACGTACCGCTTTTTGAGATGAGAGGTGTCAATGTTTCCGCCTCTCCGCAGTCGCCACTTATGAATTATAATAACTGACGTTGTTTTTTAAAAGGTAAAATAAAGGATTTTGTTTATTTTGTTTTACTCAATCTGAAGAGAAATCGAGAGTGTGTGATTTGTGGTCAAGGAGGGAAGTTGTTCAGCCTTATGCAGAAGAGAGAGTAAGTATCATTATTTCCACTCAGTTGAGACGATTTCTTCTGTTTGTTGTGCTGAAATTTATTATAACTACCCACTACAATAAATTATAACACTTTATTATTCCAGATTAATTTTCAATAATATTGCTTTATTTATTATTGACTTTTGTCTCCTGCCACCAAGATATAGGTATCACAATTAATCTTATCTGAAAAAAAAACATCATCTCGACTTTACCGAGTAAACATAGAGTTGTCTAAGGAGCAAAACATATATGGTGTTATTTACCCAATTTACGCTATAATAAAAAACATCAATTATTACATAATTCTTAATAATTCCCCAGGGTTCAGGGTAAGTTCTTTTTGTTACGAGAGTGTCAGAAATGGATAATTACTACGCTTTACAAATACCGAAAAATTAATAAATAATTTTGTTTATTTTTCATGTAGTATGTAGTTCCAGGAATTGCCGTAAGAGAGCAGCGTATATTTGTTTACTTTGAAAAACATATGATCAAATGATTATTTTTTGTTCTATTTCACCGTTCAAAACGAGTTTTCTTCTGGAATTATTACGAAAAAAATGTTTATATTACCTCGCTCCGTATGGTTCTTACTGGATTGCAGCTTTTCTGTGATGAGGTCCGTCTTGCGTTATAAATTCCTTTTCGTCTGAAGTATTTTCCAATTGTCAACGAGAACTAGGCCGAACCATGTTGTATCCGCAGAAGGTTTTCATCCACTGTTTATTAATGTATATAACCATTTAATTTGGATTAATCATGTATAATTAGATAGTGGTCACTCTGTTTGTTAATCTTGCGTTAATTTCAACTCCTCCAACGTCCCAAAAAAGGTTATTTTTTATAATTTTTGTCGCATCGTTTCTTCAACTCTCCGGTTTAGTTCAAAATTTTTATATCTTAACAATACTTGTTATTTTCCATCACTCTTAGTAACACATAGTATTTTTATTATGTAGGCATTTCATAATTATTATAAATTTATATTTTATTTATGGAAAAATAATTCCTTTCCATTCCGGTTTCTACACCCATTTAATTTACATAATAAGTTTTGGTTAATTTTTTATGACATTGTATATAAGTATTATATCACTTTATTATCTTTAAATAAATTTATATATTATTTATTTAGTCTCGAATAGTATTCATACCCGGCACTACTTCCTGTTGCCATTTCCCTCATAGTATTATTTTCATTTATTATGATCTTTTGGTAATTAAATTTTTATGTCCTTTAAAACTAACCCTGGGTTATCCTATTTTACAACACAAATATTTTAAAAAATATAACATTAACTTATGTATAACAAGTGGTTGTTCATACAATATAAATACTACAATAAACAAAATAAACTACAAGATCAGTTAGTATTATAGCATACTTTCATAGTTTTATAATTTCCACACACATAACACAGTTTGGTAATACTTTACTTTCACTTTTATTTTTCACCTCAATGGGTACACTAGAACTCACTTTGCACTGTATACCACTCGAATTGTTTATCATATTGAGTGATATAATTTAATTTTGAGCGAGCCATAGGTTACCCATTTCTGACATTGATGTTATTATGATTTAGTTTATTGGGACAGGGTTATGTAACGTTACAATATGTATGTATATTTCTGAACATGTTTTCTACCATAATTACAACAAATTTAAAACTGTTCTTCCAAAGCCGTACCAAATTAAATCTACAGAATTGCCTTTGACATGCTTCATCTACTTTGTTTGAGAGCATTTGAAGAAACTGTATTTGTTTATAATAGTAAAAGCTTTCTAATAAATTAGTTATTATCTTAATATGGGGAGTACTATGTCATGCAGATACTCCAGTTACTTTAAATACCGTATCATATACATCCTCTTTGGTTCTCACATTATGTAGTGTATAGCTTCTTTTCAAGCCTGACCTTTGCTTTCAAAGTTAATTTGTTAAAGAACATTTACATGCTGTAATTTTAGAATAGAACTCCCCCCCCCAATACATTGTCCTTGTACTCTGGGGTTGAAAATAAGAGACGAATATACTAGTCTATTTGCACATATTCTGATAAAACAAATAGTTTTCTATTTAGAGCTTTCTCTATTGGGCAGTTACTCCTTAATCAATAAATAAAATAAGGTTTGAGTATGGGAAAAGAATGTTTGCTCAAACAAATTAGTCACCACTTTTAGGTTAATACCTAGTCTTCACATGCAGGGTGTATTTATGGGGGAGGGACGGGACTAGACCCCCCCCACTGTAGGGTCGAAAAAAGTAGATGAATTTTGTTAATTTCTTAACTTTTAGACTATTGTATTACTTTTTCAGTGTGTACGCTAATATAGTAGTAACTCTTTTTTTAAATATACAAACAGGTTTATTACACAGCATTTGCATATACGCTTGAAATATGATATATATCAATGTTGTAACGCCCGGGGCTGGGGCCTCACAAAGTGAAAGCTCCAGTCGTGCGGACAGGATAGCTGTGGGAATGGCTCGTTATTAAATAAGGCATTTACTTAGATTAAGTAATTAGATTAGATTAAGTAATAATTAATTATTTCTTTAATTCATTAGAGTAACTACGTTCATTAACAAGTTTTATCTTGATGAAAAAATGACAATAATGACAATACAAATGAACAAAATAACAATAATTGGAGTGACATACTCTCGTTACAATAATTCTATTGAGTGTTTTCATTAAGAGAACATTATATAAAAAAAACATTCTTTATATACTGAATATTCTTTATTAAAACATTATAAAAGCTTTCCTAACTATATTTCTGAATTTGGTACGTTACCACTTTAAATTAGGCATAATTGATTCAGATGTCAATTATACGTATTCCTTAGAACACTACTGAGCACTTCTGAGTATAAATAATTCATTATCCAAAATCGATTAATGCTTTAAGTTTGAACTAAGTAAAACAAAACAAAGTTGTAATTACGCTTTTGATGTGGCTCCATCGTAGACAGAAGATGCACATCTACGATATACGGAGAGTACGCAAGTATGCCAAAAAGTGAACAAGTGAAAAAAGAGAGTGTGTACTTCCCAGTGCTCTCGTCAGTTTTATACCCTGCGTGACGCAAAAAGTCTCTATGAGTTAACGCTCAAAATTCAGCCAATCAGAACTGGACTCTGCACGTGTCTCAAAACTTATCAGGTCACACGAGAGGACAATTTGACATTGATTTTTGTGAACAAAAGCGGAATTCGTTCGCGAATACTGACAAGTAAACAATTCTTAGCTTTCCTGGTTGATAACTTGCTACACGTGCCACGATAAAAAATGGTCAGCACACTTCCTCACAATCGCTCAGTTTGTTCCTTAAAATAATTCTTAAGTTAAAATAAAATAATACATTGAGTAGTTTGAGTATGAGTAGAATCCTCATTTACAAATATATATAAAATCATAACGTGAAATGTGCTGAGCACAACACCCCTCCCTACTTTACAAAAGGAAAGTATGGGACGTACTTTGCTTTTCAAAATTTATCCAAAGTATAACCAACTTACAGTTTTGCTCAAGCTCAACGTTCAAACAAACCAACAAAACAAAAAGATAAGACTGCACCATCTACGGTCAGTCATTCATTGCTATCGCTAAGCAGCTATACATGCTCAGCTGTGTGTAGATACCACATTGTGTCGATGTACACATTTACATATATATCACACAATATTTACAAACTACATAACTGTCTCTTTTTCTATTTAAACATAGTTTTATCTGTTACATTCAAAACAAAAAGTGCTGAATATAATGAGAAGCAAAATTTTGTTTTCCTAAGGTAAGTTTAAACTATTATAATAATAATAATTATTTTTTCTTGTTTACATTTTCTTTACGTACTTCTCAATTCTTTATGTATGTTCAATACATTGCTTTATTAAACAAACACAACAAACTCTTTAATTTATAACTGAGAATGTGCAACTCTAACACCTGGTTTTATGTAGACTGCTGTAACATTCATTCCGTCTGGCGAAGTTACTTCTGGAACTTCCTCTGCTGCTTCTTGTGTTGCCTCAGCACTTGATGTCATTGCTGGTATGAGAGTAGAAGTTAGACATTTGGTTCGGTAGATGAGATAGAGTAGCAATACTGCTCCAATAAGTATGACGGTAAAGCCACCGGCATAGCGAATAATTGTTCGTTTCGTGATTGTTGCTTTCCTCGCTGTATCTCTTGGATATCGGTAATACGTCAGTTCAGTGAAACGTCATCAAAGTCGTTGTGTATCCCATGCAGTACTTCGTCGATATTCAATTCTGTAACATCTGAAATCTTCATGTGAGTGACATTATTTGTTAAAATTTTAGCTTCGAATGGACTAATCAAAGGGATATTGGTGGTTCAATCATGATAGGCTTAGTAAGGTTATATATACTTCGTCCATAGGTATGTGGTAATAAGGTAAAATATTTGGAATATATATGACAATGGTGTGGATTAAGAAGAACTCCTCTCTCCTTAAGAATCTCGGTCTTAGTGTCTTGATCGCATCTCCAGGTAACTCGTATCGGTTCTGGTGCACTATATATCCACGCATCCTTGTTCGGCATCTGATGTAGAATTGGACGGCTGAAATTCTGTATAACCTTCTTCTCACATTGAACACGAGCACTGCTGGTCTCTCCAACAAATAATGCATAAATACAACTGTCGTTATGGTACGAATACAAAGGTATATTGGCTGGACACACACACTATACTTGGAACCTCTGCACGAAATTACATCTTTGTGTGTAAGTTCAACATACTCTTGTCGCGTTTTAGTTATTGCTAAGTACTCAGTATTGCTCTTTACATATATAAACTTATTGATAGAAGGTTCTCTATACGGCAAGGACTTTACAGAATACAAGTCTAGTAATCTGTTTTCTGTTTTTAAAGGAATTTCTATAATCAGTTGAATATATTTTGTTTGAGATATAGCATGAACATTCATTTGAATTAGCAGATGTTAATTCATAATAAATATACATCTCTTCTAATTTAGTACTGGCTATTAATGATAAATCATGTGTTAATTCTTGAGAAACTGATGACAAAATTTTAGACAATTTATCAGGTGGTATCAAAAGAGAACTTAATCTAACATTAGATGTTACATAAGGTCCTTTCATTAATTTACTTAATTCATATTCTGCTGAGATGATGAGATTTTCATTTGATACTGTAGAGTTTTATTAACTCCTTCTATTTCTGACCATAAACTGATATTAACATTAGAAATTTGTTGTAATACATTTTTAACATTTTCTCCTAAAACTGTTATAACTTTAGCATTTTCTTTGAAATCTTTTATAACTATCTTTTAAAATAGGTTAACATTTCTTTATTGTTATGCAAAATATCACTCTGTATTTTATCTAATTCACTGATCTTTGAGCTAAACGTCTCAAGATCATCATTATCCATAGTACCAAATAATATTTTCATAGGTGAACCAATAGCATTTATTGCTCCACGCTTCTTACGTGTTTCAGGTAACATAGATTTTAGACTACTTATTTCTATTTTTAACATATTTGCGACAGTACGCAAGCGACTGACTTCGAGTTAATGAGTCCTTAGCTCGCTAAAGGAATAATCGCTATTGTATGAAAAACAATAGTAATTACATACGTGGTAATCTAGGTCGAAGGTTGTAAGATGAAGATGGAGATTCAGTCAAGGATATTGGTCGATTAGGATGCCATTCAGGATCGTTAGGTGTAGGTGGTGAAGGTGGAGATAGTGCTAAACTATCTTCAAATTCAATAGGCGTAATATCTAAAATAGGTTCATCTTTTTCTTCAATTGTTACTATAGGCATATGTCTCCCCACTTGTTCATCGGTTAAAACATTCGTATCACAGGCTTCAATGTCATCAAACTTTGACCCTGTACTTGATTTGTTACCACTATGTTCAAATGTAACAGCTGTTTTTCTTGTGCGTTGCTGACTCCGTGGTTTCTTATCTCAACCTATAATACCATGACAGGAGATAGGTATGTCTGCTTAACGCATCACAATTTGGAACTAGCCAAATCTAGCGTAGTAAAATATTTAGAATTTCCCAAACAATCTAACGTCTCAACAATATATGGTAACGGATAAGTATCCCCTTTTGTTATACTATTTAATGCTCTATAATCAACACAAAACCTGTACTTACGTATACCGTCTGGACTCTTTTTCGGAACTATCACAACTGGACTACTCCACGGCAAGTTTGAAGGTTTTATTATATCTTCCTCTAACATCTCGGTTATATGACTCTGTATCACACTCTTCATAGACTCAGGAAGTCTGTAAGGTTTCTTTTTAATTGGTAAACTATCACCAGTATGTATTTTATGCTTTATATCTACAAGACACCCTCTATGCTCCGGATCCTCACGGAACAAATCTCTATACTTTAATAACACTGGTTTCAAAACTTCACTGTCACTCTCAGACAAATGCTTTAATATCCATAATATTAATTCATCAATATTCTCATTACTACCAAAATTATCATCTTTATTATGTTTCTCATGTTCTAGAACATCAACAACTCTTACACTTCCATAAACTTCAGGCTGGTATTCTCTGCCAGACCTAATGTAATTCCCTTTTGAATTACAAGTGGTTTTCCACTACAATTAACAACTTTAACAACTACATTGTTATTGGTCTACAGTACTCAGTACACGGGCAACTCTTATACCCTGCACATCTAATGCTCATGGTTCTACTAAAACCTCTCGTGGCACCGGAATGTCACGTAGACCGACTATTCGGCAATTTACTAATACCTCACTTAAGGGTGGTAACTCTTGCTCGGAAGCATTCATGACACGCCAAAATTCTGCATCATTCCCGACAAAATTACAACGAGTTATAGGCTGGCCAGGCCCACAACCGTTAGTAATACCAGTGGAGACTACCCCGCAATCCTCTACACCGGAGTCGAGTGATATGACTACCGAGTTATTATTCAAACTCAGGCGTTGTGATGGCAAGTCTATTATTGCACCCAGTGACTTTAGTAATCGAGGCCTAGTATACCGTCGTAAACATGAAAAAAACTATCATCCCTTGGTACTACAAGAAAAGTGTGTACAACTTCAACGCTTCCCAGACGTAACCTCAAATTTTGTGTCCTTTTACGAATAAGTTACTCCCGGTAACCCCTTTAGCATTTATAACAGTTTTATGTGTGGGACATCTACTGGTACCTTCCTTAATTAAAGAAATACTAGATCCAGTGTCTATTATAAATTTACATAATTTCTTTTCAATTTCACCCATAATTACTAAATCATTTAAACGGTTAGAAGAGATTGTAGTTATCAAATAACTTGTCCATTTGACCTTGCCGTGCCCTAACAAGTCGAACTGCTGGCGTTTGGGTGTGTACTTTGCTTACTATTGCAGTTACGAGCGTAATGCCCCTTAGCATAACAATTATAACATTCTATGTCTTTCAAAGCCTTTTTTTGTGCATTGTTATTATTTTTATTATCACGGTTCTGATTATAACTGGTACTGCGAGCATTATGTGGCTGAGTTTTACCACTAGCTTTTCTTGATAAGTTTTTAAAACAATTCTTAACTAAATGACCTACCTTGTTACAGTGATAACAGGTGACACTAGTCACGAAGACATGGCCATCGGCATTATTTCTCTTACAATGTCCCCATGAAGTATGCTGCTGTTGTCGATCAGCTGAAGCCACAGTATTAGCGATCTGAATTGCCTCCTGCATAGTGCTAGGTAATCGGTATCGTACTTACTGTCCCACAACACCTTGTAGGCCATTTATGTATGCAGCTAAAAGTTGACGCTCTGCCTCTTCCTCGATGACTTTCTGCTCCATAGGATCAGCAACCTGTCTAATAGTCTTTGAACATAAAATTCAGCAACGATCAGCAAAAGATTCTGGGGTTTCATCCCTACGCTGTGTCGCTGACTGAAGTGCTGTATAATGATACTGATCTAACTGCTTAACTTTAAATCGTTCAATAAAACACTGTGTTAAAACGTCATACTTTAAATCTGCTTTCTGTAACTGCGGACAACTGTTATAATACAATGCTGCAGGTCCCCTTAATTTTAACGAAATGATGCGAACCTTATCAGAATCGTTCCAATTGCCTATTGTCGTGGCATCGTCAATCTTTTTAAAGAAAGCATGAACAGGAATACCTGTACCATCGCCCCTCCAATTTTCAATTAAGTTTGCTATAGTCAGATGCTTAGTGACAGTAGCAGCGACAGGTGCAGTACCTGTTGTCTGGATACGCTCTTGTAACTCGACTACGATACGTTTTAATTCAGCTTCCTCAGACATTTTAGACATTTGTAATCAAACTCTTAATATAATACATTTTAGGTTAGTTGTCTCCAAGTCGCTTATATTAATATATGTAGACGTATTTACCTAGATATCCGTCGTGCGACTTCGTTTTTCTTGTCCTTTATGACGCGTTTTGGCAACGAATTGCCATCTTCAGAAAACTTGATCACTCATTAGAGATCGTTAAAAAATTAAAATACTAAAATCATTACAGTAAAAGTGCACTTTTACGACAGCGGAAATTCACATACGCGAACATGAAATTTTATGTTTCTCGCGTGGACATTATCAATCGACTGATTCACTGTTTATATATCCACTGACAAAACTGTTTTGTTTATTATAGCCCGTGTGTACTGTAACTTTCTATTTACTGGCGCCCGTGTGCAAGTATTGCCGTGTCGTACAATATGTTATGTGAAAATGTAAGTTTATTGTTCAGGACATAATCACTGTTGATTTTGACGGCTTTATATATTTCATATTCCTCAAGTGCATCCATGTATTTTCCTTTCCTGCAGCAATGCATGGGCTGGAAATTTGTCTCAAAATCACTGTAGTTATGATTACATAGCATCAGGTGTCTGGCAAAATTTGATGTTGTTTTATGCAATTCCCTTTTGAGAAGATGTTCTTTATATCTTTCTTCAAATGGTCTGCCTGTTTGGCCTATGTAGAACATATCGCATGAGCTGCAATTCATCTTGTATACGCCGGTTCTTTTTCTTTCTGGTATACTGTTCTTCCGGCTAAGAAATCTCTGAATGCTGTTATTTGTGCGGAAAGTTACAATTACATGGTGTTTCTTGAGTTCGTTACCTAAAATATTTGGTAAAATATTTGTGTAATCTGCAGATATGTATTTATTAACTGGAAGTGTGTTATCATTGTTCGACTTTTTTAATTTCTTCTCTTTGTGTTTACTTATTAATTTATCCACCAATGAACTTTTATATCCGTTAGCCGCTGCTATGTATTTGATGGTGTTAACCTCTTCATTGTAGTCTTTTTCATTTAACGGTATAGTTAGCAATCTGTCCACAAAACTATTGTAAGCTGCCATTTTATGCGAGGTGGGATGATATGAATCGGCATGAATTGTGATGTCCGTTGTTGTGGCCTTTCTATAGATTTTAAATTGAAGTTTTCCTTCGTTTTTTAAAATGGTTAAATCTAAGAAATTTAATCGATTTTCTTCTTCTATTTCGGACGTGAATTTAATCTTATGGTGTATGCTATTTATGTGACTATTTAAGTTTTGTATTTTCTATTTGTTCCATTAAATATCATAAACGTATCATCGACGTATCTACAGTAAAAAATGATTTTATTGTTGTATAATTTATTAGATATTATGTTTATATTCTCATAATAAATTAAGTATATATCAGCAATAGTCCTGACAGTGGCGAACCCATAGCCAGACCGTCATCTTGTGTAAAAAACCCGTTGTCAAATGTGAAGTAATTTAAAATCTTCAATTTAAATTCTTGGATTTCGTTGTCCATGATGTGTCCATTACTTAACTAAATATCACTATAGTATTGACGACTCGTAACACTAAGTTTTTTATAAGTAAAAACGTAAAGTTTTACCTTACAGCCTAAACCGGCTTTCACCTTTAGAAGGCTTCATCAGAGGCTGCCATAGGTAGCGTTGTCCGTCTTGTTGTTGGCGACGGGATAGTTATTCGAAAGATTGAAGCTGTGTGTGTGTGGTGAGATGTGTTCAAATAATGCGTGCGATAACAGACACAATTCAAATCGCACGCATTATTCGAACACATCTCACCACACACACACAGCTTCAATCTTTCGAATAACTATCCCGTCGCCAACAACAAGACAGACAACGCTACCTATGGCAGCCTCTGATGAAGCCTTCTAAAGGTGAAAGCCGGTTTAGGCTGTAAGGTAAAACTTTACGTTTTTACTTATAAAAAACTTAGTGTTCCGAGTCGTCAATACTTAAGTGATATTTACTTCAATTTAAAATCTATAGAAAGGCCACAACAACGGACATCACAATTCATGCCGATTCATATCATTCCACCTCGCATAAAATGGCAGCTTACAATAGTTTTGTGGACAGATTGCTAACTATACCGTTAAGTGAAAAAGACTACAATGAAGAGGTTAACACCATCAAATACATAGCAGCGGCTAACGGATATAAAAGTTCGTTGGTGGATAAATTAATAAGTAAACACAAAGAGAAGAAATTTAAAAAGTCGAACAATGATAACACACTTCCAGTTAATAAATACATATCTGCAGATTACACAAATATTTTACCAAAAAATTTAGGTAATGAACTCAAGAAACACCATGTAATTGTAACTTTCCGCACAAATAACAGCATTCAGAGATTTCTTAGCCGAAAGAACAGTATACCAGAAAGAAAAAGAACCGGCGTATACAAGATGAATTGCAGCTCATGCGATATGTTCTACATAGGCCAAACAGGCAGACTGTTTGAAGAAAGATATAAAGAACATCTTCCCAGAAGGGAATTGCATAAAACAACATCAAATTTTGCCAGACACCTGATGCTATGTAATCATAACTACAGTGATTTTGAGACAAATTTCCAGCCCATGCATTGCTGCAGGAAAGGAAAATACATGGACGCACTTGAGGAATATGAAATATACAAAGCCGTCAAAATCAACAGTGATTATGTCCTGAACAATAAACTTACATTTTCACATAACATATTGTACGACACGGCAATACTTGCACACGGGCGCCAGTAAATAGAAAGTTACAGTACACACGGGCTATTATAAACAAAACAGTTTTATCAGTGGATATATAAACAGTGAATCAGTCGATTGATAATGTCCACGCAAGAAACATAAAATTTCATGTTCGCGTATGTGAATTTCCGCTGTCGTAAAAGTGCACTTTTACTGTAATGATTTTAGTATTTTAATTTTTTAACGATCTCTAATGAGTGATCAAGTTTTCTGAAGATGGCAATTCGTTGCCGAAACGCGTCATAAAGGACAAGAAAAAGGAAGTCGCACGACGGATATCTAGGTATATACGTCTACATATATTAAACTCTTAATAGTTTTATTTAAATAACGAATTTCTACGATTCTTTGTAATTAACTTCGAAAAAGAGTCTCGCACCCCTCCAAATAGTATTAGGATCTTGGATTGGACTGGTGTGTTATAAACAGGTAAAGTGACAGAAGGACTACTGTGGGTATAATAAGCTGTTATAACCCCAACACGCATACCAACCAGCATAAAAAGTTCGAACAAGCCACAAAACCTTTGAGCCATTAACGAATCATCACTTAATTTTTTTCTTTAACTTCTTACTACTATTGCCAATCAATAAAGAGCAACTTCAATGAGAGAACGTTTAATTAATGTAAGTAAACTAACATTCCCTAATATAATATCCCAAATTCTGACACCAAATTTGTTGTAACGCCCAGGGCTGGGGCCTCACAAAGTGAAAGCTCCAGTCGTGCGGACAGGATAGCTGTGGGAATGGCTTGTTATTAAATAAGGCATTTACTTAGATTAATAATATTTCTTTAATTCATTAGAGTAACTACGTTCGTTAACAAGTTTTATCTTGTTGAACAAATGACAATAATGACAATACAAATGAACAAAATAACAATAATTGAAGTGACATACTCTCATTACAATAATTCTATTGAGTGTTTTCATTAAGACATAACATTATATAAAAAAAAACATTCTTCATATACTGACTATTCTTTATTAAAACATTATAAAAGCTTTCCTAACTATATTTCTGAATTTGGTAAGTTACCACTTTAAATTAGGCATAATTGATTCAGATGTCAATTATACGTATTCCTTAGAACACTACTGAGCACTTCTGAGTATAAATAATTCATTATCCAAAATCGATTAATGCTTTAAGTTTGAACTAAGTAAAACAAAACAAAGTTGTAATTACGCTTTTGATGTGGCTCCATCGTAGACAGAAGATGCACATCTACGATATACGGAGAGTACGCAAGTATGCCAAAAAGTGAACAAGTGAAAAAAGAGAGTGTGTACTTCCCAGTGCTCTCGTCAGTTTTATACCCTGCGTGACGCAAAAAGTCTCTATGAGTTAACGCCCAAAATTCAGCCAATCAGAACTGGACTCTGCACGTGTCTCAAAACTTATCAGGTCACACGAGAGGACAATTTGACATTGATTTTTGTGAACAAAAGCGGAATTCGTTCGCGAATACTGACAAGTAAACAATTCTTAGCTTTCCTGGTTGATAACTTGCTACACGTGCCACGATAAAAAATGGTCAGCACACTTCCTCACAATCGCTCAGTTTGTTCCTTAAAATAATTCTTAAGTTAAAATAAAATAATACATTGAGTAGTTTGAGTATGAGTAGAATCCTCATTTACAAATATATATAAAATCATAACGTGGAATGTGCTGGGCACAACAGCAAAAGCAATTTAATAAGTATTTTCTAAACAATTTTTAAATAACGTGTATATTCATTGTGTTATTACCATTTATTTTAAATGGGATTGCTTTGAAAATATTATCATACGTTTTTCAACCACTTTAAAGATAGTAGTACTGTTACGACTGTCTAACTCTGATCGTTGTATGGCACAGTGGAAAACAAAATACAGACACCAATGAAGTCACTAATAACCAGCTTTAATTAATCACAAATAACAATTCATAATCAACTCATACAGTAATTCACCTTAAATTGTCCACACGCAATAATAATGTCATTTATAAAGAATTTCGCACTAATACGGTAATAACAAACAACCACTTTACAAATTGCCCAACATAAAACTGACTTCCAAGCTACAGCTGTCACCTATTTATAACCTGCAGAGTTCCAGACTAATGTTTCATAATATGTGTCCTTAACAAACACTTGAAAACACTAGAGAATATTTGAGAACAGCCTTGGCAGAAACACGCACCTGCTGGGCCAGTTGAGAAGTGTGTAGAATGACACTATCAACTGTAAGAGAATGTTCTGTATTGCATAACAATACTGATTAGTCATCAGTTGTTTATCTTTTGCATGGAGCTGACTTGACCTAGTTGAGGCAAGTTCTAGATATACCACTGTTCATATGCAGTCACCATTGTTTTAAGATTTCATAGTAAACTATATATATTATTGGGAAGCTATAGAAAGTGCTGGCCAGACTACTTTCCTTATATGCCGATGACTCATGTTTGCATACAGAGCACTTGACTCTGCTAAGTTACTTGCTATAAACAAAATACTTCAATTTATCTTGATGATATATATATCACTGCAAATTTTACATAATTAAAAATAAAATTAATGTTTTTGCAAACATAGATACTAACTATTGTGTCATTTTGTTATAAAGATAACATGTATACTCAGACATAATGTTCATGATAACCTGCTTGAACTCCATCAAACAAACAGTGTTGTACCATTTTCTGTATAAGAAATTAGTTTAGTTGGTTTCTCCAAAATTTTGGCAGCTACATTCATCATGAGTAGCTTGTATCTCCAAAAAAACTTTCAAAAGATGCTGCTTGAGTGTCCTATTGAACCTCTCAACCATTCCGTCTGACTGAGGATGGGGAGGCGTTGTCCTGGTCTTTCGAATTCCGAGTAGACGGTATAATTCTTTAAACTCTCCTGACTTGAAATTCCTCCCTTGATCCGTATGGATTTCCATAGGGGGTCAATAATGGCAACAGAAGTTGTGAACTAACCCCTTTGCCACAGTGGAACCTCCTGATTTGGAATTGCATAGGCTTCCACCCACTTAGTAAAGTAGTCATCTATAACTACTACTATGATGTAACGGTTTCCATTGTCAGTAACTGGGAATGGTCCAGCAATGTCTATTACAATTTTCTCGAAAGGCAGTCCAATCTCATTTTCAATCTCATTTTTACTGTCTCATTTTCCCCTGCTTCTGGTTTGTGGGCCCTTGCTTGCAGCACATATTTCACATGTCCGAACCCATTCCTCTACATCGTGGTGAAGATGGAGCCAATAGAATCGCTTCCGTATTTTGTCAAGGGTTTTGTTAATGCCAAGATGGCCACTGGACGTTCCATTATACATCTCCTTCAAAACAGACTGCTCTTTACTTCGGGAAACTATCAACTGCATGATCACATCTCGTCCATCTGCACTTTCCCAAGCCCTTTTCAGCAATCCATTCTCTAAGATAAGAGATTCCCATTGTGTC
This sequence comes from Magicicada septendecula, assembly GCA_034769895.1. Lineage (NCBI taxonomy): Eukaryota > Metazoa > Arthropoda > Insecta > Hemiptera > Cicadidae > Magicicada > Magicicada septendecula. Next base: position 204,880,161 of record CM068370.1, on the reverse strand, counting down.
CAGTAGCCTGTCACCGGACAAAAGGCTTGCCGCATGACAAATGGCGCCAATCGTACACTCTAGTGTTTTTGGTGGCCCTAAAAAGGACCTTGTGGCGAGAAGGCTGATGTTGGTTGTGCCGCGCTAAGGTGTTCGGCGGCTGCGCCCGCTGTTCGTGGCGTACTGCAGTCCTCCTCTTCTTTCGGCACCGGTTGTAGAGTCGGCTGCCGGCCCAGCGAAATCCATCGCTGGCGCGGAACGGGAGTGCGAAGACGCAAGAACGACGGCGGTTCTATTCTTCGGCTGTTCCTTCCGGCTGACTCCGCCCCGATGTCGTCCGAGAGAGGAGAGGAGATGAAGTGCGTTCGATGGCGTGGCGATGAAGAGTGCGTAAAACTTCTTTTTTTTTTTTTTTTTTTTTTTTTTTGCTCTGGGCTTTGCGGTTGTGCGTCGCAGAGACGAACCGCACGGGAACTGAGTTCCGAGCTACCATCTGGAGCTCCTGCCTCGTGGCCCTGCCCAAGTAGGGCGTGTGCTCTATAGCAGGCCTTTCTCGGCTGTTGTGCTAGCCTACGCTAGCGCAGTATACACCGAGGGCGTTTCCATGAATCACCTGGGCGTATACGGTACCTTCCCAGCCCAGTCACTAGAGGATTGTCTGGGAACCTCGCCGCACGTGCATAAAATTTGCGTGCAAGCCGCCTGAAAGTGTCGTCTAAGGAGCGGACGCCAAGTCCTCTCCTTAGAAGGCGAGATAAGAAGCGACGGGGGACTTTGGCCGCTAGCCGAAGCCCCCTGTCGAGGACGCTCTGCAACTTCTTTTTATGCATTGCGGCGAGGTAACCCCAGACCGGGCAGGCGTAGGTAATGACCGGCAGCAGATACGCGCCGACGATCATCCTACCCAATTTCCTGGTCATGGCTGAGCTGATCAGGAGTGGAAACAGTGCGCACAGGCGAGTGGATGCTCGCTTAAGAACTGTCTGTGCGTGGGTACGCCAGGTGAGCCGACGGTCGAGGTGTAAGCCGAGGTACTTGACCTCTTTGGACCAGCGCAAGTACGTTCTGCCGATGCGTAGTTGCCTAACGGGGTTCTTCCGTCGCTTAGAGAATTCGACGGCTACACTCTTGGTAGGGTTGAGGAGCACTCTCCGATTCTCAGTCCAGTCCACGAGCGTGTCGAGCTGGCGCTGCAGTCGTAGGACGGCCATTTCCTCATGACGATCGGCCGTAAATACGGCCGTGTCGTCAGCGAAGAGGGCCATCTGGACTCCAGGCTGTCTCGGCACGTCGTTGACGTAGATCGAGAACAGAAGGGGGCCTAGAACACTACCTTGAGGGACGCCGGCTGTGATTCGCCTCTCGGAAGAGACTGAATCGCCAACTCTCACGCAGAAGGTCCTCTCCGTCAGAAAGCTAGCAACCAGATGGAGGTAGCAGTCCGGGAGCTGGACTTCCCTAAGTTTGAATAACAGGCCATCATGCCATACGCTGTCGAAGGCTTTCTCAACATCTAAGAAACAGCCAACGGTCCGTTCTCTCCGACACCCGGCTTCCGTGATGCTTTCCACCAGTCTCATCAGTTGATGAGTGGTCGAATGCCCCACACGAAAGCCATCACGGACCAGCACGTCAAAGTTGGTTGGATGTTCTCGTACACGACGCTGTACGAGGCGCTCAAAAACCTTGGACGTAGCGGAGAGTAGGCTGATAGGCCGGAGGTTTTCCGAGCGGGTGGTATCCTTTCCCGGCTTCGGGATCACGATAACCGTCGCCTTTCTCCATTTCTTGGGAAAGTAGGCCAGTCTAAGACACGCGTTGAACAAATCAGTCAAGAATTGAACTCCAGGCTCGGGAAGAAGTCGTAGAGCGGTGTTGGTAACACCGTCCGGGCCTGGAGCTTTTCTTGGCTGAAGTTCAGCGAGCCGATCTGAGACCTCTTCCAAAGAGATGGGTTCGGGCTCCGTCGTGATCGGAAGTGACAGAAAGTCTTCCACAGCCATCTCGACTTGTTCGTCGAAGTCCCAGTCCATGGGCGGGTTGGGAGCGAACTGTCGCTCGAAACACAAGCCCAAGTACTCGGCCTTCTCCTCCGGGCGACCCAGGGGTCGACCGAACGGTCCAACAATGGCGGGAAGTGGAGGTCGGCGCCTCCGTCCCGTCAATGCGGTAGGTATTCTGCACGGGTGAGATTGCGGGTCCGCATCCCCCGTTCGGGCCACGTCGAGTTCCCAACAGCTACGTTGGAACGCCTTCAGACTGCCGCGCAGTCGTCCGGTGAGCCGATTGTATGCTGCCTTATCGGCCGGATCACGGGTCCTCTGCCAACGTTTCCGGAAGTAATTCCTCTCGCGAGCGAGAAGAGAGACTTCCTCAGGGATGCGTTGGTAGTCAGGCGTGAAGCCAGCTCGCGTACGTGAAGACACGCCTATAGCCGAGATGATTGCCTCTTCGATTCCCGCAACTGCTTCGTCTAGGAGGCGAACGGAATCGAGTGGGGCCGCTGGCGGCAATCGACGGCACAAGGCCGGGCCGTAGCGATCCCAATCGATAACCTTCTTCTGGTCAGAACGTGCAAAGGCGTGCTGGGTAGCGACGTGGACCAAGATAGGGTTGTGGTCGGATGTCAGCTCCGTAAGTGAGAATACCTCGACCGGACAGACAACTCCTTGGGTCACCGCGATATCCAGAACATCGGGAGCCGCGTTAGGCAGTGACGGAAAGAACGTGGGTTGCGCTGGACCAAAAACCATCGCCCGGCGCGATTCAACAAAACTGAGCAAGCGCCTCCCGTTCGGAGTAGTCAGGCGACTATTCCAAGCGCGATGCTTGCAATTCAGATCGCCGGCCAAAATTACCCTTCGATGGGAATCGAAGATGACGTCCAGGTCGCCGACAAGGAGTTCAGCTTGTGGGGGCTTGTAAGCTGAGACCACGAGGACGCCGCCAAGAGCTCCGTGGACCTCAATGGCGGTGGCCTCTAGGTTGGTAAGCTGCGGCAAAGCGACACGATGATATGGAGGTCCTCACCGCGATCGCCGTGCCGCCTCCTCGTCGGCCAACTCGGTCATCCCGATAGACCACGTAATTTGGTAATCGAAACCGGTTCGCCGTGGTCAGGTGGGTTTCCCCGAGGAGAAGTACGTCGGGTTTGAACCGAGCCAGGAATTCAAGAAGGTCGGAATGCTTGGTACCGATGTTGTTAGCATTCCAGGCTACGAGCGAGAGATCTCGTCTAAGGGCTCGGTTCATAGAAGACCTATGACTTCGCAGGCTTCCACCAAGAGCATGAATCTCTCAGTTGGGTCGGCAGTTTCCAGGCGGTCTCGGATGGACCTGAAGGTAGATGCGACTTTCGGGAGGTCGTAGCTAGACAGAAAGCCGCGGACGAACTTTGCGTCATTGGAACTGACGGACTGGGCGGTTTGCCTGGAAACTGAGGCCGCATAAGAGCGACCAGGTGTTACGGCAGATCGGGTCATGGTGGAAGCCATAGGACCAGGGCCAGACGGTTTTGGATCAGCGGCAGGAAAAGTACGCTGTTGCGCTTCGTCGGACTTATACCGGGAAGCAGGACTTTTCTTGGGCTGTGGGCCGGCAGGAGCTCGGGGCCGAGCATCCGGTGTGGGTATCCCTTTGTTCCTGGGTTTGATGCCTGCTCGCGGAAATCGCGGAGGTGGCAAGGGTGGCGAGGCTGCCTCTGATACAGAGGCGGGAGTAGGAGGTTTCGCGGAGGTGGAGGGTTCATTCTCCGGCTCCAAAACCGAGATGACAGCTACTGGGCGTGTCTCTGCTGCGGAAGGAGACGCGGTGCGTTTAGTTGCCTTTGCAGGGGCTGGAGGTGGAGCCGGAGAGGGCGCGCGCCGTGCCGGTTGTGCCTGAGGTTGAGGCCTTGCCTGAGCTTTAGGCTGTCTCTGGGGCTGGGGCTGCATAACTGGCTGCCTTGGCTTCGGGAGGGGCCCCTGCGGCCTTTGCTTCCGCAGGAGCTCCGCCTTATAGACCGGGCAGTTTACATTACTGGCTGCGTGGCCTTGACCACAATGGATGCAGCGGAATTTGGTCTTGTCTGCCACAGTGCAGGCCTGTGTTGAATGTCCCAGAGAACATCGTAGAGAGGCCGGGGCATTGGGGCAGACGTCGGTGTGATGGCCGAACCTCTGGCACCGGTGGCACTGCGCAAGCTTGCCGTGGGGTCGACTGGTTTCCACCCGGACGCGGAAGCCAAACAGCCGCGTCAGGTGGAAAATTTTGTCTGCAGCCTCGCCCTTCTCGAGCTGGAGACGGACGAGCGGGAGAGGGACTCGGGTCTCTGAGTGAGTGAACAGGCGGAAAATTGCCTGCACCGGGTACCCGAGGTCGCGGAGTTCCATGAGGATCTCCTGTGGATCGGTGTGCGCGTCAAGCCCTCGCAAAATTACCGACAAGGGCTTGACTCGCTTAGGAGTAAAGGTGTGATACTGAAGGCTGTGCGCCTGCAGGAAGGCCTCGACCAAGCGATGGTCCTCGAGCTGGCGGACGACAATCCTGACCGTATCACCGCCAAGCAGCTTCAGGTCAAGCTTGTCGGCCGACAGGCCGTGGGCCGCGATCAGCCGTCTGTATAAGGCGGCGACATTAGACACGCTATGGACGTACAGGGGCGGCGCACGACCAACAGCGGCAGCAGCCGGAGCTGCTGTCGAAGCAGTCGGAACCGCGGCCTGTGAGCCCTGAGAAGGTCCAATGTCCATGGCCGAGGTGTTAGAGGAAGCGGTTGGGTGGGTTCTCTTGGGCTTCTTAGCCGGGCGATTACGCCGACCAACGGTCGCGAACTCGCCCGACTCGTCAGCCGGAAGAGGAGGAATCGGGTTGGGGAGAGGATCGTCCGTCTCCATCGCCTGAGGCGAATCGGGCGAGTCGCCCAGATGGGGTAGCAAGGCGGGGCCGAGCGACTCGGCACTTGGGCCGTTGCCTGTAGAAGGCATGCTGGCCAGGTGCGACGGCTGCCGGCCAGAGACTGCTAGGCAGTCACTGCCAGACGCCAGGGATCTCGGGTCCGGCCGAAGCCGGATTACCCGCGCGTCTTCCTTGTTCACGACGATGCGGGAGGAGCTGGGCTAACGACCAGCTTCGTTGAATACCAGTCCTTACCAAGACTGGTGTCCACTGGCCCCTTTACCCCGGCGATATCCTAGCTCGCTTACCACTGGTGGGGGCTTGCAAGGATCGTCCGGGGCAGCGCTACCTAACAGTCGTGAACAAGTTAGGAATTACACACTGGAAATGCGGCACTCACCAGGTGAGCCCAGAGCAATCCTCTTCAGTTCTTCGCCAGCAGATGGTATCCGGCAAGGTGGTCCTTAGCAGGGCAACTTCGGCCAGCTGTTGCTTCTACCAGCTACTAGATTCACTGGTAACAGCTGGCGCGAGAGTCTTGTCCCACGAAGAGAGCAGCGAAATTCCTCGTCCTGCGAGGTGGGCGGATGCAGCCAGAAGCTGAAGCAACGTCCAGAGTAGAGAGCAGTCCAAGGAGCAGTCCTGTCCGTCTGAAGTCTGGAGCAGCGTAAAACTTTCTGCCGGCCCGGTTTTTATTAACTAACCGGCATCGCTGATTGGCTAGCTCCGAACACGAAGTTGGTCACGTCTCGGCGGCTGCTGATGCCGGATTGGTTCGCTCCGAGCACGTAGTTGGTCACGTCTCGGCCGCTGGTAACGGAGAGCAGATGTTCGCATATCGCTACCGTCACAAGCCGTTCAGCACTTCGGAATCATGGCAGATATCTTGCCAATCCAGGCGGGGACCTTCCTCTTTTGCTGTCAAGATTAGTTCAATGTCTTCATCAGTCATCTGTTCTTGTCAACAATCTAGTGTCGTCTAACCTTCTGCCAGGAAATCTACAGTGATGACTTGAACATGTTCCCTTGCATTTTCTTCTTCCTATCTGTGTCAATGTCAGCAGTCTTCTGGATAGAGTCTTCGTGATAAGCTATCTGCATCACCATGCAGGTGCCCCTCCCGATGTTGTACCTTGAAGTTGTACTCTTGCAGACATTCGAGCCACCTTGCAAACCGTCCTTCTGGATTTTGAAATATCAAGACCAAGCACGGCAAGGTAGGTGTGTAGTGATAACTCCCTTCCACAAAGGTATTTATGGAAATGCTTCAAAGCTTGGACAATTGCCAGCAACTCTCTCTTTGTAATGCAACAATTTCTCTCTGGTTTAGAAAGCGTCTTGCTGTAATACCTTATTACTCGTTTTTTACTATTTTCCACTTGAGACAAAACTGCTCCTAGACCAGTATTGCTTGTGTCTGTATCTACGATGTACTTCCATTTGGAAGCTGCGAAAGCAAGAATTGGCTGCAAACATAATGCAATTTTCAAAGTCCTAAATGCTTGGTCACACTCTCTCGACCACTGTAAGGTTCGTTTATTTTCCGGTTGTGTCTTCATGATCTGCTTGACTTAATTTTTAATTTGTTCTCTTACGTTTGTAATTGAGTCTTCTAATATCTACTGCAGATATTCTATTTGAGATGGATTCTTCAACACTTGAGACAGATTTTACTACTTCAGCTATTTTTAATGTTACTGATTCTTGTACCTCCGATATTTTAGTAACTTGTTTATTATGCTCACCTCGTAGGAGATCCAACTCTGCAGCGGTTTGTTCTTGTGTCTGCTTTTGGTCCTGTATTAACTCTTTGATGTCTTCTGTTTCGCACTTCTGTTCCTCTGCCTGTCGTCCTTCCAACTCGAGCATTAGTACTTTCTGCCATTCTTCAGCCTCTTCTCTTTCCTGCCTGTGTTTCTCATACTGTCATTTTTCTGCTTCTTCTCTTTCTTTTCTTTGTTCTTCTCTTTTCCGCCTCCTGTCGGTGTCTTTTCTCTACTTCCTCTGCATCCTGTCATCATCGTTCCTCTGTCTGCAACAGCAGTGCCTGGAAATTTTCCATCACCTGACTGGCATTCATTGTTTACCGAATAATTACGAATTACACTAGTCTTGTACAAAGTGTCCACTGTTTCCACTGTTAAAGGTTCTGTCACACATCTGACACCACTGTTGCAACGGTCTACTGATCGTCGTATGGTACAGTGGAAAACAAAATACAAGACACCAATAAAGTCACTAATCACTAGCTTTAATTATCACAATTAAACATTTGTAATCAACAAGATAGTCTCATACAACAAATCAAATAAATTGTTGTTCACACACAATAAAAATGTAAACTAATAGAGTCCAGCACAATCATAAAACATAACACTCTGCACCAATACTTCGAACCACACTGGAATAATCACCACTAAACCTGACTGCTATGCGCAGCTGTCGTTCTTTAAATTGATAGCACAAGTGTTCCAGAATAGTCCATACAACGTGTCAACAATAAAGGAAAACACTTTATTATTGATTGTGGCTTTGACACAGTGCGCGCAGCCGGCGAAGTCTGGAACAGTCTAGCTAATGCAAGTTGAGATTCACGTATGCACACAACATTACAGCCAGATAACACTGGAATAACTGAGGAACAGGAAGAATGTTCTGTAATGGCTTATACTTTTTCCTCATTACATTACAATAAATAAGCTTATAATTGTGATGATCTACTTTCTCACAGACAACCCTACACTTTTAAAACAATTTGAAATCAAAAGCAAACATTACGAATGTTTACAGTAACATAAGAAAAAATTATTACAAAAATGTAGTTGCACAATAAACGTATTTTTTTAAAGAGGAGTGAGACGTTGATGACATGAAATAATTAATTAAAACATAGTAAAAGTATCAATCAATGGTTTATTAAATATTGCAAAGCAAATTAATTGATTATTAAAAATTGAAGTTAGAAAATTCAAAATATTCTCTTCTATAAGGTTACACTCTGAAAACATAATATATCTTTGCTATTCAGCACACACTAATAACATATAATCTTAAATATTTAAACATATACAGGGTGTCCCGGGAGGAGAGGAAAATAATTTTAGAAATGGTTCTATAGTGTAAAAGAAGAAAAAAAGTACAAATAAACATATGTCCGGAAACGCTTTGTAAGCGAGTTACGGCTAGCGAAAGATTTCGCCCGGGTTTCGGTTCCCCCGGGTAAATGAAGACTTTCTGAAATTCTGGGAAGGTAAATTAAGGGGCGAATTCAGTTGTTTCTTATGGTTTTTGACCTGAAAAATCGAATAAACAGGTCGCAGAACTGTATCTGCCATAACTTTCATGATATCCGACGTAAAACAGAAAAAGTTTGCCTAAAAACGTATTGTATTTTTTTTAACCAAAATTGTAATTTTTTTGTTGAATTTTATTGACTTTGTTTACACCATTTTTCTCAGAATTAAATTCTTTACAAGTTTTGTTTTTAACTTTTATACATTTATTAATCATTTAACAAAGTTATTGTACTTCTAACCTACAAACACGTTTTTTTAGGTTAGAAGTACAATAACTTTGTTAAATGATTAATAAATGCATAAAAGTTGAAAACAAAACTTGTAAAGAATTTAATTCTGAGAAAAACTGTGTAAATAAAGTCAATAAAAATTAACAAAAAATTTCAATTTTGGTTAAAAACAATACAATAAGTTTTTAGGCAAAGATTTTTCTGTTTTACGTCAGATATTATGAAAGTTATGGGAGATACAGTTCTGCGACCTGTTTTATTCGATTTTTTAGATCAAAAACCATAAGAAAAAACAGAATTCGCCCCTTAATTTACCTTTCCGGAATTTCAGAAAGTCTTCATTTACCCGGGGGAACCGAAACCCGGGCGAAATCTTTCGCTAGGCGTAAATCGCTTACAAAGCGTTTCCGGACATATGTTTATACCCTGTAATATGAACTTTTTTTTTTCTTCTTTTACACTATAGAACCATTTTTCAAATTATTTCCCTCTCCTCCCGGGACACCCTGTATATTGAACAAATCATAAAATTCTTTTATATTGCATGGGAGTCTAACTTTGAAACATTATTAAAATAGCAACAAATTTATAAAAATAATATTAACTTTAATAAATAAAACTTGAATTGTTGCTATTATTATTTTAATATAGAAAAACATTTACTTAAGAATATTTATGATTTCTAATAACACACCCAATTTGTAAAATGAAACAGAATAAAATTATTATTTTTAATACCAACTCACAATTATGTCTTTTACATTGAACATTTACATTATTTACATTTTAGTCTTCATATTACTTTATTATCTCATGTATTGTTGAGTTTACTGTTGCATGTGTACGTGTGTGTGCGTCTCCTGAATGATGACAATGACGATGATGATGCTTTTGATGTGTCATCAGTACTCTATAGCCTGTTGTTGGTGATAGTCCTGTGTCCTCTGTTAATCGTGGTGTATTGCAGATGATGGCGATGATGATGATTTTAATGTTTAAGTCGATTGGCAGATAGACATAGTGATGGCATACGAAACTTTCTTAAGTCTGCCCAGTCCAAAATTTCCGGAGGTGTTTATAATAGACAGTGAACTACCATGACAGATATTGTTTTTGACATGTGAAATTTTGTCAATTTGAGTTGAGCGTCCTTTTTTTACTGATCACTTTTTAGTCCATTTTCGCAACCACGTAAACTTTATCTTTAAGCAAATGGTTGCATTGTCTTCGTAATTTTTCACTTGTCATATACATATAACTCTGAGTTCACTCATTAATTACTAGTTAATTATGGTAGTTATTAATTAATTTTGTACAATATACATGTACAAAATATTTATAACTATTCGTCATATTTTTTTTACACGAATAATTTGCAAAACACCGCACTGCGTAAATATGCAAATATAATTGTATTGTTGTATATATTCCCCAGGAGGGTTTAAATAAAGGTTAAATTATTTTATTTTATATAGCAGTAATGACAATTTCCTGTTTCATTGTTATATGTCAAAACACATACGTTGCTGTAATTAATGTCGGCTTTACTTGTTTGCTTCTACGTATGAATCGGCTCTTGTAATAATAGACTCACTTCTGGCATTACACCTTTTTCTGTGTATTAGACATAACAACGATTATTGTACTCTAATATAATGTGTAATCTTTCAAATAATAAGAAAAATAAAAAGAAGAAAAGAAGGCCCCAATACTACCCTTTCTTATTTTCAGAAGATTCCTAAAAACCAAAAGCCCATGGACCACCATCACATTTTTAAAGGAAATATGGAAACCGTATCAACTTTCCCCATGAAAAAAATTTAAAATAAAAACTTTCCCTTATCAGAAGATTCTCAAATTCGTTAGACGAACTGACTGAAGACAGAGTATAGGTTAGGATGAGATGGCGTTGAAATAACTTAACACATATTCATTATAACAAAAATGTATTAATTGATATTACTAATCTGTTCGTTGATATGACTGATATAAAATAAAAATATTCCACAAATGATAATGAGATGTTTTGTCAAAGATATCTTCCTTTATAAGGTAACCTAGGTGAATGGTTACATTATGTGGTCCAATCACCTTCTACTTGAATTTTGAAAAAAACTTTACTGTAATTATCAATAAAAACATTATATCTTAAATAACTCAATACAAATATTATATTAAATACTCTCTGATATTCTGTATATTGTTACCATGGACGGTCTACTGATCGTCGTACGGTACAGTGAAAACAAAATACAAGACATCAATTATGTCACTAATCACCAGCTTTAATTATCACAATTAAAGAGTTTGTAATTAACAAGACAGTCTCTTACAAAAAATCAAATAAAAATTGTTCACACGCAATAAAATGTCAACTAATATAAAACACAATTTCATTACAATTGTCCCGCACGATTATAAAACACATAATACTTCGCCACTAATAACCACTTGAACACAGAGTAATCGCCCAAACAATAATGAACTATAATACTGCGAACCGCATTAGGTCTTGTACAATCAGAACTGTGACTGGAAGCCCTGTCAAGGTGTTAGGATAGGTAAGCGTATGTGTACGCCTGGGTCTTCTCGAGTTTAGCCACCAAATGTTCGTTGCAGACATTATCGATGAAGTGATTTCTTCACACGGAGATTATGAATACGTACGGATTCGCTGTGGACTTGAGAGAGAATGTCCTGAGGGTTAGCCAAGAGAAGATAAAGCTTTGCAAGGCTAAAATGACAGGGACTCTTGCTTGTTCCTGAGTTGATGGAAGAACTCGGGCAAAACGTTACTGAAGATGAAGTCATGCAAGAGGTTGTTGACGAGAACCAATCAGACTTGGACCAGCTAATGGCGTGCAGGTCATCAGTACATGATGCAATGGGAGTGATTCCCACAAAACTAGTGGTTGAGCAGAAGACTCATATTCTTGGGAACTTGATGTTTGGATCATACAAGACTGAATTCAAAGAACCTGAGAATTATCTTTCACAACCAGACCAGCTATGTAGATCGCCTGGTCAAGTATTACTTCAGAGATGGTTTGGCAGTCCGGGGTGAATAGGCTTAAGGAGGGGGCAGTGTTACGACATTACAGAACAATCTACGTGTTTGTTGAGTGTTCCAGAGAATCCGATTGTAATGCTTTGTACGTATGTGTGTAACTTTACAATTAAAAACACAAGAAGATACTTACCCCGATTCTTACGAATTTATTTCCACTTACCTTTAACAGAAAATTCCCAACACTATAAAGCCAGGGCCGCCACCGCATTTTGTGGAGTAAATGCAGAAACCAATTACGCTCTTCCCAAAGAAATAATTTAGATAATTAATTAAATTCCCTTACATAAAAAACTCTGCCAGGGTTGTTTAGACGAGCTCTTGGTACAGAAGATAGGTTAAGGTAAAATGACGTATTAATTACTCTAACACATGATTATGATAAAAAATTTTATTTTATTTTATCAAAACATATTATTAATTTCTTTATAACTTGATATAAACTTATTGACTTCCCAATATTGTATCTTATTACTAAATATGCAAATCAGTACTTGGTTCTCTTTCTCTTTCTCTTACCCCCCTTTTTTCTCTCACACGCTCTCTCACTCTTTCTCTCTCTATTTAACCCCTTTGTGACATCTCATTTTGTTATTAATGTTTTACCATACAAACTTTAATCAACGTTTGGCCAATTAATTTGTTTTTTCACTATTAATTATCTGCCACGTGTTCCCAGATGTTGCGCATTATTTTGACCGACCCTTTCTCACTAAAATAGCACAATAAACATTTTAAAACTGTTATATTATGTGCACTGTTTTTAATTTAGGCTTTTAAAAAGTTTATCACTGCTGGATTACATTTCTATACTCTTTGGTAGGCCTACTGTAACTATTTCGGCCTACCAAAAACGCCCGAGGCCACTAATAGAACACACGTGTATCTCGTTTCGTAGTCGGCTGGAGACTGGGGCGAGCCTAGCTGGCGTGGGTACGCTAGTCCCGTTTTTTCCAACACCTTTCAAACTGGTTTCTAGCGGATTTCTCCCCGCGTCCCGTCCTAGATGCTGAAAACTGCGCTTCACTTTTTCTCCCCACTTCGCTGATAGATTGATTATGTCTTTGGAAACACGTGCCGTTGGTATGATTCACTGGTTGACAACAGCATCACTTGTTACCTTATATGGTCATCAAATACCCCTACTTCATTAGTTACCTACAGCCGTTGAATATTGTGTCATAAGCCACGTGCCTTTTCTGCGATTCACTTGTTACAGATTGAATTTATCACCATATGCCCCCTCCTTCTACACTTCTAACCAGATACGTTTCTATGACTTTTATTATAAATTATTATAATGTTGAAAATTATTATAAAAAACGGTTATACAAATTTTGCCCCATTACAAGATCTCCCCAATGAGAGGTTTTATGTCATAAACATAAAAACTCTCATTGCCTAAGCCTAGGAGGACAAGCGAGGATATGGCGCCCTGACCCCCCTTGTTTCCTAATTAAAAGTTGGGTGCTTACCCCCCCAATCCGGTGGCTGTGGCCGCACTTGCATGACTTTACTGGACTTCCTACATCAGGATCCCAACACCACGTTGACCAGCACAGGTCCGCCTCCACAGTACCGCCCAGATTCTGTAACAACCAAGTAAAAACATTAGCAAATGGACTTTCATAAATCCTTATCCTTGTACTGATTTGGGTTCCTCCTAGACGTACTGATTTGCATTTATCAAAGTACTGATTTGTTATCTTAAATATTTCAATACACAAAGAATATATAGCCTAACTCTTCAACAAGAGGTATCCTTATTGCTAACATAATACACATGATTAAAACCAAATAACATGTTGACATACATGAATATCTGTCCATATATCAAAGTACAATAGTAAATCATCTCAAGAACAAATTTTTCTCATAATAATTCAAATTATTAAAAAAATAATTCTCAAATTCAATTACCAATTCAGATTACCACTGTTACCTTTACTCAATACAAAATATAATTAAGTTATACAAAAATACATAGACAACAAAAGTATGTACTCAAATACTCCATTACTTTATTTTGTAATCTCTCAAATACCTTGTTACAAATCATATTATAAATGTTTTCTACAACCCGTTTATATATCTGATTGTAACTTTACAAATAAATGAAGACATGAAGAAGATACTTACCCCCGATTCTTACGAATTTATTCTCGACTTACCAAAAACGCCCGAGGCCACTAACAGAACATACGTGTATCTTGTTTCGTAGTCGGCTGGAGACTGGGGCGATCTTAGCTGGCGTGGGTACGCTAGTCCCTTTTTTCCAATGCCTTTCAAACTGGTTTGAGGCGGAATTCCACCAACGACCTGCCCTGGAGACTGGAAACTTTTCGTTGTTGTTCGTCACACACAAATGACTAACCGTTGATTCACTGGTGACGTGAATCAAATTAACCGCATTCCTCGCCTTATATGGTAATGGTCTGGTCAACTCACGATGTGAATCACCTACGCTTTTACATCACCTTATTTGGCCAACGAATAATTCCCAACACTGCTGTACTTCTAATAAAATGTTTTAAAAATTGTTATGTAAATTTTGTCATGCAGGTTTTGTACCGTTACAAGAGAGGTTTTCTGTAAAAAACATAAAAACTCTCATTGCCTAAACCTAGGAGGACCAGTGAGGATATGGCACCACGACCCTCCTTACTTCCTGACTAAAATTTGGGTACTTACCCCCCTCAATCCAGTGGCTGTGGCCGCACCTGCATGACTTTACTGGACTTCCTTCCTCAGGATCCCAACACCATAAAGCCAGACAGACACTTGGCGACCCTGCCCTGACACGCTGGCCAGCACAGGTTCGCCTCCACGGGCCCACCCGGATTCTGTAACAACAAAGTAAAAACATTATCAAATGGTCTTTCACTATTCCATATCCTTAACCGATTTAGGTTCCTCCTAGACGTACTGATTTGCATTTATCAAAGTACTGATTTGTTATCTTAAATATTTTAATACATAAAAAAGATATAACTCTTCAATAATAGGTAGCCTTATTGCTAACATAACACATTTTGTTTGAAAAGCATAACATATTAAAACGAATGAATATATGATCATCTGTCAAAATACAATAATAAATCACCTCCAAAACAAATTTTTCTCAAAATAATTCAAATTATCAAAAAATAATTCTAAAATTTAATTATAAATTCAATTTAAGAACAATTCCATCTTTTTTCCATTTAAAAGTTCCATTTTAATTTCAATTACCTCATTACAAACCATATTATAAATGTTTTATCAAACCATGTTGTATAGCTCATAAATACATCACATTAAAATAAACATTACCAATATCACATTAAACTAAACATTTCAAATCTGAATTTGAATAAAAATTATCAACATTACCCAACTTTAGTTTTAACTTTCTATAAAATATTACAATTGTCACATTCTACCTTCAACTCTGAATTTCTATTAAACATTTTAATCATCAAATTTTAATTATTTATAATCCAATATAAAATTCTCAAATCAAAAACAAATGTTTGAATTCAATACCAAAATTCACCTTTTCAAACATTTCAAATTAATTTAATTCCATAATAAAATTTATAATTACATAGTGTCAAGTATTATTAACCATCAATTTTCATTATTATAATAAACTCAATCAAAACTATAAACGTTTAGCAAACAGAATACAATGTACAGACACAACCAAATGTATCCTCAGATACCCTATCATAACCATAACATAACCTAATACATAATACATCTAACACCAATACAAATTTATACACAATCTACTTCACATAAAACGGCATTGTTCTCCCAAAAATCATTACATTATCAAGCCAAGTATTAACACCATTAACTCAAATAATTAAATGTCCATCAACAACATATGTTTAACCCCCATCATCAAAAATTAGTCTTACATTACCCCTGCACATTTCATTTTCATTTAAATTCATTATATTGCCTCTATCAATATAATCGTCATTTAAACTCTCATATTCTACCACAATACCATAATAACACACAGGATTATTCCATATTATTACATCATATATCTTGTCAACATTGTGTATAGTCCAGTCGCCCTTAGTATTATTTGTCACAATCAGGTAAGTTACAATATCATCATTATTATCATCTGCTGCTATACCAGTTACCCCAGTCTCATTACCAGGTAAGTCATCAATATCATCAATATTATCATCATCTACTGCTGCACTAATTACATCACAAGGTAAGTCAATTTTCTCACCTCTCTCAATATCTAAACTCTGCACTAACATTTCATAACCTCTATTAACTTTAAACCAGTGGCGAAGTTACATGGAGGCAATGCCTACCCTAAAAAATTGTGTAGAACAAAAATTATAAATATCTATGAACTACGCAACGTAAAGACTATGCATTGTTAATGTGATTGTCGAATTTACCAATTACGTGCTTTACTGAGCGACCGCTAGATGGCGACAAGTGACAGTAGACATAGTTCGTTTAAAGCGAATGAGACAACGTGAATCTGCCTCAGGGTTTTTCGTATACATCGTATGTACGCAATATGTTGTTGCGACCTGGAAGTGCGGGGAGGGGGGGATTAACCCGGGCTCCACATACGTAGCGATGAGGCATGTCTCACTGCTGTGGTGCGAACAGCGCGCTGTGTTGTTTATAGTCGTGTTTATTTTATGCGGTTATTAAAAGTGTGCCTGTTATTCCGCATGAACTAATAGACGATAAAGATTGTCATTTAAATTATTTGTGGCATTAAACATATACTGTATATAGAAACAAATCGAGTTATAAATATGGAAGTTAAATCAGTTATATTATTGTGTATGAATATAAGTCTGTCGCCCGAAATGAGTGAAGCGGTCTTTTAATACTTTGTCGGATCTTTTAAACTTATTAAAAAGTAAGTCGTTTTCTTCTTGGACTTACGAAGAAAAATGTGGCGTTAAAAACAAGAGATTTAATCCTAATTTAGACATTAAACATTTTGATGGTAAAGTATATAGAAAATTTCAGTTTTCTTGGTACGAGCGATATTCGTGGTTGACAGGCTGTTCCGAAACCAACATACTTTTTTGTTATACATATATCTTGTTTTATGATGAAAAAGAATGGATTTTATATGGAGTGACGGTTACAAACATTTTCTTAGAAAAGCCGAAAAACACCAGAATTCAAATAAACATATTCAGAATGAAGAGGGGTACCGTTTGCTGGAACGCTTGAGGATTGAACATACTCTCTCTGAAGGGGCTAGAATTCAAGCTGTCAAACATAATGAAGTCGTGAAACAAAATAGGCTTGTTGTTGAAAGACTTGTTGACATTGTGTGTTTTCTCGGGAAACTGGAGCTTGGATTTCGAGGTCATTTCGAAGGGGAAGACTCAGTCCACCGGGGTAATTATCTAGAATTGTTAGATCTTCTTTCTAAGCAGGAGCAGTACATTCGAGATCATCTCCAGTCTATGTCAGGCTTTAAAGGTACATCAAGCGATATTCAGAATGAATTAGTTGAATCTGTAACTGATATAATACAAGAGAAGATTAAGGCGGAGTTAGATTCTTGCGATTTTATTGGAATTCAGGCAAATGAAACTTTAGACGTATCAAGTAGATCTCAAGTCAGCATAATTTTTGGATTTTGTTCAACAGAGGGTCCAGTAGAAAGGTTCATTGGGTTTTACGATGTTTCAGTAGATAAGATTGCATTAGGCTTATCAGAATTAATTGTTAATGTTTTGTAAAAGTGGGGTGTAACTGAGAAGGTAGTCTGTCAAACATATGATGGAGCCTCTGTAATGGCTAGAAAGCATGGAGGCGTTCAGCACTTTGTAAAACAGACTTGCCCAAGAGCATTATTTCTACATTGCTATGCTCACAAGTTAAACCTCGTACTACTTCATTGCACTAAAACAGTAAGATCGGTTAGGCTCTTCATTCACAATCTGACAGCATTTAACACATTTTTTTGGAGATCCTCAAAGAGATCACAGCTTCTAGAATCTTGAGGATTTAAACTTTCACAAGTATCCACTACTCACTGGAACTTCCATTCCAGAGTAGTTCATAACATATACCATCTTTTCCCAGTATGGTGACTTGAGACAGGTTTTTGAGGACATTACAGAGAATGATGAAGGATGGGATAGTGATTCGTTCAATTCTGCTGTTGGATTGCTTAACTTACTCAAAAAGACTTATTTCATTTACTTACTTTGTTTTTATAGAGAAATGTTCGTTTATAATGACCATCTCTTTTCTCTACTGCAACACAAAACTATCTCCGATATATAATTCTGTGCAACACTAAAATTAAGAAAACTAGTGCTATCCTCAAGAACATGAGATCAGAAAACGCTGTGTCGTCTTGCATTGAAAAATGTCACCAAATAAGCAGTGAGGTAAATATAGATGACAGTGACAGGAAACTGCTGAAAACGTTAACTTATGAAGTTCTTGATACTTTGATTATGCAACTGGAGGTACGGTTCAGTGATTTCAAAAGTATCCAGTTTGTTGAGTTGTTGGATCCTAATTACTTAATTTCTTACAAAGAGAGTTTCCCTTCTACTAAATTCAACAGCCTTATAAATAGGCAAAAAACAACCTTAAAACAACCTTTTTTTCAATAGTGAAAGACTGGAAAATGAATTAAAAAACATTTACTCAGATACTGGAAAACATTTGTTACCTCAAAGACTTTTACATTTTATAGTTCTTAATGACTTAGAACCAGTGTACGTGGAAGTTTCAAAATTAATTCGTTTGATTTTAACGTTTCCTGTTACCACGTTAAACGTTATGGTGACATCTGCAGAAAGGAATATGAGTAGGCCCTACTCTGAAAAGAATAAAAACTACTTGCGCAAGACGATGACCAATGAAAGACTTAACTCTCTTACCACCATTGCTATTGAAAGAAAATTTGTGAAGGAATTGATGACTGACCAGCTGTTTAAAGACCGTGTAGTTTACAATTTTGCAAGCAAGAAAACTCGACGTGTTGAACTACTGTACAAAAAAATTTAAGGTAAGACTTTTGCCTACCCATTCATTAATTACTAGCTTCGCCACTGCTTTAAACATCTCTCTCTCTCTCTCTCTCTCTCTCTCTCTCTCTCTCTCTCTCTCTCTCTCTCTCTCTCTCTCTCTCTCTCTCTCTCTCTCTCATCATAATACCTCTCATAACCCCCCTAAACTATCTTACTCCATGCAAAGGGCATCACAAAATCATTAATACACCTCCTGGCTCTACCAGGTACATCACAACAAAAACTTAAGGGACCATTTGGAGACACCATGTCTCCCACATAACCTCTAGAGGAACCTTTGTCCTCTAAAACCACATGTGGAGTCTTTACTCCACTTATACCACAGGGAAAATTTGCACTCTGCCCACCTAACCTCTCGTCATGCTCTCTCTCTTTTAACCTTCCTGCACACACTCTGTCGATTTCATCAACAACTACTATTACTTCACCAGTAACTTCTACTCTCATTAAAATCTCATCATCACTATCATTTTTCATTACTTTACTCTCTACTACTACGTCTTTAATTACATCACCATTATTACTTGTTATATCGTTATTATAGTTATCACTATTATTTTCACTATCACTTACCTTGTCATCTATTACCTCATTTAGTTTACTTTCTTCGTTCTCATTTAATTTATCTGTATTTCTTTCCGCTTCTCCATTTGTTCTCTTAACTCATTAGTCAACCCCTCAACTTTTTTATTGATAATATAAATGCGCTCATCAATAGCACTCAAACGCTCATCCAAATGCTTTACTAAACTAGTATTCATTTCATTAAATTTTACACTTTGATGTTCTTTTATCTCATTAATATGACCCCTTACTTCATTAAAATTGCTTTCAAATTTAACATTTTGTTAAATTATTCCTCAGGCTTTCACGGCCGGTGTCATATGAATTATTCATGATATCCGGGCTGTTTGGCCGTGGTCCATGGTTTATAACAAAACCAAACGTTTCGGCAGCTCCACTGGCTGCCATCATCAGTGGTATAAAAATCCTGCACGCCGGGTGTTTACGTACAGGCCCACAGTACTGTGGTATAGGCTAAAGCTGTCCTGCCGTGCTACCTGTACTTATAAATTCAGCAAAGTCCCACGTACAGGTAAAAATGACACCATCAGCCAATCACAATAGAGATGGTGTATGATTGGCTCGCACCAAGCTATGCCATTATGTACTCACTTGTTTTCCGAGAAGTACTGTGGGGAAGGCTGCTGATTTCCCGCGATGCTACCTGTGCTAATTGTTATACTAATAATTAATAATAATACTAATTACTAATAATACTAATTAATATACTGCTGGACCCAGAAACCTACAAGAAACTGCGAAGAGATCCGACCGCAGTGGTCCTTAAAAGGACCGATTTTCTGGTTAAGCGGTCTTCCTTGGAGCCTGATGTGAAGGCAGCCGTCCGGTGTTCGGAAGCCCTTCCACCTAGGCTTTATGGGCTCCCCAAAATCCACAAACCGGACGTCCCTCTCAGACCCATCGTCAGCGCCATAGGGTCTCCAAACTACCATCTGGCTAAACACTTGACAGAGCTTCTCCGGCCACATATAGATGGTACGGAGTCATATGTGAGGGATTCGACCCATTTTCTTGAAAGGCTCGGTGGGTTGTCGTTGCGGCCTGGAGACATAATGGTCAGCTTTGACGTGGTTTCGTTGTTCACCATGGTGCCCGTGGATGATGTCCTTGGCCACTTAGCTAACCTTTTTCCGGCAGACATTACAGCGCTTTTCCGGCATGTTCTAAAAACTACATATTTTCAGTACGGCGGTGAGTTCTTTGAAATGATTGATGGTGTGGCCATGGGGAGTCCACTCAGTCCTGTGGTGGCGAACTTTTATATGGAAAGGTTCGAGCAGCGGGCAATTTCATCTTTTCCGTTGAAGCCGAGGTGCTGGTTACGGTATGTTGACGACACATTTGTTATCTGGAGCCATGGGGAGGATGAACTCGGCAGGTTCCTGACACATCTCAATCAGGTTCACCCACGGATACAGTTTACCGTTGAGAGGGAGACCGACAATCAGCTGGCTTTTCTGGACGTGTTGGTCCTTAGAAGGACAGATGGCAGCCTCGGACATAAAGTTTATAGAAAACCGATGCGCACTAACCGCTATCTCCATAAACAGTCGAACCACCATCCCAGCCAGAAGAGGGCGGTGTTGAAGACCTTGGTGGACCGGGCTAGGAGGATATGCGAGCTCCGGTACCTCGATGACGAGCTGCGCCACCTCGAACTAGCGCTGCAGGCCAATGGATATTCCGTCGGGGAGGTGAGATGTGCGGTCCGGCCGAGAAGAACAGCCAGGCCGGAAGTGGATTCACGGGAGACCGTCGGTTTCGCGGCGTTGCCCTACATCCATGGGGTGACGGACCGCATTGGTAAGCTGCTCAGTCGGCACGGTGTGAGGCCAATATTCAAGCCGACAAGGAAGGATCCACCAGTTCTTGAGGCCGACGAAGGACGTCCGAGACCCGCTGTCATCATGCGGTGTGTACGGAGTTCCCTGCTCATGCGGCCAGGTGTACATTGGTACCACGAAGCGCAGCGTCCGCACACGCGTGGGTGAACATAGCCGTTACTGTAGACTGGGACAGCCGGAGGAGTCTGCCGTAGCCGAGCACGCGCTCGCCAATGCCGACCATCGGATCCGTTTCGATGAGACGAAACTCTTTTCGGCGGTGAGTGATTACTTCCCTCGTCTTCATATGGAGTCCGTCTTGATTCAGAAGCATGCTTTTTTTTCCGCTCTGGGCTTTGCGGTTGTGCGTCGCAGAGACGAACCGCTCGGTATCTGAGTTCCGAGCTGCCTTCTGGAGCTCCTGCCTCGTGGCCCTGCCCATGTAGGGCGTGTGCTCTATAGCAGGCCGATTCTCGGCTGTTGTGCTAGCCTACACTAGCACAGTATACACCGAGGGCGTTTCCACGAATCACCTGGACGTAACGGTACCTTCCCAGCCCAGTCACTAGAGGATTGCCTGGTAACCTCGCCGCACGTGCATAAAATTTGCGTGCAAGCCGCCTGAAAGTGTCGTCTAAGGAGTGGACGCCAAGCCCTCTCCTTAGAAGGTGAGATGAAAAGCGACGGGGGACTTTGGCCGCTAGCCGAAGACCCCTGTCGAGGACGCTCTGCAACTTCTTTTTATGCATTGCGGCGAGGTAACCCCAGACCGGGCAGGCGTAGGTAATGACCGGCAGCAGATACGCGCCGACGATCATCCTACCCAATTTCCTGGTCATGGCTGAGCTGATCAGGAGTGGAAACAGTGCGCACAGGCGAGTGGATGCTCGCTTAAGAACTGTCTGTGCGTGGGTACGCCAGGTGAGCCGACGGTCAAGGTGTAAGCCGAGGTACTTGACCTCGTTGGACAAGCGCAAGTACGTTCTGCCGATACGTAGCTGCCTAACAGGGTTTTCCGGCGCTTGGCGAATTCGACGGCTACACCCTTGGTAGCGTTGAGTTGCACTCTCCAATTCTCAGTCCAGTCCACGAGCGTGTCGAGCTGGCGCTGCAGTCGTAGGACGGCCCTTTCCTCATGACGATCGGTTGTAAATACGGCCGTGTCGTCAGCGAAGAGGGCCATCTGGACTCCAGGCTGTCTCGGCACGTCGTTGACGTAGATTTAGAACAGAAGGGGGCCTAGAACACTACTTGAGGGACGCCGGCTGTGATTCGTCTCTCGGAAGAGACTGAATCTCCAGCTCTCACGCAGAAGGTCCTCTCCGTCAGAAAGCTAGCAACCAGATGGAGGTAGCAGTCCGGGAGCTGGACTTCCCTAAGCTTGAATAACAGGCCATCATGCCATAAGCTGTCGAAGGCTTTTTCAACATCTAAGAAACATCCAACGGTCCGTTCTCTCCGAAACCCGGCTTCCGTGATGCTTTCCACCAGTCTCATCAGTTGATGAGTGGTCGAATGCCCCACACGAAAGCCATCACGGACCAGCACGTCAAAGTGGGTTAGATGTTCTTGTACACGACGCTGTACGAGGCGCTCAAAAACCTTGGACGTAGCGGAGAGTAGGCTGATAGGCCGGAGGTTTTCCGAGCGGGTGGTATCCTTTCCCGGCTTCGGGATCACGATAACCGTCGCCTTTCGCCATTTCTTGGGAAAGTAGGCCAGTCTAAGACACGCGTTGAACAAATCAGTCAAGAATTGAACTCCAGGCTCGGGAAGAAGTCGTAGAGCGGTGTTGGTAACATCGTTCGGGCCTGGAGCTTTTCTTGGCTGAAGTTCAGCGAGCCGATCTGAGACCTCGTCCAAAGAGATGGGTTCGGGCTCCGCCGTGATCGGAAGAGACAGAAAGTCTTCCACAGCCATCTCGACTTGTTCGTCGAAGTCCCAGTCCATGGGCGGGTTGGGAGCGAACTGTCGCTCGAAACACAAGCCCAAGTACTCGGCCTTCTCCTCCGGGCGACCCAGGAGTCGACCGAACGGTCCAACAATGTCGGGGAGTGGAGGTCGGCGCCTTCGTCCCGTCAATGCGGTAGGTATTCTGTACGGGTGACTTTGCGTGTCCGCATCCCCCGTTCGGGCCACATCGAGTTCCCAACAGCTACGTCGGAACGCCTTCAGACTGCCACGCAGTCGTCCGGTGAGCCGATTGTATGCTGCCTTATCGGCCGGATCACGGGTTTTCTGCCAACGTTTCCGGAAGTAATTCCTCTCGCGAGCGAGAAGAGAGACTTCCTCAGGGATGCGTTGGTAGTCAGGCGTGAAACCAGCTCGCGTACGTGAAGACACGCCCATAGCCGAGATGATTGCCTCTTGGATTCCCGCAACTGCTTCGTCTAGGAAACGAACGGAATCGAGTGGGGTCGCTGGCGGCAATCTACGGCACAAGGCCGGGCCGTAGCGATCCCAATCGATGACCTTCCTCTTGTCAGAACGTGCATAGGCGTGCTGGGTAGCGACGTGGACCCCAAGATAGGGTTGTGGTCGGATGTCAGCTCCGTAAGTGAGAATACCTCGACCGGACAGACAACTCCTTGGGTCACCGCGATATCCAAAACATCGGGAGCCGCGTTAGGCCTTGACGGAAAGAACGTGGGTTGCGCTGGACCAAACACCATCGCCCGGCGCGATTCAACAAAACTGAGCAAGAGCCTCCCGTTCGGAGTAGTCAGGCGACTATTCCAAACGCGATGCTTGCAATTCAGATCGCCGGCCAAAATTACCCTTCGATGGGAATCGAAGATGACGTCCAGGTCGCCGACGAGGAGTTCAGCTTGTGGGGGCTTGTATGCTGAAACCACGAGGACGCCGCCAAGAGCTCCGTGGACCTTAATGGCGGTGGCCTCTAAGTTGGTAAGCTGCGGCAAAGCGACACGATGATGACCTATGGAGGTCTTCACCGCGATCGCCGTGCCGCCACCTCGTCAGCCAACTCGGTCATACCGATAGACCACGTAATTCGGTAATCGAAACCGGTTCGCCGGGGTCAGGTGGGTTTCTGAGAGGAGAAGTACGTCGGGTTTGAACCGAGCCAGGAATTCAAGAAGGTCGGAATGCTTGGAACCGATGTTGTTAGCATTCCAGGCTACGAGCGAGAGATCTCGTCTAAGGGCTCGGTTCATAGAAGACCTATTACTTCGCAGGTTTCCACCAAGAGCATAAATCTCTCAGTTGGGTCAGCAGTTTCCAGGCGGTCTCGGATGGACCTGAAGGTGGATGCGACTTTCTTGAGGTCGTAGCCAGACAGAAAGTCGCGGACGAACTGTGCGTCATCGGAAATGACGGACTGGGCGGTTTGCCTGGAAACTGAGGCCGCGTAAGAGCGACCAGGCTTGACGGCAGATCGGGTCGTGGTGGAAGCCACAGGACCAGGGGCAGACGGTTTTGAATCAGCGGCAGGAAAAGTACGCTGTTGCGCTTCGTCGGACTTATACCGGGAAGCAGGACTTTTCTTGGGCTGTGGGCAGGCAGGAGCTCGGGGCCGAGCATCCGGTGTGGTTATCCCTTTGTGTTTGGGTTTTGTGATGCCTGCTCGCGGAAATCGCGGAGGTGGCAGTGGTGGCGAGGCTACCTCTGGTTCAGAGGCGGGAGTTGGAGGTTCCGCGGAGGTGGAGGGTTGATTCTCCGGCTCCATAACCGAGATGACGGCTACAGGGCTTGTCTCTGCTTCGGAAGGAGACGCGGTTCGTTTAGGTGCCTTTGCAGGGGCTGGAGGTGGAGCCGGAGAGGGCGCGCGCCGTGCCGGTTGTGCCTTCGGTTGCGGCCTAGCCTGTGTTTTAGGCTGCCTCTGAGGTTGGGGCTGCATAGCTGGCTGCCTTGGCTTCGGGAGGGGCCCCTGCGGCTTTTGCTTCCGCAGGATCTCCGCCTTGTAGACCGGGCAGTTTACGTTACTTGCTGCATGGCCTTGGCCACAATTAATGCAGCGGAACTTGGACTTGTCTGCCACAGTGCAGGCCTGAGTTGAATGTCCCAGAGAACAACGTAGACAGGCCGGGGCATTGCGGCAGACGTCGGTATGATGGCCGAACCTCTGGCACCGGTGGCACTGCGCGAGCTTGCCCTGGGGACGACTGGATTCCACCCTGACGCGGAAGCCAAACAGCCGCGTCAGTTGGAATATTTTATCAGCAGCCTCGCCCTTCTCGAGCTGGAGACGGACGAGCGGGAGAGGTACTCGGGTTTCTGAGTGCGTGAACAGGCGGAAAATTGCCTGCACCGGGTTCCCGAGGTCTCGGAGTTCCAAAAGGATCTCCTGCGGATCTGTATGCGCGTCAAGCCCACGCAGAATTACTGACAAGGGCTTGACTCGCTTGGGCGAGAAGGTATGGCATTGCAGGCTGTGTGCCTGCAGAAAGGCCTCGACCAAGCCATGGTCCTCGAGCTGGCGGACGACAATCTTGACCGTATCACCGCCAAGCAGCTTCAGGTCAAGCTTGTCGGCCGATAGGCCGTGGGCCGCGATCAGCCCTCTGTATAAGGCGGCAAGATTGGACACCCCGTGGACTTACAGGGGCGGCGCGCGACCAACAGCGGCAGCAGCCGGATCTGCTGCCGAAGCAGTCGGAACCGCGGTATGTTGGCCCTGAGAAGGTCCGATGTCCGTGGCCGAGGTCTGAGAGGAAGTGGATCCGGGTGTGTGGGTCCTCTTAGGCTTCTTAGCCGGGCGATTACGCCGACCAACGGTCGCGAATTCGCCCGACTCGTCTGCCGGGAGAGGGGGAAGCGGGTTAGGGAGAGGATCGTCCGTCTCCATCGCCCGAGGCGATTCAGGCGAGTCGCCCAGATGGGGCAAGGCAGAGCCGAGCGACTCGGCACTTGAGCCGTTGCCTGTAGAAGGCATGCTGGCCAGGTGCGGCTGCCGGGGCAGAGACTGCTAGGCAGTCACTGCCAGACGCCAGGGATCTCGGGTCCGGCCGAAGCCGGGTTACCCGCGCGTCTTCCCTGCTCACGACGATGCGGGAGGAGCTGGGCTAACGGCCAGCTTCGTTGAATACCAGTCCTTACCAAGACTGGTGTCCACTGGCTCCTTTACCCCGGCGATATCCTAGCTCGCTTACCACTGGTGGGGGCTTGCAAGGATCGTCCGGGGCAGCGCTACCTAACAGTCGCGAGCAGGTTGGGGTTTAAGCACTGATGCGGCACTCACCAGGTGAGCCCAGAACAATCCTCTTCTATTCTTCGCCAGCAGATGGTATCCGGCGAAGGTAGTCCTAAAAAGGTCTTCTGCCAGCTGCCAGTTGTGCCAGCTACTTAATTCACCTGCAGCAGCTGGCTCCTGGTCTTCTTTCCCTCGGAGAGAAAGGCGATTCTTCGTCCAGCGGCGAGGTGGGCGAAGGCAGCAAAGCTGTAGCGTCCAGCGGAGAGAGCTGAAGAGAGCGGTGATGCTCACACACACTTTCTTGTTTCTGATTGGCCGGTGATGCTGTTCTTACCTGTGCGGGGGTTGCAATTAGTATAACAATTAGCACAGGTAGCATCGCGGGAAATCAGCAGCCTTCCCCACAGTACTTCTCGGAAAACAAGTGAGTACATAATGGCATAGCTTGGTGCGAGCCAATCATACACCATCTCTATTGTGATTATCTGATGGTGTCATTTTTACCTGTACGTGTGACTTTGCTGAATTTATATGTACAGGTAGCATGGCAGGACAGCTTTAGCGTGGCGAGAAAGGTCGAACATCAAAAGTGACAGACACACAGGGTGTCGTGACTGCACTCAGCTATTGAAGAGGACAGACGATAATAAGGACATCGCAGAAGAGGATCGCCTCGACCTCTAGACGACTGCTATAAAGAGGCTATCCCAGCAATCTACGGAGGCGGTTAAGAAGAAGCCGCCGGGGAAACACTCGCCACATCGCCAGCAACAACACCAAGCTGCGATGGAAGTGGACCAGCCGCCTTGCCTGCAAGACGACGACAACCCACGCACAACTGGGACCTGCCGCACAGTGCCGGTAAGTCGAGTAGGTAGCGCTGTCCAGCGGAATCCGGGGAGTCCGAGAGTAGGACTCACTAATAGAGATGCGGGTTGCGCCGCCACTGTGACGGTGTCACAGTTCGGCCCCCGGATACCTGCTGGACAAAGAGCTGAGCTAGTCAGCAGTAGACCAGCTGTTAGTGCCACTGAAGTACTGTGCGGCAGCGACCAGCCCCCGGCCGGCCAATTGGGCCAGTCGGGAACCCTACGACTCGCGCGGGAAGCCCTGCTCAACCCGCGCAAGTTCGTGAAAATAATCGGTCCTTATTAGGGCCGACTAAGCCCGTAAAGGCCGGACCTTCCGGCTGCACGGCCGCTAGTAGGCCAAGCAGCCCGCAACCTCTGCCGGAGTCTGACTCCCCAGACATGGAGACCTCGGCTTCCACCGACTGGGTGGTAGTAGGGCACGGTGGTAAGCCGAGGAAGTCTCCTTCCCCTCCGTGACCTCTCTGAGTTCGGTTACGGACTCGGCGGCATTCAAAGCCTCCGCTGAGGTTGCGCCCAGTCGCACCTCCGAAGGAAGGATCCCGCCGGTGTTCGTCACGAACGTCCGAGATATTATCGGCTTTAGTCGCCGACTCCGCAAGGTCGTTGCGCTGGCAGATAACGCTTCGGTCAAGCTCCTAGCGAGTGAGACTGTGCGCGTTAACTGCCGCAGTGCATCCGAGCACTTCGGAGTGATCCAGTGGCTGGAACGGGAATCGTTCCAGTTCCACACGTACACTCTCAACCGAACCAAGCCTGTAGCCCTCGTCCTTCGGGGCTTGGACATACAGGCGGATCCGCAGGTCGTTCTCGACGAACTGCGCGAGTCGGGCTATAAGGTTGTGGGAGCCTCTCGGCTGTACACCACTTATGGCTCGCGTCGTCCCCTCCCCCTCATCAGACTCCTGGTAGAGAAGGGCGACTCTTCCCAGTCCCTTTTAGACTTGAAACGGCTTTTCGGGCTCTGCGTGAGCGTAGAGGCCTGCCGTCAGACCGGGCGAATCTCCCAGTGCCACAGGTGCCAGCGGTTCGGCCACAGCAGCTCGGTTGTCGGAACGCGCCGACCTGCGTCCGCTGTGGAAATGACCACTTGACGCAGGCCTGCGCTGTTCCGGACAACCACCGATACTGTATCAACTGTGGCGGCGCCCATGCTGCAAATAACAGGCGCTGCCCAGTTTACAAAGAGCAGCTGGACAAACTTAACAAACCTGTCCAGCCTAAGCCTCGGCAAGTTGTTAGCCATCCCGTGAAGACGGCCAAAGCCGCTGAACCTGTGGTCAGGAAACCAGCCCCTAGGTCTGCTCCGGTTCCGAAACCTAGTGCAGTGAGCCCGAGCATAGCTCAACAGGCCAAACCACATACCGCGCCCCCGGAACCGGAACGCGAAGTTCCCCACTATGCTCCAGTCCCGCTGCCGGACGATAACGAGGAAATCGATCCTTCACGGCCGCCGCCACCCAAGCCTCGATACCCCAGATCTGGCAAAATAGGTAAAACCCAGGCCAAGAACACGGGCCAGCCAAAGTTACCTGCCACTGGATCCAAGCCCGTCCACCAAAAGCCAGAGCGACCACCCGCTCCAGAACCTGCCCCCAAGGCTTCCACCTACTCGCCCCGCCGCAGCTATGCAGCTGCCGCCAAGCGTTCCCACCAGGCCTCATCTTCCGATGATCTCGCCGTTGTGTCCGACTTTCTGGCAAGCTACGACTTGCAGAAAGTAGCCTAAATTTTCCTTACAATCAAGGAACGCTTGGCAACAGCCTCGCCCCAAGACAAGTTCCTCCTCTTGGTGGAAGCCTGCCGAATTATAGGTCTGTTATGAACGGACAACCACGGCAATCCCTCAAGCGAGACCTCGAGCTCGTGGCGTGGAACGCCAACGGCCTCGCTTCCCGGCATTCTGAGCTCTTAGAGTTCGTTGCCCGACACAAGCCCGACGTGCTTCTTCTTGGTGAGACGCACCTGACCCCGCATCGTCGTTTCCGACTGCCCAACTACGTGTGCCACCGGGATGACCGGTCGGGTCGCGCAGGAGGGGGCACAGCCATCGCGGTGAAGGCGAGTCTTCGCCATCACCGCGTTGTCCTGCCTCAGCGGCGGAACCTCGAGTGCACCGCGGTTCAGCTCCATGGTGCTCTCGGCGGTCTACTCGTGGTTTCCGCTTACAAGCCTCCACAAACGGAGCTCCTGTCGAACGATCTGGAGGCCGTCTTTGGCGCACACAGGAGGGTAGTACTGGCGGGCGACCTGAACTGTAAGCAACCTGATTGGGGGAGCCGCTTGGTGAACCCAAACGGGGCCCGCTTACGCAGGTATGCTGATGCGACTTGGGTCACAGTGATGGGTCCTACCGGGCCTACGTACTATCCCTCGAGGGCTAACTCCCGCCCTGACGTACTGGACATTGCCGCGGTCAGGAGCGTTTTTTGCCCGGTCCACGTCTCCGTTATTTCGGAACTGTCCTCGGACCATTGCCCCATCAGTGTGCATATAGCTACCCAGCACGCCACCGTCCGCGACGAGCGGCGGGTAATCGAGTAGGACCGCTTTGGCCCGGCGTTCAGTCGCCGCCTACCTGAGCATATCCCGCTCGACACTACCCAGCAGTTGCCTTATTCGACACAGCCGTAGTCTCGGCGGTAGACGTGTCCTCCCGGATGAAGCCGGGGCTCACGCCCGACTATCAGCGTATCCCCGAAGAGGTGTCTCAGCTCGCTTGCGAGAGGAATCGCCTCCGGAGACGCTGGCAGAGGACTCGTGACCCGGCTGACAAGGCTGCGTTCAACAGAGTGTCCGGCAAGTTGCGTCGCGACATGGTGGGGTTCCGTAGACGCAACTGGGAGCTAGCTGTGACACAGATGGATGGGCCTGCCGAGGACCATAATGTCTGGCGGATTCCCAGTGCCCTAATGGGAAAGCGTAAACGCGCGCCTCTCCCCGCACTGGTCGGACCCGGCGGTCAACCCCTTGACCGCCCCCTCGAAAAGGCAGAGTTCTTGGCTGACAGTTTAGAGCGACAGTTCGCTCCCAACCCATCCAAGAACCCGGCTTTCACTGAGGAAATCTGCCGCGAGGTAGAGCGCTTTCTATCGGCCGATATCACAGTCCAACCGGAGCCCATCTCCCCGGAGAAGGTCTCTGAGAGGATTGTTCAGCTCAAGCCCCGGAAGGCGCCTGGCCCGGACGGAGTCATGAATTCCGCCCTCCATCGTCTTCCGGAGCGAGGAACCCAGTTCCTCTCTGACCTGTTCAATTCGTGCCTCAGACTGGCCTATTTTCCGGTGAAATGGAAAACGGCTACCGTCATAGTGATACCCAAGCCGGGAAAGAATTCTTCTTGCGTGGAAAACCTCAGGCCCATCAGCCTCTTGTCCGCGACGTCCAAGGTTTTCGAGCGTCTGCTCCAGCGTAGGATCCGCGACCATCTAGGAAGACTAGACGTGCTGATCCCCGAACAGTTCGGCTTTCGTGAGCTGCACTCCTCGACTCATCAGCTGATGAGACTCGTGGAATGAATTACCGAGGCTGGCTGCCAGGGCAAACAGACGACTGCGATCTTCCTAGACGTAGAAAAAGCCTTTGACCGCGTGTGGCACGAGGGTGTCCTTTACAAGCTCACGGAAGTCCTTCTTCCAGATTGCTACGTTCATTCGATCGGCAGCTTTCTGAGAGACCGTAGCTTCCGAGTGAGAGTAGACCACGCTTTCTCTTCGGAGAGGCGTATTACCGCTTGCGTCCCTCAGGGAAGTGTCCTTGGGCCTCTCCTGTTCTCGCTGTTTGTCAACGACACGCTCCGAGTTCCTGGAGTAAAATTGTCGCTGTTCGCGGACGACACTGCGGCTTTTGCCTCAGAGCCGAACGCGAGTTATGCGGCAGTTAAGCTCCAGCGCCAACTCGACGCGTATGTCGGGTGGACCGATGACTGGAGAGTTGCCGTTAACGCTTCCAAGAGCGCCGCGGTAATATTCTCGCGCAAACGTAAGCGGCCTCGGCCGCTTAAAGTAGGCCCCGTCGAGGTGCCCTGGACCAATAGCGTCAAGTACCTCGTGCTCCACATGGATTCCCGACTCACCTGGCGAACCCATACACAGTATGTCAGACAACGCGCTTCGGCGCAACTCAGTAGACTCTGGCCCGTGCTATCTAATCCGGCAATGACCCCCCGGCTAGGTAAGCTCATAGTCAACTCGTACGTGTTGCCCGTGATTACCTACGCCTGTCCTGTTTGGGGATACCTGGCTCGTGGTCATAGAACAACGCTCCAGCGCGTACTCGACCGGGGACTGAAGCTCGCGTGCAAAGTCCCCGGATTTACTCTTCTCGTCTTTTGAGGAGAGAACTCGGTGTCCGCTCTCTTGATGACACCGTGAGACGCCTGGCGCGTAGATTCTATGTTCGTTCCGACAGAGTGACCCACAATTCCCTCATTGCCGGACTTGGTAAATACACCCCGCGACCAGGTGAGTCCTGGAAGCGACCTCGTTTACTAGTCCCGGTGGTATAATCCACCAATCGCAGGTCACTTCAAACCCCCCATAAGTAGATAAAAAAGTATATAACGAAATCCAACAGACTCAGTGGCAGGAGTCCTTTCTGAGACTCGGGACACTGCACTACTCGCGACCCGCGCAACCCCCAGTTGTGTGGACAGCGTTAGCCTATACCACAGTACTGTGGGCCTGTACGTAAACACCCGGCGTGCAGGATTTTTATACCACTGATGATGGCAGCCATTGGAGCTGCCGAAACGTTTGGTTTTGTTATAAACCATGGACCATGGCCAAACAGCCCGGATATCATGAATACTGTAATTCATTTAACATTTTGTTGTTTCATTTCATCCCTTAATTCATTAAAAGGTTTTTGTGAATTTTCATTAATATTATTCATCATGTTACTCAAAAAACTCATCATTTCATCACTCGGTTTACTACTTTTTTTGTTGACACTGGGGTTGACTGCGCCCCAGAATCACTCATTATAGCAGAGTCAGTTAAACTAGTTTCGTTTTCTTTGTCTTCAATCTTTTTTCAATTATATGAATAAAATTTAGTAAAAAATTCTAGCATTTAACTCAATGTTTTACATTACAAGTCATAATGACATAACCACTAATCTATACAAATAACACTTCGTAAACTCTACGAATTATTCAAACAAACGCCATCAACCAAAACCTATTTCTGTACCTCAAGTAGGTCTAACTCATATAAAAATTTATACAAGCATCCTGTATAAATGCAGGGTAATCTTATACCCTGTTAAGTCAGGGTCGCCGATTGTAACTTTACAAATATGTGAAGCCATGAAGAAGATACTTACCCCCGATTCTTACGAATTTATTCTCGACTTACCTTAAAAGAAAATTTCCAACACCAGAAAGCCAGGGCCGCCATTTTGTGGAGTATATGCAGAAACCATTTACACTGGCCCCAAAAGAAATAATTTAAATAAATTAAATCCCCTAATATATAAAACTCTTCCAGGTTCGTTTAGACGAACTCTTGGTACAGAAATATAGGTTAAGGTTTTTGGCGTAATAATTACACTAACACATGTTTATATCCAAAACAAATCTTATTTTATTTTATCCAGAAAAATTATTTATCTTTCTCTCTTTGTTATATAATAATACAAAAATTATTATTACTGCAAATCATTAAACAAAAATTATTTTACTGCAACTCATACTTTTCTCTTTCTCTTACCCCCCTTTTCTCTTATATGCTCTCTCTCTTTATACTTATATACCCCTCTTTTCTCTCACACGCTCTCTCCCTCTTTCTATCTCTTTTTACCCCCCCTTTTTATCGAGATCTCATTTTGTTATTGATTTTTTACCATACAAACTTTAATCAACTTCTGGCCAATTAATTTGTTTTTTCACTGTTACTTATCTGCGTACGATATCCAAATTGTTGAGCATTATGTTGACCGACCCTTTTTCACTAAAATACCACACTAAACGTTTTAAAACGGTTATATTATGTGCACTGTTTTTAACTTAAGTTTTCAAAAAGTTTATCACTTCTGTATTACATTTCTATACACTTTGGTAGGCCTACTGTAACTATTTTGGCCTACCAAAAACGCCCGAGGCTACTAATTGAACACACGTGTATCTCGTTTTGTAGTCGGCTGAAGACTGGGGCGATCTTAGCTGGCGTGGGTACGCTAGTCCCGTTTTTCCAACGCCTTTCAAACTGGGTTGAGGCGGAATTCCACCAACGTCCTGCCCTGGAGATCGTTGTTGTTCGTCACACACAAATGACTAACCATTGATTCACTGGTAATCAAATTAACCGCATTCTTCGCCTTATATGGTAAAGGACTGTTCAACTCACGATGTGAACCACCTACGCTTTTACATCACCTTATTTGGCCATCGAATAATTCCCAACACTGCTGTACTTCTAATAAAATGTTTTAAAAATTGTTACGTAAATTGTGTCATACAGGTTTTGTACCATTACATCATAAATGCATCACCTTACCATAAAGATTACCAACATCGGATTAAAATAACCATTTCAATTCTGAATTTGAATACAAATTACAAACATTACATAACTTTAAGTTTTAATTCTCTATTGAATATTCCAATTGTCACATTATACCTTCAACTCTGAGTTTCTATTGAATACTTCACTCCTTAAATTTTAATTATTTATAATTCATCATAAAAATTCTCAAATCTCAAAAAAAATTTCGAATTTATTAAATAAATTTCCATCTTAATTTTTTCAAATTCTTCAAATTTTCTGTTAAAGATATATAGTGGTGGACAATTAACTGAGCGATAGTTAAATATAAATTGGATTTATTAGGAATTACAAACGCACAAGCTGTGCTCTCACAGAGTACACACGCACTAACAACTACAATGACCTACTTACATCTTACTTTTTTAGTTGGCACTAGTGAACATATAACTTCATTTAGATAATCACAAAGTATATAATATTCGAATCATAATTTATATTTCATAAATATCACTTTTAACTGATAATTAATATTTATTCAACACTCCCCTTGTGTATGTAATATACCTATATATAAAGTCTCTGCATAAAAATTATTTAAAACTTTTACAAATGATTGACCGATGTAACTCAAAACTGGACGTGGAAGTGGCTTGGTGAGGATATCTGCTGCCTGATCCTTGTATTGCTGTCTGATTCTCGCTTCTTTTCCCAACAGGATTTGCTTTCAGTAGTGCATTCTCTCCTACATTAAATTGTTGTAGTTTGTGAGTTAGATTAAATCTCTCTACTCTTGTTACCTCTTTCTATTATTCGTTACTTTGCGTATTCAGTTTTTACACTTATTGGTACAGGTACATTCTGGTTATTAGATTTGTGTATATACTTGGTCCAAAATCTGTTTGGCTTCTTATCTTTTTCAATTCCATTGGAGTATATCCTGTTGCTTCACTATAATTTCCGTTGATGGCTTTTTCAAGAAATGGTAAATATTCTGCCCATCTATTGTGTTGATCATGGCAGTATATTCGTAAATATTTACCTCATTCTTTGTTAACTCTCTCAGCAAAGTTTCCTTGAGGATGTCTTATGGATGTGAGTACAAGTTGTATTCCATTTTCCCTTAACGTCCTCTCCCATTTTTCACTCTGGAATTGTACACCTTGATCACTGAGTACCTTCTTCATTTTTGCATATGTCGGAATATATTTCTGCAGTAGTATCTTTAGAACAACTTTGGTTGTGGGTCGCATAATTGGGTACAGTCGGACTGCCTTGGAAAACACATGGATACATACCAATATGTGCTTCACACCTCGACTTGATCGTGGTAGTAGTCCCAGAAAATCCACTGCAATTAGCTTCCTTTGTCTTTGTTCCCTTTCTGTATGCTCTGCATTTCTACATATGTGTGTAAATTCGGTCCTTAATTTTACATTATCTTACTCATACATTCTTACCTTTGCTTCTAATCTTCCTTAACTCTTTTCTTAACATGACATTACTTTATCTTTCTTAACTTTTCTTATATTACTTATAAAATACATTAACACTCATTACCTTTTTTACATTTCTTTAACATTACCTTTCTGATCGCTACTACTTTCCTGAAAAACACTTCCGTAACAGAATACTCTTTTAGCTTTGTAGTGTGTCGCATGATCGGTTACAGAGGAACTGTCTTGGAAAACAACGATATTTTTCTCGAAGTCCTTAATCCTACGTAGTCTCTGCCCTTTTGACTTTTCACTCTCGCTTTCTTCTGTGTCCTTGTATCTCCATTAAGTGTTCGCTTGATCAGCCGTTCTGACAATTATAGCATTGATTGCTCATCTGTAATCTTCTCTTTTTTTACCAATAACAACACTAACATCTTTTACCATTATTTTCTTAAATATTTCTCTACACTATCATTCCTTACCATTAATAATACATTTCTTAATTAACCCTTTAAAATAATATTCCTTATTTCTTTTCACTAATATTTCTTTTTATTTTGTATTTCCAATCATAACCTTAATAATCACACCCCTCTTATCATAATAATTGTTTGTTGTACACAGAAAATTCATTGTGCTAACCCTCGCGACAAATTTCCATTGTATTACTGCGACGTTAACATTCCATTGTCCCGCTGTGACTGCATAATTCACCTGTTTATAGTGCAACGTTTTCGTTTTGCCTGACGGCCACACAAAACCACCTCTCTTTCTCTCGTAACGGTCGTATTCCATAATTCTCTCATTCTCACTGCTGGGCTCCTCTTGTCGAACGCATTTTTTACTAGTTCGTATGCGTTTTACATACATATTGGAATATTCTTTTCTGCGTCGTTTATGATAATATTCATCGTAATTACTATAATTATCGTTCACTTTATATTTCTCGTGTGTATACCTACCGTCATATTTACCAAAATTTTGTGTAGTGTTTCGTCTAGATAATTTACTACGTTTCTTGTTAGACCTACAGTGATATTTATCTCCGTGAGTGTGGTGTCTTAAGTCTTTCACATATGTCATCTTATGTGACTTACTTGTGTGTGTGTGTCTCGCAGTTGGGATATCGCTATTAATAAGGTACGTTTTATTAAACTTTATTTGCTTCTCTTCCTTAATGTTAATTACTTTTTTATATTTATCGTTAGTAATCACAAACGTATTTTCAACTAGTATGAATTCTTCACATATTAGCTCCATTTGTTTATTAATTATCCCACAGACATTTTCTGTGATCGTGTCAATGCGTAAATTTGTATCAACAATTTCTTTGGTTAACTGTGCATTACCGTCAATTATACTTTGTTTTATTTCAAGATTACCAATTTTTAACTCTTCTATTTTCGTAATTTTTATAGTGTCCTTTTTAAAATTTTCGGACTTTTGCTCTAACTTATTTTCTAAACTTTCTGTTTATTTTGTATTTGTTTCATCTATTTTTCTTATTTGTTTGACATTCTTCTCTTTCAACTCATCTTTCTAATTTTCGGCTTTTTTTATGACTAATTCGTCCATCATGGCCAGTATCGAATTTTTAAATGCTTCTAAATTCAACCCTCCTGGTATTGCCGTGTTGAATAATAATTAAAATATTTATTTCGTAGTTATTCTTTAACAATTATTATTGATAACCGTTCCCTACTTATTTATTTATTTCTTTATTTTTATTAATAGTTATTATTAATACACATGACAGTTACACCTGTTACATAGACAAACAATATTATTTGTGGGCACCAGCTGTGTAATTACACAACAATTAACATAACATTCAGTTAACGTTTAATATAAACAATTATTATTGCATATAATATTTTTTTTATTTAACACACCCTTATTTTTAGAGCAACCATTTAGCTACAAAAAAAATTTTAATAGTTAAATAGTGGGGATCGTGCCATACGTTCATCGGCGACAATTTATGTAACAGTTTTTGTACATAAATGTAAGCATGTCGTGCCCCACGTCCAGGGCGACATTTTTATGCAACAGTACATATATAGTTGCGTGTATACAGGTTGCAAATACACATCTTTTTGTGTTTGAGTAGCCCCACGTTCTTTGGGAGCCATTTTTATGCAACAATACAACATTGCATAAATAATAAAATTTAAATTTGTGATGCCCCACGTTGGAAGCGACAATTTATACAACAATACAACTGTACATAAGTTGTATAATTTATGTTGTGTGTGTATAAATTTACATGTAATTTAATTTGAATAGCCCCACAATCTTGGAGCGACAACTTATATAACAATACTTACTTGCATGAATACAATTTAATTTGGGTTTCAGGTGTATCTGTAATAAGAACTCGATGTAACTTGTAACGGTATTTCAAATTTATTTTGTACTAATAAACTTGTGCGCATATCACTTGATTCGACTTAAAACATTCGTTATTACTTTGTTACTATGCCATAAGGCTTACGCTATATACATCCTTACTGACTAAATATTCTATTCTACTAATTATTTTATTAAAAAATATCATTTCCTGACTACTCATTCAATTAGTGTGCTTCGAAATATCAATTTTTAAATATCTTTTTAGATTATGTAATGGAAACTCAAAAATATTAATAGTTACTGAATTTAACTTTTTTTATCAGTACTGATTTATCGACGCTAATTTTTATTTAAATGCTTTGCATTCTTTTCATTCCAATACTAATTTGAGCTCTTGTTTACGTTAATCTTACTTCCATAACATCTATGATTTTAACTCTCTATATCTACAATAAACATTGGCTCTTACTTTTAAATAGAACAAGAATGCCTTTAATTGTCTTTGAGTTAATTGTTCGATTAAGAGATAAATAAGTTGTTTATCACCTTATTCTCGTCAATCATACTCAATCAATTAATCCATCTGTAATCGTCCTCGTCTCGAACTCCAGCATCACTTCCTCTTGTCCAGCGCCGCTCCTCTCTTGTCCAGCGTCGTTTCCAGACTTCAGTAATGTTCCTCTTGTCCAGCGCAGTCGCCTCTAGAGTCCAGCGTCGTCTCTCTCTGGTCTAGCGTCGTCTCGCTCTCTGGAACTAAGTCGTCAGCTCACTCTCTCTCTCTCTCTCTCTCTCTCTCTCTCTCTCTCTCTCTCTGGAACTTCTTCTCGTGCTGTTTCGGACGTCAGTTGATCTTTTTATATGGATTTTCTTCTCGTGTAATTCTGTTACTAATTAAATTGCTTGTTTTTACAATACGGTTACATAACTGTATGTAACTGGAAGGATGAAACTATTTAAAAAAATTTACATACTCTTTGCGGACGGGCAAAAGCTCCCGCTGCACTGTGGGTGATCGAAAAAAAAAGAACAACTGTAGCGTGTGTGTCCTATTTATACCCACGTCTTGGTCCACACCTGCAGTTGTACGAAATCGACATGTCTGAAATTGTCTCTGGGTTCAGTCTCCACACTCCTTGTCAATTTCGCTATTTCTTATATTTCTGCGAACTGCAGAGTCCTGTAACTATACTCTTATACTCATCTTATAACTATTTTTACTACACATGTTCACTGTATTTTTGGACATTGCAACTTAACCCTTTCGCTCTGTACACAATTATTTCACCACTACACTCGTACGGTGTGTCCCTTTCACGTGGTTTTTGTACACAGTATTTAGTTAATTTTATTACATTTTATTGTGCTTTTGGATTTTACTCTTTATTTATAGTTTATGAATAATTATGGAAAAACTGTAATTATGCAATTATTCATCTTGGAGTGGTAAACTCGCCTGCATAGACCTGCGTCACACACACTTGCAAAATACTGGTGTACACATTTTCAGTTACATTTCTGTGTGTGTGCACGTCGATTCAGGTCGAAACACCTGTTCATATTTTTGTCTGAGCCAAGCTTGGCAATCCCTGACATGCTTATTTCTAATACATTATTAATTATTTACAGTTTATTAGGTATATTTAAATTTTTATATTCAATGCTCAGTACATCACTTATTTGTACTGTCGCATTATCCTTCTGCTTGGTAATAAAAATATTATAAAATTTATTTATTAAATTTTATTTTTTTTATTACAATCGTTTGAAAAAAATATAACAAAAAATAAAGAATAGTACTCGTCATTTTACCCGTAATTGGAGTGTACATATACGTCTCACCTCCCCTCTTTACACGGTCACTGCTCGTGACCTTGTAGGGTGGCTTCAACAACAGCTGATCTGAGTGGTTTCATTGACCTCGTTATTTTTATGTTTAGAACTTCCTAAATGACGTTGCGTGGAATTTACCAATTTCTTTCTTCTGTTTCTCATCATATACGACGAAAGTGTGTTGTCCTACTCGCTGTCTTAACGTATACGGTCCATTGTACAGTCTGAAGAATTTCTTTGCTATATTCTCGCTTCTTTTCCCAACAGGACTTGCTTTCAGTAGTACATTCTCTCCTACATTAAATTGTTGTAGTTTGTGAGTTAGATTAAATCTCTCTATTCTCTTGTTACCTCTTTCTATTATTCGTTACTTTGCGTATTCAATTTTTACACTTATTGGTACAGGTACATTCTGGTTATTAGATTTGTGTATATACTTGGTCCAAAATCTGTTTGGCTTCTTATCTTTTCCAATTCCATTGGAGTATATCCTGTTGCTTCACTATAATTTCCGTTGATGGCTTTTTCAAGAAATGGTAAATATTCTGCCCATCTATTGTGTTGATCATGGCAGTATATTCGTAAATATTTACCTCATTCTTTGTTAACTCTCTCAGCAAAGTTTCCTTGAGGATGTCTTATGGATGTGAGTACAGGTTGTATTCCATTTTCCCTTAACGTCCTCTCCCATTTTTCACTCTGGAATTGTACACCTTGATCACTGAGTACCTTCTTCATTTTTGCATATGTCGGAATATATTTCTGCAGTAGTATCTTTAGAACAACTTTGGTTGTGGGTCGCATAATTGGGTACAGTCGGACTGCCTTGGAAAACACATGGATACATACCAATATGTGCTTCACACTTCGACTTGATCGTGGTAGTGGTCCCAGAAAATCCACTGCAATTAGCTCTCCTTTGTCTTTGTTCCCTTTCTCTATGGTCTGTATTTCTACATATGTGTGTAAATTCGGTCCTTAATTTTACATTATCTTACTCATACATTCTTACCTTTGCTTCTAATCTTCCTTAACTTTTTTCTTAACATGACATTACTTTATCTTTCTTAACTTTTCTTATATTACTTATACAATACATTAACATTCATTACCTTTTATTACATTTCTTTAACATTACCTTTCTGATCGCTACTAATTTCCTGAAATACACTTCCGTAACAGAATACTCTTTTAGCTTTGTAGTGTGCCGCATGATCGGTTACAGAGGAACTGTCTTGGAAAACAACGATATTTTTCTCGAAGTCCTTAATCCTACGTAGTCTCTGCCCTTTTGACTTTTCACTCTCGCTTTCTTCTGTGTCCTTGTATCTCCATTAAGTGTTCGCTTGATCAGCCGTTCTGACAATTATAGAATTGATTGCTCATCTCTAATCTTTTCTTTTTTTACCAATAACAACACTAACATCTTTTACCATTATTTTCTTAAATAATTCTCTACACTATCATTCCTTACCATTAATAATACATTTCTTAATTAACCCTTTAAAATAATGTTCCTTATTTCTTTTCACTAATATTTCTTTTTATTTTGTATTTCCAATCATAACCTTAATAAATAACAATTCTTAATTATACTCTCTTATCTTATTATTAATAATTAATAGTAATATTATTTTTCTCTTTTAAAAATATTTATTTATTTTCACTTGCCTTGAGTTCTGAGTTGAAGTGTCGTCAGATCTGACACCCCTCTTATTATAAAAATTGTTTGTTGTACACAGAAAATTCATTGTGCTAACCCTCGCGACAAATTTCCATTGTATTACTGCGACGTTAACATTCCATTGTCCCGCTCTGACTGCATAATTCACCTGTTTATAGTGCAACGTTTTCGTTTTGCCTGACGGCCACACAAAACCACCTCTCTTTCTCTCGTAACGGTCGTATTCCATAATTCTCTCATTCTCACTGCTGCGCTCCTCTTGTCGAACGCATTTCTTACTAGTTCGTATGCGTTTTACATACATATTGGAATATTCTGTTGTGCGTCGTTTATGATAATATTCATCGTAATTACTATAATTATAGTTATAATTATCGTTCACTTTATATTTTTCGTGTGTATACCTACCGTCATATTTACCACAATTTTGTGTAGTGTTTCGTCTAGATAATTTACTACGTTTCTTGTTAGACCTACAGTGATATTTATCTCCGTGAGTGTGGTGTCTTAAGTGTTTCACATATGTCATCTTATGTGACTTACTTGTGTGTGTGTGTCTCACAGTTGGGATATCGCTATTAATAAGGTATGTTTTATTAAACTTTATTTGCTTCTCTTCCTTAATGTTAATTACTTTTTTATATTTATCGTTAGTAATCACAAACGTATTTTCAACTAGTATGAATTCTTCACATATTAGCTCCATTTGTTTATTAATTACCCCACAGACATTTTCTGTGATCGTGTCAATGCGTAAATTTGTATCAACAATTTTTTTGGTTAACTGTGCATTACCGTCAATTATACTTTGTTTTATTTCAAGATTACCAATTTTTAACTCTTCTATTTTCGTATTTTTATAGTGTCCTGTTTAAAATTTTCGGACTTTTGCTCTAACTTATTTTCAAAAGTTTCTGTTTGTTTTGAATTTATTTCATCTATTTTTCTTATTTGTTTGACATTCTTTACTTTCAACTCTTCTTTAAATTTTTCGGCTTGTTTTATGACTAATTCGTCCATCATGGCCAGTATCGAATTTTTAAATGCTTCTAAATTCAACCCTCCTGGTTTTGCCGTGTTGAATAATTATTAAAATATTTATTTCGCAGTTATTCTTTAACAATTATTATTGATAACCGTTCCCTACTTATTTATTTATTTCTTTATTTTTATTAATACTTATTATTAATACTCATGACAGTTACACCTGTTACATAGACAAACAATATTATTTGTGGGCACCAGCTGTGTTATTACACAACAATTAACATAACATTCAGTTAACGTTTAATATAAATAATTATTATTGCATATAATACTTTTTTTATTTAACACACCCTTATTTTTAGAGCAACCATTTAGCTACAAAAAAAAATTTTAATAGTTAAATGGTGGGGATCGTGCCATACGTTCATCGGCGCCAATTTATGTAACAGATTTTGTACATAAATGTAGGCATGTCGTGCCCCACGTCCAGGGCGACATTTTTATGCAACAGTACATATATAGTTGCGTGTATACAGGTAGCAAATACACATCTTTTTGTGTTTGAATAGCCCCACGTTCTTTGGGAGCCATTTTTATGCAACAATACAACATTGCATAAATAATATAATTTAAATTTGTGATGCCCCACGTTGGAAGCGACAATTTATACAACAATACAACTGTACATAAGTTGTATAATTTATGTTGTATGTGTATAAATTCACATGTAATTTAATTTGAATAGCCCCACAATCTTGGAGCGACAACTTATATAACAATACTTACTTGCATGAATACAATTTAATTTGGGTTTCAGGTGTATCTGTAATAAGAACTCGATGTAACTTGTAACGGTATTTCAAATTTATTTAGTACTAATAAACTTTTGCGCAAATCACTTGATTCGACTTAAAACATTCGTTATTACTTTGTTACTATGCCATAAGGCTTACGCTATATACATCCTTACTGACTAAATATTCTATTCTACTAATTATTTTATTAAAAAATATCATTTCCTGACTACTCAGTCAATGCTTCGAAATATCAATTTTTAAATATCTTTTTAGATATTGTATTTGAAACTCAAAAATATTAATAGTTACTGAATTTAACTTTTTTTATCAGTACTGATTTATCGACGCTAATTTTTATTTAAATGCTTTGCATTCTTTTCATTCCAATACTAATTTGAGCTCTTGTTTACGTTAATCTTACTTCCATAACATCTATGATTTTAACTCTCTATATCTACAATAAACATTGGCTCTTACTTTTAAATAGAACAAGAATGCCTTTAATTGTCTTTGAGTTAATTGTTCGATTAAGAGATAAATAAGTTGTTTATCACCTTATTCTCGTCAATCATACTCAATCAATTAATCCATCTGTAATCGTCCTCGTCTCGAAATCCAGCATCACTTCCTCTTGTCCAGCGCCGCTCCTCTCTTGTCCAGCGTCGTTTCCAGACTTCAGTAGTGTTCCTCTTGTCCAGCGCAGTCGCCTCTAGAGTCCAGCGTCGTCTCTCTCTGGTCCAGCGTCGTCTCGCTCTCTGGAACTAAGTCGTCAGCTCACACTCTGTCTCTCTCTCTCTCTCTCTGGAACTTCTTCTCGTGCTGTTTCGGACGTCAGTTGATCTTCTTATATGGATTTTCTTCTCGTGTAATTCTGTTACTAATTAAATTGCTTGTTTTTACAATACAGTTACATAACTGTATGTAACTGGAAGGATGAAACTATTTACAAAAATTTACATACTCTGTGCGGACGGGCAAAAGCTCCCGCTGCACTGTGGGTGATCGAAAAAAAAAGAACAACTGTAGCGTGTGTGTCCTATTTATACCCACGTCTTGGTCCACACCTGCAGTTGTACGAAATCGACATGTCTGAAATTGTCTCTGGGTTCAGTCTCCCCACTCCTTGTCAATTTCTCTATTTCTTATATTTCTGCGAACTGCAGAGTCCTGTAAGTATACTCTTATACTCATCTTATAACTATTTTCACTACACATGTTCACTGTATTTTTGGGCATTGCAACTTAACCCTTTCGCTCTGTACACAGTTATTTCACCACTACACTCTTACGTTGTGTCCCTTTCACGTGGTTTTTGTACACAGTATTTAGTTAATTTTATTACATTTTATTGTGCTTTTGGATTTTACTCTTTATTTATAGTTTATGAATAATTATGGAAAAACTGTAATTATGCAATTATTCATCTTGTAGTGGTAAACTCGCCTGCATAGACCTGCGTCACACACACTTGCAAAATACTGGTGTACACACTTTCAGTTACATTTCTGTGTGTGTGCACGTCGATTCAGGTCGAAACACCTGTTCATATATTTGTCTGAGCCAAGCTTGGCAATCCCTGACATGCTTATTTCTAATACATTATTAATTATTTACAGTTTATTAGGTATATTTAAATTTTTATATTCAATGCTCAGTACATCATTTATTTGTACTGTCGCATTATCCTTCTGCTTGGTAATAATAATATTTAATAAATTTATTTATTAAAATTTTTTTTTTTTTATTACAATCGTTTGAAAAAAAATATAACAAATAATAAAGAATAGTATTCGTCATTTCACCCGTAATTGGAGTGTACATATACGTCTCACCTCCCCTCTTTACACGGTCACTGCTCGTGACCTTGTAGGGTGGCTTCAACAACAGCTGATCTGACTGGTTTCATTGACCTCGTTATTTTTATGTTTAGAACTTCCTAAATGACGTTGCGTGGAATTTACCAATTTCTTTCTTTTGTTTCTCATCATATACGACGAAAGTGTGTTGTCCTACTCGCTGTCTTAACGTATACGGTCCATTGTACAATCTGAAGAATTTCTTTGCCGTATTATAGCTTCTTTTCCCAACAGGATTTGCTTTCAGTAGTACATTCTCTCCTACATTAAATTGTTGTAGTTTGTGAGTTAGATTAAATCTCTCTACTCTCTTGTTACCTCTTTCTATTATTCGTTACTTTGCGTATTCAATTTTTATACTTATTGGTACAGGTACATTCTGGTTATTAGATTTGTGTATATACTTGGTCCAAAATCTGTTTGGCTTCTTATCTTTTCCAATTCCATTGGAGTATATCCTGTTGCTTCAGTATAATTTCCGTTGATGGCTTTTTCAAGAAATGGTAAATATTCTGCCCATCTATTGTGTTGATCATGGCAGTATATTC
Organism: Magicicada septendecula; assembly: GCA_034769895.1. Taxonomy (NCBI): domain Eukaryota; kingdom Metazoa; phylum Arthropoda; class Insecta; order Hemiptera; family Cicadidae; genus Magicicada; species Magicicada septendecula. Next base: position 204,835,264 of record CM068370.1, on the reverse strand, counting down.
GTAAATATTTACCTAATCCTTTGTTAACTCTCTCAGCTAAGTTTCCTTGAGGATGTCTTATGGATGTGAGTACAGGTTGTATTCCATTTTCCCTTAACGTCCTCTCCCATTTTTCACTCTGGAATTGTACACCTTGATCACTGAGTACCTTCTTCAGTTTTGCATATGTCGGAATATATTTCTGCAGTAGTATCTTTAGAACAACTTTGGTTGTGGGTCGCTTAATTGGGTACAGTCGGACTGCCTTGGAAAACACATGGATACATACCAATATGTGCTTCACACTTCGACTTGATCGTGGTAGTGGTCCCAGAAAATCCACTGCAATTAGCTCTCCTTTGTCTTTGTTCCCTTTCTGTATGGTCTGTATTTCTACATATGTGTGTAAATTCGGTCCTTAATTTTACATTATCTTACTCATACATTCTTACCTTTGCTTCTAATCTTCCTTAACTTTTTTCTTAACATGACATTACTTTATCTTTCTTAACTTTTCTTATATTAATTATACAATACATTAACATTCATTACCTTTTATTACATTTCTTTAACATTACCTTTCTGATCGCTACTAATTTCCTGAAATACACTTCCGTAACAGAATATTCTTTTAGCTTTGTAGTTTGTCGCATGATCAGTTACAGGGGAACTGTCTTGGAAAACAACGATATTTTTCTCGAAGTCCTTAATCCTACGTAGTCTCTGCCCTTTTGACTTTTCACTCTCGCTTTCTTCTGTGTCCTTGTATCTCCAATAAGTGTTCGCTTGGTCAGCTGTTCTGACAATTATAGCATTGGTTGCTCATCTCTAATCTTTTCTTTTTTTACCAATAACAACACTAACATCTTTTACCATTATTTTCTTAAATATTTCTCTACACTATCATTCCTTACCATAATAATACATTTCTTAATTAACCCTTTAAAATAATATTCCTTATTTCTTTCCCTAATATTTCTTTTTATTTTGTATTTCCAATCATAACCTTAATAAATAACAATTCTTAATTATACTCTCTTATCTTATTATTAATAATTAATTGTAATATTATTTTTCTCATTTAAAAATAATTATTTATTTTCATTTGCCTTGAGTTCTGAGTTGCAGTGTCGTCAGATCTGACACCCCTCTTATTATAACAATTGTTTGTTGTACACAGAAAATTCATTGTGCTAACCCTCGCGACAAATTTCCATTGTATTACTGCGACGTTAACATTCCATTGTCCCGCTGTGACTGCATAATTCACCTGTTTATAGTGCAACGTTTTCGTTTTGCCTGACGGCCACACAAAACCACCTCTCTTTCTCTCGTAACGGTCGTATTCCATAATTCTCTCATTCTCACTGCTGCGCTCCTCTTGTCGAACGCATTTCTTACTAGTTCGTATGCGTTTTACATACATATTGGAATATTCTGTTGTGCGTCGTTTTTGATAATATTCATCGTAATTACTATAATTATCGTTCACTTTATATTTGAAGCATATAGTTCCAAAACCGGCCATCTACTTTTTTAATAATTTTTCAGGAGATGAAAAAAACGTTTCATTCTTCCATTTACTACAAACATCATATTATTTGTTTATTATGTTAAAGAGCTTAATGTTCTTTTATAGTTATAAAAATATAAAATGTCTAAGAATTATATTTTAGCTTATAAATGCAAAATAATTTTGGAGATGGCCAGTTTTGGAACAAAACTGCGAAATCAACTACGAATTCAATGGCATATAATTTTAATATGAAAAGTAGCAAACTAAAACTCATCATTATTCTTAATCATTATAACCCAAAATTAACACAATACACTGCAGTCGTGGTACAAATGGTATAAAGTATAAAAGTCTTAAAAAAAATGAATACAATATGAATCATAAAATAAAAAATAATACAATAATGACGAATAATAGTTTTAAATATTTTTAAATAGACTGAAAAAAAGATTCCTCCATATTTTGGCATTGGCTATTTGCTTCATCAGCTGTTGTTTCTCTGCATGTGTTATTTTCCAAAACATTTTTATAATAACTCAGTTTCTCAAGTTTTTGCCACTCTTTTCCGTAATGCTTAATGAGAAGTTTTTTAACATCATTTAATTTTAGGGATTCTACACCTTTTCCTTCAGGCAATAATGGTGGATTCATAACATTCTTTCCTGAAAAAGGTTACAAAAAATTTAGACTGAAGTTAGCAATAATGTTAACAATGTAGGCTATAGTGAGAGATTCAATGTAATCTTAGTTACCTTTTTTAAACACTGATTGTGATTTTCCGAATTTGCTTCTGTAGTGCACTTCTCCTCTAATTATTGGAATACCATCTTGATTTTTTCTTATAAAGAAGCGTTTTGATGGATTGAATTTGAAATGCCAAGGTCCAGGTTTTTTCAAAATTATTTCTGCAATTGATTTCCAGTCACGTACTAAACCTTTCAAAGATATCACAGTTCCATGTTCTGCAAACACTTTTACATAGTCGATAGGGTCAGCGATAACCTCTTTTTTTCTATTCTTGCGAACACCCTGTCAGGGGATAAAAATGAGTGCCCCACCATTGGAAAAAGCAATTCAACCATTGTTATGTGCGCTGGAGCATCTTTTGATAACCAATAAAATAACATAGCTATCATTATAGAATTTTTGTGTTGACCACCACAACCGTCAGAGACTAATCTGACAGTTGAGATGGTTTCTGCAAAATTGTGCTGGCAAATGCAGTGATATACTGCTGATGCTATTTCGTTAGAGCTTTTAGAATATTCTGTCTCTTTCAATTTGTAAATAAATGTATTTTCTTTAGTCTGATGACATTTTGAATCCCCTATAACAACTGTTAAATTGTACTGGTATAATTGCCGTGAATAATACGCAGTTTGGTCCGGTACCTTCGGTAGAACCATATTTTTCTGGCAGTCAAAGCTAAAAATTATTAAATTTTCTTTTTTTCTCTTAATAAATTATAAAGAGCGTTTGCTTTAAGCAAGTGCACTCTCTTTTCAACTAACAACTGGTTTTTCTTTTCTGGATTATCTTCAATTCTTCTTCGTTCATCTAAAGAAATACATGTAGAACATGCATCAGTTCTTGGTGTACCAATTCCGATATTGAAATGAGTATTGAAAATATTTCTGAAGTACTAATGTCTAACATGCAAGCTTTCATCAGTTACTTGAGACTCATAAAGTCGCCACAATTTTCGAATACTAAGATCTGAGCTCAGATAAACTCTAACAGCTGTTTTGCTGCGACAGTAATGATTTTCTACCGCAGGAATACTAGTAATAAATTTTTTAACTGCACTCAGTTTTTGTTTGTATAATTTTGATCTTGTATCGCCTCCACGGTTTTCTTTTGGCATGCAACCAGAAGAATTATATCTATTTATTACACCTTGAACTCGGTGTTTTGAAATCTGAAGAATTCCTAAAAATGCCGCTCTGCAAACTGACAACTTTTCTTTGGAATCATAACGTTTTACAAAATATTTTATTGTAATGTTTTTATTTTCCCTTTCACCAGTTGTCTGCCTACTTCTCACAGGTTTAATATTTTCAGTATACTTAAGTAAGAAATTATCTTGTTTTATTTTATCTTTTGATTCATAAAAAGAAGCATGAAACACAGCAACGTCTATTTTGTAAGTAATTTACAGCCAAAAGCTTTACCTTTGTGTTTACAAGTAGGTACCTTAGGTGGACCCAGAGCAGAATATCTTTCAAGTTTTGGCCATGTTTTTCTTCCATCTGCTTTTATCACCGACCTTTTTTCTTGAATTATTACAAACTGAAATTGGATAACACTCCATATTTTCACGTTAATGTAACAACAGAACTACACTACTAAGATAGCCTAGATACGTAACGAAAGACACTACTACGAAAAATGTCACGATTAGTTTCAGATAATCATAAATGTCAGCACAATTAATATCACAATTAAATACCAATTAATGTTACTGAACATTAATACATTATCACGCATAAAAAACAACAAACTTCATAACCTCACTATAAAATACGGTATATGGTACAGCTGTTGTAATATGCCTACACACTGGCGCTCCTAGCGGGTCACTTGCTAACTAGCGGAGATGGCCGAGTTTGGAACAGACGTGACTTTTGAACAAGCTATTTATCAATGAAAAAGGCCGGAACTGGAACAAATACGACTACCACTAGTTGCAAATTCACATAAACTTTAAGAATAACATAAAAAAGCAATTCTGAAAATTTGTGGATATGGCCGGTTTTGGAACTATATGACTCACTCGTGTGTATACCTACCGTCATATTTACCAAAGTTTTGTGTAGTGTTCGTACCTTGTTGTACCTTGGGTTCTGAGTTGCAGTGTCGTCAGATCTGACACCCCTCTTATTATAACAATTGTTTGTTGTACACAGAATATTCATTGTGCTAACCCTCGCGACAAATTTCCATTGTATTACTGCGACGTTAACATTCCATTGTCCCGCTCTGACTGCATAATTCACCTGTTTATAGTGCAACGTTTTCGTTTTGCCTGACGGCCACACAAAACCACCTCTCTTTCTCTCGTAACGGTCGTATTCCATAATTCTCTCATTCTCACTGCTGCGCCCCTCTTGTCGAACGCATTTCTTACTAGTTCGTATGCGTTTTACATACATATTGGAATATTCTGTTGTGCGTCGTTTATGATAATATTCATCGTAATTACTATAATTATCGTTCACTTTATATTTCTCGTGTGTATACCTACCGTCATATTTACCAAAGTTTTGTGTAGTGTTTCGTCTAGATAATTTACTACGTTTCTTGTTAGACCTAGAGTGATATTTATCTCCGTGAGTGTGGTGTCTTAAGTCTTTCACATATGTCATCTTATGTGACTTACTTGTGTGTGTGTGTCTCGCAGTTGGGATATCGCTATTAATAAGGTACGTTTTATTAAACTTTATTTGCTTCTCTTCCTTAATGTTAATTACTTTTTTATATTTATCGTTAGTAATCACAAACGTATTTTCAACTGGTATGAATTCTTCACATATTAGCTCCATTTGTTTATTAATTATTCCACAGACATTTTCTGTGATCGTGTCATGCGTAAATTTGTATCAACAATTTCTTTGGTTAACTGTGCAGTACCGTCAATTATACTTTGTTTTATTTCAAGATTACCAATTTTTAACTCTTCTAGCTTTTCTTAATTTTTATAGTGTCCTGTTTACAATTTTCGGACTTTTGCTCTAACTTATTTTCTAAACTTTCTGTTTGTTTTGTATTTATTTCATCTATTTTTCTTATTTGTTTAACATTCTTCACTTTCAACTCTTCTTTAAAATTTTCGGCTTGTTTTATGACTAATTCGTCCATCATGGCCAGTATCGAATTTTTAAATGCTTCTAAATTCAACCCTCCTGGTTCTGCCGTGTTGAATAATTATTAAAATATTTATTTCGTAGTTATTCTTTAACAATTATTATTGATAACCGTTCCCTACTTATTTATTTATTTCTTTATTTTTATTAATAGTTATTATTAATACTCATGACAGTTACACCTGTTACATAGGCAAAAAATATTATTTGTGGGCACCAGCTGTGTAATTACACAACAATTAACATAACATTCAGTTAACTTTTAATATAAATAATTATTATTACATATAATATTTTTTTTATTTAACACACCCTTATTTTTAGAGCAACCATTTAGCTACAAAAAAAAATTTTAATAGTTAAATGGTGGGGATCGTGCCATACGTTCATCGGCGACAATTTATGTAACAGATTTTGTACATAAATGTAGGCATGTCGTGCCCCACGTCCAGGGGGACATTTTTATGCAACAGTACATATATAGTTGCGTGTATACAGGTTGCAAATACACATCTTTTTGTGTTTGAATAGCCCCACGTTCTTTGGGAGCCATTTTTATGCAACAATACAACATTGCATAAATAATATAATTTAAATTTGTGATGCCCCACGTTGGAAGCGACAATTTATACAACAATACAACTGTACATAAGTTGTATAATTTATGTTGTATGTGTATAAATTTACATGTAATTTAGTTTGAATAGCCCCACAATCTTGGAGTGACAACTTATATAACAATACTTACATGCATGAATACAATTTAATTTGGGTTTCAGGTGTATCTGTAATAAGAACTCGATGTAACTTGTAACGGTATTTCAAATTTATTTGGTACTAATAAACTTGTTTTTTTTATCAGTACTGATTTATCAACGCTAATTTTTATTTAAATGCTTTGCATTCTTTTCATTCCAATACTAATTTGAGCTCTTGTTTACGTTAATCTTACTTCTATAACATCTATGATTTTAACTCTCTATATCTACAATAAACATTGGCTCTTACTTTTAAATAGAACAAGAATGCCTTTAATTGTCTTTGAGTTAATTGTTCGATTAAGAGATAAATAAGTTGTTTATCACCTTATTCTCGTTAATCATACTCAATCAATTAATCCATCTGTAATCGTCCTCGTCTCGAACTCCAGCATCACTTCCTCTTGTCCAGCGTCGTTCCTCTCTTGTCCAGCGTCGTTTCCAGACTTCAGTAGTGTTCCTCTTGTCCAGCGCAGTCGCCTCTAGAGTCCAGCGTTGTCTCTCTCTTGTCCAGCGTCGTCTCGCTCTCTGGAACTAAGTCGTCAGCTCACACTCTGTCTCTCTCTCTCTCTCTCTGGAACTTCTTCTCGTGCTGTTTCGGACGTCAGTTGATCTTCTTATATGGATTTTCTTCTCGTGTAATTCTGTTACTAATTAAATTGCTTGTTTTTACAATACAGTTACATAACTGTATGTAACTGGAAGGATGAAACTATTTACAAAAATTTACGTACTCTGTGCGGACGGGCAAAAGCTCCCGCTGCACTGTGGGTGATCGAAAAAAAAAGAACAACTGTAGCGTGTGTGTCCTATTTATACCCACGTCTTGGTCCACACCTGCAGTTGTACGAAATCGACATGTCTGAAATTGTCTCTGGGTTCAGTCTCCACACTCCTTGTTAATTTCGCTATTTCTTATATTTCTGCGAACTGCAGAGTCCTGTAAGTATACTCTTATACTCATCTTATATCTATTTTCACTACACATATTCACTGTATTTTTGGACATTGCAACTTAACCCTTTCGCTCTGTACACAGTTATTTCACCACTACACTCGTACGGTGTGTCCCTTTCACGTGGTTTTTGTACACAGTTTTTAGTTAATTTTATTACATTTTATTGTGCTTTTGGATTTTACTCTTTATTTATAGTTTATGAATAATTATGGAAAAACTGTAATTATGCAATTATTCATCTTGGAGTGGTAAACTCGCCTGCATAGACCTGCGTCACACACACTTGCAAAATACTGGTGTACACACTTTCAGTTACATTTCTGTGTGTGTGCACGTCGATTCAGGTCGAAACACCTGTTCATATTTTTGTCTGAGCCAAGCTTGGCAATCCCTGACATGCTTATTTCTAATACATTATTAATTATTTACAGTTTATTAGGTATATTTAAATTTTTATATTCAATGCTCAGTACATCACTTATTTGTACTGTCGCATTATCCTTCTGCTTGGTAATAAAAATATTTAATAAATTTATGTATTAAATTATTTTTTTTATTACAATCGTTTGAAAAAAAATATAACAAATAATAAAGAATAGTATTCGTCATTTCACCCTTAATTGGAGTGTACATATACGTCTCACCTCCCCTCTTCACACGCTCACTGCTCGTGACCTTGTAGGGTGGCTACAACAACAGCTGATCTGACTGGGTTCATTGACCTCGTTATTTTTATGTTTAGAACTTTCTAAATGACGTTGCGTGGTATTTACCAATTTCTTTCTTCTGTTTCTCATCATATACGATAAAAGTGTGTTGTCCTACTCGCTGTCTCAACGTATACGGTCCATTGTACAGTCTGAAGAATTTCTTTGCCGTATTATAGCTTCTTTTCCCAACAGGATTTGCTTTCAGTAGTACATTCTCTCCTACATTAAATTGTTGTAGTTTGTGAGTTAGATTAAATCACTTTACTCTCTTGTTACCTCTTTCTATTATTCGTTACTTTGCGTATTCAATTTTTACACTTATTGGTACAGGTACATTCTGGTTATTAGATTTGTGTATATACTTGTTCCAAAATCTGTTTGGCTTCTTATCTTTTCCAATTCCATTGGAGTATATCCTGTTGCTTCAGTATAATTTCCGTTGATGGCTTTTCCAAGAAATGGTAAATATTCTGCCCATCTATTGTGTTGATTATGGCAGTATATTCGTAAATATTTACCTCATTCTTTGTTAACTCTCTCAGCAAAGTTTCCTTGAGGATGTCTTATGGATGTGAGTACAGGTTGTATTCCATTTTCCCTTAACGTCCTCTCCCATTTTTCACTCTGGAATTGTACACCTTGATCACTGAGTACCTTCTTCATTTTTGCATATGTCGGAATATATTTCTGCAGTAGTATCTTTAGAACAACTTTGGTTGTGGGTCGCATAATTGGGTACAGTCGGACTGCCTTGGAAAACACATGGATACATACCAATATGTGCTTCACACTTCGACTTGATCGTGGTAGTGGTCCCAGAAAATCCACTGCAATTAGCTCTCCTTTGTCTTTGTTCCCTTTCTCTATGGTCTGTATTTCTACATATGTGTGTAAATTCGGTCCTTAATTTTACATTATCTTACTCATACATTCTTACCTTTGCTTCTAATCTTCCTTAACTTTTTTCTTAACATGACATTACTTTATCTTTCTTAACTTTTCTTATATTACTTATACAATACATTAACATTCATTACCTTTTATTACATTTCTTTAACATTACCTTTCTGATCGCTACTAATTTCCTGAAATACACTTCCGTAACAGAATACTCTTTTAGCTTTGTAGTGTGCCGCATGATCGGTTACAGAGGAACTGTCTTGGAAAACAACGATATTTTTCTCGAAGTCCTTAATCCTACGTAGTCTCTGCCCTTTTGACTTTTCACTCTCGCTTTCTTCTGTGTCCTTGTATCTCCATTAAGTGTTCGCTTGATCAGCCGTTCTGACAATTATAGAATTGATTGCTCATCTCTAATCTTTTCTTTTTTTACCAATAACAACACTAACATCTTTTACCATTATTTTCTTAAATAATTCTCTACACTATCATTCCTTACCATTAATAATACATTTCTTAATTAACCCTTTAAAATAATGTTCCTTATTTCTTTTCACTAATATTTCTTTTTATTTTGTATTTCCAATCATAACCTTAATAAATAACAATTCTTAATTATACTCTCTTATCTTATTATTAATAATTAATAGTAATATTATTTTTCTCTTTTAAAAATATTTATTTATTTTCACTTGCCTTGAGTTCTGAGTTGAAGTGTCGTCAGATCTGACACCCCTCTTATTATAAAAATTGTTTGTTGTACACAGAAAATTCATTGTGCTAACCCTCGCGACAAATTTCCATTGTATTACTGCGACGTTAACATTCCATTGTCCCGCTCTGACTGCATAATTCACCTGTTTATAGTGCAACGTTTTCGTTTTGCCTGACGGCCACACAAAACCACCTCTCTTTCTCTCGTAACGGTCGTATTCCATAATTCTCTCATTCTCACTGCTGCGCTCCTCTTGTCGAACGCATTTCTTACTAGTTCGTATGCGTTTTACATACATATTGGAATATTCTGTTGTGCGTCGTTTTTGATAATATTCATCGTAATTACTATAATTATCGTTCACTTTATATTTGAAGCATATAGTTCCAAAACCGGCCATCTACTTTTTTAATAATTTTTCAGGAGATGAAAAAAACGTTTCATTCTTCCATTTACTACAAACATCATATTATTTGTTTATTATGTTAAAGAGCTTAATGTTCTTTTATAGTTATAAAAATATAAAATGTCTAAGAATTATATTTTAGCTTATAAATGCAAAATAATTTTGGAGATGGCCAGTTTTGGAACAAAACTGCGAAATCAACTACGAATTCAATGGCATATAATTTTAATATGAAAAGTAGCAAACTAAAACTCATCATTATTCTTAATCATTATAACCCAAAATTAACACAATACACTGCAGTCGTGGTACAAATGGTATACAGTATAAAAGTCTTAAAAAAAATGAATACAATATGAATCATAAAATAAAAAATAATACAATAATGACGAATAATAGTTTTAAATATTTTTAAATAGACTGAAAAAAAGATTCCTCCATATTTTGGCATTGGCTATTTGCTTCATCAGCTGTTGTTTCTCTGCATGTGTTATTTTCCAAAACATTTTTATAATAACTCAGTTTCTCAACTTTTTGCCACTCTTTTCCGTAATGCTTAATGAGAAGTTTTTTAACATCATTTAATTTTAGGGATTCTACACCTTTTCCTTCAGGCAATAATGGTGGATTCATAACATTCTTTCCTGAAAAAGGTTACAAAAAATTTAGACTGAAGTTAGCAATAATGTTAACAATGTAGGCTATAGTGAGAGATTCAATGTAATCTTAGTTACCTTTTTTAAACACTGACTGTGATTTTCCGAATTTGCTTCTGTAGTGCACTTCTCCTCTAATTATTGGAATACCATCTTGATTTTTTCTTATAAAGAAGCGTTTTGATGGATTGAATTTGAAATGCCAAGGTCCAGGTTTTTTCAAAATTATTTCTGCAATTGATTTCCAGTCACGTACTAAACCTTTCAAAGATATCACAGTTCCATGTTCTGCAAACACTTTTACATAGTCGATAGGGTCAGCGATAACCTCTTTTTTTCTATTCTTGCGAACACCCTGTCAGGGGATAAAAATGAGTGCCCCACCATTGGAAAAAGCAATTCAACCATTGTTATGTGCGCTGGAGCATCTTTTGATAACCAATAAAATAACATAGCTATCATTATAGAATTTTTGTGTTGACCACCACAACCGTCAGAGACTAATCTGACAGTTGAGATTGTTTCTGCAAAATTGTGCTGGCAAATGCAGTGATATACTGCTGATGCTATTTCGTTAGAGCTTTTAGAATATTCTGTCTCTTTCAATTTGTAAATAAATGTATTTTCTTTAGTCTGATGACATTTTGAATCCCCTATAACAACTGTTAAATTGTACTGGTATAATTGCCGTGAATAATACGCAGTTTGGTCCGGTACCTTCGGTAGAACCATATTTTTCTGGCAGTCAAAGCTAAAAATTATTAAATTTTCTTTTTTTCTCTTAATAAATTATAAAGAGCGTTTGCTTTAAGCAAGTGCACTCTCTTTTCAACTAACAACTGGTTTTTCTTTTCTGGATTATCTTCAATTCTTCTTCGTTCATCTAAAGAAATACATGTAGAACATGCATCAGTTCTTGGTGTACCAATTCCGATATTGAAATGAGTATTGAAAATATTTCTGAAGTACTAATGTCTAACATGCAAGCTTTCATCAGTTACTTGAGACTCATAAAGTCGCCACAATTTTCGAATACTAAGATCTGAGCTCAGATAAACTCTAACAGCTGTTTTGCTGCGACAGTAATGATTTTCTACCGCAGGAATACTAGTAATAAATTTTTTAACTGCACTCAGTTTTTGTTTGTATAATTTTGATCTTGTATCGCCTCCACGGTTTTCTTTTGGCATGCAACCAGAAGAATTATATCTATTTATTACACCTTGAACTCGGTGTTTTGAAATCTGAAGAATTCCTAAAAATGCCGCTCTGCAAACTGACAACTTTTCTTTGGAATCATAACGTTTTACAAAATATTTTATTGTAATGTTTTTATTTTCCCTTTCACCAGTTGTCTGCCTACTTCTCACAGGTTTAATATTTTCAGTATACTTAAGTAAGAAATTATCTTGTTTTATTTTATCTTTTGATTCATAAAAAGAAGCATGAAACACAGCAACGTCTATTTTGTAAGTAATTTACAGCCAAAAGCTTTACCTTTGTGTTTACAAGTAGGTACCTTAGGTGGACCCAGAGCAGAATATCTTTCAAGTTTTGGCCATGTTTTTCTTCCATCTGCTTTTATCACCGACCTTTTTTCTTGAATTATTACAAACTGAAATTGGATAACACTCCATATTTTCACGTTAATGTAACAACAGAACTACACTACTAAGATAGCCTAGATACGTAACGAAAGACACTACTACGAAAAATGTCACGATTAGTTTCAGATAATCATAAATGTCAGCACAATTAATATCACAATTAAATACCAATTAATGTTACTGAACATTAATACATTATCACGCATAAAAAACAACAAACTTCATAACCTCACTATAAAATACGGTATATGGTACAGCTGTTGTAATATGCCTACACACTGGCGCTCCTAGCGGGTCACTTGCTAACTAGCGGAGATGGCCGAGTTTGGAACAGACGTGACTTTTGAACAAGCTATTTATCAATGAAAAAGGCCGGAACTGGAATAAATACGACTACCACTAGTTGCAAATTCACATAAACTTTAAGAATAACATAAAAAAGCAATTCTGAAAATTTGTGGATATGGCCGGTTTTGGAACTATATGACTCACTCGTGTGTATACCTACCGTCATATTTACCAAAGTTTTGTGTAGTGTTCGTACCTTGTTGTACCTTGGGTTCTGAGTTGCAGTGTCGTCAGATCTGACACCCCTCTTATTATAACAATTGTTTGTTGTACACAGAATATTCATTGTGCTAACCCTCGCGACAAATTTCCATTGTATTACTGCGACGTTAACATTCCATTGTCCCGCTCTGACTGCATAATTCACCTGTTTATAGTGCAACGTTTTCGTTTTGCCTGACGGCCACACAAAACCACCTCTCTTTCTCTCGTAACGGTCGTATTCCATAATTCTCTCATTCTCACTGCTGCGCCCCTCTTGTCGAACGCATTTCTTACTAGTTCGTATGCGTTTTACATACATATTGGAATATTCTGTTGTGCGTCGTTTATGATAATATTCATCGTAATTACTATAATTATCGTTCACTTTATATTTCTCGTGTGTATACCTACCGTCATATTTACCAAAGTTTTGTGTAGTGTTTCGTCTAGATAATTTACTACGTTTCTTGTTAGACCTAGAGTGATATTTATCTCCGTGAGTGTGGTGTCTTAAGTCTTTCACATATGTCATCTTATGTGACTTACTTGTGTGTGTGTGTCTCGCAGTTGGGATATCGCTATTAATAAGGTACGTTTTATTAAACTTTATTTGCTTCTCTTCCTTAATGTTAATTACTTTTTTATATTTATCGTTAGTAATCACAAACGTATTTTCAACTGGTATGAATTCTTCACATATTAGCTCCATTTGTTTATTAATTATTCCACAGACATTTTCTGTGATCGTGTCAATGCGTAAATTTGTATCAACAATTTCTTTGGTTAACTGTGCAGTACCGTCAATTATACTTTGTTTTATTTCAAGATTACCAATTTTTAACTCTTCTAGCTTTTCTTAATTTTTATAGTGTCCTGTTTACAATTTTCGGACTTTTGCTCTAACTTATTTTCTAAACTTTCTGTTTGTTTTGTATTTATTTCATCTATTTTTCTTATTTGTTTAACATTCTTCACTTTCAACTCTTCTTTAAAATTTTCGGCTTGTTTTATGACTAATTCGTCCATCATGGCCAGTATCGAATTTTTAAATGCTTCTAAATTCAACCCTCCTGGTTCTGCCGTGTTGAATAATTATTAAAATATTTATTTCGTAGTTATTCTTTAACAATTATTATTGATAACCGTTCCCTACTTATTTATTTATTTCTTTATTTTTATTAATAGTTATTATTAATACTCATGACAGTTACACCTGTTACATAGGCAAAAAATATTATTTGTGGGCACCAGCTGTGTAATTACACAACAATTAACATAACATTCAGTTAACTTTTAATATAAATAATTATTATTACATATAATATTTTTTTTATTTAACACACCCTTATTTTTAGAGCAACCATTTAGCTACAAAAAAAAATTTTAATAGTTAAATGGTGGGGATCGTGCCATACGTTCATCGGCGACAATTTATGTAACAGATTTTGTACATAAATGTAGGCATGTCGTGCCCCACGTCCAGGGGGACATTTTTATGCAACAGTACATATATAGTTGCGTGTATACAGGTTGCAAATACACATCTTTTTGTGTTTGAATAGCCCCACGTTCTTTGGGAGCCATTTTTATGCAACAATACAACATTGCATAAATAATATAATTTAAATTTGTGATGCCCCACGTTGGAAGCGACAATTTATACAACAATACAACTGTACATAAGTTGTATAATTTATGTTGTATGTGTATAAATTTACATGTAATTTAGTTTGAATAGCCCCACAATCTTGGAGTGACAACTTATATAACAATACTTACTTGCATGAATACAATTTAATTTGGGTTTCAGGTGTATCTGTAATAAGAACTCGATGTAACTTGTAACGGTATTTCAAATTTATTTGGTACTAATAAACTTGTTTTTTTTATCAGTACTGATTTATCAACGCTAATTTTTATTTAAATGCTTTGCATTCTTTTCATTCCAATACTAATTTGAGCTCTTGTTTACGTTAATCTTACTTCTATAACATCTATGATTTTAACTCTCTATATCTACAATAAACATTGGCTCTTACTTTTAAATAGAACAAGAATGCCTTTAATTGTCTTTGAGTTAATTGTTCGATTAAGAGATAAATAAGTTGTTTATCACCTTATTCTCGTTAATCATACTCAATCAATTAATCCATCTGTAATCGTCCTCGTCTCGAACTCCAGCATCACTTCCTCTTGTCCAGCGTCGTTCCTCTCTTGTCCAGCGTCGTTTCCAGACTTCAGTAGTGTTCCTCTTGTCCAGCGCAGTCGCCTCTAGAGTCCAGCGTTGTCTCTCTCTTGTCCAGCGTCGTCTCGCTCTCTGGAACTAAGTCGTCAGCTCACACTCTGTCTCTCTCTCTCTCTCTGGAACTTCTTCTCGTGCTGTTTCGGACGTCAGTTGATCTTCTTATATGGATTTTCTTCTCGTGTAATTCTGTTACTAATTAAATTGCTTGTTTTTACAATACAGTTACATAACTGTATGTAACTGGAAGGATGAAACTATTTACAAAAATTTACGTACTCTGTGCGGACGGGCAAAAGCTCCCGCTGCACTGTGGGTGATCGAAAAAAAAAGAACAACTGTAGCGTGTGTGTCCTATTTATACCCACGTCTTGGTCCACACCTGCAGTTGTACGAAATCGACATGTCTGAAATTGTCTCTGGGTCCAGTCTCCACACTCCTTGTTAATTTCGCTTTTTCTTATATTTCTGCGAACTGCAGAGTCCTGTAAGTATACTCTTATACTCATCTTATAACTATTTTCACTACACATGTTCACTGTATTTTTGGACATTGCAACTTAACCCTTTCGCTCTGTACACAGTTATTTCACCACTACACTCGTACGGTGTGTCCCTTTCACGTGGTTTTTGTACACAGTTTTTAGTTAATTTTATTACATTTTATTGTGCTTTTGGATTTTACTCTTTATTTATAGTTTATGAATAATTATGGAAAAACTGTAATTATGCAATTATTCATCTTGGAATGGTAAACTCGCCTGCATAGACCTGCGTCACACACACTTGCAAAATACTGGTGTACACACTTTCAGTTACATTTCTGTGTGTGTGCACGTCGATTCAGGTCGAAACACCTGTTCATATTTTTGTCTGAGCCAAGCTTGGCAATCCCTGACATGCTTATTTCTAATACATTATTAATTATTTACAGTTTATTAGGTATATTTAAATTTTTATATTCAATGCTCAGTACATCACTTATTTGTACTGTCGCATTATCCTTCTGCTTGGTAATAAAAATATTTAATAAATTTATGTATTAAATTATTTTTTTTATTACAATCGTTTGAAAAAAAATATAACAAATAATAAAGAATAGTATTCGTCATTTCACCCGTAATTGGAGTGTACATATACGTCTCACCTCCCCTCTTCACACGGTCACTGCTCGTGACCTTGTAGGGTGGCTACAACAACAGCTGATCTGACTGGTTTCATTGACCTCGTTATTTTTATGTTTAGAACTTTCTAAATGACGTTGCGTGGTATTTACCAATTTCTTTCTTCTGTTTCTCATCATATACGATGAAAGTGTGTTGTCCTACTCGCTGTCTCAACGTATACGGTCCATTGTACAGTCTGAAGAATTTCTTTGCCGTATTATAGCTTCTTTTCCCAACAGGATTTGCTTTCAGTAGTACATTCTCTCCTACATTAAATTGTTGTAGTTTGTGAGTTAGATTAAATCACTTTACTCTCTTGTTACCTCTTTCTATTATTCGTTACTTTGCGTATTCAATTTTTACACTTATTGGTACAGGTACATTCTGGTTATTAGATTTGTGTATATACTTGTTCCAAAATCTGTTTGGCTTCTTATCTTTTCCAATTCCATTGGAGTATATCCTGTTGCTTCAGTATAATTTCCGTTGATGGCTTTTCCAAGAAATGGTAAATATTCTGCCCATCTATTGTGTTGATTATGGCAGTATATTCGTAAATATTTACCTCATTCTTTGTTAACTCTCTCAGCAAAGTTTCCTTGAGGATGTCTTATGGATGTGAGTACAGGTTGTATTCCATTTTCCCTTAACGTCCTCTCCCATTTTTCACTCTGAAATTGTACACCTTGATCACTGAGTACCTTCTTCATTTTTGCATATGTCGGAATATATTTCTGCAGTAGTATCTTTAGAACAACTTTGGTTGTGGGTCGCATAATTGGGTACAGTCGGACTGCCTTGGAAAACACATGGATACATACCAATATGTGCTTCACACCACGAATTGATCGTGGTAGTGGTCCCAGAAAATCCACTGCAATTAGCTCTCCTTTGTCTTTGTTCCCTTTCTGTATGCTCTGTATTTATACATATGTGTGTAAATTCGGCCCTTAATTTTACATTATCTTACTCATACAGTCTTACCTTCGCTTCTAATCTTCCTTAACTCTTTTCTTAACATGACGTTACTTTATCTTTCTTAACTTTTCTTATATTACTTATACAATACATTAACATTCATTACCTTTTATTACATTTCTTTAACATTACCTTTCTGATCGCTACTACTTTTCTGAAATAAACTTCCGTAACAGAATAGTCTTTTAGCTTTGTAGTGTGTCGCATGATCGGTTACAGAGGAACTGTCTTGGAAAACAACGACATTTTTCTCGAAGTCCTTAACCCTACGTAGTCTCTGCCCTTTTGACATTTCACTCTCGCTTTCTTCTGTGTCCTTGTATTTCCATTAAGTGTTCGCTTGATCAGTCGTTCCGACAATTATAGCATTAATTGCTCATCTCTAAGCTTTTATTTTTTTACCAATAACAACACTAACATCTTTTACCATTACTTTCTTAAATATTTCTCTACACTATCATTCCTTACCAATTATAATACATTTCTTAATTAACCCTTTAAAATAATATTCCTTATTTCTTTTGACTAATATTCCTTTTTATTATGTATTTCCAATCATAACCTTAATAAATAACATTTCTTAATTATACTCTCTTATCTTATTATTAATAACTAATAGTAATATTATTTTTCTCATTTAAAAATAATTATTTATTTTCATTTGCCTTGGGTTCTGAGTTGCAGTGTCGTCAGATGTGACACCCCTCTTATTATAACAATTGTTTGTTGTACACAGAAAATTCATTGTGCTAACCCTCGCGACAAATTTCCATTGTATTACTGCGACGTTAAAATCCCATTGTCCCGCTCTGACTGCATAATTCACCTGTTTATAGTGCAACGTTTTCGTTTTGCCTGACGGCCACACAAAACCACCTCTCTTTCTCTCGTAACGGTCGTATTCCATAATTCTCTCATTCTCACTGCTGCGCCCCTCTTGTCGAACGCATTTCTTACTAGTTCGTATGCGTTTTACATACATATTGGAATATTCTGTTGTGCGTCGTTTATGATAATAATCATCGTAATTACTATAATTATCGTTTACTTTATATTTCTTGTGTGTATACCTACCGTCATATTTACCAAAATTTTGTGTAGTGTTTCGTCTAGATAATTTACTACTTTTCTTGTTAGACCTAGAGTGATATTTATCTCCGTGAGTGTGGTGTCTTAAGTCTTTCACATATGTCATCTTATGTGACTTACTTGTGTGTGTGTGTTTCGCAGTTGGGATATCGCTATTAATAAGGTACGTTTTATTAAACTTTATTTGCTTCTATTCCTTAATGTTAATTACTTTTTTATATTTATCGTTAGTAATCACAAACGTATTTTCAACTAGTATGAATTCTTCACATATTAGCTCCATTGTTTATTAATTATTCCACAGACATTTTCTGTGATTGTGTCAATGCGTAAATTTGTATCAACAATTTCTTTGGTTAACTGTGCAGTACCGTCAATTATACTTTGTTTTATTTCAAGATTACCAATTTTTAACTCTTCTAGTTTTCGTAATTTTTATAGTGTCCTGTTTACAATTTTCGGACTTTTGCTCTAACTTATTTTCTAAACTTTCTGTTTGTTTTGTATTTATTTCATCTATTTTTCTTATTTGTTTGACATTCTTCACTTTCAACTCTTCTTTAAATTTTTCGGCTTGTTTTATGACTAATTCGTCCATCATGGCCAGTATCAAATTTTTAAATGCTTCTAAATTCAACCCTCCTGGTTCTGCCGTGTTGAATAATTATAAAAATATTTATTTCGTAGTTATTCCTTAACAATTATTATTGATAACCGTTCCCTACTTATTTATTTATTTCTTTATTTTTATTAATAGTTATTATTAATACTCATGACAGTTACACCTGTTACATAGTCAAACAATATTATTTGTGGGCACCAGCTGTGTAATTACACAACAATTAACATAACATTCAGTTAACGTTTAATATAAATAATTATTATTACATGTAATATTTTTTTTATTTAACACACCCTTATTTTTAGAGCAACCATATAGCTACAAAAAAAATTTTAATAGTTAAATGGTGGGGATCGTGCCATACGTTCATCGGCGACAATTTATGTAACAGATTTTGTACATAAATGTAGGCATGTCGTGCCCCACGTCCAGGGCGACATTTTTATGCAACAGTACATATATAGTGGCGTGTATACAGGTTGCAAATACACATCTTTTTGTGTTTGAATAGCCCCACGTTCTTTGGGAGCCATTTTTATGCAACAATACAACATTGCATAAATAATATAATTTAAATTTGTGATGCCCCACGTTGGAAGCGACAATTTATACAACAATACAACTGTACATAAGTTGTATAATTTATGTTGTATGTGTATAAATTTCCATGTAATTTAATTTGAATAGCCCCACAATTTTGGAGCGACAACATATATAACAATACTTACTTGCATGAATACAATTTAATTTGGGTTTCAGGTGTATCTGTAATAAGAACTCGATGTAACTTGTAACGGTATTTCAAATTTATTTGGTACTAATAAACTTGTGCGCATAGCACTTGATTCGACTTAAAACATTCGTTATTACTTTGTTACTATGCCATAAGGCTTACGCTATATACGTCCTTACTGACTAAATATTCTATTCTACTAATTATTTTATTAAAAAATATCATTTCCTGACTACTCAGTCAATAAGTGTGCTTCGAAATATCAATTTTTAAATATCTTTTTAGATATTGTAATGGAAACTCAAAAATATTAATAGTTACTGAATTTAACTTTTTTGATCAGTACTGATTTATCAACGCTAATTTTTATTTAAATGCTTTGCATTCTTTTCATTCCAATACTAATTTGAGCTCTTGTTTACGTTAATCTTACTTCTATAACATCTATGATTTTAACTCTCTATATCTACAATAAACATTGGCTCTTACTTTTAAATAGAACAAGAATGCCTTTAATTGTCTTTGAGTTAATTGTTCGATTAAGAGATAAATAAGTTGTTTATCACCTTATTCTCGTCAATCATACTCAATCAATTGATCCATCTGTAATCGTCCTCGTGTCGAACTCCAGCATCACTTCCTCTTGTCCAGCGTCGTTCCTCTCTTGTCCAGCGTCGTTTCCAGACTTCAGTAGTGTTCCTCTTGTCCAGCGCAGTCGCCTATAGAGTCCAGCGTTGTCTCTCTCTTGTCCAGCGTCGTCGCGCTCTATGGAACTAAGTCGTCAGCTCACACTCTGTCTCTCTCTCTCTCTCTCTCTGGAACTTCTTCTCGTGCTGTTTCGGACGTCAGTTGGTTTTCTTATATGGATTTTCTTCTCGTGTAATTCTGTTACTAATTAAATTGCTTGTTTTTACAATCCAGTTACATAACTGTATGTAACTGGAAGGATGAAACTATTTACAAAAATTTACATACTCTGTGCGGACGGGCAAAAGCTCCCGCTGCACTTTGGGTGATCGAAAAAAAAGAACAACTGTAGCGTGTGTGTCCTATTTATACCCACGTCTTGGTCCACACCTGCAGTTGTACGAAATCGACATGTCTGAAATTGTCTCTGGGTTCAGTCTCCCCACTCCTTGTCAATTTCGCTTTTTCTTATATTTCTGGGAACTGCAGAGTCCAGTAAGTATACTCTTATACTCATCTTATAACTATTTTCACTACACATGTTCACTGTATTTTTGGACATTGCAACTTAACCCTTTCGCTCTGTACACAGTTATTTCACCACTACACTCGTACGGTGTGTCCCTTTCACGTGGTTTTTGTGCACAGTATTTAGTTAAATTTATTACATTTTATTGTGCTTTTGGATTTTACTCTTTATTTATAGTTTATGAATAATTATGGAAAAACTGTAATTATGCAATTATTCATCTTGGAGTGGTAAAATCGCCTGCATAGACCTGCGTCACACACACTTGCAAAATACTGGTGTACACACTTTCAGTTACATTTCTGTGTGTGTGCACGTCGATTCAGGTCGAAACACCTGTTCATATTTTTGTCTGAGCCAAGCTTGGCAATCCCTGACATGCTTATTTCTAATACATTATTAATTATTTACAGTTTATTAGGTATATTTAAATTTTTATATTCAATGCTTAGTACATAACTTATTTGTACTGTCGCATTATCCTTCAGCTTGGTAATAAAAATATTTAATAAATTTATTTATTAAATTTTTTTTTTATTACAATCGTTTGAAAAAAAATATAACAAATAATAAAGAATAGTATTCGTCATTTTACCCGTAATTGGAGTGTACATATACGTCTCACCTCCCCTCTTCACACGGTCACTGCTCGTGACCTTGTAGGGTGGCTTCAACAAAAGCTCATCTGACTGGTTTCATTGACCTCGTTATTTTTATGTTTAGAACTTCCTAAATGACGTTGCGTGGTATTTACCAATTTCTTTCTTCTGTTTCTCATCATATACGATGAAAGTGTGTTGTCCTACTCGCTGTCTTAACGTATACGGTCCATTGTACAGTCTGAAGAATTTCTTTGCCGTATTATAGCTTCTTTTCCCAACAGGATTTGCTTTCAGTAGTACATTCTCTCCTACATTAAATTGTTGTAGTTTGTGAGTTAGATTAAATCTCTCTACTCTCTTGTTACCTCTTTCTATTATTCGTTACTTTGCGTATTCAATTTTTACACTTATTAGTACAGGTACATTCTGGTTATTAGATTTGTGTATATACTTGTTCCAAAATCTGTTTGGCTTCTTATCTTTTCCAATTCCATTGGAGTATATCCTGTTGCTTCACTATAATTTCCGTTGATGGCTTTTTCAAGAAATGGTAAATATTCTGCCCATCTATTGTGTTGATCATGGCAGTATATTCGTAAATATTACCTAATTCTTTGTTAACTCTCTCAGCCAAGTTTCCTTGAGGATGTCTTATGGATGTGAGTACAGGTTGTATTCCATTTTCCCTTAACGTCCTCTCCCATTTTTCACTCTGAAATTGTACACCTTGATCACTGAGTACCTTCTTCATTTTTGCATATGTTGGAATATATTTCTGCAGTAGTATCTTTAGAACAACTTTGGTTGTGGGTCGCATAATTGGGTACAGTCGGACTGCCTTGGAAAACACATGGATACATACCAATATGTGCTTCACACCTCGACTTGATCGTGGTAGTGGTCCCAGAAAATCCACTGCAATTAGCTCTCCTTTGTCTTTGTTCCCTTTCTGTATGCTCTGCATTTCTACATATGTGTGTAAATTCGGCCCTTAATTTTACATTATCTTACTCATACATTCTTACCTTCGCTTCTAATCTTCCTTAACTCTTTTCTTAACATGACATTACTTTATCTTTCTTAACTTTTCATATATTACTTATACAATACATTAACATTCATTACCTTTTACTACATTTCTTTTACATTACCTTTCTGATCGCTACTACTTTCCTGAAATACACTTCCGTAACAGAATACTCTTTTAGCTTTGTAGTGTGTCGCATGATCGGTTACAGAGGAACTGTCTTGGAAAACAACGATATTTTTCTCGAAGTCCTTAATCCTACGTAGTCTCTGCCCTTTTGACATTTCACTCTCGCTTTCTTCTGTGTCCTTGTATTTCCATTAAGTGTTCGCTTGATCAGTCGTTCTGACAATTATAGCATTAATTGCTCATCTCTAAGCTTTTCTTTTTTTACCAATAACAACACTAACATCTTTTACCATTACTTTCTTAAATATTTCTCTACACTATCATTCCTTACCAATAATAATACAGTTCTTAATTAACCCTTTAAAATAATATTCCTTATTTCGTTTCACTAATATTTCTTTTTATTTTGTATTTCTAATCATAACCTTAATAAATAACATTTCTTAATTATACTCTCTTATCTTATTATTAATAACTAATAGTAATATTATTTTTCTCATTTAAAAATAATTATTTATTTTCATTTGCCTTGGGTTCTGAGTTGCAGTGTCGTCAGATCTGACACCCCTCTTGTTATAACAATTGTTTGTTGTACACAGAAAATTCATTGTGCTAACCCTCGCGACAAATTTCCATTGTATTACTGCAACGTTAAAATTCCATTGTCCCGCTCTGACTGCATAATTCACCTGTTTATAGTGCAACGTTTTCGTTTTGCCTGACGTCCACACAAAACCACCTCTCTTTCTCTCATAACGGTCGTATTCCATAATTCTCTCATTCTCACTGCTGCGCCCCTCTTGTCGAACGCATTTCTTACTAGTTCGTATGCGTTTTACATACATATTGGAATATTCTGTTGTGCGTCGTTTATGATAATATTCATCGTAATTTCTATAATTATAGTTATAATTATCGTTCACTTTATATTTCTCGTGTGTATACCTACCGTCATATTTACCACAATTTTGTGTAGTGTTTCGTCTAGATAATTTACTACGTTTCTTGTTAGACCTACAGTGATATTTATCTCCGTGAGTGTGGTGTCTTAAGTGTTTCTCATATGTCGTCTTGTGTGACTTACTTGTGTGTGTGTGTCTCACAGTTGGGATATCGCTATTAATAAGGTACGTTTTATTAAACTTTATTTGCTTCTCTTCCTTAATGTTAATTACTTTTTTATATTTATCGTTAGTAATCACAAACGTATTTTCAACTAGTATGAATTCTTCACATATTAGCTCCATTTGTTTATTAATTATTCCACAGACATATTCTGTGATCGTGTCAATGCGTAAATTTGTATCAACAATTTCTTTGGTTAACTGTGCAGTACCGTCAATTATACTTTGTTTTATTTCAAGATTACCAATTTTTAACTCTTCTAGCTTTTCGTAATTTTTATAGTGTCCTGTTTAAAATTTTCGGACGTTTGCTCTAACCTATTTTCTAAACTTTCTGTTTGTTTTGTATTTATTTCATCTATTTTTCTTATTTGTTTGACATTCTTCACTTTCAACTCTTCTTTAAAATTTTCGGCTTGTTTTGTGACTAATTCGCCCATCATGGCCAGTATCGAATTTTTAAATGCTTCTAAATTCAACCCTCCTGGTTCTGCCGTGTTGAATAATTATTAAAATATTTATTTCGTAGTTATTCTTTAACAATTATTATTGATAACCGTTCCCTACTTATTTATTTATTTCTTTATTTTTATTAATAGTTATTATTAATACTCATGACAGTTACACCTGTTACATAGGCAAACAATATTATTTGTGGGCACCAGCTGTGTTATTACACAACAATTAACATAACATTCAGTTAACGTTTAATATAAATAATTATTATTACATATAATATTTTTTTTATTTAACACACCCTTATTTTTAGAGCAACTATTTAGCTACAAAAAAAAATTTTAATAGTTAAATGGTGGGGATCGTGCTATACGTTCATCGGCGACAATTTATGTAACAGATTTTGTACATAAATGTAGGCATGTCGTGCCCCACGTCGAGGGCGACATTTTTATGCAACAGTACATATATAGTTGCGTGTATACAGGTTGCAAATACACATCTTTTTGTGTTTGAATAGCCCCACGTTCTTTGGGAGCCATTTTTATGCAACAATACAACTTTGCATAAATAATATAATTTAAATTTGTGATGCCCCACTTTGGAAGCGACAATTTATACAACAATACAACTGTACATAAGTTGTATAATTTATGTTGTATGTGTATAAATTTACATGTAATTTAATTTGAATAGCCCCACAATCTTGGAGCTACAACTTATATAACAATACTTACTTGCATGAATACAATTTAATTTGGGTTTCAGGTGTATCTGTAATAAGAACTCGATGTAACTTGTAACGGTATTTCAAATTTATTTGGTTCTAATAAACTTGTGCGCATAGCACTTGATTCGACTTAAAACATTCGTTATTACTTTGTTACTATGCCATAAGGCTTACGCTATATACATCCTTACTGACTAAATATTCTATTCTACTAATTATTTTATTAAAACATATCACTTCCTGACTACTCAGTCAATTAGTGTGCTTCGAAATATCAATTTTTAAATATCTTTTTAGATATTGTAATGGAAACTCAAAAATATTAATAGTTACTGAATTTAACTTTTTTTATCAGTACTGATTTATCAACGCTAATTTTTATTTAAATGCTTTGCATTCTTTTCATTCCAATACTAATTTGAGCTCTTGTTTACGTTAATCTTACTTCCATAACATCTATGATTTTAACTCTCTTTATCTACAATAAACATTGGCTCTTACTTTTAAATAGAACAAGAATGCCTTTAATTGTCTTTGAGTTAATTGTTCGATTAAGAGATAAATAAGTTGTTTATCACCTTATTCTCGTCAATCATACTCAATCAATTGATCCATCTGTAATCGTCCTCGTCTCGAACTCCAGCATCACTTCCTCTTGTCCAGCATCGTTCCTCTCTTGTCCATCGTCGTTTCCAGACTTCAGTAGTGTTCCTCTTGTCCAGCGCAGT
Organism: Magicicada septendecula; assembly: GCA_034769895.1. NCBI lineage: Eukaryota > Metazoa > Arthropoda > Insecta > Hemiptera > Cicadidae > Magicicada > Magicicada septendecula. Next base: position 204,809,802 of record CM068370.1, on the reverse strand, counting down.
CGCCTCTAGAGTCCAGCGTCGTCTCTCTCTTGTCCAGCGTCGTCTCGCTCTATGGAAATAAGTCGTCAGCTCACACTCTGTCTCTCTCTCTCTCTGGAACTTCTTCTCGTGCTGTTTCGGACGTCAGTTGATCTTCTTATATGGATTTTCTTCTCGTGTAATTCTGTTACTAATTAAATTGCTTGTTTTTACAATCCAGTTACATAACTGTATGTAACTGGAAGGATGAAACTATTTACAAAAATTTACATACTCTGTGCGGACGGGCAAAATCTCCCGCTGCACTGTGGGTGATCGAAAAAAAAAGAACAACTGTAGCGTGTGTGTCCTATTTATACCCACGTCTTGGTCCACACCTGCAGTTGTACGAAATCGACATGTCTGAAATTGTCTCTGGGTTCAGTCTCCCCACTCCTTGTCAATTTCGCTTTTTCTTATATTTCTGCGAACTGCAGAGTCCTGTAAGTATACTCTTATACTCATCTTATAACTATTTTCACTACACATGTTCACTGTATTTTTGGACATTGCAACTTAACACTTTCGCTCTGTACACAGTTATTTCACCACTACACTCGTACGGTGTGTCTCTTTCACGTGGTTTTTGTACACAGTATTTAGTTAATTTTATTACATTTTATTGTGCTTTCGGATTTTACTCTTTATTTATAGTTTATGAATAATTATGGAAAAATTGTAATTATGCAATTATTCATCTTGGAGTGGTAAACTCGCCTGCATAGACCTGCGTCACACACACTTGCAAAATACTGGTGTACACACTTTCAGTTACATTTCTGTGTGTGTGCACGTCGATTCAGGACGAAACACCTGTTCATATTTTTGTCTGAGCCAAGCTTGGCAATCCCTGACATGCTTATTTCTAATACATTTTAAATTATTTACAGTTTATTAGGTATATTTAAATTTTTATATTCAATGCTCAGTACATCACTTATTTGTACTGTCGCATTATCCTTCTGCTTGGTAATAAAAATATTTAATAAATTTATTTATTAAATTTTTTTTTATTACAATCGTTTGAAAAAAAATATAACAAATAATAAAGAATAGTATTCGTCATTTCACCCGTAATTGGAGTGTACATATACGTCTCACCTCCCCTCTTCACACGGTCACTGCTCGTGACCTTGTAGGGTGGCTTCAACAACAGCTCATCTGACTGGTTTCATTGACCTCGTTATTTTTATGTTTAGAACTTCCTAAATGACGTTGCGTGGAATTTACCAATATCTTTCTCCTGTTTCTCATCATATACGATGAAAGTGTGTTGTCCTACTCGCTGTCTTAACGTATACGGTCCATTGTACAGTCTGAAGAATTTCTTTGCCGTATTATAGCTTCTTTTCCCAACAGGATTTGCTTTCAGTAGTACATTCTCTCCTACATTAAATTGTTGTAGTTTGTGAGTTAGATTAAATCTCTCTACCCTCTTGTTACCTCTTTCTATTATTCGTTACTTTGCGTATACAATTTTTACACTTATTGGTACAGGTACATTCTGGTTATTAGATTTGTGTATATACTTGTTCCAAAATCTGTTTGGCTTCTTATCTTTTCCAATTCCCTTGGAGTATATCCTGTTGCTTCACTATAATTTCCGTTGATGGCTTTTTCAAGAAATGGTAAATATTCTGCCCATCTATTGTGTTGATCATGGCAGTACATTCGTAAATATTTACCTCATTCTTTGTTAACGCTATCAGCAAAGTTTCCTTGAGGATGTCTTATGGATGTGAGTACAGGTTGTATTCCATTTTCCCTTAACGTCCTCTCCAATGTTTCACTCTGAAGTTGTACACCTTGATCACTGTGTACCTTCTACATTTTTGCATATGTCGGAATATATTTCTGCAGTAGTATCTTTAGAACAACTTTGGTTGTGGGTCGCATAATTGGGTACAGTCGGACTGCCTTGGAAAACACATGGATACATACCAATATGTGCTTCACACCTCGACTTAATCGTGGTAGTGGTCCCAGAAAATCTACTGCAATTAGCTCTCCTTTGTCTTTGTTCCCTTTCTGTATGCTCTTCATTTCTACATATGTGTGTAAATTCGGCCCTTAATTTTACATTATCTTACTCATACAGTCTTACCTTCGCTTCTAATCTTCCTTAACTCTTTTCTTAACATGACATTACTTTATCTTTCTTAACTTTTCTTATATTACTTATACAATACATTAACATTCATTACCTTTTATTACATTTCTTTAACATTACCTTTCTGATCGCTACTACTTTCCTGAAATACACTTCCGTAACAGAATACTCTTTTAGCTTTGTAGTGTGTCGCATGATCGGTTACAGAGGAACTGTCTTGGAAACAACGATATTTTTCTCGAAGTCCTTAATCCTACGTAGTCTCTGCCCTTTTGACATTTCACTCTCGCTTTCTTCTGTGTCCTTTTATATCCATTAAGCGTTCGCATGATCAGTCGTTCTGACAATTATAGCATTAATTGCTCATCTCTAAGCTTTTATTTTTTTACCAATAACAACACTAACATCTTTTACCATTACTTTCTTAAATATTTCTCTACACTATCATTCCTTACCAATAATAATACATTTCTTAATTAACCCTTTAAAATAATATTCCTTATTTCGTTTCACTAATATTTCTTTTTATTTTGTATTTCCAATCATAACCTTAATAAATAACATTTCTTAATTATACTCTCTTATCTTATTATTAATAACTAATAGTAATATTATTATTCTCATTTAAAAATAATTATTTATTTTCATTTGCCTTGGGTTCTGAGTTGCAGTGTCGTCAGATCTGACACCCCTCTTATTATAACAATTGTTTGCTGTACACAGAAAATTCATTGTGCTAACCCTCGCGACAAATTTCCATTGTATTACTGCGACGTTAAAATTCCATTGTCCCGCTCTGACTGCATAATTCACCTGTTTATAGTGCAACGTTTTCGTTTTGCCTGACGGCCACACAAAACCACCTCTCTTTCTCTCGTAACGGTCGTATTCCATAAATCTCTCATTCTCACTGCTGCGCCCCTCTTGTCGAACGCATTTCTTACTAGTTCGTATGCGTTTTACATACATATTGGAATATTCTGTTGTGCGTCGTTTATGATAATATTCATCGTAATTACTATAATTATAGTTATAATTATCGTTCACTTTATATTTCTCGTGTGTATACCTACCGTCATATTTACCACAATTTTGTGTAGTGTTTCGTCTAGATAATTTACTACGTTTCTTGTTAGACCTACAGTGATATTTATCTCCGTGAGTGTGGTGTCTTAAGTGTTTCACATATGTCGTCTTGTGTGACTTACTTGTGTGTGTGTGTCTCACAGTTGGGATATCGCTATTAATAAGGTACGTTTTATTAAACTTTATTTGCTTCTCTTCCTTAATGTTAATTACTTTTTTATATTTATCGTTAGTAATCACAAACGTATTTTCAACTAGTATGAATTCTTCACATATTAGCTCCATTTGTTTATTAATTATTCCACAGACATTTTCTGTGATCGTGTCAATGCGTAAATTTGTATCAACAATTTCTTTGGTTAACTGTTCAGTACCGTCAATTATACTTTGTTTTATTTCAAGATTACCAATTTTTAACTCTTCTAGCTTTTCGTAATTTTTATAGTGTCCTGTTTAAAATTTTCGGACTTTTGCTCTAACCTATTTTCTAAACTTTCTGTTTGTTTTGTATTTATTTCATCTATTTTTCTTATTTATTTGACATTCTTCACTTTCAACTCTTCTTTAAAATTTTCGGCTTGTTTTGTGACTAATTCGTCCATCATGGCCAGTATCGAATTTTTAAATGCTTCTAAATTCAACGCTCCTGGTTCTGCCGTGTTGAATAATTATTAAAATATTTATATCGTAGTTATTCTTTAACAATTATTATTGATAACCGTTCCCTACTTATTTATTTATTTCTTTATTTTTATTAATAATTATTATTAATACTCATGACAGTTACACCTGTTACATAGGCAAACAATATTATTTGTGGGAACCAGCTGTGTAATTACACAACAATTAACATAACATTCAGTTAACGTTTAATATAAATAATTATTATTACATATAATATTTTTTTTATTTAACACACCCTTATTTTTAGAGCAACCATTTAGCTACAAAAAAAAATTTTAATAGTTAAATTGTGGGGATCGTGCCATACGTTCATCGGCGACAATTTATGTAACAGATTTTGTACATAAATGTAGGCATGTCGTGCCCCACGTCCAGGGCGACATTTTTATGCAACAGTACATATATTGTTGCGTGTATACAGGTTGCAAATACACATCTTTTTGTGTTTGAATAGCCCCACGTTCTTTGGGAGCCATTTTTATGCAACAATACAACATTGCATAAATAATATAATTTAAATTTGTGATGCCCCACTTGGGAAGCGACAATTTATACAACAATACAACTGTACATAAGTTGTATAATTTATGTTGTATGTGTATAAATTTACATGTAATTTAATTTGAATAGCCCCACAATCTTGGAGCTACAACTTATATAACAATATTTACTTGTATGAATACAATTTAATTTGGGTTTCAGGTGTATCTGTAATAAGAACTCGATGTAACTTGTAACGGTATTTCAAATTTATTTGGTACTAATAAACTTGTGCGCATAGCACTTGATTCGACTTAAAACATTCGTTATTAGTTTGTTACTATGCCATAAGGCTTACGCTATATACATCCTTACTGACTAAATATTCTATTCTACTAATTATTTTATTAAAACATATCACTTCCTGACTACTCAGTCAATTAGTGTGCTTCGAAATATCAATTTTTAAATATCTTTTTAGATATTGTAATGGAAACTCAAAAATATTAATAGTTACTGAATTTAACTTTTTTTATCAGTACTGATTTATCAACGCTAATTTTTATTTAAATGCTTTGGATTCTTTTCATTCCAATACTAATTTGAGCTCTTGTTTACGTTAATCTTACTTCCATAACATCTATGATTTTAACTCTCTTTATCTACAATAAACATTGGCTCTTACTTTTAAATAGAACAAGAATGCCTTTAATTGTCTTTGAGTTAATTGTTCGATTAAGAGATAAATAAGTTGTTTATCACCTTATTCTCGTCAATCATACTCAATCAATTGATCCATCTGTAATCGTCCTCGTCTCGAACTCCAGCATCACTTCCTCTTGTCCAGCGTCGTTCCTCTCTTGTCCAGCGTCGTTTCCAGACTTCAGTAGTGTTCCTCTTGTCCAGCGCAGTCGCCTCTAGAGTCCAGCGTCGTCTCTCTCTTGTCCAGCGTCGTCTCGCTCTATGGAACTAAGTCGTCAGCTCACACTCTGTCTCTCTCTCTCTCTGGAACTTCTTCTCGTGCTGTTTCGGACGTCAGTTGATCTTCTTATATGGATTTTCTTCTCGTGTAATTCTGTTACTAATTAAATTGCTTGTTTTTACAATCCAGTTACATAACTGTATGTAACTGGAAGGATGAAACTATTTACAAAAATTTACATACTCTGTGCGGACGGGCAAAATCTCCCGCTGCACTGTGGGTGATCGAAAAAAAAAGAACAACTGTAGCGTGTGTGTCCTATTTATACCCACGTCTTGGTCCACACCTGCAGTTGTACGAAATCGACATGTCTGAAATTGTCTCTGGGTTCAGTCTCCCCACTCCTTGTCAATTTCGCTTTTTCTTATATTTCTGCGAACTGCAGAGTCCTGTAAGTATACTCTTATACTCATCTTATAACTATTTTCACTACACATGTTCACTGTATTTTTGGACATTGCAACTTAACCCTTTCGCTCTGTACACAGTTATTTCACCACTACACTCGTACGGTGTGTCCCTTTCACGTGGTTTTTGTACACAGTATTTAGTTAATTTTATTACATTTTATTGTGCTTTTGGGTTTTACTCTTTATTTACAGTTTATGAATAATTATGGAAAAACTGTAATTATGCAATTATTCATCTTGGAGTGGTAAACTCGCCTGCATAGACCTGCGTCACACACACTTGCAAAATACTGGTGTACACATTTTCAGTTACATTTCTGTGTGTGTGCACGTCGATTCAGGTCGAAACACCTGTTCATATTTTTGTCTGAGCCAAGCTTGGCAATCCCTGACATGCTTATTTCTAATACATTTTAAATTATTTACAGTTTATTAGGTATATTTAAATTTCTATATTCAATGCTCAGTACATCACTTATTTGTACTGTCGCATTATCCTTCTGCTTGGTAATAAAAATATTTAATAAATTTATGTATTAAATTTTTTTTTTATTACAATCGTTTGAAAAAAAATATAACAAATAATAAAGAATAATATTCGTCATTTCACCCGTAATTGGAGTGTACATATACGTCTCACCTCCCCTCTTCACACGCTCACTGCTCGTGACCTTGTAGGGTGGCTTCAACAACAGCTGATCTGACTGGTTTCATTGACCTCGTTATTTTTATGTTTAGAACTTCCTAAATGACGTTGCGTGGAATTTACCAATATCTTTCTTCTGTTTCTCATCATATACGATGAAAGTGTGTTGTCCTACTCGCTGTCTTAACGTATACGGTCCATTGTACAGTCTGAAGAATTTCTTTGCCGTATTATAGCTTCTTTTCCCAACAGGATTTGCTTTCAGTAGTACATTCTCTCCTACATTAAATTGTTGTAGTTTGTGAGTTAGATTAAATCTCTCTACTCTCTTGTTACCTCTTTCTATTATTCGTTACTTTGCGTATTCAATTTTTACACTTATTAGTACAGGTACATTCTGGTTATTAGATTTGTGTATATACTTGTTCCAAAATCTGTTTGGCTTCTTATCTTTTCCAATTCCCTTGGAGTATATCCTGTTGCTTCACTATAATTTCCGTTGATGGCTTTTTCAAGAAATGGTAAATATTCTGCCCATCTATTGTGTTGATCATGGCAGTATATTCGTAAATATTATCTAATTCTTTGTTAACTCTCTCAGCCAAGTTTCCTTGAGGATGTCTTATGGATGTGAGTACAGGTTGTATTCCATTTGCCCTTAACGTCCTCTCCAATTTTTCACTCTGAAATTGTACACCTTGATCACTGAGTACCTTCTTCATTTTTGCATATGTCGGAATATATTTCTGCAGTAGTATCTTTAGAACAACTTTGGTTGTGGGTCGCATAATTGGGTACAGTCGGACTGCCTTGGAAAACACATGGATACATACCAATATGTGCTTCACACCTCGACTTGATCGTGGTAGTGGTCCCAGAAAATCCACTGCAATTAGCTCTCCTTTGTCTTTGTTCCCTTTCTGTATGCTCTGCATTTCTACATATGTGTGTAAATTCGGCCCTTAATTTTACATTATCTTACTCATACATTCTTACCTTCGCTTCTAATCTTCCTTAACTCTTTTCTTAACATGACATTACTTTATCTTTCTTAACTTTTCTTATATTACTTATACAATACATTAACATTCATTACCTTTTACTACATTTCTTTTACATTACCTTTCTGATCGCTACTACTTTCCTGAAATACACTTCCGTAACAGAATACTCTTTTAGCTTTGTAGTGTGTCGCATGATCGGTTACAGAGGAACTGTCTTGGAAACAACGATATTTTTCTCGAAGTCCTTAATCCTACGTAGTCTCTGCCCTTTTGACATTTCACTCTCGCTTTCTTCTGTGTCCTTGTATTTCCATTAAGTGTTCGCTTGATCAGTCGTTCTGACAATTATAGCATTAATTGCTCATCTCTAAGCTTTTCTTTTTTTACCAATAACAACACTAACATCTTTTACCATTACTTTCTTAAATATTTCTCTACACTATCATTCCTTACCAATAATAATACATTTCTTAATTAACCCTTTAAAATAATATTCCTTATTTCGTTTCACTAATATTTCTTTTTATTTTGTATTTCTAATCATAACCTTAATAAATAACATTTCTTAATTATACTCTCTTATCTTATTATTAATAACTAATAGTAATATTATTTTTCTCATTTAAAAATAATTATTTATTTTCATTTGCCTTGGGTTCTGAGTTGCAGTGTCGTCAGATCTGACACCCCTCTTATTATAACAATTGTTTGTTGTACACAGAAAATTCATTGTGCTAACCCTCGCGACAAATTTCCATTGTATTACTGCAACGTTAAAATTCCATTGTCCCGCTCTGACTGCATAATTCACCTGTTTATAGTGCAACGTTTTCGTTTTGCCTGACGGCCACACAAAACCACCTCTCTTTCTCTCGTAACGGTCGTATTCCATAATTCTCTCATTCTCACTGCTGCGCCCCTCTTGTCGAACGCATTTCTTACTAGTTCGTATGCGTTTTACATACATATTGAAATATTCTGTTGTGCGTCGTTTATGATAATATTCATCGTAATTACTATAATTATAGTTATAATTATCGTTCACTTTATATTTCTTGTGTGTATACCTACCGTTATATTTACCACAATTTTTGTAGTGTTTCGTCTAGATAATTTACTACGTTTCTTGTTAGACCTACAGTGATATTTATCTCCGTGAGTGTGGTGTCTTAAGTGTTTCACATATGTCGTCTTGTGTGACTTACTTGTGTGTGTGTGTCTCACAGTTGGGATATCGCTATTAATAAGGTACGTTTTATTAAACTTTATTTGCTTCTCTTCCTTAATGTTAATTACTTTTTTATATTTATCGTTAGTAATCACAAACGTATTTTCAACTAGTATGAATTCTTCACATATTAGCTCCATTTGTTTATTAATTATTCCACAGACATTTTCTGTGATCGTGTCAATGCGTAAATTTGTATCAACAATTTCTTTGGTTAACTGTTCAGTACCGTCAATTATACTTTGTTTTATTTCAAGATTACCAATTTTTAACTCTTCTAGCTTTTCGTAATTTTTATAGTGTCCTGTTTAAAATTTTCGGACTTTTGCTCTAACCTATTTTCTAAACTTTCTGTTTGTTTTGTATTTATTTCATCTATTTTTCTTATTTGTTTGACATTCTTCACTTTCAACTCTTCTTTAAAATTTTCGGCTTGTTTTGTGACTAATTCGCCCATCATGGCCAGTATCGAATTTTTAAATGCTTCTAAATTCAACCCTCCTGGTTCTGCCGTGTTGAATAATTATTAAAATATTTATTTCGTAGTTATTCTTTAACAATTATTATTGATAACCGTTCCCTACTTATTTATTTATTTCTTTATTTTTATTAATAGTTATTATTAATACTCATGACAGTTACACCTGTTACATAGGCAAACAATATTATTTGTGGGCACCAGCTGTGTTATTACACAACAATTAACATAACATTCAGTTAACGTTTAATATAAATAATTATTATTACATATAATATTTTTTTTATTTAACACACCCTTATTTTTAGAGCAACCATTTAGCTACAAAAAAAAATTTTAATAGTTAAATGGTGGGGATCGTGCCATACGTTCATCGGCGACAATTTATGTAACAGATTTTGTACATAAATGTAGGCATGTCGTGCCCCACGTCCAGGGCGACATTTTTATGCAACAGTACATATATAGTTGCGTGTATACAGGTTGCAAATACACATCTTTTTGTGTTTGAATAGCCCCACGTTCTTTGGGAGCCATTTTTATGCAACAATACAACTTTGCATAAATAATATAATTTAAATTTTTGATGCCCCACTTTGGAAGCGACAATTTATACAACAATACAACTGTACATAAGTTGTATAATTTATGTTGTATGTGTATAAATTTACATGTAATTTAATTTGAATAGCCCCACAATCTTGGAGCTACAACTTATATAACAATACTTATTTGCATGAATACAATTTAATTTGGGTTTCAGGTGTATCTGTAATAAGAACTCGATGTAACTTGTAACGGTATTTCAAATTTATTTGGTACTAATAAACTTGTGCGCATAGCACTTGATTCGACTTAAAACATTCGTTATTACTTTGTTACTATGCCATAAGGCTTACGCTATATACATCCTTACTGACTAAATATTCTATTCTACTAATTATTTTATTAAAACATATCACTTCCTGACTACTCAGTCAATTAGTGTGCTTCGAAATATCAATTTTTAAATATCTTTTTAGATATTGTAATGGAAACTCAAAAATATTAATAGTTACTGAATTTAACTTTTTTTATCAGTACTGATTTATCAACGCTAATTTTTATTTAAATGCTTTGCATTCTTTTCATTCCAATACTAATTTGAGCTCTTGTTTACGTTAATCTTACTTCCATAACATCTATGATTTTAACTCTCTTTATCTACAATAAACATTGGCTCTTACTTTTAAATAGAACAAGAATGCCTTTAATTGTCTTTGAGTTAATTGTTCGATTAAGAGATAAATAAGTTGTTTATCACCTTATTCTCGTCAATCATACTCAATCAATTGATCCATCTGTAATCGTCCTCGTCTCGAACTCCAGCGTCACTTCCTCTTGTCCAGCGTCGTTCCTCTCTTGTCCAGCGTCGTTTCCAGACTTCAGTAGTGTTCCTCTTGTCCAGCGCAGTCGCCTCTAGAGTCCAGCGTCGTCTCTCTCTTGTCCAGCGTCGTCTCGCTCTATGGAACTAAGTCGTCAGCTCACACTCTGTCTCTCTCTCTCTCTGGAACTTCTTCTCGTGCTGTTTCGGACGTCAGTTGATCTTCTTATATGGATTTTCTTCTCGTGTAATTCTGTTACTAATTAAATTGCTTGTTTTTACAATCCAGTTACATAACTGTATGTAACTGGAAGGATGAAACTATTTACAAAAATTTACATACTCTGTGCGGACGGGCAAAATCTCCCGCTGCACTGTGGGTGATCGAAAAAAAAAGAACAACTGTAGCGTGTGTGTCCTATTTATACCCACGTCTTGGTCCACACCTGCAGTTGTACGAAATCGACATGTCTGAAATTGTCTCTGGGTTCAGTCTCCCCACTCCTTGTCAATTTCGCTTTTTCTTATATTTCTGCGAACTGCAGAGTCCTGTAAGTATACTCTTATACTCATCTTATAACTATTTTCACTACACATGTTCACTGTATTTTTGGACATTGCAACTTAACCCTTTCGCTCTGTACACAGTTATTTCACCACTACACTCGTACGGTGTGTCCCTTTCACGTGGTTTTTGTACACAGTATTTAGTTAATTTTATTACATTTTATTGTGCTTTTGGGTTTTACTCTTTATTTACAGTTTATGAATAATTATGGAAAAACTGTAATTATGCAATTATTCATCTTGGAGTGGTAAACTCGCCTGCATAGACCTGCGTCACACACACTTGCAAAATACTGGTGTACACATTTTCAGTTACATTTCTGTGTGTGTGCACGTCGATTCAGGTCGAAACACCTGTTCATATTTTTGTCTGAGCCAAGCTTGGCAATCCCTGACATGCTTATTTCTAATACATTTTAAATTATTTACAGTTTATTAGGTATATTTAAATTTCTATATTCAATGCTCAGTACATCACTTATTTGTACTGTCGCATTATCCTTCTGCTTGGTAATAAAAATATTTAATAAATTTATGTATTAAATTTTTTTTTTATTACAATCGTTTGAAAAAAAATATAACAAATAATAAAGAATAATATTCGTCATTTCACCCGTAATTGGAGTGTACATATACGTCTCACCTCCCCTCTTCACACGCTCACTGCTCGTGACCTTGTAGGGTGGCTTCAACAACAGCTGATCTGACTGGTTTCATTGACCTCGTTATTTTTATGTTTAGAACTTCCTAAATGACGTTGCGTGGAATTTACCAATATCTTTCTTCTGTTTCTCATCATATACGATGAAAGTGTGTTGTCCTACTCGCTGTCTTAACGTATACGGTCCATTGTACAGTCTGAAGAATTTCTTTGCCGTATTATAGCTTCTTTTCCCAACAGGATTTGCTTTCAGTAGTACATTCTCTCCTACATTAAATTGTTGTAGTTTGTGAGTTAGATTAAATCTCTCTACTCTCTTGTTACCTCTTTCTATTATTCGTTACTTTGCGTATTCAATTTTTACACTTATTAGTACAGGTACATTCTGGTTATTAGATTTGTGTATATACTTGTTCCAAAATCTGTTTGGCTTCTTATCTTTTCCAATTCCCTTGGAGTATATCCTGTTGCTTCACTATAATTTCCGTTGATGGCTTTTTCAAGAAATGGTAAATATTCTGCCCATCTATTGTGTTGATCATGGCAGTATATTCGTAAATATTATCTAATTCTTTGTTAACTCTCTCAGCCAAGTTTCCTTGAGGATGTCTTATGGATGTGAGTACAGGTTGTATTCCATTTGCCCTTAACGTCCTCTCCAATTTTTCACTCTGAAATTGTACACCTTGATCACTGAGTACCTTCTTCATTTTTGCATATGTCGGAATATATTTCTGCAGTAGTATCTTTAGAACAACTTTGGTTGTGGGTCGCATAATTGGGTTCAGTCGGACTGCCTTGGAAAACACATGGATACATACCAATATGTGCTTCACACCTCGACTTGATCGTGGTAGTGGTCCCAGAAAATCCACTGCAATTAGCTCTCCTTTGTCTTTGTTCCCTTTCTGTATGCTCTGCATTTCTACATATGTGTGTAAATTCGGCCCTTAATTTTACATTATCTTACTCATACATTCTTACCTTCGCTTCTAATCTTCCTTAACTCTTTTCTTAACATGACATTACTTTATCTTTCTTAACTTTTCTTATATTACTTATACAATACATTAACATTCATTACCTTTTACTACATTTCTTTTACATTACCTTTCTGATCGCTACTACTTTCCTGAAATACACTTCCGTAACAGAATACTCTTTTAGCTTTGTAGTGTGTCGCATGATCGGTTACAGAGGAACTGTCTTGGAAACAACGATATTTTTCTCGAAGTCCTTAATCCTACGTAGTCTCTGCCCTTTTGACATTTCACTCTCGCTTTCTTCTGTGTCCTTGTATTTCCATTAAGTGTTCGCTTGATCAGTCGTTCTGACAATTATAGCATTAATTGCTCATCTCTAAGCTTTTCTTTTTTTACCAATAACAACACTAACATCTTTTACCATTACTTTCTTAAATATTTCTCTACACTATCATTCCTTACCAATAATAATACATTTCTTAATTAACCCTTTAAAATAATATTCCTTATTTCGTTTCACTAATATTTCTTTTTATTTTGTATTTCTAATCATAACCTTAATAAATAACATTTCTTAATTATACTCTCTTATCTTATTATTAATAACTAATAGTAATATTATTTTTCTCATTTAAAAATAATTATTTATTTTCATTTGCCTTGGGTTCTGAGTTGCAGTGTCGTCAGATCTGACACCCCTCTTATTATAACAATTGTTTGTTGTACACAGAAAATTCATTGTGCTAACCCTCGCGACAAATTTCCATTGTATTACTGCAACGTTAAAATTCCATTGTCCCGCTCTGACTGCATAATTCACCTGTTTATAGTGCAACGTTTTCGTTTTGCCTGACGGCCACACAAAACCACCTCTCTTTCTCTCGTAACGGTCGTATTCCATAATTCTCTCATTCTCACTGCTGCGCCCCTCTTGTCGAACGCATTTCTTACTAGTTCGTATGCGTTTTACATACATATTGAAATATTCTGTTGTGCGTCGTTTATGATAATATTCATCGTAATTACTATAATTATAGTTATAATTATCGTTCACTTTATATTTCTTGTGTGTATACCTACCGTTATATTTACCACAATTTTTGTAGTGTTTCGTCTAGATAATTTACTACGTTTCTTGTTAGACCTACAGTGATATTTATCTCCGTGAGTGTGGTGTCTTAAGTGTTTCACATATGTCGTCTTGTGTGACTTACTTGTGTGTGTGTGTCTCACAGTTGGGATATCGCTATTAATAAGGTACGTTTTATTAAACTTTATTTGCTTCTCTTCCTTAATGTTAATTACTTTTTTATATTTATCGTTAGTAATCACAAACGTATTTTCAACTAGTATGAATTCTTCACATATTAGCTCCATTTGTTTATTAATTATTCCACAGACATTTTCTGTGATCGTGTCAATGCGTAAATTTGTATCAACAATTTCTTTGGTTAACTGTTCAGTACCGTCAATTATACTTTGTTTTATTTCAAGATTACCAATTTTTAACTCTTCTAGCTTTTCGTAATTTTTATAGTGTCCTGTTTAAAATTTTCGGACTTTTGCTCTAACCTATTTTCTAAACTTTCTGTTTGTTTTGTATTTATTTCATCTATTTTTCTTATTTGTTTGACATTCTTCACTTTCAACTCTTCTTTAAAATTTTCGGCTTGTTTTGTGACTAATTCGCCCATCATGGCCAGTATCGAATTTTTAAATGCTTCTAAATTCAACCCTCCTGGTTCTGCCGTGTTGAATAATTATTAAAATATTTATTTCGTAGTTATTCTTTAACAATTATTATTGATAACCGTTCCCTACTTATTTATTTATTTCTTTATTTTTATTAATAGTTATTATTAATACTCATGACAGTTACACCTGTTACATAGGCAAACAATATTATTTGTGGGCACCAGCTGTGTTATTACACAACAATTAACATAACATTCAGTTAACGTTTAATATAAATAATTATTATTACATATAATATTTTTTTTATTTAACACACCCTTATTTTTAGAGCAACCATTTAGCTACAAAAAAAAATTTTAATAGTTAAATGGTGGGGATCGTGCCATACGTTCATCGGCGACAATTTATGTAACAGATTTTGTACATAAATGTAGGCATGTCGTGCCCCACGTCCAGGGCGACATTTTTATGCAACAGTACATATATAGTTGCGTGTATACAGGTTGCAAATACACATCTTTTTGTGTTTGAATAGCCCCACGTTCTTTGGGAGCCATTTTTATGCAACAATACAACTTTGCATAAATAATATAATTTAAATTTTTGATGCCCCACTTTGGAAGCGACAATTTATACAACAATACAACTGTACATAAGTTGTATAATTTATGTTGTATGTGTATAAATTTACATGTAATTTAATTTGAATAGCCCCACAATCTTGGAGCTACAACTTATATAACAATACTTATTTGCATGAATACAATTTAATTTGGGTTTCAGGTGTATCTGTAATAAGAACTCGATGTAACTTGTAACGGTATTTCAAATTTATTTGGTACTAATAAACTTGTGCGCATAGCACTTGATTCGACTTAAAACATTCGTTATTACTTTGTTACTATGCCATAAGGCTTACGCTATATACATCCTTACTGACTAAATATTCTATTCTACTAATTATTTTATTAAAACATATCACTTCCTGACTACTCAGTCAATTAGTGTGCTTCGAAATATCAATTTTTAAATATCTTTTTAGATATTGTAATGGAAACTCAAAAATATTAATAGTTACTGAATTTAACTTTTTTTATCAGTACTGATTTATCAACGCTAATTTTTATTTAAATGCTTTGGATTCTTTTCATTCCAATACTAATTTGAGCTCTTGTTTACGTTAATCTTACTTCCATAACATCTATGATTTTAACTCTCTTTATCTACAATAAACATTGGCTCTTACTTTTAAATAGAACAAGAATGCCTTTAATTGTCTTTGAGTTAATTGTTCGATTAAGAGATAAATAAGTTGTTTATCACCTTATTCTCGTCAATCATACTCAATCAATTGATCCATCTGTAATCGTCCTCGTCTCGAACTCCAGCGTCACTTCCTCTTGTCCAGCGTCGTTCCTCTCTTGTCCAGCGTCGTTTCCAGACTTCAGTAGTGTTCCTCTTGTCCAGCGCAGTCGCCTCTAGAGTCCAGCGTCGTCTCTCTCTTGTCCAGCGTCGTCTCGCTCTATGGAACTAAGTCGTCAGCTCACACTCTGTCTCTCTCTCTCTCTGGAACTTCTTCTCGTGCTGTTTCGGACGTCAGTTGATCTTCTTATATGGATTTTCTTCTCGTGTAATTCTGTTACTAATTAAATTGCTTGTTTTTACAATCCAGTTACATAACTGTATGTAACTGGAAGGATGAAACTATTTACAAAAATTTACATACTCTGTGCGGACGGGCAAAATCTCCCGCTGCACTGTGGGTGATCGAAAAAAAAAGAACAACTGTAGCGTGTGTGTCCTATTTATACCCACGTCTTGGTCCACACCTGCAGTTGTACGAAATCGACATGTCTGAAATTGTCTCTGGGTTCAGTCTCCCCACTCCTTGTCAATTTCGCTTTTTCTTATATTTCTGCGAACTGCAGAGTCCTGTAAGTATACTCTTATACTCATCTTATAACTATTTTCACTACACATGTTCACTGTATTTTTGGACATTGCAACTTAACCCTTTCGCTCTGTACACAGTTATTTCACCACTACACTCGTACGGTGTGTCCCTTTCACGTGGTTTTTGTACACAGTATTTAGATAATTTTATTACATTTTATTGTGCTTTTGGGTTTTACTCTTTATATACAGTTTATGAATAATTATGGAAAAACTGTAATTATGCAATTATTCATCTTGGAGTGGTAAACTCGCCTGCATAGACCTGCGTCACACACACTTGCAAAATACTGGTGTACACATTTTCAGTTACATTTCTGTGTGTGTGCACGTCGATTCAGGTCGAAACACCTATTCATATTTTTGTCTGAGCCAAGCTTGGCAATCCCTGACATGCTTATTTCTAATACATTTTAAATTATTTACAGTTTATTAGGTATATTTAAATTTCTATATTCAATGCTCAGTACATCACTTATTTGTACTGTCGCATTATCCTTCTGCTTGGTAATAAAAATATTTAATAAATTTATGTATTAAATTTTTTTTTTATTACAATCGTTTGAAAAAAAATATAACAAATAATAAAGAATAATATTCGTCATTTCACCCGTAATTGGAGTGTACATATACGTCTCACCTCCCCTCTTCACACGGTCACTGCTCGTGACCTTGTAGGGTGGCTTCAACAACAGCTCATCTGACTGGTTTCATTGACCTCGTTATTTTTATGTTTAGAACTTCCTAAATGACGTTGCGTGGAATTTACCAATATCTTTCTCCTGTTTCTCATCATATACGATGAAAGTGTGTTGTCCTACTCGCTGTCTTAACGTATACGGTCCATTGTACAGTCTGAAGAATTTCTTTGCCGTATTATAGCTTCTTTTCCCAACAGGATTTGCTTTCAGTAGTACATTCTCTCCTACATTAAATTGTTGTAGTTTGTGAGTTAGATTAAATCTCTCTACCCTCTTGTTACCTCTTTCTATTATTCGTTACTTTGCGTATACAATTTTTACACTTATTGGTACAGGTACATTCTGGTTATTAGATTTGTGTATATACTTGTTCCAAAATCTGTTTGGCTTCTTATCTTTTCCAATTCAATTGGAGTATATCCTGTTGCTTCACTATAATTTCCGTTGATGGCTTTTTCAAGAAATGGTAAATATTCTGCCCATCTATTGTGTTGATCATGGCAGTACATTCGTAAATATTTACCTCATTCTTTGTTAACGCTATCAGCAAAGTTTCCTTGAGGATGTCTTATGGATGTGAGTACAGGTTGTATTCCATTTTCCCTTAACGTCCTCTCCAATGTTTCACTCTGAAGTTGTACACCTTGATCACTGTGTACCTTCTACATTTTTGCATATGTCGGAATATATTTCTGCAGTAGTATCTTTAGAACAACTTTGGTTGTGGGTCGCATAATTGGGTACAGTCGGACTGCCTTGGAAAACACATGGATACATACCAATATGTGCTTCACACCTCGACTTAATCGTGGTAGTGGTCCCAGAAAATCTACTGCAATTAGCTCTCCTTTGTCTTTGTTCCCTTTCTGTATGCTCTTCATTTCTACATATGTGTGTAAATTCGGCCCTTAATTTTACATTATCTTACTCATACAGTCTTACCTTCGCTTCTAATCTTCCTTAACTCTTTTCTTAACATGACATTACTTTATCTTTCTTAACTTTTCTTATATTACTTATACAATACATTAACATTCATTACCTTTTATTACATTTCTTTAACATTACCTTTCTGATCGCTACTACTTTCCTGAAATACACTTCCGTAACAGAATACTCTTTTAGCTTTGTAGTGTGTCGCATGATCGGTTACAGAGGAACTGTCTTGGAAACAACGATATTTTTCTCGAAGTCCTTAATCCTACGTAGTCTCTGCCCTTTTGACATTTCACTCTCGCTTTCTTCTGTGTCCTTTTATATCCATTAAGCGTTCGCATGATCAGTCGTTCTGACAATTATAGCATTAATTGCTCATCTCTAAGCTTTTCTTTTTTTACCAATAACAACACTAACATCTTTTACCATTACTTTCTTAAATATTTCTCTACACTATCATTCCTTACCAATAATAATACATTTCTTAATTAACCCTTTAAAATAATATTCCTTATTTCGTTTCACTAATATTTCTTTTTATTTTGTATTTCCAATCATAACCTTAATAAATAACATTTCTTAATTATACTCTCTTATCTTATTATTAATAACTAATAGTAATATTATTATTCTCATTTAAAAATAATTATTTATTTTCATTTGCCTTGGGTTCTGAGTTGCAGTGTCGTCAGATCTGACACCCCTCTTATTATAACAATTGTTTGCTGTACACAGAAAATTCATTGTGCTAACCCTCGCGACAAATTTCCATTGTATTACTGCGACGTTAAAATTCCATTGTCCCGCTCTGACTGCATAATTCACCTGTTTATAGTGCAACGTTTTCGTTTTGCCTGACGGCCACACAAAACCACCTCTCTTTCTCTCGTAACGGTCGTATTCCATAAATCTCTCATTCTCACTGCTGCGCCCCTCTTGTCGAACGCATTTCTTACTAGTTCGTATGCGTTTTACATACATATTGGAATATTCTGTTGAGCGTCGTTTATGATAATATTCATCGTAATTACTATAATTATAGTTATAATTATCGTTCACTTTATATTTCTCGTGTGTATACCTACCGTCATATTTACCACAATTTTGTGTAGTGTTTCGTCTAGATAATTTACTACGTTTCTTGTTAGACCTACAGTGATATTTATCTCCGTGAGTGTGGTGTCTTAAGTGTTTCACATATGTCGTCTTGTGGGACTTACTTGTGTGTGTGTGTCTCACAGTTGGGATATCGCTATTAATAAGGTACGTTTTATTAAACTTTATTTGCTTCTCTTCCTTAATGTTAATTACTTTTTTATATTTATTGTTAGTAATCACAAACGTATTTTCAACTAGTATGAATTCTTCACATATTAGCTCCATTTGTTTATTAATTATTCCACAGACATTTTCTGTGATCGTGTCAATGCGTAAATTTGTATCAACAATTTCTTTGGTTAACTGTTCAGTACCGTCAATTATACTTTGTTTTATTTCAAGATTACCAATTTTTAACTCTTCTAGCTTTTCGTAATTTTTATAGTGTCCTGTTTAAAATTTTCGGACTTTTGCTCTAACCTATTTTCTAAACTTTCTGTTTGTTTTGTATTTATTTCATCTATTTTTCTTATTTGTTTGACATTCTTCACTTTCAACTCTTCTTTAAAATTTTCGGCTTGTTTTGTGACTAATTCGCCCATCATGGCCAGTATCGAATTTTTAAATGCTTCTAAATTCAACCCTCCTGGTTCTGCCGTGTTGAATAATTATTAAAATATTTATTTCGTAGTTATTCTTTAACAATTATTATTGATAACCGTTCCCTACTTATTTATTTATTTCTTTATTTTTATTAATAGTTATTATTAATACTCATGACAGTTACACCTGTTACATAGGCAAACAATATTATTTGTGGGCACCAGCTGTGTTATTACACAACAATTAACATAACATTCAGTTAACGTTTAATATAAATAATTATTATTACATATAATATTTTTTTTATTTAACACACCCTTATTTTTAGAGCAACCATTTAGCTACAAAAAAAAATTTTAATAGTTAAATGGTGGGGATCGTGCCATACGTTCATCGGCGACAATTTATGTAACAGATTTTGTACATAAATGTAGGCATGTCGTGCCCCACGTCCAGGGCGACATTTTTATGCAACAGTACATATATAGTTGCGTGTATACAGGTTGCAAATACACATCTTTTTGTGTTTGAATAGCCCCACGTTCTTTGGGAGCCATTTTTATGCAACAATACAACTTTGCATAAATAATATAATTTAAATTTTTGATGCCCCACTTTGGAAGCGACAATTTATACAACAATACAACTGTACATAAGTTGTATAATTTATGTTGTATGTGTATAAATTTACATGTAATTTAATTTGAATAGCCCCACAATCTTGGAGCTACAACTTATATAACAATACTTATTTGCATGAATACAATTTAATTTGGGTTTCAGGTGTATCTGTAATAAGAACTCGATGTAACTTGTAACGGTATTTCAAATTTATTTGGTACTAATAAACTTGTGCGCATAGCACTTGATTCGACTTAAAACATTCGTTATTACTTTGTTACTATGCCATAAGGCTTACGCTATATACATCCTTACTGACTAAATATTCTATTCTACTAATTATTTTATTAAAACATATCACTTCCTGACTACTCAGTCAATTAGTGTGCTTCGAAATATCAATTTTTAAATATCTTTTTAGATATTGTAATGGAAACTCAAAAATATTAATAGTTACTGAATTTAACTTTTTTTATCAGTACTGATTTATCAACGCTAATTTTTATTTAAATGCTTTGCATTCTTTTCATTCCAATACTAATTTGAGCTCTTGTTTACGTTAATCTTACTTCCATAACATCTATGATTTTAACTCTCTTTATCTACAATAAACATTGGCTCTTACTTTTAAATAGAACAAGAATGCCTTTAATTGTCTTTGAGTTAATTGTTCGATTAAGAGATAAATAAGTTGTTTATCACCTTATTCTCGTCAATCATACTCAATCAATTGATCCATCTGTAATCGTCCTCGTCTCGAACTCCAGCGTCACTTCCTCTTGTCCAGCGTCGTTCCTCTCTTGTCCAGCGTCGTTTCCAGACTTCAGTAGTGTTCCTCTTGTCCAGCGCAGTCGCCTCTAGAGTCCAGCGTCGTCTCTCTCTTGTCCAGCGTCGTCTCGCTCTATGGAACTAAGTCGTCAGCTCACACTCTGTCTCTCTCTCTCTCTGGAACTTCTTCTCGTGCTGTTTCGGACGTCAGTTGATCTTCTTATATGGATTTTCTTCTCGTGTAATTCTGTTACTAATTAAATTGCTTGTTTTTACAATCCAGTTACATAACTGTATGTAACTGGAAGGATGAAACTATTTACAAAAATTTACATACTCTGTGCGGACGGGCAAAATCTCCCGCTGCACTGTGGGTGATCGAAAAAAAAAGAACAACTGTAGCGTGTGTGTCCTATTTATACCCACGTCTTGGTCCACACCTGCAGTTGTACGAAATCGACATGTCTGAAATTGTCTCTGGGTTCAGTCTCCCCACTCCTTGTCAATTTCGCTTTTTCTTATATTTCTGCGAACTGCAGAGTCCTGTAAGTATACTCTTATACTCATCTTATAACTATTTTCACTACACATGTTCACTGTATTTTTGGACATTGCAACTTAACCCTTTCGCTCTGTACACAGTTATTTCACCACTACACTCGTACGGTGTGTCCCTTTCACGTGGTTTTTGTACACAGTATTTAGTTAATTTTATTACATTTTATTGTGCTTTTGGGTTTTACTCTTTATATACAGTTTATGAATAATTATGGAAAAACTGTAATTATGCAATTATTCATCTTGGAGTGGTAAACTCGCCTGCATAGACCTGCGTCACACACACTTGCAAAATACTGGTGTACACATTTTCAGTTACATTTCTGTGTGTGTGCACGTCGATTCAGGTCGAAACACCTATTCATATTTTTGTCTGAGCCAAGCTTGGCAATCCCTGACATGCTTATTTCTAATACATTTTAAATTATTTACAGTTTATTAGGTATATTTAAATTTCTATATTCAATGCTCAGTACATCACTTATTTGTACTGTCGCATTATCCTTCTGCTTGGTAATAAAAATATTTAATAAATTTATGTATTAAATTTTTTTTTTATTACAATCGTTTGAAAAAAAATATAACAAATAATAAAGAATAATATTCGTCATTTCACCCGTAATTGGAGTGTACATATACGTCTCACCTCCCCTCTTCACACGGTCACTGCTCGTGACCTTGTAGGGTGGCTTCAACAACAGCTCATCTGACTGGTTTCATTGACCTCGTTATTTTTATGTTTAGAACTTCCTAAATGACGTTGCGTGGAATTTACCAATATCTTTCTCCTGTTTCTCATCATATACGATGAAAGTGTGTTGTCCTACTCGCTGTCTTAACGTATACGGTCCATTGTACAGTCTGAAGAATTTCTTTGCCGTATTATAGCTTCTTTTCCCAACAGGATTTGCTTTCAGTAGTACATTCTCTCCTACATTAAATTGTTGTAGTTTGTGAGTTAGATTAAATCTCTCTACCCTCTTGTTACCTCTTTCTATTATTCGTTACTTTGCGTATACAATTTTTACACTTATTGGTACAGGTACATTCTGGTTATTAGATTTGTGTATATACTTGTTCCAAAATCTGTTTGGCTTCTTATCTTTTCCAATTCAATTGGAGTATATCCTGTTGCTTCACTATAATTTCCGTTGATGGCTTTTTCAAGAAATGGTAAATATTCTGCCCATCTATTGTGTTGATCATGGCAGTACATTCGTAAATATTTACCTCATTCTTTGTTAACGCTATCAGCAAAGTTTCCTTGAGGATGTCTTATGGATGTGAGTACAGGTTGTATTCCATTTTCCCTTAACGTCCTCTCCAATGTTTCACTCTGAAGTTGTACACCTTGATCACTGTGTACCTTCTACATTTTTGCATATGTCGGAATATATTTCTGCAGTAGTATCTTTAGAACAACTTTGGTTGTGGGTCGCATAATTGGGTACAGTCGGACTGCCTTGGAAAACACATGGATACATACCAATATGTGCTTCACACCTCGACTTAATCGTGGTAGTGGTCCCAGAAAATCTACTGCAATTAGCTCTCCTTTGTCTTTGTTCCCTTTCTGTATGCTCTTCATTTCTACATATGTGTGTAAATTCGGCCCTTAATTTTACATTATCTTACTCATACAGTCTTACCTTCGCTTCTAATCTTCCTTAACTCTTTTCTTAACATGACATTACTTTATCTTTCTTAACTTTTCTTATATTACTTATACAATACATTAACATTCATTACCTTTTATTACATTTCTTTAACATTACCTTTCTGATCGCTACTACTTTCCTGAAATACACTTCCGTAACAGAATACTCTTTTAGCTTTGTAGTGTGTCGCATGATCGGTTACAGAGGAACTGTCTTGGAAACAACGATATTTTTCTCGAAGTCCTTAATCCTACGTAGTCTCTGCCCTTTTGACATTTCACTCTCGCTTTCTTCTGTGTCCTTTTATATCCATTAAGCGTTCGCATGATCAGTCGTTCTGACAATTATAGCATTAATTGCTCATCTCTAAGCTTTTCTTTTTTTACCAATAACAACACTAACATCTTTTACCATTACTTTCTTAAATATTTCTCTACACTATCATTCCTTACCAATAATAATACATTTCTTAATTAACCCTTTAAAATAATATTCCTTATTTCGTTTCACTAATATTTCTTTTTATTTTGTATTTCCAATCATAACCTTAATAAATAACATTTCTTAATTATACTCTCTTATCTTATTATTAATAACTAATAGTAATATTATTATTCTCATTTAAAAATAATTATTTATTTTCATTTGCCTTGGGTTCTGAGTTGCAGTGTCGTCAGATCTGACACCCCTCTTATTATAACAATTGTTTGCTGTACACAGAAAATTCATTGTGCTAACCCTCGCGACAAATTTCCATTGTATTACTGCGACGTTAAAATTCCATTGTCCCGCTCTGACTGCATAATTCACCTGTTTATAGTGCAACGTTTTCGTTTTGCCTGACGGCCACACAAAACCACCTCTCTTTCTCTCGTAACGGTCGTATTCCATAAATCTCTCATTCTCACTGCTGCGCCCCTCTTGTCGAACGCATTTCTTACTAGTTCGTATGCGTTTTACATACATATTGGAATATTCTGTTGAGCGTCGTTTATGATAATATTCATCGTAATTACTATAATTATAGTTATAATTATCGTTCACTTTATATTTCTCGTGTGTATACCTACCGTCATATTTACCACAATTTTGTGTAGTGTTTCGTCTAGATAATTTACTACGTTTCTTGTTAGACCTACAGTGATATTTATCTCCGTGAGTGTGGTGTCTTAAGTGTTTCACATATGTCGTCTTGTGGGACTTACTTGTGTGTGTGTGTCTCACAGTTGGGATATCGCTATTAATAAGGTACGTTTTATTAAACTTTATTTGCTTCTCTTCCTTAATGTTAATTACTTTTTTATATTTATTGTTAGTAATCACAAACGTATTTTCAACTAGTATGAATTCTTCACATATTAGCTCCATTTGTTTATTAATTATTCCACAGACATTTTCTGTGATCGTGTCAATGCGTAAATTTGTATCAACAATTTCTTTGGTTAACTGTTCAGTACCGTCAATTATACTTTGTTTTATTTCAAGATTACCAATTTTTAACTCTTCTAGCTTTTCGTAATTTTTATAGTGTCCTGTTTAAAATTTTCGGACTTTTGCTCTAACCTATTTTCTAAACTTTCTGTTTGTTTTGTATTTATTTCATCTATTTTTCTTATTTGTTTGACATTCTTCACTTTCAACTCTTCTTTAAAATTTTCGGCTTGTTTTGTGACTAATTCGTCCATCATGGCCAGTATCGAATTTTTAAATGCTTCTAAATTCAACCCTCCTGGTTCTGCCGTGTTGAATAATTATTAAAATATTTATATCGTAGTTATTCTTTAACAATTATTATTGATAACCGTTCCCTACTTATTTATTTATTTCTTTATTTTTATTAATAATTATTATTAATACTCATGACAGTTACACCTGTTACATAGGCAAACAATATTATTTGTGGGCACCAGCTGTGTAATTACACAACAATTAACATAACATTCAGTTAACGTTTAATATAAATAATTATTATTACATATAATATTTTTTTTATTTAACACACCCTTATTTTTAGAGCAACCATTTAGCTACAAAAAAAAATTTTAATAGTTAAATTGTGGGGATCGTGCCATACGTTCATCGGCGACAATTTATGTAACAGATTTTGTACATAAATGTAGGCATGTCGTGCCCCACGTCCAGGGCGACATTTTTATGCAACAGTACATATATTGTTGCGTGTATACAGGTTGCAAATACACATCTTTTTGTGTTTGAATAGCCCCACGTTCTTTGGGAGCCATTTTTATGCAACAATACAACATTGCATAAATAATATAATTTAAATTTGTGATGCCCCACTTGGGAAGCGACAATTTATACAACAATACAACTGTACATAAGTTGTATAATTTATGTTGTATGTGTATAAATTTACATGTAATTTAATTTGAATAGCCCCACAATCTTGGAGCTACAACTTATATAACAATATTTACTTGTATGAATACAATTTAATTTGGGTTTCAGGTGTATCTGTAATAAGAACTCGATGTAACTTGTAACGGTATTTCAAATTTATTTGGTACTAATAAACTTGTGCGCATAGCACTTGATTCGACTTAAAACATTCGTTATTAGTTTGTTACTATGCCATAAGGCTTACGCTATATACATCCTTACTGACTAAATATTCTATTCTATTAATTACTTTATTAAAAAATATTATTTCCTGACTACTCAGTCAATTAGTGTGCTTCGAAATATCAATTTTTAAATATCTTTTTAGATATTGTAATGGAAACTCAAAAATATTAATAGTTACTGAATTTAACTTTTTTTATCAGTACTGATTTATCAACGCTAATTTTTATTTAAATGCTTTGGATTCTTTTCATTCCAATACTAATTTGAGCTCTTGTTTACGTTAATCTTACTTCCATAACATCTATGATTTTAACTCTCTTTATCTACAATAAACATTGGCTCTTACTTTTAAATAGAACAAGAATGCCTTTAATTGTCTTTGAGTTAATTGTTCGATTAAGAGATAAATAAGTTGTTTATCACCTTATTCTCGTCAATCATACTCAATCAATTGATCCATCTGTAATCGTCCTCGTCTCGAACTCCAGCATCACTTCCTCTTGTCCAGCGTCGTTCCTCTCTTGTCCAGCGTCGTTTCCAGACTTCAGTAGTGTTCCTCTTGTCCAGCGCAGTCGCCTCTAGAGTCCAGCGTCGTCTCTCTCTTGTCCAGCGTCGTCTCGCTCTATGGAACTAAGTCGTCAGCTCACACTCTGTCTCTCTCTCTCTCTGGAACTTCTTCTCGTGCTGTTTCGGACGTCAGTTGATCTTCTTATATGGATTTTCTTCTCGTGTAATTCTGTTACTAACTAAATTGCTTGTTTTTACAATCCAGTTACATAACTGTATGTAACTGGAAGGATGAAACTATTTACAAAAATTTACATACTCTGTGCGGACGGGCAAAATCTCCCGCTGCACTGTGGGTGATCGAAAAAAAAAGAACAACTGTAGCGTGTGTGTCCTATTTATACCCACGTCTTGGTCCACACCTGCAGTTGTACGAAATCGACATGTCTGAAATTGTCTCTGGGTTCAGTCTCCCCACTCCTTGTCAATTTCGCTTTTTCTTATATTTCTGCGAACTGCAGAGTCCTGTAAGTATACTCTTATACTCATCTTATAACTATTTTCACTACACATGTTCACTGTATTTTTGGACATTGCAACTTAACCCTTTCGCTCTGTACACAGTTATTTCACCACTACACTCGTACGGTGTGTCCCTTTCACGTGGTTTTTGTACACAGTATTTAGTTAATTTTATTACATTTTATTGTGCTTTTGGGTTTTACTCTTTATTTACAGTTTATGAATAATTATGGAAAAACTGTAATTATGCAATTATTCATCTTGGAGTGGTAAACTCGCCTGCATAGACCTGCGTCACACACACTTGCAAAATACTGGTGTACACATTTTCAGTTACATTTCTGTGTGTGTGCACGTCGATTCAGGTCGAAACACCTGTTCATATTTTTGTCTGAGCCAAGCTTGGCAATCCCTGACATGCTTATTTCTAATACATTTTAAATTATTTACAGTTTATTAGGTATATTTAAATTTCTATATTCAATGCTCAGTACATCACTTATTTGTACTGTCGCATTATCCTTCTGCTTGGTAATAAAAATATTTAATAAATTTATGTATTAAATTTTTTTTTTATTACAATCGTTTGAAAAAAATATAACAAATAATAAAGAATAATATTCGTCATTTCACCCGTAATTGGAGTGTACATATACGTCTCACCTCCCCTCTTCACACGCTCACTGCTCGTGACCTTGTAGGGTGGCTTCAACAACAGCTGATCTGACTGGTTTCATTGACCTCGTTATTTTTATGTTTAGAACTTCCTAAATGACGTTGCGTGGAATTTACCAATATCTTTCTTCTGTTTCTCATCATATACGATGAAAGTGTGTTGTCCTACTCGCTGTCTTAACGTATACGGTCCATTGTACAGTCTGAAGAATTTCTTTGCCGTATTATAGCTTCTTTTCCCAACAGGATTTGCTTTCAGTAGTACATTCTCTCCTACATTAAATTGTTGTAGTTTGTGAGTTAGATTAAATCTCTCTACTCTCTTGTTACCTCTTTCTATTATTCGTTACTTTGCGTATTCAATTTTTACACTTATTAGTACAGGTACATTCTGGTTATTAGATTTGTGTATATACTTGTTCCAAAATCTGTTTGGCTTCTTATCTTTTCCAATTCCCTTGGAGTATATCCTGTTGCTTCACTATAATTTCCGTTGATGGCTTTTTCAAGAAATGGTAAATATTCTGCCCATCTATTGTGTTGATCATGGCAGTATATTCGTAAATATTATCTAATTCTTTGTTAACTCTCTCAGCCAAGTTTCCTTGAGGATGTCTTATGGATGTGAGTACAGGTTGTATTCCATTTGCCCTTAACGTCCTCTCCAATTTTTCACTCTGAAATTGTACACCTTGATCACTGAGTACCTTCTTCATTTTTGCATATGTCGGAATATATTTCTGCAGTAGTATCTTTAGAACAACTTTGGTTGTGGGTCGCATAATTGGGTACAGTCGGACTGCCTTGGAAAACACATGGATACATACCAATATGTGCTTCACACCTCGACTTGATCGTGGTAGTGGTCCCAGAAAATCCACTGCAATTAGCTCTCCTTTGTCTTTGTTCCCTTTCTGTATGCTCTGCATTTCTACATATGTGTGTAAATTCGGCCCTTAATTTTACATTATCTTACTCATACATTCTTACCTTCGCTTCTAATCTTCCTTAACTCTTTTCTTAACATGACATTACTTTATCTTTCTTAACTTTTCTTATATTACTTATACAATACATTAACATTCATTACCTTTTACTACATTTCTTTTACATTACCTTTCTGATCGCTACTACTTTCCTGAAATACACTTCCGTAACAGAATACTCTTTTAGCTTTGTAGTGTGTCGCATGATCGGTTACAGAGGAACTGTCTTGGAAACAACGATATTTTTCTCGAAGTCCTTAATCCTACGTAGTCTCTGCCCTTTTGACATTTCACTCTCGCTTTCTTCTGTGTCCTTGTATTTCCATTAAGTGTTCGCTTGATCAGTCGTTCTGACAATTATAGCATTAATTGCTCATCTCTAAGCTTTTCTTTTTTTACCAATAACAACACTAACATCTTTTACCATTACTTTCTTAAATATTTCTCTACACTATCATTCCTTACCAATAATAATACATTTCTTAATTAACCCTTTAAAATAATATTCCTTATTTCGTTTCACTAATATTTCTTTTTATTTTGTATTTCTAATCATAACCTTAATAAATAACATTTCTTAATTATACTCTCTTATCTTATTATTAATAACTAATAGTAATATTATTTTTCTCATTTAAAAATAATTATTTATTTTCATTTGCCTTGGGTTCTGAGTTGCAGTGTCGTCAGATCTGACACCCCTCTTATTATAACAATTGTTTGTTGTACACAGAAAATTCATTGTGCTAACCCTCGCGACAAATTTCCATTGTATTACTGCAACGTTAAAATTCCATTGTCCCGCTCTGACTGCATAATTCACCTGTTTATAGTGCAACGTTTTCGTTTTGCCTGACGGCCACACAAAACCACCTCTCTTTCTCTCGTAACGGTCGTATTCCATAATTCTCTCATTCTCACTGCTGCGCCCCTCTTGTCGAACGCATTTCTTACTAGTTCGTATGCGTTTTACATACATATTGAAATATTCTGTTGTGCGTCGTTTATGATAATATTCATCGTAATTACTATAATTATAGTTATAATTATCGTTCACTTTATATTTCTTGTGTGTATACCTACCGTTATATTTACCACAATTTTTGTAGTGTTTCGTCTAGATAATTTACTACGTTTCTTGTTAGACCTACAGTGATATTTATCTCCGTGAGTGTGGTGTCTTAAGTGTTTCACATATGTCGTCTTGTGTGACTTACTTGTGTGTGTGTGTCTCACAGTTGGGATATCGCTATTAATAAGGTACGTTTTATTAAACTTTATTTGCTTCTCTTCCTTAATGTTAATTACTTTTTTATATTTATCGTTAGTAATCACAAACGTATTTTCAACTAGTATGAATTCTTCACATATTAGCTCCATTTGTTTATTAATTATTCCACAGACATTTTCTGTGATCGTGTCAATGCGTAAATTTGTATCAACAATTTCTTTGGTTAACTGTTCAGTACCGTCAATTATACTTTGTTTTATTTCAAGATTACCAATTTTTAACTCTTCTAGCTTTTCGTAATTTTTATAGTGTCCTGTTTAAAATTTTCGGACTTTTGCTCTAACCTATTTTCTAAACTTTCTGTTTGTTTTGTATTTATTTCATCTATTTTTCTTATTTGTTTGACATTCTTCACTTTCAACTCTTCTTTAAAATTTTCGGCTTGTTTTGTGACTAATTCGCCCATCATGGCCAGTATCGAATTTTTAAATGCTTCTAAATTCAACCCTCCTGGTTCTGCCGTGTTGAATAATTATTAAAATATTTATTTCGTAGTTATTCTTTAACAATTATTATTGATAACCGTTCCCTACTTATTTATTTATTTCTTTATTTTTATTAATAGTTATTATTAATACTCATGACAGTTACACCTGTTACATAGGCAAACAATATTATTTGTGGGCACCAGCTGTGTTATTACACAACAATTAACATAACATTCAGTTAACGTTTAATATAAATAATTATTATTACATATAATATTTTTTTTATTTAACACACCCTTATTTTTAGAGCAACCATTTAGCTACAAAAAAAAATTTTAATAGTTAAATGGTGGGGATCGTGCCATACGTTCATCGGCGACAATTTATGTAACAGATTTTGTACATAAATGTAGGCATGTCGTGCCCCACGTCCAGGGCGACATTTTTATGCAACAGTACATATATAGTTGCGTGTATACAGGTTGCAAATACACATCTTTTTGTGTTTGAATAGCCCCACGTTCTTTGGGAGCCATTTTTATGCAACAATACAACTTTGCATAAATAATATAATTTAAATTTTTGATGCCCCACTTTGGAAGCGACAATTTATACAACAATACAACTGTACATAAGTTGTATAATTTATGTTGTATGTGTATAAATTTACATGTAATTTAATTTGAATAGCCCCACAATCTTGGAGCTACAACTTATATAACAATACTTATTTGCATGAATACAATTTAATTTGGGTTTCAGGTGTATCTGTAATAAGAACTCGATGTAACTTGTAACGGTATTTCAAATTTATTTGGTACTAATAAACTTGTGCGCATAGCACTTGATTCGACTTAAAACATTCGTTATTACTTTGTTACTATGCCATAAGGCTTACGCTATATACATCCTTACTGACTAAATATTCTATTCTACTAATTATTTTATTAAAACATATCACTTCCTGACTACTCAGTCAATTAGTGTGCTTCGAAATATCAATTTTTAAATATCTTTTTAGATATTGTAATGGAAACTCAAAAATATTAATAGTTACTGAATTTAACTTTTTTTATCAGTACTGATTTATCAACGCTAATTTTTATTTAAATGCTTTGCATTCTTTTCATTCCAATACTAATTTGAGCTCTTGTTTACGTTAATCTTACTTCCATAACATCTATGATTTTAACTCTCTTTATCTACAATAAACATTGGCTCTTACTTTTAAATAGAACAAGAATGCCTTTAATTGTCTTTGAGTTAATTGTTCGATTAAGAGATAAATAAGTTGTTTATCACCTTATTCTCGTCAATCATACTCAATCAATTGATCCATCTGTAATCGTCCTCGTCTCGAACTCCAGCGTCACTTCCTCTTGTCCAGCGTCGTTCCTCTCTTGTCCAGCGTCGTTTCCAGACTTCAGTAGTGTTCCTCTTGTCCAGCGCAGTCGCCTCTAGAGTCCAGCGTCGTCTCTCTCTTGTCCAGCGTCGTCTCGCTCTATGGAACTAAGTCGTCAGCTCACACTCTGTCTCTCTCTCTCTCTGGAACTTCTTCTCGTGCTGTTTCGGACGTCAGTTGATCTTCTTATATGGATTTTCTTCTCGTGTAATTCTGTTACTAATTAAATTGCTTGTTTTTACAATCCAGTTACATAACTGTATGTAACTGGAAGGATGAAACTATTTACAAAAATTTACATACTCTGTGCGGACGGGCAAAATCTCCCGCTGCACTGTGGGTGATCGAAAAAAAAAGAACAACTGTAGCGTGTGTGTCCTATTTATACCCACGTCTTGGTCCACACATGCAGTTGTACGAAATCGACATGTCTGAAATTGTCTCTGGGTTCAGTCTCCCCACTCCTTGTCAATTTCGCTTTTTCTTATATTTCTGCGAACTGCAGAGTCCTGTAAGTATACTCTTATACTCATCTTATAACTATTTTCACTACACATGTTCACTGTATTTTTGGACATTGCAACTTAACCCTTTCGCTCTGTACACAGTTATTTCACCACTACACTCGTACGGTGTGTCCCTTTCACGTGGTTTTTGTACACAGTATTTAGTTAATTTTATTACATTTTATTGTGCTTTTGGGTTTTACTCTTTATATACAGTTTATGAATAATTATGGAAAAACTGTAATTATGCAATTATTCATCTTGGAGTGGTAAACTCGCCTGCATAGACCTGCGTCACACACACTTGCAAAATACTGGTGTACACATTTTCAGTTACATTTCTGTGTGTGTGCACGTCGATTCAGGTCGAAACACCTATTCATATTTTTGTCTGAGCCAAGCTTGGCAATCCCTGACATGCTTATTTCTAATACATTTTAAATTATTTACAGTTTATTAGGTATATTTAAATTTCTATATTCAATGCTCAGTACATCACTTATTTGTACTGTCGCATTATCCTTCTGCTTGGTAATAAAAATATTTAATAAATTTATGTATTAAATTTTTTTTTTATTACAATCGTTTGAAAAAAAATATAACAAATAATAAAGAATAATATTCGTCATTTCACCCGTAATTGGAGTGTACATATACGTCTCACCTCCCCTCTTCACACGGTCACTGCTCGTGACCTTGTAGGGTGGCTTCAACAACAGCTCATCTGACTGGTTTCATTGACCTCGTTATTTTTATGTTTAGAACTTCCTAAATGACGTTGCGTGGAATTTACCAATATCTTTCTCCTGTTTCTCATCATATACGATGAAAGTGTGTTGTCCTACTCGCTGTCTTAACGTATACGGTCCATTGTACAGTCTGAAGAATTTCTTTGCCGTATTATAGCTTCTTTTCCCAACAGGATTTGCTTTCAGTAGTACATTCTCTCCTACATTAAATTGTTGTAGTTTGTGAGTTAGATTAAATCTCTCTACCCTCTTGTTACCTCTTTCTATTATTCGTTACTTTGCGTATACAATTTTTACACTTATTGGTACAGGTACATTCTGGTTATTAGATTTGTGTATATACTTGTTCCAAAATCTGTTTGGCTTCTTATCTTTTCCAATTCAATTGGAGTATATCCTGTTGCTTCACTATAATTTCCGTTGATGGCTTTTTCAAGAAATGGTAAATATTCTGCCCATCTATTGTGTTGATCATGGCAGTACATTCGTAAATATTTACCTCATTCTTTGTTAACGCTATCAGCAAAGTTTCCTTGAGGATGTCTTATGGATGTGAGTACAGGTTGTATTCCATTTTCCCTTAACGTCCTCTCCAATGTTTCACTCTGAAGTTGTACACCTTGATCACTGTGTACCTTCTACATTTTTGCATATGTCGGAATATATTTCTGCAGTAGTATCTTTAGAACAACTTTGGTTGTGGGTCGCATAATTGGGTACAGTCGGACTGCCTTGGAAAACACATGGATACATACCAATATGTGCTTCACACCTCGACTTGATCGTGGTAGTGGTCCCAGAAAATCCACTGCAATTAGCTCTCCTTTGTCTTTGTTCCCTTTCTGTATGCTCTGCATTTCTACATATGTGTGTAAATTCGGCCCTTAATTTTACATTATCTTACTCATACATTCTTACCTTCGCTTCTAATCTTCCTTAACTCTTTTCTTAACATGACATTACTTTATCTTTCTTAACTTTTCTTATATTACTTATACAATACATTAACATTCATTACCTTTTACTACATTTCTTTTACATTACCTTTCTGATCGCTACTACTTTCCTGAAATACACTTCCGTAACAGAATACTCTTTTAGCTTTGTAGTGTGTCGCATGATCGGTTACAGAGGAACTGTCTTGGAAACAACGATATTTTTCTCGAAGTCCTTAATCCTACGTAGTCTCTGCCCTTTTGACATTTCACTCTCGCTTTCTTCTGTGTCCTTGTATTTCCATTAAGTGTTCGCTTGATCAGTCGTTCTGACAATTATAGCATTAATTGCTCATCTCTAAGCTTTTCTTTTTTTACCAATAACAACACTAACATCTTTTACCATTACTTTCTTAAATATTTCTCTACACTATCATTCCTTACCAATAATAATACATTTCTTAATTAACCCTTTAAAATAATATTCCTTATTTCGTTTCACTAATATTTCTTTTTATTTTGTATTTCTAATCATAACCTTAATAAATAACATTTCTTAATTATACTCTCTTATCTTATTATTAATAACTAATAGTAATATTATTTTTCTCATTTAAAAATAATTATTTATTTTCATTTGCCTTGGGTTCTGAGTTGCAGTGTCGTCAGATCTGACACCCCTCTTATTATAACAATTGTTTGTTGTACACAGAAAATTCATTGTGCTAACCCTCGCGACAAATTTCCATTGTATTACTGCAACGTTAAAATTCCATTGTCCCGCTCTGACTGCATAATTCACCTGTTTATAGTGCAACGTTTTCGTTTTGCCTGACGGCCACACAAAACCACCTCTCTTTCTCTCGTAACGGTCGTATTCCATAATTCTCTCATTCTCACTGCTGCGCCCCTCTTGTCGAACGCATTTCTTACTAGTTCGTATGCGTTTTACATACATATTGAAATATTCTGTTGTGCGTCGTTTATGATAATATTCATCGTAATTACTATAATTATAGTTATAATTATCGTTCACTTTATATTTCTTGTGTGTATACCTACCGTTATATTTACCACAATTTTTGTAGTGTTTCGTCTAGATAATTTACTACGTTTCTTGTTAGACCTACAGTGATATTTATCTCCGTGAGTGTGGTGTCTTAAGTGTTTCACATATGTCGTCTTGTGTGACTTACTTGTGTGTGTGTGTCTCACAGTTGGGATATCGCTATTAATAAGGTACGTTTTATTAAACTTTATTTGCTTCTCTTCCTTAATGTTAATTACTTTTTTATATTTATCGTTAGTAATCACAAACGTATTTTCAACTAGTATGAATTCTTCACATATTAGCTCCATTTGTTTATTAATTATTCCACAGACATTTTCTGTGATCGTGTCAATGCGTAAATTTGTATCAACAATTTCTTTGGTTAACTGTTCAGTACCGTCAATTATACTTTGTTTTATTTCAAGATTACCAATTTTTAACTCTTCTAGCTTTTCGTAATTTTTATAGTGTCCTGTTTAAAATTTTCGGACTTTTGCTCTAACCTATTTTCTAAACTTTCTGTTTGTTTTGTATTTATTTCATCTATTTTTCTTATTTGTTTGACATTCTTCACTTTCAACTCTTCTTTAAAATTTTCGGCTTGTTTTGTGACTAATTCGCCCATCATGGCCAGTATCGAATTTTTAAATGCTTCTAAATTCAACCCTCCTGGTTCTGCCGTGTTGAATAATTATTAAAATATTTATTTCGTAGTTATTCTTTAACAATTATTATTGATAACCGTTCCCTACTTATTTATTTATTTCTTTATTTTTATTAATAGTTATTATTAATACTCATGACAGTTACACCTGTTACATAGGCAAACAATATTATTTGTGGGCACCAGCTGTGTTATTACACAACAATTAACATAACATTCAGTTAACGTTTAATATAAATAATTATTATTACATATAATATTTTTTTTATTTAACACACCCTTATTTTTAGAGCAACCATTTAGCTACAAAAAAAAATTTTAATAGTTAAATGGTGGGGATCGTGCCATACGTTCATCGGCGACAATTTATGTAACAGATTTTGTACATAAATGTAGGCATGTCGTGCCCCACGTCCAGGGCGACATTTTTATGCAACAGTACATATATAGTTGCGTGTATACAGGTTGCAAATACACATCTTTTTGTGTTTGAATAGCCCCACGTTCTTTGGGAGCCATTTTTATGCAACAATACAACTTTGCATAAATAATATAATTTAAATTTTTGATGCCCCACTTTGGAAGCGACAATTTATACAACAATACAACTGTACATAAGTTGTATAATTTATGTTGTATGTGTATAAATTTACATGTAATTTAATTTGAATAGCCCCACAATCTTGGAGCTACAACTTATATAACAATACTTATTTGCATGAATACAATTTAATTTGGGTTTCAGGTGTATCTGTAATAAGAACTCGATGTAACTTGTAACGGTATTTCAAATTTATTTGGTACTAATAAACTTGTGCGCATAGCACTTGATTCGACTTAAAACATTCGTTATTACTTTGTTACTATGCCATAAGGCTTACGCTATATACATCCTTACTGACTAAATATTCTATTCTACTAATTATTTTATTAAAACATATCACTTCCTGACTACTCAGTCAATTAGTGTGCTTCGAAATATCAATTTTTAAATATCTTTTTAGATATTGTAATGGAAACTCAAAAATATTAATAGTTACTGAATTTAACTTTTTTTATCAGTACTGATTTATCAACGCTAATTTTTATTTAAATGCTTTGCATTCTTTTCATTCCAATACTAATTTGAGCTCTTGTTTACGTTAATCTTACTTCCATAACATCTATGATTTTAACTCTCTTTATCTACAATAAACATTGGCTCTTACTTTTAAATAGAACAAGAATGCCTTTAATTGTCTTTGAGTTAATTGTTCGATTAAGAGATAAATAAGTTGTTTATCACCTTATTCTCGTCAATCATACTCAATCAATTGATCCATCTGTAATCGTCCTCGTCTCGAACTCCAGCGTCACTTCCTCTTGTCCAGCGTCGTTCCTCTCTTGTCCAGCGTCGTTTCCAGACTTCAGTAGTGTTCCTCTTGTCCAGCGCAGTCGCCTCTAGAGTCCAGCGTCGTCTCTCTCTTGTCCAGCGTCGTCTCGCTCTATGGAACTAAGTCGTCAGCTCACACTCTGTCTCTCTCTCTCTCTGGAACTTCTTCTCGTGCTGTTTCGGACGTCAGTTGATCTTCTTATATGGATTTTCTTCTCGTGTAATTCTGTTACTAATTAAATTGCTTGTTTTTACAATCCAGTTACATAACTGTATGTAACTGGAAGGATGAAACTATTTACAAAAATTTACATACTCTGTGCGGACGGGCAAAATCTCCCGCTGCACTGTGGGTGATCGAAAAAAAAAGAACAACTGTAGCGTGTGTGTCCTATTTATACCCACGTCTTGGTCCACACATGCAGTTGTACGAAATCGACATGTCTGAAATTGTCTCTGGGTTCAGTCTCCCCACTCCTTGTCAATTTCGCTTTTTCTTATATTTCTGCGAACTGCAGAGTCCTGTAAGTATACTCTTATACTCATCTTATAACTATTTTCACTACACATGTTCACTGTATTTTTGGACATTGCAACTTAACCCTTTCGCTCTGTACACAGTTATTTCACCACTACACTCGTACGGTGTGTCCCTTTCACGTGGTTTTTGTACACAGTATTTAGTTAATTTTATTACATTTTATTGTGCTTTTGGGTTTTACTCTTTATATACAGTTTATGAATAATTATGGAAAAACTGTAATTATGCAATTATTCATCTTGGAGTGGTAAACTCGCCTGCATAGACCTGCGTCACACACACTTGCAAAATACTGGTGTACACATTTTCAGTTACATTTCTGTGTGTGTGCACGTCGATTCAGGTCGAAACACCTATTCATATTTTTGTCTGAGCCAAGCTTGGCAATCCCTGACATGCTTATTTCTAATACATTTTAAATTATTTACAGTTTATTAGGTATATTTAAATTTCTATATTCAATGCTCAGTACATCACTTATTTGTACTGTCGCATTATCCTTCTGCTTGGTAATAAAAATATTTAATAAATTTATGTATTAAATTTTTTTTTTATTACAATCGTTTGAAAAAAAATATAACAAATAATAAAGAATAATATTCGTCATTTCACCCGTAATTGGAGTGTACATATACGTCTCACCTCCCCTCTTCACACGGTCACTGCTCGTGACCTTGTAGGGTGGCTTCAACAACAGCTCATCTGACTGGTTTCATTGACCTCGTTATTTTTATGTTTAGAACTTCCTAAATGACGTTGCGTGGAATTTACCAATATCTTTCTCCTGTTTCTCATCATATACGATGAAAGTGTGTTGTCCTACTCGCTGTCTTAACGTATACGGTCCATTGTACAGTCTGAAGAATTTCTTTGCCGTATTATAGCTTCTTTTCCCAACAGGATTTGCTTTCAGTAGTACATTCTCTCCTACATTAAATTGTTGTAGTTTGTGAGTTAGATTAAATCTCTCTACCCTCTTGTTACCTCTTTCTATTATTCGTTACTTTGCGTATACAATTTTTACACTTATTGGTACAGGTACATTCTGGTTATTAGATTTGTGTATATACTTGTTCCAAAATCTGTTTGGCTTCTTATCTTTTCCAATTCAATTGGAGTATATCCTGTTGCTTCACTATAATTTCCGTTGATGGCTTTTTCAAGAAATGGTAAATATTCTGCCCATCTATTGTGTTGATCATGGCAGTACATTCGTAAATATTTACCTCATTCTTTGTTAACGCTATCAGCAAAGTTTCCTTGAGGATGTCTTATGGATGTGAGTACAGGTTGTATTCCATTTTCCCTTAACGTCCTCTCCAATGTTTCACTCTGAAGTTGTACACCTTGATCACTGTGTACCTTCTACATTTTTGCATATGTCGGAATATATTTCTGCAGTAGTATCTTTAGAACAACTTTGGTTGTGGGTCGCATAATTGGGTACAGTCGGACTGCCTTGGAAAACACATGGATACATACCAATATGTGCTTCACACCTCGACTTAATCGTGGTAGTGGTCCCAGAAAATCTACTGCAATTAGCTCTCCTTTGTCTTTGTTCCCTTTCTGTATGCTCTTCATTTCTACATATGTGTGTAAATTCGGCCCTTAATTTTACATTATCTTACTCATACAGTCTTACCTTCGCTTCTAATCTTCCTTAACTCTTTTCTTAACATGACATTACTTTATCTTTCTTAACTTTTCTTATATTACTTATACAATACATTAACATTCATTACCTTTTATTACATTTCTTTAACATTACCTTTCTGATCGCTACTACTTTCCTGAAATACACTTCCGTAACAGAATACTCTTTTAGCTTTGTAGTGTGTCGCATGATCGGTTACAGAGGAACTGTCTTGGAAACAACGATATTTTTCTCGAAGTCCTTAATCCTACGTAGTCTCTGCCCTTTTGACATTTCACTCTCGCTTTCTTCTGTGTCCTTTTATATCCATTAAGCGTTCGCATGATCAGTCGTTCTGACAATTATAGCATTAATTGCTCATCTCTAAGCTTTTCTTTTTTTACCAATAACAACACTAACATCTTTTACCATTACTTTCTTAAATATTTCTCTACACTATCATTCCTTACCAATAATAATACATTTCTTAATTAACCCTTTAAAATAATATTCCTTATTTCGTTTCACTAATATTTCTTTTTATTTTGTATTTCCAATCATAACCTTAATAAATAACATTTCTTAATTATACTCTCTTATCTTATTATTAATAACTAATAGTAATATTATTATTCTCATTTAAAAATAATTATTTATTTTCATTTGCCTTGGGTTCTGAGTTGCAGTGTCGTCAGATCTGACACCCCTCTTATTATAACAATTGTTTGCTGTACACAGAAAATTCATTGTGCTAACCCTCGCGACAAATTTCCATTGTATTACTGCGACGTTAAAATTCCATTGTCCCGCTCTGACTGCATAATTCACCTGTTTATAGTGCAACGTTTTCGTTTTGCCTGACGGCCACACAAAACCACCTCTCTTTCTCTCGTAACGGTCGTATTCCATAAATCTCTCATTCTCACTGCTGCGCCCCTCTTGTCGAACGCATTTCTTACTAGTTCGTATGCGTTTTACATACATATTGGAATATTCTGTTGAGCGTCGTTTATGATAATATTCATCGTAATTACTATAATTATAGTTATAATTATCGTTCACTTTATATTTCTCGTGTGTATACCTACCGTCATATTTACCACAATTTTGTGTAGTGTTTCGTCTAGATAATTTACTACGTTTCTTGTTAGACCTACAGTGATATTTATCTCCGTGAGTGTGGTGTCTTAAGTGTTTCACATATGTCGTCTTGTGGGACTTACTTGTGTGTGTGTCTCACAGTTGGGATATCGCTATTAATAAGGTACGTTTTATTAAACTTTATTTGCTTCTCTTCCTTAATGTTAATTACTTTTTTATATTTATTGTTAGTAATCACAAACGTATTTTCAACTAGTATGAATTCTTCACATATTAGCTCCATTTGTTTATTAATTATTCCACAGACATTTTCTGTGATCGTGTCAATGCGTAAATTTGTATCAACAATTTCTTTGGTTAACTGTTCAGTACCGTCAATTATACTTTGTTTTATTTCAAGATTACCAATTTTTAACTCTTCTAGCTTTTCGTAATTTTTATAGTGTCCTGTTTAAAATTTTCGGACTTTTGCTCTAACCTATTTTCTAAACTTTCTGTTTGTTTTGTATTTATTTCATCTATTTTTCTTATTTGTTTGACATTCTTCACTTTCAACTCTTCTTTAAAAATTTCGGCTTGTTTTGTGACTAATTCGTCCATCATGGCCAGTATCGAATTTTTAAATGCTTCTAAATTCAACCCTCCTGGTTCTGCCGTGTTGAATAATTATTAAAATATTTATATCGTAGTTATTCTTTAACAATTATTATTGATAACCGTTCCCTACTTATTTATTTATTTCTTTATTTTTATTAATAATTATTATTAATACTCATGACAGTTACACCTGTTACATAGGCAAACAATATTATTTGTGGGCACCAGCTGTGTAATTACACAACAATTAACATAACATTCAGTTAACGTTTAATATAAATAATTATTATTACATATAATATTTTTTTTATTTAACACAC
Source organism: Magicicada septendecula (assembly GCA_034769895.1). NCBI lineage: Eukaryota > Metazoa > Arthropoda > Insecta > Hemiptera > Cicadidae > Magicicada > Magicicada septendecula. Next base: position 204,768,642 of record CM068370.1, on the reverse strand, counting down.
CCTTATTTTTAGAGCAACCATTTAGCTACAAAAAAAAATTTTAATAGTTAAATTGTGGGGATCGTGCCATACGTTCATCGGCGACAATTTATGTAACAGATTTTGTACATAAATGTAGGCATGTCGTGCCCCACGTCCAGGGCGACATTTTTATGCAACAGTACATATATTGTTGCGTGTATACAGGTTGCAAATACACATCTTTTTGTGTTTGAATAGCCCCACGTTCTTTGGGAGCCATTTTTATGCAACAATACAACATTGCATAAATAATATAATTTAAATTTGTGATGCCCCACTTGGGAAGCGACAATTTATACAACAATACAACTGTACATAAGTTGTATAATTTATGTTGTATGTGTATAAATTTACATGTAATTTAATTTGAATAGCCCCACAATCTTGGAGCTACAACTTATATAACAATATTTACTTGTATGAATACAATTTAATTTGGGTTTCAGGTGTATCTGTAATAAGAACTCGATGTAACTTGTAACGGTATTTCAAATTTATTTGGTACTAATAAACTTGTGCGCATAGCACTTGATTCGACTTAAAACATTCGTTATTAGTTTGTTACTATGCCATAAGGCTTACGCTATATACATCCTTACTGACTAAATATTCTATTCTACTAATTATTTTATTAAAACATATCACTTCCTGACTACTCAGTCAATTAGTGTGCTTCGAAATATCAATTTTTAAATATCTTTTTAGATATTGTAATGGAAACTCAAAAATATTAATAGTTACTGAATTTAACTTTTTTTATCAGTACTGATTTATCAACGCTAATTTTTATTTAAATGCTTTGCATTCTTTTCATTCCAATACTAATTTGAGCTCTTGTTTACGTTAATCTTACTTCCATAACATCTATGATTTTAACTCTCTTTATCTACAATAAACATTGGCTCTTACTTTTAAATAGAACAAGAATGCCTTTAATTGTCTTTGAGTTAATTGTTCGATTAAGAGATAAATAAGTTGTTTATCACCTTATTCTCGTCAATCATACTCAATCAATTGATCCATCTGTAATCGTCCTCGTCTCGAACTCCAGCATCACTTCCTCTTGTCCAGCGTCGTTCCTCTCTTGTCCAGCGTCGTTTCCAGACTTCAGTAGTGTTCCTCTTGTCCAGCGCAGTCGCCTCTAGAGTCCAGCGTCGTCTCTCTCTTGTCCAGCGTCGTCTCGCTCTATGGAACTAAGTCGTCAGCTCACACTCTGTCTCTCTCTCTCTCTGGAACTTCTTCTCGTGCTGTTTCGGACGTCAGTTGATCTTCTTATATGGATTTTCTTCTCGTATAATTCTGTTACTAATTAAATTGCTTGTTTTTACAATCCAGTTACATAACTGTATGTAACTGGAAGGATGAAACTATTTACAAAAATTTACATACTCTGTGCGGACGGGCAAAATCTCCCGCTGCACTGTGGGTGATCGAAAAAAAAAAGAACAACTGTAGCGTGTGTGTCCTATTTATACCCACGTCTTGGTCCACACCTGCAGTTGTACGAAATCGACATGTCTGAAATTGTCTCTGGGTTCAGTCTCCCCACTCCTTGTCAATTTCGCTTTTTCTTATATTTCTGCGAACTGCAGAGTCCTGTAAGTATACTCTTATACTCATCTTATAACTATTTTCACTACACATGTTCACTGTATTTTTGGACATTGCAACTTAACCCTTTCGCTCTGTACACAGTTATTTCACCACTACACTCGTACGGTGTGTCCCTTTCACGTGGTTTTTGTACACAGTATTTAGTTAATTTTATTACATTTGATTGTGCTTTTGGGTTTTACTCTTTATTTACAGTTTATGAATAATTATGGAAAAACTGTAATTATGCAATTATTCGTCTTGGAGTGGTAAACTCGCCTGCATAGACCTGCGTCACACACACTTGCAAAATACTGGTGTACACATTTTCAGTTACATTTCTGTGTGTGTGCACGTCGATTCAGGTCGAAACACCTGTTCATATTTTTGTCTGAGCCAAGCTTGGCAATCCCTGACATGCTTATTTCTAATACATTTTAAATTATTTACAGTTTATTAGGTATATTTAAATTTCTATATTCAATGCTCAGTACATCACTTATTTGTACTGTCGCATTATCCTTCTGCTTGGTAATAAAAATATTTAATAAATTTATGTATTAAATTTTTTTTTTATTACAATCGTTTGAAAAAAAATATAACAAATAATAAAGAATAATATTCGTCATTTCACCCGTAATTGGAGTGTACATATACGTCTCACCTCCCCTCTTCACACGCTCACTGCTCGTGACCTTGTAGGGTGGCTTCAACAACAGCTGATCTGACTGGTTTCATTGACCTCGTTATTTTTATGTTTAGAACTTCCTAAATGACGTTGCGTGGAATTTACCAATATCTTTCTTCTGTTTCTCATCATATACGATGAAAGTGTGTTGTCCTACTCGCTGTCTTAACGTATACGGTCCATTGTACAGTCTGAAGAATTTCTTTGCCGTATTATAGCTTCTTTTCCCAACAGGATTTGCTTTCAGTAGTACATTCTCTCCTACATTAAATTGTTGTAGTTTGTGAGTTAGATTAAATCTCTCTACTCTCTTGTTACCTCTTTCTATTATTCGTTACTTTGCGTATTCAATTTTTACACTTATTAGTACAGGTACATTCTGGTTATTAGATTTGTGTATATACTTGTTCCAAAATCTGTTTGGCTTCTTATCTTTTCCAATTCTATTGGAGTATATCCTGTTGCTTCACTATAATTTCCGTTGATGGCTTTTTCAAGAAATGGTAAATATTCTGCCCATCTATTGTGTTGATCATGGCAGTATATTCGTAAATATTATCTAATTCTTTGTTAACTCTCTCAGCCAAGTTTCCTTGAGGATGTCTTATGGATGTGAGTACAGGTTGTATTCCATTTGCCCTTAACGTCCTCTCCAATTTTTCACTCTGAAATTGTACACCTTGATCACTGAGTACCTTCTTCATTTTTGCATATGTCGGAATATATTTCTGCAGTAGTATCTTTAGAACAACTTTGGTTGTGGGTCGCATAATTGGGTACAGTCGGACTGCCTTGGAAAACACATGGATACATACCAATATGTGCTTCACACCTCGACTGGATCGTGGTAGTGGTCCCAGAAAATCCACTGCAATTAGCTCTCCTTTGTCTTTGTTCCCTTTCTGTATGCTCTGCATTTCTACATATGTGTGTAAATTCGGCCCTTAATTTTACATTATCTTACTCATACATTCTTACCTTCGCTTCTAATCTTCCTTAACTCTTTCTTAACATGACATTACTTTATCTTTCTTAACTTTTCTTATATTATTATACAATACATTAACATTCATTACCTTTTACTACATTTCTTTTACATTACCTTTCTGATCGCTACTACTTTCCTGAAATACACTTCCGTAACAGAATACTCTTTTAGCTTTGTAGTGTGTCGCATGATCGGTTACAGAGGAACTGTCTTGGAAACAACGATATTTTTCTCGAAGTCCTTAATCCTACGTAGTCTCTGCCCTTTTGACATTTCACTCTCGCTTTCTTCTGTGTCCTTGTATTTCCATTAAGTGTTCGCTTGATCAGTCGTTCTGACAATTATAGCATTAATTGCTCATCTCTAAGCTTTTCTTTTTTTACCAATAACAACACTAACATCTTTTACCATTACTTTCTTAAATATTTCTCTACACTATCATTCCTTACCAATAATAATACATTTCTTAATTAACCCTTTAAAATAATATTCCTTATTTCGTTTCACTAATATTTCTTTTTATTTTGTATTTCTAATCATAACCTTAATAAATAACATTTCTTAATTATACTCTCTTATCTTATTATTAATAACTAATAGTAATATTATTTTTCTCATTTAAAAATAATTATTTATTTTCATTTGCCTTGGGTTCTGAGTTGCAGTGTCGTCAGATCTGACACCCCTCTTATTATAACAATTGTTTGTTGTACACAGAAAATTCATTGTGCTAACCCTCGCGACAAATTTCCATTGTATTACTGCAACGTTAAAATTCCATTGTCCCGCTCTGACTGCATAATTCACCTGTTTATAGTGCAACGTTTTCGTTTTGCCTGACGGCCACACAAAACCACCTCTCTTTCTCTCGTAACGGTCGTATTCCATAATTCTCTCATTCTCACTGCTGCGCCCCTCTTGTCGAACGCATTTCTTACTAGTTCGTATGCGTTTTACATACATATTGAAATATTCTGTTGTGCGTCGTTTATGATAATATTCATCGTAATTACTATAATTATAGTTATAATTATCGTTCACTTTATATTTCTTGTGTGTATACCTACCGTTATATTTACCACAATTTTTGTAGTGTTTCGTCTAGATAATTTACTACGTTTCTTGTTAGACCTACAGTGATATTTATCTCCGTGAGTGTGGTGTCTTAAGTGTTTCACATATGTCGTCTTGTGTGACTTACTTGTGTGTGTGTGTCTCACAGTTGGGATATCGCTATTAATAAGGTACGTTTTATTAAACTTTATTTGCTTCTCTTCCTTAATGTTAATTACTTTTTTATATTTATCGTTAGTAATCACAAACGTATTTTCAACTAGTATGAATTCTTCACATATTAGCTCCATTTGTTTATTAATTATTCCACAGACATTTTCTGTGATCGTGTCAATGCGTAAATTTGTATCAACAATTTCTTTGGTTAACTGTTCAGTACCGTCAATTATACTTTGTTTTATTTCAAGATTACCAATTTTTAACTCTTCTAGCTTTTCGTAATTTTTATAGTGTCCTGTTTAAAATTTTCGGACTTTTGCTCTAACCTATTTTCTAAACTTTCTGTTTGTTTTGTATTTATTTCATCTATTTTTCTTATTTGTTTGACATTCTTCACTTTCAACTCTTCTTTAAAATTTTCGGCTTGTTTTGTGACTAATTCGCCCATCATGGCCAGTATCGAATTTTTAAATGCTTCTAAATTCAACCCTCCTGGTTCTGCCGTGTTGAATAATTTTTAAAATATTTATTTCGTAGTTATTCTTTAACAATTATTATTGATAACCGTTCCCTACTTATTTATTTATTTCTTTATTTTTATTAATACTTATTATTAATACTCATGACAGTTACACCTGTTACATAGGCAAACAATATTATTTGTGGGCACCAGCTGTGTTATTACACAACAATTAACATAACATTCAGTTAACGTTTAATATAAATAATTATTATTACATATAATATTTTTTTTATTTAACACACCCTTATTTTTAGAGCAACCATTTAGCTACAAAAAAAAATTTTAATAGTTAAATGGTGGGGATCGTGCCATACGTTCATCGGCGACAATTTATGTAACAGATTTTGTACATAAATGTATGCATGTCGTGCCCCACGTCCAGGGCGACATTTTTATGCAACAGTACATATATAGTTGCGTGTATACAGGTTGCAAATACACATCTTTTTGTGTTTGAATAGCCCCACGTTCTTTGGGAGCCATTTTTATGCAACAATACAACTTTGCATAAATAATATAATTTAAATTTTTGATGCCCCACTTTGGAAGCGACAATTTATACAACAATACAACTGTACATAAGTTGTATAATTTATGTTGTATGTGTATAAATTTACATGTAATTTAATTTGAATAGCCCCACAATCTTGGAGCTACAACTTATATAACAATACTTATTTGCATGAATACAATTTAATTTGGGTTTCAGGTGTATCTGTAATAAGAACTCGATGTAACTTGTAACGGTATTTCAAATTTATTTGGTACTAATAAACTTGTGCGCATAGCACTTGATTCGACTTAAAACATTCGTTATTACTTTGTTACTATGCCATAAGGCTTACGCTATATACATCCTTACTGACTAAATATTCTATTCTACTAATTATTTTATTAAAACATATCACTTCCTGACTACTCAGTCAATTAGTGTGCTTCGAAATATCAATTTTTAAATATCTTTTTAGATATTGTAATGGAAACTCAAAAATATTAATAGTTACTGAATTTAACTTTTTTTATCAGTACTGATTTATCAACGCTAATTTTTATTTAAATGCTTTGCATTCTTTTCATTCCAATACTAATTTGAGCTCTTGTTTACGTTAATCTTACTTCCATAACATCTATGATTTTAACTCTCTTTATCTACAATAAACATTGGCTCTTACTTTTAAATAGAACAAGAATGCCTTTAATTGTCTTTGAGTTAATTGTTCGATTAAGAGATAAATAAGTTGTTTATCACCTTATTCTCGTCAATCATACTCAATCAATTGATCCATCTGTAATCGTCCTCGTCTCGAACTCCAGCGTCACTTCCTCTTGTCCAGCGTCGTTCCTCTCTTGTCCAGCGTCGTTTCCAGACTTCAGTAGTGTTCCTCTTGTCCAGCGCAGTCGCCTCTAGAGTCCAGCGTCGTCTCTCTCTTGTCCAGCGTCGTCTCGCTCTATGGAACTAAGTCGTCAGCTCACACTCTGTCTCTCTCTCTCTCTCTCTCTCTCTCTGGAACTTCTTCTCGTGCTGTTTCGGACGTCAGTTGATCTTCTTATATGGATTTTCTTCTCGTGTAATTCTGTTACTAATTAAATTGCTTGTTTTTACAATCCAGTTACATAACTGTATGTAACTGGAAGGATGAAACTATTTACAAAAATTTACATACTCTGTGCGGACGGGCAAAATCTCCCGCTGCACTGTGGGTGATCGAAAAAAAAAGAACAACTGTAGCGTGTGTGTCCTATTTATACCCACGTCTTGGTCCACACATGCAGTTGTACGAAATCGACATGTCTGAAATTGTCTCTGGGTTCAGTCTCCCCACTCCTTGTCAATTTCGCTTTTTCTTATATTTCTGCGAACTGCAGAGTCCTGTAAGTATACTCTTATACTCATCTTATAACTATTTTCACTACACATGTTCACTGTATTTTTGGACATTGCAACTTAACCCTTTCGCTCTGTACACAGTTATTTCACCACTACACTCGTACGGTGTGTCCCTTTCACGTGGTTTTTGTACACAGCATTTAGTTAATTTTATTACATTTGATTGTGCTTTTGGGTTTTACTCTTTATTTACAGTTTATGAATAATTATGGAAAAACTGTAATTATGCAATTATTCGTCTTGGAGTGGTAAACTCGCCTGCATAGACCTGCGTCACACACACTTGCAAAATACTGGTGTACACATTTTCAGTTACATTTCTGTGTGTGTGCACGTCGATTCAGGTCGAAACACCTGTTCATATTTTTGTCTGAGCCAAGCTTGGCAATCCCTGACATGCTTATTTCTAATACATTTTAAATTATTTACAGTTTATTAGGTATATTTAAATTTCTATATTCAATGCTCAGTACATCACTTATTTGTACTGTCGCATTATCCTTCTGCTTGGTAATAAAAATATTTAATAAATTTATGTATTAAATTTTTTTTTTATTACAATCGTTTGAAAAAAAATATAACAAATAATAAAGAATAATATTCGTCATTTCACCCGTAATTGGAGTGTACATATACGTCTCACCTCCCCTCTTCACACGCTCACTGCTCGTGACCTTGTAGGGTGGCTTCAACAACAGCTGATCTGACTGGTTTCATTGACCTCGTTATTTTTATGTTTAGAACTTCCTAAATGACGTTGCGTGGAATTTACCAATATCTTTCTTCTGTTTCTCATCATATACGATGAAAGTGTGTTGTCCTACTCGCTGTCTTAACGTATACGGTCCATTGTACAGTCTGAAGAATTTCTTTGCCGTATTATAGCTTCTTTTCCCAACAGGATTTGCTTTCAGTAGTACATTCTCTCCTACATTAAATTGTTGTAGTTTGTGAGTTAGATTAAATCTCTCTACTCTCTTGTTACCTCTTTCTATTATTCGTTACTTTGCGTATTCAATTTTTACACTTATTAGTACAGGTACATTCTGGTTATTAGATTTGTGTATATACTTGTTCCAAAATCTGTTTGGCTTCTTATCTTTTCCAATTCTATTGGAGTATATCCTGTTGCTTCACTATAATTTCCGTTGATGGCTTTTTCAAGAAATGGTAAATATTCTGCCCATCTATTGTGTTGATCATGGCAGTATATTCGTAAATATTATCTAATTCTTTGTTAACTCTCTCAGCCAAGTTTCCTTGAGGATGTCTTATGGATGTGAGTACAGGTTGTATTCCATTTGCCCTTAACGTCCTCTCCAATTTTTCACTCTGAAATTGTACACCTTGATCACTGAGTACCTTCTTCATTTTTGCATATGTCGGAATATATTTCTGCAGTAGTATCTTTAGAACAACTTTGGTTGTGGGTCGCATAATTGGGTACAGTCGGACTGCCTTGGAAAACACATGGATACATACCAATATGTGCTTCACACCTCGACTGGATCGTGGTAGTGGTCCCAGAAAATCCACTGCAATTAGCTCTCCTTTGTCTTTGTTCCCTTTCTGTATGCTCTGCATTTCTACATATGTGTGTAAATTCGGCCCTTAATTTTACATTATCTTACTCATACATTCTTACCTTCGCTTCTAATCTTCCTTAACTCTTTCTTAACATGACATTACTTTATCTTTCTTAACTTTTCTTATATTATTATACAATACATTAACATTCATTACCTTTTACTACATTTCTTTTACATTACCTTTCTGATCGCTACTACTTTCCTGAAATACACTTCCGTAACAGAATACTCTTTTAGCTTTGTAGTGTGTCGCATGATCGGTTACAGAGGAACTGTCTTGGAAACAACGATATTTTTCTCGAAGTCCTTAATCCTACGTAGTCTCTGCCCTTTTGACATTTCACTCTCGCTTTCTTCTGTGTCCTTGTATTTCCATTAAGTGTTCGCTTGATCAGTCGTTCTGACAATTATAGCATTAATTGCTCATCTCTAAGCTTTTCTTTTTTTACCAATAACAACACTAACATCTTTTACCATTACTTTCTTAAATATTTCTCTACACTATCATTCCTTACCAATAATAATACATTTCTTAATTAACCCTTTAAAATAATATTCCTTATTTCGTTTCACTAATATTTCTTTTTATTTTGTATTTCTAATCATAACCTTAATAAATAACATTTCTTAATTATACTCTCTTATCTTATTATTAATAACTAATAGTAATATTATTTTTCTCATTTAAAAATAATTATTTATTTTCATTTGCCTTGGGTTCTGAGTTGCAGTGTCGTCAGATCTGACACCCCTCTTATTATAACAATTGTTTGTTGTACACAGAAAATTCATTGTGCTAACCCTCGCGACAAATTTCCATTGTATTACTGCAACGTTAAAATTCCATTGTCCCGCTCTGACTGCATAATTCACCTGTTTATAGTGCAACGTTTTCGTTTTGCCTGACGGCCACACAAAACCACCTCTCTTTCTCTCGTAACGGTCGTATTCCATAATTCTCTCATTCTCACTGCTGCGCCCCTCTTGTCGAACGCATTTCTTACTAGTTCGTATGCGTTTTACATACATATTGAAATATTCTGTTGTGCGTCGTTTATGATAATATTCATCGTAATTACTATAATTATAGTTATAATTATCGTTCACTTTATATTTCTTGTGTGTATACCTACCGTTATATTTACCACAATTTTTGTAGTGTTTCGTCTAGATAATTTACTACGTTTCTTGTTAGACCTACAGTGATATTTATCTCCGTGAGTGTGGTGTCTTAAGTGTTTCACATATGTCGTCTTGTGTGACTTACTTGTGTGTGTGTGTCTCACAGTTGGGATATCGCTATTAATAAGGTACGTTTTATTAAACTTTATTTGCTTCTCTTCCTTAATGTTAATTACTTTTTTATATTTATCGTTAGTAATCACAAACGTATTTTCAACTAGTATGAATTCTTCACATATTAGCTCCATTTGTTTATTAATTATTCCACAGACATTTTCTGTGATCGTGTCAATGCGTAAATTTGTATCAACAATTTCTTTGGTTAACTGTTCAGTACCGTCAATTATACTTTGTTTTATTTCAAGATTACCAATTTTTAACTCTTCTAGCTTTTCGTAATTTTTATAGTGTCCTGTTTAAAATTTTCGGACTTTTGCTCTAACCTATTTTCTAAACTTTCTGTTTGTTTTGTATTTATTTCATCTATTTTTCTTATTTGTTTGACATTCTTCACTTTCAACTCTTCTTTAAAATTTTCGGCTTGTTTTGTGACTAATTCGCCCATCATGGCCAGTATCGAATTTTTAAATGCTTCTAAATTCAACCCTCCTGGTTCTGCCGTGTTGAATAATTTTTAAAATATTTATTTCGTAGTTATTCTTTAACAATTATTATTGATAACCGTTCCCTACTTATTTATTTATTTCTTTATTTTTATTAATACTTATTATTAATACTCATGACAGTTACACCTGTTACATAGGCAAACAATATTATTTGTGGGCACCAGCTGTGTTATTACACAACAATTAACATAACATTCAGTTAACGTTTAATATAAATAATTATTATTACATATAATATTTTTTTTATTTAACACACCCTTATTTTTAGAGCAACCATTTAGCTACAAAAAAAAATTTTAATAGTTAAATGGTGGGGATCGTGCCATACGTTCATCGGCGACAATTTATGTAACAGATTTTGTACATAAATGTATGCATGTCGTGCCCCACGTCCAGGGCGACATTTTTATGCAACAGTACATATATAGTTGCGTGTATACAGGTTGCAAATACACATCTTTTTGTGTTTGAATAGCCCCACGTTCTTTGGGAGCCATTTTTATGCAACAATACAACTTTGCATAAATAATATAATTTAAATTTTTGATGCCCCACTTTGGAAGCGACAATTTATACAACAATACAACTGTACATAAGTTGTATAATTTATGTTGTATGTGTATAAATTTACATGTAATTTAATTTGAATAGCCCCACAATCTTGGAGCTACAACTTATATAACAATACTTATTTGCATGAATACAATTTAATTTGGGTTTCAGGTGTATCTGTAATAAGAACTCGATGTAACTTGTAACGGTATTTCAAATTTATTTGGTACTAATAAACTTGTGCGCATAGCACTTGATTCGACTTAAAACATTCGTTATTACTTTGTTACTATGCCATAAGGCTTACGCTATATACATCCTTACTGACTAAATATTCTATTCTACTAATTATTTTATTAAAACATATCACTTCCTGACTACTCAGTCAATTAGTGTGCTTCGAAATATCAATTTTTAAATATCTTTTTAGATATTGTAATGGAAACTCAAAAATATTAATAGTTACTGAATTTAACTTTTTTTATCAGTACTGATTTATCAACGCTAATTTTTATTTAAATGCTTTGCATTCTTTTCATTCCAATACTAATTTGAGCTCTTGTTTACGTTAATCTTACTTCCATAACATCTATGATTTTAACTCTCTTTATCTACAATAAACATTGGCTCTTACTTTTAAATAGAACAAGAATGCCTTTAATTGTCTTTGAGTTAATTGTTCGATTAAGAGATAAATAAGTTGTTTATCACCTTATTCTCGTCAATCATACTCAATCAATTGATCCATCTGTAATCGTCCTCGTCTCGAACTCCAGCGTCACTTCCTCTTGTCCAGCGTCGTTCCTCTCTTGTCCAGCGTCGTTTCCAGACTTCAGTAGTGTTCCTCTTGTCCAGCGCAGTCGCCTCTAGAGTCCAGCGTCGTCTCTCTCTTGTCCAGCGTCGTCTCGCTCTATGGAACTAAGTCGTCAGCTCACACTCTGTCTCTCTCTCTCTCTCTCTCTCTCTCTGGAACTTCTTCTCGTGCTGTTTCGGACGTCAGTTGATCTTCTTATATGGATTTTCTTCTCGTGTAATTCTGTTACTAATTAAATTGCTTGTTTTTACAATCCAGTTACATAACTGTATGTAACTGGAAGGATGAAACTATTTACAAAAATTTACATACTCTGTGCGGACGGGCAAAATCTCCCGCTGCACTGTGGGTGATCGAAAAAAAAAGAACAACTGTAGCGTGTGTGTCCTATTTATACCCACGTCTTGGTCCACACATGCAGTTGTACGAAATCGACATGTCTGAAATTGTCTCTGGGTTCAGTCTCCCCACTCCTTGTCAATTTCGCTTTTTCTTATATTTCTGCGAACTGCAGAGTCCTGTAAGTATACTCTTATACTCATCTTATAACTATTTTCACTACACATGTTCACTGTATTTTTGGACATTGCAACTTAACCCTTTCGCTCTGTACACAGTTATTTCACCACTACACTCGTACGGTGTGTCCCTTTCACGTGGTTTTTGTACACAGCATTTAGTTAATTTTATTACATTTTATTGTGCTTTTGGATTTTACTCTTTATTTATAGTTTATGAATAATTATGGAAAAACTGTAATTATGCAATTATTCATCTTGGAGTGGTAAACTCGCCTGCATAGACCTGCGTCACACACACTTGCAAAATACTGGTGTACACACTTTCAGTTACATTTCTGTGTGTGTGCACGTCGATTCAGGACGAAACACCTGTTCATATTTTTGTCTGAGCCAAGCTTGGCAATCCCTGACATGCTTATTTCTAATACATTTTAAATTATTTACAGTTTATTAGGTATATTTAAATATTTATATTCAATGCTCAGTACATCACTTATTTGTACTGTCGCATTATCCTTCTGCTTGGTAATAAAAATATTTAATAAATTTATTTATTAAATTTTTTTTTATTACAATCGTTTGAAAAAAAATATAACAAATAATAAAGAATAGTATTCGTCATTTCACCCGTAATTGGAGTGTACATATACGTCTCACCTCCCCTCTTCACACGGTCACTGCTCGTGACCTTGTAGGGTGGCTTCAACAACAGCTCATCTGACTGGTTTCATTGACCTCGTTATTTTTATGTTTAGAACTTCCTAAATGACGTTGCGTGGAATTTACCAATATTTTTCTTCTGTTTCTCATCATATACGATGAAAGTGTGTTGTCCTACTCGCTGTCTTAACGTATACGGTCCATTGTACAGTCTGAAGAATTTCTTTGCCGTATTATAACTTCTTTTCCCAACAGGATTTGCTTTCAGTAGTACATTCTCTCCTACATTAAATTGTTGTAGTTTGTGAGTTAGATTAAATCTCTCTACCCTCTTGTTACCTCTTTCTATTTTTCGTTACTTTGCGTATACAATTTTTACACTTATTGGTACAGGTACATTCTGGTTATTAGATTTGTGTATATACTTGTTCCAAAATCTGTTTGGCTTCTTATCTTTTCCAATTCTATTGGAGTATATCCTGTTGCTTCAGTATAATTTCCGTTGATGGCTTTTTCAAGAAATGGTAAATATTCTGCCCATCTATTGTGTTGATCATGGCAGTACATTCGTAAATATTTACCTCATTCTTTGTTAACGCTATCAGCAAAGTTTCCTTGAGGATGTCTTATGGATGTGAGTACAGGTTGTATTCCATTTTCCCTTAACGTCCTCTCCAATGTTTCACTCTGAATTTGTACACCTTGATCACTGTGTACCTTCTACATTTTTGCATATGTCGGAATATATTTCTGCAGTAGTATCTTTAGAACAACTTTGGTTGTGGGTCGCATAATTGGGTACAGTCGGACTGCCTCGGAAAACACATGGATACATACCAATATGTGCTTCACACCTCGACTTGATCGTGGTAGTGGTCCCAGAAAATCCACTGCAATTAGCTCTCCTTTGTCTTTGTTCCCTTTCTGTATGCTCTTCATTTCTACATATGTGTGTAAATTCGGCCCTTAATTTTACATTATCTTACTCATAGAGTCTTACCTTCGCTTCTAATCTTCCTTAACTCTTTTCTTAACATGACATTACTTTATCTTTCTTAACTTTTCTTATATTACTTATACAATACATTAACATTCATTACCTTTTATTACATATCTTTAACATTACCTTTCTGATCGCTACTACTTTCCTGAAATACACTTCCGTAACAGAATACTCTTTTAGCTTTGTAGTGTGTCGCATGATCGGTTACAGAGGAACTGTCTTGGAAACAACGATATTTTTCTCGAAGTCCTTAATCCTACGTAGTCTCTGCCCTTTTGACATTTCACTCTCGCTTTCTTCTGTGTCCTTTTATATCCATTAAGTGTTCTCATGATCAGTCGTTCTGACAATTATAGCATTAATTGCTCATCTCTAAGCTTTTCTTTTTTTACCAATAACAACACTAACATCTTTTACCATTACTTTCTTAAATATTTCTCTACACTATCATCCCTTACCAATAATAATACATTTCTTAATTAACCCTTTAAAATAATATTCCTTATTTCGTTTCACTAATATTTCTTTTTATTTTTTATTTCCAATCATAACCTTAATAAATATCATTTCTTAATTATACTCTCTTATCTTATTATTAATAACTAATAGTAATATTATTATTATCATTTAAAAATAATTATTTATTTTCATTTGCCTTGGGTTCTGAGTTGCAGTGTCGTCAGATCTGACACCCCTCTTATTATAACAATTGTTTGTTGTACACAGAAAATTCATTGTGCTAACCCTCGCGACAAATTTCCATTGTATTACTGCGACGTCAAAATTCCATTGTCCCGCTCTGACTGCATAATTCACCTGTTTATAGTGCAACGTTTTCGTTTTGCCTGACGGCCACACAAAACCACCTCTCTTTCTCTCATAACGGTCGTATTCCATAATTCTCTCATTCTCACTGCTGCGCCCCTCTTGTCGAACGCATTTCTTACTAGTTCGTATGCGTTTTACATACATATTGGAATATTCTGTTGTGCGTCGTTTATGATAATATTCATCGTAATTACTATAATTATAGTTATAATTATCGTTCACTTTATATTTCTCGTGTGTATACCTACCGTTATATTTACCACAATTTTGTGTAGTGTTTCGTCTAGATAATTTACTACGTTTCTTGTTAGACCTACAGTGATATTTATCTCCGTGAGTGTGGTGTCTTAAGTTTTTCTCATATGTCGTCTTGTGTGACTTACTTGTGTGTGTGTGTCTCACAGTTGGGATATCGCTATTAATAAGGTACATTTTATTAAACTTTATTTGCTTCTCTTCCTTAATGTTAATTACTTTTTTATATATATCGTTAGTAATCACAAACGTATTTTCAACTAGTATGAATTCTTCACATATTAGCTCCATTTGTTTATTAATTATTCCACAGACATTTTCTGTGATCGTGTCAATGCGTAAATTTGTATCAACAATTTCTTTGGTTAACTGTGCAGTACCGTCAATTATACTTTGTTTTATTTCAAGATTACCAATTTTTAACTCTTCTAGCTTTTCGTAATTTTTATAGTGTCCTGTTTAAAATTTTCGGACTTTTGCTCTAACCTATTTTCTAAACTTTCTGTTTGTTTTGTATTTATTTCATCTATTTTTCTTATTTGTTTGACATTCTTCACTTTCAACTCTTCTTTAAAATTTTCGGCTTGTTTTGTGACTAATTCGTCCATCATGGCCAGTATCGAATTTTTAAATGCTTCTAAATTCAACCCTCCTGGTTCTGCCGTGTTGAATAATTATTAAAATATTTATATCGTAGTTATTCTTTAACAATTATTATTGATAACCGTTCCCTACTTATTTATTTATTTCTTTATTTTTATTAATAATTATTATTAATACTCATGACAGTTACACCTGTTACATAGGCAAACAATATTATTTGTGGGCACCAGCTGTGTAATTACACAACAATTAACATAACATTCAGTTAACGTTTAATATAAATAATTATTATTACATATAATATTTTTTTTATTTAACACACCCTTATTTTTAGAGCAACCATTTAGCTACAAAAAAAAAATTTTAATAGTTAAATTGTGGGGATCGTGCCATACGTTCATCGGCGACAATTTATGTAACAGATTTTGTACATAAATGTAGGCATGTCGTGCCCCACGTCCAGGGCGACATTTTTATGCAAGAGTACATATATTGTTGCGTGTATACAGGTTGCAAATACACATCTTTTTGTGTTTGAATAGCCCCACGTTCTTTGGGAGCCATTTTTATGCAACAATACAACATTGCATAAATAATATAATTTAAATTTGTGATGCCTCACTTGGGAAGCGACAATTTATACAACAATACAACTGTACATAATTTGTATAATTTATGTTGTATGTGTATAAATTTACATGTAATTTAATTTGAATAGCCCCACAATCTTGGAGCTACAACTTATATAACAATATTTACTTGTATGAATACAATTTAATTTGGGTTTCAGGTGTATCTGTAATAAGAACTCGATGTAACTTGTAACGGTATTTCAAATTTATTTGGTACTAATAAACTTGTGCGCATAGCACTTGATTCGACTTAAAACATTCGTTATTAGTTTGTTACTATGCCATAAGGCTTACGCTATATACATCCTTACTGACTAAATATTCTATTCTACTAATTATTTTATTAAAACATATCATTTCCTGACTTCTCAGTCAATTAGTGTGCTTCGAAATATCAATTTTTAAATATCTTTTTAGATATTGTAATGGAAACTCAAAAATATTAATAGTTACTGAATTTAACTTTTTTTATCAGTACTGATTTATCAACGCTAATTTTTATTTCAATGCTTTGCATTCTTTTCATTCCAATACTAATTTGAGCGCTTGTTTACGTTAATCTTACTTCCATAACATCTATGATTTTAACTCTCTATATCTACAATAAACATTGGCTCTTACTTTTAAATAGAACAAGAATGCCTTTAATTGTCTTTGAGTTAATTGTTCGATTAAGAGATAAATAAGTTGTTTATCACCTTATTCTCGTCAATCATACTCAATCAATTGATCCATCTGTAATCGTCCTCGTCTCGAACTCCAGCATCGCTTCCTCTTGTCCAGCGTCGTTCCTCTCTTGTCCAGCGTCGTTTCCAGACTTCAGTAGTGTTCCTCTTGTCCAGCGCAGTCGCCTCTAGAGTCCAGCGTCGTCTCTCTCTTGTCCAGCGTCGTCTCGCTCTATGGAACTAAGTCGTCAGCTCACACTCTGTGTCTCTCTCTCTCTCTCTCTCTCTCTGGAACTTCTTCTCGTGCTGTTTCGGACGTCAGTTGATCTTCTTATATGGATTTTCTTCTCGTGTAATTCTGTTACTAATTAAATTGCTTGTTTTTACAATCCAGTTACATAACTGTATGTAACTGGAAGGATGAAACTATTTACAAAAATTTACATACTCTGTGCGGACGGGCAAAATCTCCCGCTGCACTGTGGGTGATCGAAAAAAAAAGAACAACTGTAGCGTGTGTGTCCTATTTATACCCACGTCTTGGTCCACACCTGCAGTTGTACGAAATCGACATGTCTGAAATTGTCTCTGGGTTCAGTCTCCCCACTCCTTGTCAATTTCGCTTTTTCTTATATTGCTGCGAACTGCAGAGTCCTGTAATTATACTCTTATACTCATTTTATAACTATTTTCACTACACATGTTCACTGTATTTTTGGACATTGCAACTTAACCCTTTCGCTCTGTACACAGTTATTTCACCACTACACTCGTACGGTGTGTCCCTTTCACGTGGTTTTTGTACACAGTATTTAGTTAATTTTATTACATTTTATTGTGCTTTTGGATTTTACTCTTTATTTATAGTTTATGAATAATTATGGAAAAACTGTAATTATGCAATTATTCATCTTGGAGTGGTAAACTCGCCTGCATAGACCTGCGTCACACACACTTGCAAAATACTGGTGTACACATTTTCAGTTACATTTCTGTGTGTGTGCACGTCGATTCAGGTCGAAACACCTGTTCATATTTTTGTCTGAGCCAAGCTTGGCAATCCCTGACATGCTTATTTCTAATACATTTTAAATTATTTACAGTTTATTAGGTATATTTAAATTTCTATATTCAATGTTCAGTACATCACTTATTTGTACTGTCGCATTATCCTTCTGCTTGGTAATAAAAATATTTAATAAATTTATGTATTAAATTTTTTTTTTATTACAATCGTTTGAAAAAAAATATAACAAATAATAAAGAATAATATTCGTCATTTCACCCGTAATTGGAGTGTACATATACGTCTCACCTCCCCTCTTCACACGCTCACTGCTCGTGACCTTATAGGGTGGCTTCAACAACAGCTGATCTGACTGGTTTCATTGACCTCGTTATTTTTATGTTTAGAACTTCCTAAATGACGTTGCGTGGAATTTACCAATATCTTTCTTCTGTTTCTCATCATATACGATGAAAGTGTGTTGTCCTACTCGCTGTCTTAACGTATACGGTCCATTGTACAGTCTGAAGAATTTCTTTGCCGTATTATAGCTTCTTTTCCCAACAGGATTTGCTTTCAGTAGTACATTCTCTCCTACATTAAATTGTTGTAGTTTGTGAGTTAGATTAAATCTCTCTACTCTCTTGTTACCTCTTTCTATTATTCGTTACTTTGCGTATTCAATTTTTACACTTATTAGTACAGGTACATTCTGGTTATTAGATTTGTGTATATACTTGTTCCAAAATCTGTTTGGGTTCTTATCTTTTCCAATTCTATTGGAGTATATCCTGTTGCTTCACTATAATTTCCGTTGATGGCTTTTTCAAGAAATGGTAAATATTCTGCCCATCTATTGTGTTGATCATGGCAGTATATTCGTAAATATTACCTAATTCTTTGTTAACTCTCTCAGCCAAGTTTCCTTGAGGATGTCTTATGGATGTGAGTACAGGTTGTATTCCATTTGCCCTTAACGTCCTCTCCAATTTTTCACTCTGAAATTGTACACCTTGATCACTGAGTACCTTCTTCATTTTTGCATACGTCGGAATATATTTCTGCAGTAGTATCTTTAGAACAACTTTGGTTGTGGGTCGCATAATTGGGTACAGTCGGACTGCCTTGGAAAACACATGGATACATACCAATATGTGCTTCACACCTCGACTTGATCGTGGTAGTGGTCCCAGAAAATCCACTGCAATTAGCTCTCCTTTGTCTTTGTTCCCTTTCTGTATGCTCTGCATTTCTACATATGTGTGTAAATTCGGCCCTTAATTTTACATTATCTTACTCATACATTCTTACCTTCGCTTCTAATCTTCTTTAACTCTTTTCTTAACATGACATTACTTTATCTTTCTTAACTTTTCTTATATTACTTATACAATACATTAACATTCATTACCTTTTATTACATTTCTTTTACATTACCTTTCTGATCGCTACTACTTTCCTGAAATACACTTCCGTAACAGAATACTCTTTTAGCTTTGTAGTGTGTCGCATGATCGGTTACAGAGGAACTGTCTTGGAAAACAACGATATTTTTCTCGAAGTCCTTAATCCTACGTAGTCTCTGCCCTTTTGACATTTCACTCTCGCTTTCTTCTGTGTCCTTGTATTTCCATTAAGTGTGCGCTTGATCAGTCGTTCTGACAATTATAGCATTAATTGCTCATCTCTAAGCTTTTCTTTTTTTACCAATAACAACACTAACATCTTTTACCATTACTTTCTTAAATATTTCTCTACACTATCATTCCTTACCAATAATAATACATTTCTTAATTAACCCTTTAAAATAATATTCCTTATTTCGTTTCACTAATATTTCTTTTTATTTTGTATTTCTAATCATAACCTTAATAAATAACATTTCTTAATTATACTCTCTTATCTTATTATTAATAACTAATAGTAATATTATTATTATCATTTAAAAATAATTATTTATTTTCATTTGCCTTGGGTTCTGAGTTGCAGTGTCGTCAGATCTGACACCCCTCTTATTATAACAATTGTTTGTTGTACACAGAAAATTCATTGTGCTAACCCTCGCGACAAATTTCCATTGTATTACTGCGACGTTAAAATTCCATTGTCCCGCTCTGACTGCATAATTCACCTGTTTATAGTGCAACGTTTTCGTTTTGCCTGACGGCCACACAAAACCACCTCTCTTTCTCTCGTAACGGTCGTATTCCATAATTCTCTCATTCTCACTGCTGCGCCCCTCTTGTCGAACGCATTTCTTACTAGTTCGTATGCGTTTTACATACATATTGGAATATTCTGTTGTGCGTCGTTTATGATAATATTCATCGTAATTACTATAATTATAGTTATAATTATCGTTCACTTTATATTTCTCGTGTGTATACCTACCGTTATATTTACCACAATTTTTGTAGTGTTTCGTCTAGATAATTTACTACGTTTCTTGTTAGACCTACAGTGATATTTATCTCCGTGAGTGTGGTGTCTTAAGTGTTTCACATATGTCGTCTTGTGTGACTTACTTGTGTGTGTGTGTCTCACAGTTGGGATATCGCTATTAATAAGGTACGTTTTATTAAACTTTATTTGCTTCTCTTCCTTAATGTTAATTACTTTTTTATATTTATCGTTAGTAATCACAAACGTATTTTCAACTAGTATGAATTCTTCACATATTAGCTCCATTTGTTTATTAATTATTCCACAGACATTTTCTGTGATCGTGTCAATGCGTAAATTTGTATCAACAATTTCTTTGGTTAACTGTGCAGTACCGTCAATTATACTTTGTTTTATTTCAAGATTACCAATTTTTAACTCTTCTAGCTTTTCGTAATTTTTATAGTGTCCTGTTTAAAATTTCGGACTTTTGCTCTAACCTATTTTCTAAACTTTCTGTTTGTTTTGTATTTATTTCATCTATTTTTCTTATTTGTTTGACATTCTTCACTTTCAACTCTTCTTTAAAATTTTCGGCTTGTTTTGTGACTAATTCGCCCATCATGGCCAGTATCGAATTTTAAATGCTTCTAAATTCAACCCTCCTGGTTCTGCCGTGTTGAATAATTTTTAAAATATTTATTTCGTAGTTATTCTTTAACAATTATTATTGATAACCGTTCCCTACTTATTTATTTATTTCTTTATTTTTATTAATAGTTATTATTAATACTCATGACAGTTACACCTGTTACATAGGCAAACAATATTATTTGTGGGCACCAGCTGTGTTTTACACAACAATTAACATAACATTCAGTTAACGTTTAATATAAATAATTATTATTACATATAATATATTTTTTATTTAACACACCCTTATTTTTAGAGCAACCATTTAGCTACAAAAAAAAATTTTAATAGTTAAATGGTGGTGATCGTGCCATACGTTCATCGGCGACAATTTATGTAACAGATTTTGTACATAAATGTAGGCATGTCGTGCCCCACGTCCAGGGCGACATTTTTATGCAACAGTACATATATAGTTGCGTGTATACAGGTTGCAAATACACATCTTTTTGTGTTTGAATAGCCCCACGTTCTTTGGGAGCCATTTTTATGCAACAATACAACTTTGCATAAATAATATAATTTAAATTTTTGATGCCCCACTTTGGAAGCGACAATTTATACAACAATACAACTGTACATAAGTTGTATAATTTATGTTGTATGTGTATAAATTTACATGTAATTTAATTTGAATAGCCCCACAATCTTGGAGCTACAACTTATATAAGAATACTTACTTGCATGAATACAATTTAATTTGGGTTTCAGGTGTATCTGTAATAAGAACTCGATGTAACTTGTAACGGTATTTCAAATTTATTTGGTACTAATAAACTTGTGCGCATAGCACTTGATTCGACTTAAAACATTCGTTATTACTTTGTTACTATGCCATAAGGCTTACGCTATATACATCCTTACTGACTAAATATTCTATTCTACTAATTATTTTATTAAAACATATCACTTCCTGACTACTCAGTCAATTAGTGTGCTTCGAAATATCAATTTTTAAATATCTTTTTAGATATTGTAATGGAAACTCAAAAATATTAATAGTTACTGAATTTAACTTTTTTTATCAGTACTGATTTATCAACGCTAATTTTTATTTAAATGCTTTGCATTCTTTTCATTCCAATACTAATTTGAGCTCTTGTTTACGTTAATCTTACTTCCATAACATCTATGATTTTAACTCTCTTTATCTACAATAAACATTGGCTCTTACTTTTAAATAGAACAAGAATGCCTTTAATTGTCTTTGAGTTAATTGTTCGATTAAGAGATAAATAAGTTGTTTATCACCTTATTCTCGTCAATCATACTCAATCAATTGATCCATCTGTAATCGTCCTCGTCTCGAACTCCAGCATCACTTCCTCTTGTCCAGCGTCGTTCCTCTCTTGTCCAGCGTCGTTTCCAGACTTCAGTAGTGTTCCTCTTGTCCAGCGCAGTCGCCTCTAGAGTCCAGCGTCGTCTCTCTCTTGTCCAGCGTCGTCTCGCTCTATGGAACTAAGTCGTCAGCTCACACTCTGTCTCTCTCTCTCTCTCTCTCTCTCTCTCTCTCTGGAACTTCTTCTCGTGCTGTTTCGGACGTCAGTTGATCTTCTTATATGGATTTTCTTCTCGTGTAATTCTGTTACTAATTAAATTGCTTGTTTTTACAATCCAGTTACATAACTGTATGTAACTGGAAGGATGAAACTATTTACAAAAATTTACATACTCTGTGCGGACGGGCAAAATCTCCCGCTGCACTGTGGGTGATCGAAAAAAAAAAGAACAACTGTAGCGTGTGTGTCCTATTTATACCCACGTCTTGGTCCACACATGCAGTTGTACGAAATCGACATGTCTGAAATTGTCTCTGGGTTCAGTCTCCCCACTCCTTGTCAATTTCGCTTTTTCTTATATTTCTGCGAACTGCAGAGTCCTGTAAGTATACTCTTATACTCATCTTATAACTATTTTCACTACACATGTTCACTGTATTTTTGGACATTGCAACTTAACCCTTTCGCTCTGTACACAGTTATTTCACCACTACACTCGTACGGTGTGTCCCTTTCACGTGGTTTTTGTACACAGTATTTAGTTAATTTTATTACATTTTATTGTGCTTTTGGATTTTACTCTTTATTTATAGTTTATGAATAATTATGGAAAAACTGTAATTATGCAATTATTCATCTTGGAGTGGTAAACTCGCCTGCATAGACCTGCGTCACACACACTTGCAAAATACTGGTGTACACACTTTCAGTTACATTTCTGTGTGTGTGCACGTCGATTCAGGACGAAACACCTGTTCATATTTTTGTCTGAGCCAAGCTTGGCAATCCCTGACATGCTTATTTCTAATACATTTTAAATTATTTACAGTTTATTAGGTATATTTAAATTTTTATATTCAATGCTCAATACATCACTTATTTGTACTGTCGCATTATCCTTCTGCTTGGTAATAAAAATATTTAATAAATTTATTTATTAAATTTTTTTTATTACAATCGTTTGAAAAAAAAAATAACAAATAATAAAGAATAGTATTCGTCATTTCACCCGTAATTGGAGTGTACATATACGTCTCACCTCCCCTCTTCACACGGTCACTGCTCGTGACCTTGTAGGGTGGCTTCAACAACAGCTCATCTGACTGGTTTCATTGACCTCGTTATTTTTATGTTTAGAACTTCCTAAATGACGTTGCGTGGAATTTACCAATATCTTTCTTCTGTTTCTCATCATATACGATGAAAGTGTGTTGTCCTACTCGCTGTCTTAACGTATACGGTCCATTGTACAGTCTGAAGAATTTCTTTGCCGTATTATAGCTTCTTTTCGCAACAGGATTTGCTTTCAGTAGTACATTCTCTCCTACATTAAATTGTTGTAGTTTGTGAGTTAGATTAAATCTCTCTACCCTCTTGTTACCTCTTTCTATTATTCGTTACTTTGCGTATACAATTTTTACACTAATTGGTACAGGTAAATTCTGGTTATTAGATTTGTGTATATACTTGTTCCAAAATCTGTTTGGCTTGTTATCTTTTCCAATTCTATTGGAGTATATCCTGTTGCTTCAGTATAATTTCCGTTGATGGCTTTTTCAAGAAATGGTAAATATTCTGCCCATCCATTGTGTTGATCATGGCAGTACATTCGTAAATATTTACCTCATTCTTTGTTAACGCTATCAGCAAAGTTTCCTTGAGGATGTCTTATGGATGTGAGTACAGGTTGTATTCCATTTTCCCTTAACGTCCTCTCCAATGTTTCACTCTGAATTTGTACACCTTGATCACTGTGTACCTTCTACATTTTTGCATATGTCGGAATATATTTCTGCAGTAGTATCTTTAGAACAACTTTGGTTGTGGGTCGCATAATTGGGTACAGTCGGACTGCCTCGGAAAACACATGGATACATACCAATATGTGCTTCACACCTCGACTTGATCGTGGTAGTGGTCCCAGAAAATCCACTGCAATTAGCTCTCCTTTGTCTTTGTTCCCTTTCTGTATGCTCTTTATTTCTACATATGTGTGTAAATTCGGCCCTTAATTTTACATTATCTTACTCATACAGTCTTACCTTCGCTTCTAATCTTCCTTAACTCTTTTCTTAACATGACATTACTTTATCTTTCTTAACTTTTCTTATATTACTTATACAATACATTAACATTCATTACCTTTTATTACATATCTTTAACATTACCTTTCTGATCGCTACTACTTTCCTGAAATACACTTCCGTAACAGAATACTCTTTTAGCTTTGTAGTGTGTCGCATGATCGGTTACAGAGGAACTGTCTTGGAAACAACGATATTTTTCTCGAAGTCCTTAATCCTACGTAGTCTCTGCCCTTTTGACATTTCACTCTCGCTTTCTTCTGTGTCCTTTTATATCCATTAAGTGTTCGCATGATCAGTCGTTCCGACAATTATAGCATTAATTGCTCATCTCTAAGCTTTTCTTTTTTTACCAATAACAACACTAACATCTTTTACCATTACTTTCTTAAATATTTCTCTACACTATCATCCCTTACCAATAATAATACATTTCTTAATTAACCCTTTAAAATAATATTCCTTATTTCGTTTCACTAATATTTCTTTTTATTTTGTATTTCCAATCATAACCTTAATAAATAACATTTCTTAATTATACTCTCTTATCTTATTATTAATAACTAATAGTAATATTATTATTCTCATTTAAAAATAATTATTTATTTTCATTTGCCTTGGGTTCTGAGTTGCAGTGTCGTCAGATCTGACACCCCTCTTATTATAACAATTGTTTGTTGTACACAGAAAATTCATTGTGCTAACCCTCGCGACAAATTTCCATTGTATTACTGCGACGTTAAAATTCCATTGTCCCGCTCTGACTGCATAATTCACCTGTTTATAGTGCAACGTTTTCGTTTTGCCTGACGGCCACACAAAACCACCTCTCTTTCTCTCATAACGGTCGTATTCCATAATTCTCTCATTCTCACTGCTGCGCCCCTCTTGTCGAACGCATTTCTTACTAGTTCGTATGCGTTTTACATACATATTGGAATATTCTGTTGTGCGTCGTTTATGATAATATTCATCGTAATTACTATAATTATAGTTATAATTATCGTTCACTTTATATTTCTCGTGTGTATACCTACCGTCATATTTACCACAATTTTGTGTAGTGTTTCGTCTAGATAATTTACTACGTTTCTTGTTAGACCTACAGTGATATTTATCTCCGTGAGTGTGGTGTCTTAAGTGTTTCTCATATGTCGTCTTGTGTGCCTTACTTGTGTGTGTGTGTCTCACAGTTGGGATATCGCTATTAATAAGGTACGTTTTATTAAACTTTATTTGCTTCTCTTCCTTAATGTTAATTACTTTTTTATATTTATCGTTAGTAATCACAAACGTATTTTCAACTAGTATGAATTCTTCACATATTAGCTCCATTTGTTTATTAATTATTCCACAGACATTTTCTGTGATCGTGTCAATGCGTAAATTTGTATCAACAATTTCTTTGGTTAACTGTGCAGTACCGTCAATTATACTTTGTTTTATTTCAAGATTACCAATTTTTAACTCTTCTAGCTTTTCGTAATTTTTATAGTGTCCTGTTTAAAATTTTCGGGCTTTTGCTCTAACCTATTCTCTAAACTTTCTGTTTGTTTTGTATTTATTTCATCTATTTTTCTTATTTGTTTGACATTCGTCACTTTCAACTCTTCTTTAAAATTTTCGGCTTGTTTTGTGACTAATTCGTCCATCATGGCCAGTATCGAATTTTTAAATGCTTCTAAATTCAACCCTCCTGGTTCTGCCGTGTTGAATAATTATTAAAATATTTATATCGTAGTTATTCTTTAACAATTATTATTGATAACCGTTCCCTACTTATTTATTTATTTCTTTATTTTTATTAATAATTATTATTAATACTCATGACAGTTACACCTGTTACATAGGCAAACAATATTATTTGTGGGCACCAGCTGTGTAATTACACAACAATTAACATAACATTCAGTTAACGTTTAATATAAATAATTATTATTACATATAATATTTTTTTAATTTAACACACCCTTATTTTTAGAGCAACCATTTAGCTACAAAAAAAAATTTTAATAGTTAAATTGTGGGGATCGTGCCATACGTTCATCGGCGACAATTTATGTAACAGATTTTGTACATAAATGTAGGCATGTCGTGCCCCACGTCCAGGGCGACATTTTTATGCAACAGTACATATATTGTTGCGTGTATACAGGTTGCAAATACACATCTTTTTGTGTTTGAATAGCCCCACGTTCTTTGGGAGCCATTTTTATGCAACAATACAACATTGCATAAATAATATAATTTAAATTTGTGATGCCCCACTTGGGAAGCGACAATTTATACAACAATACAACTGTACATAAGTTGTATAATTTATGTTGTATGTGTATAAATTTACATGTAATTTAATTTGAATAGCCCCACAATCTTGGAGCTACAACTTATATAACAATATTTACTTGTATGAATACAATTTAATTTGGGTTTCAGGTGTATCTGTAATAAGAACTCGATGTATCTTGTAACGGTATTTCAAATTTATTTGGTACTAATAAACTTGTGCGCATAGCACTTGATTCGACTTAAAACATTCGTTATTAGTTTGTTACTATGCCATAAGGCTTACGCTATATACATCCTTACTGACTAAATATTCTATTCTACTAATTATTTTATTAAAACATATCATTTCCTGACTACTCAGTCAATTAGTGTGCTTCGAAATATCAATTTTTAAATATCTTTTTAGATATTGTAATGGAAACTCAAAAATATTAATAGTTACTGAATTTAACTTTTTTTATCAGTACTGATTTATCAACGCTAATTTTTATTTAAATGCTTTGCATTCTTTTCATTCCAATACTAATTTGAGCTCTTGTTTACGTTAATCTTACTTCCATAACATCTATGATTTTAACTCTCTATATCTACAATAAACATTGGCTCTTACTTTTAAATAGAACAAGAATGCCTTTAATTGTCTTTGAGTTAATTGTTCGATTAAGAGATAAATAAGTTGTTTATCACCTTATTCTCGTCAATCATACTCAATCAATTGATCCATCTGTAATCGTCCTCGTCTCGAACTCCAGCATCACTTCCTCTTGTCCAGCATCGTTCCTCTCTTGTCCATCGTCGTTTCCAGACTTCAGTAGTGTTCCTCTTGTCCAGCGCAGTCGCCTCTAGAGTCCAGCGTCGTCTCTCTCTTGTCCAGCGTCGTCTCGCTCTATGGAACTAAGTCGTCAGCTCACACTCTGTCTCTCTCTCTCTCTCTCTCTCTCTGGAACTTCTTCTCGTGCTGTTTCGGACGTCAGTTGATCTTCTTATATGGATTTTCTTCTCGTGTAATTCTGTTACTAATTAAATTGCTTGTTTTTACAATCCAGTTACATAACTGTATGTAACTGGAAGGATGAAACAATTTACAAAAATTTACATACTCTGTGCGGACGGGCAAAATCTCCCGCTGCACTGTGGGCGATCGAAAAAAAAGAACAACTGTAGCGTGTGTGTCCTATTTATACCCACGTCTTGGTCCACACCTGCAGTTGTACGAATTCGACATGTCTGAAATTGTCTCTGGGTTCAGTCTCCACACTCCTTGTCAATTTCGCTATTTCTTATATTTCTGCGAACTGCAGAGTCCTGTAAGTATACTCTTATACTCATCTTATAACTATTTTCACTACACATGTTCACTGTATTTTTGGACATTGCAACTTAACCCTTTCGCTCTGTACACAGTTATTTCACCACTACACTCGTACGGTGTGTCCCTTTCACGTGGTTTTTGTACACAGTATTTAGTTAATTTTATTACATTTTATTGTGCTTTCGGATTTTACTCTTTATTTATAGTTTATGAATAATTATGGAAAAATTGTAATTATGCAATTATTCATCTTGGAGTGGTAAACTCGCCTGCATAGACCTGCGTCACACACACTTGCAAAATACTGGTGTACACACTTTCAGTTACATTTCTGTGTGTGTGCACGTCGATTCAGGTCGAAACACCTGTTCATATTTTTGTCTGAGCCAAGCTTGGCAATCCCTGACATGCTTATTTCTAATACATTTTAAATTATTTACAGTTTATTAGGTATATTTAAATTTTTATATTCAATGCTCAGTACATCACTTATGTGTACTGTCGCATTATCCTTCTGCTTGGTAATAAAAATATTTAATAAATTTATGTATTAATTTTTTTTTTATTACAATCGTTTGAAAAAAAATATAACAAATAATAAAGAATAGTATTCGTCATTTCACCCGTAATTGGAGTGTACATATACGTCTCACCTCCCCTCTTCACACGGTCACTGCTCGTAACCGTGTAGGGTGGCTTCAACAACAGCTGATCTGACTGGTTTCATTGACCTCGCTATTTTTATGTTTAGAACTTCCTAAATGACGTTGCGTGGAATTTACCAATATCTTTCTTCTGTTTCTCATCATATACGATGAAAGTGTGTTGTCCTACTCGCTGTCTTAACGTATACGGTCCATTGTACAGTCTGAAGAATTTCTTTGCCGTATTATAGCTTCTTTTCCCAACAGGATTTGCTTTCAGTAGTACATTCTCTCCTACATTAAATTGTTGTAGTTTGTGAGTTAGATTAAATCTCTCTACTCTCTTGTTACCTCTTTCTATTATTCGTTACTTTGCGTATTCAATTTTTACATTTATTGGTACAGGAACATTCTGGTTATTAGATTTGTGTATATACTTGTTCCAAAATCTGTTTGGCTTCTTATCTTTTCCAATTCTATTGGAGTATATCCTGTTGCTTCAGTATAATTTCCGTTGATGGCTTTTTCAAAAAATGGTAAATATTCTGCCCATCTATTGTGTTGATCATGGCAGTATATTCGTAAATATTTACCTCATTCTTTGTTAACGCTATCAGCAAAGTTTCCTTGAGGATGTCTTATGGATGTGAGTACAGGTTGTATTCCATTTTCCCTTAACGTCCTCTCCCATTTTTCACTCTGAAGTTGTACACCTTGATCACTGAGTACCTTCTTCATTTTTGCATATGTCGGAATATATTTCTGCAGTAGTATCTTTAGAACAACTTTGGTTGTGGGTCGCATAATTGGGTACAGTCGGACTGCCTTGGAAAACACATGGATACATACCAATATGTGCTTCACACCTCGACTTGATCGTGGTAGTGGTCCCAGAAAATCCACTGCAATTAGCTCTCCTTTGTCTTTGTTCCCTTTCTGTATGCTCTTTATTTCTACATATGTGTGTAAATTCGGCCCTTAATTTTACATTATCTTACTCATATAGTCTTACCTTCGCTTCTAATCTTCCTTAACTCTTTTCTTAACATGACATTACTTTATCTTTCTTAACTTTTCTTATATTACTTATACAATACATTAACATTCATTACCTTTTATTACATATCTTTAACATTACCTTTCTGATCGCTACTACTTTCCTGAAATACACTTCCGTAACAGAATACTCTTTTAGCTTTGTAGTGTGTCGCATGATCGGTTACAGAGGAACTGTCTTGGAAACAACGATATTTTTCTCGAAGTCCTTAATCCTACGTAGTCTCTGCCCTTTTGACATTTCACTCTCGCTTTCTTCTGTGTCCTTTTATATCCATTAAGTGTTCGCATGATCAGTCGTTTCGACAATTATAGCATTAATTGCTCATCTCTAAGCTTTTCTTTTTTTACCAATAACAACACTAACATCTTTTACCATTACTTTCTTAAATATTTCTCTACACTATCATCCCTTACCAATAATAATACATTTCTTAATTAACCCTTTAAAATAATATTCCTTATTTCGTTTCACTAATATTTCTTTTTATTTTGTATTTCCAATCATAACCTTAATAAATAACATTTCTTAATTATACTCTCTTATCTTATTATTAATAACTAATAGTAATATTATTATTCTCATTTAAAAATAATTATTTATTTTCATTTGCCTTGGGTTCTGAGTTGCAGTGTCGTCAGATCTGACACCCCTCTTATTATAATAATTGTTTGTTGTACACAGAAAATTCATTGTGCTAACCCTCGCGACAAATTTCCATTGTATTACTGCGACGTTAAAATTCCATTGTCCCGCTCTGACTGCATAATTCACCTGTTTATAGTGCAACGTTTTCGTTTTGCCTGACGGCCACACAAAACCACCTCTCTTTCTCTCATAACGGTCGTATTCCATAATTCTCTCATTCTCACTGCTGCGCCCCTCTTGTCGAACGCATTTCTTACTAGTTCGTATGCGTTTTACATACATATTGGAATATTCTGTTGTGCGTCGTTTATGATAATATTCATCGTAATTACTATAATTATAGTTATAATTATCGTTCACTTTATATTTCTCGTGTGTATACCTACCGTCATATTTACCACAATTTTGTGTAGTGTTTCGTCTAGATAATTTACTACGTTTCTTGTTAGACCTACAGTGATATTTATCTCCGTGAGTGTGGTGTCTTAAGTGTTTCTCATATGTCGTCTTGTGTGACTTACTTGTGTGTGTGTGTCTCACAGTTGGGATATCGCTATTAATAAGGTACGTTTTATTAAACTTTATTTGCTTCTCTTCCTTAATGTTAATTACTTTTTTATATTTATCGTTAGTAATCACAAACGTATTTTCAACTAGTATGAATTCTTCACATATTAGCTCCATTTGTTTATTAATTATTCCACAGACATTTTCTGTGATCGTGTCAATGCGTAAATTTGTATCAACAATTTCTTTGATTAACTGTGCAGTACCGTCAATTATACTTTGTTTTATTTCAAGATTACCAATTTTTAACTCTTCTAGCTTTTCGTAATTTTTATAGTGTCCTGTTTAAAATTTTCGGACTTTTGCTCTAACCTATTTTCTAAACTTTCTGTTTGTTTTGTATTTATTTCATCTATTTTTCTTATTTGTTTGACATTCTTCACTTTCAACTCTTCTTTAAAATTTTCGGCTTGTTTTGTGACTAATTCGTCCATCATGGCCAGTATCGAATTTTTAAATGCTTCTAAATTCAACCCTCCTGGTTCTGCCGTGTTGAATAATTATTAAAATATTTATATCGTAGTTATTCTTTAACAATTATTATTGATAACCGTTCCCTATTTATTTATTTATTTCTTTATTTTTATTAATAATTATTATTAATACTCATGACAGTTACACCTGTTACATTGGCAAACAATATTATTTGTGGGCACCAGCTGTGTAATTACACAACAATTAACATAACATTCAGTTAACGTTTAATATAAATAATTATTATTACATATAATATTTTTTTTATTTAACACACCCTTATTTTTAGAGCAACCATTTAGCTACAAAAAAAAATTTTAATAGTTAAATTGTGGGGATCGTGCCATACGTTCATCGGCGACAATTTATGTAACAGATTTTGTACATAAATGTAGGCATGTCGTGCCCCACGTCCAGGGCGACATTTTTATGCAACAGTACATATATTGTTGCGTGTATACAGGTTGCAAATACACATCTTTTTGTGTTTGAATAGCCCCACGTTCTTTGGGAGCCATTTTTATGCAACAATACAACTTTGCATAAATAATATAATTTAAATTTGTGATGCCCCACTTGGGAAGCGACAATTTATACAACAATACAACTGTACATAAGTTGTATAATTTATGTTGTATGTGTATAAATTTACATGTAATTTAATTTGAATAGCCCCACAATCTTGGAGCTACAACTTATATAACAATATTTACTTGTATGAATACAATTTAATTTTGGTTTCAGGTGTATCTGTAATAAGAACTCGATGTAACTTGTAACGGTATTTCAAATTTATTTGGTACTAATAAACTTGTGCGCATAGCACTTGATTCGACTTAAGACATTCGTTATTAGTTTGTTACTATGCCATAAGGCTTACGCTATATACATCCTTACTGACTAAATATTCTATTCTACTAATTATTTTATTAAAACATATCATTTCCTGACTACTCAGTCAATTAGTGTGCTTCGAAATATCAATTTTTAAATATCTTTTTAGATATTGTAATGGAAACTCAAAAATATTAATAGTTACTGAATTTAACTTTTTTTATCAGTACTGATTTATCACGCTAATTTTTATTTAAATGCTTTGCATTCTTTTCATTCCAATACTAATTTGAGCTCTTGTTTACGTTAATCTTACTTCCATAACATCTATGATTTTAACTCTCTATATCTACAATAAACATTGGCTCTTACTTTTAAATAGAACAAGAATGCCTTTAATTGTCTTTGAGTTAATTGTTCGATTAAGAGATAAATAAGTTGTTTATCACCTTATTCTCGTCAATCATACTCAATCAATTGATCCATCTGTAATCGTCCTCGTCTCGAACTCCAGCATCACTTCCTCTTGTCCAGCATCGTTCCTCTCTTGTCCATCGTCGTTTCCAGACTTCAGTAGTGTTCCTCTTGTCCAGCGCAGTCGCCTCTAGAGTCCAGCGTCGTCTCTCTCTTGTCCAGCGTCGTCTCGCTCTATGGAACTAAGTCGTCAGCTCACACTCTGTCTCTCTCTCTCTCTGGAACTTCTTCTCGTGCTGTTTCGGACGTCAGTTGATCTTCTTATATGGATTTTCTTCTCGTGTAATTCTGTTACTAATTAAATTGCTTGTTTTTACAATCCAGTTACATAACTGTATGTAACTGGAAGGATGAAACTATTTACAAAAATTTACATACTCTGTGCGGACGGGCAAAATCTCCCGCTGCACTGTGGGCGATCGAAAAAAAAGAACAACTGTAGCGTGTGTGTCCTATTTATACCCACGTCTTGGTCCACACCTGCAGTTGTACGAATTCGACATGTCTGAAATTGTCTCTGGGTTCAGTCTCCACACTCCTTGTCAATTTCGCTATTTCTTATATTTCTGCGAACTGCAGAGTCCTGTAAGTATACTCTTATACTCATCTTATAACTATTTTCACTACACATGTTCACTGTATTTTTGGACATTGCAACTTAACCCTTTCGCTCTGTACACAGTTATTTCACCACTACACTCGTACGGTGTGTCCCTTTCACGTGGTTTTTGTACACAGTATTTAGTTAATTTTATTACATTTTATTGTGCTTTCGGATTTTACTCTTTATTTATAGTTTATGAATAATTATGGAAAAATTGTAATTATGCAATTATTCATCTTGGAGTGGTAAACTCGCCTGCATAGACCTGCGTCACACACACTTGCAAAATACTGGTGTACACACTTTCAGTTACATTTCTGTGTGTGTGCACGTCGATTCAGGTCGAAACACCTGTTCATATTTTTGTCTGAGCCAAGCTTGGCAATCCCTGACATGCTTATTTCTAATACATTTTAAATTATTTACAGTTTATTAGGTATATTTAAATTTTTATATTCAATGCTCAGTACATCACTTATGTGTACTGTCGCATTATCCTTCTGCTTGGTAATAAAAATATTCAATAAATTTATGTATTAATTTTTTTTTTATTACAATCGTTTGAAAAAAAATATAACAAATAATAAAGAATAGTATTCGTCATTTCACCCGTAATTGGAGTGTACATATACGTCTCACCTCCCCTCTTCACACGGTCACTGCTCGTAACCGTGTAGGGTGGCTTCAACAACAGCTGATCTGACTGGTTTCATTGACCTCGCTATTTTTATGTTTAGAACTTCCTAAATGACGTTGCGTGGAATTTACCAATATCTTTCTTCTGTTTCTCATCATATACGATGAAAGTGTGTTGTCCTACTCGCTGTCTTAACGTATACGGTCCATTGTACAGTCTGAAGAATTTCTTTGCCGTATTATAGCTTCTTTTCCCAACAGGATTTGCTTTCAGTAGTACATTCTCTCCTACATTAAATTGTTGTAGTTTGTGAGTTAGATTAAATCTCTCTACTCTCTTGTTACCTCTTTCTATTATTCGTTACTTTGCGTATTCAATTTTTACATTTATTGGTACAGGAACATTCTGGTTATTAGATTTGTGTATATACTTGTTCCAAAATCTGTTTGGCTTCTTATCTTTTCCAATTCTATTGGAGTATATCCTGTTGCTTCAGTATAATTTCCGTTGATGGCTTTTTCAAAAAATGGTAAATATTCTGCCCATCTATTGTGTTGATCATGGCAGTATATTCGTAAATATTTACCTCATTCTTTGTTAACGCTATCAGCAAAGTTTCCTTGAGGATGTCTTATGGATGTGAGTACAGGTTGTATTCCATTTTCCCTTAACGTCCTCTCCCATTTTTCACTCTGAAGTTGTACACCTTGATCACTGAGTACCTTCTTCATTTTTGCATATGTCGGAATATATTTCTGCAGTAGTATCTTTAGAACAACTTTGGTTGTGGGTCGCATAATTGGGTACAGTCGGACTGCCTTGGAAAACACATGGATACATACCAATATGTGCTTCACACCTCGACTTGATCGTGGTAGTGGTCCCAGAAAATCCACTGCAATTAGCTCTCCTCTGTCTTTGTTCCCTTTCTGTATGCTCTTTATTTCTACATATGTGTGTAAATTCGGCCCTTAATTTTACATTATCTTACTCATACAGTCTTACCTTCGCTTCTAATCTTCCTTAACCCTTTTCTTAACATGACATTACTTTATCTTTCTTAACTTTTCTTATATTACTTATACAATACATTAACATTCATTACCTTTTATTACATTTCTTTAACATTACCTTTCTGATCGCTACTACTTTCCTGAAATACACTTCCGTAACAGAATACTCTTTTAGCTTTGTAGTGTGTCGCATGATCGGTTACAGAGGAACTGTCTTGGAAACAACGATATTTTTCTCGAAGTCCTTAATCCTACGTAGTCTCTGCCCTTTTAACATTTCACTCTCGCTTTCTTCTGTGTCCTTTTATATCCATTAAGTGTTCGCTTGATCAGTCGTTCTGACAATTATAGCATTAATTGCTCATCTCTAAGCTTTTCTTTTTTTACCAATAACAACACTAACATCTTTTACCATTACTTTCTTAAATATTTCTCTACACTATCATTCCTTACCAATAATAATACATTTCTTAATTAACCCTTTAAAATAATATTCCTTATTTCGTTTCACTAATATTTCTTTTTATTTTGTATTTCCAATCATAACCTTAATAAATAACTTTTCTTAATTACACTCTCTTATCTTATTATTAATAACTAATAGTAATATTATTTTTCTCATTTAAAAATAATTATTTATTTTCATTTGCCTTGGGTTCTGAGTTGCAGTGTCGTCAGATCTGACACCCCTCTTATTATAACAATTGTTTGTTGTACACAGAAAATTCATTGTGCTAACCCTCGCGACAAATTTCCATTGTATTACTGCGACGTTAAAATTCCATTGTCCCGCTCTGACTGCATAATTCACCTGTTTATAGTGCAACGTTTTCGTTTTGCCTGACGGCCACACAAAACCACCTCTCTTTCTCTCGTAACGGTCGTATTCCATAATTCTCTCATTCTCACTGCTGCGCCCCTCTTGTCGAACGCATTTCTTACTAGTTCGTATGCGTTTTACATACATATTGGAATATTCTGTTGTGCGTCGTTTATGATAATATTCATCGTAATTACTATAATTATAGTTATAATTATCGTTCACTTTATATTTCTCGTGTGTATACCTACCGTTATATTTACCACAATTTTTGTAGTGTTTCGTCTAGATAATTTACTACGTTTCTTGTTAGACCTACAGTGATATTTATCTCCGTGAGTGTGGTGTCTTAAGTGTTTCACATATGTCGTCTTGTGTGACTTACTTGTGTGTGTGTGTCTCACAGTTGGGATATCGCTATTAATAAGGTACGTTTTATTAAACTTTATTTGCTTCTCTTCCTTAATGTTAATTACTTTTTTATATTTATCGTTAGTAATCACAAACGTATTTTCAACTAGTATGAATTCTTCACATATTAGCTCCATTTGTTTATTAATTATTCCACAGACATTTTCTGTGATCGTGTCAATGCGTAAATTTGTATCAACAATTTCTTTGGTTAACTGTTCAGTACCGTCAATTATACTTTGTTTTATTTCAAGAGTACCAATTTTTAACTCTTCTAGCTTTTCGTAATTTTTATAGTGTCCTGTTTAAAATTTTCGGACTTTTGCTCTAACCTATTTTCTAAACTTTCTGTTTGTTTTGTATTTATTTCATCTATTTTTCTTATTTGTTTG
The DNA here is from genome assembly GCA_034769895.1 of Magicicada septendecula. NCBI lineage: Eukaryota > Metazoa > Arthropoda > Insecta > Hemiptera > Cicadidae > Magicicada > Magicicada septendecula. The sequence goes on along the minus strand of CM068370.1, from coordinate 204,731,938 downwards.
ACATTCTTCACTTTCAACTCTTCTTTAAAATTTTCGGCTTGTTTTGTGACTAATTCGTCCATCATGGCCAGTATCGAATTTTTAAATGCTTCTAAATTCAACCCTCCTGGTTCTGCCGTGTTGAATAATTATTAAAATATTTATTTCGTAGTTATTCTTTAACAATTATTATTGATAACCGTTCCCTACTTATTTATTTATTTTTATTAATAGTTATTATTAATACTCATGACAGTTACACCTGTTACATAGGCAAACAATATTATTTGTGGGCACCAGCTGTGTTATTACACAACAATTAACATAACATTCAGTTAACGTTTAATATAAATAATTAATATTACATATAATATTTTTTTTATTTAACACACCCTTATTTTTAGAGCAACCATTTAGCTACAAAAAAAAATTTTAATAGTTAAATGGTGGGGATCGTGCCATACGTTCATCGGCGACAATTTATGTAACAGATTTTGTACATAAATGTAGGCATGTCGTGCCCCACGTCCAGGGCGACATTTTTATGCAACAGTACATATATTGTTGCGTGTATACAGGTTGCAAATACACATCTTTTTGTGTTTGAATAGCCCCACGTTCTTTGGGAGCCATTTTTATGCAACAATACAACTTTGCATAAATAATATAATTTAAATTTGTGATGCCCCACTTTGGAAGCGACAATTTATACAACAATACAACTGTACATAAGTTGTATAATTTATGTTGTATGTGTATAAATTTACATGTAATTTAATTTGAATAGCCCCACAATCTTGGAGCTACAACTTATATAACAATACTTACTTGCATGAATACAATTTAATTTGGGTTTCAGGTGTATCTGTAATAAGAACTCGATGTAACTTGTAACGGTATTTCAAATTTATTTGGTACTAATAAACTTGTGCGCATAGCACTTGATTCGACTTAAAACATTCGTTATTACTTTGTTACTATGCCATAAGGCTTACGCTATATACATCCTTACTGACTAAATATTCTATTCTACTAATTATTTTATTAAAAAACATATCACTTCCTGACTACTCAGTCAATTAGTGTGCTTCGAAATATCAATTTTTAAATATCTTTTTAGATATTGTAATGGAAACTCAAAAATATTAATAGTTACTGAATTTAACTTTTTTTATCAGTACTGATTTATCAACGCTAATTTTTATTTAAATGCTTTGCATTCTTTTCATTCCAATACTAATTTGAGCTCTTGTTTACGTTAATCTTACTTCCATAACATCTATGTTTTTAACTCTCTTTATCTACAAATAACATTGGCTCTTACTTTTAAATAGAACAAGAATGCCTTTAATTGTCTTTGAGTTAATTGTTCGATTAAGAGATAAATAAGTTGTTTATCACCTTATTCTCGTCAATCATACTCAATCAATTGATCCATCTGTAATCGTCCTCGTCTCGAACTCCAGCATCACTTCCTCTTGTCCAGCGTCGTTCCTCTCTTGTCCAGCGTCGTTTCCAGACTTCAGTAGTGTTCCTCTTGTCCAGCGCAGTCGCCTCTAGAGTCCAGCGTCGTCTCTCTCTTGTCCAGCGTCGTCTCGCTCTATGGAACTAAGTCGTCAGCTCACACTCTGTCTCTCTCTCTCTCTCTCTCTCTCTCTCTGGAACTTCTTCTCGTGCTGTTTCGGACGTCAGTTGATCTTCTTATATGGATTTTCTTCTCGTGTAATTCTGTTACTAATTAAATTGCTTGTTTTTACAATCCAGTTACATAACTGTATGTAACTGGAAGGATGAAACTATTTACAAAAATTTACATACTCTGTGCGGACGGGCAAAATCTCCCGCTGCACTGTGGGTGATCGAAAAAAAAAGAACAACTGTAGCGTGTGTGTCCTATTTATACCCACGTCTTGGTCCACACATGCAGTTGTACGAAATCGACATGTCTGAAATTGTCTCTGGGTTCAGTCTCCCCACTCCTTGTCAATTTCGCTTTTTCTTATATTTCTGCGAACTGCAGAGTCCTGTAAGTATACTCTTATACTCATCTTATAACTATTTTCACTACACATGTTCACTGTATTTTTGGACATTGCAACTTAACCCTTTCGCTCTGTACACAGTTATTTCACCACTACACTCGTACGGTGTGTCCCTTTCACGTGATTTTTGTACACAGTATTTAGTTAATTTTATTACATTTTATTGTGCTTTTGGATTTTACTCTTTATTTATAATTTATGAGTAATTATGGAAAAACTGTAATTATGCAATTATTCATCTTGGAGTGGTAAACTCGCCTGCATAGACCTGCGTCACACACACTTGCAAAATACTGGTGTACACACTTTCAGTTACATTTCTGTGTGTGTGCACGTCGATTCAGGACGAAACACCTGTTCATATTTTTGTCTGAGCCAAGCTTGGCAATCCCTGACATGCTTATTTCTAATACATTTTAAATTATTTACAGTTTATTAGGTATATTTAAATTTTTATATTCAATGCTCAGTACATCACTTATTTGTACTGTCGCATTATCCTTCTGCTTGGTAATAAAAATATTTAAGAAATTTATTTATTAAATTTTTTTTTTATTACAATCGTTTGAAAAAAATATAACAAATAATAAAGAATAATATTCGTCATTTCACCCGTATTTGGAGTGTACATATACGTCTCACCTCCCCTCTTCACACGCTCACTGCTCGTGACCTTGTAGGGTGGCTTCAACAACAGCTGATCTGACTGGTTTCATTGACCTCGTTATTTTTATGTTTAGAACTTCCTAAATGACGTTGCGTGGAATTTACCAATATCTTTCTTCTGTTTCTCATCATATACGATGAAAGTGTGTTGTCCTACTCGCTGTCTTAACGTATACGGTCCATTGTACAGTCTGAAGAATTTCTTTGCCGTATTATAGCTTCTTTTCCCAACAGGATTTGCTTTCAGTAGTACATTCTCTCCTTCATTAAATTGTTGTAGTTTGTGAGTTAGATTAAATCTCTCTACTCTCTTGTTACCTCTTTCTATTATTCGTTACTTTGCGTATTCAATTTTTACACTTATTAGTACAGGTACATTCTGGTTATTAGATTTGTGTATATACTTGTTCCAAAATCTGTTTGGCTTCTTATCTTTTCCAATTCTATTGGAGTATATCCTGTTGCTTCACTATAATTTCCGTTGATGGCTTTTTCAAGAAATGGTAAATATTCTGCCCATCTATTGTGTTGATCATGGCAGTATATTCGTAAATATTACCTAATTCTTTGTTAACTCTCTCAGCCAAGTTTCCTTGAGGATGTCTTATGGATGTGAGTACAGGTTGTATTCCATTTGCCCTTAACGTCCTCTCCAATTTTTCACTCTGAAATTGTACACCTTGATCACTGAGTACCTTCTTCATTTTTGCATATGTCGGAATATATTTCTGCAGTAGTATCTTTAGAACAACTTTGGTTGTGGGTCGCATAATTGGGTACAGTCGGACTGCCTTGGAAAACACATGGATACATACCAATATGTGCTTCACACCTCGACTTGATCGTGGTAGTGGTCCCAGAAAATCCACTGCAATTAGCTCTCCTTTGTCTTTGTTTCCTTTCTGTATGCTCTGCATTTCTACATATGTGTGTAAATTCGGCCCTTAATTTTACATTATCTTACTCATACATTCTTACCTTCGCTTCTAATCTTCCTTAACTCTTTTCTTAACATGACATTACTTTATCTTTCTTAACTTTTCTTATATTACTTATAAAATACATTAACATTCATTACCTTTTACTACATTTCTTTTACATTACCTTTCTGATCGCTACTACTTTCCTGAAATACACTTCCGTAACAGAATACTCTTTTAGCTTTGTAGTGTGCCGCATGATCGGTTACAGAGGAACTGTCTTGGAAAACAACGATATTTTTCTCGAAGTCCTTAATCCTACGTAGTCTCTGCCCTTTTGACATTTCACTCTCGCTTTCTTCTGTGTCCTTGTATTTCCATTAAGTGTGCGCATGATCAGTCGTTTTGACAATTATAGCATTAATTGCTCATCTCTAAGCTTTTCTTTTTTTCCCAATAACAACACTAACATCTTTTACCATTACTTTCTTAAATATTTCTCTACACTATCATTCCTTACCAATGATAATACATTTCTTAATTAACCCTTTAAAATAATATTCCTTATTTCGTTTCACTAATATTTCTTTTTATTTTGTATTTCTAATCATAACCTTAATAAATAACTTTTCTTAATTACACTCTCTTATCTTATTATTAATAACTAATAGTAATATTATTTTTCTCATTTAAAAATAATTATTTATTTTCATTTGCCTTGGGTTCTGAGTTGCAGTGTCGTCAGATCTGACACCCCTCTTATTATAACAATTGTTTGTTGTACACAGAAAATTCATTGTGCTAACCCTCGCGACAAATTTCCATTGTATTACTGCGACGTTAAAATTCCATTGTCCCGCTCTGACTGCATAATTCACCTGTTTATAGTGCAACGTTTTCGTTTTGCCTGACGGCCACACAAAACCACCTCTCTTTCTCTCGTAACGGTCGTATTCCATAATTCTCTCATTCTCACTGCTGCGCCCCTCTTGTCGAACGCATTTCTTACTAGTTCGTATGCGTTTTACATACATATTGGAATATTCTGTTGTGCGTCGTTTATGATAATATTCATCGTAATTACTATAATTATAGTTATAATTATCGTTCACTTTATATTTCTCGTGTGTATACCTACCGTTATATTTACCACAATTTTTGTAGTGTTTCGTCTAGATAATTTACTACGTTTCTTGTTAGACCTACAGTGATATTTATCTCCGTGAGTGTGGTGTCTTAAGTGTTTCACATATGTCGTCTTGTGTGACTTACTTGTGTGTGTGTGTCTCACAGTTGGGATATCGCTATTAATAAGGTACGTTTTATTAAACTTTATTTGCTTCTCTTCCTTAATGTTAATTACTTTTTTATATTTATCGTTAGTAATCACAAACGTATTTTCAACTAGTATGAATTCTTCACATATTAGCTCCATTTGTTTATTAATTATTCCACAGACATTTTCTGTGATCGTGTCAATGCGTAAATTTGTATCAACAATTTCTTTGGTTAACTGTTCAGTACCGTCAATTATACTTTGTTTTATTTCAAGAGTACCAATTTTTAACTCTTCTAGCTTTTCGTAATTTTTATAGTGTCCTGTTTAAAATTTTCGGACTTTTGCTCTAACCTATTTTCTAAACTTTCTGTTTGTTTTGTATTTATTTCATCTATTTTTCTTATTTGTTTGACATTCTTCACTTTCAACTCTTCTTTAAAATTTTCGGCTTGTTTTGTGACTAATTCGTCCATCATGGCCAGTATCGAATTTTTAAATGCTTCTAAATTCAACCCTCCTGGTTCTGCCGTGTTGAATAATTATTAAAATATTTATTTCGTAGTTATTCTTTAACAATTATTATTGATAACCGTTCCCTACTTATTTATTTATTTTTATTAATAGTTATTATTAATACTCATGACAGTTACACCTGTTACATAGGCAAACAATATTATTTGTGGGCACCAGCTGTGTTATTACACAACAATTAACATAACATTCAGTTAACGTTTAATATAAATAATTAATATTACATATAATATTTTTTTTATTTAACACACCCTTATTTTTAGAGCAACCATTTAGCTACAAAAAAAAATTTTAATAGTTAAATGGTGGGGATCGTGCCATACGTTCATCGGCGACAATTTAAGTAACAGATTTTGTACATAAATGTAGGCATGTCGTGCCCCACGTCCAGGGCGACATTTTTATGCAACAGTACATATATTGTTGCGTGTATACAGGTTGCAAATACACATCTTTTTGTGTTTGAATAGCCCCACGTTCTTTGGGAGCCATTTTTATGCAACAATACAACTTTGCATAAATAATATAATTTAAATTTGTGATGCCCCACTTTGGAAGCGACAATTTATACAACAATACAACTGTACATAAGTTGTATAATTTATGTTGTATGTGTATAAATTTACATGTAATTTAATTTGAATAGCCCCACAATCTTGGAGCTACAACTTATATAACAATACTTACTTGCATGAATACAATTTAATTTGGGTTTCAGGTGTATCTGTAATAAGAACTCGATGTAACTTGTAACGGTATTTCAAATTTATTTGGTACTAATAAACTTGTGCGCATAGCACTTGATTCGACTTAAAACATTCGTTATTACTTTGTTACTATGCCATAAGGCTTACGCTATATACATCCTTACTGACTAAATATTCTATTCTACTAATTATTTTATTAAAAAACATATCACTTCCTGACTACTCAGTCAATTAGTGTGCTTCGAAATATCAATTTTTAAATATCTTTTTAGATATTGTAATGGAAACTCAAAAATATTAATAGTTACTGAATTTAACTTTTTTTATCAGTACTGATTTATCAACGCTAATTTTTATTTAAATGCTTTGCATTCTTTTCATTCCAATACTAATTTGAGCTCTTGTTTACGTTAATCTTACTTCCATAACATCTATGATTTTAACTCTCTTTATCTACAAATAACATTGGCTCTTACTTTTAAATAGAACAAGAATGCCTTTAATTGTCTTTGAGTTAATTGTTCGATTAAGAGATAAATAAGTTGTTTATCACCTTATTCTCGTCAATCATACTCAATCAATTGATCCATCTGTAATCGTCCTCGTCTCGAACTCCAGCATCACTTCCTCTTGTCCAGCGTCGTTCCTCTCTTGTCCAGCGTCGTTTCCAGACTTCAGTAGTGTTCCTCTTGTCCAGCGCAGTCGCCTCTAGAGTCCAGCGTCGTCTCTCTCTTGTCCAGCGTCGTCTCGCTCTATGGAACTAAGTCGTCAGCTCACACTCTGTCTCTCTCTCTCTCTCTCTCTCTCTCTGGAACTTCTTCTCGTGCTGTTTCGGACGTCAGTTGATCTTCTTATATGGATTTTCTTCTCGTGTAATTCTGTTACTAATTAAATTGCTTGTTTTTACAATCCAGTTACATAATTGTATGTAACTGGAAGGATGAAACTATTTACAAAAATTTACATACTCTGTGCGGACGGGCAAAATCTCCCGCTGCACTGTGGGTGATCGAAAAAAAAAGAACAACTGTAGCGTGTGTGTCCTATTTATACCCACGTCTTGGTCCACACATGCAGTTGTACGAAATCGACATGTCTGAAATTGTCTCTGGGTTCAGTCTCCCCACTCCTTGTCAATTTCGCTTTTTCTTATATTTCTGCGAACTGCAGAGTCCTGTAAGTATACTCTTATACTCATCTTATAACTATTTTCACTACACATGTTCACTGTATTTTTGGACATTGCAACTTAACCCTTTCGCTCTGTACACAGTTATTTCACCACTACACTCGTACGGTGTGTCCCTTTCACGTGATTTTTGTACACAGTATTTAGTTAATTTTATTACATTTTATTGTGCTTTTGGATTTTACTCTTTATTTATAATTTATGAGTAATTATGGAAAAACTGTAATTATGCAATTATTCATCTTGGAGTGGTAAACTCGCCTGCATAGACCTGCGTCACACACACTTGCAAAATACTGGTGTACACACTTTCAGTTACATTTCTGTGTGTGTGCACGTCGATTCAGGACGAAACACCTGTTCATATTTTTGTCTGAGCCAAGCTTGGCAATCCCTGACATGCTTATTTCTAATACATTTTAAATTATTTACAGTTTATTAGGTATATTTAAATTTTTATATTCAATGCTCAGTACATCACTTATTTGTACTGTCGCATTATCCTTCTGCTTGGTTATAAAAATATTTAATAAATTTATTTATTAAATTTTTTTTTTATTACAATCGTTTGAAAAAAATATAACAAATAATAAAGAATAATATTCGTCATTTCACCCGTAATTGGAGTGTACATATACGTCTCACCTCCCCTCTTCACACGCTCACTGCTCGTGACCTTGTAGGGTGGCTTCAACAACAGCTGATCTGACTGGTTTCATTGACCTCGTTATTTTTATGTTTAGAACTTCCTAAATGACGTTGCGTGGAATTTACCAATATCTTTCTTCTGTTTCTCATCATATACGATGAAAGTGTGTTGTCCTACTCGCTGTCTTAACGTATACGGTCCATTGTACAGTCTGAAGAATTTCTTTGCCGTATTATAGCTTCTTTTCCCAACAGGATTTGCTTTCAGTAGTACATTCTCTCCTTCATTAAATTGTTGTAGTTTGTGAGTTAGATTAAATCTCTCTACTCTCTTGTTACCTCTTTCTATTATTCGTTACTTTGCGTATTCAATTTTTACACTTATTAGTACAGGTACATTCTGGTTATTAGATTTGTGTATATACTTGTTCCAAAATCTGTTTGGCTTCTTATCTTTTCCAATTCTATTGGAGTATATCCTGTTGCTTCACTATAATTTCCGTTGATGGCTTTTTCAAGAAATGGTAAATATTCTGCCCATCTATTGTGTTGATCATGGCAGTATATTCGTAAATATTACCTAATTCTTTGTTAACTCTCTCAGCCAAGATTCCTTGAGGATGTCTTATGGATGTGAGTACAGGTTGTATTCCATTTGCCCTTAACGTCCTCTCCAATTTTTCACTCTGAAATTGTACACCTTGATCACTGAGTACCTTCTTCATTTTTGCATATGTCGGAATATATTTCTGCAGTAGTATCTTTAGAACAACTTTGGTTGTGGGTCGCATAATTGGGTACAGTCGGACTGCCTTGGAAAACACATGGATACATACCAATATGTGTTTCACACCTCGACTTGATCGTGGTAGTGGTCCCAGAAAATCCACTGCAATTAGCTCTCCTTTGTCTTTGTTTCCTTTCTGTATGCTCTGCATTTCTACATATGTGTGTAAATTCGGCCCTTAATTTTACATTATCTTACTCATACATTCTTACCTTCGCTTCTAATCTTCCTTAACTCTTTTCTTAACATGACATTACTTTATCTTTCTTAACTTTTCTTATATTACTTATAAAATACATTAACATTCATTACCTTTTACTACATTTCTTTTACATTACCTTTCTGATCGCTACTACTTTCCTGAAATACACTTCCGTAACAGAATACTCTTTTAGCTTTGTAGTGTGCCGCATGATCGGTTACAGAGGAACTGTCTTGGAAAACAACGATATTTTTCTCGAAGTCCTTAATCCTACGTAGTCTCTGCCCTTTTGACATTTCACTCTCGCTTTCTTCTGTGTCCTTGTATTTCCATTAAGTGTGCGCATGATCAGTCGTTTTGACAATTATAGCATTAATTGCTCATCTCTAAGCTTTTCTTTTTTTCCCAATAACAACACTAACATCTTTTACCATTACTTTCTTAAATATTTCTCTACACTATCATTCCTTACCAATGATAATACATTTCTTAATTAACCCTTTAAAATAATATTCCTTATTTCGTTTCACTAATATTTCTTTTTATTTTGTATTTCTAATCATAACCTTAATAAATAACATTTCTTAATTATACTCTCTTATCTTATTACTAATAACTAATAGTAATATTATTATTCTCATTTAAAAATAATTATTTATTTTTATTTGCCTTGGGTTCTGAGTTGCAGTGTCGTCAGATCTGACACCCCTCTTATTATAACAATTGTTTGTTGTACACAGAAAATTCATTGTGCTAACCCTCGCGACAAATTTCCATTGTATTACTGCGACGTTAAAATTCCATTGTCCCGCTCTGACTGCATAATTCACCTGTTTATAGTGCAACGTTTTCGTTTTGCCTGACGGCCACACAAAACCACCTCTCTTTCTCTCGTAACGGTCGTATTCCATAATTCTCTCATTCTCACTGCTGCGCCCCTCTTGTCGAACGCATTTCTTACTAGTTCGTATGCGTTTTACATACATATTGGAATATTCTGTTGTGCGTCGTTTATGATAATATTCATCGTAATTACTATAATTATAGTTATAATTATCGTTCACTTTATATTTCTCGTGTGTATACCTACCGTTATATTTACCACAATTTTTGTAGTGTTTCGTCTAGATAATTTACTACGTTTCTTGTTAGACCTACAGTGATATTTATCTCCGTGAGTGTGGTGTCTTAAGTGTTTCACATATGTCGTCTTGTGTGACTTACTTGTGTGTGTGTGTCTCACAGTTGGGATATCGCTATTAATAAGGTACGTTTTATTAAACTTTATTTGCTTCTCTTCCTTAATGTTAATTACTTTTTTATATTTATCGTTAGTAATCACAAACGTATTTTCAACTAGTATGAATTCTTCACATATTAGCTCCATTTGTTTATTAATTATTCCACACACATTTTCTGTGATCGTGTCAATGCGTAAATTTGTATCAACAATTTCTTTGGTTAACTGTGCAGTACCGTCAATTATACTTTGTTTTATTTCAAGAATACCAATTTTTAACTCTTCTAGCTTTTCGTAATTTTTATAGTGTCCTGTATAAAATTTTCGGACTTTTGCTCTAACCTATTTTCTAAACTTTCTGTTTGTTTTGTATTTATTTCATCTATTTTTCTTATTTGTTTGACATTCTTCACTTTCAACTCTTCTTTAAAATTTTCGGCTTGTTTTGTGACTAATTCGTCCATCATGGCCAGTATCGAATTTTTAAATGCTTCTAAATTCAACCCTCCTGGTTCTGCCGTGTTGAATAATTATTAAAATATTTATATCGTAGTTATTCTTTAACAATTATTATTGATAACCGTTCCCTACTTATTTATTTATTTCTTTATTTTTATTAATAGTTATTATTAATACTCATGACAGTTACACCTGTTACATAGGCAAACAATATTATTTGTGGGCACCAGCTGTGTAATTACACAGCAATTAACATAACATTCAGTTAACGTTTAATATAAATAATTATTATTACATATAATATTTTTTTTATTTAACACACCCTTATTTTTAGAGCAACCATTTAGCTACAAAAAAATTTTAATAGTTAAATTGTGGGGATCGTGCCATACGTTCATCGGCGACAATTTATGTAACAGATTTTGTACATAAATGTAGGCATGTCGTGCCCCACGTCCAGGGCGACATTTTTATGCAACAGTACATATATTGTTGCGTGTATACAGGTTGCAAATACACATCTTTTTGTGTTTGAATAGCCCCACGTTCTTTGGGAGCCATTTTTATGCAACAATACAACATTGCATAAATAATATAATTTAAATTTGTGATGCCCCACTTGGGAAGCGACAATTTATACAACAATACAACTGTACATAAGTTGTATAATTTATGTTGTATGTGTATAAATTTACATGTAATTTAATTTGAATAGCCCCACAATCTTGGAGCTACAACTTATATAACAATATTTACTTGTATGAATACAATTTAATTTGGGTTTCAGGTGTATCTGTAATAAGAACTCGATGTAACTTGTAACGGTATTTCAAATTTATTTGGTACTAATAAACTTGTGCGCATAGCACTTGATTCGACTTAAAACATTCGTTATTAGTTTGTTACTATGCCATAAGGCTTACGCTATATACATCCTTACTGACTAAATATTCTATTCTACTAATTATTTTATTAAAACATATCATTTCCTGACTACTCAGTCAATTAGTGTGCTTCGAAATATCAATTTTTAAATATCTTTTTAGATATTGTAATGGAAACTCAAAAATATTAATAGTTACTGAATTTAACTTTTTTTATCAGTACTGATTTATCAACGCTAATTTTTATTTAAATGCTTTGCATTCTTTTCATTCCAATACTAATTTGAGCTCTTGTTTACGTTAATCTTACTTCCATAACATCTATGATTTTAACTCTCTATATCTACAATAAACATTGGCTCTTACTTTTAAATAGAACAAGAATGCCTTTAATTGTCTTTGAGTTAATTGTTCGATTAAGAGATAAATAAGTTGTTTATCACCTTATTCTCGTCAATCATACTCAATCAATTGATCCATCTGTAATCGTCCTCGTCTCGAACTCCAGCATCACTTCCTCTTGTCCAGCATCGTTCCTCTCTTGTCCATCGTCGTTTCCAGACTTCAGTAGTGTTCCTCTTGTCCAGCGCAGTCGCCTCTAGAGTCCAGCGTCGTCTCTCTCTTGTCCAGCGTCGTCTCGCTCTCTGGAACTAAGTCGTCAGTTCACACTCTGTCTCTCTCTCTCTCTCTCTCTCTCTGGAACTTCTTCTCGTGCTGTTTCGGACGTCAGTTGATCTTCTTATATGGATTTTCTTCTCGTGTAATTCTGTTACTAATTAAATTGCTTGTTTTTACAATCCAGTTACATAACTGTATGTAACTGGAAGGATGAAACTATTTACAAAAATTTACATACTCTGTGCGGACGGGCAAAATCTCCCGCTGCACTGTGGGCGATCGAAAAAAAAGAACAACTGTAGCGTGTGTGTCCTATTTATACCCACGTCTTGGTCCACACCTGCAGTTGTACGAATTCGACATGTCTGAAATTGTCTCTGGGTTCAGTCTCCACACTCCTTGTCAATTTCGCTATTTCTTATATTTCTGCGAACTGCAGAGTCCTGTAAGTATACTCTTATACACATCTTATAACTATTTTCACTACACATGTTCACTGTATTTTTGGACATTGCAACTTAACCCTTTCGCTCTGTACACAGTTATTTCACCACTACACTCGTACGGTGTGTCCCTTTCACGTGGTTTTTGTACACAGTATTTAGTTAATTTTATTACATTTTATTGTGCTTTCGGATTTTACTCTTTATTTATATTTTATGAATAATTATGGAAAAATTGTAATTATGCAATTATTCATCTTGGAGTGGTAAACTCGCCTGCATAGACCTGCGTCACACACACTTGCAAAATACTGGTGTACACACTTTCAGTTACATTTCTGTGTGTGTGCACGTCGATTCAGGTCGAAACACCTGTTCATATTTTTGTCTGAGCCAAGCTTGGCAATCCCTGACATGCTTATTTCTAATACATTTTAAATTATTTACAGTTTATTAGGTATATTTAAATCTTTATATTCAATGCTCAGTACATCACTTATTTGTACTGTCGCATTATCCTTCTGCTTGGTAATAAAAATATTTAATAAATTTATGTATTAATTTTTTTTTTATTACAATCGTTTGAAAAAAAATATAACAAATAATAAAGAATAGTATTCGTCATTTCACCCGTAATTGGAGTGTACATATACGTCTCACCTCCTCTCTTCACACGGTCACTGCTCGTAACCGTGTAGGGTGGCTTCAACAACAGCTGATCTGACTGGTTTCATTGACCTCGCTATTTTTATGTTTAGAACTTCCTAAATGACGTTGCGTCGAATTTACCAATATCTTTCTTCTGTTTCTCATCATATACGATGAGAGTGTGTTGTCCTACTCGCTGTCTTAACGTATACGGTCCATTGTACAGTCTGAAGAATTTCTTTGCCGTATTATAGCTTCTTTTCCCAACAGGATTTGCTTTCAGTAGTACATTCTCTCCTACATTAAATTGTTGTAGTTTGTGAGTTAGATTAAATCTCTCTACTCTCTTGTTACCTCTTTCTATTATTCGTTACTTTGCGTATTCAATTTTTACACTTATTGGTACAGGAACATTCTGGTTATTATATTTGTGTATATACTTGTTCCAAAATCTGTTTGGCTTCTTATCTTTTCCAATTCTATTGGAGTATATCCTGTTGCTTCAGTATAATTTCCGTTGATGGCTTTTTCAAAAAATGGTAAATATTCTGCCCATCTATTGTGTTGATCGTGGCAGTATATTCGTAAATATTTACCTCATTCTTTGTTAACGCTCTCAGCAAAGTTTCCTTGAGGATGTCTTATGGATGTGAGTACAGGTTGTATTCCATTTTCCCTTAACGTCCTCTCCAATGTTTCACTCTGAAGTTGTACACCTTGATCACTGAGTACCTTCTTCATTTTTGCATATGTCGGAATATATTTCTGCAGTAGTATCTTTAGAACAACTTTGGTTGTGGGTCGCATAATTGGGTACAGTCGGACTGCCTTGGAAAACACATGGATACATACCAATATGTGCTTCACACCTCGACTTGATCGTGGTAGTGGTCCCAGAAAATCCACTGCAATTAGCTCTCCTTTGTCTTTGTTCCCTTTCTGTATGCTCTTTATTTCTACATATGTGTGTAAATTCGGCCCTTAATTTTACATTATGTTACTCATACAGTCTTACCTTCGCTTCTAATCTTCCTTAACCCTTTTCTTAACATGACATTACTTTATCTTTCTTAACTTTTCTTATATTACTTATACAATACATTAACATTCATTACCTTTTATTACATTTCTTTAACATTACCTTTCTGATCGCTACTACTTTCCTGAAATACACTTCCGTAACAGAATACTCTTTTAGCTTTGTAGTGTGTCGCATGATCGGTTACAGAGGAACTGTCTTGGAAACAACGATATTTTTCTCGAAGTCCTTAATCCTACGTAGTCTCTGCCCTTTTGACATTTCACTCTCGCTTTCTTCTGTGTCCTTTTATATCCATTAAGTGTTCGCATGATCAGTCGTTCTGACAATTATAGCATTAATTGCTCATCTCTAAGCTTTTCTTTTTTTACCAATAACAACACTAACATCTTTTACCATTACTTTCTTAAATATTTCTCTACACTATCATTCCTTACCAATAATAATACATTTCTTAATTAACCCTTTAAAATAATATTCCTTATTTCGTTTCACTAATATTTCTTTTTATTTTGTATTTCCAATCATAACCTTAATAAATAACATTTCTTAATTATACTCTCTTATCTTATTATTAATAACTAATAGTAATATTATTTTTCTCATTTAAAAATAATTATTTATTTTCATTTGCCTTGGGTTCTGAGTTGCAGTGTCGTCAGATCTGACACCCCTCTTATTATAACAATTGTTTGTTGTACACAGAAAATTCATTGTGCTAACCCTCGCGACAAATTTCCATTGTATTACTGCGACGTTAAAATTCCATTGTCCCGCTCTGACTGCATAATTCACCTGTTTATAGTGCAACGTTTTCGTTTTGCCTGACGGCCACACAAAACCACCTCTCTTTCTCTCGTAACGGTCGTATTCCATAATTCTCTCATTCTCACTGCTGCGCCCCTCTTGTCGAACGCATTTCTTACTAGTTCGTATGCGTTTTACATACATATTGGAATATTCTGTTGTGCGTCGTTTATGATAATATTCATCGTAATTACTATAATTATAGTTATAATTATCGTTCACTTTATATTTCTCGTGTGTATACCTACCGTTATATTTACCACAATTTTTGTAGTGTTTCGTCTAGATAATTTACTACGTTTCTTGTTAGACCTACAGTGATATTTATCTCCGTGAGTGTGGTGTCTTAAGTGTTTCACATATGTCGTCTTGTGTGACTTACTTGTGTGTGTGTGTCTCACAGTTGGGATATCGCTATTAATAAGGTACGTTTTATTAAACTTTATTTGCTTCTCTTCCTTAATGTTAATTACTTTTTTATATTTATCGTTAGTAATCACAAACGTATTTTCAACTAGTATGAATTCTTCACATATTAGCTCCATTTGTTTATTAATTATTCCACAGACATTTTCTGTGATCGTGTCAATGCGTAAATTTGTATCAACAATTTCTTTGGTTAACTGTGCAGTACCGTCAATTATACTTTGTTTTATTTCAAGAATACCAATTTTTAACTCTTCTAGCTTTTCGTAATTTTTATAGTGTCCTGTATAAAATTTTCGGACTTTTGCTCTAACCTATTTTCTAAACTTTCTGTTTGTTTTGTATTTATTTCATCTATTTTTCTTATTTGTTTGACATTCTTCACTTTCAACTCTTCTTTAAAATTTTCGGCTTGTTTTGTGACTAATTCGTCCATCATGGCCAGTATCGAATTTTTAAATGCTTCTAAATTCAACCCTCCTGGTTCTGCCGTGTTGAATAATTATTAAAATATTTATATCGTAGTTATTCTTTAACAATTATTATTGATAACCGTTCCCTACTTATTTATTTATTTCTTTATTTTTATTAATAGTTATTATTAATACTCATGACAGTTACACCTGTTACATAGGCAAACAATATTATTTGTGGGCACCAGCTGTGTAATTACACAGCAATTAACATAACATTCAGTTAACGTTTAATATAAATAATTATTATTACATATAATATTTTTTTTATTTAACACACCCTTATTTTTAGAGCAACCATTTAGCTACAAAAAAAATTTTAATAGTTAAATTGTGGGGATCGTGCCATACGTTCATCGGCGACAATTTATGTAACAGATTTTGTACATAAATGTAGGCATGTCGTGCCCCACGTCCAGGGCGACATTTTTATGCAACAGTACATATATTGTTGCGTGTATACAGGTTGCAAATACACATCTTTTTGTGTTTGAATAGCCCCACGTTCTTTGGGAGCCATTTTTATGCAACAATACAACATTGCATAAATAATATAATTTAAATTTGTGATGCCCCACTTGGGAAGCGACAATTTATACAACAATACAACTGTACATAAGTTGTATAATTTATGTTGTATGTGTATAAATTTACATGTAATTTAATTTGAATAGCCCCACAATCTTGGAGCTACAACTTATATAACAATATTTACTTGTATGAATACAATTTAATTTGGGTTTCAGGTGTATCTGTAATAAGAACTCGATGTAACTTGTAACGGTATTTCAAATTTATTTGGTACTAATAAACTTGTGCGCATAGCACTTGATTCGACTTAAAACATTCGTTATTAGTTTGTTACTATGCCATAAGGCTTACGCTATATACATCCTTACTGACTAAATATTCTATTCTACTAATTATTTTATTAAAACATATCATTTCCTGACTACTCAGTCAATTAGTGTGCTTCGAAATATCAATTTTTAAATATCTTTTTAGATATTGTAATGGAAACTCAAAAATATTAATAGTTACTGAATTTAACTTTTTTTATCAGTACTGATTTATCAACGCTAATTTTTATTTAAATGCTTTGCATTCTTTTCATTCCAATACTAATTTGAGCTCTTGTTTACGTTAATCTTACTTCCATAACATCTATGATTTTAACTCTCTATATCTACAATAAACATTGGCTCTTACTTTTAAATAGAACAAGAATGCCTTTAATTGTCTTTGAGTTAATTGTTCGATTAAGAGATAAATAAGTTGTTTATCACCTTATTCTCGTCAATCATACTCAATCAATTGATCCATCTGTAATCGTCCTCGTCTCGAACTCCAGCATCACTTCCTCTTGTCCAGCATCGTTCCTCTCTTGTCCATCGTCGTTTCCAGACTTCAGTAGTGTTCCTCTTGTCCAGCGCAGTCGCCTCTAGAGTCCAGCGTCGTCTCTCTCTTGTCCAGCGTCGTCTCGCTCTCTGGAACTAAGTCGTCAGTTCACACTCTGTCTCTCTCTCTCTCTCTCTCTCTCTCTCTCTGGAACTTCTTCTCGTGCTGTTTCGGACGTCAGTTGATCTTCTTATATGGATTTTCTTCTCGTGTAATTCTGTTACTAATTAAATTGCTTGTTTTTACAATCCAGTTACATAACTGTATGTAACTGAAAGGATGAAACTATTTACAAAAATTTACATACTCTGTGCGGACGGGCAAAATCTCCCGCTGCACTGTGGGCGATCGAAAAAAAAGAACAACTGTAGCGTGTGTGTCCTATTTATACCCACGTCTTGGTCCACACCTGCAGTTGTACGAATTCGACATGTCTGAAATTGTCTCTGGGTTCAGTCTCCACACTCCTTGTCAATTTCGCTATTTCTTATATTTCTGCGAACTGCAGAGTCCTGTAAGTATACTCTTATACACATCTTATAACTATTTTCACTACACATGTTCACTGTATTTTTGGACATTGCAACTTAACCCTTTCGCTCTGTACACAGTTATTTCACCACTACACTCGTACGGTGTGTCCCTTTCACGTGGTTTTTGTACACAGTATTTAGTTAATTTTATTACATTTTATTGTGCTTTCGGATTTTACTCTTTATTTATATTTTATGAATAATTATGGAAAAATTGTAATTATGCAATTATTCATCTTGGAGTGGTAAACTCGCCTGCATAGACCTGCGTCACACACACTTGCAAAATACTGGTGTACACACTTTCAGTTACATTTCTGTGTGTGTGCACGTCGATTCAGGACGAAACACCTGTTCATATTTTTGTCTGAGCCAAGCTTGGCAATCCCTGACATGCTTATTTCTAATACATTTTAAATTATTTACAGTTTATTAGGTATATTTAAATTTTTATATTCAATGCTCAGTACATCACTTATTTGTACTGTCGCATTATCCTTCTGCTTGGTTATAAAAATATTTAATAAATTTATTTATTAAATTTTTTTTTTATTACAATCGTTTGAAAAAAATATAACAAATAATAAAGAATAATATTCGTCATTTCACCCGTAATTGGAGTGTACATATACGTCTCACCTCCCCTCTTCACACGCTCACAGCTCGTGACCTTGTAGGGTGGCTTCAACAACAGCTGATCTGACTGGTTTCATTGACCTCGTTATTTTTATGTTTAGAACTTCCTAAATGACGTTGCGTGGAATTTACCAATATCTTTCTTCTGTTTCTCATCATATACGATGAAAGTGTGTTGTCCTACTCGCTGTCTTAACGTATACGGTCCATTGTACAGTCTGAAGAATTTCTTTGCCGTATTATAGCTTCTTTTCCCAACAGGATTTGCTTTCAGTAGTACATTCTCTCCTTCATTAAATTGTTGTAGTTTGTGAGTTAGATTAAATCTCTCTACTCTCTTGTTACCTCTTTCTATTATTCGTTACTTTGCGTATTCAATTTTTACACTTATTAGTACAGGTACATTCTGGTTATTAGATTTGTGTATATACTTGTTCCAAAATCTGTTTGGCTTCTTATCTTTTCCAATTCTATTGGAGTATATCCTGTTGCTTCACTATAATTTCCGTTGATGGCTTTTTCAAGAAATGGTAAATATTCTGCCCATCTATTGTGTTGATCATGGCAGTATATTCGTAAATATTACCTAATTCTTTGTTAACTCTCTCAGCCAAGATTCCTTGAGGATGTCTTATGGATGTGAGTACAGGTTGTATTCCATTTGCCCTTAACGTCCTCTCCAATTTTTCACTCTGAAATTGTACACCTTGATCACTGAGTACCTTCTTCATTTTTGCATATGTCGGAATATATTTCTGCAGTAGTATCTTTAGAACAACTTTGGTTGTGGGTCGCATAATTGGGTACAGTCGGACTGCCTTGGAAAACACATGGATACATACCAATATGTGCTTCACACCTCGACTTGATCGTGGTAGTGGTCCCAGAAAATCCACTGCAATTAGCTCTCCTTTGTCTTTGTTTCCTTTCTGTATGCTCTGCATTTCTACATATGTGTGTAAATTCGGCCCTTAATTTTACATTATCTTACTCATACATTCTTACCTTCGCTTCTAATCTTCCTTAACTCTTTTCTTAACATGACATTACTTTATCTTTCTTAACTTTTCTTATATTACTTATAAAATACATTAACATTCATTACCTTTTACTACATTTCTTTTACATTACCTTTCTGATCGCTACTACTTTCCTGAAATACACTTCCGTAACAGAATACTCTTTTAGCTTTGTAGTGTGCCGCATGATCGGTTACAGAGGAACTGTCTTGGAAAACAACGATATTTTTCTCGAAGTCCTTAATCCTACGTAGTCTCTGCCCTTTTGACATTTCACTCTCGCTTTCTTCTGTGTCCTTGTATTTCCATTAAGTGTGCGCATGATCAGTCGTTTTGACAATTATAGCATTAATTGCTCATCTCTAAGCTTTTCTTTTTTTCCCAATAACAACACTAACATCTTTTACCATTACTTTCTTAAATATTTCTCTACACTATCATTCCTTACCAATGATAATACATTTCTTAATTAACCCTTTAAAATAATATTCCTTATTTCGTTTCACTAATATTTCTTTTTATTTTGTATTTCTAATCATAACCTTAATAAATAACATTTCTTAATTATACTCTCTTATCTTATTACTAATAACTAATAGTAATATTATTATTCTCATTTAAAAATAATTATTTATTTTTATTTGCCTTGGGTTCTGAGTTGCAGTGTCGTCAGATCTGACACCCCTCTTATTATAACAATTGTTTGTTGTACA
Organism: Magicicada septendecula; assembly: GCA_034769895.1. Taxonomy (NCBI): domain Eukaryota; kingdom Metazoa; phylum Arthropoda; class Insecta; order Hemiptera; family Cicadidae; genus Magicicada; species Magicicada septendecula. The sequence goes on along the minus strand of CM068370.1, from coordinate 204,711,652 downwards.
CAGAAAATTCATTGTGCTAACCCTCGCGACAAATTTCCATTGTATTACTGCGACGTTAAAATTCCATTGTCCCGCTCTGACTGCATAATTCACCTGTTTATAGTGCAACGTTTTCGTTTTGCCTGACGGCCACACAAAACCACCTCTCTTTCTCTCGTAACGGTCGTATTCCATAATTCTCTCATTCTCACTGCTGCGCCCCTCTTGTCGAACGCATTTCTTACTAGTTCGTATGCGTTTTACATACATATTGGAATATTCTGTTGTGCGTCGTTTATGATAATATTCATCGTAATTACTATAATTATAGTTATAATTATCGTTCACTTTATATTTCTCGTGTGTATACCTACCGTTATATTTACCACAATTTTTGTAGTGTTTCGTCTAGATAATTTACTACGTTTCTTGTTAGACCTACAGTGATATTTATCTCCGTGAGTGTGGTGTCTTAAGTGTTTCACATATGTCGTCTTGTGTGACTTACTTGTGTGTGTGTGTCTCACAGTTGGGATATCGCTATTAATAAGGTACGTTTTATTAAACTTTATTTGCTTCTCTTCCTTAATGTTAATTACTTTTTTATATTTATCGTTAGTAATCACAAACGTATTTTCAACTAGTATGAATTCTTCACATATTAGCTCCATTTGTTTATTAATTATTCCACAGACATTTTCTGTGATCGTGTCAATGCGTAAATTTGTATCAACAATTTCTTTGGTTAACTGTGCAGTACCGTCAATTATACTTTGTTTTATTTCAAGAATACCAATTTTTAACTCTTCTAGCTTTTCGTAATTTTTATAGTGTCCTGTATAAAATTTTCGGACTTTTGCTCTAACCTATTTTCTAAACTTTCTGTTTGTTTTGTATTTATTTCATCTATTTTTCTTATTTGTTTGACATTCTTCACTTTCAACTCTTCTTTAAAATTTTCGGCTTGTTTTGTGACTAATTCGTCCATCATGGCCAGTATCGAATTTTTAAATGCTTCTAAATTCAACCCTCCTGGTTCTGCCGTGTTGAATAATTATTAAAATATTTATATCGTAGTTATTCTTTAACAATTATTATTGATAACCGTTCCCTACTTATTTATTTATTTCTTTATTTTTATTAATAGTTATTATTAATACTCATGACAGTTACACCTGTTACATAGGCAAACAATATTATTTGTGGGCACCAGCTGTGTAATTACACAGCAATTAACATAACATTCAGTTAACGTTTAATATAAATAATTATTATTACATATAATATTTTTTTTATTTAACACACCCTTATTTTTAGAGCAACCATTTAGCTACAAAAAAATTTTAATAGTTAAATTGTGGGGATCGTGCCATACGTTCATCGGCGACAATTTATGTAACAGATTTTGTACATAAATGTAGGCATGTCGTGCCCCACGTCCAGGGCGACATTTTTATGCAACAGTACATATATTGTTGCGTGTATACAGGTTGCAAATACACATCTTTTTGTGTTTGAATAGCCCCACGTTCTTTGGGAGCCATTTTTATGCAACAATACAACATTGCATAAATAATATAATTTAAATTTGTGATGCCCCACTTGGGAAGCGACAATTTATACAACAATACAACTGTACATAAGTTGTATAATTTATGTTGTATGTGTATAAATTTACATGTAATTTAATTTGAATAGCCCCACAATCTTGGAGCTACAACTTATATAACAATATTTACTTGTATGAATACAATTTAATTTGGGTTTCAGGTGTATCTGTAATAAGAACTCGATGTAACTTGTAACGGTATTTCAAATTTATTTGGTACTAATAAACTTGTGCGCATAGCACTTGATTCGACTTAAAACATTCGTTATTAGTTTGTTACTATGCCATAAGGCTTACGCTATATACATCCTTACTGACTAAATATTCTATTCTACTAATTATTTTATTAAAACATATCATTTCCTGACTACTCAGTCAATTAGTGTGCTTCGAAATATCAATTTTTAAATATCTTTTTAGATATTGTAATGGAAACTCAAAAATATTAATAGTTACTGAATTTAACTTTTTTTATCAGTACTGATTTATCAACGCTAATTTTTATTTAAATGCTTTGCATTCTTTTCATTCCAATACTAATTTGAGCTCTTGTTTACGTTAATCTTACTTCCATAACATCTATGATTTTAACTCTCTATATCTACAATAAACATTGGCTCTTACTTTTAAATAGAACAAGAATGCCTTTAATTGTCTTTGAGTTAATTGTTCGATTAAGAGATAAATAAGTTGTTTATCACCTTATTCTCGTCAATCATACTCAATCAATTGATCCATCTGTAATCGTCCTCGTCTCGAACTCCAGCATCACTTCCTCTTGTCCAGCATCGTTCCTCTCTTGTCCATCGTCGTTTCCAGACTTCAGTAGTGTTCCTCTTGTCCAGCGCAGTCGCCTCTAGAGTCCAGCGTCGTCTCTCTCTTGTCCAGCGTCGTCTCGCTCTCTGGAACTAAGTCGTCAGTTCACACTCTGTCTCTCTCTCTCTCTCTCTCTCTCTGGAACTTCTTCTCGTGCTGTTTCGGACGTCAGTTGATCTTCTTATATGGATTTTCTTCTCGTGTAATTCTGTTACTAATTAAATTGCTTGTTTTTACAATCCAGTTACATAACTGTATGTAACTGGAAGGATGAAACTATTTACAAAAATTTACATACTCTGTGCGGACGGGCAAAATCTCCCGCTGCACTGTGGGCGATCGAAAAAAAAGAACAACTGTAGCGTGTGTGTCCTATTTATACCCACGTCTTGGTCCACACCTGCAGTTGTACGAATTCGACATGTCTGAAATTGTCTCTGGGTTCAGTCTCCACACTCCTTGTCAATTTCGCTATTTCTTATATTTCTGCGAACTGCAGAGTCCTGTAAGTATACTCTTATACACATCTTATAACTATTTTCACTACACATGTTCACTGTATTTTTGGACATTGCAACTTAACCCTTTCGCTCTGTACACAGTTATTTCACCACTACACTCGTACGGTGTGTCCCTTTCACGTGGTTTTTGTACACAGTATTTAGTTAATTTTATTACATTTTATTGTGCTTTCGGATTTTACTCTTCATTTATATTTTATGAATAATTATGGAAAAATTGTAATTATGCAATTATTCATCTTGGAGTGGTAAACTCGCCTGCATAGACCTGCGTCACACACACTTGCAAAATACTGGTGTACACACTTTCAGTTACATTTCTGTGTGTGTGCACGTCGATTCAGGTCGAAACACCTGTTCATATTTTTGTCTGAGCCAAGCTTGGCAATCCCTGACATGCTTATTTCTAATACATTTTAAATTATTTACAGTTTATTAGGTATATTTAAATCTTTATATTCAATGCTCAGTACATCACTTATTTGTACTGTCGCATTATCCTTCTGCTTGGTAATAAAAATATTTAATAAATTTATGTATTAATTTTTTTTTTATTACAATCGTTTGAAAAAAAATATAACAAATAATAAAGAATAGTATTCGTCATTTCACCCGTAATTGGAGTGTACATATACGTCTCACCTCCTCTCTTCACACGGTCACTGCTCGTAACCGTGTAGGGTGGCTTCAACAACAGCTGATCTGACTGGTTTCATTGACCTCGCTATTTTTATGTTTAGAACTTCCTAAATGACGTTGCGTCGAATTTACCAATATCTTTCTTCTGTTTCTCATCATATACGATGAGAGTGTGTTGTCCTACTCGCTGTCTTAACGTATACGGTCCATTGTACAGTCTGAAGAATTTCTTTGCCGTATTATAGCTTCTTTTCCCAACAGGATTTGCTTTCAGTAGTACATTCTCTCCTACATTAAATTGTTGTAGTTTGTGAGTTAGATTAAATCTCTCTACTCTCTTGTTACCTCTTTCTATTATTCGTTACTTTGCGTATTCAATTTTTACACTTATTGGTACAGGAACATTCTGGTTATTATATTTGTGTATATACTTGTTCCAAAATCTGTTTGGCTTCTTATCTTTTCCAATTCTATTGGAGTATATCCTGTTGCTTCAGTATAATTTCCGTTGATGGCTTTTTCAAAAAATGGTAAATATTCTGCCCATCTATTGTGTTGATCGTGGCAGTATATTCGTAAATATTTACCTCATTCTTTGTTAACGCTCTCAGCAAAGTTTCCTTGAGGATGTCTTATGGATGTGAGTACAGGTTGTATTCCATTTTCCCTTAACGTCCTCTCCAATGTTTCACTCTGAAGTTGTACACCTTGATCACTGAGTACCTTCTTCATTTTTGCATATGTCGGAATATATTTCTGCAGTAGTATCTTTAGAACAACTTTGGTTGTGGGTCGCATAATTGGGTACAGTCGGACTGCCTTGGAAAACACATGGATACATACCAATATGTGCTTCACACCTCGACTTGATCGTGGTAGTGGTCCCAGAAAATCCACTGCAATTAGCTCTCCTTTGTCTTTGTTCCCTTTCTGTATGCTCTTTATTTCTACATATGTGTGTAAATTCGGCCCTTAATTTTACATTATCTTACTCATACAGTCTTACCTTCGCTTCTAATCTTCCTTAACCCTTTTCTTAACATGACATTACTTTATCTTTCTTAACTTTTCTTATATTACTTATACAATACATTAACATTCATTACCTTTTATTACATTTCTTTAACATTACCTTTCTGATCGCTACTACTTTCCTGAAATACACTTCCGTAACAGAATACTCTTTTAGCTTTGTAGTGTGTCGCATGATCGGTTACAGAGGAACTGTCTTGGAAACAACGATATTTTTCTCGAAGTCCTTAATCCTACGTAGTCTCTGCCCTTTTGACATTTCACTCTCGCTTTCTTCTGTGTCCTTTTATATCCATTAAGTGTTCGCATGATCAGTCGTTCTGACAATTATAGCATTAATTGCTCATCTCTAAGCTTTTCTTTTTTTACCAATAACAACACTAACATCTTTTACCATTACTTTCTTAAATATTTCTCTACACTATCATTCCTTACCAATAATAATACATTTCTTAATTAACCCTTTAAAATAATATTCCTTATTTCGTTTCACTAATATTTCTTTTTATTTTGTATTTCCAATCATAACCTTAATAAATAACATTTCTTAATTATACTCTCTTATCTTATTATTAATAACTAATAGTAATATTATTTTTCTCATTTAAAAATAATTATTTATTTTCATTTGCCTTGGGTTCTGAGTTGCAGTGTCGTCAGATCTGACACCCCTCTTATTATAACAATTGTTTGTTGTACACAGAAAATTCATTGTGCTAACCCTCGCGACAAATTTCCATTGTATTACTGCGACGTTAAAATTCCATTGTCCCGCTCTGACTGCATAATTCACCTGTTTATAGTGCAACGTTTTCGTTTTGCCTGACGGCCACACAAAACCACCTCTCTTTCTCTCGTAACGGTCGTATTCCATAATTCTCTCATTCTCACTGCTGCGCCCCTCTTGTCGAACGCATTTCTTACTAGTTCGTATGCGTTTTACATACATATTGGAATATTCTGTTGTGCGTCGTTTATGATAATATTCATCGTAATTACTATAATTATAGTTATAATTATCGTTCACTTTATATTTCTCGTGTGTATACCTACCGTTATATTTACCACAATTTTTGTAGTGTTTCGTCTAGATAATTTACTACGTTTCTTGTTAGACCTACAGTGATATTTATCTCCGTGAGTGTGGTGTCTTAAGTGTTTCACATATGTCGTCTTGTGTGACTTACTTGTGTGTGTGTGTCTCACAGTTGGGATATCGCTATTAATAAGGTACGTTTTATTAAACTTTATTTGCTTCTCTTCCTTAATGTTAATTACTTTTTTATATTTATCGTTAGTAATCACAAACGTATTTTCAACTAGTATGAATTCTTCACATATTAGCTCCATTTGTTTATTAATTATTCCACAGACATTTTCTGTGATCGTGTCAATGCGTAAATTTGTATCAACAATTTCTTTGGTTAACTGTGCAGTACCGTCAATTATACTTTGTTTTATTTCAAGAATACCAATTTTTAACTCTTCTAGCTTTTCGTAATTTTTATAGTGTCCTGTATAAAATTTTCGGACTTTTGCTCTAACCTATTTTCTAAACTTTCTGTTTGTTTTGTATTTATTTCATCTATTTTTCTTATTTGTTTGACATTCTTCACTTTCAACTCTTCTTTAAAATTTTCGGCTTGTTTTGTGACTAATTCGTCCATCATGGCCAGTATCGAATTTTTAAATGCTTCTAAATTCAACCCTCCTGGTTCTGCCGTGTTGAATAATTATTAAAATATTTATATCGTAGTTATTCTTTAACAATTATTATTGATAACCGTTCCCTACTTATTTATTTATTTCTTTATTTTTATTAATAGTTATTATTAATACTCATGACAGTTACACCTGTTACATAGGCAAACAATATTATTTGTGGGCACCAGCTGTGTAATTACACAGCAATTAACATAACATTCAGTTAACGTTTAATATAAATAATTATTATTACATATAATATTTTTTTTATTTAACACACCCTTATTTTTAGAGCAACCATTTAGCTACAAAAAAAATTTTAATAGTTAAATTGTGGGGATCGTGCCATACGTTCATCGGCGACAATTTATGTAACAGATTTTGTACATAAATGTAGGCATGTCGTGCCCCACGTCCAGGGCGACATTTTTATGCAACAGTACATATATTGTTGCGTGTATACAGGTTGCAAATACACATCTTTTTGTGTTTGAATAGCCCCACGTTCTTTGGGAGCCATTTTTATGCAACAATACAACATTGCATAAATAATATAATTTAAATTTGTGATGCCCCACTTGGGAAGCGACAATTTATACAACAATACAACTGTACATAAGTTGTATAATTTATGTTGTATGTGTATAAATTTACATGTAATTTAATTTGAATAGCCCCACAATCTTGGAGCTACAACTTATATAACAATATTTACTTGTATGAATACAATTTAATTTGGGTTTCAGGTGTATCTGTAATAAGAACTCGATGTAACTTGTAACGGTATTTCAAATTTATTTGGTACTAATAAACTTGTGCGCATAGCACTTGATTCGACTTAAAACATTCGTTATTAGTTTGTTACTATGCCATAAGGCTTACGCTATATACATCCTTACTGACTAAATATTCTATTCTACTAATTATTTTATTAAAACATATCATTTCCTGACTACTCAGTCAATTAGTGTGCTTCGAAATATCAATTTTTAAATATCTTTTTAGATATTGTAATGGAAACTCAAAAATATTAATAGTTACTGAATTTAACTTTTTTTATCAGTACTGATTTATCAACGCTAATTTTTATTTAAATGCTTTGCATTCTTTTCATTCCAATACTAATTTGAGCTCTTGTTTACGTTAATCTTACTTCCATAACATCTATGATTTTAACTCTCTATATCTACAATAAACATTGGCTCTTACTTTTAAATAGAACAAGAATGCCTTTAATTGTCTTTGAGTTAATTGTTCGATTAAGAGATAAATAAGTTGTTTATCACCTTATTCTCGTCAATCATACTCAATCAATTGATCCATCTGTAATCGTCCTCGTCTCGAACTCCAGCATCACTTCCTCTTGTCCAGCATCGTTCCTCTCTTGTCCATCGTCGTTTCCAGACTTCAGTAGTGTTCCTCTTGTCCAGCGCAGTCGCCTCTAGAGTCCAGCGTCGTCTCTCTCTTGTCCAGCGTCGTCTCGCTCTCTGGAACTAAGTCGTCAGTTCACACTCTGTCTCTCTCTCTCTCTCTCTCTGGAACTTCTTCTCGTGCTGTTTCGGACGTCAGTTGATCTTCTTATATGGATTTTCTTCTCGTGTAATTCTGTTACTAATTAAATTGCTTGTTTTTACAATCCAGTTACATAACTGTATGTAACTGGAAGGATGAAACTATTTACAAAAATTTACATACTCTGTGCGGACGGGCAAAATCTCCCGCTGCACTGTGGGCGATCGAAAAAAAAGAACAACTGTAGCGTGTGTGTCCTATTTATACCCACGTCTTGGTCCACACCTGCAGTTGTACGAATTCGACATGTCTGAAATTGTCTCTGGGTTCAGTCTCCACACTCCTTGTCAATTTCGCTATTTCTTATATTTCTGCGAACTGCAGAGTCCTGTAAGTATACTCTTATACACATCTTATAACTATTTTCACTACACATGTTCACTGTATTTTTGGACATTGCAACTTAACCCTTTCGCTCTGTACACAGTTATTTCACCACTACACTCGTACGGTGTGTCCCTTTCACGTGGTTTTTGTACACAGTATTTAGTTAATTTTATTACATTTTATTGTGCTTTCGGATTTTACTCTTTATTTATATTTTATGAATAATTATGGAAAAATTGTAATTATGCAATTATTCATCTTGGAGTGGTAAACTCGCCTGCATAGACCTGCGTCACACACACTTGCAAAATACTGGTGTACACACTTTCAGTTACATTTCTGTGTGTGTGCACGTCGATTCAGGTCGAAACACCTGTTCATATTTTTGTCTGAGCCAAGCTTGGCAATCCCTGACATGCTTATTTCTAATACATTTTAAATTATTTACAGTTTATTAGGTATATTTAAATCTTTATATTCAATGCTCAGTACATCACTTATTTGTACTGTCGCATTATCCTTCTGCTTGGTAATAAAAATATTTAATAAATTTATGTATTAATTTTTTTTTTATTACAATCGTTTGAAAAAAAATATAACAAATAATAAAGAATAGTATTCGTCATTTCACCCGTAATTGGAGTGTACATATACGTCTCACCTCCCCTCTTCACACGGTCACTGCTCGTAACCGTGTAGGGTGGCTTCAACAACAGCTGATCTGACTGGTTTCATTGACCTCGCTATTTTTATGTTTAGAACTTCCTAAATGACGTTGCGTGGAATTTACCAATATCTTTCTTCTGTTTCTCATCATATACGATGAGAGTGTGTTGTCCTACTCGCTGTCTTAACGTATACGGTCCATTGTACAGTCTGAAGAATTTCTTTGCCGTATTATAGCTTCTTTTCCCAACAGGATTTGCTTTCAGTAGTACATTCTCTCCTACATTAAATTGTTGTAGTTTGTGAGTTAGATTAAATCTCTCTACTCTCTTGTTACCTCTTTCTATTATTCGTTACTTTGCGTATTCAATTTTTACACTTATTGGTACAGGAACATTCTGGTTATTATATTTGTGTATATACTTGTTCCAAAATCTGTTTGGCTTCTTATCTTTTCCAATTCTATTGGAGTATATCCTGTTGCTTCAGTATAATTTCCGTTGATGGCTTTTTCAAAAAATGGTAAATATTCTGCCCATCTATTGTGTTGATCGTGGCAGTATATTCGTAAATATTTACCTCATTCTTTGTTAACGCTCTCAGCAAAGTTTCCTTGAGGATGTCTTATGGATGTGAGTACAGGTTGTATTCCATTTTCCCTTAACGTCCTCTCCAATGTTTCACTCTGAAGTTGTACACCTTGATCACTGAGTACCTTCTTCATTTTTGCATATGTCGGAATATATTTCTGCAGTAGTATCTTTAGAACAACTTTGGTTGTGGGTCGCATAATTGGGTACAGTCGGACTGCCTTGGAAAACACATGGATACATACCAATATGTGCTTCACACCTCGACTTGATCGTGGTAGTGGTCCCAGAAAATCCACTGCAATTAGCTCTCCTTTGTCTTTGTTCCCTTTCTGTATGCTCTTTATTTCTACATATGTGTGTAAATTCGGCCCTTAATTTTACATTATCTTACTCATACAGTCTTACCTTCGCTTCTAATCTTCCTTAACCCTTTTCTTAACATGACATTACTATATCTTTCTTAACTTTTCTTATATTACTTATACAATACATTAACATTCATTACCTTTTATTACATTTCTTTAACATTACCTTTCTGATCGCTACTACTTTCCTGAAATACACTTCCGTAACAGAATACTCTTTTAGCTTTGTAGTGTGTCGCATGATCGGTTACAGAGGAACTGTCTTGGAAACAACGATATTTTTCTCGAAGTCCTTAATCCTACGTAGTCTCTGCCCTTTTGACATTTCACTCTCGCTTTCTTCTGTGTCCTTTTATATCCATTAAGTGTTCGCATGATCAGTCGTTCTGACAATTATAGCATTAATTGCTCATCTCTAAGCTTTTCTTTTTTTACCAATAACAACACTAACATCTTTTACCATTACTTTCTTAAATATTTCTCTACACTATCATTCCTTACCAATAATAATACATTTCTTAATTAACCCTTTAAAATAATATTCCTTATTTCGTTTCACTAATATTTCTTTTTATTTTGTATTTCCAATCATAACCTTAATAAATAACATTTCTTAATTATACTCTCTTATCTTATTATTAATAACTAATAGTAATATTATTTTTCTCATTTAAAAATAATTATTTATTTTCATTTGCCTTGGGTTCTGAGTTGCAGTGTCGTCAGATCTGACACCCCTCTTATTATAACAATTGTTTGTTGTACACAGAAAATTCATTGTGCTAACCCTCGCGACAAATTTCCATTGTATTACTGCGACGTTAAAATTTCATTGTCCCGCTCTGACTGCATAATTCACCTGTTTATAGTGCAACGTTTTCGTTTTGCCTGACGGCCACACAAAACCACCTCTCTTTCTCTCGTAACGGTCGTATTCCATAATTCTCTCATTCTTACTGCTGCGCCCCTCTTGTCGAACGCATTTCTTACTAGTTCGTATGCGTTTTACATACATATTGGAATATTCTTTTGTGCGTCGTTTATGATAATATTCATCGTAATTACTATAATTATAGTTATAATTATCGTTCACTTTATATTTCTCGTGTGTATTACCTAGCGTCATATTTACCACAATTTTGTGTAGTGTTTCGTCTAGATAATTTACTACGTTTCTTGTTAGACCTACAGTGATATTTATCTCCGTGAGTGTGGTGTCTTAAGTGTTTCTCATATGTCGTCTTGTGTGACTTACTTGTGTGTGTGTGTCTCACAGTTGGGATATCGCTATTAATAAGGTACGTTTTATTAAACTTTATTTGCTTCTCTTCCTTAATGTTAATTACTTTTTTATATTTATCGTTAGTAATCACCAACGTATTTTCAACTAGTATGAATTCTTCACATATTAGCTCCATTTGTTTATTAATTATTCCACAGACATTTTCTGTGATCGTGTCAATGCGTAAATTTGTATCAACAATTTCTTTGGTTAACTGTTCAGTACCGTCAATTATACTTTGTTTTATTTCAAGATTACCAATTTTTAACTCTTCTAGCTTTTCGTAATTTTTATAGTGTCCTGTTTAAAATTTTCGGACTTTTGCTCTAACCTATTTTCTAAACTTTCTGTTTGTTTTGTATTTATTTCATCTATTTTTCTTATTTGTTTGACATTCTTCACTTTCAACTCTTCTTTAAAATTTTCGGCTTGTTTTGTGACTAATTCGTCCATCATGGCCAGTATCGAATTTTTAAATGCTTCTAAATTCAACCCTCCTGGTTCTGCCGTGTTGAATAATTATTAAAATATTTATATCGTAGTTATTCTTTAACAATTATTATTGATAACCGTTCCCTACTTATTTATTTATTTCTTTATTTTTATTAATAATTATTATTAATACTCATGACAGTTACACCTGTTACATAGGCAAACAATATTATTTGTGGGCACCAGCTGTGTAATTACACAGCAATTAACATAACATTCAGTTAACGTTTAATATAAATAATTATTATTACATATAATATTTTTTTTATTTAACACACCCTTATTTTTAGAGCAACCATTTAGCTACAAAAAAAAATTTTAATAGTTAAATTGTGGGGATCGTGCCATACGTTCATCGGCGACAATTTATGTAACAGATTTTGTACATAAATGTAGGCATGTCGTGCCCCACGTCCAGGGCGACATTTTTATGCAACAGTACATATATTGTTGCGTGTATACAGGTTGCAAATACACATCTTTTTGTGTTTGAATAGGCCCACGTTCTTTGGGAGCCATTTTTATGCAACAATACAACATTGCATAAATAATATAATTTAAATTTGTGATGCCCCACTTGGGAAGCGACAATTTATACAACAATACAACTGTACATAAGTTGTATAATTTATGTTGTATGTGTATAAATTTACATGTAATTTAATTTGAATAGCCCCACAATCTTGGAGCTACAACTTATATAACAATATTTACTTGTATGAATACAATTTAATTTGGGTTTCAGGTGTATCTGTAATAAGAACTCGATGTAACTTGTAATGGTATTTCAAATTTATTTGGTACTAATAAACTTGTGCGCATAGCACTTGATTCGACTTAAAACATTCGTTATTAGTTTGTTACTATGCCATAAGGCTTACGCTATATACATCCTTACTGACTAAATATTCTATTCTACTAATTATTTTATTAAAACATATCATTTCCTGACTACTCAGTCAATTAGTGTGCTTCGAAATATCAATTTTTAAATATCTTTTTAGATATTGTAATGGAAACTCAAAAATATTAATAGTTACTGAATTTAACTTTTTTTATCAGTACTGATTTATCAACGCTAATTTTTATTTAAATGCTTTGCATTCTTTTCATTCCAATACTAATTTGAGCTCTTGTTTACGTTAATCTTACTTCCATAACATCTATGATTTTAACTCTCTATATCTACAATAAACATTGGCTCTTACTTTTAAATAGAACAAGAATGCCTTTAATTGTCTTTGAGTTAATTGTTCGATTAAGAGATAAATAAGTTGTTTATCACCTTATTCTCGTCAATCATACTCAATCAATTGATCCATCTGTAATCGTCCTCGTCTCGAACTCCAGCATCACTTCCTCTTGTCCAGCATCGTTCCTCTCTTGTCCATCGTCGTTTCCAGACTTCAGTAGTGTTCCTCTTGTCCAGCACAGTCGCCTCTAGAGTCCAGCGTCGTCTCTCTCTTGTCCAGCGTCGTCTCGCTCTCTGGAACTAAGTCGTCAGCTCACACTCTGTCTCTCTCTCTCTCTCTCTCTCTCTGGAACTTCTTCACGTGCTGTTTCGGACGTCAGTTGATCTTCTTATATGGATTTTCTTCTCGTGTAATTCTGTTACTAATTAAATTGCTTGTTTTTACAATCCAGTTACATAACTGTATGTAACTGGAAGGATGAAACTATTTACAAAAATTTACATACTCTGTGCGGACGGGCAAAATCTCCCGCTGCACTGTGGGCGATCGAAAAAAAAGAACAACTGTAGCGTGTGTGTCCTATTTATACCCACGTCTTGGTCCACACCTGCAGTTGTACGAATTCGACATGTCTGAAATTGTCTCTGGGTTCAGTCTCCACACTCCTTGTCAATTTCGCTATTTCTTATATTTCTGCGAACTGCAGAGTCCTGTAAGTATACTCTTATACTCATCTTATAACTATTTTCACTACACATGTTCACTGTATTTTTGGACATTGCAACTTAACCCTTTCGCTCTGTACACAGTTATTTCACCACTACACTCGTACGGTGTGTCCCTTTCACGTGGTTTTTGTACACAGTATTTAGTTAATTTTATTACATTTTATTGTGCTTTCGGATTTTACTCTTTATTTATATTTTATGAATAATTATGGAAAAATTGTAATTATGCAATTATTCATCTTGGAGTGGTAAACTCGCCTGCATAGACCTGCGTCACACACACTTGCAAAATACTGGTGTACACACTTTCAGTTACATTTCTGTGTGTGTGCACGTCGATTCAGGTCGAAACACCTGTTCATATTTTTGTCTGAGCCAAGCTTGGCAATCCCTGACATGCTTATTTCTAATACATTTTAAATTATTTACAGTTTATTAGGTATATTTAAATCTTTATATTCAATGCTCAGTACATCACTTATTTGTACTGTCGCATTATCCTTCTGCTTGGTAATAAAAATATTTAATAAATTTATGTATTAATTTTTTTTTATTACAATCGTTTGAAAAAAAATATAACAAATAATAAAGAATAGTATTCGTCATTTCACCCGTAATTGGAGTGTACATATACGTCTCACCTCCCCTCTTCACACGGTCACTGCTCGTAACCGTGTAGGGTGGCTTCAACAACAGCTGATCTGACTGGTTTCATTGACCTCGCTATTTTTATGTTTAGAACTTCCTAAATGACGTTGCGTGGTATTTACCAATATCTTTCTTCTGTTTCTCATCATATACGATGAAAGTGTGTTGTCCTACTCGCTGTCTTAACGTATACGGTCCATTGTACAGTCTGAAGAATTTCTTTGCCGTATTATAGCTTCTTTTCCCAACAGGATTTGCTTTCAGTAGTACATTCTCTCCTACATTAAATTGTTGTAGTTTGTGAGTTAGATTAAATCTCTCTACTCTCTTGTTACCTCTTTCTATTATTCGTTACTTTGCGTATTCAATTTTTACACTTATTGGTACAGGAACATTCTGGTTATTATATTTGTGTTTATACTTGTTCCAAAATCTGTTTGGCTTCTTATCTTTTCCAATTCTATTGGAGTATATCCTGTTGCTTCAGTATAATTTGCGTTGATGGCTTTTTCAAAAAATGGTAAATATTCTGCCCATCTATTGTGTTGATCATGGCAGTATATTCGTAAATATTTACCTCATTCTTTGTTAACGCTCTCAGCAAAGTTTCCTTGAGGATGTCTTATGGATGTGAGTACAGGTTGTATTCCATTTTCCCTTAACGTCCTCTCCAATGTTTCACTCTGAAGTTGTACACCTTGATCACTGAGTACCTTCTTCATTTTTGCATATGTCGGAATATATTTTTGCAGTAGTATCTTTAGAACAACTTTGGTTGTGGGTCGCATAATTGGGTACAGTCGGACTGCCTTGGAAAACACATGGATACATACCAATATGTGCTTCAACCCTCGACTTGATCGTGGTAGTGGTCCCAGAAAATCCACTGCAATTAGCTCTCCTTTGTCTTTGTTCCCTTTCTGTATGCTCTTTATTTCTACATATGTGTGTAAATTCGGCCCTTAATTTTACATTATCTTACTCATACAGTCTTACCTTCGCTTCTAATCTTCCTTAACTCTTTTCTTAACATGACATTACTTTATCTTTCTTAACTTTTCTTATATTACTTATACAATACATTAACATTCATTACCTTTTATTACATTTCTTTAACATTACCTTTCTGATCGCTACTACTTTCCTGAAATACACTTCCGTAACAGAATACTCTTTTAGCTTTGTAGTGTGTCGCATGATCGGTTACAGAGGAACTGTCTTGGAAACAACGATATTTTTCTCGAAGTCCTTAATCCTACGTAGTCTCTGCCCTTTTGACATTTCACTCTCGCTTTCTTCTGTGTCCTTTTATATCCATTAAGTGTTCGCATGATCAGTCGTTCTGACAATTATAGCATTAATTGCTCATCTCTAAGCTTTTCTTTTTTTACCAATAACAACACTAACATCTTTTACCATTACTTTCTTAAATATTTCTCTACACTATCATTCCTTACCAATAATAATACATTTCTTAATTAACCCTTTAAAATAATATTCCTTATTTCGTTTCACTAATATTTCTTTTTATTTTGTATTTCCAATCATAACCTTAATAAATAACATTTCTTAATTATACTCTCTTATCTTATTATTAATAACTAATAGTAATATTATTTTTCTCATTTAAAAATAATTATTTATTTTCATTTGCCTTGGGTTCTGAGTTGCAGTGTCGTCAGATCTGACACCCCTCTTATTATAACAATTGTTTGTTGTACACAGAAAATTCATTGTGCTAACCCTCGCGACAAATTTCCATTGTATTACTGCGACGTTAAAATTTCATTGTCCCGCTCTGACTGCATAATTCACCTGTTTATAGTGCAACGTTTTCGTTTTGCCTGACGGCCACACAAAACCACCTCTCTTTCTCTCGTAACGGTCGTATTCCATAATTCTCTCATTCTTACTGCTGCGCCCCTCTTGTCGAACGCATTTCTTACTAGTTCGTATGCGTTTTACATACATATTGGAATATTCTGTTGTGCGTCGTTTATGATAATATTCATCGTAATTACTATAATTATAGTTATAATTATCGTTCACTTTATATTTCTCGTGTGTATTACCTAGCGTCATATTTACCACAATTTTGTGTAGTGTTTCGTCTAGATAATTTACTACGTTTCTTGTTAGACCTACAGTGATATTCATCTCCGTGAGTGTGGTGTCTTACGTCTTTCACATATGTCGTCTTATGTGACTTACTTGTGTGTGTGTGTCTCACAGTTGGGATATCGCTATTAATAAGGCACGTTTTATTAAACTTTATTTCCTTCTCTTCCTTAATGTTAATTACTTTTTATATTTATCGTTAGTAATCACAAACATATTTTCAACTAGTATGAATTCTTCACATATTAGCTCCATTTGTATATTAATTATTCCACAGACATTTTCTGTGATCGTGTCAATGCGTAAATTTGTATCAACAATTTCTTTGGTTAACTGTGCAGTACCGTCAATTATACTTTGTTTTATTTCAAGATTACCAATTTTTAACTCTTCTAGCTTTTCGTAATTTTTATAGTGTCCTGTTTAAAATTTTCGGACTTTTGCTCTAACTTATTTTCTAAACTTTCTGTTTGTTTTGTATTTATTTCATCTATTTTTCTTATTTGTTTGACATTCTTCACTTTCGACTCTTCTTTAAAATTTTCGGTTTGTTTTATGACTAATTCGTCCAGCATGGCCAGTATCGAATTTTTAAATGCTTCTAAATTCAACCCTCCTGGTTCTGCCGTGTTGAATAATTATTAAAATATTTATTTCGTAGTTATTCTTTAACAATTATTATTGATAACCGTTCCCTACTTATTTATTTATTTCTTTATTTTTATTAATAGTTATTATTAATACTCATGACAGTTACACCTGTTACATAGGCAAACAATATTATTTGTGGGCACCAGCTGTGTAATTACACAACAATTAACATAACATTCAGTTAACGTTTAATATAAATAATTATTATTACATATAATATTTTTTGTATTTAACACACCCTTATTTTTAGAGCAACCATTTAGCTACAAAAAAAAAATTTTAATAGTTAAATGGTGGGGATCGTGCCATACGTTCATCGGCGACAATTTATGTAACAGATTTTGTACATAAATGTAGGCATGTCGTGCCCCACGTCCAGGGCGACATTTTTATGCAACAGTACATATATAGTTGCGTGTATACAGGTTGCAAATACACATCTTTTTGTGTTTGAATAGCCCCACGTTCTTTGGGAGCCATTTTTATGCAACAATACAACATTGCATAAATAATATAATTTAAATTTGTGATGCCCCACGTTGGAAGCGACAATTTATACAACAATACAACTGTACATAAGTTGTATAATTTATGTTGTATGTGTATAAATTTACATGTAATTTAATTTGAATAGCCCCACAATCTTGGAGCTACAACTTATATAACAATACTTACTTGCATGAATACAATTTAATTTGGGTTTCAGGTGTATCTGTAAGAAGAACTCGATGTAACTTGTAACGGTATTTCAAATTTATTTGGTACTAATAAACTTGTGCGCATAGCACTTGATTCGACTTAAAACATTCGTTATTACTTTGTTACTATGCCATAAGGCTTACGCTATATACATCCTTACTGACTAAATATTCTATTCTACTAATTATTTTATTAAAAAATATCATTTCCTGACTACTCAGTCAATTAGTGTGCTTCGAAATATCAATTTTTAAATATCTTTTTAGATATTGTAATGGAAACTCAAAAATATTAATAGTTACTGAATTTAACTTTTTTTATCAGTACTGATTTATCAACGCTAATTTTTATTTAAATGCTTTGCATTCTTTTCATTCCAATACTAATTTGAGCTCTTGTTTACGTTAATCTTACTTCCATAACATCTATGATTTTAACTCTCTATATCTACAATAAACATTGGCTCTTACTTTTAAATAGAACAAGAATGCCTTTAATTGTCTTTGAGTTAATTGTTCGATTAAGAGATAAATAAGTTGTTTATCACCTTATTCTCGTCAATCGTACTCAATCAATTGATCCATCTGTAATCGTCCTCGTCTCGAACTCCAGCATCGCTTCCTCTTGTCTAGCGTCGTTCCTCTCTTGTCCAGCGTCGTTTCCAGACTTCAGTAGTGTTCCTCTTGTTCAGCGCAGTCGCCTCTAGAGTCCAGCGTCGTCTCTCTCTTGTCCAGTGTCGTCTCGCTCTCTGGAACTAAGTCGTCAGCTCACACTCTGTCTGTCTCTCTCTCTCTCTCTCTCTCTGGAACTACTTCTCGTGCTGTTTCGGACGTCAGTTGATCTTCTTATATGGATTTTCTTCTCGTGTAATTCTGTTACTAATTAAATTGCTTGTTTTTACAATACAGTTACATAACTGTATGTAACTGGAAGGATGAAACTATTTACAAAAATTTACATACTCTGTGCGGACGGGCAAAAGCTCCCGCTGCACTGTGGGTGATCGAAAAAAAAAGAACAACTGTAGCGTGTGTGTCCTATTTATACCCACGTCTTGGTCCACACCTGCAGTTGTACGAAATCGACATGTCTGAAATTGTCTCTGTGTTCAGTCTCCCCACTCCTTGTCAAGTTCGCTATTTCTTATATTTCTGCGAACTGCAGAGTCCTGTAAGTATACTCTTATACTCATCTTATAACTATTTTCACTACACATGTTCACTGTATTTTTGGACATTGCAACTTAACCTTTTCGCTCTGTACACAGTTATTTCACCACTACACTCGTACGGTGTGTCCCTTTCACGTGGTTTTTGTACACAGTATTTAGTTAATTTTATTACAGTTTATTGTGCTTTTGGATTTTACTCTTTATTTACAGTTTATGAATAATTATGGAAAAACTGTAATTATTCAATTATTCGTCTTGTGGTGGTAAACTCGCCTGCATAGACCTGCGTCACACACACTTGCAAAATACTGGTGTACACACTTTCAGTTACATTTCTGTGTGTGTGCACGTCGATTCAGGTCGAAACGCTTGTTCATATTTTTGTCTGAGCCAAGCTTGGCAATCCCTGACATGCTTATTTCTAATACATTATTAATTATTTACAGTTTATTAGGTATATTAAAAATTTATATTCAATGCTCAGT
Source organism: Magicicada septendecula (assembly GCA_034769895.1). Lineage (NCBI taxonomy): Eukaryota > Metazoa > Arthropoda > Insecta > Hemiptera > Cicadidae > Magicicada > Magicicada septendecula. Next base: position 204,692,362 of record CM068370.1, on the reverse strand, counting down.
ACATAACTTATTTGTACTGCCGCATTATACTTCTGCTTGGTAATAAAAATATTTAATAAATTTATTTATTAAATTTTTTTTTTATTACAATCGTTTGAAAAAAATATAACAAATAATAAAGAATAGTATTCGTCATTTCACCCGTAATTGGAGTGTACATATACGTCTCACCTCCCCTCTTCACACGGTCACTGCTCGTGACCGTGTAGGGTGGCTTCAACAACAGCTGATCTGACTGGTTTCATTGACCTCGTTATTTTTATGTTTAGAACTTCCTAAATGACGTTGCGTGGTATTTACCAATTTCTTTCTTCTGTTTCTCATCATATACGATGAAAGTGTGTTGTCCTACTCGCTGTCTTAACGTATACGGTCCATTGTACAGTCTGAAGAATTTCTTTGCCGTATTATAGCTTCTTTTCCCAACAGGATTTGCTTTCAGTAGTACATTCTCTCCTACATTAAATTGTTGTAGTTTGTGAGTTAGATTAAATCTCTCTACTCTCTTGTTACCTTTTTCTATTATTCGTTACTTTGCGTATTCAATTTTTACACTTATTGGTACAGGTACATTCAGGTTATTAGATTTGTGTATATACTTGTTCCAAAATCTGTTTGGCTTCTTATCTTTTCCAATTCCATTGGAGTATATCCTGTTGCTTCAGTATAATTTCCGTTGATGGCTTTTTCAAGAAATGGTAAATATTCTGCCCATCTATTGTGTTGATCATGGCAGTATATTCGTAAATATTTACCTCATTCTTTGTTAACTCTCTCAGCAAAGTTTCCTTGAGGATGTCTTATGGATGTGAGTACAGGTTGTATTCCATTTTCCCTTAACGTCCTCTCCCATTTTTCACTCTGAAATTGTACACCTTGATCACTGAGTACCTTCTTCATTTTTGCATATGTCGGAATATATTTCTGCAGTAGTATCTTTAGAACAACTTTGGTTGTGGGTCGCATAATTGGGTACAGTCGGACTGCCTTGGAAAACACATGGATACATACCAATATGTGCTTCACACCTCGACTTGATCGTGGTCGTGGTCCCAGAAAATCCACTGCAATTAACTCTCCTTTGTCTTTGTTCCCTTTCTGTATGCTCTTCATTTCTACATATGTGTGTAAATTCGGCCCTTAATTTTACATTATCTTACTCATACAGTCTTACCTTCGCTTCTAATCTTCCTTAAATCTTTTCTTAACATGACATTACTTTATCTTTCTTAACTTTTCTTATATTACTTATACAATACATTAACATTCATTACCTTTTATTACATTTCTTTAACATTACCTTTCTGATCGCTACTACTTTCCTGAAATACACTTCCGTAACAGAATACTCTTTTAGCTTTGTAGTGTGTCGCATGATCGGTTACAGAGGAACTTTCTTGGAAAACAACGATATTTTTCTAGAAGTCCTTAATCCTACGTAGTCTCTGCCCTTTTGACATTTCACTCTCGCTTTCTTCTGTGTCCTTTTATATCCATTAAGTGTTCGCATGATCAGTCGTTCTGACAATTATAGCATTAATTGCTCATCTCTAAGCTTTTCTTTTTTTACCAATAACAACACTAACATCTTTTACCATTACTTTCTTAAATATTTCTCTACACTATCATTCCTTACCAATAATAATACATTTCTTAATTAACCCTTTAAAATAATATTCCTTATTTCGTTTCACTAATATTTCTTTTTATTTTGTATTTCCAATCATAACCTTAATAAATAACATTTCTTAATTATACTCTCTTATCTTATTATTAATAACTAATAGTAATATTATTTTTCTCATTTAAAAATAATTATTTATTTTCATTTGCCTTGGGTTCTGAGTTGCAGTGTCGTCAGATCTGACACCCCTCTTATTATAACAATTGTTTGTTGTACACAGAAAATTCATTGTGCTAACCCTCGCGACAAATTTCCATTGTATTACTGCGACGTTAAAATTTCATTGTCCCGCTCTGACTGCATAATTCACCTGTTTATAGTGCAAAGTTTTCGTTTTGCCTGACGGCCACACAAAACCACCTCTCTTTCTCTCGTAACGGTCGTATTCCATAATTCTCTCATTCTTACTGCTGCGCCCCTCTTGTCGAACGCATTTCTTACTAGTTCGTATGCGTTTTACATACATATTGGAATATTCTGTTGTGCGTCGTTTATGATAATATTCATCGTAATTACTATAATTATAGTTATAATTATCGTTCACTTTATATTTCTCGTGTGTATTACCTAGCGTCATATTTACCACAATTTTGTGTAGTGTTTCGTCTAGATAATTTACTACGTTTCTTGTTAGACCTACAGTGATATTTATCTCCGTGAGTGTGGTGTCTTAAGTCTTTCACATATGTCGTCTTATGTGACTTACTTGTGTGTGTGTGTCTCACAGTTGGGATATCGCTATTAATAAGGCACGTTTTATTAAACTTTATTTCCTTCTCTTCCTTAATGTTAATTACTTTTTATATTTATCGTTAGTAATCACAAACATATTTTCAACTAGTATGAATTCTTCACATATTAGCTCCATTTGTATATTAATTATTCCACAGACATTTTCTGTGATCGTGTCAATGCGTAAATTTGTATCAATAATTTCTTTGGTTAACTGTGCAGTACCGTCAATTATACTTTGTTTTATTTCAAGATTACCAATTTTTAACTCTTCTAGCTTTTCGTAATTTTTATAGTGTCCTGTTTAAAATTTTCGGACTTTTGCTCTAACTTATTTTCTAAACTTTCTGTTTGTTTTGTATTTATTTCATCTATTTTTCTTATTTGTTTGACATTCTTCACTTTCGACTCTTCTTTAAAATTTTCGGTTTGTTTTATGACTAATTCGTCCAGCATGGCCAGTATCGAATTTTTAAATGCTTCTAAATTCAACCCTCCTGGTTCTGCCGTGTTGAATAATTATTAAAATATTTATTTCGTAGTTATTCTTTAACAATTATTATTGATAACCGTTCCCTACTTATTTATTTATTTCTTTATTTTTATTAATAGTTATTATTAATACTCATGACAGTTACACCTGTTACATAGGCAAACAATATTATTTGTGGGCACCAGCTGTGTAATTACACAACAATTAACATAACATTCAGTTAACGTTTAATATAAATAATTATTATTACATATAATATTTTTTGTATTTAACACACCCTTATTTTTAGAGCAACCATTTAGCTACAAAAAAAAAATTTTAATAGTTAAATGGTGGGGATCGTGCCATACGTTCATCGGCGACAATTTATGTAACAGATTTTGTACATAAATGTAGGCATGTCGTGCCCCACGTCCAGGGCGACATTTTTATGCAACAGTACATATATAGTTGCGTGTATACAGGTTGCAAATACACATCTTTTTGTGTTTGAATAGCCCCACGTTCTTTGGGAGCCATTTTTATGCAACAATACAACATTGCATAAATAATATAATTTAAATTTGTGATGCCCCACGTTGGAAGCGACAATTTATACAACAATACAACTGTACATAAGTTGTATAATTTATGTTGTATGTGTATAAATTTACATGTAATTTAATTTGAATAGCCCCACAATCTTGGAGCTACAACTTATATAACAATACTTACTTGCATGAATACAATTTAATTTGGGTTTCAGGTGTATCTGTAAGAAGAACTCGATGTAACTTGTAACGGTATTTCAAATTTATTTGGTACTAATAAACTTGTGCGCATAGCACTTGATTCGACTTAAAACATTCGTTATTACTTTGTTACTATGCCATAAGGCTTACGCTATATACATCCTTACTGACTAAATATTCTATTCTACTAATTATTTTATTAAAACATATCATTTCCTGACTACTCAGTCAATTAGTGTGCTTCGAAATATCAATTTTTAAATATCTTTTTAGATATTGTAATGGAAACTCAAAAATATTAATAGTTACTGAATTTAACTTTTTTTATCAGTACTGATTTATCAACGCTAATTTTTATTTAAATGCTTTGCATTCTTTTCATTCCAATACTAATTTGAGCTCTTGTTTACGTTAATCTTACTTCCATAACATCTATGATTTTAACTCTCTATATCTACAATAAACATTGGCTCTTACTTTTAAATAGAACAAGAATGCCTTTAATTGTCTTTGAGTTAATTGTTCGATTAAGAGATAAATAAGTTGTTTATCACCTTATTCTCGTCAATCATACTCAATCAATTGATCCATCTGTAATCGTCCTCGTCTCGAACTCCAGCATCACTTCCTCTTGTCCAGCATCGTTCCTCTCTTGTCCATCGTCGTTTCCAGACTTCAGTAGTGTTCCTCTTGTCCAGCACAGTCGCCTCTAGAGTCCAGCGTCGTCTCTCTCTTGTCCAGCGTCGTCTCGCTCTCTGGAACTAAGTCGTCAGCTCACACTCTGTCTCTCTCTCTCTCTCTCTCTCTGGAACTTCTTCACGTGCTGTTTCGGACGTCAGTTGATCTTCTTATATGGATTTTCTTCTCGTGTAATTCTGTTACTAATTAAATTGCTTGTTTTTACAATCCAGTTACATAACTGTATGTAACTGGAAGGATGAAACTATTTACAAAAATTTACATACTCTGTGCGGACGGGCAAAATCTCCCGCTGCACTGTGGGCGATCGAAAAAAAAGAACAACTGTAGCGTGTGTGTCCTATTTATACCCACGTCTTGGTCCACACCTGCAGTTGTACGAATTCGACATGTCTGAAATTGTCTCTGGGTTCAGTCTCCACACTCCTTGTCAATTTCGCTATTTCTTATATTTCTGCGAACTGCAGAGTCCTGTAAGTATACTCTTATACTCATCTTATAACTATTTTCACTACACATGTTCACTGTATTTTTGGACATTGCAACTTAACCCTTTCGCTCTGTACACAGTTATTTCACCACTACACTCGTACCGTGTGTCCCTTTCACGTGGTTTTTGTACACAGTATTTAGTTAATTTTATTACATTTTATTGTGCTTTCGGATTTTACTCTTTATTTATATTTTATGAATAATTATGGAAAAATTGTAATTATGCAATTATTCATCTTGGAGTGGTAAACTCGCCTGCATAGACCTGCGTCACACACACTTGCAAAATACTGGTGTACACACTTTCAGTTACATTTCTGTGTGTGTGCACGTCGATTCAGGTCGAAACACCTGTTCATATTTTTGTCTGAGCCAAGCTTGGCAATCCCTGACATGCTTATTTCTAATACATTTTAAATTATTTACAGTTTATTAGGTATATTTAAATCTTTATATTCAATGCTCAGTACATCACTTATTTGTACTGTCGCATTATCCTTCTGCTTGGTAATAAAAATATTTAATAAATTTATGTATTAATTTTTTTTTATTACAATCGTTTGAAAAAAAATATAACAAATAATAAAGAATAGTATTCGTCATTTCACCCGTAATTGGAGTGTACATATACGTCTCACCTCCCCTCTTCACACGGTCACTGCTCGTAACCGTGTAGGGTGGCTTCAAAAACAGCTGATCTGACTGGTTTCATTGACCTCGCTATTTTTATGTTTAGAACTTCCTAAATGACGTTGCGTGGAATTTACCAATATCTTTCTTCTGTTTCTCATCATATACGATGAAAGTGTGTTGTCCTACTCGCTGTCTTAACGTATACGGTCCATTGTACAGTCTGAAGAATTTCTTTGCCGTATTATAGCTTCTTTTCCCAACAGGATTTGCTTTCAGTAGTACATTCTCTCCTACATTAAATTGTTGTAGTTTGTGAGTTAGATTAAATCTCTCTACTCTCTTGTTACCTCTTTCTATTATTCGTTACTTTGCGTATTCAATTTTTACACTTATTGGTACAGGAACATTCTGGTTATTATATTTGTGTATATACTTGTTCCAAAATCTGTTTGGCTTCTTATCTTTTCCAATTCTATTGGAGTATATCCTGTTGCTTCAGTATAATTTCCGTTGATGGCTTTTTCAAAAAATGGTAAATATTCTGCCCATCTATTGTGTTGATCATGGCAGTATATTCGTAAATATTTACCTCATTCTTTGTTAACGCTCTCAGCAAAGTTTCCTTGAGGATGTCTTATGGATGTGAGTACAGGTTGTATTCCATTTTCCCTTAACGTCCTCTCCAATGTTTCACTCTGAAGTTGTACACCTTGATCACTGAGTACCTTCTTCATTTTTGCATATGTCGGAATATATTTTTGCAGTAGTATCTTTAGAACAACTTTGGTTGTGGGTCGCATAATTGGGTACAGTCGGACTGCCTTGGAAAACACATGGATACATACCAATATGTGCTTCAACCCTCGACTTGATCGTGGTAGTGGTCCCAGAAAATCCACTGCAATTAGCTCTCCTTTGTCTTTGTTCCCTTTCTGTATGCTCTTTATTTCTACATATGTGTGTAAATTCGGCCCTTAATTTTACATTATCTTACTCATACAGTCTTACCTTCGCTTCTAATCTTCCTTAACTCTTTTCTTAACATAACATTACTTTATCTTTCTTAACTTTTCTTATATTACTTATACAATACATTAACATTCATTACCTTTTATTACATTTCTTTAACATTACCTTTCTGATCGCTACTACTTTCCTGAAATACACTTCCGTAACAGAATACTCTTTTAGCTTTGTAGTGTGTCGCATGATCGGTTACAGAGGAACTGTCTTGGAAACAACGATATTTTTCTAGAAGTCCTTAATCCTACGTAGTCTCTGCCCTTTTGACATTTCACTCTCGCTTTCTTCTGTGTCCTTTTATATCCATTAAGTGTTCGCATGATCAGTCGTTCTGACAATTATAGCATTAATTGCTCATCTCTAAGCTTTTCTTTTTTTACCAATAACAACACTAACATCTTTTACCATTACTTTCTTAAATATTTCTCTACACTATCATTCCTTACCAATAATAATACATTTCTTAATTAACCCTTTAAAATAATATTCCTTATTTCGTTTCACTAATATTTCTTTTTATTTTGTATTTCCAATCATAACCTTAATAAATAACATTTCTTAATTATACTCTCTTATCTTATTATTAATAACTAATAGTAATATTATTTTTCTCATTTAAAAATAATTATTTATTTTCATTTGCCTTGGGTTCTGAGTTGCAGTGTCGTCAGATCTGACACCCCTCTTATTATAACAATTGTTTGTTGTACACAGAAAATTCATTGTGCTAACCCTCGCGACAAATTTCCATTGTATTACTGCGACGTTAAAATTTCATTGTCCCGCTCTGACTGCATAATTCACCTGTTTATAGTGCAACGTTTTCGTTTTGCCTGACGGCCACACAAAACCACCTCTCTTTCTCTCGTAACGGTCGTATTCCATAATTCTCTCATTCTTACTGCTGCGCCCCTCTTGTCGAACGCATTTCTTACTAGTTCGTATGCGTTTTACATACATATTGGAATATTCTGTTGTGCGTCGTTTATGATAATATTCATCGTAATTACTATAATTATAGTTATAATTATCGTTCACTTTATATTTCTCGTGTGTATTACCTAGCGTCATATTTACCACAATTTTGTGTAGTGTTTCGTCTAGATAATTTACTACGTTTCTTGTTAGACCTACAGTGATATTTATCTCCGTGAGTGTGGTGTCTTACGTCTTTCACATATGTCGTCTTATGTGACTTACTTGTGTGTGTGTGTCTCACAGTTGGGATATCGCTATTAATAAGGCACGTTTTATTAAACTTTATTTCCTTCTCTTCCTTAATGTTAATTACTTTTTATATTTATCGTTAGTAATCACAAACATATTTTCAACTAGTATGAATTCTTCACATATTAGCTCCATTTGTATATTAATTATTCCACAGACATTTTCTGTGATCGTGTCAATGCGTAAATTTGTATCAACAATTTCTTTGGTTAACTGTGCAGTACCGTCAATTATACTTTGTTTTATTTCAAGATTACCAATTTTTAACTCTTCTAGCTTTTCGTAATTTTTATAGTGTCCTGTTTAAAATTTTCGGACTTTTGCTCTAACTTATTTTCTAAACTTTCTGTTTGTTTTGTATTTATTTCATCTATTTTTCTTATTTGTTTGACATTCTTCACTTTCGACTCTTCTTTAAAATTTTCGGTTTGTTTTATGACTAATTCGTCCAGCATGGCCAGTATCGAATTTTTAAATGCTTCTAAATTCAACCCTCCTGGTTCTGCCGTGTTGAATAATTATTAAAATATTTATTTCGTAGTTATTCTTTAACAATTATTATTGATAACCGTTCCCTACTTATTTATTTATTTCTTTATTTTTATTAATAGTTATTATTAATACTCATGACAGTTACACCTGTTACATAGGCAAACAATATTATTTGTGGGCACCAGCTGTGTAATTACACAACAATTAACATAACATTCAGTTAACGTTTAATATAAATAATTATTATTACATATAATATTTTTTGTATTTAACACACCCTTATTTTTAGAGCAACCATTTAGCTACAAAAAAAAAATTTTAATAGTTAAATGGTGGGGATCGTGCCATACGTTCATCGGCGACAATTTATGTAACAGATTTTGTACATAAATGTAGGCATGTCGTGCCCCACGTCCAGGGCGACATTTTTATGCAACAGTACATATATAGTTGCGTGTATACAGGTTGCAAATACACATCTTTTTGTGTTTGAATAGCCCCACGTTCTTTGGGAGCCATTTTTATGCAACAATACAACATTGCATAAATAATATAATTTAAATTTGTGATGCCCCACGTTGGAAGCGACAATTTATACAACAATACAACTGTACATAAGTTGTATAATTTATGTTGTATGTGTATAAATTTACATGTAATTTAATTTGAATAGCCCCACAATCTTGGAGCTACAACTTATATAACAATACTTACTTGCATGAATACAATTTAATTTGGGTTTCAGGTGTATCTGTAAGAAGAACTCGATGTAACTTGTAACGGTATTTCAAATTTATTTGGTACTAATAAACTTGTGCGCATAGCACTTGATTCGACTTAAAACATTCGTTATTACTTTGTTACTATGCCATAAGGCTTACGCTATATACATCCTTACTGACTAAATATTCTATTCTACTAATTATTTTATTAAAAAATATCATTTCCTGACTACTCAGTCAATTAGTGTGCTTCGAAATATCAATTTTTAAATATCTTTTTAGATATTGTAATGGAAACTCAAAAATATTAATAGTTACTGAATTTAACTTTTTTTATCAGTACTGATTTATCAACGCTAATTTTTATTTAAATGCTTTGCATTCTTTTCATTCCAATACTAATTTGAGCTCTTGTTTACGTTAATCTTACTTCCATAACATCTATGATTTTAACTCTCTATATCTACAATAAACATTGGCTCTTACTTTTAAATAGAACAAGAATGCCTTTAATTGTCTTTGAGTTAATTGTTCGATTAAGAGATAAATAAGTTGTTTATCACCTTATTCTCGTCAATCGTACTCAATCAATTGATCCATCTGTAATCGTCCTCGTCTCGAACTCCAGCATCGCTTCCTCTTGTCTAGCGTCGTTCCTCTCTTGTCCAGCGTCGTTTCCAGACTTCAGTAGTGTTCCTCTTGTTCAGCGCAGTCGCCTCTAGAGTCCAGCGTCGTCTCTCTCTTGTCCAGCGTCGTCTCGCTCTCTGGAACTAAGTCGTCAGCTCACACTCTGTCTGTCTCTCTCTCTCTCTCTCTCTGGAACTACTTCTCGTGCTGTTTCGGACGTCAGTTGATCTTCTTATATGGATTTTCTTCTCGTGTAATTCTGTTACTAATTAAATTGCTTGTTTTTACAATACAGTTACATAACTGTATGTAACTGGAAGGATGAAACTATTTACAAAAATTTACATACTCTGTGCGGACGGGCAAAAGCTCCCGCTGCACTGTGGGTGATCGAAAAAAAAAGAACAACTGTAGCGTGTGTGTCCTATTTATACCCACGTCTTGGTCCACACCTGCAGTTGTACGAAATCGACATGTCTGAAATTGTCTCTGGGTTCAGTCTCCCCACTCCTTGTCAAGTTCGCTATTTCTTATATTTCTGCGAACTGCAGAGTCCTGTAAGTATACTCTTATACTCATCTTATAACTATTTTCACTACACATGTTCACTGTATTTTTGGACATTGCAACTTAACCTTTTCGCTCTGTACACAGTTATTTCACCACTACACTCGTACGGTGTGTCCCTTTCACGTGGTTTTTGTACACAGTATTTAGTTAATTTTATTACAGTTTATTGTGCTTTTGGATTTTACTCTTTATTTACAGTTTATGAATAATTATGGAAAAACTGTAATTATTCAATTATTCATCTTGTGGTGGTAAACTCGCCTGCATAGACGTGCGTCACACACACTTGCAAAATACTGGTGTACACACTTTCAGTTACATTTCTGTGTGTGTGCACGTCGATTCAGGTCGAAACGCTTGTTCATATTTTTGTCTGAGCCAAGCTTGGCAATCCCTGACATGCTTATTTCTAATACATTATTAATTATTTACAGTTTATTAGGTATATTAAAAGTTTATATTCAATGCTCAGTACATAACTTATTTGTACTGCCGCATTATACTTCTGCTTGGTAATAAAAATATTTAATAAATTTATTTATTAAATTTTTTTTTTTTACAATCGTTTGAAAAAAATATAACAAATAATAAAGAATAGTATTCGTCATTTCACCCGTAATTGGAGTGTACATATACGTCTCACCTCCCCTCTTCACACGGTCACTGCTCGTGACCGTGTAGGGTGGCTTCAACAACAGCTGATCTGACTGGTTTCATTGACCTCGTTATTTTTATGTTTAGAACTTCCTAAATGACGTTGCGTGGTATTTACCAATTTCTTTCTTCTGTTTCTCATCATATACGATGAAAGTGTGTTGTCCTACTCGCTGTCTTAACGTATACGGTCCATTGTACAGTCTGAAGAATTTCTTTGCCGTATTATAGCTTCTTTTCCCAACAGGATTTGCTTTCAGTAGTACATTCTCTCCTACATTAAATTGTTGTAGTTTGTGAGTTAGATTAAATCTCTCTACTCTCTTGTTACCTTTTTCTATTATTCGTTACTTTGCGTATTCAATTTTTACACTTATTGGTACAGGTACATTCAGGTTATTAGATTTGTGTATATACTTGTTCCAAAATCTGTTTGGCTTCTTATCTTTTCCAATTCCATTGGAGTATATCCTCTTGCTTCAGTATAATTTCCGTTGATGGCTTTTTCAAAAAATGGTAAATATTCTGCCCATCTATTGTGTTGATCATGGCAGTATATTCGTAAATATTTACCTCATTCTTTGTTAACGCTCTCAGCAAAGTTTCCTTGAGGATGTCTTATGGATGTGAGTACAGGTTGTATTCCATTTTCCCTTAACGTCCTCTCCAATGTTTCACTCTGAAGTTGTACACCTTGATCACTGAGTACCTTCTTCATTTTTGCATATGTCGGAATATATTTTTGCAGTAGTATCTTTAGAACAACTTTGGTTGTGGGTCGCATAATTGGGTACAGTCGGACTGCCTTGGAAAACACATGGATACATACCAATATGTGCTTCAACCCTCGACTTGATCGTGGTAGTGGTCCCAGAAAATCCACTGCAATTAGCTCTCCTTTGTCTTTGTTCCCTTTCTGTATGCTCTTTATTTCTACATATGTGTGTAAATTCGGCCCTTAATTTTACATTATCTTACTCATACAGTCTTACCTTCGCTTCTAATCTTCCTTAACTCTTTTCTTAACATAACATTACTTTATCTTTCTTAACTTTTCTTATATTACTTATACAATACATTAACATTCATTACCTTTTATTACATTTCTTTAACATTACCTTTCTGATCGCTACTACTTTCCTGAAATACACTTCCGTAACAGAATACTCTTTTAGCTTTGTAGTGTGTCGCATGATCGGTTACAGAGGAACTGTCTTGGAAACAACGATATTTTTCTAGAAGTCCTTAATCCTACGTAGTCTCTGCCCTTTTGACATTTCACTCTCGCTTTCTTCTGTGTCCTTTTATATCCATTAAGTGTTCGCATGATCAGTCGTTCTGACAATTATAGCATTAATTGCTCATCTCTAAGCTTTTCTTTTTTTACCAATAACAACACTAACATCTTTTACCATTACTTTCTTAAATATTTCTCTACACTATCATTCCTTACCAATAATAATACATTTCTTAATTAACCCTTTAAAATAATATTCCTTATTTCGTTTCACTAATATTTCTTTTTATTTTGTATTTCCAATCATAACCTTAATAAATAACATTTCTTAATTATACTCTCTTATCTTATTATTAATAACTAATAGTAATATTATTTTTCTCATTTAAAAATAATTATTTATTTTCATTTGCCTTGGGTTCTGAGTTGCAGTGTCGTCAGATCTGACACCCCTCTTATTATAACAATTGTTTGTTGTACACAGAAAATTCATTGTGCTAACCCTCGCGACAAATTTCCATTGTATTACTGCGACGTTAAAATTTCATTGTCCCGCTCTGACTGCATAATTCACCTGTTTATAGTGCAACGTTTTCGTTTTGCCTGACGGCCACACAAAACCACCTCTCTTTCTCTCGTAACGGTCGTATTCCATAATTCTCTCATTCTTACTGCTGCGCCCCTCTTGTCGAACGCATTTCTTACTAGTTCGTATGCGTTTTACATACATATTGGAATATTCTGTTGTGCGTCGTTTATGATAATATTCATCGTAATTACTATAATTATAGTTATAATTATCGTTCACTTTATATTTCTCGTGTGTATTACCTAGCGTCATATTTACCACAATTTTGTGTAGTGTTTCGTCTAGATAATTTACTACGTTTCTTGTTAGACCTACAGTGATATTTATCTCCGTGAGTGTGGTGTCTTACGTCTTTCACATATGTCGTCTTATGTGACTTACTTGTGTGTGTGTGTCTCACAGTTGGGATATCGCTATTAATAAGGCACGTTTTATTAAACTTTATTTCCTTCTCTTCCTTAATGTTAATTACTTTTTATATTTATCGTTAGTAATCACAAACATATTTTCAACTAGTATGAATTCTTCACATATTAGCTCCATTTGTATATTAATTATTCCACAGACATTTTCTGTGATCGTGTCAATGCGTAAATTTGTATCAACAATTTCTTTGGTTAACTGTGCAGTACCGTCAATTATACTTTGTTTTATTTCAAGATTACCAATTTTTAACTCTTCTAGCTTTTCGTAATTTTTATAGTGTCCTGTTTAAAATTTTCGGACTTTTGCTCTAACTTATTTTCTAAACTTTCTGTTTGTTTTGTATTTATTTCATCTATTTTTCTTATTTGTTTGACATTCTTCACTTTCGACTCTTCTTTAAAATTTTCGGTTTGTTTTATGACTAATTCGTCCAGCATGGCCAGTATCGAATTTTTAAATGCTTCTAAATTCAACCCTCCTGGTTCTGCCGTGTTGAATAATTATTAAAATATTTATTTCGTAGTTATTCTTTAACAATTATTATTGATAACCGTTCCCTACTTATTTATTTATTTCTTTATTTTTATTAATAGTTATTATTAATACTCATGACAGTTACACCTGTTACATAGGCAAACAATATTATTTGTGGGCACCAGCTGTGTAATTACACAACAATTAACATAACATTCAGTTAACGTTTAATATAAATAATTATTATTACATATAATATTTTTTGTATTTAACACACCCTTATTTTTAGAGCAACCATTTAGCTACAAAAAAAAAAATTTTAATAGTTAAATGGTGGGGATCGTGCCATACGTTCATCGGCGACAATTTATGTAACAGATTTTGTACATAAATGTAGGCATGTCGTGCCCCACGTCCAGGGCGACATTTTTATGCAACAGTACATATATAGTTGCGTGTATACAGGTTGCAAATACACATCTTTTTGTGTTTGAATAGCCCCACGTTCTTTGGGAGCCATTTTTATGCAACAATACAACATTGCATAAATAATATAATTTAAATTTGTGATGCCCCACGTTGGAAGCGACAATTTATACAACAATACAACTGTACATAAGTTGTATAATTTATGTTGTATGTGTATAAATTTACATGTAATTTAATTTGAATAGCCCCACAATCTTGGAGCTACAACTTATATAACAATACTTACTTGCATGAATACAATTTAATTTGGGTTTCAGGTGTATCTGTAAGAAGAACTCGATGTAACTTGTAACGGTATTTCAAATTTATTTGGTACTAATAAACTTGTGCGCATAGCACTTGATTCGACTTAAAACATTCGTTATTACTTTGTTACTATGCCATAAGGCTTACGCTATATACATCCTTACTGACTAAATATTCTATTCTACTAATTATTTTATTAAAAAATATCATTTCCTGACTACTCAGTCAATTAGTGTGCTTCGAAATATCAATTTTTAAATATCTTTTTAGATATTGTAATGGAAACTCAAAAATATTAATAGTTACTGAATTTAACTTTTTTTATCAGTACTGATTTATCAACGCTAATTTTTATTTAAATGCTTTGCATTCTTTTCATTCCAATACTAATTTGAGCTCTTGTTTACGTTAATCTTACTTCCATAACATCTATGATTTTAACTCTCTATATCTACAATAAACATTGGCTCTTACTTTTAAATAGAACAAGAATGCCTTTAATTGTCTTTGAGTTAATTGTTCGATTAAGAGATAAATAAGTTGTTTATCACCTTATTCTCGTCAATCGTACTCAATCAATTGATCCATCTGTAATCGTCCTCGTCTCGAACTCCAGCATCGCTTCCTCTTGTCTAGCGTCGTTCCTCTCTTGTCCAGCGTCGTTTCCAGACTTCAGTAGTGTTCCTCTTGTTCAGCGCAGTCGCCTCTAGAGTCCAGCGTCGTCTCTCTCTTGTCCAGCGTCGTCTCGCTCTCTGGAACTAAGTCGTCAGCTCACACTCTGTCTGTCTCTCTCTCTCTCTCTCTCTGGAACTACTTCTCGTGCTGTTTCGGACGTCAGTTGATCTTCTTATATGGATTTTCTTCTCGTGTAATTCTGTTACTAATTAAATTGCTTGTTTTTACAATACAGTTACATAACTGTATGTAACTGGAAGGATGAAACTATTTACAAAAATTTACATACTCTGTGCGGACGGGCAAAAGCTCCCGCTGCACTGTGGGTGATCGAAAAAAAAAGAACAACTGTAGCGTGTGTGTCCTATTTATACCCACGTCTTGGTCCACACCTGCAGTTGTACGAAATCGACATGTCTGAAATTGTCTCTGGGTTCAGTCTCCCCACTCCTTGTCAAGTTCGCTATTTCTTATATTTCTGCGAACTGCAGAGTCCTGTAAGTATACTCTTATACTCACCTTATAACTATTTTCACTACACATGTTCACTGTATTTTTGGACATTGCAACTTAACCTTTTCGCTCTGTACACAGTTATTTCACCACTACACTCGTACGGTGTGTCCCTTTCACGTGGTTTTTGTACACAGTATTTAGTTAATTTTATTACAGTTTATTGTGCTTTTGGATTTTACTCTTTATTTACAGTTTATGAATAATTATGGAAAAACTGTAATTATTCAATTATTCATCTTGTGGTGGTAAACTCGCCTGCATAGACCTGCGTCACACACACTTGCAAAATACTGGTGTACACACTTTCAGTTACATTTCTGTGTGTGTGCACGTCGATTCAGGTCGAAACGCTTGTTCATATTTTTGTCTGAGCCAAGCTTGGCAATCCCTGACATGCTTATTTCTAATACATTATTAATTATTTACAGTTTATTAGGTATATTAAAAGTTTATATTCAATGCTCAGTACATAACTTATTTGTACTGCCGCATTATACTTCTGCTTGGTAATAAAAATATTTAATAAATTTATTTATTAAATTTTTTTTTTATTACAATCGTTTGAAAAAAATATAACAAATAATAAAGAATAGTATTCGTCATTTCACCCGTAATTGGAGTGTACATATACGTCTCACCTCCCCTCTTCACACGGTCACTGCTCGTGACCGTGTAGGGTGGCTTCAACAACAGCTGATCTGACTGGTTTCATTGACCTCGTTATTTTTATGTTTAGAACTTCCTAAATGACGTTGCGTGGTATTTACCAATTTCTTTCTTCTGTTTCTCATCATATACGATGAAAGTGTGTTGTCCTACTCGCTGTCTTAACGTATACGGTCCATTGTACAGTCTGAAGAATTTCTTTGCCGTATTATAGCTTCTTTTCCCAACAGGATTTGCTTTCAGTAGTACATTCTCTCCTACATTAAATTGTTGTAGTTTGTGAGTTAGATTAAATCTCTCTACTCTCTTGTTACCTTTTTCTATTATTCGTTACTTTGCGTATTCAATTTTTACACTTATTGGTACAGGTACATTCAGGTTATTAGATTTGTGTATATACTTGTTCCAAAATCTGTTTGGCTTCTTATCTTTTCCAATTCCATTGGAGTATATCCTGTTGCTTCAGTATAATTTCCGTTGATGGCTTTTTCAAGAAATGGTAAATATTCTGCCCATCTATTGTGTTGATCATGGCAGTATATTCGTAAATATTTACCTCATTCTTTGTTAACTCTCTCAGCAAAGTTTCCTTGAGGATGTCTTATGGATGTGAGTACAGGTTGTATTCCATTTTCCCTTAACGTCCTCTCCCATTTTTCACTCTGAAATTGTACACCTTGATCACTGAGTACCTTCTTCATTTTTGCATATGTCGGAATATATTTCTGCAGTAGTATCTTTAGAACAACTTTGGTTGTGGGTCGCATAATTGGGTACAGTCGGACTGCCTTGGAAAACACATGGATACATACCAATATGTGCTTCACACCTCGACTTGATCGTGGTCGTGGTCCCAGAAAATCCACTGCAATTAACTCTCCTTTGTCTTTGTTCCCTTTCTGTATGCTCTTCATTTCTACATATGTGTGTAAATTCGGCCCTTAATTTTACATTATCTTACTCATACAGTCTTACCTTCGCTTCTAATCTTCCTTAAATCTTTTCTTAACATGACATTACTTTATCTTTCTTAACTTTTCTTATATTACTTATACAATACATTAACATTCATTACCTTTTATTACATTTCTTTAACATTACCTTTCTGATCGCTACTACTTTCCTGAAATACACTTCCGTAACAGAATACTCTTTTAGCTTTATAGTGTGTCGCATGATCGGTTACAGAGGAACTTTCTTGGAAAACAACGATATTTTTCTAGAAGTCCTTAATCCTACGTAGTCTCTGCCCTTTTGACATTTCACTCTCGCTTTCTTCTGTGCCCTTTTATATCCATTAAGTGTTCGCATGATCAGTCGTTCTGACAATTATAGCATTAATTGCTCATCTCTAAGCTTTTCTTTTTTTACCAATAACAACACTAACATCTTTTACCATTACTTTCTTAAATATTTCTCTACACTATCATTCCTTACCAATAATAATACATTTCTTAATTAATCCTTTAAAATAATATTCCTTATTTCGTTTCACTAATATTTCTTTTTATTTTGTATTTCCAATCATAACCTTAATAAATAACATTTCTTAATTATACTCTCTTATCTTATTATTAATAACTAATAGTAATATTATTTTTCTCATTTAAAAAAAATTATTTATTTTCATTTGCCTTGGGTTCTGAGTTGCAGTGTCGTCAGATCTGACACCCCTCTTATTATAACAATTGTTTGTTGTACACAGAAAATTCATTGTGCTAACCCTCGCGACAAATTTCCATTGTATTACTGCGACGTTAAAATTTCATTGTCCCGCTCTGACTGCATAATTCACCTGTTTATAGTGCAAAGTTTTCGTTTTGCCTGACGGCCACACAAAACCACCTCTCTTTCTCTCGTAACGGTCGTATTCCATAATTCTCTCATTCTTACTGCTGCGCCCCTCTTGTCGAACGCATTTCTTACTAGTTCGTATGCGTTTTACATACATATTGGAATATTCTGTTGTGCGTCGTTTATGATAATATTCATCGTAATTACTATAATTATAGTTATAATTATCGTTCACTTTATATTTCTCGTGTGTATTACCTAGCGTCATATTTACCACAATTTTGTGTAGTGTTTCGTCTAGATAATTTACTACGTTTCTTGTTAGACCTACAGTGATATTTATCTCCGTGAGTGTGGTGTCTTAAGTCTTTCACATATGTCGTCTTATGTGACTTACTTGTGTGTGTGTGTCTCACAGTTGGGATATCGCTATTAATAAGGCACGTTTTATTAAACTTTATTTCCTTCTCTTCCTTAATGTTAATTACTTTTTATATTTATCGTTAGTAATCACAAACATATTTTCAACTAGTATGAATTCTTCACATATTAGCTCCATTTGTATATTAATTATTCCACAGACATTTTCTGTGATCGTGTCAATGCGTAAATTTGTATCAACAATTTCTTTGGTTAACTGTGCAGTACCGTCAATTATACTTTGTTTTATTTCAAGATTACCAATTTTTAACTCTTCTAGCTTTTCGTAATTTTTATAGTGTCCTGTTTAAAATTTTCGGACTTTTGCTCTAACTTATTTTCTAAACTTTCTGTTTGTTTTGTATTTATTTCATCGATTTTTCTTATTTGTTTGACATTCTTCACTTTCGACTCTTCTTTAAAATTTTCGGTTTGTTTTATGACTAATTCGTCCAGCATGGCCAGTATCGAATTTTTAAATGCTTCTAAATTCAACCCTCCTGGTTCTGCCGTGTTGAATAATTATTAAAATATTTATTTCGTAGTTATTCTTTAACAATTATTATTGATAACCGTTCCCTACTTATTTATTTATTTCTTTATTTTTATTAATAGTTATTATTAATACTCATGACAGTTACACCTGTTACATAGGCAAACAATATTATTTGTGGGCACCAGCTGTGTAATTACACAACAATTAACATAACATTCAGTTAACGTTTAATATAAATAATTATTATTACATATAATATTTTTTGTATTTAACACACCCTTATTTTTAGAGCAACCATTTAGCTACAAAAAAAAAATTTTAATAGTTAAATGGTGGGGATCGTGCCATACGTTCATCGGCGACAATTTATGTAACAGATTTTGTACATAAATGTAGGCATGTCGTGCCCCACGTCCAGGGCGACATTTTTATGCAACAGTACATATATAGTTGCGTGTATACAGGTTGCAAATACACATCTTTTTGTGTTTGAATAGCCCCACGTTCTTTGGGAGCCATTTTTATGCAACAATACAACATTGCATAAATAATATAATTTAAATTTGTGATGCCCCACGTTGGAAGCGACAATTTATACAACAATACAACTGTACATAAGTTGTATAATTTATGTTGTATGTGTATAAATTTACATGTAATTTAATTTGAATAGCCCCACAATCTTGGAGCTACAACTTATATAACAATACTTACTTGCATGAATACAATTTAATTTGGGTTTCAGGTGTATCTGTAAGGAGAACTCGATGTAACTTGTAACGGTATTTCAAATTTATTTGGTACTAATAAACTTGTGCGCATAGCACTTGATTCGACTTAAAACATTCGTTATTACTTTGTTACTATGCCATAAGGCTTACGCTGTATACATCCTTACTGACTAAATATTCTATTCTACTAATTATTTTATTAAAAAATATCATTTCCTGACTACTCAGTCAATTAGTGTGCTTCGAAATATCAATTTTTAAATATCTTTTTAGATATTGTAATGGAAACTCAAAAATATTAATAGTTACTGAATTTAACTTTTTTTATCAGTACTGATTTATCAACGCTAATTTTTATTTAAATGCTTTTCATTCTTTTCATTCCAATACTAATTTGAGCTCTTGTTTACGTTAATCTTACTTCCATAACATCTATGATTTTAACTCTCTATATCTACAATAAACATTGGCTCTTACTTTTAAATAGAACAAGAATGCCTTTAATTGTCTTTGAGTTAATTGTTCGATTAAGAGATAAATAAGTTGTTTATCACCTTATTCTCGTCAATCGTACTCAATCAATTGATCCATCTGTAATCGTCCTCGTCTCGAACTCCAGCATCGCTTCCTCTTGTCTAGCGTCGTTCCTCTCTTGTCCAGCGTCGTTTCCAGACTTCAGTAGTGTTCCTCTTGTTCAGCGCAGTCGCCTCTAGAGTCCAGCGTCGTCTCTCTCTTGTCCAGCGTCGTCTCGCTCTCTGGAACTAAGTCGTCAGCTCACACTCTGTCTGTCTCTCTCTCTCTCTCTCTCTGGAACTACTTCTCGTGCTGTTTCGGACGTCAGTTGATCTTCTTATATGGATTTTCTTCTCGTGTAATTCTGTTACTAATTAAATTGCTTGTTTTTACAATACAGTTACATAACTGTATGTAACTGGAAGGATGAAACTATTTACAAAAATTTACATACTCTGTGCGGACGGGCAAAAGCTCCCGCTGCACTGTGGGTGATCGAAAAAAAAAGAACAACTGTAGCGTGTGTGTCCTATTTATACCCACGTCTTGGTCCACACCTGCAGTTGTACGAAATCGACATGTCTGAAATTGTCTCTGGGTTCAGTCTCCCCACTCCTTGTCAAGTTCGCTATTTCTTATATTTCTGCGAACTGCAGAGTCCTGTAAGTATACTCTTATACTCACCTTATAACTATTTTCACTACACATGTTCACTGTATTTTTGGACATTGCAACTTAACCTTTTCGCTCTGTACACAGTTATTTCACCACTACACTCGTACGGTGTGTCCCTTTCACGTGGTTTTTGTACACAGTATTTAGTTAATTTTATTACAGTTTATTGTGCTTTTGGATTTTACTCTTTATTTACAGTTTATGAATAATTATGGAAAAACTGTAATTATTCAATTATTCATCTTGTGGTGGTAAACTCGCCTGCATAGACCTGCGTCACACACACTTGCAAAATACTGGTGTACACACTTTCAGTTACATTTCTGTGTGTGTGCACGTCGATTCAGGTCGAAACGCTTGTTCATATTTTTGTCTGAGCCAAGCTTGGCAATCCCTGACATGCTTATTTCTAATACATTATTAATTATTTACAGTTTATTAGGTATATTAAAAGTTTATATTCAATGCTCAGTACATAACTTATTTGTACTGCCGCATTATACTTCTGCTTGGTAATAAAAATATTTAATAAATTTATTTATTAAATTTTTTTTTTATTACAATCGTTTGAAAAAAATATAACAAATAATAAAGAATAGTATTCGTCATTTCACCCGTAATTGGAGTGTACATATACGTCTCACCTCCCCTCTTCACACGGTCACTGCTCGTGACCGTGTAGGGTGGCTTCAACAACAGCTGATCTGACTGGTTTCATTGACCTCGTTATTTTTATGTTTAGAACTTCCTAAATGACGTTGCGTGGTATTTACCAATTTCTTTCTTCTGTTTCTCATCATATACGATGAAAGTGTGTTGTCCTACTCGCTGTCTTAACGTATACGGTCCATTGTACAGTCTGAAGAATTTCTTTGCCGTATTATAGCTTCTTTTCCCAACAGGATTTGCTTTCAGTAGTACATTCTCTCCTACATTAAATTGTTGTAGTTTGTGAGTTAGATTAAATCTCTCTACTCTCTTGTTACCTTTTTCTATTATTCGTTACTTTGCGTATTCAATTTTTACACTTATTGGTACAGGTACATTCAGGTTATTAGATTTGTGTATATACTTGTTCCAAAATCTGTTTGGCTTCTTATCTTTTCCAATTCCATTGGAGTATATCCTGTTGCTTCAGTATAATTTCCGTTGATGGCTTTTTCAAGAAATGGTAAATATTCTGCCCATCTATTGTGTTGATCATGGCAGTATATTCGTAAATATTTACCTCATTCTTTGTTAACTCTCTCAGCAAAGTTTCCTTGAGGATGTCTTATGGATGTGAGTACAGGTTGTATTCCATTTTCCCTTAACGTCCTCTCCCATTTTTCACTCTGAAATTGTACACCTTGATCACTGAGTACCTTCTTCATTTTTGCATATGTCGGAATATATTTCTGCAGTAGTATCTTTAGAACAACTTTGGTTGTGGGTCGCATAATTGGGTACAGTCGGACTGCCTTGGAAAACACATGGATACATACCAATATGTGCTTCACACCTCGACTTGATCGTGGTCGTGGTCCCAGAAAATCCACTGCAATTAACTCTCCTTTGTCTTTGTTCCCTTTCTGTATGCTCTTCATTTCTACATATGTGTGTAAATTCGGCCCTTAATTTTACATTATCTTACTCATACAGTCTTACCTTCGCTTCTAATCTTCCTTAAATCTTTTCTTAACATGACATTACTTTATCTTTCTTAACTTTTCTTATATTACTTATACAATACATTAACATTCATTACCTTTTATTACATTTCTTTAACATTACCTTTCTGATCGCTACTACTTTCCTGAAATACACTTCCGTAACAGAATACTCTTTTAGCTTTATAGTGTGTCGCATGATCGGTTACAGAGGAACTTTCTTGGAAAACAACGATATTTTTCTAGAAGTCCTTAATCCTACGTAGTCTCTGCCCTTTTGACATTTCACTCTCGCTTTCTTCTGTGCCCTTTTATATCCATTAAGTGTTCGCATGATCAGTCGTTCTGACAATTATAGCATTAATTGCTCATCTCTAAGCTTTTCTTTTTTTACCAATAACAACACTAACATCTTTTACCATTACTTTCTTAAATATTTCTCTACACTATCATTCCTTACCAATAATAATACATTTCTTAATTAATCCTTTAAAATAATATTCCTTATTTCGTTTCACTAATATTTCTTTTTATTTTGTATTTCCAATCATAACCTTAATAAATAACATTTCTTAATTATACTCTCTTATCTTATTATTAATAACTAATAGTAATATTATTTTTCTCATTTAAAAAAAATTATTTATTTTCATTTGCCTTGGGTTCTGAGTTGCAGTGTCGTCAGATCTGACACCCCTCTTATTATAACAATTGTTTGTTGTACACAGAAAATTCATTGTGCTAACCCTCGCGACAAATTTCCATTGTATTACTGCGACGTTAAAATTTCATTGTCCCGCTCTGACTGCATAATTCACCTGTTTATAGTGCAAAGTTTTCGTTTTGCCTGACGGCCACACAAAACCACCTCTCTTTCTCTCGTAACGGTCGTATTCCATAATTCTCTCATTCTTACTGCTGCGCCCCTCTTGTCGAACGCATTTCTTACTAGTTCGTATGCGTTTTACATACATATTGGAATATTCTGTTGTGCGTCGTTTATGATAATATTCATCGTAATTACTATAATTATAGTTATAATTATCGTTCACTTTATATTTCTCGTGTGTATTACCTAGCGTCATATTTACCACAATTTTGTGTAGTGTTTCGTCTAGATAATTTACTACGTTTCTTGTTAGACCTACAGTGATATTTATCTCCGTGAGTGTGGTGTCTTAAGTCTTTCACATATGTCGTCTTATGTGACTTACTTGTGTGTGTGTGTCTCACAGTTGGGATATCGCTATTAATAAGGCACGTTTTATTAAACTTTATTTCCTTCTCTTCCTTAATGTTAATTACTTTTTATATTTATCGTTAGTAATCACAAACATATTTTCAACTAGTATGAATTCTTCACATATTAGCTCCATTTGTATATTAATTATTCCACAGACATTTTCTGTGATCGTGTCAATGCGTAAATTTGTATCAACAATTTCTTTGGTTAACTGTGCAGTACCGTCAATTATACTTTGTTTTATTTCAAGATTACCAATTTTTAACTCTTCTAGCTTTTCGTAATTTTTATAGTGTCCTGTTTAAAATTTTCGGACTTTTGCTCTAACTTATTTTCTAAACTTTCTGTTTGTTTTGTATTTATTTCATCGATTTTTCTTATTTGTTTGACATTCTTCACTTTCGACTCTTCTTTAAAATTTTCGGTTTGTTTTATGACTAATTCGTCCAGCATGGCCAGTATCGAATTTTTAAATGCTTCTAAATTCAACCCTCCTGGTTCTGCCGTGTTGAATAATTATTAAAATATTTATTTCGTAGTTATTCTTTAACAATTATTATTGATAACCGTTCCCTACTTATTTATTTATTTCTTTATTTTTATTAATAGTTATTATTAATACTCATGACAGTTACACCTGTTACATAGGCAAACAATATTATTTGTGGGCACCAGCTGTGTAATTACACAACAATTAACATAACATTCAGTTAACGTTTAATATAAATAATTATTATTACATATAATATTTTTTGTATTTAACACACCCTTATTTTTAGAGCAACCATTTAGCTACAAAAAAAAAATTTTAATAGTTAAATGGTGGGGATCGTGCCATACGTTCATCGGCGACAATTTATGTAACAGATTTTGTACATAAATGTAGGCATGTCGTGCCCCACGTCCAGGGCGACATTTTTATGCAACAGTACATATATAGTTGCGTGTATACAGGTTGCAAATACACATCTTTTTGTGTTTGAATAGCCCCACGTTCTTTGGGAGCCATTTTTATGCAACAATACAACATTGCATAAATAATATAATTTAAATTTGTGATGCCCCACGTTGGAAGCGACAATTTATACAACAATACAACTGTACATAAGTTGTATAATTTATGTTGTATGTGTATAAATTTACATGTAATTTAATTTGAATAGCCCCACAATCTTGGAGCTACAACTTATATAACAATACTTACTTGCATGAATACAATTTAATTTGGGTTTCAGGTGTATCTGTAAGGAGAACTCGATGTAACTTGTAACGGTATTTCAAATTTATTTGGTACTAATAAACTTGTGCGCATAGCACTTGATTCGACTTAAAACATTCGTTATTACTTTGTTACTATGCCATAAGGCTTACGCTGTATACATCCTTACTGACTAAATATTCTATTCTACTAATTATTTTATTAAAAAATATCATTTCCTGACTACTCAGTCAATTAGTGTGCTTCGAAATATCAATTTTTAAATATCTTTTTAGATATTGTAATGGAAACTCAAAAATATTAATAGTTACTGAATTTAACTTTTTTTATCAGTACTGATTTATCAACGCTAATTTTTATTTAAATGCTTTTCATTCTTTTCATTCCAATACTAATTTGAGCTCTTGTTTACGTTAATCTTACTTCCATAACATCTATGATTTTAACTCTCTATATCTACAATAAACATTGGCTCTTACTTTTAAATAGAACAAGAATGCCTTTAATTGTCTTTGAGTTAATTGTTCGATTAAGAGATAAATAAGTTGTTTATCACCTTATTCTCGTCAATCGTACTCAATCAATTGATCCATCTGTAATCGTCCTCGTCTCGAACTCCAGCATCGCTTCCTCTTGTCTAGCGTCGTTCCTCTCTTGTCCAGCGTCGTTTCCAGACTTCAGTAGTGTTCCTCTTGTTCAGCGCAGTCGCCTCTAGAGTCCAGCGTCGTCTCTCTCTTGTCCAGCGTCGTCTCGCTCTCTGGAACTAAGTCGTCAGCTCACACTCTGTCTGTCTCTCTCTCTCTCTCTCTGGAACTACTTCTCGTGCTGTTTCGGACGTCAGTTGATCTTCTTATATGGATTTTCTTCTCGTGTAATTCTGTTACTAATTAAATTGCTTGTTTTTACAATACAGTTACATAACTGTATGTAACTGGAAGGATGAAACTATTTACAAAAATTTACATACTCTGTGCGGACGGGCAAAAGCTCCCGCTGCACTGTGGGTGATCGAAAAAAAAAGAACAACTGTAGCGTGTGTGTCCTATTTATACCCACGTCTTGGTCCACACCTGCAGTTGTACGAAATCGACATGTCTGAAATTGTCTCTGGGTTCAGTCTCCCCACTCCTTGTCAAGTTCGCTATTTCTTATATTTCTGCGAACTGCAGGGTCCTGTAAGTATACTCTTATACTCATCTTATAACTATTTTCACTACACATGTTCACTGTATTTTTGGACATTGCAACTTAACCTTTTCGCTCTGTACACAGTTATTTCACCACTACACTCGTACGGTGTGTCCCTTTCACGTGGTTTTTGTACACAGTATTTAGTTAATTTTATTACAGTTTATTGTGCTTTTGGATTTTACTCTTTATTTACAGTTTATGAATAATTATGGAAAAACTGTAATTATTCAATTATTCATCTTGTGGTGGTAAACTCGCCTGCATAGACCTGCGTCACACACACTTGCAAAATACTGGTGTACACACTTTCAGTTACATTTCTGTGTGTGTGCACGTCAATTCAGGTCGAAACGCTTGTTCATATTTTTGTCTGAGCCAAGCTTGGCAATCCCTGACATGCTTATTTCTAATACATTATTAATTATTTACAGTTTATTAGGTATATTAAAAATTTATATTCAATGCTCAGTACATAACTTATTTGTACTGCCGCATTATACTTCTGCTTGGTAATAAAAATATTTAATAAATTTATTTATTAAATTTTTTTTTTATTACAATCGTTTGAAAAAAATATAACAAATAATAAAGAATAGTATTCGTCATTTCACCCGTAATTGGAGTGTACATATACGTCTCACCTCCCCTCTTCACACGGTCACTGCTCGTGACCGTGTAGGGTGGCTTCAACAACAGCTGATCTGACTGGTTTCATTGACCTCGTTATTTTTATGTTTAGAACTTCCTAAATGACGTTGCGTGGTATTTACCAATTTCTTTCTTCTGTTTCTCATCATATACGATGAAAGTGTGTTGTCCTACTCGCTGTCTTAACGTATACGGTCCATTGTACAGTCTGAAGAATTTCTTTGCCGTATTATAGCTTCTTTTCCCAACAGGATTTGCTTTCAGTAGTACATTCTCTCCTACATTAAATTGTTGTAGTTTGTGAGTTAGATTAAATCTCTCTACTCTCTTGTTACCTTTTTCTATTATTCGTTACTTTGCGTATTCAATTTTTACACTTATTGGTACAGGTACATTCAGGTTATTAGATTTGTGTATATACTTGTTCCAAAATCTGTTTGGCTTCTTATCTTTTCCAATTCCATTGGAGTATATCCTGTTGCTTCAGTATAATTTCCGTTGATGGCTTTTTCAAGAAATGGTAAATATTCTGCCCATCTATTGTGTTGATCATGGCAGTATATTCGTAAATATTTACCTCATTCTTTGTTAACTCTCTCAGCAAAGTTTCCTTGAGGATGTCTTATGGATGTGAGTACAGGTTGTATTCCATTTTCCCTTAACGTCCTCTCCCATTTTTCACTCTGAAATTGTACACCTTGATCACTGAGTACCTTCTTCATTTTTGCATATGTCGGAATATATTTCTGCAGTAGTATCTTTAGAACAACTTTGGTTGTGGGTCGCATAATTGGGTACAGTCGGACTGCCTTGGAAAACACATGGATACATACCAATATGTGCTTCACACCTCGACTTGATCGTGGTCGTGGTCCCAGAAAATCCACTGCAATTAACTCTCCTTTGTCTTTGTTCCCTTTCTGTATGCTCTTCATTTCTACATATGTGTGTAAATTCGGCCCTTAATTTTACATTATCTTACTCATACAGTCTTACCTTCGCTTCTAATCTTCCTTAAATCTTTTCTTAACATGACATTACTTTATCTTTCTTAACTTTTCTTATATTACTTATACAATACATTAACATTCATTACCTTTTATTACATTTCTTTAACATTACCTTTCTGATCGCTACTACTTTCCTGAAATACACTTCCGTAACAGAATACTCTTTTAGCTTTGTAGTGTGTCGCATGATCGGTTACAGAGGAACTTTCTTGGAAAACAACGATATTTTTCTAGAAGTCCTTAATCCTACGTAGTCTCTGCCCTTTTGACATTTCACTCTCGCTTTCTTCTGTGTCCTTGTATTTCCATTAGGTGTTCGCTTGATCAGTCGTTCTGACAATTATAGCATTAATTGCTCATCTCTAAGCTTTTCTTTTTTTCCCAATAACAACACTAACATCTTTTACCATTACTTTCTTAAATATTTCTCTACACTATCATTCCTTACCAATAATAATACATTTCTTAATTAACCCTTTAAAATAATATTCCTTATTTCGTTTCACTAATATTTCTTTTTATTTTGTATTTCCAATCATAACCTTAATAAATAACATTTCTTAATTATACTCTCTTATCTTATTATTAATAACTAATAGTAATATTATTTTTCTCATTTAAAAATAATTATTTATTTTCATTTGCCTTGAGTTCTGAGTTGCAGTGTCGTCAGATCTGACACCCCTCTTATTATAACAATTGTTTGTTGTACACAGAAAATTCATTGTGCTAACCCTCGCGACAAATTTCCATTGTACTACTGCGACGTTAAAATTCCATTGTCCCGCTCTGACTGCATAATTCACCTGTTTATAGTGCAACGTTTTCGTTTTGCCTGACGGCCACACAAAACCACCTCTCTTTCTCTCGTAACGGTCGTATTCCATAATTCTCTCATTCTCACTGCTGCGCCCCTCTTGTCGAACGCATTTCTTACTAGTTCGTATGCGTTTTACATACATATTGGAATATTCTGTTGTGCGTCGTTTATGATAATATTCATCGTAATTACTATAATTATAGTTATAATTATCGTTCACTTTATATTTCCCGTGTGTATACCTACCGTCATATTTACCAAAATTTTGTGTAGTGTTTCGTCTAGATAATTTACTACGTTTCTTGTTAGACCTACAGTGATATTTATCTCCGTGAGTGTGGTGTCTTAAGTCTTTCACATATGTCATCTTATGTGACTTACTTGTGTGTGTGTGTCTCACAGTTGGGATATCGCTTTTAATAAGGTACGTTTTATTAAACTTTATTTGCTTCTCTTCCTTAATGTTAATTACTTTTTTATATTTATCGTTAGTAATCACAAACGTATTTTCAACTAGTATGAATTCTTCACATATTAGCTCCATTTGTTTATTAATTATTCCACAGACATTTTCTGTGATCGTGTCAATGCGTAAATTTGTATCAACAATTTCTTTGGTTAACTGTGCAGTACCGTCAATTATACTTTGTTTTATTTCAAGATTACCAATTTTTAACTCTTCTAGCTTTTCGTAATTTTTATAGTGTCCTGTTTAAAATTTTCGGACTTTTGCTCTAACTTATTTTCTAAACTTTCTGTTTGTTTTGTATTTATTTCATCGATTTTTCTTATTTGTTTGACATTCTTCACTTTCGACTCTTCTTTAAAATTTTCGGTTTGTTTTATGACTAATTCGTCCAGTATGGCCAGTATCGAATTTTTAAATGCTTCTAAATTCAACCCTCCTGGTTCTGCCGTGTTGAATAATTATTAAAATATTTATTTCGTAGTTATTCTTTAACAATTATTATTGATAACCGTTCCCTACTTATTTATTTATTTCTTTATTTTTATTAATAGTTATTATTAATACTCATGACAGTTACACCTGTTACATAGGCAAACAATATTATTTGTGGGCACCAGCTGTGTAATTACACAACAATTAACATAACATTCAGTTAACGTTTAATATAAATAATTATTATTACATATAATATTTTTTGTATTTAACACACCCTTATTTTTAGAGCAACCATTTAGCTACAAAAAAAAAATTTTAATAGTTAAATGGTGGGGATCGTGCCATACGTTCATCGGCGACAATTTATGTAACAGATTTTGTACATAAATGTAGGCATGTCGTGCCCCACGTCCAGGGCGACATTTTTATGCAACAGTACATATATAGTTGCGTGTATACAGGTTGCAAATACACATCTTTTTGTGTTTGAATAGCCCCACGTTCTTTGGGAGCCATTTTTATGCAACAATACAACATTGCATAAATAATATAATTTAAATTTGTGATGCCCCACGTTGGAAGCGACAATTTATACAACAATACAACTGTACATAAGTTGTATAATTTATGTTGTATGTGTATAAATTTACATGTAATTTAATTTGAATAGCCCCACAATCTTGGAGCTACAACTTATATAACAATACTTACTTGCATGAATACAATTTAATTTGGGTTTCAGGTGTATCTGTAAGAAGAACTCGATGTAACTTGTAACGGTATTTCAAATTTATTTGGTACTAATAAACTTGTGCGCATAGCACTTGATTCGACTTAAAACATTCGTTATTACTTTGTTACTATGCCATAAGGCTTACGCTATATACATCCTTACTGACTAAATATTCTATTCTACTAATTATTTTATTAAAAAATATCATTTCCTGACTACTCAGTCAATTAGTGTGCTTCGAAATATCAATTTTTAAATATCTTTTTAGATATTGTAATGGAAACTCAAAAATATTAATAGTTACTGAATTTAACTTTTTTTATCAGTACTGATTTATCAACGCTAATTTTTATTTAAATGCTTTGCATTCTTTTCATTCCAATACTAATTTGAGCTCTTGTTTACGTTAATCTTACTTCCATAACATCTATGATTTTAACTCTCTATATCTACAATAAACATTGGCTCTTACTTTTAAATAGAACAAGAATGCCTTTAATTGTCTTTGAGTTAATTGTTCGATTAAGAGATAAATAAGTTGTTTATCACCTTATTCTCGTCAATCGTACTCAATCAATTGATCCATCTGTAATCGTCCTCGTCTCGAACTCCAGCATCGCTTCCTCTTGTCTAGCGTCGTTCCTCTCTTGTCCAGCGTCGTTTCCAGACTTCAGTAGTGTTCCTCTTGTTCAGCGCAGTCGCCTCTAGAGTCCAGCGTCGTCTCTCTCTTGTCCAGCGTCGTCTCGCTCTCTGGAACTAAGTCGTCAGCTCACACTCTGTCTGTCTCTCTCTCTCTCTCTCTGGAACTACTTCTCGTGCTGTTTCGGACGTCAGTTGATCTTCTTATATGGATTTTCTTCTCGTGTAATTCTGTTACTAATTAAATTGCTTGTTTTTACAATACAGTTACATAACTGTATGTAACTGGAAGGATGAAACTATTTACAAAAATTTACATACTCTGTGCGGACGGGCAAAAGCTCCCGCTGCACTGTGGGTGATCGAAAAAAAAAGAACAACTGTAGCGTGTGTGTCCTATTTATACCCACGTCTTGGTCCACACCTGCAGTTGTACGAAATCGACATGTCTGAAATTGTCTCTGGGTTCAGTCTCCCCACTCCTTGTCAAGTTCGCTATTTCTTATATTTCTGCGAACTGCAGAGTCCTGTAAGTATACTCTTATACTCATCTTATAACTATTTTCACTACACATGTTCACTGTATTTTTGGACATTGCAACTTAACCTTTTCGCTCTGTACACAGTTATTTCACCACTACACTCGTACGGTGTGTCCCTTTCACGTGGTTTTTGTACACAGTATTTAGTTAATTTTATTACAGTTTATTGTGCTTTTGGATTTTACTCTTTATTTACAGTTTATGAATAATTATGGAAAAACTGTAATTATTCAATTATTCATCTTGTGGTGGTAAACTCGCCTGCATAGACCTGCGTCACACACACTTGCAAAATACTGGTGTACACACTTTCAGTTACATTTCTGTGTGTGTGCACGTCGATTCAGGTCGAAACGCTTGTTCATATTTTTGTCTGAGCCAAGCTTGGCAATCCCTGACATGCTTATTTCCAATACATTATTAATTATTTACAGTTTATTAGGTATATTAAAAATTTATATTCAATGCTCAGTACATAACTTATTTGTACTGCCGCATTATACTTCTGCTTGGTAATAAAAATATTTAATAAATTTATTTATTAAATTTTTTTTTTATTACAATCGTTTGAAAAAAATATAACAAATAATAAAGAATAGTATTCGTCATTTCACCCGTAATTGGAGTGTACATATACGTCTCACCTCCCCTCTTCACACGGTCACTGCTCGTGACCGTGTAGGGTGGCTTCAACAACAGCTGATCTGACTGGTTTCATTGACCTCGTTATTTTTATGTTTAGAACTTCCTAAATGACGTTGCGTGGTATTTACCAATTTCTTTCTTCTGTTTCTCATCATATACGATGAAAGTGTGTTGTCCTACTCGCTGTCTTAACGTATACGGTCCATTGTACAGTCTGAAGAATTTCTTTGCCGTATTATAGCTTCTTTTCCCAACAGGATTTGCTTTCAGTAGTACATTCTCTCCTACATTAAATTGTTGTAGTTTGTGAGTTAGATTAAATCTCTCTACTCTCTTGTTACCTTTTTCTATTATTCGTTACTTTGCGTATTCAATTTTTACACTTATTGGTACAGGTACATTCAGGTTATTAGATTTGTGTATATACTTGTTCCAAAATCTGTTTGGCTTCTTATCTTTTCCAATTCCATTGGAGTATATCCTGTTGCTTCAGTATAATTTCCGTTGATGGCTTTTTCAAGAAATGGTAAATATTCTGCCCATCTATTGTGTTGATCATGGCAGTATATTCGTAAATATTTACCTCATTCTTTGTTAACTCTCTCAGCAAAGTTTCCTTGAGGATGTCTTATGGATGTGAGTACAGGTTGTATTCCATTTTCCCTTAACGTCCTCTCCCATTTTTCACTCTGAAATTGTACACCTTGATCACTGAGTACCTTCTTCATTTTTGCATATGTCGGAATATATTTCTGCAGTAGTATCTTTAGAACAACTTTGGTTGTGGGTCGCATAATTGGGTACAGTCGGACTGCCTTGGAAAACACATGGATACATACCAATATGTGCTTCACACCTCGACTTGATCGTGGTCGTGGTCCCAGAAAATCCACTGCAATTAACTCTCCTTTGTCTTTGTTCCCTTTCTGTATGCTCTTCATTTCTACATATGTGTGTAAATTCGGCCCTTAATTTTACATTATCTTACTCATACAGTCTTACCTTCGCTTCTAATCTTCCTTAAATCTTTTCTTAACATGACATTACTTTATCTTTCTTAACTTTTCTTATATTACTTATACAATACATTAACATTCATTACCTTTTATTACATTTCTTTAACATTACCTTTCTGATCGCTACTACTTTCCTGAAATACACTTCCGTAACAGAATACTCTTTTAGCTTTGTAGTGTGTCGCATGATCGGTTACAGAGGAACTTTCTTGGAAAACAACGATATTTTTCTAGAAGTCCTTAATCCTACGTAGTCTCTGCCCTTTTGACATTTCACTCTCGCTTTCTTCTGTGTCCTTGTATTTCCATTAGGTGTTCGCTTGATCAGTCGTTCTGACAATTATAGCATTAATTGCTCATCTCTAAGCTTTTCTTTTTTTCCCAATAACAACACTAACATCTTTTACCATTACTTTCTTAAATATTTCTCTACACTATCATTCCTTACCAATAATAATACATTTCTTAATTAACCCTTTAAAATAATATTCCTTATTTCGTTTCACTAATATTTCTTTTTATTTTGTATTTCCAATCATAACCTTAATAAATAACATTTCTTAATTATACTCTCTTATCTTATTATTAATAACTAATAGTAATATTATTTTTCTCATTTAAAAATAATTATTTATTTTCATTTGCCTTGAGTTCTGAGTTGCAGTGTCGTCAGATCTGACACCCCTCTTATTATAACAATTGTTTGTTGTACACAGAAAATTCATTGTGCTAACCCTCGCGACAAATTTCCATTGTACTACTGCGACGTTAAAATTCCATTGTCCCGCTCTGACTGCATAATTCACCTGTTTATAGTGCAACGTTTTCGTTTTGCCTGACGGCCACACAAAACCACCTCTCTTTCTCTCGTAACGGTCGTATTCCATAATTCTCTCATTCTCACTGCTGCGCCCCTCTTGTCGAACGCATTTCTTACTAGTTCGTATGCGTTTTACATACATATTGGAATATTCTGTTGTGCGTCGTTTATGATAATATTCATCGTAATTACTATAATTATAGTTATAATTATCGTTCACTTTATATTTCCCGTGTGTATACCTACCGTCATATTTACCAAAATTTTGTGTAGTGTTTCGTCTAGATAATTTACTACGTTTCTTGTTAGACCTACAGTGATATTTATCTCCGTGAGTGTGGTGTCTTAAGTCTTTCACATATGTCATCTTATGTGACTTACTTGTGTGTGTGTGTCTCACAGTTGGGATATCGCTTTTAATAAGGTACGTTTTATTAAACTTTATTTGCTTCTCTTCCTTAATGTTAATTACTTTTTTATATTTATCGTTAGTAATCACAAACGTATTTTCAACTAGTATGAATTCTTCACATATTAGCTCCATTTGTTTATTAATTATTCCACAGACATTTTCTGTGATCGTGTCAATGCGTAAATTTGTATCAACAATTTCTTTGGTTAACTGTGCAGTACCGTCAATTATACTTTGTTTTATTTCAAGATTACCAATTTTTAACTCTTCTAGATTTTCGTAATTTTTATAGTGTCCTGTTTAAAATTTTCGGACTTTTGCTCTAACTTATTTTCTAAACTTTCTGTTTGTTTTGTATTTATTTCATCTATTTTTCTTATTTGTTTGACATTCTTCACTTTCGACTCTTCTTTAAAATTTTCGGTTTGTTTTATGACTAATTCGTCCAGTATGGCCAGTATCGAATTTTTAAATGCTTCTAAATTCAACCCTCCTGGTTCTGCCGTGTTGAATAATTATTAAAATATTTATTTCGTAGTTATTCTTTAACAATTATTATTGATAACCGTTCCCTACTTATTTATTTATTTCTTTATTTTTATTAATAGTTATTAT
The DNA here is from genome assembly GCA_034769895.1 of Magicicada septendecula. Classification (NCBI taxonomy): domain Eukaryota; kingdom Metazoa; phylum Arthropoda; class Insecta; order Hemiptera; family Cicadidae; genus Magicicada; species Magicicada septendecula. Next base: position 204,657,530 of record CM068370.1, on the reverse strand, counting down.
TAATACTCATGACAGTTACACCTGTTACATAGGCAAACAATATTATTTGTGGGCACCAGCTGTGTAATTACACAACAATTAACATAACATTCAGTTAACGTTTAATATAAATAATTATTATTACATATAATATTTTTTGTATTTAACACACCCTTATTTTTAGAGCAACCATTTAGCTACAAAAAAAAAATTTTAATAGTTAAATGGTGGGGATCGTGCCATACGTTCATCGGCGACAATTTATGTAACAGATTTTGTACATAAATGTAGGCATGTCGTGCCCCACGTCCAGGGCGACATTTTTATGCAACAGTACATATATAGTTGCGTGTATACAGGTTGCAAATACACATCTTTTTGTGTTTGAATAGCCCCACGTTCTTTGGGAGCCATTTTTATGCAACAATACAACATTGCATAAATAATATAATTTAAATTTGTGATGCCCCACGTTGGAAGCGACAATTTATACAACAATACAACTGTACATAAGTTGTATAATTTATGTTGTATGTGTATAAATTTACATGTAATTTAATTTGAATAGCCCCACAATCTTGGAGCTACAACTTATATAACAATACTTACTTGCATGAATACAATTTAATTTGGGTTTCAGGTGTATCTGTAAGAAGAACTCGATGTAACTTGTAACGGTATTTCAAATTTATTTGGTACTAATAAACTTGTGCGCATAGCACTTGATTCGACTTAAAACATTCGTTATTACTTTGTTACTATGCCATAAGGCTTACGCTATATACATCCTTACTGACTAAATATTCTATTCTACTAATTATTTTATTAAAAAATATCATTTCCTGACTACTCAGTCAATTAGTGTGCTTCGAAATATCAATTTTTAAATATCTTTTTAGATATTGTAATGGAAACTCAAAAATATTAATAGTTACTGAATTTAACTTTTTTTATCAGTACTGATTTATCAACGCTAATTTTTATTTAAATGCTTTGCATTCTTTTCATTCCAATACTAATTTGAGCTCTTGTTTACGTTAATCTTACTTCCATAACATCTATGATTTTAACTCTCTATATCTACAATAAACATTGGCTCTTACTTTTAAATAGAACAAGAATGCCTTTAATTGTCTTTGAGTTAATTGTTCGATTAAGAGATAAATAAGTTGTTTATCACCTTATTCTCGTCAATCGTACTCAATCAATTGATCCATCTGTAATCGTCCTCGTCTCGAACTCCAGCATCGCTTCCTCTTGTCTAGCGTCGTTCCTCTCTTGTCCAGCGTCGTTTCCAGACTTCAGTAGTGTTCCTCTTGTTCAGCGCAGTCGCCTCTAGAGTCCAGCGTCGTCTCTCTCTTGTCCAGCGTCGTCTCGCTCTCTGGAACTAAGTCGTCAGCTCACACTCTGTCTGTCTCTCTCTCTCTCTCTCTGGAACTACTTCTCGTGCTGTTTCGGACGTCAGTTGATCTTCTTATATGGATTTTCTTCTCGTGTAATTCTGTTACTAATTAAATTGCTTGTTTTTACAATACAGTTACATAACTGTATGTAACTGGAAGGATGAAACTATTTACAAAAATTTACATACTCTGTGCGGACGGGCAAAAGCTCCCGCTGCACTGTGGGTGATCGAAAAAAAAAGAACAACTGTAGCGTGTGTGTCCTATTTATACCCACGTCTTGGTCCACACCTGCAGTTGTACGAAATCGACATGTCTGAAATTGTCTCTGGGTTCAGTCTCCCCACTCCTTGTCAAGTTCGCTATTTCTTATATTTCTGCGAACTGCAGAGTCCTGTAAGTATACTCTTATACTCATCTTATAACTATTTTCACTACACATGTTCACTGTATTTTTGGACATTGCAACTTAACCTTTTCGCTCTGTACACAGTTATTTCACCACTACACTCGTACGGTGTGTCCCTTTCACGTGGTTTTTGTACACAGTATTTAGTTAATTTTATTACAGTTTATTGTGCTTTTGGATTTTACTCTTTATTTACAGTTTATGAATAATTATGGAAAAACTGTAATTATTCAATTATTCATCTTGTGGTGGTAAACTCGCCTGCATAGACCTGCGTCACACACACTTGCAAAATACTGGTGTACACACTTTCAGTTACATTTCTGTGTGTGTGCACGTCGATTCAGGTCGAAACGCTTGTTCATATTTTTGTCTGAGCCAAGCTTGGCAATCCCTGACATGCTTATTTCCAATACATTATTAATTATTTACAGTTTATTAGGTATATTAAAAATTTATATTCAATGCTCAGTACATAACTTATTTGTACTGCCGCATTATACTTCTGCTTGGTAATAAAAATATTTAATAAATTTATTTATTAAATTTTTTTTTTATTACAATCGTTTGAAAAAAATATAACAAATAATAAAGAATAGTATTCGTCATTTCACCCGTAATTGGAGTGTACATATACGTCTCACCTCCCCTCTTCACACGGTCACTGCTCGTGACCGTGTAGGGTGGCTTCAACAACAGCTGATCTGACTGGTTTCATTGACCTCGTTATTTTTATGTTTAGAACTTCCTAAATGACGTTGCGTGGTATTTACCAATTTCTTTCTTCTGTTTCTCATCATATACGATGAAAGTGTGTTGTCCTACTCGCTGTCTTAACGTATACGGTCCATTGTACAGTCTGAAGAATTTCTTTGCCGTATTATAGCTTCTTTTCCCAACAGGATTTGCTTTCAGTAGTACATTCTCTCCTACATTAAATTGTTGTAGTTTGTGAGTTAGATTAAATCTCTCTACTCTCTTGTTACCTTTTTCTATTATTCGTTACTTTGCGTATTCAATTTTTACACTTATTGGTACAGGTACATTCAGGTTATTAGATTTGTGTATATACTTGTTCCAAAATCTGTTTGGCTTCTTATCTTTTCCAATTCCATTGGAGTATATCCTGTTGCTTCAGTATAATTTCCGTTGATGGCTTTTTCAAGAAATGGTAAATATTCTGCCCATCTATTGTGTTGATCATGGCAGTATATTCGTAAATATTTACCTCATTCTTTGTTAACTCTCTCAGCAAAGTTTCCTTGAGGATGTCTTATGGATGTGAGTACAGGTTGTATTCCATTTTCCCTTAACGTCCTCTCCCATTTTTCACTCTGAAATTGTACACCTTGATCACTGAGTACCTTCTTCATTTTTGCATATGTCGGAATATATTTCTGCAGTAGTATCTTTAGAACAACTTTGGTTGTGGGTCGCATAATTGGGTACAGTCGGACTGCCTTGGAAAACACATGGATACATACCAATATGTGCTTCACACCTCGACTTGATCGTGGTCGTGGTCCCAGAAAATCCACTGCAATTAACTCTCCTTTGTCTTTGTTCCCTTTCTGTATGCTCTTCATTTCTACATATGTGTGTAAATTCGGCCCTTAATTTTACATTATCTTACTCATACAGTCTTACCTTCGCTTCTAATCTTCCTTAAATCTTTTCTTAACATGACATTACTTTATCTTTCTTAACTTTTCTTATATTACTTATACAATACATTAACATTCATTACCTTTTATTACATTTCTTTAACATTACCTTTCTGATCGCTACTACTTTCCTGAAATACACTTCCGTAACAGAATACTCTTTTAGCTTTGTAGTGTGTCGCATGATCGGTTACAGAGGAACTTTCTTGGAAAACAACGATATTTTTCTAGAAGTCCTTAATCCTACGTAGTCTCTGCCCTTTTGACATTTCACTCTCGCTTTCTTCTGTGTCCTTGTATTTCCATTAGGTGTTCGCTTGATCAGTCGTTCTGACAATTATAGCATTAATTGCTCATCTCTAAGCTTTTCTTTTTTTCCCAATAACAACACTAACATCTTTTACCATTACTTTCTTAAATATTTCTCTACACTATCATTCCTTACCAATAATAATACATTTCTTAATTAACCCTTTAAAATAATATTCCTTATTTCGTTTCACTAATATTTCTTTTTATTTTGTATTTCCAATCATAACCTTAATAAATAACATTTCTTAATTATACTCTCTTATCTTATTATTAATAACTAATAGTAATATTATTTTTCTCATTTAAAAATAATTATTTATTTTCATTTGCCTTGAGTTCTGAGTTGCAGTGTCGTCAGATCTGACACCCCTCTTATTATAACAATTGTTTGTTGTACACAGAAAATTCATTGTGCTAACCCTCGCGACAAATTTCCATTGTACTACTGCGACGTTAAAATTCCATTGTCCCGCTCTGACTGCATAATTCACCTGTTTATAGTGCAACGTTTTCGTTTTGCCTGACGGCCACACAAAACCACCTCTCTTTCTCTCGTAACGGTCGTATTCCATAATTCTCTCATTCTCACTGCTGCGCCCCTCTTGTCGAACGCATTTCTTACTAGTTCGTATGCGTTTTACATACATATTGGAATATTCTGTTGTGCGTCGTTTATGATAATATTCATCGTAATTACTATAATTATAGTTATAATTATCGTTCACTTTATATTTCCCGTGTGTATACCTACCGTCATATTTACCAAAATTTTGTGTAGTGTTTCGTCTAGATAATTTACTACGTTTCTTGTTAGACCTACAGTGATATTTATCTCCGTGAGTGTGGTGTCTTAAGTCTTTCACATATGTCATCTTATGTGACTTACTTGTGTGTGTGTGTCTCACAGTTGGGATATCGCTTTTAATAAGGTACGTTTTATTAAACTTTATTTCCTTCTCTTCCTTAATGTTAATTACTTTTTTATATTTATCGTTAGTAATCACAAACATATTTTCAACTAGTATGAATTCTTCACATATTAGCTCCATTTGTATATTAATTATTCCACAGACATTTTCTGTGATCGTGTCAATGCGTAAATTTGTATCAACAATTTCTTTGGTTAACTGTGCAGTACCGTCAATTATACTTTGTTTTATTTCAAGATTACCAATTTTTAACTCTTCTAGCTTTTCGTAATTTTTATAGTGTCCTGTTTAAAATTTTCGGACTTTTGCTCTAACTTATTTTCTAAACTTTCTGTTTGTTTTGTATTTATTTCATCTATTTTTCTTATTTGTTTGACATTCTTCACTTTCGACTCTTCTTTAAAATTTTCGGTTTGTTTTATGACTAATTCGTCCAGTATGGCCAGTATCGAATTTTTAAATGCTTCTAAATTCAACCCTCCTGGTTCTGCCGTGTTGAATAATTATTAAAATATTTATTTCGTAGTTATTCTTTAACAATTATTATTGATAACCGTTCCCTACTTATTTATTTATTTCTTTATTTTTATTAATAGTTATTATTAATTCTCATGACAGTTACACCTGTTACATAGGCAAACAATATTATTTGTGGGCACCAGCTGTGTAATTACACAACAATTAACATAACATTCAGTTAACGTTTAATATAAATAATTATTATTACATATAATATTTTTTGTATTTAACACACCCTTATTTTTAGAGCAAACATTTAGCTACAAAAAAAAATTTTAATAGTTAAATGGTGGGGATCGTGCCATACGTTCATCGGCGACAATTTATGTAACAGATTTTGTACATAAATGTAGGCATGTCGTGCCCCACGTCCAGGGCGACATTTTTATGCAACAGTACATATATAGTTGCGTGTATACAGGTTGCAAATACACATCTTTTTGTGTTTGAATAGCCCCACGTTCTTTGGGAGCCATTTTTATGCAACAATACAACATTGCATAAATAATATAATTTAAATTTGTGATGCCCCACGTTGGAAGCGACAATTTATACAACAATACAACTGTACATAAGTTGTATAATTTATGTTGTATGTGTATAAATTTACATGTAATTTAATTTGAATAGCCCCACAATCTTGGAGCTACAACTTATATAACAATACTTACTTGCATGAATACAATTTAATTTGGGTTTCAGGTGTATCTGTAAGAAGAACTCGATGTAACTTGTAACGGTATTTCAAATTTATTTGGTACTAATAAACTTGTGCGCATAGCACTTGATTCGACTTAAAACATTCGTTATTACTTTGTTACTATGCCATAAGGCTTACGCTATATACATCCTTACTGACTAAATATTCTATTCTACTAATTATTTTATTAAAAAATATCATTTCCTGACTACTCAGTCAATTAGTGTGCTTCGAAATATCAATTTTTAAATATCTTTTTAGATATTGTAATGGAAACTCAAAAATATTAATAGTTACTGAATTTAACTTTTTTTATCAGTACTGATTTATCAACGCTAATTTTTATTTAAATGCTTTGCATTCTTTTCATTCCAATACTAATTTGAGCTCTTGTTTACGTTAATCTTACTTCCATAACATCTATGATTTTAACTCTCTATATCTACAATAAACATTGGCTCTTACTTTTAAATAGAACAAGAATGCCTTTAATTGTCTTTGAGTTAATTGTTCGATTAAGAGATAAATAAGTTGTTTATCACCTTATTCTCGTCAATCGTACTCAATCAATTGATCCATCTGTAATCGTCCTCGTCTCGAACTCCAGCATCGCTTCCTCTTGTCTAGCGTCGTTCCTCTCTTGTCCAGCGTCGTTTCCAGACTTCAGTAGTGTTCCTCTTGTTCAGCGCAGTCGCCTCTAGAGTCCAGCGTCGTCTCTCTCTTGTCCAGCGTCGTCTCGCTCTCTGGAACTAAGTCGTCAGCTCACACTCTGTCTGTCTCTCTCTCTCTCTCTCTGGAACTACTTCTCGTGCTGTTTCGGACGTCAGTTGATCTTCTTATATGGATTTTCTTCTCGTGTAATTCTGTTACTAATTAAATTGCTTGTTTTTACAATACAGTTACATAACTGTATGTAACTGGAAGGATGAAACTATTTACAAAAATTTACATACTCTGTGCGGACGGGCAAAAGCTCCCGCTGCACTGTGGGTGATCGAAAAAAAAAGAACAACTGTAGCGTGTGTGTCCTATTTATACCCACGTCTTGGTCCACACCTGCAGTTGTACGAAATCGACATGTCTGAAATTGTCTCTGGGTTCAGTCTCCCCACTCCTTGTCAAGTTCGCTATTTCTTATATTTCTGCGAACTGCAGAGTCCTGTAAGTATACTCTTATACTCATCTTATAACTATTTTCACTACACATGTTCACTGTATTTTTGGACATTGCAACTTAACCTTTTCGCTCTGTACACAGTTATTTCACCACTACACTCGTACGGTGTGTCCCTTTCACGTGGTTTTTGTACACAGTATTTAGTTAATTTTATTACAGTTTATTGTGCTTTTGGATTTTACTCTTTATTTACAGTTTATGAATAATTATGGAAAAACTGTAATTATTCAATTATTCATCTTGTGGTGGTAAACTCGCCTGCATAGACCTGCGTCACACACACTTGCAAAATACTGGTGTACACACTTTCAGTTACATTTCTGTGTGTGTGCACGTCGATTCAGGTCGAAACGCTTGTTCATATTTTTGTCTGAGCCAAGCTTGGCAATCCCTGACATGCTTATTTCTAATACATTATTAATTATTTACAGTTTATTAGGTATATTAAAAATTTATATTCAATGCTCAGTACATAACTTATTTGTACTGCCGCATTATACTTCTGCTTGGTAATAAAAATATTTAATAAATTTATTATTAAATTTTTTTTTTATTACAATCGTTTGAAAAAAATATAACAAATAATAAAGAATAGTATTCGTCATTTCACCCGTAATTGGAGTGTACATATACGTCTCACCTCCCCTCTTCACACGGTCACTGCTCGTGACCGTGTAGGGTGGCTTCAACAACAGCTGATCTGACTGGTTTCATTGACCTCGTTATTTTTATGTTTAGAACTTCCTAAATGACGTTGCGTGGTATTTACCAATTTCTTTCTTCTGTTTCTCATCATATACGATGAAAGTGTGTTGTCCTACTCGCTGTCTTAACGTATACGGTCCATTGTACAGTCTGAAGAATTTCTTTGCCGTATTATAGCTTCTTTTCCCAACAGGATTTGCTTTCAGTAGTACATTCTCTCCTACATTAAATTGTTGTAGTTTGTGAGTTAGATTAAATCTCTCCACTCTCTTGTTACCTTTTTCTATTATTCGTTACTTTGCGTATTCAATTTTTACACTTATTGGTACAGGTACATTCAGGTTATTAGATTTGTGTATATACTTGTTCCAAAATCTGTTTGGCTTCTTATCTTTTCCAATTCCATTGGAGTATATCCTGTTGCTTCAGTATAATTTCCGTTGATGGCTTTTTCAAGAAATGGTAAATATTCTGCCCATCTATTGTGTTGATCATGGCAGTATATTCGTAAATATTTACCTCATTCTTTGTTAACTCTCTCAGCAAAGTTTCCTTGAGGATGTCTTATGGATGTGAGTACAGGTTGTATTCCATTTTCCCTTAACGTCCTCTCCCATTTTTCACTCTGAAAATGTACACCTTGATCACTGAGTACCTTCTTCATTTTTGAATATGTCGGAATATATTTCTGCAGTAGTATCTTTAGAACAACTTTGGTTGTGGGTCGCATAATTGGGTACAGTCGGACTGCCTTGGAAAACACATGGATACATACCAATATGTGCTTCACACCTCGACTTGATCGTGGTCGTGGTCCCAGAAAATCCACTGCAATTAACTCTCCTTTGTCTTTGTTCCCTTTCTGTATGCTCTTCATTTCTACATATGTGTGTAAATTCGGCCCTTAATTTTACATTATCTTACTCATACAGTCTTACCTTCGCTTCTAATCTTCCTTAAATCTTTTCTTAACATGACATTACTTTATCTTTCTTAACTTTTCTTATATTACTTATACAATACATTAACATTCATTACCTTTTATTACATTTCTGTAACATTACCTTTCTGATCGCTACTACTTTCCTGAAATACACTTCCGTAACAGAATACTCTTTTAGCTTTGTAGTGTGTCGCATGATCGGTTACAGAGGAACTTTCTTGGAAAACAACGATATTTTTCTAGAAGTCCTTAATCCTACGTAGTCTCTGCCCTTTTGACATTTCACTCTCGCTTTCTTCTGTGTCCTTGTATTTCCATTAGGTGTTCGCTTGATCAGTCGTTCTGACAATTATAGCATTAATTGCTCATCTCTAAGCTTTTCTTTTTTTCCCAATAACAACACTAACATCTTTTACCATTACTTTCTTAAATATTTCTCTACACTATCATTCCTTACCAATAATAATACATTTCTTAATTAACCCTTTAAAATAATATTCCTTATTTCGTTTCACTAATATTTCTTTTTATTTTGTATTTCCAATCATAACCTTAATAAATAACATTTCTTAATTATACTCTCTTATCTTATTATTAATAACTAATAGTAATATTATTTTTCTCATTTAAAAATAATTATTTATTTTCATTTGCCTTGAGTTCTGAGTTGCAGTGTCGTCAGATCTGACACCCCTCTTATTATAACAATTGTTTGTTGTACACAGAAAATTCATTGTGCTAACCCTCGCGACAAATTTCCATTGTACTACTGCGACGTTAAAATTCCATTGTCCCGCTCTGACTGCATAATTCACCTGTTTATAGTGCAACGTTTTCGTTTTGCCTGACGGCCACACAAAACCACCTCTCTTTCTCTCGTAACGGTCGTATTCCATAATTCTCTCATTCTCACTGCTGCGCCCCTCTTGTCGAACGCATTTCTTACTAGTTCGTATGCGTTTTACATACATATTGGAATATTCTGTTGTGCGTCGTTTATGATAATATTCATCGTAATTACTATAATTATAGTTATAATTATCGTTCACTTTATATTTCCCGTGTGTATACCTACCGTCATATTTACCAAAATTTTGTGTAGTGTTTCGTCTAGATAATTTACTACGTTTCTTGTTAGACCTACAGTGATATTTATCTCCGTGAGTGTGGTGTCTTAAGTCTTTCACATATGTCATCTTATGTGACTTACTTGTGTGTGTGTGTCTCACAGTTGGGATATCGCTATTAATAAGGTACGTTGTATTAAACTTTATTTCCTACTCTTCCTTAATGTTAATTACTTTTTTATATTTATCGTTAGTAATCACAAACATATTTTCAACTAGTATGAATTCTTCACATATTAGCTCCATTTGTATATTAATTATTCCACAGACATTTTCTGTGATCGTGTCAATGCGTAAATTTGTATCAACAATTTCTTTGGTTAACTGTGCAGTACCGTCAATTATACTTTGTTTTATTTCAAGATTACCAATTTTTAACTCTTCTAGCTTTTCGTAATTTTTATAGTGTCCTGTTTAAAATTTTCGGACTTTTGCTCTAACTTATTTTCTAAACTTTCTGTTTGTTTTGTATTTATTTCATCTATTTTTCTTATTTGTTTGACATTCTTCACTTTCAACTCTTCTTTAAAATTTTCGGCTGGTTTTATGACTAATTCGTCCATCATGGCCAGTATCGAATTTTTAAATGCTTCTAAATTCAACCCTCCTGGTTCTGCCGTGTTGAATAATTATTAAAATATTTATTTCGTAGTTATTCTTTAACAATTATTATTGATAATCGTTCCCTACTTATTTATTTATTTCTTTATTTTTATTAATAGTTATTATTAATACTCATGACAGTTACACCTGTTACATAGGCAAACAATATTATTTGTGGGCACCAGCTGTGTAATTACACAACAATTAACATAACATTCAGTTAAAATTTAATATAAATAATTATTATTACATATAATATTTTTTTTATTTAACACACCCTTACTTTTAGAGCAACCATTTAGCTACAAAAAAAAATTTTAATAGTTAAATGGTGGGGATCGTGCCATACGTTCATCGGCGACAATTTATGTAACAGATTTTGTACATAAATGTAGGCATGTCGTGCCCCACGTCCAGGGCGACATTTTTATGCAACAGTACATATATAGTTGCGTGTATACAGGTTGCAAATACACATCTTTTTGTGTTTGAATAGCCCCACGTTCTTTGGGAGCCATTTTTATGCAACAATAAAACATTGCATAAATAATATAATTTAAATTTGTGATGCCCCACTTTGGAAGCGACAATTTATACAACAATACAACTGTACATAAGTTGTATAATTTATGTTGTATGTGTATAAATTTACATGTAATTTAATTTGAATAGCCCCACAGTCTTGGAGCTACAACTTATATAACAATACTTACTTGCATGAATACAATTTAATTTGGGTTTCAGGTGTATCTGTAATAAGAACTCGATGTAACTTGTAACGGTATTTCAAATTTATTTGGTACTAATAAACTTGTGCGCATAGCACTTGATTCGACTTAAAACATTCGTTATTACTTTGTTACTATGCCATAAGGCTTACGCTATATACATCCTTACTGACTAAATATTCTATTCTACTAATTACTTTATTAAAAAATATTCTATCCTGACTACTCAGTCAATTAGTGTGCTTCGAATTATCAATTTTTAAATATCTTTTTAGATATTGTAATGGAAACTCAAAAATATTAATAGTTACTGAATTTAACTTTTTTTATCAGTACTGATTTATCAACGCTAATTTTTATTTAAATGCTTTGCATTCTTTTCATTTTAATACTAATTTGAGTTCTTGTTTACGTTAATCTTACTTCCATAACATCTATGATTTTAACTCTCTATATCTACAATAAACATTGGCTCTTACTTTTAAATAGAACAAGAATGCCTTTAATTGTCTTTGAGTTAATTGTTCGATTAAGAGATAAATAAGTTGTTTATCACCTTATTCTCGTCAATCGTACTCAATCAATTGATCCATCTGTAATCGTCCTCGTCTCGAACTCCAGCATCGCTTCCTCTTGTCCAGCGTCGTTCCTCTCTTGTCCAGCGTCGTTTCCAGACTTTTCAGTAGTGTTCCTCTTGTTCAGCGCAGTCGCCTCTAGAGTCCAGCGTCGTCTCTCTCTTGTCCAGCGTCGTCTCGCTCTCTGGAACTAAGTCGTCAGCTCACACTCTGTCTCTCTCTCTCTCTCTCACTCTGGAACTTCTTCTCGTGCTGTTTCGGACGTCAGTTGATCTTCTTATATGGATTTTCTTCTCGTGTAATTCTGTTACTAATTAAATTGCTTGTTTTTACAATACAGTTACATAACTGTATGTAACTGGAAGGATGAAACTATTTACAAAAATTTACATACTCTGTGCGGACGGGCAAAAGCTCCCGCTGCACTGTGGGTGATCGAAAAAAAAGAACAACTGTAGCGTGTGTGTCCTATTTATACCCACGTCTTGGTCCACACCTGCAGTTGTACGAAATCGACATGTCTGAAATTGTCTCTGGGTTCAGTCTCCCCACTCCTTGTCAAGTTCGCTATTTCTTATATTTCTGCGAACTGCAGAGTCCTGTAAGTATACTCTTATACTCATCTTATAACTATTTTCACTACACATGTTCACTGTATTTTTGGACATTGCAAATTAACCCTTTCGCTCTGTACACAGTTATTTCACCACTACACTCGTACGGTGTGTCCCTTTCACGTGGTTTTTGTACACAGTATTTAGTTAATTTTATTACATTTTATTGTGCTATTGGATTTTACTCTTTATTTACAGTTTATGAATAATTATGGAAAAACTGTAATTATGCAATTATTCATCTTGTGGTGGTAAACTCGCCTGCATAAACCTGCGTCACACACACTTGCAAAATACTGGTGTACACACTTTCAGTTACATTTCTGTGTGTGTGCACGTCGATTCAGGTCGAAACACCTGTTCATATTTTTGTCTGAGCCAAGCTTGGCAATCCCTGACATGCTTATTTCTAATACATTATTAATTATTTACAGTTTATTAGGTATATTTAAATTTTTATATTCAATGCTCAGTACATAACTTATTTGTACTGCCGCATTATCCTTCTGCTTGGTAATAAAAATATTTAATAAATTTATTTATTAAATTTTTTTTTTTTACAATCGTTTGAAAAAAATATAACAAATAATAAAGAATAGTATTCGTCATTTCACCCGTAATTGGAGTGTACATATACGTCTCACCTCCCCTCTTCACACGGTCACTGCTCGTGACCGTGTAGGGTGGCTTCAACAACAACTGATCTGACTGGTTTCATTGACCTCGTTATTTTTATGTTTAGAACTTCCTAAATGACGTTGCATGGTATTTACCAACTTCTTTCTTCTGTTTCTCATCATATACGATGAAAGTGTGTTGTCCTACTCGCTGTCTTAACGTATACGGTCCATTGTACAGTCTGAAGAATTTCTTTGCCGTATTATAGCTTTTTTTCCCAACAGGTTTTGCTTTCAGTAGTACATTCTGTCCTACATTAAATTGTTGTAGTTTGTGAGTTAGATTAAATCTCTCTACTCTCTTGTTACCTCTTTCTGTTATTCGTTACTTTGCGTATTCAATTTTTACACTTATTGGTACAGGTACATTCTGGTTATTAGATTTGTGTATATACTTGTTCCAAAATCTGTTTGGCTTCTTATCTTTTCCAATTCCATTGGAGTATATCCTGTTGCTTCAGTATAATTTCCGTTGATGGCTTTTTCAAGAAATGGTAAATATTCTGCCCATCTATTGTGTTGATCATGGCAGTATATTCGTAAATATTTACCTCATTCTTTGTTAACTCTCTCAGCAAAGTTTCCTTGAGGATGTCTTATGGATGTGAGTACAGGTTGTATTCCATTTTCCCTTAACGTCCTCTCCCATTTTTCACTCTGAAATTGTACAATTGATCACTGAGTACCTTCTTCATTTTTGCATATGTCGGAATATATTTCTGCAGTAGTATCTTTAGAACAACTTTGGTTGTGGGTCGCATAATTGGGTACAGTCGGACTGCCTTGGAAAACACATGGATACATACCAATATGTGCTTCACACCTCGACTTGATCGTGGTAGTGGTCCCAGAAAATCCACTGCAATTAGCTCTCCTTTGTCTTTGTTCCCTTTCTGTATGCTCTTCATTTCTACATATGTGTGTAAATTCGGCCCTTAATTTTACATTATCTTTCTCATACAGTCTTACCTTCGCTTCTAATCTTCCTTAAATCTTTTCTTAACATGACATTACTTTATCTTTCTTAACTTTTCTTATATTACTTATACAATACATTAACATTCATTACCTTTTATTACATTTCTTTAACATTACCTTTCTGATCGCTACTACTTTCCTGAAATACACTTCCGTAACAGAATACTCTTTTAGCTTTGTAGTGTGTCGCATGATCGGTTACAGAGGAACTTTCTTGGAAAACAACGATATTTTTCTAGAAGTCCTTAATCCTACGTAGTCTCTGCCCTTTTGACATTTCACTCTCGCTTTCTTCTGTGTCCTTGTATTTCCATTAGGTGTTCGCTTGATCAGTCGTTCTGACAATTATAGCATTAATTGCTCATCTCTAAGCTTTTCTTTTTTTCCCAATAACAACACTAACATCTTTTACCATTACTTTCTTAAATATTTCTCTACACTATCATTCCTTACCAATAATAATACATTTCTTAATTAACCCTTTAAAATAATATTCCTTATTTCGTTTCACTAATATTTCTTTTTATTTTGTATTTCCAATCATAACCTTAATAAATAACATTTCTTAATTATACTCTCTTATCTTATTATTAATAACTAATAGTAATATTATTTTTCTCATTTAAAAATAATTATTTATTTTCATTTGCCTTGAGTTCTGAGTTGCAGTGTCGTCAGATCTGACACCCCTCTTATTATAACAATTGTTTGTTGTACACAGAAAATTCATTGTGCTAACCCTCGCGACAAATTTCCATTGTACTACTGCGACGTTAAAATTCCATTGTCCCGCTCTGACTGCATAATTCACCTGTTTATAGTGCAACGTTTTCGTTTTGCCTGACGGCCACACAAAACCACCTCTCTTTCTCTCGTAACGGTCGTATTCCATAATTCTCTCATTCTCACTGCTGCGCCCCTCTTGTCGAACGCATTTCTTACTAGTTCGTATGCGTTTTACATACATATTGGAATATTCTGTTGTGCGTCGTTTATGATAATATTCATCGTAATTACTATAATTATAGTTATAATTATCGTTCACTTTATATTTCCCGTGTGTATACCTACCGTCATATTTACCAAAATTTTGTGTAGTGTTTCGTCTAGATAATTTACTACGTTTCTTGTTAGACCTACAGTGATATTTATCTCCGTGAGTGTGGTGTCTTAAGTCTTTCACATATGTCATCTTATGTGACTTACTTGTGTGTGTGTGTCTCACAGTTGGGATATCGCTATTAATAAGGTACGTTTTATTAAACTTTATTTCCTTCTCTTCCTTAATGTTAATTACTTTTTTATATTTATCGTTAGTAATCACAAACATATTTTCAACTAGTATGAATTCTTCACATATTAGCTCCATTTGTATATTAATTATTCCACAGACATTTTCTGTGATCGTGTCAATGCGTAAATTTGTATCAACAATTTCTTTGGTTAACTGTGCAGTACCGTCAATTATACTTTGTTTAATTTCAAGATTACCAATTTTTAACTCTTCTAGCTTTTCGTAATTTTTATAGTGTCCTGTTTAAAATTTTCGGACTTTTGCTCTAACTTATTTTCTAAACTTTCTGTTTGTTTTGTATTTATTTCATCTATTTTTCTTATTTGTTTGACATTCTTCACTTTCAACTCTTCTTTAAAATTTTCGGCTGGTTTTATGACTAATTCGTCCATCATGGCCAGTATCGAATTTTTAAATGCTTCTAAATTCAACCCTCCTGGTTCTGCCGTGTTGAATAATTATTAAAATATTTATTTCGTAGTTATTCTTTAACAATTATTATTGATAATCGTTCCCTACTTATTTATTTATTTCTTTATTTTTATTAATAGTTATTATTAATACTCATGACAGTTACACCTGTTACATAGGCAAACAATATTATTTGTGGGCACCAGCTGTGTAATTACACAACAATTAACATAACATTCAGTTAAAATTTAATATAAATAATTATTATTACATATAATATTTTTTTTATTTAACACACCCTTACTTTTAGAGCAACCATTTAGCTACAAAAAAAAATTTTAATAGTTAAATGGTGGGGATCGTGCCATACGTTCATCGGCGACAATTTATGTAACAGATTTTGTACATAAATGTAGGCATGTCGTGCCCCACGTCCAGGGCGACATTTTTATGCAACAGTACATATATAGTTGCGTGTATACAGGTTGCAAATACACATCTTTTTGTGTTTGAATAGCCCCACGTTCTTTGGGAGCCATTTTTATGCAACAATAAAACATTGCATAAATAATATAATTTAAATTTGTGATGCCCCACTTTGGAAGCGACAATTTATACAACAATACAACTGTACATAAGTTGTATAATTTATGTTGTATGTGTATAAATTTACATGCAATTTAATTTGAATAGCCCCACAGTCTTGGAGCTACAACTTATATAACAATACTTACTTGCATGAATACAATTTAATTTGGGTTTCAGGTGTATCTGTAATAAGAACTCGATGTAACTTGTAACGGTATTTCAAATTTATTTGGTACTAATAAACTTGTGCGCATAGCACTTGATTCGACTTAAAACATTCGTTATTACTTTGTTACTATGCCATAAGGCTTACGCTATATACATCCTTACTGACTAAATATTCTATTCTACTAATTACTTTATTAAAAAATATTCTATCCTGACTACTCAGTCAATTAGTGTGCTTCGAAATATCAATTTTTAAATATCTTTTTAGATATTGTAATGGAAACTCAAAAATATTAATAGTTACTGAATTTAACTTTTTTTATCAGTACTGATTAATCAACGCTAATTTTTATTTAAATGCTTTGCATTCTTTTCATTTTAATACTAATTTGAGTTCTTGTTTACGTTAATCTTACTTCCATAACATCTATGATTTTAACTCTCTATATCTACAATAAACATTGGCTCTTACTTTTAAATAGAACAAGAATGCCTTTAATTGTCTTTGAGTTAATTGTTCGATTAAGAGATAAATAAGTTGTTTATCATCTTATTCTCGTCAATCGTACTCAATCAATTGATCCATCTGTAATCGTCCTCGTCTCGAACTCCAGCATCGCTTCCTCTTGTCCAGCGTCGTTCCTCTCTTGTCCAGCGTCGTTTCCAGACTTTTCAGTAGTGTTCCTCTTGTTCAGCGCAGTCGCCTCTAGAGTCCAGCGTCGTCTCTCTCTTGTCCAGCGTCGTCTCGCTCTCTGGAACTAAGTCGTCAGCTCACACTCTGTCTCTCTCTCTCTCTCTCTCTGGAACTTCTTCTCGTGCTGTTTCGGACGTCAGTTGATCTTCTTATATGGATTTTCTTCTCGTGTAATTCTGTTACTAATTAAATTGCTTGTTTTTACAATACAGTTACATAACTGTATGTAACTGGAAGGATGAAACTATTTACAAAAATTTACATACTCTGTGCGGACGGGCAAAAGCTCCCGCTGCACTGTGGGTGATCGAAAAAAAAGAACAACTGTAGCGTGTGTGTCCTATTTATACCCACGTCTTGGTCCACACCTGCAGTTGTACGAAATCGACATGTCTGAAATTGTCTCTGGGTTCAGTCTCCCCACTCCTTGTCAAGTTCGCTTTTTCTTATATTTCTGCGAACTGCAGAGCCCTGTAAGTACACTCTTATACTCATCTTATAACTATTTTCACTACACATGTTCACTGTATTTTTGGACATTGCAAATTAACCCTTTCGCTCTGTACACAGTTATTTCACCACTACACTCGTACGGTGTGTCCCTTTCACGTGGTTTTTGTACACAGTATTTAGTTAATTTTATTACATTTTATTGTGCTATTGGATTTTACTCTTTATTTACAGTTTATGAATAATTATGGAAAAACTGTAATTATGCAATTATTCATCTTGTGGTGGTAAACTCGCCTGCATAAACCTGCGTCACACACACTTGCAAAATACTGGTGTACACACTTTCAGTTACATTTCTGTGTGTGTGCACGTCGATTCAGGTCGAAACACCTGTTCATATTTTTGTCTGAGCCAAGCTTGGCAATCCCTGACATGCTTATTTCTAATACATTATTAATTATTTACAGTTTATTAGGTATATTTAAATTTTTATATTCAATGCTCAGTACATAACTTATTTGTACTGCCGCATTATCCTTCTGCTTGGTAATAAAAATATTTAATAAATTTATTTATTAAATTTTTTTTTTTTACAATCGTTTGAAAAAATATAACAAATAATAAAGAATAGTATTCGTCATTTCACCCGTAATTGGAGTGTACATATACGTCTCACCACCCCTCTTCACACGGTCACTGCTCGTGACCGTGTAGGGTGGCTTCAACAACAACTGATCTGACTGGTTTCATTGACCTCGTTATTTTTATGTTTAGAACTTCCTAAATGACGTTGCATGGTATTTACCAACTTCTTTCTTCTGTTTCTCATCATATACGATGAAAGTGTGTTGTCCTACTCGCTGTCTTAACGTATACGTTCCATTGTACAGTCTGAAGAATTTCTTTGCCGTATTATAGCTTTTTTTCCCAACAGGTTTTGCTTTCAGTAGTACATTCTGTCCTACATTAAATTGTTGTAGTTTGTGAGTTAGATTAAATCTCTCTACTCTCTTGTTACCTCTTTCTGTTATTCGTTACTTTGCGTAATCAATTTTTACACTTATTGGTACAGGTACATTCTGGTTATTAGATTTGTGTATATACTTGTTCCAAAATCTGTTTGGCTTCTTATCTTTTCCAATTCCATTGGAGTATATCCTGTTGCTTCAGTATAATTTCCGTTGATGGCTTTTTCAAGAAATGGTAAATATTCTGCCCATCTATTGTGTTGATCATGGCAGTATATTCGTAAATATTTACCTCATTCTTTGTTAACTCTCTCAGCAAAGTTTCCTTGAGGATGTCTTATGGATGTGAGTACAGGTTGTATTCCATTTTCCCTTAACGTCCTCTCCCATTTTTCACTCTGAAATTGTACAATTGATCACTGAGTACCTTCTTCATTTTTGCATATGTCGGAATATATTTCTGCAGTAGTATCTTTAGAACAACTTTGGTTGTGGGTCGCATAATTGGGTACAGTCGGACTGCCTTGGAAAACACATGGATACATACCAATATGTGCTTCACACCTCGACTTGATCGTGGTAGTGGTCCCAGAAAATCCACTGCAATTAGCTCTCCTTTGTCTTTGTTCCCTTTCTGTATGCTCTTCATTTCTACATATGTGTGTAAATTCGGCCCTTAATTTTACATTATCTTTCTCATACAGTCTTACCTTCGCTTCTAATCTTCCTTAAATCTTTTCTTAACATGACATTACTTTATCTTTCTTAACTTTTCTTATATTACTTATACAATACATTAACATTCATTACCTTTTATTACATTTCTTTAACATTACCTTTCTGATCGCTACTACTTTCCTGAAATACACTTCCGTAACAGAATACTCTTTTAGCTTTGTAGTGTGTCGCATGATCGGTTACAGAGGAACTTTCTTGGAAAACAACGATATTTTTCTAGAAGTCCTTAATCCTACGTAGTCTCTGCCCTTTTGACATTTCACTCTCGCTTTCTTCTGTGTCCTTGTATTTCCATTAGGTGTTCGCTTGATCAGTCGTTCTGACAATTATAGCATTAATTGCTCATCTCTAAGCTTTTCTTTTTTTCCCAATAACAACACTAACATCTTTTACCATTACTTTCTTAAATATTTCTCTACACTATCATTCCTTACCAATAATAATACATTTCTTAATTAACCCTTTAAAATAATATTCCTTATTTCGTTTCACTAATATTTCTTTTTATTTTGTATTTCCAATCATAACCTTAATAAATAACATTTCTTAATTATACTCTCTTATCTTATTATTAATAACTAATAGTAATATTATTTTTCTCATTTAAAAATAATTATTTATTTTCATTTGCCTTGAGTTCTGAGTTGCAGTGTCGTCAGATCTGACACCCCTCTTATTATAACAATTGTTTGTTGTACACAGAAAATTCATTGTGCTAACCCTCGCGACAAATTTCCATTGTACTACTGCGACGTTAAAATTCCATTGTCCCGCTCTGACTGCATAATTCACCTGTTTATAGTGCAACGTTTTCGTTTTGCCTGACGGCCACACAAAACCACCTCTCTTTCTCTCGTAACGGTCGTATTCCATAATTCTCTCATTCTCACTGCTGCGCCCCTCTTGTCGAACGCATTTCTTACTAGTTCGTATGCGTTTTACATACATATTGGAATATTCTGTTGTGCGTCGTTTATGATAATATTCATCGTAATTACTATAATTATAGTTATAATTATCGTTCACTTTATATTTCCCGTGTGTATACCTACCGTCATATTTACCAAAATTTTGTGTAGTGTTTCGTCTAGATAATTTACTACGTTTCTTGTTAGACCTACAGTGATATTTATCTCCGTGAGTGTGGTGTCTTAAGTCTTTCACATATGTCATCTTATGTGACTTACTTGTGTGTGTGTGTCTCACAGTTGGGATATCGCTATTAATAAGGTACGTTTTATTAAACTTTATTTCCTTCTCTTCCTTAATGTTAATTACTTTTTTATATTTATCGTTAGTAATCACAAACATATTTTCAACTAGTATGAATTCTTCACATATTAGCTCCATTTGTATATTAATTATTCCACAGACATTTTCTGTGATCGTGTCAATGCGTAAATTTGTATCAACAATTTCTTTGGTTAACTGTGCAGTACCGTCAATTATACTTTGTTTAATTTCAAGATTACCAATTTTTAACTCTTCTAGCTTTTCGTAATTTTTATAGTGTCCTGTTTAAAATTTTCGGACTTTTGCTCTAACTTATTTTCTAAACTTTCTGTTTGTTTTGTATTTATTTCATCTATTTTTCTTATTTGTTTGACATTCTTCACTTTCAACTCTTCTTTAAAATTTTCGGCTGGTTTTATGACTAATTCGTCCATCATGGCCAGTATCGAATTTTTAAATGCTTCTAAATTCAACCCTCCTGGTTCTGCCGTGTTGAATAATTATTAAAATATTTATTTCGTAGTTATTCTTTAACAATTATTATTGATAATCGTTCCCTACTTATTTATTTATTTCTTTATTTTTATTAATAGTTATTATTAATACTCATGACAGTTACACCTGTTACATAGGCAAACAATATTATTTGTGGGCACCAGCTGTGTAATTACACAACAATTAACATAACATTCAGTTAAAATTTAATATAAATAATTATTATTACATATAATATTTTTTTTATTTAACACACCCTTATTTTTAGAGCAACCATTTAGCTACAAAAAAAAATTTTAATAGTTAAATGGTGGGGATCGTGCCATACGTTCATCGGCGACAATTTATGTAACAGATTTTGTACATAAATGTAGGCATGTCGTGCCCCACGTCCAGGGCGACATTTTTATGCAACAGTACATATATAGTTGCGTGTATACAGGTTGCAAATACACATCTTTTTGTGTTTGAATAGCCCCACGTTCTTTGGGAGCCATTTTTATGCAACAATAAAACATTGCATAAATAATATAATTTAAATTTGTGATGCCCCACTTTGGAAGCGACAATTTATACAACAATACAACTGTACATAAGTTGTATAATTTATGTTGTATGTGTATAAATTTACATGCAATTTAATTTGAATAGCCCCACAGTCTTGGAGCTACAACTTATATAACAATACTTACTTGCATGAATACAATTTAATTTGGGTTTCAGGTGTATCTGTAATAAGAACTCGATGTAACTTGTAACGGTATTTCAAATTTATTTGGTACTAATAAACTTGTGCGCATAGCACTTGATTCGACTTAAAACATTCGTTATTACTTTGTTACTATGCCATAAGGCTTACGCTATATACATCCTTACTGACTAAATATTCTATTCTACTAATTACTTTATTAAAAAATATTCTATCCTGACTACTCAGTCAATTAGTGTGCTTCGAAATATCAATTTTTAAATATCTTTTTAGATATTGTAATGGAAACTCAAAAATATTAATAGTTACTGAATTTAACTTTTTTTATCAGTACTGATTTATCAACGCTAATTTTTATTTAAATGCTTTGCATTCTTTTCATTTTAATACTAATTTGAGTTCTTGTTTACGTTAATCTTACTTCCATAACATCTATGATTTTAACTCTCTATATCTACAATAAACATTGGCTCTTACTTTTAAATAGAACAAGAATGCCTTTAATTGTCTTTGAGTTAATTGTTCGATTAAGAGATAAATAAGTTGTTTATCATCTTATTCTCGTCAATCGTACTCAATCAATTGATCCATCTGTAATCGTCCTCGTCTCGAACTCCAGCATCGCTTCCTCTTGTCCAGCGTCGTTCCTCTCTTGTCCAGCGTCGTTTCCAGACTTTTCAGTAGTGTTCCTCTTGTTCAGCGCAGTCGCCTCTAGAGTCCAGCGTCGTCTCTCTCTTGTCCAGCGTCGTCTCGCTCTCTGGAACTAAGTCGTCAGCTCACACTCTGTCTCTCTCTCTCTCTCTCTCTGGAACTTCTTCTCGTGCTGTTTCGGACGTCAGTTGATCTTCTTATATGGATTTTCTTCTCGTGTAATTCTGTTACTAATTAAATTGCTTGTTTTTACAATACAGTTACATAACTGTATGTAACTGGAAGGATGAAACTATTTACAAAAATTTACATACTCTGTGCGGACGGGCAAAAGCTCCCGCTGCACTGTGGGTGATCGAAAAAAAAGAACAACTGTAGCGTGTGTGTCCTATTTATACCCACGTCTTGGTCCACACCTGCAGTTGTACGAAATCGACATGTCTGAAATTGTCTCTGGGTTCAGTCTCCCCACTCCTTGTCAAGTTCGCTTTTTCTTATATTTCTGCGAACTGCAGAGCCCTGTAAGTACACTCTTATACTCATCTTATAACTATTTTCACTACACATGTTCACTGTATTTTTGGACATTGCAAATTAACCCTTTCGCTCTGTACACAGTTATTTCACCACTACACTCGTACGGTGTGTCCCTTTCACGTGGTTTTTGTACACAGTATTTAGTTAATTTTATTACATTTTATTGTGCTATTGGATTTTACTCTTTATTTACAGTTTATGAATAATTATGGAAAAACTGTAATTATGCAATTATTCATCTTGTGGTGGTAAACTCGCCTGCATAAACCTGCGTCACACACACTTGCAAAATACTGGTGTACACACTTTCAGTTACATTTCTGTGTGTGTGCACGTCGATTCAGGTCGAAACACCTGTTCATATTTTTGTCTGAGCCAAGCTTGGCAATCCCTGACATGCTTATTTCTAATACATTATTAATTATTTACAGTTTATTAGGTATATTTAAATTTTTATATTCAATGCTCAGTACATAACTTATTTGTACTGCCGCATTATCCTTCTGCTTGGTAATAAAAATATTTAATAAATTTATTTATTAAATTTTTTTTTTTTACAATCGTTTGAAAAAATATAACAAATAATAAAGAATAGTATTCGTCATTTCACCCGTAATTGGAGTGTACATATACGTCTCACCACCCCTCTTCACACGGTCACTGCTCGTGACCGTGTAGGGTGGCTTCAACAACAACTGATCTGACTGGTTTCATTGACCTCGTTATTTTTATGTTTAGAACTTCCTAAATGACGTTGCATGGTATTTACCAACTTCTTTCTTCTGTTTCTCATCATATACGATGAAAGTGTGTTGTCCTACTCGCTGTCTTAACGTATACGTTCCATTGTACAGTCTGAAGAATTTCTTTGCCGTATTATAGCTTTTTTTCCCAACAGGTTTTGCTTTCAGTAGTACATTCTGTCCTACATTAAATTGTTGTAGTTTGTGAGTTAGATTAAATCTCTCTACTCTCTTGTTACCTCTTTCTGTTATTCGTTACTTTGCGTAATCAATTTTTACACTTATTGGTACAGGTACATTCTGGTTATTAGATTTGTGTATATACTTGTTCCAAAATCTGTTTGGCTTCTTATCTTTTCCAATTCCATTGGAGTATATCCTGTTGCTTCAGTATAATTTCCGTTGATGGCTTTTTCAAGAAATGGTAAATATTCTGCCCATCTATTGTGTTGATCATGGCAGTATATTCGTAAATATTTACCTCATTCTTTGTTAACTCTCTCAGCAAAGTTTCCTTGAGGATGTCTTATGGATGTGAGTACAGGTTGTATTCCATTTTCCCTTAACGTCCTCTCCCATTTTTCACTCTGAAATTGTACAATTGATCACTGAGTACCTTCTTCATTTTTGCATATGTCGGAATATATTTCTGCAGTAGTATCTTTAGAACAACTTTGGTTGTGGGTCGCATAATTGGGTACAGTCGGACTGCCTTGGAAAACACATGGATACATACCAATATGTGCTTCACACCTCGACTTGATCGTGGTAGTGGTCCCAGAAAATCCACTGCAATTAGCTCTCCTTTGTCTTTGTTCCCTTTCTGTATGCTCTTCATTTCTACATATGTGTGTAAATTCGGCCCTTAATTTTACATTATCTTTCTCATACAGTCTTACCTTCGCTTCTAATCTTCCTTAAATCTTTTCTTAACATGACATTACTTTATCTTTCTTAACTTTTCTTATATTACTTATACAATACATTAACATTCATTACCTTTTATTACATTTCTTTAACATTACCTTTCTGATCGCTACTACTTTCCTGAAATACACTTCCGTAACAGAATACTCTTTTAGCTTTGTAGTGTGTCGCATGATCGGTTACAGAGGAACTTTCTTGGAAAACAACGATATTTTTCTAGAAGTCCTTAATCCTACGTAGTCTCTGCCCTTTTGACATTTCACTCTCGCTTTCTTCTGTGTCCTTGTATTTCCATTAGGTGTTCGCTTGATCAGTCGTTCTGACAATTATAGCATTAATTGCTCATCTCTAAGCTTTTCTTTTTTTCCCAATAACAACACTAACATCTTTTACCATTACTTTCTTAAATATTTCTCTACACTATCATTCCTTACCAATAATAATACATTTCTTAATTAACCCTTTAAAATAATATTCCTTATTTCGTTTCACTAATATTTCTTTTTATTTTGTATTTCCAATCATAACCTTAATAAATAACATTTCTTAATTATACTCTCTTATCTTATTATTAATAACTAATAGTAATATTATTTTTCTCATTTAAAAATAATTATTTATTTTCATTTGCCTTGAGTTCTGAGTTGCAGTGTCGTCAGATCTGACACCCCTCTTATTATAACAATTGTTTGTTGTACACAGAAAATTCATTGTGCTAACCCTCGCGACAAATTTCCATTGTACTACTGCGACGTTAAAATTCCATTGTCCCGCTCTGACTGCATAATTCACCTGTTTATAGTGCAACGTTTTCGTTTTGCCTGACGGCCACACAAAACCACCTCTCTTTCTCTCGTAACGGTCGTATTCCATAATTCTCTCATTCTCACTGCTGCGCCCCTCTTGTCGAACGCATTTCTTACTAGTTCGTATGCGTTTTACATACATATTGGAATATTCTGTTGTGCGTCGTTTATGATAATATTCATCGTAATTACTATAATTATAGTTATAATTATCGTTCACTTTATATTTCCCGTGTGTATACCTACCGTCATATTTACCAAAATTTTGTGTAGTGTTTCGTCTAGATAATTTACTACGTTTCTTGTTAGACCTACAGTGATATTTATCTCCGTGAGTGTGGTGTCTTAAGTCTTTCACATATGTCATCTTATGTGACTTACTTGTGTGTGTGTGTCTCACAGTTGGGATATCGCTATTAATAAGGTACGTTTTATTAAACTTTATTTCCTTCTCTTCCTTAATGTTAATTACTTTTTTATATTTATCGTTAGTAATCACAAACATATTTTCAACTAGTATGAATTCTTCACATATTAGCTCCATTTGTATATTAATTATTCCACAGACATTTTCTGTGATCGTGTCAATGCGTAAATTTGTATCAACAATTTCTTTGGTTAACTGTGCAGTACCGTCAATTATACTTTGTTTAATTTCAAGATTACCAATTTTTAACTCTTCTAGCTTTTCGTAATTTTTATAGTGTCCTGTTTAAAATTTTCGGACTTTTGCTCTAACTTATTTTCTAAACTTTCTGTTTGTTTTGTATTTATTTCATCTATTTTTCTTATTTGTTTGACATTCTTCACTTTCAACTCTTCTTTAAAATTTTCGGCTGGTTTTATGACTAATTCGTCCATCATGGCCAGTATCGAATTTTTAAATGCTTCTAAATTCAACCCTCCTGGTTCTGCCGTGTTGAATAATTATTAAAATATTTATTTCGTAGTTATTCTTTAACAATTATTATTGATAATCGTTCCCTACTTATTTATTTATTTCTTTATTTTTATTAATAGTTATTATTAATACTCATGACAGTTACACCTGTTACATAGGCAAACAATATTATTTGTGGGCACCAGCTGTGTAATTACACAACAATTAACATAACATTCAGTTAAAATTTAATATAAATAATTATTATTACATATAATATTTTTTTTATTTAACACACCCTTATTTTTAGAGCAACCATTTAGCTACAAAAAAAAATTTTAATAGTTAAATGGTGGGGATCGTGCCATACGTTCATCGGCGACAATTTATGTAACAGATTTTGTACATAAATGTAGGCATGTCGTGCCCCACGTCCAGGGCGACATTTTTATGCAACAGTACATATATAGTTGCGTGTATACAGGTTGCAAATACACATCTTTTTGTGTTTGAATAGCCCCACGTTCTTTGGGAGCCATTTTTATGCAACAATAAAACATTGCATAAATAATATAATTTAAATTTGTGATGCCCCACTTTGGAAGCGACAATTTATACAACAATACAACTGTACATAAGTTGTATAATTTATGTTGTATGTGTATAAATTTACATGCAATTTAATTTGAATAGCCCCACAGTCTTGGAGCTACAACTTATATAACAATACTTACTTGCATGAATACAATTTAATTTGGGTTTCAGGTGTATCTGTAATAAGAACTCGATGTAACTTGTAACGGTATTTCAAATTTATTTGGTACTAATAAACTTGTGCGCATAGCACTTGATTCGACTTAAAACATTCGTTATTACTTTGTTACTATGCCATAAGGCTTACGCTATATACATCCTTACTGACTAAATATTCTATTCTACTAATTACTTTATTAAAAAATATTCTATCCTGACTACTCAGTCAATTAGTGTGCTTCGAAATATCAATTTTTAAATATCTTTTTAGATATTGTAATGGAAACTCAAAAATATTAATAGTTACTGAATTTAACTTTTTTTATCAGTACTGATTTATCAACGCTAATTTTTATTTAAATGCTTTGCATTCTTTTCATTTTAATACTAATTTGAGTTCTTGTTTACGTTAATCTTACTTCCATAACATCTATGATTTTAACTCTCTATATCTACAATAAACATTGGCTCTTACTTTTAAATAGAACAAGAATGCCTTTAATTGTCTTTGAGTTAATTGTTCGATTAAGAGATAAATAAGTTGTTTATCATCTTATTCTCGTCAATCGTACTCAATCAATTGATCCATCTGTAATCGTCCTCGTCTCGAACTCCAGCATCGCTTCCTCTTGTCCAGCGTCGTTCCTCTCTTGTCCAGCGTCGTTTCCAGACTTTTCAGTAGTGTTCCTCTTGTTCAGCGCAGTCGCCTCTAGAGTCCAGCGTCGTCTCTCTCTTGTCCAGCGTCGTCTCGCTCTCTGGAACTAAGTCGTCAGCTCACACTCTGTCTCTCTCTCTCTCTCTCTCTGGAACTTCTTCTCGTGCTGTTTCGGACGTCAGTTGATCTTCTTATATGGATTTTCTTCTCGTGTAATTCTGTTACTAATTAAATTGCTTGTTTTTACAATACAGTTACATAACTGTATGTAACTGGAAGGATGAAACTATTTACAAAAATTTACATACTCTGTGCGGACGGGCAAAAGCTCCCGCTGCACTGTGGGTGATCGAAAAAAAAGAACAACTGTAGCGTGTGTGTCCTATTTATACCCACGTCTTGGTCCACACCTGCAGTTGTACGAAATCGACATGTCTGAAATTGTCTCTGGGTTCAGTCTCCCCACTCCTTGTCAAGTTCGCTTTTTCTTATATTTCTGCGAACTGCAGAGCCCTGTAAGTACACTCTTATACTCATCTTATAACTATTTTCACTACACATGTTCACTGTATTTTTGGACATTGCAAATTAACCCTTTCGCTCTGTACACAGTTATTTCACCACTACACTCGTACGGTGTGTCCCTTTCACGTGGTTTTTGTACACAGTATTTAGTTAATTTTATTACATTTTATTGTGCTATTGGATTTTACTCTTTATTTACAGTTTATGAATAATTATGGAAAAACTGTAATTATGCAATTATTCATCTTGTGGTGGTAAACTCGCCTGCATAAACCTGCGTCACACACACTTGCAAAATACTGGTGTACACACTTTCAGTTACATTTCTGTGTGTGTGCACGTCGATTCAGGTCGAAACACCTGTTCATATTTTTGTCTGAGCCAAGCTTGGCAATCCCTGACATGCTTATTTCTAATACATTATTAATTATTTACAGTTTATTAGGTATATTTAAATTTTTATATTCAATGCTCAGTACATAACTTATTTGTACTGCCGCATTATCCTTCTGCTTGGTAATAAAAATATTTAATAAATTTATTTATTAAATTTTTTTTTTTTACAATCGTTTGAAAAAATATAACAAATAATAAAGAATAGTATTCGTCATTTCACCCGTAATTGGAGTGTACATATACGTCTCACCACCCCTCTTCACACGGTCACTGCTCGTGACCGTGTAGGGTGGCTTCAACAACAACTGATCTGACTGGTTTCATTGACCTCGTTATTTTTATGTTTAGAACTTCCTAAATGACGTTGCATGGTATTTACCAACTTCTTTCTTCTGTTTCTCATCATATACGATGAAAGTGTGTTGTCCTACTCGCTGTCTTAACGTATACGTTCCATTGTACAGTCTGAAGAATTTCTTTGCCGTATTATAGCTTTTTTTCCCAACAGGTTTTGCTTTCAGTAGTACATTCTGTCCTACATTAAATTGTTGTAGTTTGTGAGTTAGATTAAATCTCTCTACTCTCTTGTTACCTCTTTCTGTTATTCGTTACTTTGCGTAATCAATTTTTACACTTATTGGTACAGGTACATTCTGGTTATTAGATTTGTGTATATACTTGTTCCAAAATCTGTTTGGCTTCTTATCTTTTCCAATTCCATTGGAGTATATCCTGTTGCTTCAGTATAATTTCCGTTGATGGCTTTTTCAAGAAATGGTAAATATTCTGCCCATCTATTGTGTTGATCATGGCAGTATATTCGTAAATATTTACCTCATTCTTTGTTAACTCTCTCAGCAAAGTTTCCTTGAGGATGTCTTATGGATGTGAGTACAGGTTGTATTCCATTTTCCCTTAACGTCCTCTCCCATTTTTCACTCTGAAATTGTACAATTGATCACTGAGTACCTTCTTCATTTTTGCATATGTCGGAATATATTTCTGCAGTAGTATCTTTAGAACAACTTTGGTTGTGGGTCGCATAATTGGGTACAGTCGGACTGCCTTGGAAAACACATGGATACATACCAATATGTGCTTCACACCTCGACTTGATCGTGGTAGTGGTCCCAGAAAATCCACTGCAATTAGCTCTCCTTTGTCTTTGTTCCCTTTCTGTATGCTCTTCATTTCTACATATGTGTGTAAATTCGGCCCTTAATTTTACATTATCTTTCTCATAAAGTCTTACCTTCGCTTCTAATCTTCCTTAAATCTTTTCTTAACATGACATTACTTTATCTTTCTTAACTTTTCTTATATTACTTATACAATACATTAACATTCATTACCTTTTATTACATTTCTTTAACATTACCTTTCTGATCGCTACTAGTTTCCTGAAATACACTTCCGTAACAGAATACTCTTTTAGCTTTGTAGTGTGTCGCATGATCGGTTACAGAGGAACTTTCTTGGAAAACAACGATATTTTTCTAGAAGTCCTTAATCCTACGTAGTCTCTGCCCTTTTGACATTTCACTCTCGCTTTCTTCTGTGTCCTTGTATTTCCATTAGGTGTTCGCTTGATCAGTCGTTCTGACAATTATAGCATTAATTGCTCATCTCTAAGCTTTTCTTTTTTTCCCAATAACAACACTAACATCTTTTACCATTACTTTCTTAAATATTTCTCTACACTATCATTCCTTACCAATAATAATACATTTCTTAATTAACCCTTTAAAATAATATTCCTTATTACGTTTCACTAATATTTCTTTTTATTTTGTATTTCCAATCATAACCTTAATAAATAACATTTCTTAATTATACTCTCTTATCTTATTATTAATAACTAATAGTAATATTAATTTTCTCATTTAAAAATAATTATTTATTTTTATTTGCCTTGAGTTCTGAGTTGCAGTGTCGTCAGATCTGACACCCCTCTTATTATAACAATTGTTTGTTGTACACAGAAAATTCATTGTGCTAACCCTCGCGACAAATTTCCATTGTACTACTGCGACGTTAAAATTCCATTGTCCCGCTCTGACTGCATAATTCACCTGTTTATAGTGCAACGTTTTCGTTTTGCCTGACGGCCACACAAAACCACCTCTCTTTCTCTCGTAACGGTCGTATTCCATAATTCTCTCATTCTCACTGCTGCGCCCCTCTTGTCGAACGCATTTCTTACTAGTTCGTATGCGTTTTACATACATATTGGAATATTCTGTTGTGCGTCGTTTATGATAATATTCATCGTAATTACTATAATTATAGTTATAATTATCGTTCACTTTATATTTCCCGTGTGTATACCTACCGTCATATTTACCAAAATTTTGTGTAGTGTTTCGTCTAGATAATTTACTACGTTTCTTGTTAGACCTACAGTGATATTTATCTCCGTGAGTGTGGTGTCTTAAGTCTTTCACATATGTCATCTTATGTGACTTACTTGTGTGTGTGTGTCTCACAGTTGGGATATCGCTATTAATAAGGTACGTTGTATTAAACTTTATTTCCTACTCTTCCTTAATGTTAATTACTTTTTTATATTTATCGTTAGTAATCACAAACATATTTTCAACTAGTATGAATTCTTCACATATTAGCTCCATTTGTATATTAATTATTCCACAGACCTTTTCTGTGATCGTGTCAATGCGTAAATTTGTATCAACAATTTCTTTGGTTAACTGTGCAGTACCGTCAATTATACTTTGTTTTATTTCAAGATTACCAATTTTTAACTCTTCTAGCTTTTCGTAATTTTTATAGTGTCCTGTTTAAAATTTTCGGACTTTTGCTCTAACTTATTTTCTAAACTTTCTGTTTGTTTTGTATTTATTTCATCTATTTTTCTTATTTGTTTGACATTCTTCACTTTCAACTCTTCTTTAAAATTTTCGGCTGGTTTTATGACTAATTCGTCCATCATGGCCAGTATCGAATTTTTAAATGCTTCTAAATTCAACCCTCCTGGTTCTGCCGTGTTGAATAATTATTAAAATATTTATTTCGTAGTTATTCTTTAACAATTATTATTGATAACCGTTCCCTACTTATTTATTTATTTCTTTATTTTTATTAATAGTTATTATTAATACTCATGACAGTTACACCTGTTAAATAGGCAAACAATATTATTTGTGGGCACCAGCTGTGTAATTACACAACAATTAACATAACATTCAGTTAACGTTTAATATAAATAATTATTATTACATATAATATTTTTTTCATTTAACACACCCTTATTTTTAGAGCAACCATTTAGCTACAAAAAAAAATTTTAATAGTTAAATGGTGGGGATCGTGCCATACGTTCATCGGCGACAATTTATGTAACAGATTTTGTACATAAATGTAGGCATGTCGTGCCCCACGTCCAGGGCGACATTTTTATGCAACAGTACATATATAGTTGCGTGTATACAGGTTGCAAATACACATCTTTTTGTGTTTGAATAGCCCCACGTTCTTTGGGAGCCATTTTTATGCAACAATAAAACATTGCATAAATAATATAATTTAAATTTGTGATGCCCCACTTTGGAAGCGACAATTTATACAACAATACAACTGTACATAAGTTGTATAATTTATGTTGTATGTGTATAAATTTACATGTAATTTAATTTGAATAGCCCCACAGTCTTGGAGCTACAACTTATATAACAATACTTACTTGCATGAATACAATTTAATTTGGGTTTCAGGTGTATCTGTAATAAGAACTCGATGTAACTTGTAACGGTATTTCAAATTTATTTGGTACTAATAAACTTGTGCGCATAGCACTTGATTCGACTTAAAACATTCGTTATTACTTTGTTACTATGCCATAAGGCTTACGCTATATACATCCTTACTGACTAAATATTCTATTCTATTAATTACTTTATTAAAAAATATTATTTCCTGACTACTCAGTCAATTAGTGTGCTTCGAAATATCAATTTTTAAATATCTTTTTAGATATTGTAATGGAAACTCAAAAATATTAATAGTTACTGAATTTAACTTTTTTTATCAGTACTGATTTATCAACGCTAATTTTTATTTAAATGCTTTTCATTCTTTTCATTCCAATACTAATTTGAGCGCTTGTTTACGTTAATCTTACTTCCATAACATCTATGATTTTAACTCTCTATATCTACAATAAACATTGGCTCTTACTTTTAAATAGAACAAGAATGCCTTTAATTGTCTTGAGTTAATTGTTCGATTAAGAGATAAATAAGTTGTTTATCACCTTATTCTCGTCAATCGTACTCAATCAATTGATCCATCTGTAATCGTCCTCGTCTCGAACTCCAGCATCGCTTCCTCTTGTCCAGCGTCGTTCCTCTCTTGTCCAGCGTCGTTTCCAGACTTCAGTAGTGTTCCTCTTGTTCAGCGCAGTCGCCTCTAGAGTCCAGCGTCGTCTCTCTCTTGTCCAGCGTCGTCTCGCTCTCTGGAACTAAGTCGTCAGCTCACACTCTGTCTCTCTCTCTCTCTCTCTCTGGAACTTCTTCTCGTGCTGTTTCGGACGTCAGTTGATCTTCTTATATGGATTTTCTTCTCGTGTAATTCTGTTACTAATTAAATTGCTTGTTTTTACAATACAGTTACATAACTGTATGTAACTGGAAGGATGAAACTATTTACAAAAATTTACATACTCTGTGCGGACGGGCAAAAGCTCCCGCTGCACTGTGGGTGATCGAAAAAAAAGAACAACTGTAGCGTGTGTGTCCTATTTATACCCACGTCTTGGTCCACACCTGCAGTTGTACGAAATCGACATGTCTGAAATTGTCTCTGGGTTCAGTCTCCCCACTCCTTGTCAAGTTCGCTTTTTCTTATATTTCTGCGAACTGCAGAGCCCTGTAAGTATACTCTTATACTCATCTTATAACTATTTTCACTACACATGTTCACTGTATTTTTGGACATTGCAACTTAACCCTTTCGCTCTGTACACAGTTATTTCACCACTACACTCGTACGGTGTGTCCCTTTCACGTGGTTTTTGTACACAGTATTTAGTTAATTTTATTACATTTTATTGTGCTATTGGATTTTACTCTTTATTTACAGTTTATGAATAATTATGGAAAAACTGTAATTATGCAATTATTCATCTTGTGGTGGTAAACTCGCCTGCATAAACCTGCGTCACACACACTTGCAAAATACTGGTGTACACACTTTCAGTTACATTTCTGTGTGTGTGCACGTCGATTCAGGTCGAAACACCTGTTCATATTTTTGTCTGAGCCAAGCTTGGCAATCCCTGACATGCTTATTTCTAATACATTATTAATTATTTACAGTTTATTAGGTATATTTAAATTTTTATATTCAATGCTCAGTACATAACTTATTTGTACTGCCGCATTATCCTTCTGCTTGGTAATAAAAATATTTAATAAATTTATTTATTAAATTTTTTTTTTTTAAAATCGTTTGAAAAAAATATAACAAATAATAAAGAATAGTATTCGTCATTTCACCCGTAATTGGAGTGTACATATACGTCTCACCTCCCCTCTTCACACGGTCACTGCTCGTGACCGTGTAGGGTGGCTTCAACAACAACTGATCTGACTGGTTTCATTGACCTCGTTATTTTTATGTTTAGAACTTCCTAAATGACGTTGCATGGTATTTACCAACTTCTTTCTTCTGTTTCTCATCATATACGATGAAAGTGTGTTGTCCTACTCGCTGTCTTAACGTATACGGTCCATTGTACAGTCTGAAGAATTTCTTTGCCGTATTATAGCTTTTTTTCCCAACAGGTTTTGCTTTCAGTAGTACATTCTGTCCTACATTAAATTGTTGTAGTTTGTGAGTTAGATTAAATCTCTCTACTCTCTTGTTACCTCTTTCTGTTATTCGTTACTTTGCGTATTCAATTTTTACACTTATTGGTACAGGTACATTCTGGTTATTAGATTTGTGTATATACTTGTTCCAAAATCTGTTTGGCTTCTTATCTTTTCCAATTCCATTGGAGTATATCCTGTTGCTTCAGTATAATTTCCGTTGATGGCTTTTTCAAGAAATGGTAAATATTCTGCCCATCTATTGTGTTGATCATGGCAGTATATTCGTAAATATTTACCTCATTCTTTGTTAACTCTCTCAGCAAAGTTTCCTTGAGGATGTCTTATGGATGTGAGTACAGGTTGTATTCCATTTTCCCTTAACGTCCTCTCCCATTTTTCACTCTGAAATTGTACAATTGATCACTGAGTACCTTCTTCATTTTTGCATATGTCGGAATATATTTCTGCAGTAGTATCTTTAGAACAACTTTGGTTGTGGGTCGCATAATTGGGTACAGTCGGACTGCCTTGGAAAACACATGGATACATACCAATATGTGCTTCACACCTCGACTTGATCGTGGTAGTGGTCCCAGAAAATCCACTGCAATTAGCTCTCCTTTGTCTTTGTTCCCTTTCTGTATGCTCTTCATTTCTACATATGTGTGTAAATTCGGCCCTTAATTTTACATTATCTTTCTCATACAGTCTTACCTTCGCTTCTAATCTTCCTTAAATCTTTTCTTAACATGACATTACTTTATCTTTCTTAACTTTTCTTATATTACTTATACAATACATTAACATTCATTACCTTTTATTACATTTCTTTAACATTACCTTTCTGATCGCTACTACTTTCCTGAAATACACTTCCGTAACAGAATACTCTTTTAGCTTTGTAGTGTGTCGCATGATCGGTTACAGAGGAACTTTCTTGGAAAACAACGATATTTTTCTAGAAGTCCTTAATCCTACGTAGTCTCTGCCCTTTTGACATTTCACTCTCGCTTTCTTCTGTGTCCTTGTATTTCCATTAGGTGTTCGCTTGATCAGTCGTTCTGACAATTATAGCATTAATTGCTCATCTCTAAGCTTTTCTTTTTTTCCCAATAACAACACTAACATCTTTTACCATTACTTTCTTAAATATTTCTCTACACTATCATTCCTTACCAATAATAATACATTTCTTAATTAACCCTTTAAAATAATATTCCTTATTTCGTTTCACTAATATTTCTTTTTATTTTGTATTTCCAATCATAACCTTAATAAATAACATTTCTTAATTATACTCTCTTATCTTATTATTAATAACTAATAGTAATATTAATTTTCTCATTTAAAAATAATTATTTATTTTCATTTGCCTTGAGTTCTGAGTTGCAGTGTCGTCAGATCTGACACCCCTCTTATTATAACAATTGTTTGTTGTACACAGAAAATTCATTGTGCTAACCCTCGCGACAAATTTCCATTGTACTACTGCGACGTTAAAATTCCATTGTCCCGCTCTGACTGCATAATTCACCTGTTTATAGTGCAACGTTTTCGTTTTGCCTGACGGCCACACAAAACCACCTCTCTTTCTCTCGTAACGGTCGTATTCCATAATTCTCTCATTCTCACTGCTGCGCCCCTCTTGTCGAACGCATTTCTTACTAGTTCGTATGCGTTTTACATACATATTGGAATATTCTGTTGTGCGTCGTTTATGATAATATTCATCGTAATTACTATAATTATAGTTATAATTATCGTTCACTTTATATTTCCCGTGTGTATACCTACCGTCATATTTACCAAAATTTTGTGTAGTGTTTCGTCTAGATAATTTACTACGTTTCTTGTTAGACCTACAGTGATATTTATCTCCGTGAGTGTGGTGTCTTAAGTCTTTCACATATGTCATCTTATGTGACTTACTTGTGTGTGTGTGTCTCACAGTTGGGATATCGCTATTAATAAGGTACGTTTTATTAAACTTTATTTCCTTCTCTTCCTTAATGTTAATTACTTTTTTATATTTATCGTTAGTAATCACAAACATATTTTCAACTAGTATGAATTCTTCACATATTAGCTCCATTTGTATATTAATTATTCCACAGACCTTTTCTGTGATCGTGTCAATGCGTAAATTTGTATCAACAATTTCTTTGGTTAACTGTGCAGTACCGTCAATTATACTTTGTTTTATTTCAAGATTACCAATTTTTAACTCTTCTAGCTTTTCGTAATTTTTATAGTGTCCTGTTTAAAATTTTCGGACTTTTGCTCTAACTTATTTTCTAAACTTTCTGTTTGTTTTGTATTTATTTCATCTATTTTTCTTATTTGTTTGACATTCTTCACTTTCAACTCTTCTTTAAAATTTTCGGCTGGTTTTATGACTAATTCGTCCATCATGGCCAGTATCGAATTTTTAAATGCTTCTAAATTCAACCCTCCTGGTTCTGCCGTGTTGAATAATTATTAAAATATTTATTTCGTAGTTATTCTTTAACAATTATTATTGATAACCGTTCCCTACTTATTTATTTATTTCTTTATTTTTATTAATAGTTATTATTAATACTCATGACAGTTACACCTGTTAAATAGGCAAACAATATTATTTGTGGGCACCAGCTGTGTAATTACACAACAATTAACATAACATTCAGTTAACGTTTAATATAAATAATTATTATTACATATAATATTTTTTTCATTTAACACACCCTTATTTTTAGAGCAACCATTTAGCTACAAAAAAAAATTTTAATAGTTAAATGGTGGGGATCGTGCCATACGTTCATCGGCGACAATTTATGTAACAGATTTTGTACATAAATGTAGGCATGTCGTGCCCCACGTCCAGGGCGACATTTTTATGCAACAGTACATATATAGTTGCGTGTATACAGGTTGCAAATACACATCTTTTTGTGTTTGAATAGCCCCACGTTCTTTGGGAGCCATTTTTATGCAACAATAAAACATCGCATAAATAATATAATTTAAATTTGTGATGCCCCACTTTGGAAGCGACAATTTATACAACAATACAACTGTACATAAGTTGTATAATTTATGTTGTATGTGTATAAATTTACATGTAATTTAATTTGAATAGCCCCACAGTCTTGGAGCTACAACTTATATAACAATACTTACTTGCATGAATACAATTTAATTTGGGTTTCAGGTGTATCTGTAATAAGAACTCGATGTAACTTGTAACGGTATTTCAAATTTATTTGGTACTAATAAACTTGTGCGCATAGCACTTGATTCGACTTAAAACATTCGTTATTACTTTGTTACTATGCCATAAGGCTTACGCTATATACATCCTTACTGACTAAATATTCTATTCTATTAATTACTTTATTAAAAAATATTATTTCCTGACTACTCAGTCAATTAGTGTGCTTCGAAATATCAATTTTTAAATATCTTTTTAGATATTGTAATGGAAACTCAAAAATATTAATAGTTACTGAATTTAACTTTTTTTATCAGTACTGATTTATCAACGCTAATTTTTATTTAAATGCTTTGCATTCTTTTCATTCCAATACTAATTTGAGCGCTTGTTTACGTTAATCTTACTTCCATAACATCTATGATTTTAACTCTCTATATCTACAATAAACATTGGCTCTTACTTTTAAATAGAACAAGAATGCCTTTAATTGTCTTTGAGTTAATTGTTCGATTAAGAGATAAATAAGTTGTTTATCACCTTATTCTCGTCAATCGTACTCAATCAATTGATCCATCTGTAATCGTCCTCGTCTCGAACTCCAGCATCGCTTCCTCTTGTCCAGCGTCGTTCCTCTCTTGTCCAGCGTCGTTTCCAGACTTCAGTAGTGTTCCTCTTGTTCAGCGCAGTCGCCTCTAGAGTCCAGCGTCGTCTCTCTCTTGTCCAGCGTCGTCTCGCTCTCTGGAACTAAGTCGTCAGCTCACACTCTGTCTCTCTCTCTCTCTCTCTCTGGAACTTCTTCTCGTGCTGTTTCGGACGTCAGTTGATCTTCTTATATGGATTTTCTTCTCGTGTAATTCTGTTACTAATTAAATTGCTTGTTTTTACAATACAGTTACATAACTGTATGTAACTGGAAGGATGAAACTATTTACAAAAATTTACATACTCTGTGCGGACGGGCAAAAGCTCCCGCTGCACTGTGGGTGATCGAAAAAAAAGAACAACTGTAGCGTGTGTGTCCTATTTATACCCACGTCTTGGTCCACACCTGCAGTTGTACGAAATCGACATGTCTGAAATTGTCTCTGGGTTCAGTCTCCCCACTCCTTGTCAAGTTCGCTTTTTCTTATATTTCTGCGAACTGCAGAGCCCTGTAAGTATACTCTTATACTCATCTTATAACTATTTTCACTACACATGTTCACTGTATTTTTGGACATTGCAACTTAACCCTTTCGCTCTGTACACAGTTATTTCACCACTACACTCGTACGGTGTGTCCCTTTCACGTGGTTTTTGTACACAGTATTTAGTTAATTTTATTACATTTTATTGTGCTATTGGATTTTACTCTTTATTTACAGTTTATGAATAATTATGGAAAAACTGTAATTATGCAATTATTCATCTTGTGGTGGTAAACTCGCCTGCATAAACCTGCGTCACACACACTTGCAAAATACTGGTGTACACACTTTCAGTTACATTTCTATGTGTGTGCACGTCGATTCAGGTCGAAACACCTGTTCATATTTTTGTCTGAGCCAAGCTTGGCAATCCCTGACATGCTTATTTCTAATACATTATTAATTATTTACAGTTTATTAGGTATATTTAAATTTTTATATTCAATGCTCAGTACATAACTTATTTGTACTGCCGCATTATCCTTCTGCTTGGTAATAAAAATATTTAATAAATTTATTTATTACATTTTTTTTTTTTACAATCGTTTGAAAAAAATATAACAAATAATAAAGAATAGTATTCGTCATTTCACCCGTAATTGGAGTGTACATATACGTCTCACCTCCCCTCTTCACACGGTCACTGCTCGTGACCGTGTAGGGTGGCTTCAACAACAACTGATCTGACTGGTTTCATTGACCTCGTTATTTTTATGTTTAGAACTTCCTAAATGACGTTGCATGGTATTTACCAACTTCTTTCTTCTGTTTCTCATCATATACGATGAAAGTGTGTTGTCCTACTCGCTGTCTTAACGTATACGGTCCATTGTACAGTCTGAAGAATTTCTTTGCCGTATTATAGCTTTTTTTCCCAACAGGTTTTGCTTTCAGTAGTACATTCTGTCCTACATTAAATTGTTGTAGTTTGTGAGTTAGATTAAATCTCTCTACTCTCTTGTTACCTCTTTCTGTTATTCGTTACTTTGCGTATTCAATTTTTACACTTATTGGTACAGGTACATTCTGGTTATTAGATTTGTGTATATACTTGTTCCAAAATCTGTTTGGCTTCTTATCTTTTCCAATTCCATTGGAGTATATCCTGTTGCTTCAGTATAATTTCCGTAGATGGCTTTTTCAAGAAATGGTAAATATTCTGCCCATCTATTGTGTTGATCATGGCAGTATATTCGTAAATATTTACCTCATTCTTTGTTAACTCTCTCAGCAAAGTTTCCTTGAGGATGTCTTATGGATGTGAGTACAGGTTGTATTCCATTTTCCCTTAACGTCCTCTCCCATTTTTCACTCTGAAATTGTACAATTGATCACTGAGTACCTTCTTCATTTTTGCATATGTCGGAATATATTTCTGCAGTAGTATCTTTAGAACAACTTTGGTTGTGGGTCGCATAATTGGGTACAGTCGGACTGCCTTGGAAAACACATGGATACATACCAATATGTGCTTCACACCTCGACTTGATCGTGGTAGTGGTCCCAGAAAATCCACTGCAATTAGCTCTCCTTTGTCTTTGTTCCCTTTCTGTATGCTCTTCATTTCTACATATGTGTGTAAATTTGGCCCTTAATTTTACATTATCTTTCTCATACAGTCTTACCTTCGCTCCTAATCTTCCTTAAATCTTTTCTTAACATGACATTACTTTATCTTTCTTAACTTTTCTTATATTACTTATACAATACATTAACATTCATTACCTTTTATTACATTTCTTTAACATTACCTTTCTGATCGCTACTACTTTCCTGAAATACACTTCCGTAACAGAATACTCTTTTAGCTTTGTAGTGTGTCGCATGATCGGTTACAGAGGAACTTTCTTGGAAAACAACGATATTTTTCTAGAAGTCCTTAATCCTACGTAGTCTCTGCCCTTTTGACATTTCACTCTCGCTTTCTTCTGTGTCCTTGTATTTCCATTAGGTGTTCGCTTGATCAGTCGTTCTGACAATTATAGCATTAATTGCTCATCTCTAAGCTTTTCTTTTTTTCCCAATAACAACACTAACATCTTTTACCATTACTTTCTTAAATATTTCTCTACACTATCATTCCTTACCAATAATAATACATTTCTTAATTAACCCTTTAAAATAATATTCCTTATTTCGTTTCACTAATATTTCTTTTTATTTTGTATTTCCAATCATAACCTTAATAAATAACATTTCTTAATTATACTCTCTTATCTTATTATTAATAACTAATAGTAATATTAATTTTCTCATTTAAAAATAATTATTTATTTTCATTTGCCTTGAGTTCTGAGTTGCAGTGTCGTCAGATCTGACACCCCTCTTATTATAACAATTGTTTGTTGTACACAGAAAATTCATTGTGCTAACCCTCGCGACAAATTTCCATTGTACTACTGCGACGTTAAAATTCCATTGTCCCGCTCTGACTGCATAATTCACCTGTTTATAGTGCAACGTTTTCGTTTTGCCTGACGGCCACACAAAACCACCTCTCTTTCTCTCGTAACGGTCGTATTCCATAATTCTCTCATTCTCACTGCTGCGCCCCTCTTGTCGAACGCATTTCTTACTAGTTCGTATGCGTTTTACATACATATTGGAATATTCTGTTGTGCGTCGTTTATGATAATATTCATCGTAATTACTATAATTATAGTTATAATTATCGTTCACTTTATATTTCCCGTGTGTATACCTACCGTCATATTTACCAAAATTTTGTGTAGTGTTTCGTCTAGATAATTTACTACGTTTCTTGTTAGACCTACAGTGATATTTATCTCCGTGAGTGTGGTGTCTTAAGTCTTTCACATATGTCATCTTATGTGACTTACTTGTGTGTGTGTGTCTCACAGTTGGGATATCGCTATTAATAAGGTACGTTTTATTAAACTTTATTTCCTTCTCTTCCTTAATGTTAATTACTTTTTTATATTTATCGTTAGTAATCACAAACATATTTTCAACTAGTATGAATTCTTCACATATTAGCTCCATTTGTATATTAATTATTCCACAGACATTTTCTGTGATCGTGTCAATGCGTAAATTTGTATCAACAATTTCTTTGGTTAACTGTGCAGTACCGTCAATTATACTTTGTTTTATTTCAAGATTACCAATTTTTAACTCTTCTACTTTTCGTAATTTTTATAGTGTCCTGTTTAAAATTTTCGGACTTTTGCTCTAACTTATTTTCTAAACTTTCTGTTTGTTTTGTATTTATTTCATCTATTTTTCTTATTTGTTTGACATTCTTCACTTTCAACTCTTCTTTAAAATTTTCGGCTGGTTTTATGACTAATTCCTCCATCATGGCCAGTATCGAATTTTTAAATGCTTCTAAATTCAACCCTCCTGGTTCTGCCGTGTTGAATAATTATTAAAATATTTATTTCGTAGTTATTCTTTAACAATTATTATTGATAATCGTTCCCTACTTATTTATTTATTTCTTTATTTTTATTAATAGTTATTATTAATACTCATGACAGTTACACCTGT
The DNA here is from genome assembly GCA_034769895.1 of Magicicada septendecula. NCBI lineage: Eukaryota > Metazoa > Arthropoda > Insecta > Hemiptera > Cicadidae > Magicicada > Magicicada septendecula. Next base: position 204,615,140 of record CM068370.1, on the reverse strand, counting down.
TACATAGGCAAACAATATTATTTGTGGGCACCAGCTGTGTAATTACACAACAATTAACATAACATTCAGTTAAAATTTAATATAAATAATTATTATTACATATAATATTTTTTTTATTTAACACACCCTTATTTTTAGAGCAACCATTTAGCTACAAAAAAAAATTTTAATAGTTAAATGGTGGGGATCGTGCCATACGTTCATCGGCGACAATTTATGTAACAGATTTTGTACATAAATGTAGGCATGTCGTGCCCCACGTCCAGGGCGACATTTTTATGCAACAGTACATATATAGTTGCGTGTATACAGGTTGCAAATACACATCTTTTTGTGTTTGAATAGCCCCACGTTCTTTGGGAGCCATTTTTATGCAACAATAAAACATTGCATAAATAATATAATTTAAATTTGTGATGCCCCACTTTGGAAGCGACAATTTATACAACAATACAACTGTACATAAGTTGTATAATTTATGTTGTATGTGTATAAATTTACATGTAATTTAATTTGAATAGCCCCACAGTCTTGGAGCTACAACTTATATAACAATACTTACTTGCATGAATACAATTTAATTTGGGTTTCAGGTGTATCTGTAATAAGAACTCGATGTAACTTGTAACGGTATTTCAAATTTATTTGGTACTAATAAACTTGTGCGCATAGCACTTGATTCGACTTAAAACATTCGTTATTACTTTGTTACTATGCCATAAGGCTTACGCTATATACATCCTTACTGACTAAATATTCTATTCTACTAATTACTTTATTAAAAAATATTCTATCCTGACTACTCAGTCAATTAGTGTGCTTCGAAATATCAATTTTTAAATATCTTTTTAGATATTGTAATGGAAACTCAAAAATATTAATAGTTACTGAATTTAACTTTTTTTATCAGTACTGATTTATCAACGCTAATTTTTATTTAAATGCTTTGCATTCTTTTCATTTTAATACTAATTTGAGTTCTTGTTTACGTTAATCTTACTTCCATAACATCTATGATTTTAACTCTCTATATCTGCAATAAACATTGGCTCTTACTTTTAAATAGAACAAGAATGCCTTTAATTGTCTTTGAGGTAATTGTTCGATTAAGAGATAAATAAGTTGTTTATCATCTTATTCTCGTCAATCGTACTCAATCAATTGATCCATCTGTAATCGTCCTCGTCTCGAACTCCAGCATCGCTTCCTCTTGTCCAGCGTCGTTCCTCTCTTGTCCAGCGTCGTTTCCAGACTTTTCAGTAGTGTTCCTCTTGTTCAGCGCAGTCGCCTCTAGAGTCCAGCGTCGTCTCGCTCTCTGGAACTAAGTCGTCAGCTCACACTCTGTCTCTCTCTCTCTCTCTCTCTGGAACTTCTTCTCGTGCTGTTTCGGACGTCAGTTGATCTTCTTATATGGATTTTCTTCTCGTGTAATTCTGTTACTAATTAAATTGCTTGTTTTTACAATACAGTTACATAACTGTATGTAACTGGAAGGATGAAACTATTTACAAAAATTTACATACTCTGTGCGGACGGGCAAAAGCTCCCGCTGCACTGTGGGTGTTCGAAAAAAAAGAACAACTGTAGCGTGTGTGTCCTATTTATACCCACGTCTTGGTCCACACCTGCAGTTGTACGAAATCGACATGTCTGAAATTGTCTCTGGGTTCAGTCTCCCCACTCCTTGTCAAGTTCGCTTTTTCTTATATTTCTGCGAACTGCAGAGCCCTGTAAGTATACTCTTATACTCATCTTATAACTATTTTCACTACACATGTTCACTGTATTTTTGGACATTGCAACTTAACCCTTTCGCTCTGTACACAGTTATTTCACCACTACACTCGTACGGTGTGTCCCTTTCACGTGGTTTTTGTACACAGTATTTAGTTAATTTTATTACATTTTATTGTGCTATTGGATTTTACTCTTTATTTACAGTTTATGAATAATTATGGAAAAACTGTAATTATGCAATTATTCATCTTGTGGTGGTAAACTCGCCTGCATAAACCTGCGTCACACACACTTGCAAAATACTGGTGTACACACTTTCAGTTACATTTCTGTGTGTGTGCACGTCGATTCAGGTCGAAACACCTGTTCATATTTTTGTCTGAGCCAAGCTTGGCAATCCCTGACATGCTTATTTCTAATACATTATTAATTATTTACTGTTTATTAGGTATATTTAAATTTTTATATTCAATGCTCAGTACATAACTTATTTGTACTGCCGCATTATCCTTCTGCTTGGTAATAAAAATATTTAATAAATTTATTTATTAAATTTTTTTTTTTTACAATCGTTTGAAAAAAATATAACAAATAATAAAGAATAGTATTCGTCATTTCACCCGTAATTGGAGTGTACATATACGTCTCACCTCCCCTCTTCACACGGTCACTGCTCGTGACCGTGTAGGGTGGCTTCAACAACAACTGATCTGACTGGTTTCATTGACCTCGTTATTTTTATGTTTAGAACTTCCTAAATGACGTTGCATGGTATTTACCAACTTCTTTCTTCTGTTTCTCATCATATACGATGAAAGTGTGTTGTCCTACTCGCTGTCTTAACGTATACGGTCCATTGTACAGTCTGAAGAATTTCTTTGCCGTATTATAGCTTTTTTTCCCAACAGGTTTTGCTTTCAGTAGTACATTCTGTCCTACATTAAATTGTTGTAGTTTGTGAGTTAGATTAAATCTCTCTACTCTCTTGTTACCTCTTTCTGTTATTCGTTACTTTGCGTATTCAATTTTTACACTTATTGGTACAGGTACATTCTGGTTATTAGATTTGTGTATATACTTGTTCCAAAATCTGTTTGGCTTCTTATCTTTTCCAATTCCATTGGAGTATATCCTGTTGCTTCAGTATAATTTCCGTAGATGGCTTTTTCAAGAAATGGTAAATATTCTGCCCATCTATTGTGTTGATCATGGCAGTATATTCGTAAATATTTACCTCATTCTTTGTTAACTCTCTCAGCAAAGTTTCCTTGAGGATGTCTTATGGATGTGAGTACAGGTTGTATTCCATTTTCCCTTAACGTCCTCTCCCATTTTTCACTCTGAAATTGTACAATTGATCACTGAGTACCTTCTTCATTTTTGCATATGTCGGAATATATTTCTGCAGTAGTATCTTTAGAACAACTTTGGTTGTGGGTCGCATAATTGGGTACAGTCGGACTGCCTTGGAAAACACATGGATACATACCAATATGTGCTTCACACCTCGACTTGATCGTGGTAGTGGTCCCAGAAAATCCACTGCAATTAGCTCTCCTTTGTCTTTGTTCCCTTTCTGTATGCTCTTCATTTCTACATATGTGTGTAAATTTGGCCCTTAATTTTACATTATCTTTCTCATACAGTCTTACCTTCGCTCCTAATCTTCCTTAAATCTTTTCTTAACATGACATTACTTTATCTTTCTTAACTTTTCTTATATTACTTATACAATACATTAACATTCATTACCTTTTATTACATTTCTTTAACATTACCTTTCTGATCGCTACTACTTTCCTGAAATACACTTCCGTAACAGAATACTCTTTTAGCTTTGTAGTGTGTCGCATGATCGGTTACAGAGGAACTTTCTTGGAAAACAACGATATTTTTCTAGAAGTCCTTAATCCTACGTAGTCTCTGCCCTTTTGACATTTCACTCTCGCTTTCTTCTGTGTCCTTGTATTTCCATTAGGTGTTCGCTTGATCAGTCGTTCTGACAATTATAGCATTAATTGCTCATCTCTAAGCTTTTCTTTTTTTCCCAATAACAACACTAACATCTTTTACCATTACTTTCTTAAATATTTCTCTACACTATCATTCCTTACCAATAATAATACATTTCTTAATTAACCCTTTAAAATAATATTCCTTATTTCGTTTCACTAATATTTCTTTTTATTTTGTATTTCCAATCATAACCTTAATAAATAACATTTCTTAATTATACTCTCTTATCTTATTATTAATAACTAATAGTAATATTAATTTTCTCATTTAAAAATAATTATTTATTTTCATTTGCCTTGAGTTCTGAGTTGCAGTGTCGTCAGATCTGACACCCCTCTTATTATAACAATTGTTTGTTGTACACAGAAAATTCATTGTGCTAACCCTCGCGACAAATTTCCATTGTACTACTGCGACGTTAAAATTCCATTGTCCCGCTCTGACTGCATAATTCACCTGTTTATAGTGCAACGTTTTCGTTTTGCCTGACGGCCACACAAAACCACCTCTCTTTCTCTCGTAACGGTCGTATTCCATAATTCTCTCATTCTCACTGCTGCGCCCCTCTTGTCGAACGCATTTCTTACTAGTTCGTATGCGTTTTACATACATATTGGAATATTCTGTTGTGCGTCGTTTATGATAATATTCATCGTAATTACTATAATTATAGTTATAATTATCGTTCACTTTATATTTCCCGTGTGTATACCTACCGTCATATTTACCAAAATTTTGTGTAGTGTTTCGTCTAGATAATTTACTACGTTTCTTGTTAGACCTACAGTGATATTTATCTCCGTGAGTGTGGTGTCTTAAGTCTTTCACATATGTCATCTTATGTGACTTACTTGTGTGTGTGTGTCTCACAGTTGGGATATCGCTATTAATAAGGTACGTTTTATTAAACTTTATTTCCTTCTCTTCCTTAATGTTAATTACTTTTTTATATTTATCGTTAGTAATCACAAACATATTTTCAACTAGTATGAATTCTTCACATATTAGCTCCATTTGTATATTAATTATTCCACAGACATTTTCTGTGATCGTGTCAATGCGTAAATTTGTATCAACAATTTCTTTGGTTAACTGTGCAGTACCGTCAATTATACTTTGTTTTATTTCAAGATTACCAATTTTTAACTCTTCTACTTTTCGTAATTTTTATAGTGTCCTGTTTAAAATTTTCGGACTTTTGCTCTAACTTATTTTCTAAACTTTCTGTTTGTTTTGTATTTATTTCATCTATTTTTCTTATTTGTTTGACATTCTTCACTTTCAACTCTTCTTTAAAATTTTCGGCTGGTTTTATGACTAATTCCTCCATCATGGCCAGTATCGAATTTTTAAATGCTTCTAAATTCAACCCTCCTGGTTCTGCCGTGTTGAATAATTATTAAAATATTTATTTCGTAGTTATTCTTTAACAATTATTATTGATAATCGTTCCCTACTTATTTATTTATTTCTTTATTTTTATTAATAGTTATTATTAATACTCATGACAGTTACACCTGTTACATAGGCAAACAATATTATTTGTGGGCACCAGCTGTGTAATTACACAACAATTAACATAACATTCAGTTAAAATTTAATATAAATAATTATTATTACATATAATATTTTTTTTATTTAACACACCCTTATTTTTAGAGCAACCATTTAGCTACAAAAAAAAATTTTAATAGTTAAATGGTGGGGATCGTGCCATACGTTCATCGGCGACAATTTATGTAACAGATTTTGTACATAAATGTAGGCATGTCGTGCCCCACGTCCAGGGCGACATTTTTATGCAACAGTACATATATAGTTGCGTGTATACAGGTTGCAAATACACATCTTTTTGTGTTTGAATAGCCCCACGTTCTTTGGGAGCCATTTTTATGCAACAATAAAACATTGCATAAATAATATAATTTAAATTTGTGATGCCCCACTTTGGAAGCGACAATTTATACAACAATACAACTGTACATAAGTTGTATAATTTATGTTGTATGTGTATAAATTTACATGTAATTTAATTTGAATAGCCCCACAGTCTTGGAGCTACAACTTATATAACAATACTTACTTGCATGAATACAATTTAATTTGGGTTTCAGGTGTATCTGTAATAAGAACTCGATGTAACTTGTAACGGTATTTCAAATTTATTTGGTACTAATAAACTTGTGCGCATAGCACTTGATTCGACTTAAAACATTCGTTATTACTTTGTTACTATGCCATAAGGCTTACGCTATATACATCCTTACTGACTAAATATTCTATTCTACTAATTACTTTATTAAAAAATATTCTATCCTGACTACTCAGTCAATTAGTGTGCTTCGAAATATCAATTTTTAAATATCTTTTTAGATATTGTAATGGAAACTCAAAAATATTAATAGTTACTGAATTTAACTTTTTTTATCAGTACTGATTTATCAACGCTAATTTTTATTTAAATGCTTTGCATTCTTTTCATTTTAATACTAATTTGAGTTCTTGTTTACGTTAATCTTACTTCCATAACATCTATGATTTTAACTCTCTATATCTGCAATAAACATTGGCTCTTACTTTTAAATAGAACAAGAATGCCTTTAATTGTCTTTGAGGTAATTGTTCGATTAAGAGATAAATAAGTTGTTTATCATCTTATTCTCGTCAATCGTTCTCAATCAATTGATCCATCTGTAATCGTCCTCGTCTCGAACTCCAGCATCGCTTCCTCTTGTCCAGCGTCGTTCCTCTCTTGTCCAGCGTCGTTTCCAGACTTTTCAGTAGTGTTCCTCTTGTTCAGCGCAGTCGCCTCTAGAGTCCAGCGTCGTCTCTCTCTTGTCCAGCGTCGTCTCGCTCTCTGGAACTAAGTCGTCAGCTCACACTCTGTCTCTCTCTCTCTCTCTCTCTGGAACTTCTTCTCGTGCTGTTTCGGACGTCAGTTGATCTTCTTATATGGATTTTCTTCTCGTGTAATTCTGTTACTAATTAAATTGCTTGTTTTTACAATACAGTTACATAACTGTATGTAACTGGAAGGATGAAACTATTTACAAAAATTTACATACTCTGTGCGGACGGGCAAAAGCTCCCGCTGCACTGTGGGTGTTCGAAAAAAAAGAACAACTGTAGCGTGTGTGTCCTATTTATACCCACGTCTTGGTCCACACCTGCAGTTGTACGAAATCGACATGTCTGAAATTGTCTCTGGGTTCAGTCTCCCCACTCCTTGTCAAGTTCGCTTTTTCTTATATTTCTGCGAACTGCAGAGCCCTGTAAGTATACTCTTATACTCATCTTATAACTATTTTCACTACACATGTTCACTGTATTTTTGGACATTGCAACTTAACCCTTTCGCTCTGTACACAGTTATTTCACCACTACACTCGTACGGTGTGTCCCTTTCACGTGGTTTTTGTACACAGTATTTAGTTAATTTTATTACATTTTATTGTGCTATTGGATTTTACTCTTTATTTACAGTTTATGAATAATTATGGAAAAACTGTAATTATGCAATTATTCATCTTGTGGTGGTAAACTCGCCTGCATAAACCTGCGTCACACACACTTGCAAAATACTGGTGTACACACTTTCAGTTACATTTCTGTGTGTGTGCACGTCGATTCAGGTCGAAACACCTGTTCATATTTTTGTCTGAGCCAAGCTTGGCAATCCCTGACATGCTTATTTCTAATACATTATTAATTATTTACTGTTTATTAGGTATATTTAAATTTTTATATTCAATGCTCAGTACATAACTTATTTGTACTGCCGCATTATCCTTCTGCTTGGTAATAAAAATATTTAATAAATTTATTTATTAAATTTTTTTTTTTTACAATCGTTTGAAAAAAATATAACAAATAATAAAGAATAGTATTCGTCATTTCACCCGTAATTGGAGTGTACATATACGTCTCACCTCCCCTCTTCACACGGTCACTGCTCGTGACCGTGTAGGGTGGCTTCAACAACAACTGATCTGACTGGTTTCATTGACCTCGTTATTTTTATGTTTAGAACTTCCTAAATGACGTTGCATGGTATTTACCAACTTCTTTCTTCTGTTTCTCATCATATACGATGAAAGTGTGTTGTCCTACTCGCTGTCTTAACGTATACGGTCCATTGTACAGTCTGAAGAATTTCTTTGCCGTATTATAGCTTTTTTTCCCAACAGGTTTTGCTTTCAGTAGTACATTCTGTCCTACATTAAATTGTTGTAGTTTGTGAGTTAGATTAAATCTCTCTACTCTCTTGTTACCTCTTTCTGTTATTCGTTACTTTGCGTATTCAATTTTTACACTTATTGGTACAGGTACATTCTGGTTATTAGATTTGTGTATATACTTGTTCCAAAATCTGTTTGGCTTCTTATCTTTTCCAATTCCATTGGAGTATATCCTGTTGCTTCAGTATAATTTCCGTAGATGGCTTTTTCAAGAAATGGTAAATATTCTGCCCATCTATTGTGTTGATCATGGCAGTATATTCGTAAATATTTACCTCATTCTTTGTTAACTCTCTCAGCAAAGTTTCCTTGAGGATGTCTTATGGATGTGAGTACAGGTTGTATTCCATTTTCCCTTAACGTCCTCTCCCATTTTTCACTCTGAAATTGTACAATTGATCACTGAGTACCTTCTTCATTTTTGCATATGTCGGAATATATTTCTGCAGTAGTATCTTTAGAACAACTTTGGTTGTGGGTCGCATAATTGGGTACAGTCGGACTGCCTTGGAAAACACATGGATACATACCAATATGTGCTTCACACCTCGACTTGATCGTGGTAGTGGTCCCAGAAAATCCACTGCAATTAGCTCTCCTTTGTCTTTGTTCCCTTTCTGTATGCTCTTCATTTCTACATATGTGTGTAAATTCGGCCCTTAATTTTACATTATCTTTCTCATACAGTCTTACCTTCGCTTCTAATCTTCCTTAAATCTTTTCTTAACATGACATTACTCTATCTTTCTTAACTTTTCTTATATTACTTATACAATACATTAACATTCATTACCTTTTATTACATTTCTTTAACATTACCTTTCTGATCGCTACTACTTTCCTGAAATACACTTCCGTAACAGAATACTCTTTTAGCTTTGTAGTGTGTCGCATGATCGGTTACAGAGGAACTTTCTTGGAAAACAACGATATTTTTCTAGAAGTCCTTAATCCTACGTAGTCTCTGCCCTTTTGACATTTCACTCTCGCTTTCTTCTGTGTCCTTGTATTTCCATTAGGTGTTCGCTTGATCAGTCGTTCTGACAATTATAGCATTAATTGCTCATCTCTAAGCTTTTCTTTTTTTCCCAATAACAACACTAACATCTTTTACCATTACTTTCTTAAATATTTCTCTACACTATCATTCCTTACCAATAATAATACATTTCTTAATTAACCCTTTAAAATAATATTCCTTATTTCGTTTCACTAATATTTCTTTTTATTTTGTATTTCCAATCATAACCTTAATAAATAACATTTCTTAATTATACTCTCTTATCTTATTATTAATAACTAATAGTAATATTAATTTTCTCATTTAAAAATAATTATTTATTTTCATTTGCCTTGAGTTCTGAGTTGCAGTGTCGTCAGATCTGACACCCCTCTTATTATAACAATTGTTTGTTGTACACAGAAAATTCATTGTGCTAACCCTCGCGACAAATTTCCATTGTACTACTGCGACGTTAAAATTCCATTGTCCCGCTCTGACTGCATAATTCACCTGTTTATAGTGCAACGTTTTCGTTTTGCCTGACGGCCACACAAAACCACCTCTCTTTCTCTCGTAACGGTCGTATTCCATAATTCTCTCATTCTCACTGCTGCGCCCCTCTTGTCGAACGCATTTCTTACTAGTTCGTATGCGTTTTACATACATATTGGAATATTCTGTTGTGCGTCGTTTATGATAATATTCATCGTAATTACTATAATTATAGTTATAATTATCGTTCACTTTATATTTCCCGTGTGTATACCTACCGTCATATTTACCAAAATTTTGTGTAGTGTTTCGTCTAGATAATTTACTACGTTTCTTGTTAGACCTACAGTGATATTTATCTCCGTGAGTGTGGTGTCTTAAGTCTTTCACATATGTCATCTTATGTGACTTACCTGTGTGTGTGTGTCTCACAGTTGGGATATCGCTATTAATAAGGTACGTTGTATTAAACTTTATTTCCTTCTCTTCCTTAATGTTAATTACTTTTTTATATTTATCGTTAGTAATCACAAACATATTTTCAACTAGTATGAATTCTTCACATATTAGCTCCATTTGTATATTAATTATTCCACAGACCTTTTCTGTGATCGTGTCAATGCGTAAATTTGTATCAACAATTTCTTTGGTTAACTGTGCAGTACCGTCAATTATACTTTTTTTTATTTCAAGATTACCAATTTTTAACTCTTCTAGCTTTTCGTAATTTTTATAGTGTCCTGTTTAAAATTTTCGGACTTTTGCTCTAACTTATTTTCTAAACTTTCTGTTTGTTTTGTATTTATTTCATCTATTTTTCTTATTTGTTTGACATTCTTCACTTTCAACTCTTCTTTAAAATTTTCGGCTGGTTTTATGACTAATTCGTCCATCATGGCCAGTATCGAATTTTTAAATGCTTCTAAATTCAACCCTCCTGGTTCTGCCGTGTTGAATAATTATTAAAATATTTATTTCGTAGTTATTCTTTAACAATTATTATTGATAATCGTTCCCTACTTATTTATTTATTTCTTTATTTTTATTAATAGTTATTATTAATACTCATGACAGTTACACCTGTTACATAGGCAAACAATATTATTTGTGGGCACCAGCTGTGTAATTACACAACAATTAACATAACATTCAGTTAAAATTTAATATAAATAATTATTATTACATATAATATTTTCTTTATTTAACACACCCTTATTTTTAGAGCAACCATTTAGCTACAAAAAAAAATTTTAATAGTTAAATGGTGGGGATCGTGCCATACGTTCATCGACGACAATTTATGTAACAGATTTTGTACATAAATGTAGGCATGTCGTGCCCCACGTCCAGGGCGACATTTTTATGCAACAGTACATATATAGTTGCGTGTATACAGGTTGCAAATACACATCTTTTTGTGTTTGAATAGCCCCACGTTCTTTGGGAGCCATTTTTATGCAACAATAAAACATTGCATAAATAATATAATTTAAATTTGTGATGCCCCACTTTGGAAGCGACAATTTATACAACAATACAACTGTACATAAGTTGTGTAATTTATGTTGTATGTGTATAAATTTACATGTAATTTAATTTGAATAGCCCCACAGTCTTGGAGCTACAACTTATATAACAATACTTACTTGCATGAATACAATTTAATTTGGGTTTCAGGTGTATCTGTAATAAGAACTCGATGTAACTTGTAACGGTATTTCAAATTTATTTGGTACTAATAAACTTGTGCGCATAGCACTTGATTCGACTTAAAACATTCGTTATTACTTTGTTACTATGCCATAAGGCTTACGCTATATACATCCTTACTGACTAAATATTCTATTCTACTAATTACTTTATTAAAAAATATTCTATCCTGACTACTCAGTCAATTAGTGTGCTTCGAAATATCAATTTTTAAATATCTTTTTAGATATTGTAATGGAAACTCAAAAATATTAATAGTTACTGAATTTAACTTTTTTTATCAGTACTGATTTATCAACGCTAATTTTTATTTAAATGCTTTGCATTCTTTTCATTTTAATACTAATTTGAGTTCTTGTTTACGTTAATCTTACTTCCATAACATCTATGATTTTAACTCTCTATATCTACAATAAACATTGGCTCTTACTTTTAAATAGAACAAGAATGCCTTTAATTGTCTTTGAGTTAATTGTTCGATTAAGAGATAAATAAGTTGTTTATCATCTTATTCTCGTCAATCGTACTCAATCAATTGATCCATCTGTAATCGTCCTCGTCTCGAACTCCAGCATCGCTTCCTCTTGTCCAGCGTCGTTCCTCTCTTGTCCAGCGTCGTTTCCAGACTTTTCAGTAGTGTTCCTCTTGTTCAGCGCAGTCGCCTCTAGAGTCCAGCGTCGTCTCTCTCTTGTCCAGCGTCGTCTCGCTCTCTGGAACTAAGTCGTCAGCTCACACTCTGTCTCTCTCTCTCTCTCTCTCTCTGGAACTTCTTCTCGTGCTGTTTCGGACGTCAGTTGATCTTCTTATATGGATTTTCTTCTCGTGTAATTCTGTTACTAATTAAATTGCTTGTTTTTACAATACAGTTACATAACTGTATGTAACTGGAAGGATGAAACTATTTACAAAAATTTACATACTCTGTGCGGACGGGCAAAAGCTCCCGCTGCACTGTGGGTGATCGAAAAAAAAGAACAACTGTAGCGTGTGTGTCCTATTTATACCCACGTCTTGGTCCACACCTGCAGTTGTACGAAATCGACATGTCTGAAATTGTCTCTGGGTTCAGTCTCCCCACTCCTTGTCAAGTTCGCTTTTTCTTATATTTCTGCGAACTGCAGAGCCCTGTAAGTATACTCTTATACTCATCTTATAACTATTTTCACTACACATGTTCACTGTATTTTTGGACATTGCAAATTAACCCTTTCGCTCTGTACACAGTTATTTCACCACTACACTCGTACGGTGTGTCCCTTTCACGTGGTTTTTGTACACAGTATTTAGTTAATTTTATTACATTTTATTGTGCTATTGGATTTTACTCTTTATTTACAGTTTATGAATAATTATGGAAAAACTGTAATTATGCAATTATTCATCTTGTGGTGGTAAACTCGCCTGCATAAACCTGCGTCACACACACTTGCAAAATACTGGTGTACACACTTTCAGTTACATTTCTGTGTGTGTGCACGTCGATTCAGGTCGAAACACCTGTTCATATTTTTGTCTGAGCCAAGCTTGGCAATCCCTGACATGCTTATTTCTAATACATTATTAATTATTTACAGTTTATTAGGTATATTTAAATTTTTATATTCAATGCTCAGTACATAACTTATTTGTACTGCCGCATTATCCTTCTGCTTGGTAATAAAAATATTTAATAAATTTATTTATTAAATTTTTTTTTTTACAATCGTTTGAAAAAAATATAACAAATAATAAAGAATAGTATTCGTCATTTCACACGTAATTGGAGTGTACATATACGTCTCACCTGCCCCCTTCACACGGTCACTGCTCGTGACCGTGTAGGGTGGCTTCAACAACAACTGATCTGACTGGTTTCATTGACCTCGTTATTTTTATGTTTAGAACTTCCTAAATGACGTTGCATGGTATTTACCAACTTCTTTCTTCTGTTTCTCATCATATACGATGAAAGTGTGTTGTCCTACTCGCTGTCTTAACGTATACGGTCCATTGTACAGTCTGAAGAATTTCTTTGCCGTATTATAGCTTTTTTTCCCAACAGGTTTTGCTTTCAGTAGTACATTCTGTCCTACATTAAATTGTTGTAGTTTGTGAGTTAGATTAAATCTCTCTACTCTCTTGTTACCTCTTTCTGTTATTCGTTACTTTGCGTATTCAATTTTTACACTTATTGGTACAGGTACATTCTGGTTATTAGATTTGTGTATATACTTGTTCCAAAATCTGTTTGGCTTCTTATCTTTTCCAATTCCATTGGAGTATATCCTGTTGCTTCAGTATAATTTCCGTAGATGGCTTTTTCAAGAAATGGTAAATATTCTGCCCATCTATTGTGTTGATCATGGCAGTATATTCGTAAATATTTACCTCATTCTTTGTTAACTCTCTCAGCAAAGTTTCCTTGAGGATGTCTTATGGATGTGAGTACAGGTTGTATTCCATTTTCCCTTAACGTCCTCTCCCATTTTTCACTCTGAAATTGTACAATTGATCACTGAGTACCTTCTTCATTTTTGCATATGTCGGAATATATTTCTGCAGTAGTATCTTTAGAACAACTTTGGTTGTGGGTCGCATAATTGGGTACAGTCGGACTGCCTTGGAAAACACATGGATACATACCAATATGTGCTTCACACCTCGACTTGATCGTGGTAGTGGTCCCAGAAAATCCACTGCAATTAGCTCTCCTTTGTCTTTGTTCCCTTTCTGTATGCTCTTCATTTCTACATATGTGTGTAAATTCGGCCCTTAATTTTACATTATCTTTCTCATACAGTCTTACCTTCGCTTCTAATCTTCCTTAAATCTTTTCTTAACATGACATTACTCTATCTTTCTTAACTTTTCTTATATTACTTATACAATACATTAACATTCATTACCTTTTATTACATTTCTTTAACATTACCTTTCTGATCGCTACTACTTTCCTGAAATACACTTCCGTAACAGAATACTCTTTTAGCTTTGTAGTGTGTCGCATGATCGGTTACAGAGGAACTTTCTTGGAAAACAACGATATTTTTCTAGAAGTCCTTAATCCTACGTAGTCTCTGCCCTTTTGACATTTCACTCTCGCTTTCTTCTGTGTCCTTGTATTTCCATTAGGTGTTCGCTTGATCAGTCGTTCTGACAATTATAGCATTAATTGCTCATCTCTAAGCTTTTCTTTTTTTCCCAATAACAACACTAACATCTTTTACCATTACTTTCTTAAATATTTCTCTACACTATCATTCCTTACCAATAATAATACATTTCTTAATTAACCCTTTAAAATAATATTCCTTATTTCGTTTCACTAATATTTCTTTTTATTTTGTATTTCCAATCATAACCTTAATAAATAACATTTCTTAATTATACTCTCTTATCTTATTATTAATAACTAATAGTAATATTAATTTTCTCATTTAAAAATAATTATTTATTTTCATTTGCCTTGAGTTCTGAGTTGCAGTGTCGTCAGATCTGACACCCCTCTTATTATAACAATTGTTTGTTGTACACAGAAAATTCATTGTGCTAACCCTCGCGACAAATTTCCATTGTACTACTGCGACGTTAAAATTCCATTGTCCCGCTCTGACTGCATAATTCACCTGTTTATAGTGCAACGTTTTCGTTTTGCCTGACGGCCACACAAAACCACCTCTCTTTCTCTCGTAACGGTCGTATTCCATAATTCTCTCATTCTCACTGCTGCGCCCCTCTTGTCGAACGCATTTCTTACTAGTTCGTATGCGTTTTACATACATATTGGAATATTCTGTTGTGCGTCGTTTATGATAATATTCATCGTAATTACTATAATTATAGTTATAATTATCGTTCACTTTATATTTCCCGTGTGTATACCTACCGTCATATTTACCAAAATTTTGTGTAGTGTTTCGTCTAGATAATTTACTACGTTTCTTGTTAGACCTACAGTGATATTTATCTCCGTGAGTGTGGTGTCTTAAGTCTTTCACATATGTCATCTTATGTGACTTACCTGTGTGTGTGTGTCTCACAGTTGGGATATCGCTATTAATAAGGTACGTTGTATTAAACTTTATTTCCTTCTCTTCCTTAATGTTAATTACTTTTTTATATTTATCGTTAGTAATCACAAACATATTTTCAACTAGTATGAATTCTTCACATATTAGCTCCATTTGTATATTAATTATTCCACAGACCTTTTCTGTGATCGTGTCAATGCGTAAATTTGTATCAACAATTTCTTTGGTTAACTGTGCAGTACCGTCAATTATACTTTTTTTTATTTCAAGATTACCAATTTTTAACTCTTCTAGCTTTTCGTAATTTTTATAGTGTCCTGTTTAAAATTTTCGGACTTTTGCTCTAACTTATTTTCTAAACTTTCTGTTTGTTTTGTATTTATTTCATCTATTTTTCTTATTTGTTTGACATTCTTCACTTTCAACTCTTCTTTAAAATTTTCGGCTGGTTTTATGACTAATTCGTCCATCATGGCCAGTATCGAATTTTTAAATGCTTCTAAATTCAACCCTCCTGGTTCTGCCGTGTTGAATAATTATTAAAATATTTATTTCGTAGTTATTCTTTAACAATTATTATTGATAATCGTTCCCTACTTATTTATTTATTTCTTTATTTTTATTAATAGTTATTATTAATACTCATGACAGTTACACCTGTTACATAGGCAAACAATATTATTTGTGGGCACCAGCTGTGTAATTACACAACAATTAACATAACATTCAGTTAAAATTTAATATAAATAATTATTATTACATATAATATTTTCTTTATTTAACACACCCTTATTTTTAGAGCAACCATTTAGCTACAAAAAAAAATTTTAATAGTTAAATGGTGGGGATCGTGCCATACGTTCATCGGCGACAATTTATGTAACAGATTTTGTACATAAATGTAGGCATGTCGTGCCCCACGTCCAGGGCGACATTTTTATGCAACAGTACATATATAGTTGCGTGTATACAGGTTGCAAATACACATCTTTTTGTGTTTGAATAGCCCCACGTTCTTTGGGAGCCATTTTTATGCAACAATAAAACATTGCATAAATAATATAATTTAAATTTGTGATGCCCCACTTTGGAAGCGACAATTTATACAACAATACAACTGTACATAAGTTGTGTAATTTATGTTGTATGTGTATAAATTTACATGTAATTTAATTTGAATAGCCCCACAGTCTTGGAGCTACAACTTATATAACAATACTTACTTGCATGAATACAATTTAATTTGGGTTTCAGGTGTATCTGTAATAAGAACTCGATGTAACTTGTAACGGTATTTCAAATTTATTTGGTACTAATAAACTTGTGCGCATAGCACTTGATTCGACTTAAAACATTCGTTATTACTTTGTTACTATGCCATAAGGCTTACGCTATATACATCCTTACTGACTAAATATTCTATTCTACTAATTACTTTATTAAAAAATATTCTATCCTGACTACTCAGTCAATTAGTGTGCTTCGAAATATCAATTTTTAAATATCTTTTTAGATATTGTAATGGAAACTCAAAAATATTAATAGTTACTGAATTTAACTTTTTTTATCAGTACTGATTTATCAACGCTAATTTTTATTTAAATGCTTTGCATTCTTTTCATTTTAATACTAATTTGAGTTCTTGTTTACGTTAATCTTACTTCCATAACATCTATGATTTTAACTCTCTATATCTACAATAAACATTGGCTCTTACTTTTAAATAGAACAAGAATGCCTTTAATTGTCTTTGAGTTAATTGTTCGATTAAGAGATAAATAAGTTGTTTATCATCTTATTCTCGTCAATCGTACTCAATCAATTGATCCATCTGTAATCGTCCTCGTCTCGAACTCCAGCATCGCTTCCTCTTGTCCAGCGTCGTTCCTCTCTTGTCCAGCGTCGTTTCCAGACTTTTCAGTAGTGTTCCTCTTGTTCAGCGCAGTCGCCTCTAGAGTCCAGCGTCGTCTCTCTCTTGTCCAGCGTCGTCTCGCTCTCTGGAACTAAGTCGTCAGCTCACACTCTGTCTCTCTCTCTCTCTCTCTCTCTGGAACTTCTTCTCGTGCTGTTTCGGACGTCAGTTGATCTTCTTATATGGATTTTCTTCTCGTGTAATTCTGTTACTAATTAAATTGCTTGTTTTTACAATACAGTTACATAACTGTATGTAACTGGAAGGATGAAACTATTTACAAAAATTTACATACTCTGTGCGGACGGGCAAAAGCTCCCGCTGCACTGTGGGTGATCGAAAAAAAAGAACAACTGTAGCGTGTGTGTCCTATTTATACCCACGTCTTGGTCCACACCTGCAGTTGTACGAAATCGACATGTCTGAAATTGTCTCTGGGTTCAGTCTCCCCACTCCTTGTCAAGTTCGCTTTTTCTTATATTTCTGCGAACTGCAGAGCCCTGTAAGTATACTCTTATACTCATCTTATAACTATTTTCACTACACATGTTCACTGTATTTTTGGACATTGCAAATTAACCCTTTCGCTCTGTACACAGTTATTTCACCACTACACTCGTACGGTGTGTCCCTTTCACGTGGTTTTTGTACACAGTATTTAGTTAATTTTATTACATTTTATTGTGCTATTGGATTTTACTCTTTATTTACAGTTTATGAATAATTATGGAAAAACTGTAATTATGCAATTATTCATCTTGTGGTGGTAAACTCGCCTGCATAAACCTGCGTCACACACACTTGCAAAATACTGGTGTACACACTTTCAGTTACATTTCTGTGTGTGTGCACGTCGATTCAGGTCGAAACACCTGTTCATATTTTTGTCTGAGCCAAGCTTGGCAATCCCTGACATGCTTATTTCTAATACATTATTAATTATTTACAGTTTATTAGGTATATTTAAATTTTTATATTCAATGCTCAGTACATAACTTATTTGTACTGCCGCATTATCCTTCTGCTTGGTAATAAAAATATTTAATAAATTTATTTATTAAATTTTTTTTTTTACAATCGTTTGAAAAAAATATAACAAATAATAAAGAATAGTATTCGTCATTTCACCCGTAATTGGAGTGTACATATACGTCTCACCTGCCCCCTTCACACGGTCACTGCTCGTGACCGTGTAGGGTGGCTTCAACAACAACTGATCTGACTGGTTTCATTGACCTCGTTATTTTTATGTTTAGAACTTCCTAAATGACGTTGCGTGGTATTTACCAATTTCTGTCTTCTGTTTCTCATCATATACGATGAAAGTGTGTTGTCCTACTCGCTGTCTTAACGTATACGGTCCATTGTACAGTCTGAAGAATTTCTTTGCCGTATTATAGCTTCTTTTCCCAACAGGATTTGCTTTCAATAGTACATCCTCTCCTACATTAAATTGTTGTAGTTTGTGGGTTAGATTAAATCTCTCTACTCTCTTGTTACCTCTTTCTAATATTCGTTACTTTGCGTATTCAATTTTTACACTTATTGGTACAGGTACATTCTGGTTATTAGGTTTGTGTATATACTTGTTCCAAAATCTGTTTGGCTTCTTATCTTTTCCAATTCCATTGGAGTATATCCTGTTGCTTCAGTATAATTTCCGTTGATGGCTTTTTCAAGAAATGGTAAATATTCTGCCCATCTATTGTGTTGATCATGGCAGTATATTCGTAAATATTAACTCATTCTTTGTTAACTATCTCAGCAAAGTTTCCTTGAGGATGTCTTATGGATGTGAGTACAGGTTGTATTCCATTTTCCCTTAACGTCCTCTCCCATTTTTCACTCTGAAATTGTACACCTTGATCACTGAGTACCTTCTTCATTTTTGCATATGTCGGAATATATTTCTGCAGTAGTATCTTTAGAACAACTTTGGTTGTGGGTCGCATAATTGGGTACAGTCGGACTGCCTTGGAAAACACATGGATACATACCAATATGTGCTTCACACCTCGACTTGATCGTGGTAGTGGTCCCAGAAAATCCACTGCAATTAGCTTTTCTTTGTCTTTGTTCCCTTTCTGTATGCTCTTCATTTCTACATATGTGTGTAAATTCGGCCCTTAATTTTACATTATCTTACTCATACAGTCTTACCTTCGCTTCTAATCTTCCTTAACTCTTTTCTTAACATGACATTACTTTATCTTTCTAAACTTTTCTTATATTACTTATACAATACATTAACATTCATTACCTTTTATTACATTTCTTTAACATTACCTTTCTGATCGCTACTACTTTCCTGAAATACACTTCCGTAATAGAATACTCTTTTAGCTTTGTAGTGTGTCGCATGATCGGTTACAGAGGAACTTTCTTGGAAAACAACGATATTTCTCTAGAAGTCCTTAATGCTACGAATCCTACGTAGTCTCTGCCCTTTTGACATTTCACTCTCGCTTTCTTCTGTGTCCTTGTATTTCCATTAGGTGTTCGCTTGATCAGTCGTTCTGACAATTATAGCATTAATTGCTCATCTCTAAGATTTTCTTTTTTTACCAATAACAACACTAACATCTTTTACCATTACTTTCTTAAATATTTCTCTACACTATCATTCCTTACCAATAATAATACATTTCTTAATTAACCCTTTAAAATAATATCCCTTATTTCGTTTCACTAATATTTCTTTTTATTTGGTATTTCCAATCTTAACCTTAATAAATAACATTTCTTAATTATACTCTCTTATCTTATTATTAATAACTAATAGTAATATTATTTTTCTCATTTAAAAATAATTATTTATTTTCATTTGCCTTGAGTTCTGAGTTGCAGTGTCGTCAGATCTGACACCCCTCTTATTATAACAATTGTTTGTTGTACACAGAAAATTCATTGTGCTAACCCTCGCGACAAATTTCCATTGTATTACTGCGACGTTAAAATTCCATTGTCCCGCTCTGACTGCATAATTCACCTGTTTATAGTGCAACGTTTTCGTTTTGCCTGACGGCCACACAAAACCACCTCTCTTTCTCTCGTAACGGTCGTATTCCATAATTCTCTCATTCTCACTGCTGCGCCCCTCTTGTCGAACGCATTTCTTACTAGTTCGTATGCGTTTTACATACATATTGGAATATTCTTGTGTGCGTCGTTTATGATAATATTCATCGTAATTACTATAATTATAGTTATAATTATCGTTCACTTTATATTTCCCGTGTGTATACCTACCGTCATATTTACCAAAATTTTGTGTAGTGTTTCGTCTAGATAATTTACTACGTTTCTTGTTAGACCTACAGTGATATTTATCTCCGTGAGTGTGGTGTCTTAAGTCTTTCACATATGTCATCTTCTGTGACTTACTTGTGTGTGTGTGTCTCACAGTTGGGATATCGCTATTAATAAGGTACGTTTTATTAAACTTTATTTCCTTCTCTTCCTTAATGTTAATTACTTTTTTATATTTATCGTTAGTAATCACAAACATATTTTCAACTAGTATGAATTCTTCACATATTAGCTCCATTTGTATATTAATTATTCCACAGACATTTTCTGTGATCGTGTCAATGCGTAAATTTGTATCAACAATTTCTTTGGTTAACTGTGCAGTACCGTCAATTATACTTTGTTTTATTTCAAGATTACCAATTTTTAACTCTTCTAGCTTTTCGTAATTTTTATAGTGTCCTTTTTAAAATTTTCGGACTTTTGCTCTAACTTATTTTCTAAACTTTCTGTTTGTTTTGTATTTATTTCATCTATTTTTCTTATTTGTTTGACATTCTTCACTTTCAACTCTTCTTTAAAATTTTCGGCTGGTTTTATGACTAATTCGTCCATCATGGCCAGTATCGAATTTTTAAATGCTTCTAAATTCAACCCTCCTGGTTCTGCCGTGTTGAATAATTACTAAAATATTTATTTCGTAGTTATTCTTTAACAATTATTATTGATAACCGTTCCCAACTTATTTATTTATTTCTTTATTTTTAATAATAGTTATTATTAATACTCATGACAGTTACACCTGTTACATAGGCAAACAATATTATTTGTGGGCACCAGCTGTGTAATTACACAACAATTAACATAACATTCAGTTAAAGTTTAATATAATTAATTATTATTACATATAATATTTTTTTTATTTAACACACCCTTATTTTTAGAGCAACCATTTAGCTACAAAAAAAAATTTTAATAGTTAAATGGTGGGGATCGTGCCATACGTTCATCGGCGACAATTTATGTAACAGATTTTGTACATAAATGTAGGCATGTCGTGCCCCACGTCCAGGGCGACATTTTTATGCAACAGTACATATATAGTTGCGTGTATACAGGTTGCAAATACACATCTTTTTGTGTTTGAATAGCCCCACGTTCTTTGGGAGCCATTTTTATGCAACAATAAAACATTGCATAAATAATATAATTTAAATTTGTGATGCCCCACTTTGGAAGCGACAATTTATACAACAATACAACTGTACATAAGTTGTATAATTTATGTTGTATGTGTATAAATTTACATGTAATTTAATTTGAATAGCCCCACAGTCTTGGAGCTACAACTTATATAACAATACTTACTTGCATGAATACAATTTAATTTGGGTTTCAGGTGTATCTGTAATAAGAACTCGATGTAACTTGTAACGGTATTTCAAATTTATTTGGTACTAATAAACTTGTGCGCATAGCACTTGATTCGACTTAAAACATTCGTTATTACTTTGTTACTATGCCATAAGGCTTACGCTATATACGTCCTTACTGACTAAATATTCTATTCTACTAATTACTTTATTAAAAAATATTATTTCCTGACTACTCAGTCAATTAGTGTGCTTCGGAATATCAATTTTTAAATATCTTTTTAGATATTGTAATGGAAACTCAAAAATATTAATAGTTACTGAATTTAACTTTTTTTATCAGTACTGATTTATCAACGCTAATTTTTATTTAAATGCTTTTCATTCTTTTCATTCCAATACTAATTTGAGCGCTTGTTTACGTTAATCTTACTTCCATAACATCTATGATTTTAACTCTCTATATCTACAATAAACATTGGCTCTTACTTTTAAATAGAACAAGAATGCCTTTAATTGTCTTTGAGTTAATTGTTCGATTAAGAGATAAATAAGTTGTTTATCACCTTATTCTCGTCATCCGTACTCAATCAATTGATCCATCTGTAATCTTCCTCGTCTCGAACTCCAGCATCGCTTCCTCTTGTCCAGCGTCGTTCCTCTCTTGTCCAGCGTCGTTTCCAGACTTCAGTAGTGTTCCTCTTGTTCAGCGCAGTCGCCTCTAGAGTCCAGCGTCGTCTCTCTCTTGTCCAGCGTCGTCTCGCTCTCTGGAACTAAGTCGTCAGCTCACACTCTGTCTCTCTCTCTCTCTCTCTCTCTCTCTCTCTCTGGAACTTCTTCTCGTGCTGTTTCGGACGTCAGTTGATCTTCTTATATGGGTTTTGTTCTCGTGTAATTCTGTTACTAATTAAATTGCTTGTTTTTACAATCCAGTTACATAACTGTATGTAACTGGAAGGATGAAACTATTTACAAAAATTTACATACTCTGTGCGGACGGCCAAAACTCCCGCTGCACTGTGGGTGATCAAAAAAAAAAGAACAACTGTAGCGTGTGTGTCCTATTTATACCCACGTCTTGGTCCACACTTGCAGTTGTACGAAATCGACATGTCTGAAATTGTCTCTGGGTTCAGTCTCCCCACTCCTTGTCAATTTCGCTATTTCTTATATTTCTGCGAACTGCAGAGTCCTGTAAGTATACTCTCATACTCATCTAATAACTATTTTCACTACACATGTTCACTGTATTTTTGGACATTGCAACTTAACCCTTTCGCTCTGTACACAGTTATTTCACCACTACACTCGTACGGTGTGTCCCTTTCACGTGGTTTTTGTACACAGTATTTAGTTAATTTTATTACATTTTATTGTGCTTTTGGATTTTACTCTTTATTTACAGTTTATGAATAATTATGGAAAAACTGTAATTATGCAATTATTCATCTTGTGGTGGTAAACTCGCCTGCATAGACCTGCGTCACACACACTTGCAAAATACTGGTGTACACACTTTCAGTTACATTTCTGTGTGTGTGCACGTCGATTCAGGTCGAAACACCTGTTCATATTTTGTCTGAGCCAAGCTTGGCAATCCCTGACATGCTTATTTCTAATACATTATTAATTATTTACAGTTTATTAGGTATATTTAAATTTTTATATTCAATGCTCACTACATAACTTATTTGTACTGCCGCATTATCCTTCTGCTTGGTAATAAAAATATTTAATAAATTTATGTATTAAATTTTTTTTTTATTACAATCGTTTGAAAAAAAATATAACAAATAATAAAGAATAGTATTCGTCAGTTCACCCGTAATTGGAGTGTACATATACGTCTCACCACCCCTCTTCACACGGTCACTGCTCGTGACCATGTAGGGTGGCTTCAACAACAGCTGATCTGACTGGTTTCATTGACCTCGTTATTTTTATGTTTAGAACTTCCTAAATGACGTTGCGTGGTATTTACCAACTTCTTTCTTCTGTTTCTCATCATATACGATGAAAGTGTGTTGTCCTACTCGCTGTCTTAACGTATACGGTCCGTTGTACAGTCTGAAGAATTTCTTTGCCGTATTATAGCTTCTTTTCCCAACAGGATTTGCTTTCAGTAGTACATTCTCTCCTACATTAAATTGTTGTAGTTTGTGAGTTAGATTAAATCTCTCTACTCTCTTGTTACCTCTGTCTATTATTCGTTACTTTGCGTATTCAATTTTTACACTTATTGGTACAGGTACATTCTGGTTATTAGATTTGTGTATATATTTGTTCCAAAATCTGTTTGTCTTCTTATCTTTTCCAATTCCATTGGAGTATATCCTGTTGCTTCAGTATAATTTCCGTTGATGGCTTTTTCAAGAAATGGTAAATATTCTGCCCATCTATTGTGTTGATCATGGCAGTATATTCGTAAATATTTACCTCATTCTTTGTTAACTCTCTCAGCAAAGTTTCCTTGAGGATGTCTTATGGATGTGAGTACAGGTTGTATTCCATTTTCCCTTAACGTCGTCTCCCATTTTTCACTCTGAAATTGTACACCTTGATCACTGAGTACCTTCTTCATTTTTGCATATGTCGGAATATATTTCTGCAGTAGTATCTTTAGAACAACTTTGGTTGTGGGTCGCATAATTGGGTACAGTCGGACTGCCTTGGAAAACACATGGATACATACCAATATGTGCTTCACACCTCGACTTGATCGTGGTAGTGGTCCCAGAAAATCCACTGCAATTAGTTCTCCTTTGTCTTTGTTCCCTTTCTGTATGCTCTTCATTTCTACATATGTGTGTAAATTCGGACCTTAATTTTACATTATCTTACTCATACAGTCTTACCTTCGCTTCTAATCTTCCTTAACTCTTTTCTTAACATGACATTACTTTATCTTTCTTAACTTTTCTTATATTACTTATACAATACATTAACATTCATTACCTTTTATTACATTTCTTTAACATTACCTTTCTGATCGCTACTACTTTCCTGAAATACACTTCCGTAACAGAATACTCTTTTAGCTTTGTAGTGTGTCCAATGATCGGTTACAGAGGAACTGTCTTGGAAAACAACGATATTTTTCTCGAAGTCCTTAATCCTACGTAGTCTCTGCCCTTTTGACATTTCACTCTCGCTTTCTTCTGTGTCCTTGTATTTCCATTAGGTGTTCGCTTGATCAGTCGTTCTGACAATTAAAGCATTAATTGCTCATCTCTAAGCTTTTCTTTTTTTACCAATAACAACACTAACATCTTTTACCATTACTTTCTTAAATATTTCTCTACACTATCATTCCTTACCAATAATCATACATTTCTTAATTAACCCTTTAAAATAATATTCCTTATTTCGTTTCACTAATATTTCTTTTTATTTTGTATTTCCAATCATAACCTTAATAAATAACATTTCTTAATTATACTCTCTTATCTTATTATTAATAACTAATAGTAATATTATTTTTCTCATTTAAAAATAATTATTTATTTTCATTTGCCTTGAGTTCTGAGTTGCAGTGTCGTCAGAACTGACACCCGTCTTATTATAACAATTGTTTGTTGTACACAGAAAATTCATTGTGCTAACCCTCGCGACAAATTTCCATTGTACTACTGCGACGTTAAAATTCCATTGTCCCGCTCTGACTGCATAAATCACCTGTTTATAGTGCAACGTTTTCGTTTTGCCTGACGGCCATTCAAAACCACCTCTCTTTCTCTCGTAACGGTCGTATTCCATAATTCTCTCATTCTCACTGCTGCGCCCCTCTCGTCGAACGCATTTCTTACTAGTTCGTATGCGTTTTACATACATATTGGAATATTCTGTTGTGCGTCGTTTATGATAATATTCATCGTAATTACTATAATTATAGTTATAATTATCGTTCACTTTATATTTCCCGTGTGTATACCTACCGTCATATTTACCAAAATTTTGTGTAGTGTTTCGTCTAGATAATTTACTACGTTCCTTGTTAGACCTACAGTGATATTTATCTCCGTGAGTGTGGTGTCTTAAGTCTTTCACATATGTCATCTTATGTGACTTACTTGTGTGTGTGTGTCTCACAGTTGGGATATCGCTATTAATAAGGTACGTTTTATTAAACTTTATTTCCTTCTCTTCCTTAATGTTAATTACTTTTTTATATTTATCGTTAGTAATCACAAACATATTTTCAACTAGTATGAATTCTTCACATATTAGCTCCATTTGTATATTAATTATTCCACAGACATTTTCTGTGATCGTGTCAATGCGTAAATTTGTATCAACAATTTCTTTGGTTAACTGTGCAGTACCGTCAATTATACTTTGTTTTATTTCAAGATTACCAATTTTTAACTCTTCTAGCTTTTCGTAATTTTTATAGTGTCCTGTTTAAAATTTTCGGACTTTTGCTCTAACTTATTTTCTAAACTTTCTGTTTGTTTTGTATTTATTTCATCTATTTTTCTTATTTGTTTGAAATTCTTCACTTTCAACTCTTCTTTAAAATTTTCGGCTGGTTTTATGACTAATTCGTCCATCATGGCCAGTATCGAATTTTTAAATGCTTCTAAATTCAACCCTCCTGGTTCTGCCGTGTTGAATAATTATTAAAATATTTATTTCGTAGTTATTCTTTAACAATTATTATTGATAACCGTTCCCTACTTATTTATTTATTTCTTTATTTTTATTAATAGTTATTATTAATACTCATGACAGTTACACCTGTTACATAGGCAAACAATATTATTTGTGGGCACCAGCTGTGTAATTACACAACAATTAACATAACATTCAGTTAAAGTTTAATATAATTAATTATTATTACATATAATATTTTTTTTATTTAACACACCCTTATTTTTAGAGCAACCATTTAGCTACAAAAAAAAATTTTAATAGTTAAATGGTGGGGATCGTGCCATACGTTCATCGGCGACAATTTATGTAACAGATTTTGTACATAAATGTAGGCATGTCGTGCCCCACGTCCAGGGCGACATTTTTATGCAACAGTACATATATAGTTGCGTGTATACAGGTTGCAAATACACATCTTTTTGTGTTTGAATAGCCCCACGTTCTTTGGGAGCCATTTTTATGCAACAATAAAACATTGCATAAATAATATAATTTAAATTTGTGATGCCCCACTTTGGAAGCGACAATTTAGACAACAATACAACTGTACATAAGTTGTATAATTTATGTTGTATGTGTATAAATTTACATGTAATTTAATTTGAATAGCCCCACAGTCTTGGAGCTACAACTTATATAACAATACTTACTTGCATGAATACAATTTAATTTGGGTTTCAGGTGTATCTGTAATAAGAACTCGATGTAACTTGTAACGGTATTTCAAATTTATTTGGTACTAATAAACTTGTGCGCATAGAACTTGATTCGACTTAAAACATTCGTTATTACTTTGTTACTATGCCATAAGGCTTACGCTATATACATCCTTACTGACTAAATATTCTATTCTACTAATTACTTTATTAAAAAATATTATTTCCTGACTACTCAGTCAATTAGTGTGCTTCGAAATATCAATTTTAAATATCTTTTTAGATATTGTAATGGAAACTCAAAAATATTAATAGTTACTGAATTTAACTTTTTTTATCAGTACTGATTTATCAACGCTAATTTTTATTTAAATGCTTTGCATTCTTTTCATTCCAATACTAATTTGAGCGCTTGTTTACGTTAATCTTACTTCCATAACATCTATGATTTTAACTCTCTATATCTACAATAAACATTGGCCCTTACATTTAAATAGAACAAGAATGCCTTTAATTGTCTTTGAGTTAATTGTTCGATTAAGAGATAAATAAGTTGTTTATCACCTTATTCTCGTCAATCGTACTCAATCAATTGATCCATCTGTAATCGTCCTCGTCTCGAACTCCAGCATCGCTTCCTCTTGTCCAGCGTCGTTCCTCTCTTGTCCAGCGTCGTTTCCAGACTTCAGTAGTGTTCCTCTTGTTCAGCGCAGTCGCCTCTAGAGTCCAGCGTCGTCTCTCTCTTGTCCAGCGTCGTCTCGCTCTCTGGAACTAAGTCGTCAGCTCACACTCTGTCTCTCTCTCTCTCTCTCTCTCTGGAACTTCTTCTCGTGCTGTTTCGGACGTCAGTTGATCTTCTTATATGGGTTTTCTTCTCGTGTAATTCTGTTACTAATTAAATTGCTTGTTTTTACAATACAGTTACATAACTGTATGTAACTGGAAGGATGAAACTATTTACAAAAATTTACATACTCTGTGCGGACGGCCAAAACTCCCGCTGCACTGTGGGTGATCGAAAAAAAAAGAACAACTGTAGCGTGTGTGTCCTATTTATACCCACGTCTTGGTCCATACTTGCAGTTGTACGAAATCGACATGTCTGAAATTGTCTCTGGGTTCAGTCTCCCCACTCCTTGTCAATTTCGCTATTTCTTATATTTCTGCGAACTGCAGAGTCCTGTAAGTATACTCTTATACTCATCTTATAACTATTTTCACTACACATGTTCACTGTATTTTTGGACATTGCAACTTAACCCTTTCGCTCTGTACACAGTTATTTCACCACTACACTCGTACGGTGTGTCCCTTTCACGTGGTTTTTGTACACAGTATTTAGTTAATTTTATTACATTTTATTGTGCTTTTGGATTTTACTCTTTATTTACAGTTTATGAATAATTATGGAAAAACTGTAATTATGCAATTATTCATCTTGTGGTGGTAAACTCGCCTGCATAGACCTGCGTCACACACACTTGCAAAATACTGGTGTACACACTTTCAGTTACATTTCTGTGTGTGTGCACGTCGATTCAGGTCGAAACACCTGTTCATATTTTTGTCTGAGCCAAGCTTGGCAATCCCTGACATGCTTATTTCTAATACATTATTAATTATTTACAGTTTATTAGGTATATTTAAATTTTTATATTCAATGCTCAGTACATAACTTATTTGTACTGCCGCATTATCCTTCTGCTTGGTAATAAATATAATTAATAAATTTATGTATTAAATTTTTTTTTTATTACAATCGTTTGAAAAAAAATATAACAAATAATAAAGAATAGTATTCGTCATTTCACCCGTAATTGGAGTGTACATATACGTCTCACCACCCCTCTTCACACGGTCACTGCTCGTGACCATGTAGGGTGGCTTCAACAACAGCTGATCTGACTGGTTTCATTGACCTCGTTATTTTTATGTTTAGAACTTCCTAAATGACGATGCGTGGTATTTACCAACTTCTTTCTTCTGTTTCTCATCATACACGATGAAAGTGTGTTGTCCTACTCGCTGTCTTAACGTATACGGTCCATTGTACAGTCTGAAGAATTTCTTTGCCGTATTATAGCTTCTTTTCCCAACAGGATTTGCTTTCAGTAGTACATTCTCTCCTACATTAAATTGTTGTAGTTTGTGAGTTAGATTAAATCTCTCTACTCTCTTGTTACCTCTTTCTATTATTCGTTACTTTGCGTATTCAATTTTTACACTTATTGGTACAGGTACATTCTGGTTATTAGATTTGTGTATATACTTGTTCCAAAATCTGTTTGGCTTCTTATCTTTTCCAATTCCATTGGAGTATATCCTGTTGCTTCACTATAATTTACGTTGATGGCTTTTTCAAGAAATGGTAAATATTCTGCCCATCTATTGTGTTGATCATGGCAGTATATTCGTAAATATTTACCTCATTCTTTGTTAACTCTCTCAGCAAAGTTTCCTTGAGGATGTCTTATGGATGTGAGTACAGGTTGTATTCCATTTGCCCTTAACGTCCTCTCCCATTTTTCACTCTGAAATTGTACACCTTGATCACTGAGTACCTTCTTCATTTTTGCATATGTCGGAATATATTTCTGCAGTAGTATCTTTAGAACAACTTTGGTTGTGGGTCGAATAATTGGGTACAGTCGGACTGCCTTGGAAAACACATGGATACATACCAATATGTGCTTCACACCTCGACTTGATCGTGGTAGTGGTCCCAGAAAATCCACTGCAATTAGCTCTCCTTTGTCTTTGTTCCCTCCCTGTATGCTCTGCATTTCTGCATATGTGTGTAAATTCGGCCCTTAATTTTACATTATCTTACTCATACATTCTTACCTTCGCTTCTAATCTTCCTTAACTCTTTTCTTAACATGACATTACTTTATCTTTCTTAACTTTTCTTATATTACTTATACAATACATAACATTCATTACCTTTTACTACATTTCTTTTACATTACCTTTCTGATCGCTACTACTTTCCTGAAATACACTTCCGTAACAGAATACTCTTTTAGCTTTGTAGTGTGTCGCATGATCGGTTACAGAGGAACTTTCTTGGAAAACAACGATATTTTTCTAGAAGTCCTTAATCCTACGAATCCTACGTAGTCTCTGCCCTTTTGACATTTCACTCTCGCTTTCTTCTGTGTCCTTGTATTTCCATTAGGTGTTCGCTTGATCAGTCGTTCTGACAATTATAGCATTAATTGCTCATCTCTAAGATTTTCTTTTTTTACCAATAACAACACTAACATCTTTTACCATTACTTTCTTAAATATTTCTCTACACTATCATTCCTTACCAATAATAATACATTTCTTAATTAACCCTTTAAAATAATATTCCTTATTTCGTTTCACTAATATTTCTTTTTATTTTGTATTTCCAATCATAACCTTAATAAATAACATTTCTTAATTATACTCTCTTATCTTATTATTAATAACTAATAGTAATATTATTTTTCTCATTTAAAAATAATTATTTATTTTCATTTGCCTTGAGTTCTGAGTTGCAGTGTCGTCAGATCTGACACCCCTCTTATTATAACAATTGTTTGTTGTACACAGAAAATTCATTGTGCTAACCCTCGCGACAAATTTCCATTGTATTACTGCGACGTTAAAATTCAATTGTCCCGCTCTGACTGCATAATTCACCTTTTTATAGTGCAACGTTTTCGTTTTGCCTGACGGCCACACAAAACCACCTCTCTTTCTCTCGTAACGGTCGTATTCCATAATTCTCTCATTCTCTCTGCTGCGCCCCTCTTGTCGAACGCATTTCTTACTAGTTCGTATGCGTTTTACATACATATTGGAATATTCTGTTGTGCGTCGTTTATGATAATATTCATCGTAATTACTATAATTATAGTTATAATTATCGTTCACTTTATATTTCCCGTGTGTATACCTACCGTCATATTTACCAAAATTTTGTGTAGTGTTTCGTCTAGATAATTTACTACGTTTCTTGTTAGACCTACAGTGATATTTATCTCCGTGAGCGTGGTGTCTTAAGTCTTTCACATATGTCATCTTCTGTGACTTACTTGTGTGTGTGTGTCTCACAGTTGGGATATCGCTATTAATAAGGTACGTTTTATTAAACTTTATTTCCTTCTCTTCCTTAATGTTAATTACTTTTTTATATTTATCGTTAGTAATCACAAACATATTTTCAACTAGTATGAATTCTTCACATATTAGCTCCATTTGTATATTAATTATTCCACAGACATTTTCTGTGATCGTGTCAATGCGTAAATTTGTATCAACAATTTCTTTGGTTAACTGTGCAGTACCGTCAATTATACTTTGTTTTATTTCAAGATTACCAATTTTTAACTCTTCTAGCTTTTCGTAATTTTTATAGTGTCCTGTTTAAATTTTCGGACTTTTGCTCTAACTTATTTTCTAAACTTTCTGTTTGTTTTGTATTTATTTCATCTATTTTTCTTATTTGTTTGACATTCTTCACTTTCAACTCTTCTTTAAAATTTTCGGCTGGTTTTATGACTAATTCGTCCATCATGGCCAGTATCGAATTTTTAAATGCTTCTAAATTCAACCCTCCTGGTTCTGCCGTGTTGAATAATTACTAAAATATTTATTTCGTAGTTATTCTTTAACAATTATTATTGATAACCGTTCCCAACTTATTTATTTATTTCTTTATTTTTATTAATAGTTATTATTAATACTCATGACAGTTACACCTGTTACATAGGCAAACAATATTATTTGTGGGCACCAGCTGTGTAATTACACAACAATTAACATAACATTCAGTTAAAGTTTAATATAAATAATTATTATTACATATAATATTTTTTTTATTTAACACACCCTTATTTTTAGAGCAACCATTTAGTTACAAAAAAAATTTTAATAGTTAAATGGTGGGGATCGTGCAATACGTTCATCGGCGACAATTTATGTAACAGATTTTGTACATAAATGTAGGCATGTCGTGCCCCACGTCCAGGGCGACATTTTTATGCAACAGTACATATATAGTTGCGTGTATACAGGTTGCAAATACACATCTTTTTGTGTTTGAATAGCCCCACGTTCTTTGGGAGCCATTTTTATGCAACAATAAAACATTGCATAAATAATATAATTTAAATTTGTGATGCCCCACTTTGGAAGCGACAATTTATACAACAATACAACTGTACATAAGTTGTATAATTTATGTTGTATGTGTATAAATTTACATGTAATTTAATTTGAATAGCCCCACAGTCTTGGAGCTACAACTTATATAACAATACTTACTTGCATGAATAAAATTTAATTTGGGTTTCAGGTGTATCTGTAATAAGAACTCGATGTAACTTGTAACGGTATTTCAAATTTATTTGGTACTAATAAACTTGTGCGCATAGAACTTGATTCGACTTAAAACATTCGTTATTACTTTGTTACTATGCCATAAGGCTTACGCTATATACATCCTTACTGACTAAATATTCTATTCTACTAATTACTTTATTAAAAAATATTATTTCCTGACTACTCAGTCAATCAGTGTGCTTCGAAATATCAATTTTTAAATATCTTTTTAGATATTGTAATGGAAACTCAAAAATATTAATAGTTACTGAATTTAACTTTTTTTATCAGTACTGATTTATCAACGCTAATTTTTATTTAAATGCTTTTCATTCTTTTCATTCCAATACTAATTTGAGCGCTTGTTTACGTTAATCTTACTTCCATAACATCTATGATTTTAACTCTCTATATCTACAATAAACATTGGCTCTTACTTTTAAATAGAACAAGAATGCCTTTAATTGTCTTTCAGTTAATTGTTCGATTAAGAGATAAATAAGTTGTTTATCACCTTATTCTCGTCAATCGTACTCAATCAATTGATCCATCTGTAATCGTCCTCGTCTCGAACTCCAGCATCGCTTCCTCTTGTCCAGCGTCGTTCCTCTCTTGTCCAGCGTCGTTTCCAGACTTCAGTAGTGTTCCTCTTGTTCAGCGCAGTCGCCTCTAGAGTCCAGCGTCGTCTCTCTCTTGTCCAGCGTCGTCTCGCTCTCTGGAACTAAGTCGTCAGCTCACACTCTGTCTCTCTCTCTCTCTCTCTCTCTGGAACTTCTTCTCGTGCTGTTTCGGACGTCAGTTGATCTTCTTATATGGGTTTTCTTCTCGTGTAATTCTGTTACTAATTAAATTGCTTGTTTTTACAATACAGTTACATAACTGTATGTAACTGGAAGGATGAAACTATTTACAAAAATTTACATACTCTGTGCGGACGGCCAAAACTCCCGCTGCACTGTGGGTGATCGAAAAAAAAAGAACAACTGTAGCGTGTGTGTCCTATTTATACCCACGTCTTGGTCCACACTTGCAGTTGTACGAAATCGACATGTCTGAAATTGTCTCTGGGTTCAGTCTCCCCACTCCTTGTCAATTTCGCTATTTCTTATATTTCTGCGAACTGCAGAGTCCTGTAAGTATACTCTTATACTCATCTTATAACTATTTTCACTACACATGTTCACTGTATTTTTGGACATTGCAACTTAACCCTTTCGCTCTGTACACAGTTATTTCACCACTACACTCGTACGGTGTGTCCCTTTCACGTGGTTTTTGTACACAGTATTTAGTTAATTTTATTACATTTTATTGTGCTTTTGGATTTTACTCTTTATTTACAGTTTATGAATAATTATGGAAAAACTGTAATTATGCAATTATTCATCTTGTGGTGGTAAACTCGCCTGCATAGACCTGCGTCACACACACTTGCAAAATACTGGTGTACACACTTTCAGTTACATTTCTGTGTGTGTGCACGTCGATTCAGGTCGAAACACCTGTTCATATTTTTGTCTGAGCCAAGCTTGGCAATCCCTGACATGCTTATTTCTAATACATTATTAATTATTTACAGTTTATTAGGTATATTTAAATTTTTATATTCAATGCTCAGTACATAACTTTTTTGTACTGCCGCATTATCCTTCTGCTTGGTAATAAATATATTTAATAAATTTATGTATTAAATTTTTTTTTTATTACAATCGTTTGAAAAAAAACATAACAAATAATAAAGAATAGTATTCGTCATTTCACCCGTAATTGGAGTGTACATATACGTCTCACCACCCCTCTTCACACGGTCACTGCTCGTGACCATGTAGGGTGGCTTCAACAACAGCTGATCTGACTGGTTTCATTGACCTCGTTATTTTTATGTTTAGAACTTCCTAAATGACGTTGCGTGGTATTTACCAACTTCTTTCTTCTGTTTCTCATCATATACGATGAAAGTGTGTTGTCCTACTCGCTGTCTTAACGTATACGGTCCATTGTACAGTCTGAAGAATTTCTTTGCCGTATTATAGCTTCTTTTCCCAACAGGATTTGCTTTCAGTAGTACATTCTCTCCTACATTAAATTGTTGTAGTTTGTGAGTTAGATTAAATCTCTCTACTCTCTTGTTACCTCTTTCTATTATTCGTTACTTTGCGTATTCAATTTTTACACTTATTGGTACAGGTACATTCTGGTTATTAGATTTGTGTATATACTTGTTCCAAAATCTGTTTGGCTTCTTATCTTTTCCAATTCCATTGGAGTATATCCTGTTGCTTCAGTATAATTTCCGTTGATGGCTTTTTCAAGAAATGGTAAATATTCTGCCCATCTATTGTGTTGATCATGGCAGTATATTCGTAAATATTTACCTCATTCTGTGTTAACTCTCTCAGCAAAGTTTCCTTGAGGATGTCTTATGGATGTGAGTACAGGTTGTATTCCATTTTCCCTTAACGTCCTCTCCCATTTTTCACTCTGAAATTGTACACCTTGATCACAGAGTACCTTCTTCATTTTTGCATATGTCGGAATATATTTCTGCAGTAGTATCTTTAGAACAACTTTGGTTGTGGGTCGAATAATTGGGTACAGTCGGACTGCCTTGGAAAACACATGGATACATACCAATATGTGCTTCACACCTCGACTTGATCGTGGTAGTGGTCCCAGAAAATCCACTGCAATTAGCTCTCTTTTGTCTTTGTTCCCTCCCTGTATGCTCTGCATTTCTGCATATGTGTGTAAATTCGGCCCTTAATTTTACATTATCTTACTCATACATTCTTACCTTCGCTTCTAATCTTCCTTAACTCTTTTCTTAACATGACATTACTTTATCTTTCTTAACTTTTCTTATATTACTTATACAATACATAACATTCATTACCTTTTACTACATTTCTTTTACATTACCTTTCTGATCGCTACTACTTTCCTGAAATACACTTCCGTAACAGAATACTCTTTTAGCTTTGTAGTGTGTCGCATGATCGGTTACAGAGGAACTGTCTTGGAAAACAACGATATTTTTCTCGAAGTCCTTAATCCTACGTAGTCTCTGCCCTTTTGACATTTCACTCTCGCTTTCTTCTGTGTCCTTGTATTTCCATTAAGTGTTCGCTTGATCAGTCGTTCTGACAATTATAGCATTAATTGCTCATATCTAAGCTTTTCTTTTTTTACCAATAACAACACTAACATCTTTTACCATTACTTTCTTAAATATTTCTCTACACTATCATTCCTTACCAATAATAATACATTTCTTAATTAACCCTTTAAAATAATATTCCTTATTTCATTTCACTAATATTTCTTTTTATTTTGTATTTCCAATCATAACCTTAATAAATAACATTTCTTAATTATACTCTCTTATCTTATTATTAATAACTAATAGTAATATTATTTTCCTCATTTAAAAATAATTATTTATTTTCATTTGCCTTGAGTTCTGAGTTGCAGTGTCGTCAGAACTGACACACGTCTTATTATAACAATTGTTTGTTGTACACAGAAAATTCATTGTGCTAACCCTCGCGACAAATTTCCATTGTATTACTGCGACGTTAAAATTCCATTGTCCCGCTCTGACTGCATAATTCACCTGTTTATAGTGCAACGTTTTCGTTTTGCCTGACGGCCACACAAAACCACCTCTCTTTCTCTCGTAACGGTCGTATTCCATAATTCTCTCATTCTCACTGCTGCGCCCCTCTTGTCGAACGCATTTCTTACTAGTTCGTATGCGTTTTACATACATATTGGAATATTCTGTTGTGCGTCGTTTATGATAATATTCATCGTAATTACTATAATTATAGTTATAATTATCGTTCACTTTATATTTCTCGTGTGTATACCTACAGTCATATTTACCACAATTTTGTGTAGTGTTTCGTCTAGATAATTAACTACGTTTCTCGTTAGACCTACAGTGATATTTATCTCCGTGAGTGTGGTGTCTTAAGTCTTTCACATATGTCATCTTATGTGACTTACTTGTGTGTGTGTGTCTCACAGTTGGGATATCGCTATTAATAAGGTACATTTTATTAATCTTTATTTCCTTCTCTTCCTTAAATTTAATTACTTTTTTATATTTATCGTTAGTAATCACAAACATATTTTCGACTAGTATGAATTCTTCACATATTAGCTCCATTTGTTTATTAATTATTCCACAGACATTTTCTGTGATCGTGTCAATGCGTAAATTTGTATCAACAATTTCTTTGGTTAACTGTGCAGTACCGTCATTTATACTTTGTTTTATTTCAAGATTACCAATTTTTAACTCTTCTAGCTTTTCGTAATTTTTATAGTGCCCTGTTTAAAATTTTCGGACTTTTGCTCTAACTTATTTTCTAAACTTTCTGTTTGTTTTGTATTTATTTCATCTATTTTTCTTATTTGTTTGACATTCTTCACTTTCGACTCTTCTTTAAAATTTTCGGCTTGTTTTATGACTAATTCGTCCAGCATGGCCAGTATCGAATTTTTAAATGCTTCTAAATTCAACCCTCCTGGTTCTGCCGTGTTGAATAATTTTTAAAATATTTATTTCGTAGTTATTCTTTAACAATTATTATTGATAACCGTTCCCTACTTATTTATTTATTTCTTTATTTTTATTAATAGTTATTATTAATACTCATGACAGTTACACCTGTTACATAGGCAAACAATATTATTTGTGGGCACCAGCTGTGTAATTACACAACAATTAACATAACATTCAGTTAACGTTTAATATAAATAATTATTATTACATATAATAATTTTTTTATTTAATACACCCTTATATTTAGAGCAACCATTTAGCTACAAAAAAATTTTTAATAGTTAAATGGTGGGGATCGTGCAATACGTTCATCGGCGACAATTTATGTAACAGATTTTGTACATAAATGTAGGCATGTCGTGCCCCACGTCCAGGGCGACATTTTTATGCAACAATACATATATAGTTGCGTGTATACAGGTTGCAAATACACATCTTTTTGTGTTTGAATAGCCCCACGTTCTTTGGGAGCCATTTTTATGCAACAATACAACATTGCATAAATAATATAATTTAAATTTGTGATGCCCCACGTTGGAAGCGACAATTTATACAACAATACAACAGTACATAAGTTGTATAATTTTGCCCCACAATCTTGGAGCGACAACTTATGTAACAATACTTACTTGCATGAATACAATTTAATTTGGGTTTCAGGTGTATCTGTAATAAGAACTCGATGTAACTTGTAACGGTATTTCAAATTTATTTGGTACTAATAAACTTGTGCGCATAGCACTTGATTCGACTTAAAACATTCGTTATTACTTTGTTACTATGCCATAAGGCTTACGCTATATACATCCTTACTGACTAAATATTCTATTCTATTAATTATTTTATTAAAAAATATTATTTCCTGACTACTCAGTCAATTAGTGTGCTTCGAAATATCAATTTTTAAATATCTTTTTAGATATTGTAATGGAAACTCAAAAACATTAATAGTTACTGAATTTAACTTTTTTTATCAGTACTGATTTATCAACGCTAATTTTTATTTAAATGCTTTGCATTCTTTTCATTCCAATACTAATTTGAGCTCTTGTTTACGTTAATCTGACTTCCATATTATCTATGATTTTAACTCTCTTTATCTACAATAAACATTGGCTCTTACTTTTAAATAGAACAAGAATGCCTTTAATTGTCTTTGAGTTAATTGTTCGATTAAGAGATAAATAAGTTTTTTATCACCTTATTCTCGTCAATCATACTCAATCAATTGATCCATCTGTAATCGTCCTCGTCTCGAACTCCAGCATCGCTTCCTCTTGTCCAGCGTCGTTCCTCTCTTGTCCAGCGTCGTTTCCAGACTTCAGTAGTGTTCCTCTTGTTCAGCGCAGTCGCCTCTAGAGTCCAGCGTCGTCTCTCTCTTGTCCAGCGTCGTCTCGCTCTCTGGAACTAAGTCGTCAGCTCACACTCTGTCTCTCTCTCTCTGGAACTTCTTCTCGTGCTGTTTCGGACGTCAGTTGATCTTCTTATATGGGTTTTCTTCTCGTGTAATTCTGTTACTAATTAAATTGCTTGTTTTTACAATCTAGTTACATAACTGTATGTAACTGGAAGGATGAAACTATTTACAAAATTTACATACTCTGTGCGGACGGGCAAAATCTCCCGCTGCACTGTGGGTGATCGAAAAAAAAAGAACAACTGTAGCGTGTGTGTCCTATTTATACCCACGTCTTGGTCCACACTTGCAGTTGTACGAAATCGACATGTCTGAAATTGTCTCTGGGTTCAGTCTCCCCACTCCTTGTCAATTTCGCTATTTCTTATATTTCTGCGAACTGCAGAGTCCTGTAAGTATACTCTCATACTCATCTAATAACTATTTTCACTAAACATGTTCACTGTATTTTTGGACATTGCAACTTAACCCTTTCGCTCTGTACACAGTTATTTCACCACTACAGTCGTACGGTGTGTCCCTTTCACGTGGTTTTTGTACACAGTATTTAGTTAATTTTATTACATTTTATTGTGCTTTTGGATTTTACTCTTTATTTACAGTTTATGAATAATTATGGAAAAACTGTAATTATGCAATTATTCATCTTGTGGTGGTAAACTCGCCTGCATAGACCTGCGTCACACACACTTGCAAAATACTGGTGTACACACTTTCAGTTACATTTCTGTGTGTGTGCACGTCGATTCAGGTCGAAACACCTGTTCATATTTTGTCTGAGCCAAGCTTGGCAATCCCTGACATGCTTATTTCTAATACATTATTAATTATTTACAGTTTATTAGGTATATTTAAATTTTTATATTCAATGCTCACTACATAACTTATTTGTACTGCCGCATTATCCTTCTGCTTGGTAATAAAAATATTTAATAAATTTATGTATTAAATTTTTTTTTTATTACAATCGTTTGAAAAAAAATATAACAAATAATAAAGAATAGTATTCGTCATTTCACCCGTAATTGGAGTGTACATATACGTCTCACCACCCCTCTTCACACGGTCACTGCTCGTGACCATGTAGGGTGGCTTCAACAACAGCTGATCTGACTGGTTTCATTGACCTCGTTATTTTTATGTTTAGAACTTCCTAAATGACGTTGCGTGGTATTTACCAACTTCTTTCTTCTGTTTCTCATCATATACGATGAAAGTGTGTTGTCCTACTCGCTGTCTTAACGTATACGGTCCGTTGTACAGTCTGAAGAATTTCTTTGCCGTATTATAGCTTCTTTTCCCAACAGGATTTGCTTTCAGTAGTACATTCTCTCCTACATTAAATTGTTGTAGTTTGTGAGTTAGATTAAATCTCTCTACTCTCTTGTTACCTCTGTCTATTATTCGTTACTTTGCGTATTCAATTTTTACACTTATTGGTACAGGTACATTCTGGTTATTAGATTTGTGTATATATTTGTTCCAAAATCTGTTTGTCTTCTTATCTTTTCCAATTCCATTGGAGTATATCCTGTTGCTTCAGTATAATTTCCGTTGATGGCTTTTTCAAGAAATGGTAAATATTCTGCCCATCTATTGTGTTGATCATGGCAGTATATTCGTAAATATTTACCTCATTCTTTGTTAACTCTCTCAGCAAAGTTTCCTTGAGGATGTCTTATGGATGTGAGTACAGGTTGTATTCCATTTTCCCTTAACGTCGTCTCCCATTTTTCACTCTGAAATTGTACACCTTGATCACTGAGTACCTTCTTCATTTTTGCATATGTCGGAATATATTTCTGCAGTAGTATCTTTAGAACAACTTTGGTTGTGGGTCGCATAATTGGGTACAGTCGGACTGCCTTGGAAAACACATGGATACATACCAATATGTGCTTCACACCTCGACTTGATCGTGGTAGTGGTCCCAGAAAATCCACTGCAATTAGTTCTCCTTTGTCTTTGTTCCCTTTCTGTATGCTCTTCATTTCTACATATGTGTGTAAATTCGGACCTTAATTTTACATTATCTTACTCATACATTCTTACCTTCGCTTCTAATCTTCCTTAACTCTTTTCTTAACATGACATTACTTTATCTTTCTTAACTTTTCTTATATTACTTATACAATACATAACATTCATTACCTTTTACTACATTTCTTTTACATTACCTTTCTGATCGCTACTACTTTCCTGAAATACACTTCCGTAACAGAATACTCTTTTAGCTTTGTAGTGTGTCGCATGATCGGTTACAGAGGAACTGTCTTGGAAAACAACGATATTTTTCTCGAAGTCCTTAATCCTACGTAGTCTCTGCCCTTTTGACATTTCACTCTCGCTTTCTTCTGTGTCCTTGTATTTCCATTAGGTGTTCGCTTGATCAGTCGTTCTGACAATTAAAGCATTAATTGCTCATCTCTAAGCTTTTCTTTTTTTACCAATAACAACACTAACATCTTTTACCATTACTTTCTTAAATATTTCTCTACACTATCATTCCTTACCAATAATAATACATTTCTTAATTAACCCTTTAAAATAATATTCCTTATTTCGTTTCACTAATATTTCTTTTTATTTTGTATTTCCAATCATAACCTTAATAAATAACATTTCTTAATTATACTCTCTTATCTTATTATTAATAACTAATAGTAATATTATTTTTCTCATTTAAAAATAATTATTTATTTTCATTTGCCTTGAGTTCTGAGTTGCAGTGTCGTCAGAACTGACACCCGTCTTATTATAACAATTGTTTGTTGTACACAGAAAATTCATTGTGCTAACCCTCGCGACAAATTTCCATTGTACTACTGCGACGTTAAAATTCCATTGTCCCGCTCTGACTGCATAAATCACCTGTTTATAGTGCAACGTTTTCGTTTTGCCTGACGGCCACACAAAACCACCTCTCTTTCTCTCGTAACGGTCGTATTCCATAATTCTCTCATTCTCACTGCTGCGCCCCTCTCGTCGAACGCATTTCTTACTAGTTCGTATGCGTTTTACATACATATTGGAATATTCTGTTGTGCGTCGTTTATGATAATATTCATCGTAATTACTATAATTATAGTTATAATTATCGTTCACTTTATATTTCCCGTGTGTATACCTACCGTCATATTTACCAAAATTTTGTGTAGTGTTTCGTCTAGATAATTTACTACGTTCCTTGTTAGACCTACAGTGATATTTATCTCCGTGAGTGTGGTGTCTTAAGTCTTTCACATATGTCATCTTATGTGACTTACTTGTGTGTGTGTGTCTCACAGTTGGGATATCGCTATTAATAAGGTACGTTTTATTAAACTTTATTTCCTTCTCTTCCTTAATGTTAATTACTTTTTTATATTTATCGTTAGTAATCACAAACATATTTTCAACTAGTATGAATTCTTCACATATTAGCTCCATTTGTATATTAATTATTCCACAGACATTTTCTGTGATCGTGTCAATGCGTAAATTTGTATCAACAATTTCTTTGGTTAACTGTGCAGTACCGTCAATTATACTTTGTTTTATTTCAAGATTACCAATTTTTAACTCTTCTAGCTTTTCGTAATTTTTATAGTGTCCTTTTTAAAATTTTCGGACTTTTGCTCTAACTTATTTTCTAAACTTTCTGTTTGTTTTGTATTTATTTCATCTATTTTTCTTATTTGTTTGAAATTCTTCACTTTCAACTCTTCTTTAAAATTTTCGGCTGGTTTTATGACTAATTCGTCCATCATGGCCAGTATCGAATTTTTAAATGCTTCTAAATTCAACCCTCCTGGTTCTGCCGTGTTGAATAATTATTAAAATATTTATTTCGTAGTTATTCTTTAACAATTATTATTGATAACCGTTCCCTACTTATTTATTTATTTCTTTATTTTTATTAATAGTTATTATTAATACTCATGACAGTTACACCTGTTACATAGGCAAACAATATTATTTGTGGGCACCAGCTGTGTAATTACACAACAATTAACATAACATTCAGTTAAAGTTTAATATAATTAATTATTATTACATATAATATTTTTTTTATTTAACACACCCTTATTTTTAGAGCAACCATTTAGCTACAAAAAAAATTTTAATAGTTAAATGGTGGGGATCGTGCCATACGTTCATCGGCGACAATTTATGTAACAGATTTTGTACATAAATGTAGGCATGTCGTGCCCCACGTCCAGGGCGACATTTTTATGCAACAGTACATATATAGTTGCGTGTATACAGGTTGCAAATACACATCTTTTTGTGTTTGAATAGCCCCACGTTCTTTGGGAGCCATTTTTATGCAACAATAAAACATTGCATAAATAATATAATTTAAATTTGTGATGCCCCACTTTGGAAGCGACAATTTATACAACAATACAACTGTACATAAGTTGTATAATTTATGTTGTATGTGTATAAATTTACATGTAATTTAATTTGAATAGCCCCACAGTCTTGGAGCTACAACTTATATAACAATACTTACTTGCATGAATACAATTTAATTTGGGTTTCAGGTGTATCTGTAATAAGAACTCGATGTAACTTGTAACGGTATTTCAAATTTATTTGCTACTAATAAACTTGTGCGCATAGCACTTGATTCGACTTAAAACATTCGTTATTACTTTGTTACTATGCCATAAGGCTTACGCTATATACATCCTTACTGACTAAATATTCTATTCTAATAATTACTTTATAAAAAATATTATTTCCTGACTACTCAGTCAATTAGTGTGCTTCGAAATATCAATTTTTAAATATATTTTTAGATATTGTAATGGAAACTCAAAAATATTAATAGTTACTGAATTTAACTTTTTTTATCAGTACTGATTTATCAACGCTAATTTTTATTTAAATGCTTTGCATTCTTTTCATT
The DNA here is from genome assembly GCA_034769895.1 of Magicicada septendecula. Classification (NCBI taxonomy): domain Eukaryota; kingdom Metazoa; phylum Arthropoda; class Insecta; order Hemiptera; family Cicadidae; genus Magicicada; species Magicicada septendecula. The sequence goes on along the minus strand of CM068370.1, from coordinate 204,571,852 downwards.
CCAATACTAATTTGAGCGCTTGTTTACGTTAATCTTACTTCCATAACATCTATGATTTTAACTCTCTATATCTACAATAAACATTGGCTCTTACTTTTAAATAGAACAAGAATACCTTTAATTGTCTTTGAGTTAATTGTTCGATTAAGAGATAAATAAGTTGTTTATCACCTTATTCTCGTCAATCGTACTCAATCAATTGATCCATCTGTAATCGTCCTCGTCTCGAACTCCAGCATCGCTTCCTCTTGTCCAGCGTCGTTCCTCTCTTGTCCAGCGTCGTTTCCAGACTTCAGTAGTGTTCCTCTTGTTCAGCGCAGTCGCCTCTAGAGTCCAGCGTCGTCTCTCTCTTGTCCAGCGTCGTCTCGCTCTCTGGAACTAAGTCGTCAGCTCACACTCTGTCTGTCTCTCTCTCTCTCTCTCTCTCTGGAACTTCTTCTCGTGCTGTTTCGGACGTCAGTTGATCTTCTTATATGGTTTTTTTTCCCGTGTAATTCTGTTACTAATTAAATTGCTTGTTTTTACAATTCAGTTACATAACTGTATGTAACTGGAAGGATGAAACTATTTACAAAAATTTACATACTCTGTGCGGACGGGCAAAAGCTCCCGCTGCACTGTGGGTGATCGAAAAAAAAAGAACAACTGTAGCGTGTGTGTCCTATTTATACCCACGTCTTGGTCCACACTTGCAGTTGTACGAAATCGACATGTCTGAAATTGTCTCTGGGTTCAGTCTCCCCACTCCTTGTCAATTTCGCTATTTCTTAAATTTCTGCGAACTGCAGAGTCCTGTAAATATACTCTTATACTCATCTTATAACTATTTTCACTACACATGTTCACTGTATTTTTGGACATTGCAACTTAACCCTTTCGCTCTGTACACAGTTATTTCACCACTACACTCGTACGGTGTGTCCCTTTCACGTGGTTTTTGTACACAGTATTTAGTTAATTTTATTACATTTTATTGTGCTTTTGGAATTTACTCTTTACTTATAGATTATAAATAACTATGGAAAAACTGTAAATATGCAATTATTCATCTTGTGGTGGTAAACTCGCCTGCATAGACCTGCGTCACACACACTTGCAAAATACTGGTGTACACACTTTCAGTTACATTTCTGTGTGTGTGCACGTCGATTCAGGTCGAAACACCTGTTCATATTTTTGTCTGAGCCAAGCTTGGCAATCCCTGACATGCTTATTTCTAATACATTATTAATTATTTACAGTTTATTAGGTATAATTAAATTTTTATATTCAATGCTCAGTACATAACTTACTTGTACTGCCGCATTATCCTTCTGCTTGGTAATAAAAATATTTAATAAATTTATTTATTAATTTTTTTTTTATTACAATCGTTTGAAAAAAATATAACAAATAATAAAGAATAGTATTCGTCATTTCACCCGTAATTGGAGTGTACATATACGTCTCACCTCCCCTCTTCACACGGTCACTGCTCGTGACCTTGTAGGGTGGCTTCAACAACAGCTGATCTGACTGGTTTCATTGACCTCGTTATTTTTATGTTTAGAACTTCCTAAATGACGTTGCGTGGTATTTACCAATTTCTTTCTTCTGTTTCTCATCATATACGATGAAAGTGTGTTGCCCTACTCGCTGTCTTAACGTATACGGTCCATTGTACAGTCTGAAGAATTTCTTTGCCGTATTATAGCTTCTTTTCCCAACAGGATTTGCTTTCAGTAGTACATTCTCTCCTACATTAAATTGTTGTAGTTTGTGAGTTAGATTAAATCTCTCTACTCTCTTGTTACCTCTTTCTATTATTCGTTACTTTGCGTATTCAATTTTTACACTTATTGGTACAGGTACATTCTGGTTATTAGATTTGTGTATATACTTGTTCCAAAATCTGTTTGGCTTCTTATCTTTTCCAATTCCTTTGGAGTATATCCTGTTGCTTCAGTATAATTTCCGTTGATGGCTTTTTCAAGAAATGGTAAATATTCTGCCCATCTATTGTGTTGATCATGGCAGTATATTCGTAAATATTTACCTCATTCTTTGTTAACTCTCTCAGCAAAGTTTCCTTGAGGATGTCTTATGGATGTGAGTACAGGTTGTATTCCATTTTCCCTTAACGTCGTCTCCCATTTTTCACTCTGAAATTGTACACCTTGATCACTGAGTACCTTCTTCATTTTTGCATATGTCGGAATATATTTCTGCAGTAGTATCTTTAGAACAACTTTGGTTGTGGGTCGCATAATTGGGTACAGTCGGACTGCCTTGGAAAACACATGGATACATACCAATATGTGCTTCACACCTCGACTTGATCGTGGTAGTGGTCCCAGAAAATCCACTGCAATTAGCTCTCCTTTGTCTTTGTTCCCTTTCTGTATGCTCTTCATTTCTACATATGTGTGTAAATTCGGCCCTTAATTTTACATTATCTTACTCATACAGTCTTACCTTCGCTCCTAATCTTCCTTAACTCTTTTCTTAACATGACATTACTTTATCTTTCTTAACTTTTCTTATATTACTTATACAATACATTAACATTCATTACCTTTTATTACATTTCTTTAACATTACCTTTCTGATCGCTACTACTTTCCTGAAATACACTTCCGTAACAGAATACTCTTTTAGCTTTGTAGTGTGTCGCATGATCGGTTACAGAGGAACTTTCTTGGAAAACAACGATATTTTTCTAGAAGTCCTTAATCCTACGAATCCTACGTAGTCTCTGCCCTTTTGACATTTCACTCTCGCTTTCTTCTGTGTCCTTGTATTTTTATTAGGTGTTCGCTTGATCAGTCGTTCTGACAATTATAGCATTAATTGCTCATCTCTAAGATATTCTTTTTTTACCAATAACAACACTAACATCTTTTACCATTACTTTCTTAAATATTTCTCTACACTATCATTCCTTACCAATAATAATACATTTCTTAATTAACCCTTTAAAATAATATTCCTTATTTCGTTTCACTAATATTTCTTTTTATTTTGTATTTCCAATCATAACCTTAATAAATAACATTTCTTAATTATACTCTCTTATCTTATTATTAATAACTAATAGTAATATTATTTTTCTCATTTAAAAATAATTATTTATTTTCATTTGCCTTGAGTTCTGAGTTGCAGTGTCGTCAGATCTGACACCCCTCTTATTATAACAATTGTTTGTTGTACACAGAAAATTCATTGTGCTAACCCTCGCGACAAATTTCCATTGTATTACTGCGACGTTAAAATTCCATTGTCCCGCTCTGACTGCATAATTCACCTGTTTATAGTGCAACGTTTTCGTTTTGCCTGACGGCCACACAAAACCACCTCTCTTTCTCTCGTAACGGTCGTATTCCATAATTCTCTCATTCTCACTGCTGCGCCCCTCTTGTCGAACGCATTTCTTAATAGTTCGTATGCGTTTTACATACATATTGGAATATTCTGTTGTGCGTCGTTTATGATAATATTCATCGTAATTACTATAATTATAGTTATAATTATCGTTCACTTTATATTTCTCGTGTGTATACCTACCGTCATATTTACCAAAATTTTGTGTAGTGTTTCGTCTAGATAATTTACTACGTTTCTTGTTAGACCTACAGTGATATTTATCTCCGTGAGTGTGGTGTCTTAAGTCTTTCACATATGTCATCTTCTGTGACTTACTTGTGTGTGTGTGTCTCACAGTTGGGATATCGCTATTAATAAGGTACGTTTTATTAAACTTTATTTCCTTCTCTTCCTTAATGTTAATTACTTTTTTATATTTATCGTTAGTAATCACAAACATATTTTCAACTAGTATGAATTCTTCACATATTAGCTCCATTTGTATATTAATTATTCCACAGACATTTTCTGTGATCGTGTCAATGCGTAAATTTGTATCAACAATTTCTTTGGTTAACTGTGCAGTACCGTCAATTATACTTTGTTTTATTTCAAGATTACCAATTTTTAACTCTTCTAGCTTTTCGTAATTTTTATAGTGTCCTGTTTAAAATTTTCGGACTTTTGCTCTAACTTATTTTCTAAACTTTCTGTTTGTTTTGAATTTATTTCATCTATTTTTCTTATTTGTTTGACATTCTTCACTTTCAACTCTTCTTTAAAATTTTCGGCTTGTTTTATGACTAATTCGTCCATCATGGCCAGTATCGAATTTTTAAATGCTTCTAAATTCAACCCTCCTGGTTCTGCCGTGTTGAATAATTACTAAAATATTTATTTCGTAGTTATTCCTTAACAATTATTATTGATAACCGTTCCCAACTTATTTATTTATTTCTTTATTTTTATTAATAGTTATTATTAATACTCATGACAGTTACACCTGTTACATAGGCAAACAATATTATTTGTGGGCACCAGCTGTGTAATTACACAACAATTAACATAACATTCAGTTAAAGTTTAATATAAATAATTATTATTACATATAATATTTTTTTTATTTAACACACCCTTATTTTTAGAGCAACCATTTAGCTACAAAAAAAAATTTTAATAGTTAAATGGTGGGGATCGTGCCATACGTTCATCGGCGACAATTTATGTAACAGATTTTGTACATAAATGTAGGCATGTCGTGCCCCACGTCCAGGGCGACATTTTTATGCAACAGTACATATATAGTTGCGTGTATACAGGTTGCAAATACACATCTTTTTGTGTTTGAATAGCCCCACGTTCTTTGGGAGCCATTTTTATGCAACAATAAAACATTGCATAAATAATATAATTTAAATTTGTGATGCCCCACTTTGGAAGCGACAATTTAGACAACAATACAACTGTACATAAGTTGTATAATTTATGTTGTATGTGTATAAATTTACATGTAATTTAATTTGAATAGCCCCACAGTCTTGGAGCTACAACTTATATAACAATACTTACTTGCATGAATACAATTTAATTTGGGTTTCAGGTGTATCTGTAATAAGAACTCGATGTAACTTGTAACGGTATTTCAAATTTATTTGGTACTAATAAACTTGTGCGCATAGAACTTGATTCGACTTAAAACATTCGTTATTACTTTGTTACTATGCCATAAGGCTTACGCTATATACATCCTTACTGACTAAATATTCTATTCTACTAATTACTTTATTAAAAAATATTATTTCCTGACTACTCAGTCAATTAGTGTGCTTCGAAATATCAATTTTAAATATCTTTTTAGATATTGTAATGGAAACTCAAAAATATTAATAGTTACTGAATTTAACTTTTTTTATCAGTACTGATTTATCAACGCTAATTTTTATTTAAATGCTTTGCATTCTTTTCATTCCAATACTAATTTGAGCGCTTGTTTACGTTAATCTTACTTCCATAACATCTATGATTTTAACTCTCTATATCTACAATAAACATTGGCCCTTACATTTAAATAGAACAAGAATGCCTTTAATTGTCTTTGAGTTAATTGTTCGATTAAGAGATAAATAAGTTGTTTATCACCTTATTCTCGTCAATCGTACTCAATCAATTGATCCATCTGTAATCGTCCTCGTCTCGAACTCCAGCATCGCTTCCTCTTGTCCAGCGTCGTTCCTCTCTTGTCCAGCGTCGTTTCCAGACTTCAGTAGTGTTCCTCTTGTTCAGCGCAGTCGCCTCTAGAGTCCAGCGTCGTCTCTCTCTTGTCCAGCGTCGTCTCGCTCTCTGGAACTAAGTCGTCAGCTCACACTCTGTCTCTCTCTCTCTCTCTCTCTCTGGAACTTCTTCTCGTGCTGTTTCGGACGTCAGTTGATCTTCTTATATGGGTTTTCTTCTCGTGTAATTCTGTTACTAATTAAATTGCTTGTTTTTACAATACAGTTACATAACTGTATGTAACTGGAAGGATGAAACTATTTACAAAAATTTACATACTCTGTGCGGACGGCCAAAACTCCCGCTGCACTGTGGGTGATCGAAAAAAAAAGAACAACTGTAGCGTGTGTGTCCTATTTATACCCACGTCTTGGTCCATACTTGCAGTTGTACGAAATCGACATGTCTGAAATTGTCTCTGGGTTCAGTCTCCCCACTCCTTGTCAATTTCGCTATTTCTTATATTTCTGCGAACTGCAGAGTCCTGTAAGTATACTCTTATACTCATCTTATAACTATTTTCACTACACATGTTCACTGTATTTTTGGACATTGCAACTTAACCCTTTCGCTCTGTACACAGTTATTTCACCACTACACTCGTACGGTGTGTCCCTTTCACGTGGTTTTTGTACACAGTATTTAGTTAATTTTATTACATTTTATTGTGCTTTTGGATTTTACTCTTTATTTACAGTTTATGAATAATTATGGAAAAACTGTAATTATGCAATTATTCATCTTGTGGTGGTAAACTCGCCTGCATAGACCTGCGTCACACACACTTGCAAAATACTGGTGTACACACTTTCAGTTACATTTCTGTGTGTGTGCACGTCGATTCAGGTCGAAACACCTGTTCATATTTTTGTCTGAGCCAAGCTTGGCAATCCCTGACATGCTTATTTCTAATACATTTTAAATTATTTACAGTTTATTAGGTATATTTAAATTTCTATATTCAATGCTCAGTACATCACTTATTTGTACTGCCGCATTATCCTTCTGCTTGGTAATAAATATAATTAATAAATTTATGTATTAAATTTTTTTTTTTATTACAATCGTTTGAAAAAAAATATAACAAATAATAAAGAATAGTATTCGTCATTTCACCCGTAATTGGAGTGTACATATACGTCTCACCACCCCTCTTCACACGGTCACTGCTCGTGACCATGTAGGGTGGCTTCAACAACAGCTGATCTGACTGGTTTCATTGACCTCGTTATTTTTATGTTTAGAACTTCCTAAATGACGATGCGTGGTATTTACCAACTTCTTTCTTCTGTTTCTCATCATACACGATGAAAGTGTGTTGTCCTACTCGCTGTCTTAACGTATACGGTCCATTGTACAGTCTGAAGAATTTCTTTGCCGTATTATAGCTTCTTTTCCCAACAGGATTTGCTTTCAGTAGTACATTCTCTCCTACATTAAATTGTTGTAGTTTGTGAGTTAGATTAAATCTCTCTACTCTCTTGTTACCTCTTTCTATTATTCGTTACTTTGCGTATTCAATTTTTACACTTATTGGTACAGGTACATTCTGGTTATTAGATTTGTGTATATACTTGTTCCAAAATCTGTTTGGCTTCTTATCTTTTCCAATTCCATTGGAGTATATCCTGTTGCTTCAGTATAATTTCCGTTGATGGCTTTTTCAAGAAATGGTAAATATTCTGCCCATCTATTGTGTTGATCATGGCAGTATATTCGTAAATATTTACCTCATTCTTTGTTAACTCTCTCAGCAAAGTTTCCTTGAGGATGTCTTATGGATGTGAGTACAGGTTGTATTCCATTTTCCCTTAACGTCGTCTCCCATTTTTCACTCTGAAATTGTACACCTTGATCACTGAGTACCTTCTTCATTTTTGCATATGTCGGAATATATTTCTGCAGTAGTATCTTTAGAACAACTTTGGTTGTGGGTCGAATAATTGGGTACAGTCGGACTGCCTTGGAAAACACATGGATACATACCAATATGTGCTTCACACCTCGACTTGATCGTGGTAGTGGTCCCAGAAAATCCACTGCAATTAGCTCTCCTTTGTCTTTGTTCCCTCCCTGTATGCTCTGCATTTCTGCATATGTGTGTAAATTCGGCCCTTAATTTTACATTATCTTACTCATACATTCTTACCTTCGCTTCTAATCTTCCTTAACTCTTTTCTTAACATGACATTACTTTATCTTTCTTAACTTTTCTTATATTACTTATACAATACATAACATTCATTACCTTTTAATACATTTCTTTTACATTACCTTTCTGATCGCTACTACTTTCCTGAAATACACTTCCGTAACAGAATACTCTTTTAGCTTTGTAGTGTGTCGCATGATCGGTTACAGAGGAACTTTCTTGGAAAACAACGATATTTTTCTAGAAGTCCTTAATCCTACGAATCCTACGTAGTCTCTGCCCTTTTGACATTTCACTCTCGCTTTCTTCTGTGTCCTTGTATTTCCATTAGGTGTTCGCTTGATCAGTCGTTCTGACAATTATAGCATTAATTGCTCATCTCTAAGATTTTCTTTTTTTACCAATAACAACACTAACATCTTTTACCATTACTTTCTTAAATATTTCTCTACACTATCATTCCTTACCAATAATAATACATTTCTTAATTAACCCTTTAAAATAATATTCCTTATTTCGTTTCACTAATATTTCTTTTTATTTTGTATTTCCAATCATAACCTTAATAAATAACATTTCTTAATTATACTCTCTTATCTTATTATTAATAACTAATAGTAATATTATTTTTCTCATTTAAAAATAATTATTTATTTTCATTTGCCTTGAGTTCTGAGTTGCAGTGTCGTCAGATCTGACACCCCTCTTATTATAACAATTGTTTGTTGTACACAGAAAATTCATTGTGCTAACCCTCGCGACAAATTTCCATTGTATTACTGCGACGTTAAAATTCCATTGTCCCGCTCTGACTGCATAATTCACCTGTTTATAGTGCAACGTTTTCGTTTTGCCTGACGGCCACACAAAACCACCTCTCTTTCTCTCGTAACGGTCGTATTCCATAATTCTCTCATTCTCACTGCTGCGCCCCTCTTGTCGAACGCATTTCTTAATAGTTCGTATGCGTTTTACATACATATTGGAATATTCTGTTGTGCGTCGTTTATGATAATATTCATCGTAATTACTATAATTATAGTTATAATTATCGTTCACTTTATATTTCTCGTGTGTATACCTACCGTCATATTTACCAAAATTTTGTGTAGTGTTTCGTCTAGATAATTTACTACGTTTCTTGTTAGACCTACAGTGATATTTATCTCCGTGAGTGTGGTGTCTTAAGTCTTTCACATATGTCATCTTCTGTGACTTACTTGTGTGTGTGTGTCTCACAGTTGGGATATCGCTATTAATAAGGTACGTTTTATTAAACTTTATTTCCTTCTCTTCCTTAATGTTAATTACTTTTTTATATTTATCGTTAGTAATCACAAACATATTTTCAACTAGTATGAATTCTTCACATATTAGCTCCATTTGTATATTAATTATTCCACAGACATTTTCTGTGATCGTGTCAATGCGTAAATTTGTATCAACAATTTCTTTGGTTAACTGTGCAGTACCGTCAATTATACTTTGTTTTATTTCAAGATTACCAATTTTTAACTCTTCTAGCTTTTCGTAATTTTTATAGTGTCCTGTTTAAAATTTTCGGACTTTTGCTCTAACTTATTTTCTAAACTTTCTGTTTGTTTTGTATTTATTTCATCTATTTTTCTTATTTGTTTGACATTCTTCACTTTCAACTCTTCTTTAAAATTTTCGGCTTGTTTTATGACTAATTCGTCCATCATGGCCAGTATCGAATTTTTAAATGCTTCTAAATTCAACCCTCCTGGTTCTGCCGTGTTGAATAATTACTAAAATATTTATTTCGTAGTTATTCCTTAACAATTATTATTGATAACCGTTCCCAACTTATTTATTTATTTCTTTATTTTTATTAATAGTTATTATTAATACTCATGACAGTTACACCTGTTACATAGGCAAACAATATTATTTGTGGGCACCAGCTGTGTAATTACACAACAATTAACATAACATTCAGTTAAAGTTTAATATAAATAATTATTATTACATATAATATTTTTTTTATTTAACACACCCTTATTTTTAGAGCAACCATTTAGCTACAAAAAAAAATTTTAATAGTTAAATGTTGGGGATCGTGCCATACGTTCATCGGCGACAATTTATGTAACAGATTTTGTACATAAATGTAGGCATGTCGTGCCCCACGTCCAGGGCGACATTTTTATGCAACAGTACATATATAGTTGCGTGTATACAGGTTGCAAATACACATCTTTTTGTGTTTGAATAGCCCCACGTTCTTTGGGAGCCATTTTTATGCAACAATAAAACATTGCATAAATAATATAATTTAAATTTGTGATGCCCCACTTTGGAAGCGACAATTTAGACAACAATACAACTGTACATAAGTTGTATAATTTATGTTGTATGTGTATAAATTTACATGTAATTTAATTTGAATAGCCCCACAGTCTTGGAGCTACAACTTATATAACAATACTTACTTGCATGAATACAATTTAATTTGGGTTTCAGGTGTATCTGTAATAAGAACTCGATGTAACTTGTAACGGTATTTCAAATTTATTTGGTACTAATAAACTTGTGCGCATAGAACTTGATTCGACTTAAAACATTCGTTATTACTTTGTTACTATGCCATAAGGCTTACGCTATATACATCCTTACTGACTAAATATTCTATTCTACTAATTACTTTATTAAAAAATATTATTTCCTGACTACTCAGTCAATTAGTGTGCTTCGAAATATCAATTTTAAATATCTTTTTAGATATTGTAATGGAAACTCAAAAATATTAATAGTTACTGAATTTAACTTTTTTTATCAGTACTGATTTATCAACGCTAATTTTTATTTAAATGCTTTGCATTCTTTTCATTCCAATACTAATTTGAGCGCTTGTTTACGTTAATCTTACTTCCATAACATCTATGATTTTAACTCTCTATATCTACAATAAACATTGGCCCTTACATTTAAATAGAACAAGAATGCCTTTAATTGTCTTTGAGTTAATTGTTCGATTAAGAGATAAATAAGTTGTTTATCACCTTATTCTCGTCAATCGTACTCAATCAATTGATCCATCTGTAATCGTCCTCGTCTCGAACTCCAGCATCGCTTCCTCTTGTCCAGCGTCGTTCCTCTCTTGTCCAGCGTCGTTTCCAGACTTCAGTAGTGTTCCTCTTGTTCAGCGCAGTCGCCTCTAGAGTCCAGCGTCGTCTCTCTCTTGTCCAGCGTCGTCTCGCTCTCTGGAACTAAGTCGTCAGCTCACACTCTGTCTCTCTCTCTCTCTCTCTCTCTGGAACTTCTTCTCGTGCTGTTTCGGACGTCAGTTGATCTTCTTATATGGGTTTTCTTCTCGTGTAATTCTGTTACTAATTAAATTGCTTGTTTTTACAATACAGTTACATAACTGTATGTAACTGGAAGGATGAAACTATTTACAAAAATTTACATACTCTGTGCGGACGGGCAAAAGCTCCCGCTGCACTGTGGGTGATCGAAAAAAAAAGAACAACTGTAGCGTGTGTGTCCTATTTATACCCACGTCTTGGTCCATACTTGCAGTTGTACGAAATCGACATGTCTGAAATTGTCTCTGGGTTCAGTCTCCCCACTCCTTGTCAATTTCGCTATTTCTTATATTTCTGCGAACTGCAGAGTCCTGTAAGTATACTCTTATACTCATCTTATAACTATTTTCACTACACATGTTCACTGTATTTTTGGACATTGCAACTTAACCCTTTCGCTCTGTACACAGTTATTTCACCACTACACTCGTACGGTGTGTCCCTTTCACGTGGTTTTTGTACACAGTATTTAGTTAATTTTATTACATTTTATTGTGCTTTTGGATTTTACTCTTTATTTACAGTTTATGAATAATTATGGAAAAACTGTAATTATGCAATTATTCATCTTGTGGTGGTAAACTCGCCTGCATAGACCTGCGTCACACACACTTGCAAAATACTGGTGTACACACTTTCAGTTACATTTCTGTGTGTGTGCACGTCGATTCAGGTCGAAACACCTGTTCATATTTTTGTCTGAGCCAAGCTTGGCAATCCCTGACATGCTTATTTCTAATACATTATTAATTATTTACAGTTTATTAGGTATATTTAAATTTTTATATTCAATGCTCAGTACATAACTTATTTGTACTGCCGCATTATCCTTCTGCTTGGTAATAAATATAATTAATAAATTTATGTATTAAATTTTTTTTTTATTACAATCGTTTGAAAAAAAATATAACAAATAATAAAGAATAGTATTCGTCATTTCACCCGTAATTGGAGTGTACATATACGTCTCACCACCCCTCTTCACACGGTCACTGCTCGTGACCATGTAGGGTGGCTTCAACAACAGCTGATCTGACTGGTTTCATTGACCTCGTTATTTTTATGTTTAGAACTTCCTAAATGACGATGCGTGGTATTTACCAACTTCTTTCTTCTGTTTCTCATCATACACGATGAAAGTGTGTTGTCCTACTCGCTGTCTTAACGTATACGGTCCATTGTACAGTCTGAAGAATTTCTTTGCCGTATTATAGCTTCTTTTCCCAACAGGATTTGCTTTCAGTAGTACATTCTCTCCTACATTAAATTGTTGTAGTTTGTGAGTTAGATTAAATCTCTCTACTCTCTTGTTACCTCTTTCTATTATTCGTTACTTTGCGTATTCAATTTTTACACTTATTGGTACAGGTACATTCTGGTTATTAGATTTGTGTATATACTTGTTCCAAAATCTGTTTGGCTTCTTATCTTTTCCAATTCCATTGGAGTATATCCTGTTGCTTCAGTATAATTTCCGTTGATGGCTTTTTCAAGAAATGGTAAATATTCTGCCCATCTATTGTGTTGATCATGGCAGTATATTCGTAAATATTTACCTCATTCTTTGTTAACTCTCTCAGCAAAGTTTCCTTGAGGATGTCTTATGGATGTGAGTACAGGTTGTATTCCATTTTCCCTTAACGTCGTCTCCCATTTTTCACTCTGAAATTGTACACCTTGATCACTGAGTACCTTCTTCATTTTTGCATATGTCGGAATATATTTCTGCAGTAGTATCTTTAGAACAACTTTGGTTGTGGGTCGAATAATTGGGTACAGTCGGACTGCCTTGGAAAACACATGGATACATACCAATATGTGCTTCACACCTCGACTTGATCGTGGTAGTGGTCCCAGAAAATCCACTGCAATTAGCTCTCCTTTGTCTTTGTTCCCTCCCTGTATGCTCTGCATTTCTGCATATGTGTGTAAATTCGGCCCTTAATTTTACATTATCTTACTCATACATTCTTACCTTCGCTTCTAATCTTCCTTAACTCTTTTCTTAACATGACATTACTTTATCTTTCTTAACTTTTCTTATATTACTTATACAATACATAACATTCATTACCTTTTACTACATTTCTTTTACATTACCTTTCTGATCGCTACTACTTTCCTGAAATACACTTCCGTAACAGAATACTCTTTTAGCTTTGTAGTGTGTCGCATGATCGGTTACAGAGGAACTTTCTTGGAAAACAACGATATTTTTCTAGAAGTCCTTAATCCTACGAATCCTACGTAGTCTCTGCCCTTTTGACATTTCACTCTCGCTTTCTTCTGTGTCCTTGTATTTCCATTAGGTGTTCGCTTGATCAGTCGTTCTGACAATTATAGCATTAATTGCTCATCTCTAAGATTTTCTTTTTTTACCAATAACAACACTAACATCTTTTACCATTACTTTCTTAAATATTTCTCTACACTATCATTCCTTACCAATAATAATACATTTCTTAATTAACCCTTTAAAATAATATTCCTTATTTCGTTTCACTAATATTTCTTTTTATTTTGTATTTCCAATCATAACCTTAATAAATAACATTTCTTAATTATACTCTCTTATCTTATTATTAATAACTAATAGTAATATTATTTTTCTCATTTAAAAATAATTATTTATTTTCATTTGCCTTGAGTTCTGAGTTGCAGTGTCGTCAGATCTGACACCCCTCTTATTATAACAATTGTTTGTTGTACACAGAAAATTCATTGTGCTAACCCTCGCGACAAATTTCCATTGTATTACTGCGACGTTAAAATTCAATTGTCCCGCTCTGACTGCATAATTCACCTTTTTATAGTGCAACGTTTTCGTTTTGCCTGACGGCCACACAAAACCACCTCTCTTTCTCTCGTAACGGTCGTATTCCATAATTCTCTCATTCTCTCTGCTGCGCCCCTCTTGTCGAACGCATTTCTTACTAGTTCGTATGCGTTTTACATACATATTGGAATATTCTGTTGTGCGTCGTTTATGATAATATTCATCGTAATTACTATAATTATAGTTATAATTATCGTTCACTTTATATTTCCCGTGTGTATACCTACCGTCATATTTACCAAAATTTTGTGTAGTGTTTCGTCTAGATAATTTACTACGTTTCTTGTTAGACCTACAGTGATATTTATCTCCGTGTGCGTGGTGTCTTAAGTCTTTCACATATGTCATCTTCTGTGACTTACTTGTGTGTGTGTGTCTCACAGTTGGGATATCGCTATTAATAAGGTACGTTTTATTAAACTTTATTTCCTTCTCTTCCTTAATGTTAATTACTTTTTTATATTTATCGTTAGTAATCACAAACATATTTTCAACTAGTATGAATTCTTCACATATTAGCTCCATTTGTATATTAATTATTCCACAGACATTTTCTGTGATCGTGTCAATGCGTAAATTTGTATCAACAATTTCTTTGGTTAACTGTGCAGTACCGTCAATTATACTTTGTTTTATTTCAAGATTACCAATTTTTAACTCTTCTAGCTTTTCGTAATTTTTATAGTGTCCTGTTTAAATTTTCGGACTTTTGCTCTAACTTATTTTCTAAACTTTCTGTTTGTTTTGTATTTATTTCATCTATTTTTCTTATTTGTTTGACATTCTTCACTTTCAACTCTTCTTTAAAATTTTCGGCTGGTTTTATGACTAATTCGTCCATCATGGCCAGTATCGAATTTTTAAATGCTTCTAAATTCAACCCTCCTGGTTCTGCCGTGTTGAATAATTACTAAAATATTTATTTCGTAGTTATTCTTTAACAATTATTATTGATAACCGTTCCCAACTTATTTATTTATTTCTTTATTTTTATTAATAGTTATTATTAATACTCATGACAGTTACACCTGTTACATAGGCAAACAATATTATTTGTGGGCACCAGCTGTGTAATTACACAACAATTAACATAACATTCAGTTAAAGTTTAATATAAATAATTATTATTACATATAATATTTTTTTTATTTAACACACCCTTATTTTTAGAGCAACCATTTAGTTACAAAAAAAATTTTAATAGTTAAATGGTGGGGATCGTGCAATACGTTCATCGGCGACAATTTATGTAACAGATTTTGTACATAAATGTAGGCATGTCGTGCCCCACGTCCAGGGCGACATTTTTATGCAACAGTACATATATAGTTGCGTGTATACAGGTTGCAAATACACATCTTTTTGTGTTTGAATAGCCCCACGTTCTTTGGGAGCCATTTTTATGCAACAATAAAACATTGCATAAATAATATAATTTAAATTTGTGATGCCCCACTTTGGAAGCGACAATTTATACAACAATACAACTGTACATAAGTTGTATAATTTATGTTGTATGTGTATAAATTTACATGTAATTTAATTTGAATAGCCCCACAGTCTTGGAGCTACAACTTATATAACAATACTTACTTGCATGAATAAAATTTAATTTGGGTTTCAGGTGTATCTGTAATAAGAACTCGATGTAACTTGTAACGGTATTTCAAATTTATTTGGTACTAATAAACTTGTGCGCATAGAACTTGATTCGACTTAAAACATTCGTTATTACTTTGTTACTATGCCATAAGGCTTACGCTATACACATCCTTACTGACTAAATATTCTATTCTACTAATTACTTTATTAAAAAATATTATTTCCTGACTACTCAGTCAATTAGTGTGCTTCGAAATATCAATTTTTAAATATCTTTTTAGATATTGTAATGGAAACTCAAAAATATTAATAGTTACTGAATTTAACTTTTTTTATCAGTACTGATTTATCAACGCTAATTTTTATTTAAATGCTTTTCATTCTTTTCATTCCAATACTAATTTGAGCGCTTGTTTACGTTAATCTTACTTCCATAACATCTATGATTTTAACTCTCTATATCTACAATAAACATTGGCTCTTACTTTTAAATAGAACAAGAATGCCTTTAATTGTCTTTCAGTTAATTGTTCGATTAAGAGATAAATAAGTTGTTTATCACCTTATTCTCGTCAATCGTACTCAATCAATTGATCCATCTGTAATCGTCCTCGTCTCGAACTCCAGCATCGCTTCCTCTTGTCCAGCGTCGTTCCTCTCTTGTCCAGCGTCGTTTCCAGACTTCAGTAGTGTTCCTCTTGTTCAGCGCAGTCGTCTCTAGAGTCCAGCGTCGTCTCTCTCTTGTCCAGCGTCGTCTCGCTCTCTGGAACTAAGTCGTCAGCTCACACTCTGTCTCTCTCTCTCTCTCTCTCTCTCTGGAACTTCTTCTCGTGCTGTTTCGGACGTCAGTTGATCTTCTTATATGGGTTTTCTTCTCGTGTAATTCTGTTACTAATTAAATTGCTTGTTTTTACAATACAGTTACATAACTGTATGTAACTGGAAGGATGAAACTATTTACAAAAATTTACATACTCTGTGCGGACGGCCAAAACTCCCGCTGCACTGTGGGTGATCGAAAAAAAAAGAACAACTGTAGCGTGTGTGTCCTATTTATACCCACGTCTTGGTCCACACTTGCAGTTGTACGAAATCGACATGTCTGAAATTGTCTCTGGGTTCAGTCTCCCCACTCCTTGTCAATTTCGCTATTTCTTATATTTCTGCGAACTGCAGAGTCCTGTAAGTATACTCTTATACTCATCTTATAACTATTTTCACTACACATGTTCACTGTATTTTTGGACATTGCAACTTAACCCTTTCGCTCTGTACACAGTTATTTCACCACTACACTCGTACGGTGTGTCCCTTTCACGTGGTTTTTGTACACAGTATTTAGTTAATTTTATTACATTTTATTGTGCTTTTGGATTTTACTCTTTATTTACAGTTTATGAATAATTATGGAAAAACTGTAATTATGCAATTATTCATCTTGTGGTGGTAAACTCGCCTGCATAGACCTGCGTCACACACACTTGCAAAATACTGGTGTACACACTTTCAGTTACATTTCTGTGTGTGTGCACGTCGATTCAGGTCGAAACACCTGTTCATATTTTTGTCTGAGCCAAGCTTGGCAATCCCTGACATGCTTATTTCTAATACATTATTAATTATTTACAGTTTATTAGGTATATTTAAATTTTTATATTCAATGCTCAGTACATAACTTATTTGTACTGCCGCATTATCCTTCTGCTTGGTAATAAATATATTTAATAAATTTATGTATTAAATTTTTTTTTTATTACAATCGTTTGAAAAAAAACATAACAAATAATAAAGAATAGTATTCGTCATTTCACCCGTAATTGGAGTGTACATATACGTCTCACCACCCCTCTTCACACGGTCACTGCTCGTGACCATGTAGGGTGGCTTCAACAACAGCTGATCTGACTGGTTTCATTGACCTCGTTATTTTTATGTTTAGAACTTCCTAAATGACGTTGCGTGGTATTTACCAACTTCTTTCTTCTGTTTCTCATCATATACGATGAAAGTGTGTTGTCCTACTCGCTGTCTTAACGTATACGGTCCATTGTACAGTCTGAAGAATTTCTTTGCCGTATTATAGCTTCTTTTCCCAACAGGATTTGCTTTCAGTAGTACATTCTCTCCTACATTAAATTGTTGTAGTTTGTGAGTTAGATTAAATCTCTCTACTCTCTTGTTACCTCTTTCTATTATTCGTTACTTTGCGTATTCAATTTTTACACTTATTGGTACAGGTACATTCTGGTTATTAGATTTGTGTATATACTTGTTCCAAAATCTGTTTGGCTTCTTATCTTTTCCAATTCCATTGGAGTATATCCTGTTGCTTCAGTATAATTTCCGTTGATGGCTTTTTCAAGAAATGGTAAATATTCTGCCCATCTATTGTGTTGATCATGGCAGTATATTCGTAAATATTTACCTCATTCTGTGTTAACTCTCTCAGCAAAGTTTCCTTGAGGATGTCTTATGGATGTGAGTACAGGTTGTATTCCATTTTCCCTTAACGTCCTCTCCCATTTTTCACCCTGAAATTGTACACCTTGATCACAGAGTACCTTCTTCATTTTTGCATATGTCGGAATATATTTCTGCAGTAGTATCTTTAGAACAACTTTGGTTGTGGGTCGAATAATTGGGTACAGTCGGACTGCCTTGGAAAACACATGGATACATACCAATATGTGCTTCACACCTCGACTTGATCGTGGTAGTGGTCCCAGAAAATCCACTGCAATTAGCTCTCTTTTGTCTTTGTTCCCTCCCTGTATGCTCTGCATTTCTGCATATGTGTGTAAATTCGGCCCTTAATTTTACATTATCTTACTCATACATTCTTACCTTCGCTTCTAATCTTCCTTAACTCTTTTCTTAACATGACATTACTTTATCTTTCTTAACTTTTCTTATATTACTTATACAATACATAACAATCATTACCTTTTACTACATTTCTTTTACATTACCTTTCTGATCGCTACTACTTTCCTGAAATACACTTCCGTAACAGAATACTCTTTTAGCTTTGTAGTGTGTCGCATGATCGGTTACAGAGGAACTGTCTTGGAAAACAACGATATTTTTCTCGAAGTCCTTAATCCTACGTAGTCTCTGCCCTTTTGACATTTCACTCTCGCTTTCTTCTGTGTCCTTGTATTTCCATTAAGTGTTCGCTTGATCAGTCGTTCTGACAATTATAGCATTAATTGCTCATATCTAAGCTTTTCTTTTTTTACCAATAACAACACTAACATCTTTTACCATTACTTTCTTAAATATTTCTCTACACTATCATTCCTTACCAATAATAATACATTTCTTAATTAACCCTTTAAAATAATATTCCTTATTTCATTTCACTAATATTTCTTTTTATTTTGTATTTCCAATCATAACCTTAATAAATAACATTTCTTAATTATACTCTCTTATCTTATTATTAATAACTAATAGTAATATTATTTTTCTCATTTAAAAATAATTATTTATTTTCATTTGCCTTGAGTTCTGAGTTGCAGTGTCGTCAGATCTGACACCCCTCTTATTATAACAATTGTTTGTTGTACACAGAAAATTCATTGTGCTAACCCTCGCGACAAATTTCCATTGTATTACTGCGACGTTAAAATTCCATTGTCCCGCTCTGACTGCATAATTCACCTGTTTATAGTGCAACGTTTTCGTTTTGCCTGACGGCCACACAAAACCACCTCTCTTTCTCTCGTAACGGTCGTATTCCATAATTCTCTCATTCTCACTGCTGCGCCCCTCTTGTCGAACGCATTTCTTACTAGTTCGTATGCGTTTTACATACATATTGGAATATTCTGTTGTGCGTCGTTTATGATAATATTCATCGTAATTACTATAATTATAGTTATAATTATCGTTCACTTTATATTTCTCGTGTGTATACCTACAGTCATATTTACCACAATTTTGTGTAGTGTTTCGTCTAGATAATTAACTACGTTTCTCGTTAGACCTACAGTGATATTTATCTCCGTGAGTGTGGTGTCTTAAGTCTTTCACATATGTCATCTTATGTGACTTACTTGTGTGTGTGTGTCTCACAGTTGGGATATCGCTATTAATAAGGTACATTTTATTAATCTTTATTTCCTTCTCTTCCTTAAATTTAATTACTTTTTTATATTTATCGTTAGTAATCACAAACATATTTTCGACTAGTATGAATTCTTCACATATTAGCTCCATTTGTTTATTAATTATTCCACAGACATTTTCTGTGATCGTGTCAATGCGTAAATTTGTATCAACAATTTCTTTGGTTAACTGTGCAGTACCGTCATTTATACTTTGTTTTATTTCAAGATTACCAATTTTTAACTCTTCTAGCTTTTCGTAATTTTTATAGTGCCCTGTTTAAAATTTTCGGACTTTTGCTCTAACTTATTTTCTAAACTTTCTGTTTGTTTTGTATTTATTTCATCTATTTTTCTTATTTGTTTGACATTCTTCACTTTCGACTCTTCTTTAAAATTTTCGGCTTGTTTTATGACTAATTCGTCCAGCATGGCCAGTATCGAATTTTTAAATGCTTCTAAATTCAACCCTCCTGGTTCTGCCGTGTTGAATAATTTTTAAAATATTTATTTCGTAGTTATTCTTTAACAATTATTATTGATAACCGTTCCCTACTTATTTATTTATTTCTTTATTTTTATTAATAGTTATTATTAATACTCATGACAGTTACACCTGTTACATAGGCAAACAATATTATTTGTGGGCACCAGCTGTGTAATTACACAACAATTAACATAACATTCAGCTAACGTTTAATATAAATAATTATTATTACATATAATATTTTTTTTATTTAATACACCCTTATATTTAGAGCAACCATTTAGCTACAAAAAAATTTTTAATAGTTAAATGGTGGGGATCGTGCAATACGTTCATCGGCGACAATTTATGTAACAGATTTTGTACATAAATGTAGGCATGTCGTGCCCCACGTCCAGGGCGACATTTTTATGCAACAATACATATATAGTTGCGTGTATACAGGTTGCAAATACACATCTTTTTGTGTTTGAATAGCCCCACGTTCTTTGGGAGCCATTTTTATGCAACAATACAACATTGCATAAATAATATAATTTAAATTTGTGATGCCCCACGTTGGAAGCGACAATTTATACAACAATACAACAGTACATAAGTTGTATAATTTTGCCCCACAATCTTGGAGCGACAACTTATGTAACAATACTTACTTGCATGAATACATTTTAATTTGGGTTTCAGGTGTATCTGTAATAAGAACTCGATGTAACTTGTAACGGTATTTCAAATTTATTTGGTACTAATAAACTTGTGCGCATAGCACTTGATTCGACTTAAAACATTCGTTATTACTTTGTTACTATGCCATAAGGCTTACGCTATATACATCCTTACTGACTAAATATTCTATTCTATTAATTATTTTATTAAAAAATATTATTTCCTGACTACTCAGTCAATTAGTGTGCTTCGAAATATCAATTTTTAAATATCTTTTTAGATATTGTAATGGAAACTCAAAAATATTAATAGTTACTGAATTTAACTTTTTTTATCAGTACTGATTTATCAACGCTAATTTTTATTTAAATGCTTTGCATTCTTTTCATTCCAATACTAATTTGAGCTCTTGTTTACGTTAATCTGACTTCCATATTATCTATGATTTTAACTCTCTTTATCTACAATAAACATTGGCTCTTACTTTTAAATAGAACAAGAATGCCTTTAATTGTCTTTGAGTTAATTGTTCGATTAAGAGATAAATAAGTTGTTTATCACCTTATTCTCGTCAATCATACTCAATCAATTGATCCATCTGTAATCGTCCTCGTCTCGAACTCCAGCATCGCTTCCTCTTGTCCAGCGTCGTTCCTCTCTTGTCCAGCGTCGTTTCCAGACTTCAGTAGTGTTCCTCTTGTTCAGCGCAGTCGCCTCTAGAGTCCAGCGTCGTCTCTCTCTTGTCCAGCGTCGTCTCGCTCTCTGGAACTAAGTCGTCAGCTCACACTCTGTCTCTCTCTCTCTGGAACTTCTTCTCGTGCTGTTTCGGACGTCAGTTGATCTTCTTATATGGGTTTTCTTCTCGTGTAATTCTGTTACTAATTAAATTGCTTGTTTTTACAATCTAGTTACATAACTGTATGTAACTGGAAGGATGAAACTATTTACAAAAATTTACATACTCTGTGCGGACGGGCAAAATCTCCCGCTGCACTGTGGGTGATCGAAAAAAAAAGAACAACTGTAGCGTGTGTGTCCTATTTATACCCACGTCTTGGTCCACACTTGCAGTTGTACGAAATCGACATGTCTGAAATTGTCTCTGGGTTCAGTCTCCCCACTCCTTGTCAAGTTCGCTATTTCTTATATTTCTGCGAACTGCAGAGTCCTGTAAGTATACTCTTATACTCATCTTATAACTATTTTCACTACACATGTTCACTGTATTTTTGGACATTGCAACTTAACCCTTTCGCTCTGTACACAGTTATTTCACCACTACACTCGTACGGTGTGTCCCTTTCACGTGGTTTTTGTACACAGTATTTAGTTAATTTTATTACATTTTATTGTGCTTTTGGGTTTTACTCTTTATTTACAGTTTATGAATAATTATGGAAAAACTGTAATTATGCAATTATTCATCTTGTGGTGGTAAACTCGCCTGCATAGACCTGCGTCACACACACTTGCAAAATACTGGTGTACACACTTTCAGTTACATTTCTGTGTGTATGCACGTCGATTCAGGTCGAAACACCTGTTCATATTTTTGTCTGAGCCAAGCTTGGCAATCCCTGACATGCTTATTTCTAATACATTATTAATTATTTACAGTTTATTAGGTATAGTTAAATTTTTATATTCAATGCGCAGTACATAACTTATTTGTACTGTCGCATTATCCTTCTGCTTGGTAATAAAAGTATTTAATAAATTTATATATTAAAAATTTTTTTTTTATTACAATCGTTTGAAAAAAATTATAACATATAATAAAGAATAGTATTCGTCATTTCACCCGTAATTGGAGTGTACATATACGTCTGACCACCCCTCTTCACACGGTCACTGCCCGTGGCCGTGTAGGGTGGCTTCAACAACAGCTGATCTGACTGGTTTCATTGACCTCGTTATTTTTATGTTTAGAACTTCCTAAATGACGTTGCGAGGTATTTACAAAATTCTTTCTTCTGTTTCTCATCATATACGATGAAAGTGTGTTGTCTTACTCGCTGTCTTAACGTATACGGTCCATTGTACAGTCTGAAGAATTTCTTTGCCGTATTTGCTTTCAGTAGTACATTCTCTCCTACATTAAATTGTTGTAGTTTGTGAGTTAGATTAAATCTCTCTACTCTCTTGTTACCTCTTTCTATTATTCGTTACTTTGCGTATTCAATTTTTACACTTATTGGTACAGGTACATTCTGGTTATTAGATTTGTGTATATAATTTTTCCAAAATCTGTTTGGCTTCTTATCTTTTCCAATTCCATTGGAGTATATCCTGTTGCTTCACTATAATTTCCGTTGATGGCTTTTTCAAGAAATGGTAAATATTCTGCCCATCTATTGTGTTGATCATGGCAGTATATTCGTAAAAATTACCTAATTCTTTGTTAACTCTCTCAGCCAAGTTTCCTTGAGGATGTCTTATGGATGTGAGTACAGGTTGTATTCCATTTTCCCTTAACGTCCTCTCCCATTTTTCACTCTGAAATTGTACACCTTGATCACTGAGTACCTTCTACATTTTTGCATATGTCGGAATATATTTCTGCAGTAGTATCTTTAGAACAACTTTGGTTGTGGGTCGCATAATTGGGTACAGTCGGACTGCCTTGGAAAACACATGGATACATACCAATATGTGCTTCACACCTCGACTTGATCGTGGTAGTGGTCCCAGAAAATCCACTGCAATTAGCTCTCCTTTGTCTTTGTTCCCTTTCTGTATGCTCTGCATTTCTACATATGTGTGTAAATTCGGCCCTTAATTTTACATTATCTTACTCATACATTCTTACCTTCGCTTCTAATCTTCCTTAACTCTTTTCTTAACATGACATTACTTTATCTTTCTTAACTTTTCTTATATTACTTATACAATACATTAACATTCATTACCTTTTATTACATTTCTTTAACATTACCTTTCTGATCGCTACTACTTTCCTGAAATACACTTCCGTAACAGAATACTCTTTTAGCTTTGTAGTGTGTCGCATGATCGGTTACAGAGGAACTGTCTTGGAAAACAACGATATTTTTCTCGAAGTCCTTAATCCTACGTAGTCTCTGCCCTTTTGACATTTCACTCTCGCTTTCTTCTGTGTCCTTGTATTTCCATTAAGTGTTCGCTTGATCAGTCGTTCTGACAATTATAGCATTAATTGCTCATCTCTAAGCTTTTCTTTTTTTACCAATAACAACACTAACATCTTTTACCATTACTTTCTTAAATATTTCTCTACACTATCATTACTTACCAATAATAATACATTTCTTATTTAACCCTTTAAAATAATATTCCTTATTTCGTTTCACTAATATTTCTTTTATTTTGTATTTCCAATCATAACCTTAATAAATAACATTTCTTAATTATACTCTCTTATCTTATTATTAATAACTAATAGTAATATTATTTTTCTCATTTAAAAATAATTATTTATTTTCATTTGCCTTGAGTTCTGAGTTGCAGTGTCGTCAGATCTGACACCCCTCTTATTATAACAATTGTTTGTTGTACACAGAAAATTCATTGTGCTAACCCTCGCGACAAATTTCCATTGTATTACTGCGACGTTAAAATTCCATTGTCCCGCACTGACTGCATAATTCACCTGTTTATAGTGCAACGTTTTCGTTTTGCCTGACGGCCACACAAAACCACCTCTCTTTCTCTCGTAACGGTCGTATTCCATAATTCTCTCATTCTCACTGCTGCGCCCCTCTTGTCGAACGCATTTCTTACTAGTTCGTATGCGTTTTACATACATATTGGAATATTCTGTTGTGCGTCGTTTATGATAATATTCATCGTAATTACTATAATTATAGTTATAACGATCGTTCACTTTATATTTCTCGTGTGTATACCTACAGTCATATTTACCACAATTTTGTGTAGTGTTTCGTCTAGATAATTAACTACGTTTCTCGTTAGACCTACAGTGATATTTATCTCCGTGAGTGTGGTGTCTTAAGTCTTTCACATATGTCATCTTATGTGACTTACTTGTGTGTGTGTGTCTCACAGTTGGGATATCGCTATTAATAAGGTACATTTTATTAATCTTTATTTCCTTCTCTTCCTTAAATTTAATTACTTTTTTATATTTATCGTTAGTAATCACAAACATATTTTCAACTAGTATGAATTCTTCACATATTAGCTCCATTTGTTTATTAATTATTCCACAGACATTGTCTGTGATCGTGTCAATGCGTAAATTTGTATCAACAATTTCTTTGGTTAACTGTGCAGTACCGTCATTTATACTTTGTTTTATTTCAAGATTACCAATTTTTAACTCTTCTAGCTTTTCGTAATTTTTATAGTGCCCTGTTTAAAATTTTCGGACTTTTGCTCTAACTTATTTTCTAAACTTTCTGTTTGTTTTGTATTTATTTCATCTATTTTTCTTATTTGTTTGACATTCTTCACTTTCGACTCTTCTTTAAAATTTTCGGCTTGTTTTATGACTAATTCGTCCAGCATGGCCAGTATCGAATTTTTAAATGCTTCTAAATTCAACCCTCCTGGTTCTGCCGTGTTGAATAATTTTTAAAATATTTATTTCGTAGTTATTCTTTAACAATTATTATTGATAACCGTTCCCTACTTATTTATTTATTTCTTTATTTTTATTAATAGTTATTATTAATACTCATGACAGTTACACCTGTTACATAGGCAAACAATATTATTTGTGGGCACCAGCTGTGTAATTACACAACAATTAACATAACATTCAGTTAACGTTTAATATAAATAATTATTATTACATATAATATTTTTTTTATTTAATACACCCTTATATTTAGAGCAACCATTTAGCTACAAAAAAATTTTTAATAGTTAAATGGTGGGGATCGTGCAATACGTTCATCGGCGACAATTTATGTAACAGATTTTGTACATAAATGTAGGCATGTCGTGCCCCACGTCCAGGGCGACATTTTTATGCAACAATACATATATTGTTGCGTGTATACAGGTTGCAAATACACATCTTTTTGTGTTTGAATAGCCCCACGTTCTTTGGGAGCCATTTTTATGCAACAATACAACATTGCATAAATAATATAATTTAAATTTGTGATGCCCCACGTTGGAAGCGACAATTTATACAACAATACAACAGTACATAAGTTGTATAATTTTGCCCCACAATCTTGGAGCGACAACTTATTAACAATACTTACTTGCATGAATACAATTTAATTTGGGTTTCAGGTGTATCTGTAATAAGAACTCGATGTAACTTGTAACGGTATTTCAAATTTATTTGGTACTAATAAACTTGTGCGCATAGCACTTGATTCGACTTAAAACATTCGTTATTACTTTGTTACTATGCCATAAGGCTTACGCTATATACATCCTTACTGACTAAATATTCTATTCTATTAATTATTTTATTAAAAAATATTATTTCCTGACTACTCAGTCAATTAGTGTGCTTCGAAATATCAATTTTTAAATATCTTTTTAGATATTGTAATGGAAACTCAAAAATATTAATAGTTACTGAATTTAACTTTTTTATCAGTACTGATTTATCAACGCTAATTTTTATTTAAATGCTTTGCATTCTTTTCATTCCAATACTAATTTGAGCTCTTGTTTACGTTAATCTGACTTCCATATCATCTATGATTTTAACTCTCTTTATCTACAATAAACATTGGCTCTTACTTTTAAATAGAACAAGAATGCCTTTAATTGTCTTTGAGTTAATTGTTCGATTAAGAGATAAATAAGTTGTTTATCACCTTATTCTCGTCAATCATACTCAATCAATTGATCCATCTGTAATCGTCCTCGTCTCGAACTCCAGCATCGCTTCCTCTTGTCCACCGTCGTTCCTCTCTTGTCCAGCGTCGTTTCCAGACTTCAGTAGTGTTCCTCTTGTTCAGCGCAGTCGCCTCTAGAGTCCAGCGTCGTCTCTCTCTTGTCCAGCGTCGTCTCGCTCTCTGGAACTAAGTCGTCAGCTCACACTCTGTCTCTCTCTCTCTCTCTCTCTCTCTCTCTGGAACTTCTTCTCGTGCTGTTTCGGACGTCAGTTGATCTTCTTATATGGGTTTTCTTCTCGTGTAATTCTGTTACTAATTAAATTGCTTGTTTTTACAATCTAGTTACATAACTGTATGTAACTGGAAGGATGAAACTATTTACAAAAATTTACATACTCTGTGCGGACGGCCAAAACTCCCGCTGCACTGTGGGTGATCGAAAAAAAAGAACAACTGTAGCGTGTGTGTCCTATTTATACCCACGTCTTGGTCCACACTTGCAGTTGTACGAATTCGACATGTCTGAAATTGTCTCTGGGTCAGTCTCCCCACTCCTTGTCAATTTCGCTATTTCTTATATTTCTGCGAACTGCAGAGTCCTGTAAGTATACTCTTATACTCATCTTATAACTATTTTCACTACACATGTTCACTGTATTTTTGGACATTGCAACTTAACCCTTTCGCTCTGTACACAGTTATTTCACCACTACACTCGTACGGTGTGTCCCTTTCACGTGGTTTTTGTACACAGTATTTAGTTAATTTTATTACATTTTATTGTGCTTTTGGGTTTTACTCTTTATTTACAGTTTATGAATAATTATGGAAAAACTGTAATTATGCAATTATTCATCTTGTGGTGGTAAACTCGCCTGCATAGACCTGCGTCACACACACTTGCAAAATACTGGTGTACACACTTTCAGTTACATTTCTGTGTGTATGCACGTCGATTCAGGTCGAAACACCTGTTCATATTTTTGTCTGAGCCAAGCTTGGCAATCCCTGACATGCTTATTTCTAATACATTATTAATTATTTACAGTTTATTAGGTATATTTAAATTTTTATATTCAATGCTTAGTACATAACTTATTTGTACTGTCGCATTATCCTTCTGCTTGGTAATAAAAATATTTAATAAATTTATATATTAAAAATTTTTTTTTTATTACAATCGTTTGAAAAAAATTATAACATATAATAAAGAATAGTATTCGTCATTTCACCCGTAATTGGAGTGTACATATACGTCTGACCACCCCTCTTCACACGGTCACTGCCCGTGACCGTGTAGGGTGGCTTCAACATTAGCTGATCTGACTGGTTTCATTGACCTCGTTATTTTTATGTTTAGAACTTCCTAAATGACGTTGCGAGGTATTTACCAAATTCTTTCTTCTGTTTCTCATCATATACGATGAAAGTGTGTTGTCCTACTCGCTGTCTTAACGTATACGGTCCATTGTACAGTCTGAAGAATTTCTTTGCCGTATTTGCTTTCAGTAGTACATTCTCTCCTACATTAAATTGTTGTAGTTTGTGAGTTAGATTAAATCTCTCTACTCTCTTGTTACCTCTTTCTATTATTCGTTACTTTGCGTATTCAATTTTACACTTATTGGTACAGGTACATTCTGGTTATTAGATTTGTGTATATACTTGTTCCAAAATCTGTTTGGCTTCTTATCTTTTCCAATTCCATTGGAGTATATCCTGTTGCTTCACTATAATTTCCGTTGATGGCTTTTTCAAGAAATGGTAAATATTCTGCCCATCTATTGTGTTGATCATGGCAGTATATTCGTAGAAATTACCTAATTCTTTGTTAACTCTCTCAGCCAAGTTTCCTTGAGGATGTCTTATGGATGTGAGTACAGGTTGTATTCCATTTTCCCTTAACGTCCTCTCCCATTTTTCACTCTGAAATTGTACACCTTGATCACTGAGTACCTTCTACATTTTTGCATATGTCGGAATATATTTCTACAGTAGTATCTTTAGAACAACTTTGGTTGTGGGTCGCATAATTGGGTACAGTCGGACTGCCTTGGAAAACACATGGATACATACCAATATGTGCTTCACACCTCGACTTGATCGTGGTAGTGGTCCCAGAAAATCCACTGCAATTAGCTCTCCTTTGTCTTTCTTCCCTTTCTGTATGCTCTGCATTTCTACATATGTGTGTAAATTCGGCCCTTAATTTTACATTATCTTACTCATACATTCTTACCTTCGCTTCTAATCTTCCTTAACCCTTTTCTTAACATGACATTACTTTATCTTTCTTAACTTTTCTTATATTACTTATACAATACATTAACATTCATTACCTTTTATTACATTTCTTTAACATTACCTTTCTGATCGCTACTACTTTCCTGAAATACACTTCCGTAACAGAATACTCTTTTAGCTTTGTAGTGTGTCGCATGATCGGTTACAGAGGAACTGTCTTGGAAAACAACGATATTTTTCTCGAAGTCCTTAATCCTACGTAGTCTCTGCCCTTTTGACATTTCACACTCGCTTTCTTCTGTGTCCTTGTATTTCCATTAAGTGTTCGCTTGATCAGTCGTTCTGACAATTATAGCATTAATTGCTCATCTCTAAGCTTTTCTTTTTTTACCAATAACAACACTAACATCTTTTACCATTACTTTCTTAAATATTTCTCTACACTATCATTACTTACCAATAATAATACATTTCTTATTTAACCCTTTAAAATAATATTCCTCATTTCGTTTCACTAATATTTCTTTTATTTTGTATTTCCAATCATAACCTTAATAAATAACATTTCTTAATTATACTCTCTTATCTTATTATTAATAACTAATAGTAATATTATTTTTCTCATTTAAAAATAATTATTTATTTTCATTTGCCTTGAGTTCTGAGTTGCAGTGTCGTCAGATCTGACACCCCTCTTATTATAACAATTGTTTGTTGTACACAGAAAATTCATTGTGCTAACCCTCGCGACAAATTTCCATTGTATTACTGCAACGTTAAAATTCCATTGTCCCGCTCTGACTGCATAATTCACCTGTTTATACTGCAACGTTTTCGTTTTGCCTGACGGCCACACAAAACCACCTCTCTTTCTCTCGTAACGGTCGTATTCCATAATTCTCTCATTCTCACTGCTGCGCCCCTCTTGTCGAACGCATTTCTTACTAGTTCGTATGCGTTTTACATACATATTGGAATATTCTGTTGTGCGTCGTTTATGATAATATTCATCGTAATTACTATAATTATAGTTATAACTATCGTTCACTTTATATTTCTCGTGTGTATACCTACAGTCATATTTACCACAATTTTGTGTAGTGTTTCGTCTAGATAATTAACTACGTTTCTCGTTAGACCTACAGTGATATTTATCTCCGTGAGTGTGGTGTCTTAAGTCTTTCACATATGTCATCTTATGTGACTTACTTGTGTGTGTGTGTCTCACAGTTGGGATATCGCTATTAATAAGGTACATTTTATTAATCTTTATTTCCTTCTCTTCCTTAAATTTAATTACTTTTTTATATTTATCGTTAGTAATCACAAACATATTTTCAACTAGTATGAATTCTTCACATATTAGCTCCATTTGTTTATTAATTATTCCACAGACATTTTCTGTGATCGTGTCAATGCGTAAATTTGTATCAACAATTTCTTTGGTTAACTGTGCAGTACCGTCATTTATACTTTGTTTTATTTCAAGATTACCAATTTTTAACTCTTCTAGCTTTTCGTAATTTTTATAGTGCCCTGTTTAAAATTTTCGGACTTTTGCTCTAACTTATTTTCTAAACTTTCTGTTTGTTTTGTATTTATTTCATCTATTTTTCTTATTTGTTTGACATTCTTCACTTTCGACTCTTCTTTAAAATTTTCGGCTTGTTTTATGACTAATTCGTCCAGCATGGCCAGTATCGAATTTTTAAATGCTTCTAAATTCAACCCTCCTGGTTCTGCCGTGTTGAATAATTTTTAAAATATTTATTTCGTAGTTATTCTTTAACAATTATTATTGATAACCGTTCCCTACTTATTTATTTATTTCTTTATTTTTATTAATAGTTATTATTAATACTCATGACAGTTACACCTGTTACATAGGCAAACAATATTATTTGTGGGCACCAGCTGTGTAATTACACAACAATTAACATAACATTCAGTTAACGTTTAATATAAATAATTATTATTACATATAATATTTTTTTTATTTAATACACCCTTATATTTAGAGCAACCATTTAGCTACAAAAAAAATTTTAATAGTTAAATGGTGGGGATCGTGCAATACGTTCATCGGCGACAATTTATGTAACAGATTTTGTACATAAATGTAGGCATGTCGTGCCCCACGTCCAGGGCGACATTTTTATGCAACAATACATATATAGTTGCGTGTATACAGGTTGCAAATACACATCTTTTTGTGTTTGAATAGCCCCACGTTCTTTGGGAGCCATTTTTATGCAACAATACAACATTGCATAAATAATATAATTTAAATTTGTGATGCCCCACGTTGGAAGCGACAATTTATACAACAATACAACAGTACATAAGTTGTATAATTTTGCCCCACAATCTTGGAGCGACAACTTATATAACAATACTTACTTGCATGAATACAATTTAATTTGGGTTTCAGGTGTATCTGTAATAAGAACTCGATGTAACTTGTAACGGTATTTCAAATTTATTTGGTACTAATAAACTTGTGCGCATAGCACTTGATTCGACTTAAAACATTCGTTATTACTTTGTTACTATGCCATAAGGCTTACGCTATATACATCCTTACTGAATAAATATTCTATTCTATTAATTATTTTATTAAAAAATATTATTTCCTGACTACTCAGTCAATTAGTGTGCTTCGAAATATCAATTTTTAAATATCTTTTTAGATATTGTAATGGAAACTCAAAAATATTAATAGTTACTGAATTTAACTTTTTTATCAGTACTGATTTATCAACGCTAATTTTTATTTAAATGCTTTGCATTCTTTTCATTCCAATACTAATTTGAGCTCTTGTTTACGTTAATCTGACTTCCATATCATCTATGATTTTAACTCTCTTTATCTACAATAAACATTGGCTCTTACTTTTAAATAGAACAAGAATGCCTTTAATTGTCTTTGAGTTAATTGTTCGATTAAGAGATAAATAAGTTGTTTATCACCTTATTCTCGTCAATCATACTCAATCAATTGATCCATCTGTAATCGTCCTCGTCTCGAACTCCAGCATCGCTTCCTCTTGTCCACCGTCGTTCCTCTCTTGTCCAGCGTCGTTTCCAGACTTCAGTAGTGTTCCTCTTGTTCAGCGCAGTCGCCTCTAGAGTCCAGCGTCGTCTCTCTCTTGTCCAGCGTCGTCTCGCTCTCTGGAACTAAGTCGTCAGCTCACACTCTGTCTGTCTCTCTCTCTCTCTCTCTCTCTGGAACTTCTTCTCGTGCTGTTTCGGTCGTCAGTTGATCTTCTTATATGGGTTTTCTTCTCGTGTAATTCTGTTACTAATTAAATTGCTTGTTTTTACAATCTAGTTACATAACTGTATGTAACTGGAAGGATGAAACTATTTACAAAAATTTACATACTCTGTGCGAACGGCCAAAACTCCCGCTGCACTGTGGGTGATCGAAAAAAAAAGAACAACTGTAGCGTGTGTGTCCTATTTATACCCACGTCTTGGTCCACACTTGCAGTTGTACGAAATCGACATGTCTGAAATTGTCTCTGGGTCAGTCTCCCCACTCCTTGTCAATTTCGCTATTTCTTATATTTCTGCGAACTGCAGAGTCCTGTAAGTATACTCTTATACTCATCTTATAACTATTTTCACTACACATGTTCACTGTATTTTTGGACATTGCAACTTAACCCTTTCGCTCTGTACACAGTTATTTCACCACTACACTCGTACGGTGTGTCCCTTTCACGTGGTTTTTGTACACAGTATTTAGTTAATTTTATTACATTTTATTGTGCTTTTGGGTTTTACTCTTTATTTACAGTTTATGAATAATTATGGAAAAACTGTAATTATGCAATTATTCATCTTGTGGTGGTAAACTCGCCTGCATAGACCTGCGTCACACACACTTGCAAAATACTGGTGTACACACTTTCAGTTACATTTCTGTGTGTATGCACGTCGATTCAGGTCGAAACACCTGTTCATATTTTTGTCTGAGCCAAGCTTGGCAATCCCTGACATGCTTATTTCTAATACATTATTAATTATTTACAGTTTATTAGGTATATTTAAATTTTTATATTCAATGCTTAGTACATAACTTATTTGTACTGTCGCATTATCCTTCTGCTTGGTAATAAAAATATTTAATAAATTTATATATTAAAAATTTTTTTTTTATTACAATCGTTTGAAAAAAATTATAACATATAATAAAGAATAGTATTCGTCATTTCACCCGTAATTGGAGTGTACATATACGTCTGACCACCCCTCTTCACACGGTCACTGCCCGTGACCGTGTAGGGTGGCTTCAACATTAGCTGATCTGACTGGTTTCATTGACCTCGTTATTTTTATGTTTAGAACTTCCTAAATGACGTTGCGAGGTATTTACCAAATTCTTTCTTCTGTTTCTCATCATATACGATGAAAGTGTGTTGTCCTACTCGCTGTCTTAACGTATACGGTCCATTGTACAGTCTGAAGAATTTCTTTGCCGTATTTGTTTTCAGTAGTACATTCTCTCCTACATTAAATTGTTGTAGTTTGTGAGTTAGATTAAATCTCTCTACTCTCTTGTTACCTCTTTCTATTATTCGTTACTTTGCGTATTCAATTTTACACTTATTGGTACAGGTACATTCTTGTTATTAGATTTGTGTATATACTTGTTCCAAAATCTGTTTGGCTTCTTATCTTTTCCAATTCCATTGGAGTATATCCTGTTGCTTCACTATAATTTCCGTTGATGGCTTTTTCAAGAAATGGTAAATATTCTGCCCATCTATTGTGTTGATCATGGCAGTATATTCGTAAAAATTACCTAATTCTTTGTTAACTCTCTCAGCCAAGTTTCCTTGAGGATGTCTTATGGATGTGAGTACAGGTTGTATTCCATTTTCCCTTAACGTCCTCTCCCATTTTTCACTCTGAAATTATACACCTTGATCACTGAGTACCTTCTACATTTTTGCATATGTCGGAATATATTTCTGCAGTAGTATCTTTAGAACAACTTTGGTTGTGGGTCGCATAATTGGGTACAGTCGGACTGCCTTGGAAAACACATGGATACATACCAATATGTGCTTCACACCTCGACTTTATCGTGGTAGTGGTCCCAGAAAATCCACTGCAATTAGCTCTCCTTTGTCTTTGTTCCCTTTCTGTATGCTCTGCATTTCTACATATGTGTGTAAATTCGGCCCTTAATTTTACATTATCTTACTCATACATTCTTACCTTCGCTTCTAATCTTCCTTAACTCTTTTCTTAACATGACATTACTTTATCTTTCTTAACTTTTCTTATATTACTTATACAATACATTAACATTCATTACCTTTTATTACATTTCTTTAACATTACCTTTCTGATCGCTACTACTTTCCTGAAATACACTTCCGTAACAGAATACTCTTTTAGCTTTGTAGTGTGTCGCATTCGGTTACAGAGGAACTGTCTTGGAAAACAACGATATTTTTCTCGAAGTCCTTAATCCTACGTAGTCTCTGCCCTTTTGACATTTCACTCTCGCTTTCTTCTGTGTCCTTGTATTTCCATTAAGTGTTCGCTTGATCAGTCGTTCTGACAATTATAGCATTAATTGCTCATCTCTAAGCTTTTCTTTTTTTACCAATAACAACACTAACATCTTTTACCATTACTTTCTTAAATATTACTCTACACTATCATTACTTACCAATAATAATACATTTCTTATTTAACCCTTTAAAATAATATTCCTTATTTCGTTTCACTAATATTTCTTTTATTTTGTATTTCCAATCATAACCTTAATAAATAACATTTCTTAATTATACTCTCTTATCTTATTATTAATAACTAATAGTAATATTATTTTTCTCATTTAAAAATAATTATTTATTTTCATTTGCCTTGAGTTCTGAGTTGCAGTGTCGTCAGATCTGACACCCCTCTTATTATAACAATTGTTTGTTGTACACAGAAAATTCATTGTGCTAACCCTCGCGACAAATTTCCATTGTATTACTGCGACGTTAAAATTCCATTGTCCCGCTCTGACTGCATAATTCACCTGTTTATACTGCAACGTTTTCGTTTTGCCTGACGGCCACACAAAACCACCTCTCTTTCTCTCGTAACGGTCGTATTCCATAATTCTCTCATTCTCACTGCTGCGCCCCTCTTGTCGAACGCATTTTTTACTAGTTCGTATGCGTTTTACATACATATTGGAATATTCTGTTGTGCGTCGTTTATGATAATATTCATCGTAATTACTATAATTATAGTTATAACTATCGTTCACTTTATATTTCTCGTGTGTATACCTACAGTCATATTTACCACAATTTTGTGTAGTGTTTCGTCTAGATAATTTACTACGTTTCTCGTTAGACCTACAGTGATATTTATCTCCGTGAGTGTGGTGTCTTAAGTCTTTCACATATGTCATCTTATGTGACTTACTTGTGTGTGTGTGTCTCACAGTTGGGATATCGCTATTAATAAGGTACATTTTATTAATCTTTATTTCCTTCTCTTCCTTAAATTTAATTACTTTTTTATATTTATCGTTAGTAATCACAAACATATTTTCAACTAGTATGAATTCTTCACATATTAGCTCCATTTGTTTATTAATTATTCCACAGACATTTTCTGTGATCGTGTCAATGCGTAAATTTGTATCAACAATTTCTTTGGTTAACTGTGCAGTACCGTCATTTATACTTTGTTTTATTTCAAGATTACCAATTTTTAACTCTTCTAGCTTTTCGTAATTTTTATAGTGCCCTGTTTAAAATTTTGGGACTTTTGCTCTAACTTATTTTCTAAACTTTCTGTTTGTTTTGTATTTATTTCATCTATTTTTCTTATTTGTTTGACATTCTTCACTTTCGACTCTTCTTTAAAATTTTCGGCTTGTTTTATGACTAATTCGTCCAGCATGGCCAGTATCGAATTTTTAAATGCTTCTAAATTCAACCCTCCTGGTTCTGCCGTGTTGAATAATTTTTAAAATATTTATTTCGTAGTTATTCTTTAACAATTATTATTGATAACCGTTCCCTACTTATTTATTTATTTCTTTATTTTTATTAATAGTTATTATTAATACTCATGACAGTTACACCTGTTACATAGGCAAACAATATTATTTGTGGGCACCAGCTGTGTAATTACACAACAATTAACATAACATTCAGTTAACGTTTAATATAAATAATTATTATTACATATAATATTTTTTTTATTTAATACACCCTTATATTTAGAGCAACCATTTAGCTACAAAAAAATTTTTAATAGTTAAATGGTGGGGATCGTGCAATACGTTCATCGGCGACAATTTATGTAACAGATTTTGTACATAAATGTAGGCATGTCGTGCCCCACGTCCAGGGCGACATTTTTATGCAACAATACATATATAGTTGCGTGTATACAGGTTGCAAATACACATCTTTTTGTGTTTGAATAGCCCCACGTTCTTTGGGAGCCATTTTTATGCAACAATACAACATTGCATAAATAATATAATTTAAATTTGTGATGCCCCACGTTGGAAGCGACAATTTATACAACAATACAACAGTACATAAGTTGTATAATTTTGCCCCACAATCTTGGAGCGACAACTTATATAACAATACTTACTTGCATGAATACAATTTAATTTGGGTTTCAGGTGTATCTGTAATAAGAACTCGATGTAACTTGTAACGGTATTTCAAATTTATTTGGTACTAATAAACTTGTGCGCATAGCACTTGATTCGACTTAAAACATTCGTTATTACTTTGTTACTATGCCATAAGGCTTACGCTATATACATCCTTACTGAATAAATATTCTATTCTATTAATTATTTTATTAAAAAATATTATTTCCTGACTACTCAGTCAATTAGTGTGCTTCGAAATATCAATTTTTAAATATCTTTTTAGATATTGTAATGGAAACTCAAAAATATTAATAGTTACTGAATTTAACTTTTTTTATCAGTACTGATTTATCAACGCAAATTTTTATTTAAATGCTTTGCATTCTTTTCATTCCAATACTAATTTGAGCGCTTGTTTACGTTAATCTTACTTCCATAACATCTATGATTTTAACTCTCTTTATCTACAGTAAACATTGGCTCTTACTTTTAAATAGAACAAGAATGCCTTTAATTGTCTTTGAGTTAATTGTTCGATTAAGAGATAAATAAGTTGTTTATCACCTTATTCTCGTCAATCGTACTCAATCAATTGATCCATCTGTAATCGTCCTCGTCTCGAACTCCAGCATCGCTTCCTCTTGTCCAGCGTCGTTCCTCTCTTGTCCAGCGTCGTTTCCAGACTTCAGTAGTGTTCCTCTTGTTCAGCGCAGTCGCCTCTAGAGTCCAGCGTCGTCTCTCTCTTGTCCAGCGTCGTCTCGCTCTCTGGAACTAAGTCGTCAGCTCACACTCTGTCTCTCTCTCTCTCTCTCTCTGGAACTTCTTCTCGTGCTGTTTCGGACGTCAGTTGATCTTCTTATATGGGTTTTCTTCTCGTGTAATACTGTTACTAATTAAATTGCTTGTTTTTACAATCTAGTTACATAACTGTATGTAACTGGAAGGATGAAACTATTTACAAGAATTTACATACTCTGTGCGGACGGCCAAAACTCCCGCTGCACTGTGGGTGATCGAAAAAAAAGAACAACTGTAGCGTGTGTGTCCTATTTATACCCACGTCTTGGTCCACACTTGCAGTTGTACGAAATCGACATGTCTGAAATTGTCTCTGGGTTCAGTCTCCCCACTCCTTGACAAGTTCGCTATTTCTTATATTTCTGCGAACTGCAGAGTCCTGTAAGTATACTCTTATACTCATCTTATAACTATTTTCACTACACATGTTCACTGTATTTTTGGACATTGCAACTTAACCTTTTCGCTCTGTACACAGTTATTTCACCACTACACTCGTACGGTGTGTCCCTTTCACGTGGTTTTTGTACACAGTATTTAGTTAATTTTAATACATTTTATTGTGCTTTTGGGTTTTACTCTTTATTTACAGTTTATGAATAATTATGGAAAAACTGTAATTATGCAATTATTCATCTTGTGGTGGTAAACTCGCCTGCATAGACCTGCGTCACACACACTTGCAAAATACTGGTGTACACACTTTCATTTACATTTCTGTGTGTATGCACGTCGATTCAGGTCGAAACACCTGTTCATATTTTTGTCTGAGCCAAGCTTGGCAATCCCTGACATGCTTATTTCTAATACATTATTAATTATTTACAGTTTATTAGGTATATTTAAATTTTTATATTCAATGCTTAGTACATAACTTATTTGTACTGTCGCATTATCCTTCTGCTTGGTAATAAAAATATTTAATAAATTTATATATTAAAAATTTTTTTTTTATTACAATCGTTTGAAAAAAATTATAACATATAATAAAGAATAGTATTCGTCATTTCACCCGTAATTGGAGTGTACATATACGTCTCACCGCCCCTCTTCACACGGTCACTGCCCGTGACCGTGTAGGGTGGCTTCAACAACAGCTGATCTGACTGGTTTCATTGACCTCGTTATTTTTATGTTTAGAACTTCCTAAATGACGTTGCGAGGTATTTACCAATTTCTTTCTTCTATTTCTCAACATATACGATGAAAGTGTGTTGTCCTACTCGCTGTCTTAACGTATACGGTCCATTGTACAGTCTGAAGAATTTCTTTGCCGTATTTGCTTTCAGTAGTACATTCTCTCCTACATTAAATTGTTGTAGTTTGTGAGTTAGATTAAATCTCTCTACTCTCTTGTTACCTCTTTCTATTATTCGTTACTTTGCGTATTCAATTTTTACACTTATTGGTACAGGTACATTCTGGTTATTAGATTTGTGTATATAATTTTTCCAAAATCTGTTTGGCTTCTTATCTTTTCCAATTCCATTGGAGTATATCCTGTTGCTTCACTATAATTTCCGTTGATGGCTTTTTCAAGAAATGGTAAATATTCTGCCCATCTATTGTGTTGATCATGGCAGTATATTCGTAAATATTACCTAATTCTTTGTTAACTCTCTCAGCCAAGTTTCCTTGAGGATGTCTTATGGATGTGAGTACAGGTTGTATTCCATTTTCCCTTAACGTCCTCTCCCATTTTTCACTCTGAAATTGTACACCTTGATCACTGAGTACCTTCTTCATTTTTGCATATGTCGGAATATATTTCGGCAGTAGTATCTTTAGAACAACTTTGGTTGTGGGTCGCATAATTGGGTACAGTCGGACTGCCTTGGAAAACACATGGATACATACCAATATGTGCTTCACACCTCGACTTGATCGTGGTAGTGGTCCCAGAAAATCCACTGCAATTAGCTCACCTTTGTCTTTGTTCCCTTTCTGTATGCTCTGCATTTCTACATATGTGTGTAAATTCGGCCCTTAATTTTACATTATCTTACTCATACATTCTTACCTTCGCTTCTAATCTTCCTTAACTCTTTTCTTAACATGACATTACTTTATCTTTCTTAACTTTTCTTATATTACTTATAAAATACATTAACATTCATTACCTTTTACTACATTTCTTTTACATTACCTTTCTGATCGCTACTACTTTCCTGAAATAAACTTCCGTAACAAAATACTCTTTTAGCTTTGTAGTGTGTCGCATGATCGGTTACAGAGGAACTGTCTTGGAAAACAACGATATTTTTCTCGAAGTCCTTAATCCTACGTAGTCTCTGCCCTTTTGCCATTTCACTCTCGCTTTCTTCTGTGTCCTTGTATTTCCATTAAGTGTTCGCTTGATCAGTCGTTCTGACAATTATAGCATTAATTGCTCATCTCTAAGCTTTTCTTTTTTTACCAATAACAACACTAACATCTTTTACCATTACTTTCTTAAATATTTCTCTACACTATCATTACTTACCAATAATAATACATTTCTTAATTAACCCTTTAAAATAATATTCCTTATTTCGTTTCACTAATATTTCTTTTTATTTTGTATTTCCAATCATAACCTTAATAAATAACATTTCTTAATTATACTCTCTTATCTTATTATTAATAATTAATAGTAATATTATTTTTCTCATTTAAAAATAATAATTTATTTTCATTTGCCTTGAGTTCTGAGTTGCAGTGTCGTCAGATCTGACACCCCTATTATTATAACAATTGTTTGTTGTACACAGAAAATTCATTGTGCTAACCCTCGCGACAAATTTCCATTGTATTACTGCGACGTTAAAATTCCATTGTCCCGCTCTGACTGCATAATTCACCTGTTTATAGTGCAACGTTTTCGTTTTGCCTGACGGCCACACAAAACCACCTCTCTTTCTCTCGTAACGGTCGTATTCCATAATTCTCTCATTCTCACTGCTGCGCCCCTCTTGTCGAACGCATTTCTTACTAGTTCGTATGCGTTTTTCATACATATTGGAATATTCTGTTGTGCGTCGTTTATGATAATATTCATCGTAATTACTATAATTATAGTTATAACTATCGTTCACTTTATATTTCTCGTGTGTATACCTACCGTCATATTTACCACAATTTTGTGTAGTGTTTCGTCTAGATAATTAACTACGTTTCTCGTTAGACCTACAGTGATATTTATCTCCGTGAGTGTGGTGTCTTAAGTCTTTCACATATGTCATCTTATGTGACTTACTTTTGTGTGTGTGTCTCACAGTTGGGATATCGGTATTAATAAGGTACATTTTATTAATCTTTATTTCCTTCTCTTCCTTAAATTTAATTACTTTTTTATATTTATCGTTAGTAATCACAAACATATTTTCAACTAGTATGAATTCTTCACATATTAGCTCCATTTGTTTATTAATTATTCCACAGACATTTTCTGTGATCGTGTCAATGCGTAAATTTGTATCAACAATTTCTTTGGTTAACTGTGCAGTACCGTCATTTATACTTTGTTTTATTTCAAGATTACCAATTTTTAACTCTTCTAGCTTTTCGTAATTTTTATAGTGCCCTGTTTAAAATTTTCGGACTTTTGCTCTAACTTATTTTCTAAACTTTCTGTTTGTTTTGTATTTATTTCATCTATTTTTCTTATTTGTTTGACATTCTTCACTTTCGACTCTTCTTTAAAATTTTCGGCTTGTTTTATGACTAATTCGTCCAGCATGGCCAGTATCGAATTTTTAAATGCTTCTAAATTCAACCCTCCTGGTTCTGCCGTGTTGAATAATTTTTAAAATATTTATTTCGTAGTTATTCTTTAACAATTATTATTGATAACCGTTCCCTACTTATTTATTTATTTCTTTATTTTTATTAATAGTTATTATTAATACTCATGACAGTTACACCTGTTACATAGGCAAACAATATTATTTGTGGGCACCAGCTGTGTAATTACACAACAATTAACATAACATTCAGTTAACGTTTAATATAAATAATTATTATTACATATAATATTTTTTTTATTTAATACACCCTTATATTTAGAGCAACCATTTAGCTACAAAAAAAATTTTAATAGTTAAATGGTGGGGATCGTGCAATACGTTCATCGGCGACAATTTATGTAACAGATTTTGTACATAAATGTAGGCATGTCGTGCCCCACGTCCAGGGCGACATTTTTATGCAACAATACATATATAGTTGCGTGTATACAGGTTGCAAATACACATCTTTTTGTGTTTGAATAGCCCCACGTTCTTTGGGAGCCATTTTTATGCAACAATACAACATTGCATAAATAATATAATTTAAATTTGTGATGCCCCACGTTGGAAGCGACAATTTATACAACAATACAACAGTACATAAGTTGTATAATTTTGCCCCACAATCTTGGAGCGACAACTTATATAACAATACTTACTTGCATGAATACAATTTAATTTGGGTTTCAGGTGTATCTGTAATAAGAACTCGATGTAACTTGTAACGGTATTTCAAATTTATTTGGTACTAATAAACTTGTGCGCATAGCACTTGATTCGACTTAAAACATTCGTTATTACTTTGTTACTATGCCATAAGGCTTACGCTATATACATCCTTACTGAATAAATATTCTATTCTATTAATTATTTTATTAAAAAATATTATTTCCTGACTACTCAGTCAATTAGTGTGCTTCGAAATATCAATTTTTAAATATCTTTTTAGATATTGTAATGGAAACTCAAAAATATTAATAGTTACTGAATTTAACTTTTTTTATCAGTACTGATTTATCAACGCAAATTTTTATTTAAATGCTTTGCATTCTTTTCATTCCAATACTAATTTGAGCGCTTGTTTACGTTAATCTTACTTCCATAACATCTATGATTTTAACTCTCTTTATCTACAATAAACATTGGCTCTTACTTTTAAATAGAACAAGAATGCCTTTAATTGTCTTTGAGTTAATTGTTCGATTAAGAGATAAATAAGTTGTTTATCACCTTATTCTCGTCAATCGTACTCAATCAATTGATCCATCTGTAATCGTCCTCGTCTCGAACTCCAGCATCGCTTCCTCTTGTCCAGCGTCGTTCCTCTCTTGTCCAGCGTCGTTTCCAGACTTCAGTAGTGTTCCTCTTGTTCAGCGCAGTCGCCTCTAGAGTCCAGCGTCGTCTCTCTCTTGTCCAGCGTCGTCTCGCTCTCTGGAACTAAGTCGTCAGCTCACACTCTGTCTCTCTCTCTCTCTCTCTCTGGAACTTCTTCTCGTGCTGTTTCGGACGTCAGTTGATCTTCTTATATGGGTTTTCTTCTCGTGTAATACTGTTACTAATTAAATTGCTTGTTTTTACAATCTAGTTACATAACTGTATGTAACTGGAAGGATGAAACTATTTACAAAAATTTACATACTCTGTGCGGACGGCCAAAACTCCCGCTGCACTGTGGGTGATCGAAAAAAAAGAACAACTGTAGCGTGTGTGTCCTATTTATACCCACGTCTTGGTCCACACTTGCAGTTGTACGAAATCGACATGTCTGAAATTGTCTCTGGGTTCAGTCTCCCCACTCCTTGACAAGTTCGCTATTTCTTATATTTCTGCGAACTGCAGAGTCCTGTAAGTATACTCTTATACTCATCTTATAACTATTTTCACTACACATGTTCACTGTATTTTTGGACATTGCAACTTAACCCTTTCGCTCTGTACACAGTTATTTCACCACTACACTCGTACGGTGTGTCCCTTTCACGTGGTTTGTGTACACAGTATTTAGTTAATTTTAATACATTTTATTGTGCTTTTGGGTTTTACTCTTTATTTACAGTTTATGAATAATTATGGAAAAACTGTAATTATGCAATTATTCATCTTGTGGTGGTAAACTCGCCTGCATAGACCTGCGTCACACACACTTGCAAAATACTGGTGTACACACTTTCATTTACATTTCTGTGTGTATGCACGTCGATTCAGGTCGAAACACCTGTTCATATTTTTGTCTGAGCCAAGCTTGGCAATCCCTGACATGCTTATTTCTAATACATTATTAATTATTTACAGTTTATTAGGTATATTTAAATTTTTATATTCAATGCTTAGTACATAACTTATTTGTACTGTCGCATTATCCTTCTGCTTGGTAATAAAAATATTTAATAAATTTATATATTAAAAATTTTTTTTTTATTACAATCGTTTGAAAAAAATTATAACATATAATAAAGAATAGTATTCGTCATTTCACCCGTAATTGGAGTGTACATATACGTCTCACCGCCCCTCTTCACACGGTCACTGCCCGTGACCGTGTAGGGTGGCTTCAACAACAGCTGATCTGACTGGTTTCATTGACCTCGTTATTTTTATGTTTAGAACTTCCTAAATGACGTTGCGAGGTATTTACCAATTTCTTTCTTCTATTTCTCATCATATACGATGAAAGTGTGTTGTCCTACTCGCTGTCTTAACGTATACGGTCCATTGTACAGTCTGAAGAATTTCTTTGCCGTATTTGCTTTCAGTAGTACATTCTCTCCTACATTAAATTGTTGTAGTTTGTGAGTTAGATTAAATCTCTCTACTCTCTTGTTACCTCTTTCTATTATTCGTTACTTTGCGTATTCAATTTTTACACTTATTGGTACAGGTACATTCTGGTTATTAGATTTGTGTATATAATTTTTCCAAAATCTGTTTGGCTTCTTATCTTTTCCAATTCCATTGGAGTATATCCTGTTGCTTCACTATAATTTCCGTTGATGGCTTTTTCAAGAAATGGTAAATATTCTGC
The DNA here is from genome assembly GCA_034769895.1 of Magicicada septendecula. Taxonomy (NCBI): domain Eukaryota; kingdom Metazoa; phylum Arthropoda; class Insecta; order Hemiptera; family Cicadidae; genus Magicicada; species Magicicada septendecula. The sequence continues at coordinate 204,527,787 of CM068370.1, read as the reverse complement.
CCATCTATTGTGTTGATCATGGCAGTATATTCGTAAATATTACCTAATTCTTTGTTAACTCTCTCAGCCAAGTTTCCTTGAGGATGTCTTATGGATGTGAGTACAGGTTGTATTCCATTTTCCCTTAACGTCCTCTCCCATTTTTCACTCTGAAATTGTACACCTTGATCACTGAGTACCTTCTTCATTTTTGCATATGTCGGAATATATTTCTGCAGTAGTATCTTTAGAACAACTTTGGTTGTGGGTCGCATAATTGGGTACAGTCGGACTGCCTTGGAAAACACATGGATACATACCAATATGTGCTTCACACCTCGACTTGATCGTGGTAGTGGTCCCAGAAAATCCACTGCAATTAGCTCACCTTTGTCTTTGTTCCCTTTCTGTATGCTCTGCATTTCTACATATGTGTGTAAATTCGGCCCTTAATTTTACATTATCTTACTCATACATTCTTACCTTCGCTTCTAATCTTCCTTAACTCTTTTCTTAACATGACATTACTTTATCTTTCTTAACTTTTCTTATATTACTTATACAATACATTAACATTCATTACCTTTTATTACATTTCTTTAACATTACCTTTCTGATCGCTACTACTTTCCTGAAATAAACTTCCGTAACAGAATACTCTTTTAGCTTTGTAGTGTGTCGCATGATCGGTTACAGAGGAACTGTCTTGGAAAACAACGATATTTTTCTCGAAGTCCTTAATCCTACGTAGTCTCTGCCCTTTTGCCATTTCACTCTCGCTTTCTTCTGTGTCCTTGTATTTCCATTAAGTGTTCGCTTGATCAGTCGTTCTGACAATTATAGCATTAATTGCTCATCTCTAAGCTTTTCTTTTTTTACCAATAACAACACTAACATCTTTTACCATTACTTTCTTAAATATTTCTCTACACTATCATTACTTACCAATAATAATACATTTCTTAATTAACCCTTTAAAATAATATTCCTTATTTCGTTTCACTAATATTTCTTTTTATTTTGTATTTCCAATCATAACCTTAATAAATAACATTTCTTAATTATACTCTCTTATCTTATTATTAATAACTAATAGTAATATTATTTTTCTCATTTAAAAATAATAATTTATTTTCATTTGCCTTGAGTTCTGAGTTGCAGTGTCGTCAGATCTGACACCCCTATTATTATAACAATTGTTTGTTGTACACAGAAAATTCATTGTGCTAACCCTCGCGACAAATTTCCATTGTATTACTGCGACGTTAAAATTCCATTGTCCCGCTCTGACTGCATAATTCACCTGTTTATAGTGCAACGTTTTCGTTTTGCCTGACGGCCACACAAAACCACCTCTCTTTCTCTCGTAACGGTCGTATTCCATAATTCTCTCATTCTCACTGCTGCGCCCCTCTTGTCGAACGCATTTCTTACTAGTTCGTATGCGTTTTACATACATATTGGAATATTCTGTTGTGCGTCGTTTATGATAATATTCATCGTAATTACTATAATTATAGTTATAACTATCGTTCATTTTATATTTCTCGTGTGTATACCTACCGTCATATTTACCACAATTTTGTGTAGTGTTTCGTCTAGATAATTAACTACGTTTCTCGTTAGACCTACAGTGATATTTATCTCCGTGAGTGTGGTGTCTTAAGTCTTTCACATATGTCATCTTATGTGACTTACTTTTGTGTGTGTGTCTCACAGTTGGGATATCGCTATTAATAAGGTACATTTTATTAATCTTTCTTTCCTTCTCTTCCTTAAATTTAATTACTTTTTTATATTTATCGTTAGTAATCACAAACATATTTTCAACTAGTATGAATTCTTCACATATTAGCTCCATTTGTTTATTAATTATTCCACAGACATTTTCTGTGATCGTGTCAATGCGTAAATTTGTATCAACAATTTCTTTGGTTAACTGTGCAGTACCGTCATTTATACTTTGTTTTATTTCAAGATTACCAATTTTTAACTCTTCTAGCTTTTCGTAATTTTTATAGTGCCCTCTTTAAAATTTTCGGACTTTTTCTCTAACTTATTTTCTAAACTTTCTGTTTGTTTTGTATTTATTTCATTTATTTTTCTTATTTGTTTGACATTCTTCACTTTCGACTCTTCTTTAAAATTTTCGGCTTGTTTTATGACTAATTCGTCCAGCATGGCCAGTATCGAATTTTTAAATGCTTCTAAATTCAACCCTCCTGGTTCTGCCGTGTTGAATAATTTTTAAAATATTTATTTCGTAGTTATTCTTTAACAATTATTATTGATAACCGTTCCCTACTTATTTATTTATTTCTTTATTTTTATTAATAGTTATTATTAATACTCATGACAGTTACACCTGTTACATAGGCAAACAATATTATTTGTGGGCACCAGCTGTGTAATTACACAACAATTAACATAACATTCAGTTAACGTGTAATATAACTAATTATTATTACATATAATATTTTTTTTATTTAATACACCCTTATATTTAGAGCAACCACTTAGCTACAAAAAAAATTTTAATAGTTAAATGGTGGGGATCGTGCAATACGTTCATCGGCGACAATTTATGTAACAGATTTTGTACATAAATGTAGGCATGTCGTGCCCCACGTCCAGGGCGACATTTTTATGCAACAATACATATATAGTTGCGTGTATACAGGTTGCAAATACACATCTTTTTGTGTTTGAATAGCCCCACGTTCTTTGGGAGCCATTTTTATGCAACAATACAACATTGCATAAATAATATAATTTAAATTTGTGATGCCCCACGTTGGAAGCGACAATTTATACAACAATACAACAGTACATAAGTTGTATAATTTTGCCCCACAATCTTGGAGCGACAACTTATATAACAATACTTACTTGCATGAATACAATTTAATTTGGGTTTCAGGTGTATCTGTAATAAGAACTCGATGTAACTTGTAACGGTATTTCAAATTTATTTGGTACTAATAAACTTGTGCGCATAGCACTTGATTCGACTTAAAACATTCGTTATTACTTTGTTACTATGCCATAAGGCTTACGCTATATACATCCTTACTGAATAAATATTCTATTCTATTAATTATTTTATTAAAAAATATTATTTCCTGACTACTCAGTCAATTAGTGTGCTTCGAAATATCAATTTTTAAATATCTTTTTAGATATTGTAATGGAAACTCAAAAATATTAATAGTTACTGAATTTAACTTTTTTTATCAGTAGTGATTTATCAACGCAAATTTTTATTTAAATGCTTTGCATTCTTTTCATTCCAATACTAATTTGAGCGCTCTTTTACGTTAATCTTACTTCCATAACATCTATGATTTTAACTCTCTTTATCTACAATAAACATTGGCTCTTACTTTTAAATAGAACAAGAATGCCTTTAATTGTCTTTGAGTTAATTGTTCGATTAAGAGATAAATAAGTTGTTTATCACCTTATTCTCGTCAATCGTACTCAATCAATTGATCCATCTGTAATCGTCCTCGTCTCGAACTCCAGCATCGCTTCCTCTTGTCCAGCGTCGTTCCTCTCTTGTCCAGCGTCGTTTCCAGACTTCAGTAGTGTTCCTCTTGTCCAGCGCAGTCGCCTCTAGAGTCCAGCGTCGTCTCTCTCTTGTCCAGCGTCGTCTCGCTCTATGGAACTAAGTCGTCAGCTCACACTCTGTCTCTCTCTCTCTCTCTCTCTCTCTCTCTGGAACTTCTTCTCGTGCTGTTTCGGACGTCAGTTGATCTTCTTATATGGATTTTCTTCTCGTGTAATTCTGTTACTAATTAAATTGCTTGTTTTTACAATACAGTTACATAACTGTATGTAACTGGAAGGATGAAACTATTTACAAAAATTTACATACTCTGTGCGGACGGGCAAAATCTCCCGCTGCACTGTGGGTGATCGAAAAAAAAAGAACAACTGTAGTGTGTGTGTCCTATTTATACCCACGTCTTGGTCCACACCTGCAGTTGTACGAAATCGACATGTCTGAAATTGTCTCTGGGTTCAGTCTCCCCACTCCTTGTCAAGTTCGCTTTTTCTTATATTTCTGCGAACTGCAGAGTCCTGTAACTATACTCTTATACTCATCTTATAACTATTTTCACTACACATGTTCACTGTATTTTGGACATTGCAACTTAACCCTTTCGCTATGTACACAGTTATTTCACCACTACACTCGTACGGTGTGTCCCTTTCACGTGGTTTTTGTACACAGTATTTAGTTAATTTTATTACATTTTATTGTGCTTTTGGATTTTATTCTTTATTTATAGTTTATGAATAATTATGGAAAAACTGTAATTATGCAATTGTTCATCTTGGAGTGGTAAACTCGCCTGCATAGACCTGCGTCACACACACTTGCAAAATACTGGTGTACACACTTTCAGTTACATTTCTGTGTATGTGCACGTCGATTCAGGTCGAAACACCTGTTCATATTTTTGTCTGAGCCAAGCTTGGCAATCCCTGACATGCTTATTTCTAATACATTTTAAATTATTTACAGTTTATTAGGTATATTTAAATTTTTATATTCAATGCTCAGTACATCACTTATTTGTACTGTCGCATTATCCTTCTGCTTGGTAATAAAAATATTTAATAAATTTATTTATTAAATTTTTTTTTATTACAATCGTTTGAAAAAAAAATAACAAATAATAAAGAATAGTATTCGTCATTTCACCCGTAATTGGAGTGTACATATACGTCTCACCTCCCCTCTTCAGACGGTCACTGCTCGTGACCGTGTAGGGTGGCTTCAACAACAGCTCATCTGACTGGTTTCATTGGCCTCGTTATTTTTATGTTTAGAACTTCCTAAATGACGTTGCGTGGTATTTACCAATTTCTTTCTTCTGTTTCTCATCATATACGATGAAAGTGTGTTGTCCTACTCGCTGTCTTAACGTATACGGTCCATTGTACAGTCTGAAGAATTTCTTTGCCGTATTATAGCTTCTTTTCCCAACAGGATTTGCTTTCAGTAGTACATTCTGTCCTACATTAAATTGTTGTAGTTTGTGAGTTAGATTAAATCTCTCTACTCTCTTGTTACCTCTTTCTATTATTCGTTACTTTGCGTATTCAATTTTTACACTTATTGGTACAGGTACATTCTGGTTATTAGATTTGTGTATATACTTGTTCCAAAATCTGTTTGGCTTCTTATCTTTTCCAATTCCATTGGAGTATATCCTGTTGCTTCACTATAATTTTCGTTGATGGCTTTTTCAAGAAATGGTAAATATTCTGCCCATCTATTGTGTTGATCATGGCAGTATATTCGTAAATATTACCTAATTCTTTGTTAACTCTCTCAGCCAAGTTTCCTTGAAGATGTCTTATGGATGTGAGTACAGGTTGTATTCCATTTTCCCTTAACGTCCTCTCCCATTTTTCACTCTGAAATTGTACACCTTGATCACTGAGTACCTTCTTCATTTTTGCATATGTCGGAATATATTTCTGCAGTAGTATCTTTAGAACAACTTTGGTTGTGGGTCGCATAATTGGGTACAGTCGGACTGCCTTGGAAAACACATGGATACATACCAATATGTGCTTCACACCTCGACTTGATCGTGGTAGTGGTCCCAGAAAATCCACTGCAATTAGCTCTCCTTTGTCTTTGTTCCCTTTCTGTATGCTCTGCATTTCTACATATGTGTGTAAATTCGGCTATTAATTTTACATTATCTTACTCATACATTCTTACCTTCGCTTCTAATCTTCCTTAACTCTTTTCTTAACATGACATTACTTTATCTTTCTTAACTTTTCTTATATTACTTATACAATACATTAAAATTCATTACCTTTTACTACATTTCTTTTACATTACCTTTCTGATCGCTACTACTTTCCTGAAATACACTTCCGTAACAGAATACTCTTTTAGCTTTGTAGTGTGTCGCATGATCGGTTACAGAGGAACTGTCTTGGAAAACAACGATATTTTTCTCGAAGTCCTTAATCCTACGTAGTCTCTGCCCTTTTGACATTTCACTCTCGCTTTCTTCTGTGTCCTTGTATTTCCATTAAGTGTTCGCTTGATCAGTCGTTCTGACAATTATAGCATTAATTGCTCATCTCTAAGCTTTTCTTTTTTTACCAATAACAACACTAACATCTTTTACCATTACTTTCTTAAATATTTCTCTACACTATCATTCCTTACCAATAATAATACATTTCTTAATTAACCCTTTAAAATAATATTCCTTATTTCGTTTCACTAATATTTCTTTTTATTTTGTATTTCTAATCATAACCTTAATAAATAACATTTCTTAATTATACTCTCTTATCTTATTATTAATAACTAATAGTAATATTATTTTTCTCATTTAAAAATAATTATTTATTTTCATTTGCCTTGGGTTCTGAGTTGCAGTGTCGTCAGATCTGACACCCCTCTTATTATAACAATTGTTTGTTGTACACAGAAAATTCATTGTGCTAACCCTCGCGACAAATTTCCATTGTATTACTGCGACGTTAAAATTCCATTGTCCCGCTCTGACTGCATAATTCACCTGTTTATAGTGCAACGTTTTCGTTTTGCCTGACGGCCACACAAAACCACCTCTCATTCTCTCGTAACGGTCGTATTCCATAATTCTCTCATTCTCACTGCTGCGCCCGTCTTGTCGAACGCATTTCTTACTAGTTCGTATGCGTTTTACATACATATTGGAATATTCTGTTGTGCGTCGTTTATGATAATATTCATCGTAATTACTATAATTATAGTTATAATTATCGTTCACTTTATATTTCTCGTGTGTATTACCTAGCGTCATATTTACCACAATTTTGTGTAGTGTTTCGTCTAGATAATTTACTACGTTTCTTGTTAGACCTACAGTGATATTTATCTCCGTGAGTGTGGTGTCTTAAGTCTTTCACATATGTCGTCTTATGTGACTTACTTGTGTGTGTGTGTCTCACAGTTGGGATATCGCTATTAATAAGGCACGTTTTATTAAACTTTATTTCCTTCTCTTCCTTAATGTTAATTACTTTTTTATATTTATTGTTAGTAATCACAAACGTATTTTCAACTAGTATGAATTCTTCACATATTAGCTCCATTTGTTTATTAATTATTCCACAGACATTTTCTGTGATCGTGTCAATGCGTAAATTTGTATCAACAATTTCTTTGGTTAACTGTGCAGTGCCGTCAATTATACTTTGTTTTATTTCAAGATTACCAATTTTTAACTTTTCTAGCTTTTCGTAATTTTTATAGTTTCCTGTTTAAAGTTTTCGGACTTTTGCTCTAACTTATTTTCTAAACTTTCTGTTTGTTTTGTATTTATTTCATCTATTTTTCTTATTTGTTTGACATTCTTCACTTTCGACTCTTCTTTAAAATTTTCGGCTTGTTTTATGACTAATTCGTCCATCATGGCCAGTATCGAATTTTTAAATGCTTCTAAATTCAACCCTCCTGGTTCTGCCGTGTTGAATAATTATTAAAATATTTATTTCGTAGTTATTCTTTAACAATTATTATTGATAACCGTTCCCTACTTATTTATTTATTTCTTTATTTTTATTAATAGTTATTATTAATACTCATGACAGTTACACCTGTTACATAGGCAAACAATATTATTTGTGGGCACCAGCTGTGTAATTACACAACAATTAACATAACATTCAGTTAACGTTTAATATAAATAATTATTATTACATATAATATTTTTTGTATTTAACACACCCTTATTTTTAGAGCAACCATTTAGCTACAAAAAAAAATTTTAATAGTTAAATGGTGGGGATCGTGCCATACGTTCATCGGCGACAATTTATGTAACAGATTTTGTACATAAATGTAGGCATGTCGTGCCCCACGTCCAGGGCGACATTTTTATGCAACAGTACATATATAGTTGCGTGTATACAGGTTGCAAATACACATCTTTTTGTGTTTGAATAGCCCCACGTTCTTTGGGAGCCATTTTTATGCAACAATACAACATTGCATAAATAATATAATTTAAATTTGTGATGCCCCACGTTGGAAGCGACAATTTAATCAACAATACAACTGTACATAAGTTGTATAATTTATGTTGTATGTGTATAAATTTACATGTAATTTAATTTGAATAGCCCCACAATCTTGGAGCTACAACTTATATAACAATACTTACTTGCATGAATACAATTTAATTTGGGTTTCAGGTGTATCTGTAATAAGAATTCGATGTAACTTGTAACGGTATTTCAAATTTATTTGGTACTAATAAACTTGTGCGCATAGCACTTGATTCGACTTAAAACATTCGTTATTACTTTGTTACTATGCCATAAGGCTTACGCTATATACATCCTTACTGACTAAATATTCTATTCTACTAATTATTTTATTAAAAAATATCATTTCCTGGCTACTCAGTCAATTAGTGTGCTTCGAAATATCAATTTTTAAATATCTTTTTAGATATTGTAATGGAAACTCAAAAATATTAATAGTTACTGAATTTAACTTTTTTTATCAGTACTGATTTATCAACGCAAATTTTTATTTAAATGCTTTGCATTCTTTTCATTCCAATACTAATTTGAGTTCTTGTTTACGTTAATCTTACTTCCATAACATCTATGATTTTAACTCTCTATATCTACAATAAACATTGGCTCTTACTTTTAAATAGAACAAGAATGCCTTTAATTGTCTTTGAGTTAATTGTTCGATTAAGAGATAAATAAGTTGTTTATCACCTTATTCTCGTCAATCGTACTCAATCAATTGATCCATCTGTAATCGTCCTCGTCTCGAACTCCAGCATCGCTTCCTCTTGTCCAGCGTCGTTCCTCTCTTGTCAAGCGTCGTTTCCAGACTTCAGTAGTGTTCCTCTTGTTCAGCGCAGTCGCCTCTAGAGTCCAGCGTCGTCTCTCTCTTGTCCAGCGTCGTCTCGCTCTCTGGAACTAAGTCGTCAGCTCACACTCTGTCTCTCTCTCTCTCTCTCTCTCTCTCTGGAACTTCTTCTCGTGCTGTTTCGGACGTCAGTTGATCTTCTTATATGGATTTTCTTCTCGTGCAATTCTGTTACTAATTAAATTGCTTGTTTTTACAATACAGTTACATAACTGTATGTAACTGGAAGGATGAAACTATTTACAAAAATTTACATACTCTGTGCGGACGGGCAAAAGCTCCCGCTGCACTGTGGGTGATCGAAAAAAAAAGAACAACTGTAGCGTGTGTGTCCTATTTATACCCACGTCTTGGTCCACACCTGCAGTTGTACGAAATCGACATGTCTGAAATTGTCTCTGGGTTCAGTCTCCCCACTCCTTGTCAATTTCGCTATTTCTTATATTTCTGCGAACTGCAGAGTCCTGTAAGTATACTCTTATACTCATCTTATAACTATTTTCACTACACATGTTCACTGTATTTTTGGACATTGCAACTTAACCTTTTCGCTCTGTACACAGTTATTTCACCACTACACTCGTACGGTGTGTCCCTTTCACGTGGTTTTTGTACACAGTATTTAGTTAATTTTATTACATTTTATTGTGCTTTTGGATTTTACTCTTTATTTACAGTTTATGAATAATTATGGAAAAACTTAATTATGCAATTATTCATCTTGTGGTGGTAAACTCGCCTGCATAGACCTGCGTCACACACACTTGCAAAATACTGGTGTACACACTTTCAGTTACATTTCTGTGTGTGTGCACGTCGATTCAGGTCGAAACACCTGTTCATATTTTTGTCTGAGCCAAGCTTGGCAATCCCTGACATGCTTATTTCTAATACATTATTAATTATTTACATTTTATTAGGTATATTAAAAATTTATATTCAATGCTCAGTACATAACTTATTTGTACTGCCGCATTATACTTCTGCTTTGTAATAAAAATATTTAATAAATTTATTTATTAAATTTTTTTTTTATTACAATCGTTTGAAAAAAATATAACAAATAATAAAGAATAGTATTCGTCATTTCACCCGTAATTGGAGTGTACATATACGTCTCACCTCCCCTCTTTACACGGTCACTGCTCGTGACCGTGTAGGGTGGCTTCAACAACAGCTGATCTGACTGGTTTCATTGCCCTCGTTATTTTTATGTTTAGAACTTCCTAAATGACGTTGCGTGGTATTTACCAATTTCTTTCTTCTGTTTCTCATCATAGACGATGAAAGTGTGTTGTCCTACTCGCTGTCTTAACGTATACGGTCCATTGTACAGTCTGAAGAATTTCTTTGCCGTATTATAGCTTCTTTTCCCAACAGGATTTGCTTTCAGTAGTACATTCTCTCCTACATTAAATTGTTGTAGTTTGTGAGTTAGATTAAATCTCTCTACTCTCTTGTTACCTCTTTCTATTATTCGTTACTTTGCGTATTCAATTTTTACACTTATTGGTACAGGTACATTCTGGTTATTAGATTTGTGTATATACTTGTTCAAAAATCTGTTTGGCTTCTTATCTTTTCCAATTCCATTGGAGTATATCCTGTTGCTTCAGTATAATTTCCGTTGATGGCTTTTTCAAGAAATGGTAAATATTCTGCCCATCTATTGTGTTGATCATGGCAGTATATTCGTAAATATTTACCTCATTCTTTGTTAACTCTCTCAGCAAAGTTTCCTTGAGGATATCTTATGGATGTGAGTACAGGTTGTATTCCATTTTCCTTTAACGTCCTCTCCCATTTTTCACTCTGAAATTGTACACCTTGATCACTGAGTACCTTCTTCATTTTTGCATATGTCGGAATATATTTCTGCAGTAGTATCTTTAGAACAACTTTGGTTGTGGGTCGCATAATTGGGTACAGTCGGACTGCCTTGGAAAACACATGGATACATACCAATATGTGCTTCACACCTCGACTTGATCGTGGTCGTGGTCCCAGAAAATCCACTGCAATTAACTCTCCTTTGTCTTTGTTCCCTTTCTGTATGCTCTTCATTTCTACATATGTGTGTAAATTCGGCCCTTAATTTTACATTATCTTACTCATACAGTCTTACCCTCGCTTCTAATCTTCCTTAACTCTTTTCTTAACATGACATTACTTTATCTTTCTTAACTTTTCTTATATTACTTATACAATACATTAACATTCATTACCTTTTATTACATTTCTTTAAAATTACCTTTCTGATCGCTACTACTTTCCTGAAATACACTTCCGTAACAGAATACTCTTTTAGCTTTGTAGTGTGTCGCATGATCGGTTACAGAGGAACTGTCTTGCAAAACAACGATATTTTTCTCGATATTAATCCTACGTAGTCTCTGCCCTTTTGACATTTCACTCTCGCTTTCTTCTGATTCCTTGTATTTCCATTAAGTGTTCGCTTGATCAGTCGTTCTGACAATTATAGCATTAATTGCTCATCTCTAACCTTTTCATTTTTTACCAATAACAACACTAACATCTTTTACCATTACTTTCTTAAATATTTCTCTACACTATCATTTCTTACCAATAATAATACATTTCTTAATTAACCCTTTAAAATAATATTCCTTATTTCTTTTCACTAATATTTCTTTTTATTTTGTATTTCCAATCATAACCTTAATAAATAACATTTCTTAATTATACTCTCTTATCTTATTATTAATAACTAATAGTAATATTATATTTCTCATTTAAAAATAATTATTTATTTTCATTTGCCTTGAGTTCTGAGTTGCAGTGTCGTCAGATCTGACACCCCTATTATTATAACAATTGTTTGTTGTACACAGAAAATTCATTGTGCTAACCCTCGCGACAAATTACCATTGTATTACTGCGACGTTAAAATTCCATTGTCCCGCTCTGACTGCATAATTCACATGTTTATAGTGCAACGTTTTCGTTTTGCCTGACGGCCACACAAAACCACCTCTCTTTCTCTCGTAACGGTCGTATTCCATAATTCTCTCATTCTCACTGCTGCGCCCCTCTTGTCGAACGAATTTCTTACTAGTTCGTATGCGTTTTACATACATATTGGAATATTCTGTTGTGCGTCGTTTATGATAATATTCATCGTAATTACTATAATTATAGTTATAATTATCGTTCACTTTATATTTCTCGTGTGTATACCTACCGTCATATTTACCACAATTTTGTGTAGTGTTTCGTCTAGATAATTTACTACGTTTCTTGTTAGACCTACAGTGATATTTATCTCCGTGAGTGTGGTGTCTTAAGTCTTTCACATATGTCGTCTTGTGTGACTTACTTGTGTGTGTGTGTCTCACAGTTGGGATATCGCTATTAATAAGGTACGTTTTATTAAACTTTATTTGCTTCTCTTCCTTAATGTTAATTACTTTTTTATATTTATCGTTAGTAATCACAAACGTATTTTCAACTAGTATGAATTCTAGTAGCTCCATTTGTTTATTAATTATTCCACAGACATTTTCTGTGATCGTGTCAATGCGTAAATTTGTATCAACAATTTCTTTGGCTAACTGTGCAGTACCGTCAATTATACTTTGTTTTATTTCAAGATTACCAATTTTTAACTCTTCTACTTTTCGTAATTTTTATAGTGACCTGTTTAAAATTTTCGGCCTTTTGTTCTAACTTATTTTCTAAACTTTCTGTTTGTTTTGTATTTATTTCATCTATTTTTCTTATTTGTTTGACATTCTTCACTTTCGACTCTTCTTTAAAATTTTCGGCTTGTTTTATGACTAATTCGTCCATCATGGCCAGTATCGAATTTTTAAATGCTTCTAAATTCAACCCTCCTGGTTCTGCCGTGTTGAATAATTATTAAAATATTTATTTCGTAGTTATTCTTTAACAATTATTATTGATAACCGTTCCCTACTTATTTATTTATTTCTTTATTTTTATTAATAGTTATTATTAATACTCATGACAGTTACACCTGTTACATAGGCAAACAATATTATTTGTGGGCACCAGCTGTGTAATTACACAACAATTAACATAACATTCAGTTAACGTTTAATATAAATAATTATTATTACATATAATATGTTTTTTATTTAACACACCCTTATTTTTAGAGCAACCATTTAGCTACAAAAAAAAAAATTTAATAGTTAAATGGTGGGGATCGTGCCATACGTTCATCGGCGACAATTTATGTAACAGATTTTGTACATAAATGTAGGCATGTCGTGCCCCACGTCCAGGGCGACATTTTTATGCAACAGTACATATATAGTTGCGTGTATACAGGTTGCAAATACACATCTTTTTGTGTTTGAATAGCCCCACGTTCTTTGGGAGCCATTTTTATGCAACAATACAACATTGCATAAATAATATAATTTAAATTTGTGATGCCCCACTTTGGAAGCGACAATTTATACAACAATACAACTGTACATAAGTTGTATAATTTATGTTGTATGTGTATAAATTTACATGTAATTTAATTTGAATAGCCCCACAATCTTGGAGCTACAACTTATATAACAATACTTACTTGCATGAATACAATTTAATTTGGGTTTCAGGTGTATCTGTAATAAGAATTCGATGTAACTTGTAACGGTATTTCAAATTTATTTGGTACTAATAAACTTGTGCGCATAGCACTTGATTCGACTTAAAACATTCGTTATTACTTTGTTACTATGCCATAAGGCTTACGCTATATACATCCTTACTGACTAAATATTCTATTCTACTAATTATTTTATTAAAAAATATCATTTCCTGACTACTCAGTCAATTAGTGTGCTTCGAAATATCAATTTTTAAATATCTTTTTAGATATTGTAATGGAAACTCAAAAATATTAATAGTTACTGAATTTAACTTTTTTTATCAGTACTGATTTATCAACGCTAATTTTTATTTAAATGCTTTGCATTCTTTTCATTCCAATACTAATTTGAGTTCTTGTTTACGTTAATCTTACTTCCATAACATCTATGATTTTAACTCTCTATATCTACAATAAACATTGGCTCTTACTTTTAAATAGAACAAGAATGCCTTTAATTGTCTTTGAGTTAATTGTTCGATTAAGAGATAAATAAGTTGTTTATCACCTTATTCTCGTCAATCGTACTCAATCAATTGATCCATCTGTAATCGTCCTCGTCTCGAACTCCAGCATCGCTTCCTCTTGTCCAGCGTCGTTCCTCTCTTGTCAAGCGTCGTTTCCAGACTTCAGTAGTGTTCCTCTTGTTCAGCGCAGTCGCCTCTAGAGTCCAGCGTCGTCTCTCTCTTGTCCAGCGTCGTCTCGCTCTCTGGAACTAAGTCGTCAGCTCACACTCTGTCTCTCTCTCTCTCTCTCTCTCTCTCTCTGGAACTTCTTCTCGTGCTGTTTCGGACGTCAGTTGATCTTCTTATATGGATTTTCTTCTCGTGCAATTCTGTTACTAATTAAATTGCTTGTTTTTACAATACAGTTACATAACTGTATGTAACTGGAAGGATGAAACTATTTACAAAAATTTACATACTCTGTGCGGACGGGCAAAAGCTCCCGCTGCACTGTGGGTGATCGAAAAAAAAGAACAACTGTAGCGTGTGTGTCCTATTTATACCCACGTCTTGGTCCACACCTGCAGTTGTACGAAATCGACATGTCTGAAATTGTCTCTGGGTTCAGTCTCCCCACTCCTTGTCAATTTCGCTATTTCTTATATTTCTGCGAACTGCAGAGTCCTGTAAGTATACTCTTATACTCATCTTATAACTATTTTCACTACACATGTTCACTGTATTTTTGGACATTGCAACTTAACCTTTTCGCTCTGTACACAGTTATTTCACCACTACACTCGTACGGTGTGTCCCTTTCACGTGGTTTTTGTACACAGTATTTAGTTAATTTTATTACATTTTATTGTGCTTTTGGAATTTACTCTTTACTTATAGATTATGAATAATTATGGAAAAACTTAATTATGCAATTGTTCATCTTGTGGTGGTAAACTCGCCTGCATAGACCTGCGTCACACACACTTGCAAAATACTGGTGTACACACTTTCAGTTACATTTCTGTGTGTGTGCACGTCGATTCAGGTCGAAACACCTGTTCATAATTTTGTCTGAGCCAAGCTTGGCAATCCCTGACATGCTTATTTCTAATACATTATTAATTATTTACATTTTATTAGGTATATTAAAAATTTATATTCAATGCTCAGTACATAACTTATTTGTACTGCCGCATTATACTTCTGCTTTGTAATAAAAATATTTAATAAATTTATTTATTAAATTTTTTTTTTATTACAATCGTTTGAAAAAAATATAACAAATAATAAAGAATAGTATTCGTCATTTCACCCGTAATTGGAGTGTACATATACGTCTCACCTCCCCTCTTTACACGGTCACTGCTCGTGACCGTGTAGGGTGGCTTCAACAACAGCTGATCTGACTGGTTTCATTGCCCTCGTTATTTTTATGTTTAGAACTTCCTAAATGACGTTGCGTGGTATTTACCAATTTCTTTCTTCTGTTTCTCATCATAGACTATGAAAGTGTGTTGTCCTACTCGCTGTCTTAACGTATACGGTCCATTGTACAGTCTGAAGAATTTCTTTGCCGTATTATAGCTTCTTTTCCCAACAGGATTTGCTTTCAGTAGTACATTCTCTCCTACATTAAATTGTTGTAGTTTGTGAGTTAGATTAAATCTCTCTACTCTCTTGCTACCTCTTTCTATTATTCGTTACTTTGCGTATTCAATTTTTACACTTATTGGTACAGGTACATTCTGGTTATTAGATTTGTGTATATACTTGTTCAAAAATCTGTTTGGCTTCTTATCTTTTCCAATTCCATTGGAGTATATCCTGTTGCTTCAGTATAATTTCCGTTGATGGCTTTTTCAAGAAATGGTAAATATTCTGCCCATCTATTGTGTTGATCATGGCAGTATATTCGTAAATATTTACCTCATTCTTTGTTAACTCTCTCAGCAAAGTTTCCTTGAGGATATCTTATGGATGTGAGTACAGGTTGTATTCCATTTTCCTTTAACGTCCTCTCCCATTTTTCACTCTGAAATTGTACACCTTGATCACTGAGTACCTTCTTCATTTTTGCATATGTCGGAATATATTTCTGCAGTAGTATCTTTAGAACAACTTTGGTTGTGGGTCGCATAATTGGGTACAGTCGGACTGCCTTGGAAAACACATGGATACATACCAATATGTGCTTCACACCTCGACTTGATCGTGGTCGTGGTCCCAGAAAATCCACTGCAATTAACTCTCCTTTGTCTTTGTTCCCTTTCTGTATGCTCTTCATTTCTACATATGTGTGTAAATTCGGCCCTTAATTTTACATTATCTTACTCATACAGTCTTACCCTCGCTTCTAATCTTCCTTAACTCTTTTCTTAACATGACATTACTTTATCTTTCTTAACTTTTCTTATATTACTTATACAATACATTAACATTCATTACCTTTTATTACATTTCTTTAAAATTACCTTTCTGATCGCTACTACTTTCCTGAAATACACTTCCGTAACAGAATACTCTTTTAGCTTTGTAGTGTGTCGCATGATCGGTTACAGAGGAACTGTCTTGCAAAACAACGATATTTTTCTCGATATTAATCCTACGTAGTCTCTGCCCTTTTGACATTTCACTCTCGCTTTCTTCTGATTCCTTGTATTTCCATTAAGTGTTCGCTTGATCAGTCGTTCTGACAATTATAGCATTAATTGCTCATCTCTAACCTTTTCATTTTTTACCAATAACAACACTAACATCTTTTACCATTACTTTCTTAAATATTTCTCTACACTATCATTTCTTACCAATAATAATACATTTCTTAATTAACCCTTTAAAATAATATTCCTTATTTCTTTTCACTAATATTTCTTTTTATTTTGTATTTCCAATCATAACCTTAATAAATAACATTTCTTAATTATACTCTCTTATCTTATTATTAATAACTAATAGTAATATTATATTTCTCATTTAAAAATAATTATTTATTTTCATTTGCCTTGAGTTCTGAGTTGCAGTGTCGTCAGATCTGACACCCCTATTATTATAACAATTGTTTGTTGTACACAGAAAATTCATTGTGCTAACCCTCGCGACAAATTTCCATTGTATTACTGCGACGTTAAAATTCCATTGTCCCGCTCTGACTGCATAATTCACATGTTTATAGTGCAACGTTTTCGTTTTGCCTGACGGCCACACAAAACCACCTCTCTTTCTCTCGTAACGGTCGTATTCCATAATTCTCTCATTCTCACTGCTGCGCCCCTCTTGTCGAACGAATTTCTTACTAGTTCGTATGCGTTTTACATACATATTGGAATATTCTGTTGTGCGTCGTTTATGATAATATTCATCGTAATTACTATAATTATAGTTATAATTATCGTTCACTTTATATTTCTCGTGTGTATACCTACCGTCATATTTACCACAATTTTGTGTAGTGTTTCGTCTAGATAATTTACTACGTTTCTTGTTAGACCTACAGTGATATTTATCTCCGTGAGTGTGGTGTCTTAAGTCTTTCACATATGTCGTCTTGTGTGACTTACTTGTGTGTGTGTGTCTCACAGTTGGGATATCGCTATTAATAAGGTACGTTTTATTAAACTTTATTTGCTTCTCTTCCTTAATGTTAATTACTTTTTTATATTTATCGTTAGTAATCACAAACGTATTTTCAACTAGTATGAATTCTAGTAGCTCCATTTGTTTATTAATTATTCCACAGACATTTTCTGTGATCGTGTCAATGCGTAAATTTGTATCAACAATTTCTTTGGCTAACTGTGCAGTACCGTCAATTATACTTTGTTTTATTTCAAGATTACCAATTTTTAACTCTTCTACTTTTCGTAATTTTTATAGTGACCTGTTTAAAATTTTCGGCCTTTTGTTCTAACTTATTTTCTAAACTTTCTGTTTGTTTTGTATTTATTTCATCTATTTTTCTTATTTGTTTGACATTCTTCACTTTCGACTCTTCTTTAAAATTTTCGGCTTGTTTTATGACTAATTCGTCCATCATGGCCAGTATCGAATTTTTAAATGCTTCTAAATTCAACCCTCCTGGTTCTGCCGTGTTGAATAATTATTAAAATATTTATTTCGTAGTTATTCTTTAACAATTATTATTGATAACCGTTCCCTACTTATTTATTTATTTCTTTATTTTTATTAATAGTTATTATTAATACTCATGACAGTTACACCTGTTACATAGGCAAACAATATTATTTGTGGGCACCAGCTGTGTAATTACACAACAATTAACATAACATTCAGTTAACGTTTAATATAAATAATTATTATTACATATAATATGTTTTTTATTTAACACACCCTTATTTTTAGAGCAACCATTTAGCTACAAAAAAAAAAATTTAATAGTTAAATGGTGGGGATCGTGCCATACGTTCATCGGCGACAATTTATGTAACAGATTTTGTACATAAATGTAGGCATGTCGTGCCCCACGTCCAGGGCGACATTTTTATGCAACAGTACATATATAGTTGCGTGTATACAGGTTGCAAATACACATCTTTTTGTGTTTGAATAGCCCCACGTTCTTTGGGAGCCATTTTTATGCAACAATACAACATTGCATAAATAATATAATTTAAATTTGTGATGCCCCACTTTGGAAGCGACAATTTATACAACAATACAACTGTACATAAGTTGTATAATTTATGTTGTATGTGTATAAATTTACATGTAATTTAATTTGAATAGCCCCACAATCTTGGAGCTACAACTTATATAACAATACTTACTTGCATGAATACAATTTAATTTGGGTTTCAGGTGTATCTGTAATAAGAATTCGATGTAACTTGTAACGGTATTTCAAATTTATTTGGTACTAATAAACTTGTGCGCATAGCACTTGATTCGACTTAAAACATTCGTTATTACTTTGTTACTATGCCATAAGGCTTACGCTATATACATCCTTACTGACTAAATATTCTATTCTACTAATTATTTTATTAAAAAATATCATTTCCTGACTACTCAGTCAATTAGTGTGCTTCGAAATATCAATTTTTAAATATCTTTTTAGATATTGTAATGGAAACTCAAAAATATTAATAGTTACTGAATTTAACTTTTTTTATCAGTACTGATTTATCAACGCTAATTTTTATTTAAATGCTTTGCATTCTTTTCATTCCAATACTAATTTGAGTTCTTGTTTACGTTAATCTTACTTCCATAACATCTATGATTTTAACTCTCTATATCTACAATAAACATTGGCTCTTACTTTTAAATAGAACAAGAATGCCTTTAATTGTCTTTGAGTTAATTGTTCGATTAAGAGATAAATAAGTTGTTTATCACCTTATTCTCGTCAATCGTACTCAATCAATTGATCCATCTGTAATCGTCCTCGTCTCGAACTCCAGCATCGCTTCCTCTTGTCCAGCGTCGTTCCTCTCTTGTCAAGCGTCGTTTCCAGACTTCAGTAGTGTTCCTCTTGTTCAGCGCAGTCGCCTCTAGAGTCCAGCGTCGTCTCTCTCTTGTCCAGCGTCGTCTCGCTCTCTGGAACTAAGTCGTCAGCTCACACTCTGTCTCTCTCTCTCTCTCTCTCTCTCTCTCTGGAACTTCTTCTCGTGCTGTTTCGGACGTCAGTTGATCTTCTTATATGGATTTTCTTCTCGTGCAATTCTGTTACTAATTAAATTGCTTGTTTTTACAATACAGTTACATAACTGTATGTAACTGGAAGGATGAAACTATTTACAAAAATTTACATACTCTGTGCGGACGGGCAAAAGCTCCCGCTGCACTGTGGGTGATCGAAAAAAAAAGAACAACTGTAGCGTGTGTGTCCTATTTATACCCACGTCTTGGTCCACACCTGCAGTTGTACGAAATCGACATGTCTGAAATTGTCTCTGGGTTCAGTCTCCCCACTCCTTGTCAATTTCGCTATTTCTTATATTTCTGCGAACTGCAGAGTCCTGTAAGTATACTCTTATACTCATCTTATAACTATTTTCACTACACATGTTCACTGTATTTTTGGACATTGCAACTTAACCTTTTCGCTCTGTACACAGTTATTTCACCACTACACTCGTACGGTGTGTCCCTTTCACGTGGTTTTTGTACACAGTATTTAGTTAATTTTATTACATTTTATTGTGCTTTTGGATTTTACTCTTTATTTACAGTTTATGAATAATTATGGAAAAACTTAATTATGCAATTATTCATCTTGTGGTGGTAAACTCGCCTGCATAGACCTGCGTCACACACACTTGCAAAATACTGGTGTACACACTTTCAGTTACATTTCTGTGTGTGTGCACGTCGATTCAGGTCGAAACACCTGTTCATATTTTTGTCTGAGCCAAGCTTGGCAATCCCTGACATGCTTATTTCTAATACATTATTAATTATTTACATTTTATTAGGTATATTAAAAATTTATATTCAATGCTCAGTACATAACTTATTTGTACTGCCGCATTATACTTCTGCTTTGTAATAAAAATGTTTAATAAATTTATTTATTAAATTTTTTTTTATTACAATCGTTTGAAAAAAATATAACAAATAATAAAGAATAGTATTCGTCATTTCACCCGTAATTGGAGTGTACATATACGTCTCACCTCCCCTCTTTACACGGTCACTGCTCGTGACCGTGTAGGGTGGCTTCAACAACAGCTGATCTGACTGGTTTCATTGACCTCGTTTTTTTTATGTTTAGAACTTCCTAAATGACGTTGCGTGGTATTTACCAATTTCTTTCTTCTGTTTCTCATCATAGACGATGAAAGTGTGTTGTCCTACTCGCTGTCTTAACGTATACGGTCCATTGTACAGTCTGAAGAATTTCTTTGCCGTATTATAGCTTCTTTTCCCAACAGGATTTGCTTTCAGTAGTACATTCTCTCCTACATTAAATTGTTGTAGTTTGTGAGTTAGATTAAATCTCTCTACTCTCTTGTTACCTCTTTCTATTATTCGTTACTTTGCGTATTCAATTTTTACACTTATTGGTACAGGTACATTCTGGTTATTAGATTTGTGTATATACTTGTTCCAAAATCTGTTTGGCTTCTTATCTTTTCCAATTCCATTGGAGTATATCCTGTTGCTTCAGTATAATTTCCGTTGATGGCTTTTTCAAGAAATGGTAAATATTCTGCCCATCTATTGTGTTGATCATGGCAGTATATTCGTAAATATTTACCTCATTCTTTGTTAACTCTCTCAGCAAAGTTTCCTTGAGGATATCTTATGGATGTGAGTACAGGTTGTATTCCATTTTCCTTTAACGTCCTCTCCCATTTTTCACTCTGAAATTGTACACCTTGATCACTGAGTACCTTCTTCATTTTTGCATATGTCGGAATATATTTCTGCAGTAGTATCTTTAGAACAACTTTGGTTGTGGGTCGCATAATTGGGTACAGTCGGACTGCCTTGGAAAACACATGGATACATACCAATATGTGCTTCACACCTCGACTTGATCGTGGTCGTGGTCCCAGAAAATCCACTGCAATTAACTCTCCTTTGTCTTTGTTCCCTTTCTGTATGCTCTTCATTTCTACATATGTGTGTAAATTCGGCCCTTAATTTTACATTATCTTACTCATACAGTCTTACCCTCGCTTCTAATCTTCCTTAACTCTTTTCTTAACATGACATTACTTTATCTTTCTTAACTTTTCTTATATTACTTATACAATACATTAACATTCATTACCTTTTATTACATTTCTTTAAAATTACCTTTCTGATCGCTACTACTTTCCTGAAATACACTTCCGTAACAGAATACTCTTTTAGCTTTGTAGTGTGTCGCATGATCGGTTACAGAGGAACTGTCTTGCAAAACAACGATATTTTTCTCGATATTAATCCTACGTAGTCTCTGCCCTTTTGACATTTCACTTTCGCTTTCTTCTGATTCCTTGTATTTCCATTAAGTGTTCGCTTGATCAGTCGTTCTGACAATTATAGCATTAATTGCTCATCTCTAACCTTTTCATTTTTTACCAATAACAACACTAACATCTTTTACCATTACTTTCTTAAATATTTCTCTACACTATCATTTCTTACCAATAATAATACATTTCTTAATTAACCCTTTAAAATAATATTCCTTATTTCTTTTCACTAATATTTCTTTTTATTTTGTATTTCCAATCATAACCTTAATAAATAACATTTCTTAATTATACTCTCTTATCTTATTATTAATAACTAATAGTAATATTATATTTCTCATTTAAAAATAATTATTTATTTTCATTTGCCTTGAGTTCTGAGTTGCAGTGTCGTCAGATCTGACACCCCTATTATTATAACAATTGTTTGTTGTACACAGAAAATTCATTGTGCTAACCCTCGCGACAAATTTCCATTGTATTACTGCGACGTTAAAATTCCATTGTCCCGCTCTGACTGCATAATTCACATGTTTATAGTGCAACGTTTTCGTTTTGCCTGACGGCCACACAAAACCACCTCTCTTTCTCTCGTAACGGTCGTATTCCATAATTCTCTCATTCTCACTGCTGCGCCCCTCTTGTCGAACGAATTTCTTACTAGTTCGTATGCGTTTTACATACATATTGGAATATTCTGTTGTGCGTCGTTTATGATAATATTCATCGTAATTACTATAATTATAGTTATAATTATCGTTCACTTTATATTTCTCGTGTGTATACCTACCGTCATATTTACCACAATTTTGTGTAGTGTTTCGTCTAGATAATTTACTACGTTTCTTGTTAGACCTACAGTGATATTTATCTCCGTGAGTGTGGTGTCTTAAGTCTTTCACATATGTCGTCTTGTGTGACTTACTTGTGTGTGTGTGTCTCACAGTTGGGATATCGCTATTAATAAGGTACGTTTTATTAAACTTTATTTGCTTCTCTTCCTTAATGTTAATTACTTTTTTATATTTATCGTTAGTAATCACAAACGTATTTTCAACTAGTATGAATTCTAGTAGCTCCATTTGTTTATTAATTATTCCACAGACATTTTCTGTGATCGTGTCAATGCGTAAATTTGTATCAACAATTTCTTTGGCTAACTGTGCAGTACCGTCAATTATACTTTGTTTTATTTCAAGATTACCAATTTTTAACTCTTCTACTTTTCGTAATTTTTATAGTGACCTGTTTAAAATTTTCGGCCTTTTGTTCTAACTTATTTTC
Source organism: Magicicada septendecula (assembly GCA_034769895.1). Classification (NCBI taxonomy): domain Eukaryota; kingdom Metazoa; phylum Arthropoda; class Insecta; order Hemiptera; family Cicadidae; genus Magicicada; species Magicicada septendecula. The sequence continues at coordinate 204,504,606 of CM068370.1, read as the reverse complement.
TAAACTTTCTGTTTGTTTTGTATTTATTTCATCTATTTTTCTTATTTGTTTGACATTCTTCACTTTCGACTCTTCTTTAAAATTTTCGGCTTGTTTTATGACTAATTCGTCCATCATGGCCAGTATCGAATTTTTAAATGCTTCTAAATTCAACCCTCCTGGTTCTGCCGTGTTGAATAATTATTAAAATATTTATTTCGTAGTTATTCTTTAACAATTATTATTGATAACCGTTCCCTACTTATTTATTTATTTCTTTATTTTTATTAATAGTTATTATTAATACTCATGACAGTTACACCTGTTACATAGGCAAACAATATTATTTGTGGGCACCAGCTGTGTAATTACACAACAATTAACATAACATTCAGTTAACGTTTAATATAAATAATTATTATTACATATAATATGTTTTTTATTTAACACACCCTTATTTTTAGAGCAACCATTTAGCTACAAAAAAAAAAAATTTAATAGTTAAATGGTGGGGATCGTGCCATACGTTCATCGGCGACAATTTATGTAACAGATTTTGTACATAAATGTAGGCATGTCGTGCCCCACGTCCAGGGCGACATTTTTATGCAACAGTACATATATAGTTGCGTGTATACAGGTTGCAAATACACATCTTTTTGTGTTTGAATAGCCCCACGTTCTTTGGGAGCCATTTTTATGCAACAATACAACATTGCATAAATAATATAATTTAAATTTGTGATGCCCCACTTTGGAAGCGACAATTTATACAACAATACAACTGTACATAAGTTGTATAATTTATGTTGTATGTGTATAAATTTACATGTAATTTAATTTGAATAGCCCCACAATCTTGGAGCTACAACTTATATAACAATACTTACTTGCATGAATACAATTTAATTTGGGTTTCAGGTGTATCTGTAATAAGAATTCGATGTAACTTGTAACGGTATTTCAAATTTATTTGGTACTAATAAACTTGTGCGCATAGCACTTGATTCGACTTAAAACATTCGTTATTACTTTGTTACTATGCCATAAGGCTTACGCTATATACATCCTTACTGACTAAATATTCTATTCTACTAATTATTTTATTAAAAAATATCATTTCCTGACTACTCAGTCAATTAGTGTGCTTCGAAATATCAATTTTTAAATATCTTTTTAGATATTGTAATGGAAACTCAAAAATATTAATAGTTACTGAATTTAACTTTTTTTATCAGTACTGATTTATCAACGCTAATTTTTATTTAAATGCTTTGCATTCTTTTCATTCCAATACTAATTTGAGTTCTTGTTTACGTTAATCTTACTTCCATAACATCTATGATTTTAACTCTCTATATCTACAATAAACATTGGCTCTTACTTTTAAATAGAACAAGAATGCCTTTAATTGTCTTTGAGTTAATTGTTCGATTAAGAGATAAATAAGTTGTTTATCACCTTATTCTCGTCAATCGTACTCAATCAATTGATCCATCTGTAATCGTCCTCGTCTCGAACTCCAGCATCGCTTCCTCTTGTCCAGCGTCGTTCCTCTCTTGTCAAGCGTCGTTTCCAGACTTCAGTAGTGTTCCTCTTGTTCAGCGCAGTCGCCTCTAGAGTCCAGCGTCGTCTCTCTCTTGTCCAGCGTCGTCTCGCTCTCTGGAACTAAGTCGTCAGCTCACACTCTGTCTCTCTCTCTCTCTCTCTCTCTCTCTCTGGAACTTCTTCTCGTGCTGTTTCGGACGTCAGTTGATCTTCTTATATGGATTTTCTTCTCGTGCAATTCTGTTACTAATTAAATTGCTTGTTTTTACAATACAGTTACATAACTGTATGTAACTGGAAGGATGAAACTATTTACAAAAATTTACATACTCTGTGCGGACGGGCAAAAGCTCCCGCTGCACTGTGGGTGATCGAAAAAAAAAGAACAACTGTAGCGTGTGTGTCCTATTTATACCCACGTCTTGGTCCACACCTGCAGTTGTACGAAATCGACATGTCTGAAATTGTCTCTGGGTTCAGTCTCCCCACTCCTTGTCAATTTCGCTATTTCTTATATTTCTGCGAACTGCAGAGTCCTGTAAGTATACTCTTATACTCATCTTATAACTATTTTCACTACACATGTTCACTGTATTTTTGGACATTGCAACTTAACCTTTTCGCTCTGTACACAGTTATTTCACCACTACACTCGTACGGTGTGTCCCTTTCACGTGGTTTTTGTACACAGTATTTAGTTAATTTTATTACATTTTATTGTGCTTTTGGATTTTACTCTTTATTTACAGTTTATGAATAATTATGGAAAAACTTAATTATGCAATTATTCATCTTGTGGTGGTAAACTCGCCTGCATAGACCTGCGTCACACACACTTGCAAAATACTGGTGTACACACTTTCAGTTACATTTCTGTGTGTGTGCACGTCGATTCAGGTCGAAACACCTGTTCATATTTTTGTCTGAGCCAAGCTTGGCAATCCCTGACATGCTTATTTCTAATACATTATTAATTATTTACATTTTATTAGGTATATTAAAAATTTATATTCAATGCTCAGTACATAACTTATTTGTACTGCCGCATTATACTTCTGCTTTGTAATAAAAATATTTAATAAATTTATTTATTAAATTTTTTTTTTATTACAATCGTTTGAAAAAAATATAACAAATAATAAAGAATAGTATTCGTCATTTCACCCGTAATTGGAGTGTACATATACGTCTCACCTCCCCTCTTTACACGGTCACTGCTCGTGACCGTGTAGGGTGGCTTCAACAACAGCTGATCTGACTGGTTTCATTGCCCTCGTTATTTTTATGTTTAGAACTTCCTAAATGACGTTGCGTGGTATTTACCAATTTCTTTCTTCTGTTTCTCATCATAGACGATGAAAGTGTGTTGTCCTACTCGCTGTCTTAACGTATACGGTCCATTGTACAGTCTGAAGAATTTCTTTGCCGTATTATAGCTTCTTTTCCCAACAGGATTTGCTTTCAGTAGTACATTCTCTCCTACATTAAATTGTTGTAGTTTGTGAGTTAGATTAAATCTCTCTACTCTCTTGTTACCTCTTTCTATTATTCGTTACTTTGCGTATTCAATTTTTACACTTATTGGTACAGGTACATTCTGGTTATTAGATTTGTGTATATACTTGTTCAAAAATCTGTTTGGCTTCTTATCTTTTCCAATTCCATTGGAGTATATCCTGTTGCTTCAGTATAATTTCCGTTGATGGCTTTTTCAAGAAATGGTAAATATTCTGCCCATCTATTGTGTTGATCATGGCAGTATATTCGTAAATATTTACCTCATTCTTTGTTAACTCTCTCAGCAAAGTTTCCTTGAGGATATCTTATGGATGTGAGTACAGGTTGTATTCCATTTTCCTTTAACGTCCTCTCCCATTTTTCACTCTGAAATTGTACACCTTGATCACTGAGTACCTTCTTCATTTTTGCATATGTCGGAATATATTTCTGCAGTAGTATCTTTAGAACAACTTTGGTTGTGGGTCGCATAATTGGGTACAGTCGGACTGCCTTGGAAAACACATGGATACATACCAATATGTGCTTCACACCTCGACTTGATCGTGGTCGTGGTCCCAGAAAATCCACTGCAATTAACTCTCCTTTGTCTTTGTTCCCTTTCTGTATGCTCTTCATTTCTACATATGTGTGTAAATTCGGCCCTTAATTTTACATTATCTTACTCATACAGTCTTACCCTCGCTTCTAATCTTCCTTAACTCTTTTCTTAACATGACATTACTTTATCTTTCTTAACTTTTCTTATATTACTTATACAATACATTAACATTCATTACCTTTTATTACATTTCTTTAAAATTACCTTTCTGATCGCTACTACTTTCCTGAAATACACTTCCGTAACAGAATACTCTTTTAGCTTTGTAGTGTGTCGCATGATCGGTTACAGAGGAACTGTCTTGCAAAACAACGATATTTTTCTCGATATTAATCCTACGTAGTCTCTGCCCTTTTGACATTTCACTCTCACTTTCTTCTGATTCCTTGTATTTCCATTAAGTGTTCGCTTGATCAGTCGTTCTGACAATTATAGCATTAATTGCTCATCTCTAACCTTTTCATTTTTTACCAATAACAACACTAACATCTTTTACCATTACTTTCTTAAATATTTCTCTACACTATCATTTCTTACCAATAATAATACATTTCTTAATTAACCCTTTAAAATAATATTCCTTATTTCTTTTCACTAATATTTCTTTTTATTTTGTATTTCCAATCATAACCTTAATAAATAACATTTCTTAATTATACTCTCTTATCTTATTATTAATAACTAATAGTAATATTATATTTCTCATTTAAAAATAATTATTTATTTTCATTTGCCTTGAGTTCTGAGTTGCAGTGTCGTCAGATCTGACTCCCCTATTATTATAACAATTGTTTGTTGTACACAGAAAATTCATTGTGCTAACCCTCGCGACAAATTTCCATTGTATTACTGCGACGTTAAAATTCCATTGTCCCGCTCTGACTGCATAATTCACATGTTTATAGTGCAACGTTTTCGTTTTGCCTGACGGCCACACAAAACCACCTCTCTTTCTCTCGTAACGGTCGTATTCCATAATTCTCTCATTCTCACTGCTGCGCCCCTCTTGTCGAACGAATTTCTTACTAGTTCGTATGCGTTTTACATACATATTGGAATATTCTGTTGTGCGTCGTTTATGATAATATTCATCGTAATTACTATAATTATAGTTATAATTATCGTTCACTTTATATTTCTCGTGTGTATACCTACCGTCATATTTACCACAATTTTGTGTAGTGTTTCGTCTAGATAATTTACTACGTTTCTTGTTAGACCTACAGTGATATTTATCTCCGTGAGTGTGGTGTCTTAAGTCTTTCACATATGTCGTCTTGTGTGACTTACTTGTGTGTGTGTGTCTCACAGTTGGGATATCGCTATTAATAAGGTACGTTTTATTAAACTTTATTTGCTTCTCTTCCTTAATGTTAATTACTTTTTTATATTTATCGTTAGTAATCACAAACGTATTTTCAACTAGTATGAATTCTAGTAGCTCCATTTGTTTATTAATTATTCCACAGACATTTTCTGTGATCGTGTCAATGCGTAAATTTGTATCAACAATTTCTTTGGCTAACTGTGCAGTACCGTCAATTATACTTTGTTTTATTTCAAGATTACCAATTTTTAACTCTTCTACTTTTCGTAATTTTTATAGTGACCTGTTTAAAATTTTCGGCCTTTTGTTCTAACTTATTTTCTAAACTTTCTGTTTGTTTTGTATTTATTTCATCTATTTTTCTTATTTGTTTGACATTCTTCACTTTCGACTCTTCTTTAAAATTTTCGGCTTGTTTTATGACTAATTCGTCCATCATGGCCAGTATCGAATTTTTAAATGCTTCTAAATTCAACCCTCCTGGTTCTGCCGTGTTGAATAATTATTAAAATATTTATTTCGTAGTTATTCTTTAACAATTATTATTGATAACCGTTCCCTACTTATTTATTTATTTCTTTATTTTTATTAATAGTTATTATTAATACTCATGACAGTTACACCTGTTACATAGGCAAACAATATTATTTGTGGGCACCAGCTGTGTAATTACACAACAATTAACATAACATTCAGTTAACGTTTAATATAAATAATTATTATTACATATAATATGTTTTTTATTTAACACACCCTTATTTTTAGAGCAACCATTTAGCTACAAAAAAAAAAAATTTAATAGTTAAATGGTGGGGATCGTGCCATACGTTCATCGGCGACAATTTATGTAACAGATTTTGTACATAAATGTAGGCATGTCGTGCCCCACGTCCAGGGCGACATTTTTATGCAACAGTACATATATAGTTGCGTGTATACAGGTTGCAAATACACATCTTTTTGTGTTTGAATAGCCCCACGTTCTTTGGGAGCCATTTTTATGCAACAATACAACATTGCATAAATAATATAATTTAAATTTGTGATGCCCCACTTTGGAAGCGACAATTTATACAACAATACAACTGTACATAAGTTGTATAATTTATGTTGTATGTGTATAAATTTACATGTAATTTAATTTGAATAGCCCCACAATCTTGGAGCTACAACTTATATAACAATACTTACTTGCATGAATACAATTTAATTTGGGTTTCAGGTGTATCTGTAATAAGAATTCGATGTAACTTGTAACGGTATTTCAAATTTATTTGGTACTAATAAACTTGTGCGCATAGCACTTGATTCGACTTAAAACATTCGTTATTACTTTGTTACTATGCCATAAGGCTTACGCTATATACATCCTTACTGACTAAATATTCTATTCTACTAATTATTTTATTAAAAAATATCATTTCCTGACTACTCAGTCAATTAGTGTGCTTCGAAATATCAATTTTTAAATATCTTTTTAGATATTGTAATGGAAACTCAAAAATATTAATAGTTACTGAATTTAACTTTTTTTATCAGTACTGATTTATCAACGCTAATTTTTATTTAAATGCTTTGCATTCTTTTCATTCCAATACTAATTTGAGTTCTTGTTTACGTTAATCTTACTTCCATAACATCTATGATTTTAACTCTCTATATCTACAATAAACATTGGCTCTTACTTTTAAATAGAACAAGAATGCCTTTAATTGTCTTTGAGTTAATTGTTCGATTAAGAGATAAATAAGTTGTTTATCACCTTATTCTCGTCAATCGTACTCAATCAATTGATCCATCTGTAATCGTCCTCGTCTCGAACTCCAGCATCGCTTCCTCTTGTCCAGCGTCGTTCCTCTCTTGTCAAGCGTCGTTTCCAGACTTCAGTAGTGTTCCTCTTGTTCAGCGCAGTCGCCTCTAGAGTCCAGCGTCGTCTCTCTCTTGTCCAGCGTCGTCTCGCTCTCTGGAACTAAGTCGTCAGCTCACACTCTGTCTCTCTCTCTCTCTCTCTCTCTCTCTCTGGAACTTCTTCTCGTGCTGTTTCGGACGTCAGTTGATCTTCTTATATGGATTTTCTTCTCGTGCAATTCTGTTACTAATTAAATTGCTTGTTTTTACAATACAGTTACATAACTGTATGTAACTGGAAGGATGAAACTATTTACAAAAATTTACATACTCTGTGCGGACGGGCAAAAGCTCCCGCTGCACTGTTGGTGATCGAAAAAAAAAGAACAACTGTAGCGTGTGTGTCCTATTTATACCCACGTCTTGGTCCACACCTGCAGTTGTACGAAATCGACATGTCTGAAATTGTCTCTGGGTTCAGTCTCCCCACTCCTTGTCAATTTCGCTATTTCTTATATTTCTGCGAACTGCAGAGTCCTGTAAGTATACTCTTATACTCATCTTATAACTATTTTCACTACACATGTTCACTGTATTTTTGGACATTGCAACTTAACCTTTTCGCTCTGTACACAGTTATTTCACCACTACACTCGTACGGTGTGTCCCTTTCACGTGGTTTTTGTACACAGTATTTAGTTAATTTTATTACATTTTATTGTGCTTTTGGATTTTACTCTTTATTTACAGTTTATGAATAATTATGGAAAAACTTAATTATGCAATTATTCATCTTGTGGTGGTAAACTCGCCTGCATAGACCTGCGTCACACACACTTGCAAAATACTGGTGTACACACTTTCAGTTACATTTCTGTGTGTGTGCACGTCGATTCAGGTCGAAACACCTGTTCATATTTTTGTCTGAGCCAAGCTTGGCAATCCCTGACATGCTTATTTCTAATACATTATTAATTATTTACATTTTATTAGGTATATTAAAAATTTATATTCAATGCTCAGTACATAACTTATTTGTACTGCCGCATTATACTTCTGCTTTGTAATAAAAATGTTTAATAAATTTATTTATTAAATTTTTTTTTATTACAATCGTTTGAAAAAAATATAACAAATAATAAAGAATAGTATTCGTCATTTCACCCGTAATTGGAGTGTACATATACGTCTCACCTCCCCTCTTTACACGGTCACTGCTCGTGACCGTGTAGGGTGGCTTCAACAACAGCTGATCTGACTGGTTTCATTGACCTCGTTTTTTTTATGTTTAGAACTTCCTAAATGACGTTGCGTGGTATTTACCAATTTCTTTCTTCTGTTTCTCATCATAGACGATGAAAGTGTGTTGTCCTACTCGCTGTCTTAACGTATACGGTCCATTGTACAGTCTGAAGAATTTCTTTGCCGTATTATAGCTTCTTTTCCCAACAGGATTTGCTTTCAGTAGTACATTCTCTCCTACATTAAATTGTTGTAGTTTGTGAGTTAGATTAAATCTCTCTACTCTCTTGTTACCTCTTTCTATTATTCGTTACTTTGCGTATTCAATTTTTACACTTATTGGTACAGGTACATTCTGGTTATTAGATTTGTGTATATACTTGTTCCAAAATCTGTTTGGCTTCTTATCTTTTCCAATTCCATTGGAGTATATCCTGTTGCTTCAGTATAATTTCCGTTGATGGCTTTTTCAAGAAATGGTAAATATTCTGCCCATCTATTGTGTTGATCATGGCAGTATATTCGTAAATATTTACCTCATTCTTTGTTAACTCTCTCAGCAAAGTTTCCTTGAGGATATCTTATGGATGTGAGTACAGGTTGTATTCCATTTTCCTTTAACGTCCTCTCCCATTTTTCACTCTGAAATTGTACACCTTGATCACTGAGTACCTTCTTCATTTTTGCATATGTCGGAATATATTTCTGCAGTAGTATCTTTAGAACAACTTTGGTTGTGGGTCGCATAATTGGGTACAGTCGGACTGCCTTGGAAAACACATGGATACATACCAATATGTGCTTCACACCTCGACTTGATCGTGGTCGTGGTCCCAGAAAATCCACTGCAATTAACTCTCCTTTGTCTTTGTTCCCTTTCTGTATGCTCTTCATTTCTACATATGTGTGTAAATTCGGCCCTTAATTTTACATTATCTTACTCATACAGTCTTACCCTCGCTTCTAATCTTCCTTAACTCTTTTCTTAACATGACATTACTTTATCTTTCTTAACTTTTCTTATATTACTTATACAATACATTAACATTCATTACCTTTTATTACATTTCTTTAAAATTACCTTTCTGATCGCTACTACTTTCCTGAAATACACTTCCGTAACAGAATACTCTTTTAGCTTTGTAGTGTGTCGCATGATCGGTTACAGAGGAACTGTCTTGCAAAACAACGATATTTTTCTCGATATTAATCCTACGTAGTCTCTGCCCTTTTGACATTTCACTCTCGCTTTCTTCTGATTCCTTGTATTTCCATTAAGTGTTCGCTTGATCAGTCGTTCTGACAATTATAGCATTAATTGCTCATCTCTAAACTTTTCATTTTTTACCAATAACAACACTAACATCTTTTACCATTACTTTCTTAAATATTTCTCTACACTATCATTCCTTACCAATAATAATACATTTCTTAATTAACCCTTTAAAATAATATTCCTTATTTCTTTTCACTAATATTTCTTTTTATTTTGTATTTCCAATCATAACCTTAATAAATAACATTTCTTAATTATACTCTCTTATCTTATTATTAATAACTAATACTAATATTATATTTCTCATTTAAAAATAATTATTTATTTTCATTTGCCTTGAGTTCTGAGTTGCAGTGTCGTCAGATCTGACACCCCTATTATTATAACAATTGTTTGTTGTACACAGAAAATTCATTGTGCTAACCCTCGCGACAAATTTCCATTGTATTACTGCGACGTTAAAATTCCATTGTCCCGCTCTGACTGCATAATTCACATGTTTATAGTGCAATGTTTTCGTTTTGCCTGACGGCCACACAATACCACCTCTCTTTCTCTCGTAACGGTCGTATTCCATAATTCTCTCATTCTCACTGCTGCGCCCCTCTTGTCGAACGAATTTCTTACTAGTTCGTATGCGTTTTACATACATATTGGAATATTCTGTTGTGCGTCGTTTATGATAATATTCATCGTAATTACTATAATTATAGTTATAATTATCGTTCACTTTATATTTCTCGTGTGTATACCTACCGTCATATTTACCACAATTTTGTGTAGTGTTTCGTCTAGATAATTTACTACGTTTCTTGTTAGACCTACAGTGATATTTATCTCCGTGAGTGTGGTGTCTTAAGTCTTTCACATATGTCGTCTTGTGTGACTTACTTGTGTGTGTGTGTCTCACAGTTGGGATATCGCTATTAATAAGGTACGTTTTATTAAACTTTATTTGCTTCTCTTCCTTAATGTTAATTACTTTTTTATATTTATCGTTAGTAATCACAAACGTATTTTCAACTAGTATGAATTCTAGTAGCTCCATTTGTTTATTAATTATTCCACAGACATTTTCTGTGATCGTGTCAATGCGTAAATTTGTATCAACAATTTCTTTGGCTAACTGTGCAGTACCGTCAATTATACTTTGTTTTATTTCAAGATTACCAATTTTTAACTCTTCTACTTTTCGTAATTTTTATAGTGACCTGTTTAAAATTTTCGGCCTTTTGTTCTAACTTATTTTCTAAACTTTCTGTTTGTTTTGTATTTATTTCATCTATTTTTCTTATTTGTTTGACATTCTTCACTTTCGACTCTTCTTTAAAATTTTCGGCTTGTTTTATGACTAATTCGTCCATCATGGCCAGTATCGAATTTTTAAATGCTTCTAAATTCAACCCTCCTGGTTCTGCCGTGTTGAATAATTATTAAAATATTTATTTCGTAGTTATTCTTTAACAATTATTATTGATAACCGTTCCCTACTTATTTATTTATTTCTTTATTTTTATTAATAGTTATTATTAATACTCATGACAGTTACACCTGTTACATAGGCAAACAATATTATTTGTGGGCACCAGCTGTGTAATTACACAACAATTAACATAACATTCAGTTAACGTTTAATATCAATAATTATTATTACATATAATATGTTTTTTATTTAACACACCCTTATTTTTAGAGCAACCATTTAGCTACAAAAAAAAAATTTTAATAGTTAAATGGTGGGGATCGTGCCATACGTTCATCGGCGACAATTTATGTAACAGATTTTGTACATAAATGTAGGCATGTCGTGCCCCACGTCCAGGGCGACATTTTTATGCAACAGTACATATATAGTTGCGTGTATACAGGTTGCAAATACACATCTTTTTGTGTTTGAATAGCCCCACGTTCTTTGGGAGCCATTTTTATGCAACAATACAACATTGCATAAATAATATAATTTAAATTTGTGATGCCCCACTTTGGAAGCGACAATTTATACAACAATACAACTGTACATAAGTTGTATAATTTATGTTGTATGTGTATAAATTTACATGTAATTTAATTTGAATAGCCCCACAATCTTGGAGCTACAACTTATATAACAATACTTACTTGCATGAATACAATTTAATTTGGGTTTCAGGTGTATCTGTAATAAGAATTCGATGTAACTTGTAACGGTATTTCAAATTTATTTGGTACTAATAAACTTGTGCGCATAGCACTTGATTCGACTTAAAACATTCGTTATTACTTTGTTACTATGCCATAAGGCTTACGCTATATACATCCTTACTGACTAAATATTCTATTCTACTAATTATTTTATTAAAAAATATCATTTCCTGACTACTCAGTCAATTAGTGTGCTTCGAAATATCAATTTTTAAATATCTTTTTAGATATTGTAATGGAAACTCAAAAATATTAATAGTTACTGAATTTAACTTTTTTTATCAGTACTGATTTATCAACGCTAATTTTTATTTAAATGCTTTGCATTCTTTTCATTCCAATACTAATTTGAGTTCTTGTTTACGTTAATCTTACTTCCATAACATCTATGATTTTAACTCTCTATATCTACAATAAACATTGGCTCTTACTTTTAAATAGAACAAGAATGCCTTTAATTGTCTTTGAGTTAATTGTTCGATTAAGAGATAAATAAGTTGTTTATCACCTTATTCTCGTCAATCGTACTCAATCAATTGATCCATCTGTAATCGTCCTCGTCTCGAACTCCAGCATCGCTTCCTCTTGTCCAGCGTCGTTCCTCTCTTGTCAAGCGTCGTTTCCAGACTTCAGTAGTGTTCCTCTTGTTCAGCGCAGTCGCCTCTAGAGTCCAGCGTCGTCTCTCTCTTGTCCAGCGTCGTCTCGCTCTCTGGAACTAAGTCGTCAGCTCACACTCTGTCTCTCTCTCTCTCTCTCTCTCTCTCTCTCTGGAACTTCTTCTCGTGCTGTTTCGGACGTCAGTTGATCTTCTTATATGGATTTTCTTCTCGTGCAATTCTGTTACTAATTAAATTGCTTGTTTTTACAATACAGTTACATAACTGTATGTAACTGGAAGGATGAAACTATTTACAAAAATTTACATACTCTGTGCGGACGGGCAAAAGCTCCCGCTGCACTGTGGGTGATCGAAAAAAAAAGAACAACTGTAGCGTGTGTGTCCTATTTATACCCACGTCTTGGTCCACACCTGCAGTTGTACGAAATCGACATGTCTGAAATTGTCTCTGGGTTCAGTCTCCCCACTCCTTGTCAATTTCGCTATTTCTTATATTTCTGCGAACTGCAGAGTCCTGTAAGTATACTCTTATACTCATCTTATAACTATTTTCACTACACATGTTCACTGTATTTTTGGACATTGCAACTTAACCTTTTCGCTCTGTACACAGTTATTTCACCACTACACTCGTACGGTGTGTCCCTTTCACGTGGTTTTTGTACACAGTATTTAGTTAATTTTATTACATTTTATTGTGCTTTTGGATTTTACTCTTTATTTACAGTTTATGAATAATTATGGAAAAACTTAATTATGCAATTATTCATCTTGTGGTGGTAAACTCGCCTGCATAGACCTGCGTCACACACACTTGCAAAATACTGGTGTACACACTTTCAGTTACATTTCTGTGTGTGTGCACGTCGATTCAGGTCGAAACACCTGTTCATATTTTTGTCTGAGCCAAGCTTGGCAATCCCTGACATGCTTATTTCTAATACATTATTAATTATTTACATTTTATTAGGCATATTAAAAATTTATATTCAATGCTCAGTACATAACTTATTTGTACTGCCGCATTATACTTCTGCTTTGTAATAAAAATATTTAATAAATTTATTTATTAAATTTTTTTTTATTACAATCGTTTGAAAAAAATATAACAAATAATAAAGAATAGTATTCGTCATTTCACCCGTAATTGGAGTGTACATATACGTCTCACCTCCCCTCTTTACACGGTCACTGCTCGTGACCGTGTAGGGTGGCTTCAACAACAGCTGATCTGACTGGTTTCATTGCCCTCGTTATTTTTATGTTTAGAACTTCCTAAATGACGTTGCGTGGTATTTACCAATTTCTTTCTTCTGTTTCTCATCATAGACGATGAAAGTGTGTTGTCCTACTCGCTGTCTTAACGTATACGGTCCATTGTACAGTCTGAAGAATTTCTTTGCCGTATTATAGCTTCTTTTCCCAACAGGATTTGCTTTCAGTAGTACATTCTCTCCTACATTAAATTGTTGTAGTTTGTGAGTTAGATTAAATCTCTCTACTCTCTTGTTACCTCTTTCTATTATTCGTTACTTTGCGTATTCAATTTTTACACTTATTGGTACAGGTACATTCTGGTTATTAGATTTGTGTATATACTTGTTCCAAAATCTGTTTGGCTTCTTATCTTTTCCAATTCCATTGGAGTATATCCTGTTGCTTCAGTATAATTTCCGTTGATGGCTTTTTCAAGAAATGGTAAATATTCTGCCCATCTATTGTGTTGATCATGGCAGTATATTCGTAAATATTTACCTCATTCTTTGTTAACTCTCTCAGCAAAGTTTCCTTGAGGATATCTTATGGATGTGAGTACAGGTTGTATTCCATTTTCCTTTAACGTCCTCTCCCATTTTTCACTCTGAAATTGTACACCTTGATCACTGAGTACCTTCTTCATTTTTGCATATGTCGGAATATATTTCTGCAGTAGTATCTTTAGAACAACTTTGGTTGTGGGTCGCATAATTGGGTACAGTCGGACTGCCTTGGAAAACACATGGATACATACCAATATGTGCTTCACACCTCGACTTGATCGTGGTCGTGGTCCCAGAAAATCCACTGCAATTAACTCTCCTTTGACTTTGTTCCCTTTCTGTATGCTCTTCATTTCTACATATGTGTGTAAATTCGGCCCTTAATTTTACATTATCTTACTCATACAGTCTTACCCTCGCTTCTAATCTTCCTTAACTCTTTTCTTAACATTTTCTTTAAGAATAACATTTTTCTGGGTGACATTACTTTATCTTTCTTAACTTTTCTTATATTACTTATACAATACATTAACATTCATTACCTTTTATTACATTTCTTTAAAATTACCTTTCTGATCGCTACTACTTTCCTGAAATACACTTCCGTAACAGAATACTCTTTTAGCTTTGTAGTGTGTCGCATGATCGGTTACAGAGGAACTGTCTTGCAAAACAACGATATTTTTCTCGATATTAATCCTACGTAGTCTCTGCCCTTTTGACATTTCACTCTCGCTTTCTTCTGATTCCTTGTATTTCCATTAAGTGTTCGCTTGATCAGTCGTTCTGACAATTATAGCATTAATTACTCACCTCTAACCTTTTCCTTTTTTACCAATAACAACACTAACATCTTTTACCATTACTTTCTTAAATATTTCTCTACACTATCATTCCTTACCAATAATAATACATTTCTTAATTAACCCTTTAAAATAATATTCCTTATTTCTTTTCACTAATATTTCTTTTTATTTTGTATTTCCAATCATAACCTTAATAAATAACATTTCTTAATTATACTCTCTTATCTTATTATTAATAACTAATAGTAATATTATATTTCTCATTTAAAAATAATTATTTATTTTCATTTGCCTTGAGTTCTGAGTTGCAGTGTCGTCAGATCTGACACCCCTCTTATTATAACAATTGTTTGTTGTACACAGAAAATTCATTGTGCTAACCCTCGCGACAAATTTCCATTGTATTACTGCGACGTTAAAATTCCATTGTCCCGCTCTGACTGCATAATTCACATGTTTATAGTGCAACGTTTTCGTTTTGCCTGACGGCCACACAAAACCACCTCTCTTTCTCTCGTAACGGTCGTATTCCATAATTCTCTCATTCTCACTGCTGCGCCCCTCTTGTCGAACGAATTTCTTACTAGTTCGTATGCGTTTTACATACATATTGGAATATTCTGTTGTGCGTCGTTTATGATAATATTCATCGTAATTACTATAATTATAGTTATAATTATCGTTCACTTTATATTTCTCGTGTGTATACCTACCGTCATATTTACCACAATTTTGTGTAGTGTTTCGTCTAGATAATTTACTACGTTTCTTGTTAGACCTACAGTGATATTTATCTCCGTGAGTGTGGTGTCTTAAGTCTTTCACATATGTCGTCTTGTGTGACTTACTTGTGTGTGTGTGTCTCACAGTTGAGATATCGCTATTAATAAGGTACGTTTTATTAAACTTTATTTGCTTCTCTTCCTTAATGTTAATTACTTTTTTATATTTATCGTTAGTAATCACAAACGTATTTTCAACTAGTATGAATTCTAGTAGCTCCATTTGTTTATTAATTATTCCACAGACATTTTCTGTGATCGTGTCAATGCGTAAATTTGTATCAACAATTTCTTTGGTTAACTGTGCAGTACCGTCAATTATACTTTGTTTTATTTCAAGATTACCAATTTTTAACTCTTCTACTTTTCGTAATTTTTGTAGTGACCTGTTTAAAATTTTCGGCCTTTTGTTCTAACTTATTTTCTAAACTTTCTGTTTGTTTTGTATTTATTTCATCTATTTTTCTTATTTGTTTGACATTCTTCACTTTCGACTCTTCTTTAAAATTTTCGGCTTGTTTTATGACTAATTCGCCCATCATGGCCAGTATCGAATTTTTAAATGCTTCTAAATTCAACCCTCCTGGTTCTGCCGTGTTGAATAATTATTAAAATATTTATTTCGTAGTTATTCTTTAACAATTATTATTGATAACCGTTCCCTACTTATTTATTTATTTCTTTATTTTTATTAATAGTTATTATTAATACTCATGACAGTTACACCTGTTACATAGGCAAACAATATTATTTGTGGGCACCAGCTGTGTAATTACACAACAATTAACATAACATTCAGTTAAAATTTAATATAAATAATTATTATTACATATAATATTTTTTTTATTTAACACACCTTTATTTTTAGAGCAACCATTTAGCTACAAAAAAAAATTTTAATAGTTAAATGGTGGGGATCGTGCCATACGTTCATCGGCGACAATTTATGTAACAGATTTTGTACATAAATGTAGGCATGTCGTGCCCCACGTCCAGGGCGACATTTTTATGCAACAGTACATATATAGTTGCGTGTATACAGGTTGCAAATACACATCTTTTTGTGTTTGAATAGCCCCACGTTCTTTGGGAGCCATTTTTATGCAACAATAAAACATTGCATAAATAATATAATTTAAATTTGTGATGCCCCACTTTGGAAGCGACAATTTATACAACAATACAACTGTACATAAGTTGTATAATTTATGTTGTATGTGTATAAATTTACATGTAATTTAATTTGAATAGCCCCACAGTCTTGGAGCTACAACTTGTATAACAATACTTACTTGCATGAATACAATTTAATTTGGGTTTCAGGTGTATCTGTAATAAGAACTCGATGTAACTTGTAACGGTATTTCAAATTTATTTGGTACTAATAAACTTGTGCGCATAGCACTTGATTCGACTTAAAACATTCGTTATTACTTTGTTACTATGCCATAAGGCTTACGCTATATACATCCTTACTGACTAAATATTCTATTCTACTAATTACTTTATTAAAAAATATTATTTCCTGACTACTCAGTCAATTAGTGTGCTTCGAAATATCAATTTTTAAATATCTTTTTAGATATTGTAATGGAAACTCAAAAATATTAATAGTTACTGAATTTAACTTTTTTTATCAGTACTGATTTATCAACGCTAATTTTTATTTAAATGCTTTGCATTCTTTTCATTCCAATACTAATTTGAGTTCTTGTTTACGTTAATCTTACTTCCATAACATCTATGATTTTAACTCTCTATATCTACAATAAACATTGGCTCTTACTTTTAAATAGAACAAGAATGCCTTTAATTGTCTTTGAGTTAATTGTTCGATTAAGAGATTAATAAGTTGTTTATCACCTTATTCTCGTCAATCGTACTCAATCAATTGATCCATCTGTAATCGTCCTCGTCTCGAACTCCAGCATCGCTTCCTCTTGTCCAGCGTCGTTCATCTCTTGTCCAGCGTCGTTTCCAGACTTCAGTAGTGTTCCTCTTGTTCAGCGCAGTCGCCTCTAGAGTCCAGCGTCGTCTCTCTCTTGTCCAGCGTCGTCTCGCTCTCTGGAACTAAGTCGTCAGCTCACACTCTGTCTCTCTCTCTCTGGAACTTCTTCTCGTGCTGTTTCGGACGTCAGTTGATCTTCTTATATGGATTTTTTTCCCGTGTAATTCTGTTACTAATTAAATTGCTTGTTTTTACAATCCAGTTACATAACTGTATGTAACTGGAAGGATGAAACTATTTACAAAAATTTACATACTCTGTTCGGACGGGCAAAAGCTCCCGCTGCACTGTGGGTGATCGAAAAAAAAAGAACAACTGTAGCGTGTGTGTCCTATTTATACCCACGTCTTGGACCACACCTGCAGTTGTACGAAATCGACATGTGTGAAATTGTCTCTGGGTTCAGTCTCCCCACTCCTTGTCAATTTCGCTATTTCTTATATTTCTGCGAACTGCAGAGTCCTGTAAGTATACTCTTATACTCATCTTATAACTATTTTCACTACACATGTTCACTGTATTTTTGGACATTGCAACTTAACCCTTTCGCTCTGTACACAGTTATTTCACCACTACACTCGTACGGTGTGTCCCTTTCACGTGGTTTTTGTACACAGTATTTAGTTAATTTTATTACATTTTATTGTGCTTTTGGAATTTACTTTTTACTTATAGATTATGAATAATTATGGAAAAACTGTAATTATGCAATTATTCATCTTGTGGTGGTAAACTCGCCTGCATAGACCTGCGTCACACACACTTGCAAAATACTGGTGTACACACTTTCAGTTACATTTCTGTGTGTGTGCACGTCGATTCAGGTCGAAACACCTGTTCATATTTTTGTCTGAGCCAAGCTTGGCAATCCCTGACATGCTTATTTCTAATACATTATTAATTATTTACAGTTTATTAGGTATATTTAAATTTTTATATTCAATGCTCAGTACATAACTTATTTGTACTGCCGCATTATCCTTCTGCTTGGTAATAAAAATATTTAATAAATTTATTTATTAAATTTTTTTTTATTACAATCGTTTGAAAAAAATATAACAAATAATAAAGAATAGTATTCGTCATTTCACCCGTAATTGGAGTGTACATATACGTCTCACCTCCCCTCTTCACACGGTCACTGCTCGTGACCGTGTAGGGTGGCTTCAACAACAGCTGATCTGACTGGTTTCATTGACCTCGTTATTTCTATGTTTAGAACTTCCTAAATGACGTTGCGTGGTATTTACCAATTTCTTTCTTCTGTTTCTCATCATATACGATGAAAGTGTGTTGTCCTACTCGCTGTCTTAACGTATACGGTCCATTGTACAGTCTGAAGAATTTCTTTGCCGTATTATAGCTTCTTTTCCCAACAGGATTTGCTTTCAGTAGTACATTCTCTCCTACATTAAATTGTTGTAGTTTGTGAGTTAGATTAAATCTCTCTACTCTCTTGTTACCTCTTTCTATTATTCGTTACTTTGCGTATTCAATTTTTACACTTATTGGTACAGGTACATTCTGGTTATTAGATTTGTGTATATACTTGTTCCAAAATCTGTTTGGCTTCTTATCTTTTCCAATTCCATTGGAGTATATCCTGTTGCTTCACTATAATTTCCGTTGATGGCTTTTTCAAGAAATGGTAAATATTCTGCCCATCTAGTGTGTTGATCATGGCAGTATATTCGTAAATATTTACCTCATTCTTTGTTAACTCTCTCAGCAAAGTTTCCTTGAGGATGTCTTATGGATGTGAGTACAGGTTGTATTCCATTTTCCCTTAACGTCCTCTCCCATTTTTCACTCTGAAATTGTACACCTTGATCACTGAGTACCTTCTTCATTTTTGCATATGTCGGAATATATTTCTGCAGTAGTATCTTTAGAACAACTTTGGTTGTGGGTCGCATAATTGGGTACAGTCGGACTGCCTTGGAAAACACATGGATACATACCAATATGTGCTTCACACCTCGACTTGATCGTGGTAGTGGTCCCAGAAAATCCACTGCAATTAGCTCTCCTTTGTCTTTGTTCCCTTTCTGTATGCTCTTCATTTCTACATATGTGTGTAAATTCGGCCCTTAATTTTACATTATCTTACTCATACAGTCTTACCTTCGCTTCTAATCTTCCTTAACTCTTTTCTTAACATGACATTACTTTATCTTTCTTAACTTTTCTTATATTACTTATACAATATATTAACATTCATTACCTTTTATTACATTTCTTTAACATTACCTTTCTGATCGCTACTACTTTCCTGAAATACACTTCCGTAACAGAATACTCTTTTAGCTTTGTAGTGTGTCGCATGATCGGTTACAGAGGAACTTTCTTGGAAAACAACGATATTTTTCTAGAAGTCCTTAATCCTACGTAGTCTCTGCCCTTTTGACATTTCACTCTCGCTTTCTTCTGTGTCCTTGTATTTCCATTAGGTGTTCGCTTGATCAGTCGTTCTGACAGTTATAGCATTAATTGCTCATCTCTAAGCTTTTCTTTTTTTACCAATAACAACACTAACATCTTTTACCATTATTTTCTTAAATATTTCTCTACACTATCATTCCTTACCAATAATAATACATTTCTTAATTAACCCTTTAAAATAATATTCCTTATTTCGTTTCACTAATATTTCTTTTTATTTTGTATTTCCAATCATAACCTTAATAAATAACATTTCTTAATTATACTCTCTTATCTTATTATTAATAACTAATAGTAATATTATTATTCTCATTTAAAAATAATTATTTATTTTCATTTGCCTTGAGTTCTGAGTTGCAGTGTCGTCAGATCTGACACCCCTCTTATTATAACAATTGTTTGTTGTACACAGAAAATTCATTGTGCTAACCCTCGCGACAAATTTCCATTGTATTACTGCGACGTTAAAATTCCATTGTCCCGCTCTGACTGCATAATTCACCTGTTTATAGTGCAACGTTTTCGTTTTGCCTGACGGCCACACAAAACCACCTCTCTTTCTCTCGTAACGGTCGTATTCCATAATTCTCTCATTCTCACTGCTGCGCCCCTCTTGTCGAACGCATTTCTTACTAGTTCGTATGCGTTTTACATACATATTGGAATATTCTGTTGTGCGTCGTTTATGATAATATTCATCGTAATTACTATAATTATAGTTATAATTATCGTTCACTATATATTTCTCGTGTGTATACCTACCGTCATATTTACCACAATTTTGTGTAGTGTTTCGTCTAGATAATTTACTACGTTTCTTGTTAGACCTACAGTGATATTTATCTCCGTGAGTGTGGTGTCTTAAGTGTTTCACATATGTCATCTTATGTGACTTACTTGTGTGTGTGTGTCTCACAGTTGGGATATCGCTATTAATAAGGTACGTTTTATTAAACTTTATTTCCTTCTCTTCCTTAATGTTAATTACTTTTTTATATTTATCGTTAGTAATCACAATCGTATTTTCAACTAGTATGAATTCTGGTAGCTCCATTTGTTTATTAATTATTCCACAGACATTTTCTGTGATCGTGTCAATGCGTAAATTTGTATCAACAATTTCTTTGGTTAACTGTGCAGTACCGTCAATTATACTTTGTTTTATTTCAAGATTACCAATTTTTAACTCTTCTAGCTTTTCGTAATTTTTATAGTGCCCTGTTTAAACTTTTCGGACTTTTGCTCTAACTTATTTTCTAAACTTTCTGTTTGTTTTGTATTTATTTCATCTATTTTTCTTATTTGTTTGACATTCTTCACTTTCAACTCTTCTTTAAAATTTTCGGCTGGTTTTATGACTAATTCGTCCATCATGGCCAGTATCGAATTTTTAAATGCTTCTAAATTCAACCCTCCTGGTTCTGCCGTGTTGAATAATTATTAAAATATTTATTTCGTAGTTATTCTTTAACAATTATTATTGATAACCGTTCCCTACTTATTTATTTATTTCTTTATTTTTATTAATAGTTATTATTAATACTCATGACAGTTACACCTGTTACATAGGCAAACAATATTATTTGTGGGCACCAGCTGTGTAATTACACAACAATTAACATAACATTCAGTTAAAATTTAATATAAATAATTATTATTACATATAATATTTTTTTTATTTAACACACCCTTATTTTTAGAGCAACCATTTAGCTACAAAAAAAAATTTTAATAGTTAAATGGTGGGGATCGTGCCATACGTTCATCGGCGACAATTTATGTAACAGATTTTGTACATAAATGTAGGCATGTCGTGCCCCACGTCCAGGGCGACATTTTTATGCAACAGTACATATATAGTTGCGTGTATACAGGTTGCAAATACACATCTTTTTGTGTTTGAATAGCCCCACGTTCTTTGGGAGCCATTTTTATGCAACAATAAAACATTGCATAAATAATATAATTTAAATTTGTGATGCCCCACTTTGGAAGCGACAATTTATACAACAATACAACTGTACATAAGTTGTATAATTTATGTTGTATGTGTATAAATTTACATGTAATTTAATTTGAATAGCCCCACAGTCTTGGAGCTACAACTTGTATAACAATACTTACTTGCATGAATACAATTTAATTTGGGTTTCAGGTGTATCTGTAATAAGAACTCGATGTAACTTGTAACGGTATTTCAAATTTATTTGGTACTAATAAACTTGTGCGCATAGCACTTGATTCGACTTAAAACATTCGTTATTACTTTGTTACTATGCCATAAGGCTTACGCTATATACATCCTTACTGACTAAATATTCTATTCTACTAATTACTTTATTAAAAAATATTATTTCCTGACTACTCAGTCAATTAGTGTGCTTCGAAATATCAATTTTTAAATATCTTTTTAGATATTGTAATGGAAACTCAAAAATATTAATAGTTACTGAATTTAACTTTTTTTATCAGTACTGATTTATCAACGCTAATTTTTATTTAAATGCTTTGCATTCTTTTCATTCCAATACTAATTTGAGTTCTTGTTTACGTTAATCTTACTTCCATAACATCTATGATTTTAACTCTCTATATCTACAATAAACATTGGCTCTTACTTTTAAATAGAACAAGAATGCCTTTAATTGTCTTTGAGTTAATTGTTCGATTAAGAGATAAATAAGTTGTTTATCACCTTATTCTCGTCAATCGTACTCAATCAATTGATCCATCTGTAATCGTCCTCGTCTCGAACTCCAGCATCGCTTCCTCTTGTCCAGCGTCGTTCATCTCTTGTCCAGCGTCGTTTCCAGACTTCAGTAGTGTTCCTCTTGTTCAGCGCAGTCGCCTCTAGAGTCCAGCGTCGTCTCTCTCTTGTCCAGCGTCGTCTCGCTCTCTGGAACTAAGTCGTCAGCTCACACTCTGTCTCTCTCTCTCTGGAACTTCTTCTCGTGCTGTTTCGGACGTCAGTTGATCTTCTTATATGGATTTTTTTCCCGTGTAATTCTGTTACTAATTAAATTGCTTGTTTTTACAATCCAGTTACATAACTGTATGTAACTGGAAGGATGAAACTATTTACAAAAATTTACATACTCTGTGCGGACGGGCAAAAGCTCCCGCTGCACTGTGGGTGATCGAAAAAAAAAGAACAACTGTAGCGTGTGTGTCCTATTTATACCCACGTCTTGGTCCACACCTGCAGTTGTACGAAATCGACATGTCTGAAATTGTCTCTGGGTTCAGTCTCCCCACTCCTTGTCAATTTCGCTATTTCTTATATTTCTGCGAACTGCAGAGTCCTGTAAGTATACTCTTATACTCATCTTATAACTATTTTCACTACACATGTTCACTGTATTTTTGGACATTGCAACTTAACCCTTTCGCTCTGTACACAGTTATTTCACCACTACACTCGTACGGTGTGTCCCTTTCACGTGGTTTTTGTACACAGTATTTAGTTAATTTTATTACATTTTATTGTGCTTTTGGAATTTACTCTTTACTTATAGATTATGAATAATTATGGAAAAACTGTAATTATGCAATTATTCATCTTGTGGTGGTAAACTCGCCTGCATAGACCTGCGTCACACACACTTGCAAAATACTGGTGTACACACTTTCAGTTACATTTCTGTGTGTGTGCACGTCGATTCAGGTCGAAACACCTGTTCATATTTTTGTCTGAGCCAAGCTTGGCAATCCCTGACATGCTTATTTCTAATACATTATTAATTATTTACAGTTTATTAGGTATATTTAAATTTTTATATTCAATGCTCAGTACATAACTTATTTGTACTGCCGCATTATCCTTCTGCTTGGTAATAAAAATATTTAATAAATTTATTTATTAAATTTTTTTTTTATTACAATCGTTTGAAAAAAATATAACAAATAATAAAGAATAGTATTCGTCATTTCACCCGTAATTGGAGTGTACATATACGTCTCACCTCCCCTCTTCACACGGTCACTGCTCGTGACCGTGTAGGGTGGCTTCAACAACAGCTGATCTGACTGGTTTCATTGACCTCGTTATTTTTATGTTTAGAACTTCCTAAATGACGTTGCGTGGTATTTACCAATTTCTTTCTTCTGTTTCTCATCATATACGATGAAAGTGTGTTGTCCTACTCGCTGTCTTAACGTATACGGTCCATTGTACAGTCTGAAGAATTTCTTTGCCGTATTATAGCTTCTTTTCCCAACAGGATTTGCTTTCAGTAGTACATTCTCTCCTACATTAAATTGTTGTAGTTTGTGAGTTAGATTAAATCTCTCTACTCTCTTGTTACCTCTTTCTATTATTCGTTACTTTGCGTATTCAATTTTTACACTTATTGGTACAGGTACATTCTGGTTATTAGATTTGTGTATATAATTTTTCCAAAATCTGTTTGGCTTCTTATCTTTTCCAATTCCATTGGAGTATATCCTGTTGCTTCACTATAATTTCCGTTGATGGCTTTTTCAAGAAATGGTAAATATTCTGCCCATCTAGTGTGTTGATCATGGCAGTATATTCGTAAATATTTACCTCATTCTTTGTTAACTCTCTCAGCAAAGTTTCCTTGAGGATGTCTTATGGATGTGAGTACAGGTTGTATTCCATTTTCCCTTAACGTCCTCTCCCATTTTTCACTCTGAAATTGTACACCTTGATCACTGAGTACCTTCTTCATTTTTGCATATGTCGGAATATATTTCTGCAGTAGTATCTTTAGAACAACTTTGGTTGTGGGTCGCATAATTGGGTACAGTCGGACTGCCTTGGAAAACACATGGATACATACCAATATGTGCTTCACACCTCGACTTGATCGTGGTAGTGGTCCCAGAAAATCCACTGCAATTAGCTCTCCTTTGTCTTTGTTCCCTTTCTGTATGCTCTTCATTTCTACATATGTGTGTAAATTCGGCCCTTAATTTTACATTATCTTACTCATACAGTCTTACCTTCGCTTCTAATCTTCCTTAACTCTTTTCTTAACATGACATTACTTTATCTTTCTTAACTTTCTTATATTACTTATACAATACATTAACATTCATTACCTTTTATTACATTTCTTTAACATTACCTTTCTGATCGCTACTACTTTCCTGAAATACACTTCCGTAACAGAATACTCTTTTAGCTTTGTAGTGTGTCGCATGATCGGTTACAGAGGAACTTTCTTGGAAAACAACGATATTTTTCTAGAAGTCCTTAATCCTACGTAGTCTCTGCCCTTTTGACATTTCAGTCTCGCTTTCTTCTGTGTCCTTGTATTTCCATTAGGTGTTCGCTTGATCAGTCGTTCTGACAGTTATAGCATTAATTGCTCATCTCTAAGCTTTTCTTTTTTTACCAATAACAACACTAACCTATTTTACCATTACTTTCTTAAATATTTCTCTACACTATCATTCCTTACCAATAATAATACATTTCTTAATTAACCCTTTAAAATAATATTCCTTATTTCGTTTCACTAATATTTCTTTTTATTTTGTATTTCCAATCATAACCTTAATAAATAACATTTCTTAATTATACTCTCTTATCTTATTATTAATAACTAATAGTAATATTATTTTTCTCATTTAAAAATAATAATTTATTTTTATTTGCCTTGAGTTCTGAGTTGCAGTGTCGTCAGATCTGACACCCCTCTTATTATAACAATTGTTTGTTGTACACAGAAAATTCATTGTGCTAACCCTCGCGACAAATTTCCATTGTATTACTGCGACGTTAAAATTCCATTGTCCCGCTCTGACTGCATAATTCACCTGTTTATAGTGCAACGTTTTCGTTTTGCCTGACGGCCACACAAAACCACCTCTCTTTCTCTCGTAACGGTCGTATTCCATAATTCTCTCATTCTCACTGCTGCGCCCCTCTTGTCGAACGCATTTCTTACTAGTTCGTATGCGTTTTACATACATATTGGAATATTCTGTTGTGCGTCGTTTATGATAATATTCATCGTAATTACTATAATTATAGTTATAATTATCGTTCACTTTATATTTCTCGTGTGTATACCTACCGTCATATTTACCAAAATTTTGTGTAGTGTTTCGTCTAGATAATTTACTACGTTTCTTGTTAGACCTACAGTGATATTTATCTCCGTGAGTGTGGTGTCTTAAGTCTTTCACATATGTCATCTTATGTGACTTACTTGTGTGTGTGTGTCTCACAGTTGGGATATCGCTATTAATAAGGTACGTTTTATTAAACTTTATTTCCTTCTCTTCCTTAATGTTAATTACTTTTTTATATTTATCGTTAGTAATCACAAACATATTTTCAACTAGTATGAATTATTCACATATTAGCTCCATTTGTATATTAATTATTCCACAGACATTTTCTGTGATCGTGTCAATGCGTAAATTTGTATCAACAATTTCTTTGGTTAACTGTGCAGTACCGTCAATTATACTTTGTTTTATTTCAAGATTACCAATTTTTAACTCTTCTAGCTTTTCGTAATTTTTATAGTGTCCTTTTTAAAATTTTCGGACTTTTGCTCTAACTTATTTTCTAAACTTTCTGTTTGTTTTGTATTTATTTCATCTATTTTTCTTATTTGTTTGACATTCTTCACTTTCAACTCTTCTTTAAAATTTTCGGCTGGTTTTATGACTAATTCGTCCATCATGGCCAGTATCGAATTTTTAAATGCTTCTAAATTCAACCCTCCTGGTTCTGCCGTGTTGAATAATTATTAAAATATTTATTTCGTAGTTATTCTTTAACAATTATTATTGATAACCGTTCCCTACTTATTTATTTATTTCTTTATTTTTATAAATAGTTATTATTAATACTCATGACAGTTACACCTGTTACATAGGCAAACAATATTATTTGTGGGCACCAGCTGTGTAATTACACAACAATTAACATAACATTCAGTTAAAGTTTAATATAAATAATTATTATTACATATAATATTTTTTTTATTTAACACACCCTTATTTTTAGAGCAACCATTTAGCTACAAAAAAAAATTTTAATAGTTAAATGGTGGGGATCGTGCCATACGTTCATCGGCGACAATTTATGTAACAGATTTTGTACATAAATGTAGGCATGTCGTGCCCCACGTCCAGGGCGACATTTTTATGCAACAGTACATATATAGTTGCGTGTATACAGGTTGCAAATACACATCTTTTTGTGTTTGAATAGCCCCACGTTCTTTGGGAGCCATTTTTATGCAACAATAAAACATTGCATAAATAATATAATTTAAATTTGTGATGCCCCACTTTGGAAGCGACAATTTATACAACAATACAACTGTACATAAGTTGTATAATTTATGTTGTATGTGTATAAATTTACATGAAATTTAATTTGAATAGCCCCACAGTCTTGGAGCTACTACTTATATAACAATACTTACTTGCATGAATACAATTTAATTTGGGTTTCAGGTGTATCTGTAATAAGAACTCGATGTAACTTGTAACGGTATTTCAAATTTATTTGGTACTAATAAACTTGTGCGCATAGCACTTGATTCGACTTAAAACATTCGTTATTACTTTGTTACAATGCCATAAGGCTTACGCTATATACATCCTTACTGACTAAATATTCTATTCTACTAATTACTTTATTAAAAAATATTATTTCCTGACTACTCAGTCAATTAGTGTGCTTCGAAATATCAATTTTTAAATATCTTTTTAGATATTGTAATGGAAACTCAAAAATATTAATAGTTACTGAATTTAACTTTTTTTATCAGTACTGATTTATCAACGCTAATTTTTATTTAAATGCTTTGCATTCTTTTCATTCCAATACTAATTTGAGCGATTGTTTACGTTAATCTTACTTCCATAACATCTATGATTTTAACTCTCTATATCTACAATAAACATTGGCTCTTACTTTTAAATAGAACAAGAATGCCTTTAATTGTCTTTGAGTTAATTGTTCGATTAAGAGATAAATAAGTTGTTTATCACCTTATTCTCGTCAATCGTACTCAATCAATTGATCCATCTGTAATCGTCCTCGTCTCGAACTCCAGCATCGCTTCCTCTTGTCCAGCGTCGTTCCTCTCTTGTCCAGCGTCGTTTCCAGACTTCAGTAGTGTTCCTCTTGTTCAGCGCAGTCGCCTCTAGAGTCCAGCGTCGTCTCTCTCTTGTCCAGCGTCGTCTCGCTCTCTGGAACTAAGTCGTCAGCTCACACTCTGTCTCTCTCTCTCTCTGGAACTTCTTCTCGTGCTGTTTCGGACGTCAGTTGATCTTCTTATATGGATTTTTTCCCGTGTAATTCTGTTACTAATTAAATTGCTTGTTTTTACAATCCAGTTACATAACTGTATGTAACTGGAAGGATGAAACTATTTACAAAAATTTACATACTCTGTGCGGACGGGCAAAATCTCCCGCTGCACTGTGGGTGATCGAAAAAAAAAGAACAACTGTAGCGTGTGTGTCCTATTTATACCCACGTCTTGGTCCACACCTGCAGTTGTACGAAATCGACATGTCTGAAATTGTCTCTGGGTTCAGTCTCCCCACTCCTTGTCAATTCCGCTATTTCTTATATTTCTGCGAACTGCAGAGTCCTGTAAGTATACTCTTATACTCATCTTATAACTATTTTCACTACACATGTTCACTGTATTTTTGGACATTGCAACTTAACTCTTTCGCTCTGTACACAGTTATTTCACCACTACACTCGTACGGTGTGTCCCTTTCACGTGGTTTTTGTACACAGTATTTAGTTAATTTTATTACATTTTATTGTGCTTTTGGAATTTACTCTTTACTTATAGATTATGAATAATTATGGAAAAACTGTAGTTATGCAATTATTCATCTTGTGGTGGTAAACTCGCCTGCATAGACCTGCGTCACACACACTTGCAAAATACTGGTGTACACACTTTCAGTTACATTTCTGTGTGTGTGCACGTCGATTCAGGTCGAAACACCTGTTCATATTTTTGTCTGAGCCAAGCTTGGCAATCCCTGACATGCTTATTTCTAATACATTATTAATTATTTACAGTTTATTAGGTATATTTAAATTTTTATATTCAATGCTCAGTACATAACTTATTTGTACTGCCGCATTATCCTTCTGCTTGGTAATAAAAATATTTAATAAATTTATTTATTAAATTTTTTTTTTATTACAATCGTTTGAAAAAAATATAAAAAATAATAAAGAATAGTATTCGTCATTTCACCCGTAATTGGAGTGTACATATACGTCTCACCTCCCCTCTTCACACGGTCACTGCTCGTGACCGTGTAGGGTGGCTTCAACAACAGCTGATCTGACTGGTTTCATTGACCTCGTTATTTTTATGTTTAGAACTTCCTAAATGACGTTGCGTGGTATTTACCAATTTCTTTCTTCTGTTTCTCATCATATACGATGAAAGTGTGTTGTCCTACTCGCTGTCTTAACGTATACGGTCCATTGTACAGTCTGAAGAATTTCTTTGCCGTATTATAGCTTCTTTTCCCAACAGGATTTGCTTTCAGTAGTACATTCTCTCCTACATTAAATTGTTGTAGTTTGTGAGTTAGATTAAATCTCTCTACTCTCTTGTTACCTCTTTCTATTATTCGTTACTTTGCGTATTCAATTTTTACACTTATTGGTACAGGTACATTCTGGTTATTAGATTTGTGTATATAATTTTTCCAAAATCTGTTTGGCTTCTTATATTTTCCAATTCCATTGGAGTATATCCTGTTGCTTCAGTATAATTTCCGTTGATGGCTTTTTCAAGAAATGGTAAATATTCTGCCCATCTATTGTGTTGATCATGGCAGTATATTCGTAAATATTTACCTCATTCTTTGTTAACTCTCTCAGCAAAGTTTCCTTGAGGATGTCTTATGGATGTGAGTACAGGTTGTATTCCATTTTCCCTTAACGTCCTCTCCCATTTTCCACTCTGAAATTGTACACCTTGATCACTGAGTACCTTCTTCATTTTTGCATATGTCGGAATATATTTCTGCAGTAGTATCTTTAGAACAACTTTGGTTGTGGGTCGCATAATTGGGTACAGTCGGACTGCCTTGGAAAACACATGGATACATACCAATATGTGCTTCACACCTCGACTTGATCGTGGTAGTGGTCCCAGAAAATCCACTGCAATTAGCTCTCCTTTGTCTTTGTTCCCTTTCTGTATGCTCTTCATTTCTACATATGTGTGTAAATTCGGCCCTTAATTTTACATTATCTTACTCATAAAGTCTTACCTTCGCTTCTAATCTTCCTTAACTCTTTTCTTAACATGACATTACTTTATCTTTCTTAATTTTTCTTATATTACTTATACAATACATTAACATTCATTACCTTTTATTACATTTCTTTAACATTACCTTTCTGATCGCTACTACTTTCCTGAAATATACTTCCGTAACAGAATACTCTTTTAGCTTTGTAGTGTGTCGCATGATCGGTTACAGAGGAACTGTCTTGCAAAACAACGATATTTTTCTCGATATTAATCCTACGTAGTCTCTGCCCTTTTGACATTTCACTCTCGCTTTCTTCTGTGTCCTTGTATTTCCATTAGGTGTTCGCTTGATCAGTCGTTCTGACAATTATAGCATTAATTGCTCATCTCTAAGCTTTTCTTTTTTTACCAATAACAACACTAACATCTTTTACCATTACTTTCTTAAATATTTCTCTACACTATCATTCCTTACCAATAATAATACATTTCTTAATTAACCCTTTAAAATAATATTCCTTATTTCGTTTCACTAATATTTCTTTTTATTTTGTATTTCCAATCATAACCTTAATAAATAACATTTCTTAATTATACTCTCTTATCTTATTATTAATAACTAATAGTAATATTATTTTTCTCATTTAAAAATAATTATTTATTTTCATTTGCCTTGAGTTCTGAGTTGCAGTGTCGTCAGATCTGACACCCCTCTTATTATAACAATTGTTTGTTGTACACAGAAAATTCATTGTGCTAACCCTCGCGACAAATTTCCATTGTATTACTGCGACGTTAAAATTCCATTGTCCCGCTCTGACTGCATAATTCACCTGTTTATAGTGCAACGTTTTCGTTTTGCCTGACGGCCACACAAAACCACCTCTCTTTCTCTCGTAACGGTCGTATTCCATAATTCTCTCATTCTCACTGCTGCGCCCCTCTTGTCGAACGCATTTCTTACTAGTTCGTATGCGTTTTACATGCATATTGGAATATTCTGTTGTGCGTCGTTTATGATAATATTCATCGTAATTACTATAATTATAGTTATAATTATCGTTCACTTTATATTTCCCGTGTGTATACCTACCGTCATATTTACCAAAATTTTGTGTAGTGTTTCGTCTAGATAATTTACTACGTTTCTTGTTAGACCTACAGTGATATTTATCTCCGTGAGTGTGGTGTCTTAAGTCTTTCACATATGTCATCTTATGTGACTTACTTGTGTGTGTGTGTCTCACAGTTGGGATATCGCTATTAATAAGGTACGTTGTATTAAACTTTATTTGCTTCTCTTCCTTAATGTTAATTACTTTTTTATATTTATCGTTAGTAATCACAATCGTATTTTCAACTAGTATGAATTCTGGTAGCTCCATTTGTTTATTAATTATTCCACAGACATTTTCTGTGATCGTGTCAATGCGTAAATTTGTATCAACAATTTCTTTGGTTAACTGTGCAGTACCGTCAATTATACTTTGTTTTATTTCAAGATTACCAATTGTTAACTCTTCTAGCTTTTCGTAATTTTTATAGTGTCCTGTTTAAAATTTTCGGACTTTTGCTCTAACTTATTTTCTAAACTTTCTGTTTGTTTTGTATTTATTTCATTTATTTTTCTTATTTTTTTGACATTCTTCACTTTCAACTCTTCTTTAAAATTTTCGGCTGGTTTTATGACTAATTCGTCCATCATGGCCAGTATCGAATTTTTAAATGCTTCTAAATTCAACCCTCCTGGTTCTGCCGTGTTGAATAATTATTAAAATATTTATTTCGTAGTTATTCTTTAACAATTATTATTGATAACCGTTCCCTACTTATTTATTTATTTCTTTATTTTTATTAATAGTTATTATTAATACTCATGACAGTTACACCTGTTACATAGGCAAACAATATTATTTGTGGGCACCAGCTGTGTAATTACACAACAATTAACATAACATTCAGTTAAAATTTAATATAAATAATTATTATTACATATAATATTTTTTTTATTTAACACACCCTTATTTTTAGAGCAACCATTTAGCTACAAAAAAAAATTTTAATAGTTAAATGGTGGGGATCGTGCCATACGTTCATCGGCGACAATTTATGTAACAGATTTTGTACATAAATGTAGGCATGTCGTGCCCCACGTCCAGGGCGACATTTTTATGCAACAGTACATATATAGTTGCGTGTATACAGGTTGCAAATACACATCTTTTTGTGTTTGAATAGCCCCACGTTCTTTGGGAGCCATTTTTATGCAACAATAAAACATTGCATAAATAATATAATTTAAATTTGTGATGCCCCACTTTAGAAGCGACAATTTATACAACAATACAACTGTACATAAGTTGTATAATTTATGTTGTATGTGTATAAATTTACATGTAATTTAATTTGAATAGCCCCACAGTCTTGGAGCTACAACTTGTATAACAATACTTACTTGCATGAATACAATTTAATTTGGGTTTCAGGTGTATCTGTAATAAGAACTCGATGTAACTTGTAACGGTATTTCAAATTTATTTGGTACTAATAAACTTGTGCGCATAGCACTTGATTCGACTTAAAACATTCGTTATTACTTTGTTACTATGCCATAAGGCTTACGCTATATACATCCTTACTGACTAAATATTCTATTCTACTAATTACTTTATTAAAAAATATTATTTCCTGACTACTCAGTCAATTAGTGTGCTTCGAAATATCAATTTTTAAATATCTTTTTAGATATTGTAATGGAAACTCAAAAATATTAATAGTTACTGAATTTAACTTTTTTTATCAGTACTGATTTATCAACGGTAATTTTTATTTAAATGCTTTGCATTCTTTTCATTCCAATACTAATTTGAGTTCTTGTTTACGTTAATCTTACTTCCATAACATCTATGATTTTAACTCTCTATATCTACAATAAACATTGGCTCTTACTTTTAAATAGAACAAGAATGCCTTTAATTGTCTTTGAGTTAATTGTTCGATTAAGAGATAAATAAGTTGTTTATCACCTTATTCTCGTCAATCGTACTCAATCAATTGATCCATCTGTAATCGTCCTCGTCTCGAACTCCAGCATCGCTTCCTCTTGTCCAGCGTCGTTCCTCTCTTGTCCAGCGTCGTTTCCAGACTTCAGTAGTGTTCCTCTTGTTCAGCGCAGTCGCCTCTAGAGTCCAGCGTCGTCTCTCTCTTGTCCAGCGTCGTCTCGCTCTCTGGAACTAAGTCGTCAGCTCACACTCTGTCTCTCTCTCTCTGGAACTTCTTCTCGTGCTGTTTCGGACGTCAGTTGATCTTCTTATATGGATTTTTTTCCCGTGTAATTCTGTTACTAATTAAATTGCTTTTTTTTACTATCCAGTTACATAACTGTATGTAACTGGAAGGATGAAACTATTTACAAAAATTTACATACTCTGTGCGGACGGGCAAAAGCTCCCGCTGCACTGTGGGTGATCGAAAAAAAAAGAACAACTGTAGCGTGTGTGTCCTATTTATACCCACGTCTTGGTCCACACCTGCAGTTGTACGAAATCGACATGTCTGAAATTGTCTCTGGGTTCAGTCTCCCCACTCCTTGTCAATTTCGCTATTTCTTATATTTCTGCGAACTGCAGAGTCCTGTAAGTATACTCTTATACTCATCTTATAACTATTTTCACTACACATGTTCACTGTATTTTTGGACATTGCAACTTAACCCTTTCGCTCTGTACACAGTTATTTCACCACTACACTCGTACGGTGTGTCCCTTTCACGTGGTTTTTGTACACAGTATTTAGTTAATTTTATTACATTTTATTGTGCTTTTGGAATTTACTCTTTACTTATAGATTATGAATAATTATGGAAAAACTGTAATTATGCAATTATTCATCTTGTGGTGGTAAACTCGCCTGCATAGACCTGCGTCACACACACTTGCAAAATACTGGTGTACACACTTTCAGTTACATTTCTGTGTGTGTGCACGTCGATTCAGGTCGAAACACCTGTTCATATTTTTGTCTGAGCCAAGCTTGGCAATCCCTGACATGCTTATTTCTAATACATTATTAATTATTTACAGTTTATTAGGTATATTTAAATTTTTATATTCAATGGTCAGTACATAACTTATTTGTACTGCCGCATTATCCTTCTGCTTGGTAATAAAAATATTTAATAAATTTATTTATTAAATTTTTTTTTATTACAATCGTTTGAAAAAAATATAACAAATAATAAAGAATAGTATTCGTCATTTCACCCGTAATTGGAGTGTACATATACGTCTCACCTCCCCTCTTCACACGGTCACTGCTCGTGACCGTGTAGGGTGGCTTCAACAACAGCTGATCTGACTGGTTTCATTGACCTCGTTATTTTTATGTTTAGAACTTCCTAAATGACGTTGCGTGGTATTTACCAATTTCTTTCTTCTGTTTCTCATCATATACGATGAAAGTGTGTTGTCCTACTCGCTGTCTTAACGTATACGGTCCATTGTACAGTCTGAAGAATTTCTTTGCTGTATTATAGCTTCTTTTCCCAACAGGATTTGCTTTCAGTAGTACATTCTCTCCTACATTAAATTGTTGTAGTTTGTGAGTTAGATTAAATCTCTCTACTCTCTTGTTACCTCTTTCTATTATTCGTTACTTTGCGTATTCAATTTTTACACTTATTGGTACAGGTACATTCTGGTTATTAGATTTGTGTATATAATTTTTCCAAAATCTGTTTGGCTTCTTATCTTTTCCAATTCCATTGGAGTATATCCTGTTGCTTCACTATAATTTCCGTTGATGGCTTTTTCAAGAAATGGTAAATATTCTGCCCATCTATTGTGTTGATCATGGCAGTATATTCGTAAATATTACCTAATTCTTTGTTAACTCTCTCAGC
The DNA here is from genome assembly GCA_034769895.1 of Magicicada septendecula. Lineage (NCBI taxonomy): Eukaryota > Metazoa > Arthropoda > Insecta > Hemiptera > Cicadidae > Magicicada > Magicicada septendecula. Next base: position 204,469,531 of record CM068370.1, on the reverse strand, counting down.
CAAGTTTCCTTGAGGATGTCTTATGGATGTGAGTACAGGTTGTATTCCATTTTCCCTTAACGTCCTCTCCCATTTTTCACCCTGAAATTGTACACCTTGATCACTGAGTACCTTCTACATTTTTGCATATGTCGGAATATATTTCTGCAGTAGTATCTTTAGAACAACTTTGGTTGTGGGTCGCATAATTGGGTACAGTCGGACTGCCTTGGAAAACACATGGATACATACCAATATGTGCTTCACACCTCGACTTGATCGTGGTAGTGGTCCCAGAAAATCCACTGCAATTAGCTCTCCTTTGTCTTTGTTCCCTTTCTGTATGCTCTGCATTTCTACATATGTGTGTAAATTCGGCTATTAATTTTACATTATCTTACTCATACATTCTTACCTTCGCTTCTAATCTTCCTTAACTCTTTTCTTAACATGACATTACTTTATCTTTCTTAACTTTTCTTATATTACTTATACAATACATTAACATTCATTACCTTTTACTACATTTCTTTAACATTACCTTTCTGATCGCTACTACTTTCCTGAAATACACTTCCGTAACAGAATACTCTTTTAGCTTTGTAGTGTGTCGCATGATCGGTTACAGAGGAACTGTCTTGGAAAACAACGATATTTTTCTCGAAGTCCTTAATCCTACGTAGTCTCTGCCCTTTTGACATTTCACTCTCGCTTTCTTCTGTGTCCTTGTATTTCCATTAGGTGTTCGCTTGATCAGTCTTTCTGACAATTATAGCATTAATTGCTCATCTCTAAGCTTTTCTTTTTTTACCAAAAACAACACTAACATCTTTTACCATTACTTTCTTAAATATTTCTCTACACTATCATTCCTTACCAATAATAATGCATTTCTTAATTAACCCTTTAAAATAATATTCCTTATTTCTTTTCACTAATATTTCTTTTTATTTTGTATTTCCAATCATAACCTTAATAAATAACATTTCTTAATTATACTCTCTTATCTTATTATTAATAACTAATAGTAATATTATTTTTCTCATTTAAAAATAATTATTTATTTTTATTTGCCTTGAGTTCTGAGTTGCAGTGTCGTCAGATCTGACACCCCTCTTATTATAACAATTGTTTGTTGTACACAGAAAATTCATTGTGCTAACCCTCGCGACAAATTTCCATTGTATTACTGCGACGTTAAAATTCCATTGTCCCGCTCTGACTGCATAATTCACCTGTTTATAGTGCAACGTTTTCGTTTTGCCTGACGGCCACACAAAACCACCTCTCTTTCTCTCGTAACGGTCGTATTCCATAATTCTCTCATTCTCACTGCTGCGCCCCTCTTGTAGAACGCATTTCTTACTAGTTCGTATGCGTTTTACATACATATTGGAATATTCTGTTGTGCGTCGTTTATGATAATATTCATCGTAATTACTATAATTATAGTTATAATTATCGTTCACTTTATATTTCTCGTGTGTATACCTACCGTCATATTTACCACAATTTTGTGTAGTGTTTCGTCTAGATAATTTACTACGTTTCTTGTTAGACCTACAGTGATATTCATCTCCGTGAGTGTGGTGTCTTAAGTGTTTCACATATGTCATCTTGTGTGACTTACTTGTGTGTGTGTGTCTCAGAGTTGGGATATCGCTATTAATAAGGTACGTTTTATTAAACTTTATTTGCTTCTCTTCCTTAATGTTAATTACTTTTTTATATTTATCGTTAGTAATCACAAACGTATTTTCAACTAGTATGAATTCTTCACATATTAGCTCCATTTGTATATTAATTATTCCACAGACCTTTTCTGTGATCGTGTCAATGCGTAAATTTGTATCAACAATTTCTTTGGTTAACTGTGCAGTACCGTCAATTATACTTTGTTTTATTTCAAGATTACCAACTTTTAACTCTTCTAGCTTTTCGTAATTTTTATAGTGTCCTGTTTAAAATTTTCGGACTTTTGCTCTTACTTATTTTCTAAACTTTCTGTTTGTTTTGTATTTATTTCATCTATTTTTCTTATTTGTTTGACATTCTTCACTTTCAACTCTTCTTTAAAATTTTCGGCTGGTTTTATGACTAATTCGTCCATCATGGCCAGTATCGAATTTTTAAATGCTTCTAAATTCAACCCTCCTGGTTCTGCCGTGTTGAATAATTATTAAAATATTTATTTCGTAGTTATTCTTTAACAATTATTATTGATAACCGTTCCCTACTTATTTATTTATTTCTTTACTTTTATTGAGAGTTATTATTAATACTCATGACAGTTACACCTGTTACATAGGCAAACAATATTATTTGTGGGCACCAGCTGTGTAATTACACAACAATTAACATAACATTCAGTTAACGTTTAATATAAATAATTATTATTACATATAATATTTTTTTTATTTAACACACCCTTATATTTAGAGCAACCATTTAGCTACAAAAAAAATTTTAATAGTTAAATGGTGGGGATCGTTCAATACGTTCATCGGCGACAATTTATGTAACAGATTTTGTACATAAATGTAGGCATGTCGTGCCCCACGTCCAGGGCGACATTTTTATGCAACAATACATATATAGTTGCGTGTATACAGGTTGCAAATACACATCTTTTTGTGTTTGAATAGCCCCACGTTCTTTGGGAGCCATTTTTATGCAACAATACAACATTGCATAAATAATATAATTTAAATTTGTGATGCCCCACGTTGGAAGCGACAATTTATACAACAATACAACAGTACATAAGTTGTATAATTTTTCCCCACAATCTTGGAGCGACAACTTATAAAACAATACTTACTTGCATGAATACAATTTAATTTGGGTTTCAGGTGTATCTGTAATAAGAACTCGATGTAACTTGTAACGGTATTTCAAATTTATTTGGTACTAATAAACTTGTGCGCATAGCACTTGATTCGACTTAAAACATTCGTTATTACTTTGTTACTATGCCATAAGGCTTACGCTATATACATCCTTACTGACTAAATATTCTATTCTATTAATTATTTTATTAAAAAATATTATTTCCTGACTACTCAGTCAATTAGTGTGCTTCGAAATATCAATTTTTAAATATCTTTTTAGATATTGTAATGGAAACTCAAAAATATTAATAGTTAATGAATTTAACTTTTTTTATCAGTACTGATTTATCAACGCAAATTTTTATTTAAATGCTTTGCATTCTTTTCATTCCAATACTAATTTGAGCGCTTGTTTACGTTAATCTTACTTCCATAACATCTATGATTTTAACTCTCTATATCTACAATAAACATTGGCTCTTACTTTTAAATAGAACAAGGATGCCTTTAATTGTCTTTGAGTTAATTGTTCGATTAAGAGATAAATAAGTTGTTTATCACCTTATTCTCGTCAATCGTACTCAATCAATTGATCCATCTGTAATCGTCCTCGTCTCGAACTCCAGCATCGCTTCCTCTTGTCCAGCGTCGTTCCTCTCTTGTCCAGCGTCGTTTCCAGACTTCAGTAGTGTTCCTCTTGTTCAGCGCAATCGCCTCTAGAGTCCAGCGTCGTCTCTTTCTTGTCCAGCGTCGTCTCGCTCTCTGGAACTAAGTCGTCAGCTCACACTCTGTCTCTCTCTCTCTGGAACTTCTTCTCGTGCTGTTTCGGACGTCAGTTGATCTTCTTATATGGGTTTTCTTCTCGTGTAATTCTGTTACTAATTAAATTGCTTGTTTTTACAATCCAGTTACATAACTGTATGTAACTGGAAGGATGAAACTATTTACAAATATTTACATACTCTGTGCGGACGGCCAAAACTCCCGCTGCACTGTGGGTGATCGAAAAAAAAAGAACAACTGTAGCGTGTGTGTCCTATTTATACCCACGTCTTGGTCCACACTTGCAGTTGTACGAAATCGACATGTCTGAAATTGTCTCTGGGTTCAGTCTCCCCACTCCTTGTCAATTTCGCTATTTCTTATATTTCTGCGAACTGCAGAGTCCTGTAAGTATACTCTTATACTCATCTTATAACTTTTTTCACTACACATGTTCACTGTATTTTTGGACATTGCAACTTAACCCTTTCGCTCTGTACACAGTTATTTCACCACTACACTCGTACGGTGTGTCCCTTTCACGTGGTTTTTGTACACAGTATTTAGTTAATTTTATTACATTTTATTGTGCTTTTGGGTTTTACTCTTTATTTACAGTTTATGAATAATTATGGAAAAACTGTAATTATGCAATTATTCATCTTGTGGTGGTAAACTCGCCTGCATAGACCTGCGTCACACACACTTGCAAAATACTGGTGTACACACTTTCAGTTACATTTCTGTGTGTATGCACGTCGATTCAGGTCGAAACACCTGTTCATATTTTTGTCTGAGCCAAGCTTGGCAATCCCTGACATGCTTATTTCTAATACATTATTAATTATTTACAGTTTATTAGGTATATTTAAATTTTTATATTCAATGCGCAGTACATAACTTATTTGTACTGTCGCATTATCCTTCTGCTTGGTAATAAAAATATTTAATAAATTTATATATTAAAAATTTTTTTTTTATTACAATCGTTTGAAAAAAATTATAACATATAATAAAGAATAGTATTCGTCATTTCACCCGTAATTGGAGTGTACATATACGTCTCACCACCCCTCTTCACACGGTCACTGCCCGTGACCGTGTAGGGTGGCTTCAACAACAGCTGATCTGACTGGTTTCATTGACCTCGTTATTTTTATGTTTAGAACTTCCTAAATGACGTTGCGAGGTATTTACCAATTTCTTTCTTCTGTTTCTCATCATATACGATGAAAGTGTGTTGTCCTACTCGCTGTCTTAACGTATACGGTCCATTGTACAGTCTGAAGAATTTCTTTGCCGTATTTGCTTTCAGTAGTACATTCTCTCCTACATTAAATTGTTGTAGTTTGTGAGTTAGATTAAATCTCTCTACTCTCTTGTTACCTCTTTCTATTATTCGTTACTTTGCGTATTCAATTTTTACACTTATTGGTACAGGTACATTCTGGTTATTAGATTTGTGTATATAATTTTTCCAAAATCTGTTTGGCTTCTTATCTTTTCCAATTCCATTGGAGTATATCCTGTTGCTTCACTATAATTTCCGTTGATGGCTTTTTCAAGAAATGGTAAATATTCTGCCCATCTATTGTGTTGATCATGGCAGTATATTCGTAAATATTACCTAATTCTTTGTTAACTCTCTCAGCCAAGTTTCCTTGAGGATGTCTTATGGATGTGAGTACAGGTTGTATTCCATTTTCCCTTAACGTCCTCTCCCATTTTTCACTCTGAAATTGTACACCTTGATCACTGAGTACCTTCTACATTTTTGCATATGTCGGAATATATTTCTGCAGTAGTATCTTTAGAACAACTTTGGTTGTGGGTCGCATAATTGGGTACAGTCGGACTGCCTTGGAAAACACATGGATACATACCAATATGTGCTTCACACCTCGACTTGATCGTGGTAGTGGTCCCAAAATCCACTGCAATTAGCTCTCCTTTGTCTTTGTTCCCTTTCTGTATGGTCTGCATTTCTACATATGTGTGTAAATTCGGCTATTAATTTTACATTATCTTACTCATACATTCTTACCTTCGCTTCTAATCTTCCTTAACTCTTTTCTTAACATGACATTACTTTATCTTTCTTAACTTTTCTTATATTACTTATACAATACATTAACATTCATTACCTTTTATTACATTTCTTTAACATTACCTTTCTGATCGCTACTACTTTCCTGAAATACACTTCCGTAACAGAATACTCTTTTAGCTTTGTAGTGTGTCGCATGATCGGTTACAGAGGAACTGTCTTGGAAAACAACGATATTTTTCTCGAAGTCCTTAATCCTACGTAGTCTCTGCCCTTTTGACATTTCACTCTCGCTTTCTTCTGTGTCCTTGTATTTCCATTAAGTGTTCGCTTGATCAGTCGTTCTGACAATTATAGCATTAATTGCTCATCTCTAAGCTTTTCTTTTTTTACCAATAACAACACTAACATCTTTTACCATTACTTTCTTAAATATTTCTCTACACTATCATTCCTTACCAATAATAATACATTTCTTAATTAACCCTTTAAAATAATATTCCTTATTTCGTTTCACTAATATTTCTTTTTATTTTGTATTTCCAATCATAACCTTAATAAATAACATTTCTTAATTATACTCTCTTATCTTATTATTAATAACTAATAGTAATATTATTTTTCTCATTTAAAAATAATAATTTATTTTCATTTGCCTTGAGTTCTGAGTTGCAGTGTCGTCAGATCTGACACCCCTCTTATTATAACAATTGTTTGTTGTACACAGAAAATTCATTGTGCTAACCCTCGCGACAAATTTCCATTGTATTACTGCGACGTTAAAATTCCATTGTCCCGCTCTGACTGCATAATTCACCTGTTTATAGTGCAACGTTTTCGTTTTGCCTGACGGCCACACAAAACCACCTCTCTTTCTCTCGTAACGGTCGTATTCCATAATTCTCTCATTCTCACTGCTGCGCCCCTCTTGTCGAACGCATTTCTTACTAGTTCGTATGCGTTTTACATACATATTGGAATATTCTGTTGTGCGTCGTTTATGATAATATTCATCGTAATTACTATAATTATAGTTATAACTATCGTTCACTTTATATTTCTCGTGTGTATACCTACCGTCATATTTACCACAATTTTGTGTAGTGTTTCGTCTAGATAATTAACTACGTTTCTCGTTAGACCTACAGTGATATTTATCTCCGTGAGTGTGGTGTCTTAAGTCTTTCACATATGTCATCTTGTGTGACTTACTTGTGTGTGTGTGTCTCAGAGTTGGGATATCGCTATTAATAAGGTACGTTTTATTAAACTTTATTTGCTTCTCTTCCTTAATGTTAATTACTTTTTTATATTTATCGTTAGTAATCACAAACGTATTTTCAACTAGTATGAATTCTTCACATATTAGCTCCATTTGTTTATTAATTATTCCACAGACATTTTCTGTGATCGTGTCAATGCGTAAATTTGTATCAACAATTTCTTTGGTTAACTGTGCAGTACCGTCAATTATACTTTGTTTTATTTCAAGATTACCAATTTTTAACTCTTCTAGCTTTTCGTAATTTTTATAGTGTCCTGTTTAAAATTTACGGACTTTTGCTCTAACTTATTTTCTAAACTTTCTGTTTGTGTTGTATGTATTTCATCTATTTTTCTTATTTGTTTGACATTCTTCACTTTCAACTCTTCTTTAAAATTTTCGGCTTGTTTTATGACTAATTCGTCCATCATGGCCAGTATCGAATTTTTAAAGGCTTCTAAATTCAACCCTCCTGGTTCTGCCGTGTTGAATAATTATTAAAATATTTATTTCGTAGTTATTCTTTAACAATTATTATTGATAACCGTTCCCTACTTATTTATTTATTTCTTTATTTTTATTGAGAGTTATTATTAATACTCATGACAGTTACACCTGTTACATAGGCAAACAATATTATTTGTGGGCACCAGCTGTGTAATTACACAACAATTAACATAACATTCAGTTAACGTTTAATATAAATACTTATTATTACATATAATATTTTTTTTATTTAACACACCCTTATATTTAGAGCAACCATTTAGCTACAAAAAAAATTTTAATAATTAAATGGTGGCGATCGTGCAATACGTTCATCGGCGACAATTTATGTAACAGATTTTGTACATAAATGTAGGCATGTCGTGCCCCACGTCCAGGGCGACATTTTTATGCAACAATACATATATAGTTGCGTGTATACAGGTTGAAAATACACATCTTTTTGTGTTTGAATAGCCCCACGTTCTTTGGGAGCCATTTTTATGCAACAATACAACATTGCATAAATAATATAATTTAAATTTGTGATGCCCCACGTTGGAAGCGACAATTTATACAACAATACAACAGTACATAAGTTGTATAATTTTGCCCCACAATCTTGGAGCGACAACTTATATAACAATACTTACTTGCATGAATACAATTTAATTTGGGTTTCAGGTGTATCTGTAATAAGAACTCGATGTAACTTGTAACGGTATTTCAAATTTATTTGGTACTAATAAACTTGTGCGCATAGCATTTGATTCGACTTAAAACATTCGTTATTACTTTGTTACTATGCCATAAGGCTTACGCTATATACATCCTTACTGACTAAATATTCTATTCTATTAATTATTTTATTAAAAAATATTATTTCCTGTCTACTCAGTCAATTAGTGTGCTTCGAAATATCAATTTTTAAATATCTTTTTTGATATTGTAATGGAAACTCAAAAATATCAATAGTTACTGAATTTAACTTTTTTTATCAGTACTGATTTATCAACGCAAATTTTTATTTAAATGCTTTGCATTCTTTTCATTCCAATACTAATTTGAGCGCTTGTTTACGTTAATCTTACTTCCATAACATCTATGATTTTAACTCTCTATATCTACAATAAACATTGGCTCTTACTTTTAAATAGAACAAGGATGCCTTTAATTGTCTTTGAGTTAATTGTTCGATTAAGAGATAAATAAGTTGTTTATCACCTTATTCTCGTCAATCGTACTCAATCAATTGATCCATCTGTAATCGTCCTCGTCTCGAACTCCAGCATCGCTTCCTCTTGTCCAGCGTCGTTCCTCTCTTGTCCAGCGTCGTTTCCAGACTTCAGTAGTGTTCCTCTTGTTCAGCGCAGTCGCCTCTAGAGTCCAGCGTCGTCTCTCTCTTGTCCAGCGTCGTCTCGCTCTCTGGAACTAAGTCGTCAGCTCACACTCTGTCTCTCTCTCTCTGGAACTTCTTCTCGTGCTGTTTCGGACGTCAGTTGATCTTCTTATATGGGTTTTCTTCTCGTGTAATTCTGTTACTAATTAAATTGCTTGTTTTTACAATCCAGTTACATAACTGTATGTAACTGGAAGGATGAAACTATTTACAAAAATTTACATACTCTGTGCGGACGGCCAAAACTCCCGCTGCACTGTGGGTGATCGAAAAAAAAGAACAACTGTAGCGTGTGTGTCCTATTTATACCCACGTCTTGGTCCACACTTGCAGTTGTACGAAATCGACATGTCTGAAATTGTCTCTGGGTTCAGTCTCCCCACTCCTTGTCAATTTCGCTATTTCTTATATTTCTGCGAACTACAGAGTCCTGTAAGTATACTCTTATACTCATCTTATAACTATTTTCACTACACATGTTCACTGTATTTTTGGACATTGCAACTTAACCCTTTCGCTCTGTACACAGTTATTTCACCACTACACTCGTACGGTGTGTCCCTTTCACGTGGTTTTTGTACACAGTATTTAGTTAATTTTATTACATTTTATTGTGCTTTTGGGTTTTACTCTTTATTTACAGTTTATGAATAATTATGGAAAAACTGTAATTATGCAATTATTCATCTTGTGGTGGTAAACTCGCCTGCATAGACCTGCGTCACACACACTTGCAAAATACTGGTGTACACACTTTCAGTTACATTTCTGTGTGTATGCACGTCGATTCAGGTCGAAACACCTGTTCATATTTTTGTCTGAGCCAAGCTTGGCAATCCCTGACATGCTTATTTCTAATACATTATTAATTATTTACAGTTTATTAGGTATATTTAAATTTTTATATTCAATGCGCAGTACATAACTTATTTGTACTGTCGCATTATCCTTCTGCTTGGTAATAAAAATATTTAATAAATTTATATATTAAAAATTTTTTTTTTATTACAATCGTTTGAAAAAAATTATAACATATAATAAAGAATAGTATTCGTCATTTCACCCGTAATTGGAGTGTACATATACGTCTCACCACCCCTCTTCACACGGTCACTGCCCGTGACCGTGTAGGGTGGCTTCAACAACAGCTGATCTGACTGGTTTCATTGACCTCGTTATTTTTATGTTTAGAACTTCCTAAATGACGTTGCGAGGTATTTACCAATTTCTTTCTTCTGTTTCTCATCATATACGATGAAAGTGTGTTGTCCTACTCGCTGTCTTAACGTATACGGTAAATTGTACAGTCTGAAGAATTTCTTTGCCGTATTTGCTTTCAGTAGTACATTCTCTCCTACATTAAATTGTTGTAGTTTGTGAGTTAGATTAAATCTCTCTACTCTCTTGTTACCTCTTTCTATTATTCGTTACTTTGCGTATTCAATTTTTACACTTATTGGTACAGGTACATTCTGGTTATTAGATTTGTGTATATAATTTTTCCAAAATCTGTTTGGCTTCTTATCTTTTCCAATTCCATTGGAGTATATCCTGTTGCTTCACTATAATTTCCGTTGATGGCTTTTTCAAGAAATGGTAAATATTCTGCCCATCTATTGTGTTGATCATGGCAGTATATTCGTAAATATTACCTAATTCTTTGTTAACTCTCTCAGCCAAGTTTCCTTGAGGATGTCTTATGGATGTGAGTACAGGTTGTATTCCATTTTCCCTTAACGTCCTCTCCCATTTTTCACTCTGAAATTGTACACCTTGATCACTGAGTACCTTCTACATTTTTGCATATGTCGGAATATATTTCTGCAGTAGTATCTTTAGAACAACTTTGGTTGTGGGTCGCATAATTGGGTACAGTCGGACTGCCTTGGAAAACACATGGATACATACCAATATGTGCTTCACACCTCGACTTGATCGTGGTAGTGGTCCCAGAAAATCCACTGCAATTAGCTCTCCTTTGTCTTTGTTCCCTTTCTGTATGGTCTGCATTTCTACATATGTGTGTAAATTCGGCTATTAATTTTACATTATCTTACTCATACATTCTTACCTTCGCTTTTAATCTTCCTTAACTCTTTTCTTAACATGACATTACTTTATCTTTCTTAACTTTTCTTATATTACTTATACAATACATTAACATTCATTACCTTTTATTACATTTCTTTAACATTACCTTTCTGATCGCTACTACTTTCCTGAAATACACTTCCGTAACAGAATACTCTTTTAGCTTTGTAGTGTGTCGCATGATCGGTTACAGAGGAACTGTCTTGGAAAACAACGATATTTTTCTCGAAGTCCTTAATCCTACGTAGTCTCTGCCCTTTTGACATTTCACTCTCGCTTTCTTCTGTGTCCTTGTATTTCCATTAAGTGTTCGCTTGATCAGTCGTTCTGACAATTATAGCATTAATTGCTCATCTCTAAGCTTTTCTTTTTTTACCAATAACAACACTAACATCTTTTACCATTACTTTCTTAAATATTTCTCTACACTATCATTCCTTACCAATAATAATACATTTCTTAATTAACCCTTTAAAATAATATTCCTTATTTCGTTTCACTAATATTTCTTTTTATTTTGTATTTCCAATCATAACCTTAATAAATAACATTTCTTAATTATACTCTCTTATCTTATTATTAATAACTAATAGTAATATTATTTTTCTCATTTAAAAATAATAATTTATTTTCATTTGCCTTGAGTTCTGAGTTGCAGTGTCGTCAGATCTGACACCCCTCTTATTATAACAATTGTTTGTTGTACACAGAAAATTCATTGTGCTAACCCTCGCGACAAATTTCCATTGTATTACTGCGACGTTAAAATTCCATTGTCCCGCTCTGACTGCATAATTCACCTGTTTATAGTGCAACGTTTTCGTTTTGCCTGACGGCCACACAAAACCACCTCTCTTTCTCTCGTAACGGTCGTATTCCATAATTCTCTCATTCTCACTGCTGCGCCCCTCTTGTCGAACGCATTTCTTACTAGTTCGTATGCGTTTTACATACATATTGGAATATTCTGTTGTGCGTCGTTTATGATAATATTCATCGTAATTACTATAATTATAGTTATAACTATCGTTCACTTTATATTTCTCGTGTGTATACCTACCGTCATATTTACCACAATTTTGTGTAGTGTTTCGTCTAGATAATTAACTACGTTTCTCGTTAGACCTACAGTGATATTTATCTCCGTGAGTGTGGTGTCTTAAGTCTTTCACATATGTCATCTTGTGTGACTTACTTGTGTGTGTGTGTCTCAGAGTTGGGATATCGCTATTAATAAGGTACGTTTTATTAAACTTTATTTGCTTCTCTTCCTTAATGTTAATTACTTTTTTATATTTATCGTTAGTAATCACAAACGTATTTTCAACTAGTATGAATTCTTCACATATTAGCTCCATTTGTTTATTAATTATTCCACAGACATTTTCTGTGATCGTGTCAATGCGTAAATTTGTATCAACAATTTCTTTGGTTAACTGTGCAGTACCGTCAATTATACTTTGTTTTATTTCAAGATTACCAATTTTTAACTCTTCTAGCTTTTCGTAATTTTTATAGTGTCCTGTTTAAAATTTACGGACTTTTGCTCTAACTTATTTTCTAAACTTTCTGTTTGTGTTGTATTTATTTCATCTATTTTTCTTATTTGTTTGACATTCTTCACTTTCAACTCTTCTTTAAAATTTTCGGCTTGTTTTATGACTAATTCGTCCATCATGGCCAGTATCGAATTTTTAAATGCTTCTAAATTCAACCCTCCTGGTTCTGCCGTGTTGAATAATTATTAAAATATTTATTTCGTAGTTATTCTTTAACAATTATTATTGATAACCGTTCCCTACTTATTTATTTATTTCTTTATTTTTATTGAGAGTTATTATTAATACTCATGACAGTTACACCTGTTACATAGGCAAACAATATTATTTGTGGGCACCAGCTGTGTAATTACACAACAATTAACATAACATTCAGTTAACGTTTAATATAAATAATTATTATTACATATAATATTTTTTTTATTTAACACACCCTTATATTTAGAGCAACCATTTAGCTACAAAAAAAATTTTAATAATTAAATGGTGGGGATCGTGCAATACGTTCATCGGCGACAATTTATGTAACAGATTTTGTACATAAATGTAGGCATGTCGTGCCCCACGTCCAGGGCGACATTTTTATGCAACAATACATATATAGTTGCGTGTATACAGGTTGAAAATACACATCTTTTTGTGTTTGAATAGCCCCACGTTCTTTGGGAGCCATTTTTATGCAACAATACAACATTGCATAAATAATATAATTTAAATTTGTGATGCCCCACGTTGGAAGCGACAATTTATACAACAATACAACAGTACATAAGTTGTATAATTTTGCCCCACAATCTTGGAGCGACAACTTATATAACAATACTTACTTGCATGAATACAATTTAATTTGGGTTTCAGGTGTATCTGTAATAAGAACTCGATGTAACTTGTAACGGTATTTCAAATTTATTTGGTACTAATAAACTTGTGCGCATAGCATTTGATTCGACTTAAAACATTCGTTATTACTTTGTTACTATGCCATAAGGCTTACGCTATATACATCCTTACTGACTAAATATTCTATTCTATTAATTATTTTATTAAAAAATATTATTTCCTGTCTACTCAGTCAATTAGTGTGCTTCGAAATATCAATTTTTAAATATCTTTTTTGATATTGTAATGGAAACTCAAAAATATCAATAGTTACTGAATTTAACTTTTTTTATCAGTACTGATTTATCAACGCAAATTTTTATTTAAATGCTTTGCATTCTTTTCATTCCAATACTAATTTGAGCGCTTGTTTACGTTAATCTTACTTCCATAACATCTATGATTTTAACTCTCTATATCTACAATAAACATTGGCTCTTACTTTTAAATAGAACAAGGATGCCTTTAATTGTCTTTGAGTTAATTGTTCGATTAAGAGATAAATAAGTTGTTTATCACCTTATTCTCGTCAATCGTACTCAATCAATTGATCCATCTGTAATCGTCCTCGTCTCGAACTCCAGCATCGCTTCCTCTTGTCCAGCGTCGTTCCTCTCTTGTCCAGCGTCGTTTCCAGACTTCAGTAGTGTTCCTCTTGTTCAGCGCAGTCGCCTCTAGAGTCCAGCGTCGTCTCTCTCTTGTCCAGCGTCGTCTCGCTCTCTGGAACTAAGTCGTCAGCTCACACTCTGTCTCTCTCTCTCTGGAACTTCTTCTCGTGCTGTTTCGGACGTCAGTTGATCTTCTTATATGGGATTTCTTCTCGTGTAATTCTGTTACTAATTAAATTGCTTGTTTTTACAATCCAGTTACATAACTGTATGTAACTGGAAGGATGAAACTATTTACAAAAATTTACATACTCTGTGCGGACGGCCAAAACTCCCGCTGCACTGTGGGTGATCGAAAAAAAAAGAACAACTGTAGCGTGTGTGTCCTATTTATACCCACGTCTTGGTCCACACTTGCAGTTGTACGAAATCGACATGTCTGAAATTGTCTCTGGGTTCAGTCTCCCCACTCCTTGTCAATTTCGCTATTTCTTATATTTCTGCGAACTACAGAGTCCTGTAAGTATACTCTTATACTCATCTTATAACTATTTTCACTACACATGTTCACTGTATTTTTGGACATTGCAACTTAACCCTTTCGCTCTGTACACAGTTATTTCACCACTACACTCGTACGGTGTGTCCCTTTCACGTGGTTTTTGTACACAGTATTTAGTTAATTTTATTACATTTTATTGTGCTTTTGGGTTTTACTCTTTATTTACAGTTTATGAATAATTATGGAAAAACTGTAATTATGCAATTATTCATCTTGTGGTGGTAAACTCGCCTGCATAGACCTGCGTCACACACACTTGCAAAATACTGGTGTACACACTTTCAGTTACATTTCTGTGTGTATGCACGTCGATTCAGGTCGAAACACCTGTTCATATTTTTGTCTGAGCCAAGCTTGGCAATCCCTGACATGCTTATTTCTAATACATTATTAATTATTTACAGTTTATTAGGTATATTTAAATTTTTATATTCAATGCGCAGTACATAACTTATTTGTACTGTCGCATTATCCTTCTGCTTGGTAATAAAAATATTTAATAAATTTATATATTAAAAATTTTTTTTTTATTACAATCGTTTGAAAAAAATTATAACATATAATAAAGAATAGTATTCGTCATTTCACCCGTAATTGGAGTGTACATATACGTCTCACCACCCCTCTTCACACGGTCACTGCCCGTGACCGTGTAGGGTGGCTTCAACAACAGCTGATCTGACTGGTTTCATTGACCTCGTTATTTTTATGTTTAGAACTTCCTAAATGAC
Source organism: Magicicada septendecula (assembly GCA_034769895.1). NCBI lineage: Eukaryota > Metazoa > Arthropoda > Insecta > Hemiptera > Cicadidae > Magicicada > Magicicada septendecula. The sequence continues at coordinate 204,454,333 of CM068370.1, read as the reverse complement.
GTTGCGAGGTATTTACCAATTTCTTTCTTCTGTTTCTCATCATATACGATGAAAGTGTGTTGTCCTACTCGCTGTCTTAACGTATACGGTCCATTGTACAGTCTGAAGAATTTCTTTGCCGTATTTGCTTTCAGTAGTACATTCTCTCCTACATTAAATTGTTGTAGTTTGTGAGTTAGATTAAATCTCTCTACTCTCTTGTTACCTCTTTCTATTATTCGTTACTTTGCGTATTCAATTTTTACACTTATTGGTACAGGTACATTCTGGTTATTAGATTTGTGTATATAATTTTTCCAAAATCTGTTTGGCTTCTTATCTTTTCCAATTCCATTGGAGTATATCCTGTTGCTTCACTATAATTTCCGTTGATGGCTTTTTCAAGAAATGGTAAATATTCTGCCCATCTATTGTGTTGATCATGGCAGTATATTCGTAAATATTACCTAATTCTTTGTTAACTCTCTCAGCCAAGTTTCCTTGAGGATGTCTTATGGATGTGAGTACAGGTTGTATTCCATTTTCCCTTAACGTCCTCTCCCATTTTTCACTCTGAAATTGTACACCTTGATCACTGAGTACCTTCTACATTTTTGCATATGTCGGAATATATTTCTGCAGTAGTATCTTTAGAACAACTTTGGTTGTGGGTCGCATAATTGGGTACAGTCGGACTGCCTTGGAAAACACATGGATACATACCAATATGTGCTTCACACTTCGACTTGATCGTGGTAGTGGTCCCAGAAAATCCACTGCAATTAGCTCTCCTTTGTCTTTGTTCCCTTTCTGTATGGTCTGCATTTCTACATATGTGTGTAAATTCGGCTATTAATTTTACATTATCTTACTCATACATTCTTACCTTCGCTTTTAATCTTCCTTAACTCTTTTCTTAACATGACATTACTTTATCTTTCTTAACTTTTCTTATATTACTTATACAATACATTAACATTCATTACCTTTTATTACATTTCTTTAACATTACCTTTCTGATCGCTACTACTTTCCTGAAATACACTTCCGTAACAGAATACTCTTTTAGCTTTGTAGTGTGTCGCATGATCGGTTACAGAGGAACTGTCTTGGAAAACAACGATATTTTTCTCGAAGTCCTTAATCCTACGTAGTCTCTGCCCTTTTGACATTTCACTCTCGCTTTCTTCTGTGTCCTTGTATTTCCATTAAGTGTTCGCTTGATCAGTCGTTCTGACAATTATAGCATTAATTGCTCATCTCTAAGATTTTCTTTTTTTACCAATAACAACACTAACATCTTTTACCATTACTTTCTTAAATATTTCTCTACACTATCATTCCTTACCAATAATAATACATTTCTTAATTAACCCTTTAAAATAATATTCCTTATTTCGTTTCACTAATATTTCTTTTTATTTTGTATTTCCAATCATAACCTTAATAAATAACATTTCTTAATTATACTCTCTTATCTTATTATTAATAACTAATAGTAATATTATTTTTCTCATTTAAAAATAATAATTTATTTTCATTTGCCTTGAGTTCTGAGTTGCAGTGTCGTCAGATCTGACACCCCTCTTATTATAACAATTGTTTGTTGTACACAGAAAATTCATTGTGCTAACCCTCGCGACAAATTTCCATTGTATTACTGCGACGTTAAAATTCCATTGTCCCGCTCTGACTGCATAATTCACCTGTTTATAGTGCAACGTTTTCGTTTTGCCTGACGGCCACACAAAACCACCTCTCTTTCACTCGTAACGGTCGTATTCCATAATTCTCTCATTCTCACTGCTGCGCCCCTCTTGTCGAACGCATTTCTTACTAGTTCGTATGCGTTTTACATACATATTGGAATATTCTGTTGTGCGTCGTTTATGATAATATTCATCGTAATTACTATAATTATAGTTATAACTATCGTTCACTTTATATTTCTCGTGTGTATACCTACCGTCATATTTACCACAATTTTGTGTAGTGTTTCGTCTAGATAATTAACTACGTTTCTCGTTAGACCTACAGTGATATTTATCTCCGTGAGTGTGGTGTCTTAAGTCTTTCACATATGTCATCTTGTGTGACTTACTTGTGTGTGTGTGTCTCAGAGTTGGGATATCGCTATTAATAAGGTACGTTTTATTAAACTTTATTTGCTTCTCTTCCTTAATGTTAATTACTTTTTTATATTTATCGTTAGTAATCACAAACGTATTTTCAACTAGTATGAATTCTTCACATATTAGCTCCATTTGTTTATTAATTATTCCACAGACATTTTCTGTGATCGTGTCAATGCGTAAATTTGTATCAACAATTTCTTTGGTTAACTGTGCAGTACCGTCAATTATACTTTGTTTTATTTCAAGATTACCAATTTTTAACTCTTCTAGCTTTTCGTAATTTTTATAGTGTCCTGTTTAAAATTTACGGACTTTTGCTCTAACTTATTTTCTAAACTTTCTGTTTGTGTTGTATTTATTTCATCTATTTTTCTTATTTGTTTGACATTCTTCACTTTCAACTCTTCTTTAAAATTTTCGGCTTGTTTTATGACTAATTCGTCCATCATGGCCAGTATCGAATTTTTAAATGCTTCTAAATTCAACCCTCCTGGTTCTGCCGTGTTGAATAATTATTAAAATATTTATTTCGTAGTTATTCTTTAACAATTATTATTGATAACCGTTCCCTACTTATTTATTTATTTCTTTATTTTTATTGAGAGTTATTATTAATACTCATGACAGTTACACCTGTTACATAGGCAAACAATATTATTTGTGGGCACCAGCTGTGTAATTACACAACAATTAACATAACATTCAGTTAACGTTTAATATAAATAATTATTATTACATATAATATTTTTTTTATTTAACACACCCTTATATTTAGAGCAACCATTTAGCTACAAAAAAAATTTTAATAATTAAATGGTGGGGATCGTGCAATACGTTCATCGGCGACAATTTATGTAACAGATTTTGTACATAAATGTAGGCATGTCGTGCCCCACGTCCAGGGCGACATTTTTATGCAACAATACATATATAGTTGCGTGTATACAGGTTGAAAATACACATCTTTTTGTGTTTGAATAGCCCCACGTTCTTTGGGAGCCATTTGTATGAAACAATACAACATTGCATAAATTATATAATTTAAATTTGTGATGCCCCACGTTGGAAGCGACAATTTATACAACAATACAACAGTACATAAGTTGTATAATTTTGCCTCACAATCTTGGAGCGACAACTTATATAACAATACTTACTTGCATGAATACAATTTAATTTGGGTTTCAGGTGTATCTGTAATAAGAACTCGATGTAACTTGTAACGGTATTTCAAATTTATTTGGTACTAATAAACTTGTGCGCATAGCATTTGATTCGACTTAAAACATTCGTTATTACTTTGTTACTATGCCATAAGGCTTACGCTATATACATCCTTACTGACTAAATATTCTATTCTATTAATTATTTTATTAAAAAATATTATTTCCTGACTACTCAGTCAATTAGTGTGCTTCGAAATATCAATTTTTAAATATCTTTTTTGATATTGTAATGGAAACTCAAAAATATCAATAGTTACTGAATTTAACTTTTTTTATCAGTACTGATTTATCAACGCAAATTTTTATTTAAATGCTTTGCATTCTTTTCATTCCAATACTAATTTGAGCGATTGTTTACGTTAATCTTACTTCCATAACATCTATGATTTTAACTCTCTATATCTACAATAAACATTGGCTCTTACTTTTAAATAGAACAAGGATGCCTTTAATTGTCTTTGAGTTAATTGTTCGATTAAGAGATAAATAAGTTGTTTATCACCTTATTCTCGTCAATCGTACTCAATCAATTGATCCATCTGTAATCGTCCTCGTCTCGAACTCCAGCATCGCTTCCTCTTGTCCAGCGTCGTTCCTCTCTTGTCCAGCGTCGTTTCCAGACTTCAGTAGTGTTCCTCTTGTTCAGCGCAGTCGCCTCTAGAGTCCAGCGTCGTCTCTCTCTTGTCCAGCGTCGTCTCGCTCTCTGGAACTAAGTCGTCAGCTCACACTCTGTCTCTCTCTCTCTGGAACTTCTTCTCGTGCTGTTTCGGACGTCAGTTGATCTTCTTATATGGGTTTTCTTCTCGTGTAATTCTGTTACTAATTAAATTGCTTGTTTTTACAATCCAGTTACATAACTGTATGTAACTGGAAGGATGAAACTATTTACAAAAATTTTCATACTCTGTGCGGACGGCCAAAACTCCCGCTGCACTGTGGGTGATCGAAAAAAAAAGAACAACTGTAGCGTGTGTGTCCTATTTATACCCACGTCTTGGTCCACACTTGCAGTTGTACGAAATCGACATGTCTGAAATTGTCTCTGGGTTCAGTCTCCCCACTCCTTGTCAATTTCGCTATTTCTTATATTTCTGCGAACTACAGAGTCCTGTAAGTATACTCTTATACTCATCTTATAACTATTTTCACTACACATGTTCACTGTATTTTTGGACATTGCAATTTAACCCTTTCGCTCTGTACACAGTTATTTCACCACTACACTCGTACGGTGTGTCCCTTTCACGTGGTTTTTGTACACAGTATTTAGTTAATTTTATTACATTTTATTGTGCTTTTGGGTTTTACTCTTTATTTACAGTTTATGAATAATTATGGAAAAACTGTAATTATGCAATTATTCATCTTGTGGTGGTAAACTCGCCTGCATAGACCTGCGTCACACACACTTGCAAAATACTGGTGTACACACTTTCAGTTACATTTCTGTGTGTATGCACGTCGATTCAGGTCGAAACACCTGTTCATATTTTTGTCTGAGCCAAGCTTGGCAATCCCTGACATGCTTATTTCTAATACATTATTAATTATTTACAGTTTATTAGGTATATTTAAATTTTTATATTCAATGCTTAGTACATAACTTATTTGTACTGTCGCATTATCCTTCTGCTTGGTAATAAAAATATTTAATAAATTTATATATTAAAAATTTTTTTTTATTACAATCGTTTGAAAAAAATTATAACATATAATAAAGAATAGTATTCGTCATTTCACCCGTAATTGGAGTGTACATATACGTCTCACCACCCCTCTTCACACGGTCACTGCCCGTGACCGTGTAGGGTGGCTTCAACAACAGCTGATCTGACTGGTTTCATTGACCTCGTTATTTTTATGTTTAGAACTTCCTAAATGACGTTGGAAGGTATTTACCAATTTCTTTCTTCTGTTTCTCATCATATACGGTGAAAGTGTGTTGTCCTACTCGCTGTCTTAACGTATACGGTCCATTGTACAGTCTGAAGAATTTCTTTGCCGTATTTGCTTTCAGTAGTACATTCTCTCCTACATTAAATTGTTGTAGTTTGTGAGTTAGATTAAATCTCTCTACTCTCTTGTTACCTCTTTCTATTATTCGTTACTTTGCGTATTCAATTTTTACACTTATTGGTACAGGTACATTCTGGTTATTAGATTTGTGTATATAATATTTCCAAAATCTGTTTGGCTTCTTATCTTTTCCAATTCCATTGGAGTATATCCTGTTGCTTCACTATAATTTCCGTTGATGGCTTTTTCAAGAAATGGTAAATATTCTGCCCATCTATTGTGTTGATCATGGCAGTATATTCGTAAATATTACCTAATTCTTTGTTAACTCTCTCAGCCAAGTTTCCTTGAGGATGTCTTATGGATGTGAGTACAGGTTGTATTCCATTTTCCCTTAACGTCCTCTCCCATTTTTCACTCTGAAATTGTACACCTTGATCACTGAGTACCTTCTACATTTTTGCATATGTCGGAATATATTTCTGCAGTAGTATCTTTAGAACAACTTTGGTTGTGGGTCGCATAATTGGGTACAGTCGGACTGCCTTGGAAAACACATGGATACATACCAATATGTGCTTCACACCTCGACTTGATCGTGGTAGTGGTCCCAGAAAATCCACTGCAATTAGCTCCCCTTTGTCTTTGTTTCCTTTCTGTATGCTCTGCATTTCTACATATGTGTGTAAATTCGGCTATTAATTTTACATTATCTTACTCATACATTCTTACCTTCGCTTCTAATCTTCCTTAACTCTTTTCTTAACATGACATTACTTTATCTTTCTTAACTTTTCTTATATTACTTATACAATACATTAACATTCATTACCTTTTATTACATTTCTTTAACATTACCTTTCTGATCGCTACTACTTTCCTGAAATACACTTCCGTAACAGAATACTCTTTTAGCTTTGTAGTGTGTCGCATGATCGGTTACAGAGGAACTGTCTTGGAAAACAACGATATTTTTCTCGAAGTCCTTAATCCTACGTAGTCTCTGCCCTTTTGACATTTCACTCTCGCTTTCTTCTGTGTCCTTGTATTTCCATTAAGTGTTCGCTTGATCAGTCGTTCTGACAATTATAGCATTAATTGCTCATCTCTAAGCTTTTCTTTTTTTACCAATAACAACACTAACATCTTTTACCATTACTTTCTTAAATATTTCTCTACACTATCATTCGTTACCAATAATAATACATTTCTTAATTAACCCTTTAAAATAATATTCCTTATTTCGTTTCACTAATATTTCTTTTTATTTTGTATTTCCAATCATAACCTTAATAAATAACATTTCTTAATTATACTCTCTTATCTTATTGTTAATAACTAATAGTAATATTATTTTTCTCATTTAAAAATAATTATTTATTTTCATTTGCCTTGAGTTCTGAGTTGCAGTGTCGTCAGATCTGACACCCCTCTTATTATAACAATTGTTTGTTGTACACAGAAAATTCATTGTGCTAACCCTCGCGACAAATTTCCATTGTATTACTGCGACGTTAAAATTCCATTGTCCCGCTCTGACTGCATAATTCACCTGTTTATAGTGCAACGTTTTCGTTTTGCCTGACGGCCACACAAAACCACCTCTCTTTCTCTCGTAACGGTCGTATTCCATAATTCTCTCATTCTCACTGCTGCGCCCCTCTTGTCGAACGCATTTCTTACTAGTTCGTATGCGTTTTACATACATATTGGAATATTCTGTTGTGCGTCGTTTATGATAATATTCATCGTAATTACTATAATTATAGTTATAACTATCGTTCACTTTATATTTCTAGTGTGTATACCTACCGTCATATTTACCACAATTTTGTGTAGTGTTTCGTCTAGATAATTAACTACGTTTCTCGTTAGACCTACAGTGATATTTATCTCCGTGAGTGTGGTGTCTTAAGTCTTTCACATATCTCATCTTGTGTGACTTACTTGTGTGTGTGTGTCTCAGAGTTGGGATATCGCTATTAATAAGGTACCTTTTATTAAACTTTATTTGCTTCTCTTCCTTAATGTTAATTACTTATTTATATTTATCGTTAGTAATCACAAACGTATTTTCAACTAGTATGAATTCTTCACATATTAGCTCCATTTGTTTATTAATTATTCCACAGACATTTTCTGTGATCGTGTCAATGCGTAAATTTGTATCAACAATTTCTTTGGTTAACTGTGCAGTACCGTCAATTATACTTTGTTTTATTTCAAGATTACCAATTTTTAACTCTTCTAGCTTTTCGTAATTTTTATAGTGCCTGTTTAAAATTTTCGGACTTTTGCTCTAACTTATTTTCTAAACTTTCTGTTTGTTTTGTATTTATTTCATCTATTTTTCTTATTTGTTTGACATTCTTCACTTTCACTCTTCTTTAAAATTTTCGGCTTGTTTTATGACTAATTCGTCCATCATGGCCAGTATCGAATTTTTAAATGCTTCTAAATTCAACCCTCCTGGTTCTGCCGTGTTGAATAATTATTAAAATATTTATTTCGTAGTTATTCTTTAACAATTATTATTGATAACCGTTCCCTACTTATTTATTTATTTCTTTATTTTTATTAATAGTTATTATTAATACTCATGACAGTTACACCTGTTACATAGGCAAACAATATTATTTGTGGGCACCAGCTGTGTAATTACACAACAATTAACATAACATTCAGTTAACGTGTAATATAACTAATTATTATTACATATAATAGTTTTTTTATTTAATACACCCTTATATTTAGAGCATCCATTTAGCTACAAAAAAAATTTTAATAGTTAAATGGTGGGGATCGTGCAATACGTTCATCGGCGACAATTTATGTAACAGATTTTGTACATAAATGTAGGCATGTCGTGCCCCACGTCCAGGGCGACATTTTTATGCAACAATACATATATAGTTGCGTGTATACAGGTTGCAAATACACATCTTTTTGTGTTTGAATAGCCCCACGTTCTTTGGGAGCCATTTTTATGCAACAATACAACATTGCATAAATAATATAATTTAAATTTGTGATGCCCCACGTTGGAAGCGACAATTTATACAACAATACAACAGTACATAAGTTGTATAATTTTGCCCCACAATCTTGGAGCGACAACTTATATAACAATACTTACTTGCATGAATACAATTTAATTTGGGTTTCAGGTGTATCTGTAATAAGAACTCGATGTAACTTGTAACGGTATTTCAAATTTATTTGGTACTAATAAACTTGTGCGCATAGCACTTGATTCGACTTAAAACATTCGTTATTACTTTGTTACTATGCCATAAGGCTTACGCTATATACATCCTTACTGATTAAATATTCTTTTCTATTAATTATTTTATTAAAAAATATTATTTCCTGACTACTCAGTCAATTAGTGTGCTTCGAAATATCAATTTTTAAATATCTTTTTAGATATTGTAATGGAAAATCAAAAATATCAATAGTTACTGAATTTAACTTTTTTTATCAGTACTGATTTATCAACGCAAATTTTTATTTAAATGCTTTGCATTCTTTCCATTCCAATACTAATTTGAGCGCTTGTTTACGTTAATCTTACTTCCATAACATCTATGATTTTAACTCTCTATATCTACAATAAACATTGGCTCTTACTTTTAAATAGAACAAGGATGCCTTTAATTGTCTTTGAGTTAATTGTTCGATTAAGAGATAAATAAGTTGTTTATCACCTTATTCTCGTCAATCGTACTCAATCAATTGATCCATCTGTAATCGTACTCGTCTCGAACTCCAGCATCGCTTCCTCTTGTCCAGCGTCGTTCCTCTCTTGTCCAGCGTCGTTTCCAGACTTCAGTAGTGTTCCTCTTGTTCAGCGCAGTCGCCTCTAGAGTCCAGCGTCGTCTCTCTCTTGTCCAGCGTCGTCTCGCTCTCTGGAACTAAGTCGTCAGCTCACACTCTGTCTCTCTCTCTCTCTCTCTCTCTCTCTCTCTCTCTGGAACTTCTTCTCGTGCTGTTTCGGACGTCAGTTGATCTTCTTATATGGTTTTTCTTCTCGTGTAATTCTGTTACTAATTAATTTGCTTGTTTTTACAATCCAGTTACATAACTGTATGTAACTGGAAGGATGAAACTATTTACAAAAATTTACATACTTTGTGCGGACGGCCAAAACTCCCGCTGCACTGTGGGTGATCGAAAAAAAAAGAACAACTGTAGCGTGTGTGTCCTATTTATACCCACGTCTTGGTCCACACTTGCAGTTGTACGAAATCGACATGTCTGAAATTGTCTCTGGGTTCAGTCTCCCCACTCCTTGTCAATTTCGCTATTTCTTATATTTCTGCGAACTGCAGAGTCCTGTAAGTATACTCTTATACTCATCTTATAACTATTTTCACTACACATGTTCACTGTATTTTTGGACATTGCAACTTAACCCTTTCGCTCTGTACACAGTTATTTCACCACTACACTCGTACGGTGTGTCCCTTTCACGTGGTTTTTGTACACAGTATTTAGTTAATTTTATTACATTTTATTGTGCTTTTGGGTTTTACTCTTTATTTACAGTTTATGAATAATTATGGAAAAACTGTAATTATGCAATTATTCATCTTGTGGTGGTAAACTCGCCTGCATAGACCTGCGTCACACACACTTGCAAAATACTGGTGTACACACTTTCAGTTACATTTCTGTGTGTATGCACGTCGATTCAGGTCGAAACACCTGTTCATATTTTTGTCTGAGCCAAGCTTGGCAATCCCTGACATGCTTATTTCTAATACATTATTAATTATTTACAGTTTATTAGGTATATTTAAATTTTTATATTCAATGCGCAGTACATAACTTATTTGTACTGTCGCATTATCCTTCTGCTTGGTAATAAAAATATTTAATAAATTTATATATTAAAAATTTTTTTTTTATTACAATCGTTTGAAAAAAATTATAACATATAATAAAGAATAGTATTCGTCATTTCACCCGTAATTGGAGTGTACATATACGTCTCACGACCCCTCTTCACACGGTCACTGCCCGTGACCGTGTAGGGTGGCTTCAACAACAGCTGATCTGACTGGTTTCATTGACCTCTTTATTTTTATGTTTAGAACTTCCTAAATGACGTTGCAAGGTATTTACCAATTTCTTTCTTCTGTTTCTCATCATATACGATGAAAGTGTGTTGTCCTACTCGCTGTCTTAACGTATACGGTCCATTGTACAGTCTGAAGAATTTCTTTGCCGTATTTGCTTTCAGTAGTACATTCTCTCCTACATTAAATTGTTGTAGTTTGTGAGTTAGATTAAATCTCTCTACTCTCTTGTTACCTCTTTCTATTATTCGTTACTTTGCGTATTCAATTTTTACACTTATTGGTACAGGTACATTCTGGTTATTAGATTTGTGTATATCATTTTTCCAAAATCTGTTTGGCTTCTTATCTTTTCCAATTCCATTGGAGTATATCCTGTTGCTTCACTATAATTTCCGTTGATGGCTTTTTCAAGAAATGGTAAATATTCTGCCCATCTATTGTGTTGATCATGGCAGTATATTCGTAAATATTACCTAATTCTTTGTTAACCCTCTCAGCCAAGTTTCCTTGAGGATGTCTTATGGATGTGAGTACAGGTTGTATTCCATTTTCCCTTAACGTCCTCTCCCATTTTTCACTCTGAAATTGTACACCTTGATCACTGAGTACCTTCTACATTTTTGCATATGTCGGAATATATTTCTGCAGTAGTATCTTTAGAACAACTTTGGTTGTGGGTCGCATAATTGGGTACAGTCGGACTGCCTTGGAAAACACATGGATACATACCAATATGTGCTTCACACCTCGACTTGATCGTGGTAGTGGTCCCAGAAAATCCACTGCAATTAGCTCTCCTTTGCCTTTGTTCCCTTTCTGTATGCTCTGCATTTCTACATATGTGTGTAAATTCGGCTATTAATTTTACATTATCTTACTCATACATTCTTACCTTCGCTTCTAATCTTCCTTAACTCTTTTCTTAACATGACATTACTTTATCTTTCTTAACTTTTCTTATATTACTTATACAATACATTAACATTCATTACCTTTTATTACATTTCTTTAACATTACCTTTCTGATCGCTACTACTTTCCTGAAATACACTTCCGTAACAGAATACTCTTTTAGCTTTGTAGTGTGTCGCATGATCGGTTACAGAGGAACTGTCTTGGAAAACAACGATATTTTTCTCGAAGTCCTTAATCCTACGTAGTCTCTGCCCTTTTGACATTTCACTCTCGCTTTCTTCTGTGTCCTTGTATTTCCATTAAGTGTTCGCTTGATCAGTCGTTCTGACAATTATAGCATTAATTGCTCATCTCTAAGCTTTTCTTTTTTTACCAATAACAACACTAACATCTTTTACCATTACTTTCTTAAATATTTCTCTACACTATCATTCCTTACCAATAATAATACATTTCTTAATTAACCCTTTAAAATAATATTCCTTATTTCGTTTCACTAATATTTCTTTTTATTTTGTATTTCCAATCATAACCTTAATAAATAACATTTCTTAATTATACTCTCTTATCTTATTATTAATAACTAATAGTAATATTATTTTTCTCATTTAAAAATAATAATTTATTTTCATTTGCCTTGAGTTCTGAGTTGCAGTGTCGTCAGATCTGACACCCCTCTTATTATAACAATTGTTTGTTGTGCACAGAAAATTCATTGTGCTAACCCTCGCGACAAATTTCCATTGTATTACTGCGACGTTAAAATTCAATTGTCCCGCTCTGACTGCATAATTCACCTGTTTATAGTGCAACGTTTTCGTTTTGCCTGACGGCCACACAAAACCACCTCTCTTTCTCTCGTAACGGTCGTATTCCATAATTCTCTCATTCTCACTGCTGCGCCCCTCTTGTCGAACGCATTTCTTACTAGTTCGTATGCGTTTTACATACATATTGGAATATTCTGTTGTGCGTCGTTTATGATAATATTCATCGTAATTACTATAATTATAGTTATAACTATCGTTCACTTTATATTTCTCGTGTGTATACCTACCGTCATATTTACCACAATTTTGTGTAGTGTTTCGTCTAGATAATTAACTACGTTTCTCGTTAGACCTACAGTGATATTTATCTCCGTGAGTGTGGTGTCTTAAGTCTTTCACATATGTCATCTTATGTGACTTACTTGTGTGTGTGTGTCTCACAGTTGGGATATCGCTATTAATAAGGTATATTTTATTAATCTTTATTTGCTTCTCTTCCTTAAATTTAAATACTTTTTTATATTTATCGTTAGTAATCACAAACATATTTTCAACTAGTATGAATTCTTCACATATTAGCTCCATTTGTTTATTAATTATTCCACAGACATTTTCTGTGATCGTGTCAATGCGTAAATTTGTATTAACAATTTCTTTGGTTAACTGTGCAGTACCGTCATTTATACATTGTTTTATTTCAAGATTACCAATTTTTAACACTTCTAGCTTTTCGTAATTTTTATAGTGCCCTGTTTAAAATTTTCGGACTTTTGCTCTAACTTATTTTCTAAACTTTCTGTTTGTTTTGTATTTATTTCATCTATTTTTCTTATTTGTTTGACATTCTTCACTTTCGACTCTTCTTTAAAATTTTCGGCTTGTTTTATGACTAATTCGTCCAGCATGGCCAGTATCGAATTTTTAAATGCTTCTAAATTCAACCCTCCTGGTTCTGCCGTGTTGAACAATTATTAAAATATTTATTTCGTAGTTATTCTTTAACAATTATTATTGACAACCGTTCCCTACTTATTTATTTATTTCTTTATTTTTATTAATAGTTATTATTAATACTCATGACAGTTACACCTGTTACATAGGCAAACAATATTATTTGTGGGCACCAGCTGTGTAATTACACAACAATTAACATAACATTCAGTTAACGTGTAATATAACTAATTATTATTACATATAATAGTTTTTTTATTTAATACACCCTTATATTTAGAGCAACCATTTAGCTACAAAAAAAATTTTAATAGTTAAATGGTGGGGATCGTGCAATACGTTCATCGGCGACAATTTATGTAACAGATTTTGTACATAAATGTAGGCATGTCGTGCCCCACGTCCAGGGCGACATTTTTATGCAACAATACATATATAGTTGCGTGTATACAGGTTGAAAATACACATCTTTTTGTGTTTGAATAGCCCCACGTTCTTTGGGAGCCATTTGTATGCAACAATACAACATTGCATAAATTATATAATTTAAATTTGTGATGCCCCACGTTGGAAGCGACAATTTATACAACAATACAACAGTACATAAGTTGTATAATTTTGCCCCACAATCTTGGAGCGACAACTTATATAACAATACTTACTTGCATGAATACAATTTAATTTGGGTTTCAGGTGTATCTGTAATAAGAACTCGATGTAACTTGTAACGGTATTTCAAATTTATTTGGTACTAATAAACTTGTGCGCATAGCACTTGATTCGACTTAAAACATTCGTTATTACTTTGTTACTATGCCATAAGGCTTACGCTATATACATCCTTACTGACTAAATATTCTTTTCTATTAATTATTTTATTAAAAAATATTATTTCCTGACTACTCAGTCAATTAGTGTGCTTCGAAATATCAATTTTTAAATATCTTTTTAGATATTGTAATGGAAACTCAAAAATATTAATAGTTACTGAATTTAACTTTTTTTATCAGTACTGATATATCAACGCAAATTTTTATTTAAATGCTTTGCATTCTTTCCATTCCAATACTAATTTGAGCGCTTGTTTACGTTAATCTTACTTCCATAACATCTATGATTTTAACTCTCTATATCTACAATAAACATTGGCTCTTACTTTTAAATAGAACAAGAATGCCTTTAATTGTCTTTGAGTTAATTGTTCGATTAAGAGATAAATAAGTTGTTTATCACCTTATTCTCGTCAATCGTACTCAATCAATTGATCCATCTGTAATCGTCCTCGTCTCGAACTCCAGCATCGCCTCCTCTTGTCCAGCGTCGTTCCTCTCTTGTCCAGCGTCGTTTCCAGACTTCAGTAGTGTTCCTCTTGTTCAGCGCAGTCGCCTCTAGAGTCCAGCGTCGTCTCTCTCTTGTCCAGCGTCGTCTCGCTCTCTGGAACTAAGTCGTCAGCTCACACTCTGTCTCTCTCTCTCTCTCTCTCTCTCTCTCTCTCTGGAACTTCCTCTCGTGCTGTTTCGGACGTCAGTTGATCTTCTTATATGGTTTTTCTTCTCGTGTAATTCTGTTACTAATTAATTTGCTTGTTTTTACAATCCAGTTACATAACTGTATGTAACTGGAAGGATGAAACTATTTACAAAAATTTACATACTCTGTGCGGACGGCCAAAACTCCCGCTGCACTGTGGGTGATCGAAAAAAAAAGAACAACTGTAGCGTGTGTGTCCTATTTATACCCACGTCTTGGTCCACACTTGCAGTTGTACGAAATCGACATGTCTGAAATTGTCTCTGGGTTCAGTCTCCCCACTCCTTGTCAATTTCGGTATTTCTTATATTTCTGCGAACTGCAGAGTCCTGTAAGTATACTCTTATACTCATCTTATAACTATTTTCACTACACATGTTCACTGTATTTTTGGACATTGCAACTTAACCCTTTCGCTCTGTACACAGTTATTTCACCACTACACTCGTACGGTGTGTCCCTTTCACGTGGTTTTTGTACACAGTATTTAGTTAATTTTATTACATTTTATTGTGCTTTTGGGTTTTACTCTTTATTTACAGTTTATGAATAATTATGGAAAAACTGTAATTATGCAATTATTCATCTTGTGGTGGTAAACTCGCCTGCATAGACCTGCGTCACACACACTTGCAAAATACTGGTGTACACACTTTCAGTTACATTTCTGTGTGTATGCACGTCGATTCAGGTCGAAACACCTGTTCATATTTTTGTCTGAGCCAAGCTTGGCAATCCCTGACATGCTTATTTCTAATACATTATTAATTATTTACAGTTTATTAGGTATATTTAAATTTTTATATTCAATGCGCAGTACATAACTTATTTGTACTGTCGCATTATCCTTCTGCTTGGTAATAAAAATATTTAATAAATTTATATATTAAAAATTTTTTTTTTATTACAATCGTTTGAAAAAAATTATAACATATAATAAAGAATAGTATTCGTCATTTCACCCGTAATTGGAGTGTACATATACGTCTCACGACCCCTCTTCACACGGTCACTGCCCGTGACCGTGTAGGGTGGCTTCAACAACAGCTGATCTGACTGGTTTCATTGACCTCTTTATTTTTATGTTTAGAACTTCCTAAATGACGTTGCAAGGTATTTACCAATTTCTTTCTTCTGTTTCTCATCATATACGATGAAAGTGTGTTGTCCTACTCGCTGTCTTAACGTATACGGTCCATTGTACAGTCTGAAGAATTTCTTTGCCGTATTTGCTTTCAGTAGTACATTCTCTCCTACATTAAATTGTTGTAGTTTGTGAGTTAGATTAAATCTCTCTACTCTCTTGTTACCTCTTTCTATTATTCGTTACTTTGCGTATTCAATTTTTACACTTATTGGTACAGGTACATTCTGGTTATTAGATTTGTGTATATCATTTTTCCAAAATCTGTTTGGCTTCTTATCTTTTCCAATTCCATTGGAGTATATCCTGTTGCTTCACTATAATTTCCGTTGATGGCTTTTTCAAGAAATGGTAAATATTCTGCCCATCTATTGTGTTGATCATGGCAGTATATTCGTAAATATTACCTAATTCTTTGTTAACCCTCTCAGCCAAGTTTCCTTGAGGATGTCTTATGGATGTGAGTACAGGTTGTATTCCATTTTCCCTTAACGTCCTCTCCCATTTTTCACTCTGAAATTGTACACCTTGATCACTGAGTACCTTCTACATTTTTGCATATGTCGGAATATATTTCTGCAGTAGTATCTTTAGAACAACTTTGGTTGTGGGTCGCATAATTGGGTACAGTCGGACTGCCTTGGAAAACACATGGATACATACCAATATGTGCTTCACACCTCGACTTGATCGTGGTAGTGGTCCCAGAAAATCCACTGCAATTAGCTCTCCTTTGCCTTTGTTCCCTTTCTGTATGCTCTGCATTTCTACATATGTGTGTAAATTCGGCTATTAATTTTACATTATCTTACTCATACATTCTTACCTTCGCTTCTAATCTTCCTTAACTCTTTTCTTAACATGACATTACTTTATCTTTCTTAACTTTTCTTATATTACTTATACAATACATTAACATTCATTACCTTTTATTACATTTCTTTAACATTACCTTTCTGATCGCTACTACTTTCCTGAAATACACTTCCGTAACAGAATACTCTTTTAGCTTTGTAGTGTGTCGCATGATCGGTTACAGAGGAACTGTCTTGGAAAACAACGATATTTTTCTCGAAGTCCTTAATCCTACGTAGTCTCTGCCCTTTTGACATTTCACTCTCGCTTTCTTCTGTGTCCTTGTATTTCCATTAAGTGTTCGCTTGATCAGTCGTTCTGACAATTATAGCATTAATTGCTCATCTCTAAGCTTTTCTTTTTTTACCAATAACAACACTAACATCTTTTACCATTACTTTCTTAAATATTTCTCTACACTATCATTCCTTACCAATAATAATACATTTCTTAATTAACCCTTTAAAATAATATTCCTTATTTCGTTTCACTAATATTTCTTTTTATTTTGTATTTCCAATCATAACCTTAATAAATAACATTTCTTAATTATACTCTCTTATCTTATTATTAATAACTAATAGTAATATTATTTTTCTCATTTAAAAATAATAATTTATTTTCATTTGCCTTGAGTTCTGAGTTGCAGTGTCGTCAGATCTGACACCCCTCTTATTATAACAATTGTTTGTTGTGCACAGAAAATTCATTGTGCTAACCCTCGCGACAAATTTCCATTGTATTACTGCGACGTTAAAATTCAATTGTCCCGCTCTGACTGCATAATTCACCTGTTTATAGTGCAACGTTTTCGTTTTGCCTGACGGCCACACAAAACCACCTCTCTTTCTCTCGTAACGGTCGTATTCCATAATTCTCTCATTCTCACTGCTGCGCCCCTCTTGTCGAACGCATTTCTTACTAGTTCGTATGCGTTTTACATACATATTGGAATATTCTGTTGTGCGTCGTTTATGATAATATTCATCGTAATTACTATAATTATAGTTATAACTATCGTTCACTTTATATTTCTCGTGTGTATACCTACCGTCATATTTACCACAATTTTGTGTAGTGTTTCGTCTAGATAATTAACTACGTTTCTCGTTAGACCTACAGTGATATTTATCTCCGTGAGTGTGGTGTCTTAAGTCTTTCACATATGTCATCTTATGTGACTTACTTGTGTGTGTGTGTCTCACAGTTGGGATATCGCTATTAATAAGGTATATTTTATTAATCTTTATTTGCTTCTCTTCCTTAAATTTAAATACTTTTTTATATTTATCGTTAGTAATCACAAACATATTTTCAACTAGTATGAATTCTTCACATATTAGCTCCATTTGTTTATTAATTATTCCACAGACATTTTCTGTGATCGTGTCAATGCGTAAATTTGTATTAACAATTTCTTTGGTTAACTGTGCAGTACCGTCATTTATACATTGTTTTATTTCAAGATTACCAATTTTTAACACTTCTAGCTTTTCGTAATTTTTATAGTGCCCTGTTTAAAATTTTCGGACTTTTGCTCTAACTTATTTTCTAAACTTTCTGTTTGTTTTGTATTTATTTCATCTATTTTTCTTATTTGTTTGACATTCTTCACTTTCGACTCTTCTTTAAAATTTTCGGCTTGTTTTATGACTAATTCGTCCAGCATGGCCAGTATCGAATTTTTAAATGCTTCTAAATTCAACCCTCCTGGTTCTGCCGTGTTGAACAATTATTAAAATATTTATTTCGTAGTTATTCTTTAACAATTATTATTGACAACCGTTCCCTACTTATTTATTTATTTCTTTATTTTTATTAATAGTTATTATTAATACTCATTACAGTTACACCTGTTACATAGGCAAACAATATTATTTGTGGGCACCAGCTGTGTAATTACACAACAATTAACATAACATTCAGTTAACGTGTAATATAACTAATTATTATTACATATAATAGTTTTTTTATTTAATACACCCTTATATTTAGAGCAACCATTTAGCTACAAAAAAAATTTTAATAGTTAAATGGTGGGGATCGTGCAATACGTTCATCGGCGACAATTTATGTAACAGATTTTGTACATAAATGTAGGCATGTCGTGCCCCACGTCCAGGGCGACATTTTTATGCAACAATACATATATAGTTGCGTGTATACAGGTTGAAAATACACATCTTTTTGTGTTTGAATAGCCCCACGTTCTTTGGGAGCCATTTGTATGCAACAATACAACATTGCATAAATTATATAATTTAAATTTGTGATGCCCCACGTTGGAAGCGACAATTTATACAACAATACAACAGTACATAAGTTGTATAATTTTGCCCCACAATCTTGGAGCGACAACTTATATAACAATACTTACTTGCATGAATACAATTTAATTTGGGTTTCAGGTGTATCTGTAATAAGAACTCGATGTAACTTGTAACGGTATTTCAAATTTATTTGGTACTAATAAACTTGTGCGCATAGCACTTGATTCGACTTAAAACATTCGTTATTACTTTGTTACTATGCCATAAGGCTTACGCTATATACATCCTTACTGACTAAATATTCTTTTCTATTAATTATTTTATTAAAAAATATTATTTCCTGACTACTCAGTCAATTAGTGTGCTTCGAAATATCAATTTTTAAATATCTTTTTAGATATTGTAATGGAAACTCAAAAATATTAATAGTTACTGAATTTAACTTTTTTTATCAGTACTGATATATCAACGCAAATTTTTATTTAAATGCTTTGCATTCTTTCCATTCCAATACTAATTTGAGCGCTTGTTTACGTTAATCTTACTTCCATAACATCTATGATTTTAACTCTCTATATCTACAATAAACATTGGCTCTTACTTTTAAATAGAACAAGAATGCCTTTAATTGTCTTTGAGTTAATTGTTCGATTAAGAGATAAATAAGTTGTTTATCACCTTATTCTCGTCAATCGTACTCAATCAATTGATCCATCTGTAATCGTCCTCGTCTCGAACTCCAGCATCGCCTCCTCTTGTCCAGCGTCGTTCCTCTCTTGTCCAGCGTCGTTTCCAGACTTCAGTAGTGTTCCTCTTGTTCAGCGCAGTCGCCTCTAGAGTCCAGCGTCGTCTCTCTCTTGTCCAGCGTCGTCTCGCTCTCTGGAACTAAGTCGTCAGCTCACACTCTGTCTCTCTCTCTCTCTCTCTCTCTCTCTCTCTCTGGAACTTCTTCTCGTGCTGTTTCGGACGTCAGTTGATCTTCTTATATGGTTTTTCTTCTCGTGTAATTCTGTTACTAATTAATTTGCTTGTTTTTACAATCCAGTTACATAACTGTATGTAACTGGAAGGATGAAACTATTTACAAAAATTTACATACTCTGTGCGGACGGCCAAAACTCCCGCTGCACTGTGGGTGATCGAAAAAAAAAGAACAACTGTAGCGTGTGTGTCCTATTTATACCCACGTCTTGGTCCACACTTGCAGTTGTACGAAATCGACATGTCTGAAATTGTCTCTGGGTTCAGTCTCCCAACTCCTTGTCAATTTCGCTATTTCTTATATTTCTGCGAACTGCAGAGTCCTGTAAGTATACTCTTATACTCATCTTATAACTATTTTCACTACACATGTTCACTGTATTTTTGGACATTGCAACTTAACCCTTTCGCTCTGTACACAGTTATTTCACCACTACACTCGTACGGTGTGTCCCTTTCACGTGGTTTTTGTACACAGTATTTAGTTAATTTTATTACATTTTATTGTGCTTTTGGGTTTTACTCTTTATTTACAGTTTATGAATAATTATGGAAAAACTGTAATTATGCAATTATTCATCTTGTGGTGGTAAACTCGCCTGCATAGACCTGCGTCACACACACTTGCAAAATACTGGTGTACACACTTTCAGTTACATTTCTGTGTGTATGCACGTCGATTCAGGTCGAAACACCTGTTCATATTTTTGTCTGAGCCAAGCTTGGCAATCCCTGACATGCTTATTTCTAATACATTATTAATTATTTACAGTTTATTAGGTATATTTAAATTTTTATATTCAATGCGCAGTACATAACTTATTTGTACTGTCGCATTATCCTTCTGCTTGGTAATAAAAATATTTAATAAATTTATATATTAAAAATTTTTTTTTTATTACAATCGTTTGAAAAAAATTATAACATATAATAAAGAATAGTATTCGTCATTTCACCCGTAATTGGAGTGTACATATACGTCTCACCACCCCTCTTCACACGGTCACTGCCCGTGACCGTGTAGGGTGGCTTCAACAACAGCTGATCTGACTGGCTTCATTGACCTCGTTATTTTTATGTTTAGAACTTCCTAAATGACGTTGCGAGGTATTTACCAATTTCTTTCTTCTGTTTCTCATCATATACGATGAAAGTGTGTTGTCCTACTCGCTGTCTTAACGTATACGGTCTATTGTACAGTCTGAAGAATTTCTTTGCCGTATTTGCTTTCAGTAGTACATTCTCTCCTACATTAAATTGTTGTAGTTTGTGAGTTAGATTAAATCTCTCTACTCTCTTGTTACCTCTTTCTATTATTCGTTACTTTGCGTATTCAATTTTTACACTTATTGGTACAGGTACATTCTGGTTATTAGATTTGTGTATATAATTTTTCCAAAATCTGTTTGGCTTCTTATCTTTTCCAATTCCATTGGAGTATATCCTGTTGCTTCACTATAATTTCCGTTGATGGCTTTTTCAAGAAATGGTAAATATTCTGCCCATCTATTGTGTTGATCATGGCAGTATATTCGTAAATATTACCTAATTCTTTGTTAACTCTCTCAGCCAAGTTTCCTTGAGGATGTCTTATGGATGTGAGTACAGGTTGTATTCCATTTTCCCTTAACGTCCTCTCCCATTTTTCACTCTGAAATTGTACACCTTGATCACTGAGTACCTTCTACATTTTTGCATATGTCGGAATATATTTCTGCAGTAGTATCTTTAGAACAACTTTGGTTGTGGGTCGCATAATTGGGTACAGTCGGACTGCCTTGGAAAACACATGGATACATACCAATATGTGCTTCACACCTCGACTTGATCGTGGTAGTGGTCCCAGAAAATCCACTGCAATTAGCTCTCCTTTGTCTTTGTTTCCTTTCTGTATGCTCTGCATTTCTACATATGTGTGTAAATTCGGCTATTAATTTTACATTATCTTACTCATAAATTCTTACCTTCGCTTCTAATCTTCCTTAACTCTTTTCTTAACATGACATTACTTTATCTTTCTTAACTTTTCTTATATTACTTATACAATACATTAACATTCATTACCTTTTATTACATTTCTTTAACATTACCTTTCTGATCGCTACTACTTTCCTGAAATACACTTCCGTAACAGAATACTCTTTTAGCTTTGTAGTGTGTCGCATGATCGGTTACAGGGGAACTGTCTTGGAAAACAACGATATTTTTCTCGAAGTCCTTAATCCTACGTAGTCTCTGCCCTTTTGACATTTCACTCTCGCTTTCTTCTGTGTCCTTGTATTTCCATTAAGTGTTCGCTTGATCAGTCGTTCTGACAATTATAGCATTAATTGCTCATCTCTAAGCTTTTCTTTTTTTACCAATAACAACACTAACATCTTTTACCATTACTTTCTTAAATATTTCTCTACACTATCCTTCCTTACCAATAATAATACATTTCTTAATTAACCCTTTAAAATAATATTCCTTATTTCGTTTCACTAATATTTCTTTTTATTTTGTATTTCCAATCATAACCTTAATAAATAACATTTCTTAATTATACTCTCTTATCTTATTATTAATAACTAATAGTAATATTATTTTTCTCATTTAAAAATAATTATTTATTTTCATTTGCCTTGAGTTCTGAGTTGCAGTGTCGTCAGATCTGACATCCCTCTTATTATAACAATTGTTTGTTGTACACAGAAAATTCATTGTGCTAACCCTCGCGACAAATTTCCATTGTATTACTGCGACGTTAAAATTCCATTGTCCCGCTCTGACTGCATAATTCACCTGTTTATAGTGCAACGTTTTCGTTTTGCCTGACGGCCACACAAAACCACCTCTCTTTCTCTCGTAACGGTCGTATTCCATAATTCTCTCATTCTCACTGCTGCGCCCCTCTTGTCGAACGCATTTCTTACTAGTTCGTATGCGTTTTACATACATATTGGAATATTCTGTTGTGCGTCGTTTATGATAATATTCATCGTAATTACTATAATTATAGTTATAATTATCGTTCACTTTATATTTCTCGTGTGTATACCTACCGTCATATTTACCCAAATTTTGTGTAGTGTTTCGTCTAGATAATTTACTACGTTTCTTGTTAGACCTACAGTGATATTTATCTCCGTGAGTGTGGTGTCTTAAGTCTTTCACATATGTCATCTTGTGTGACTTACTTGTGTGTGTGTGTCTCACAGTTGGGATATCGCTATTAATAAGGTACGTTTTATTAAACTTTATTTCCTTCTCTTCCTTAATGTTAATTACTTTTTTATATTTATCGTTAGTAATCACAAACATATTTTCAACTAGTATGAATTCTTCACATATTAGCTCCATTTGTTTATTAATTATTCCACAGACATTTTCTGTGATCGTGTCAATGCGTAAATTTGTATCAACAATTTCTTTGGTTAACTGTGCAGTACCGTCATTTATACATTGTTTTATTTCAAGATTACCAATTTTTAACACTTCTAGCTTTTCGTAATTTTTATAGTGCCCTGTTTAAAATTTTCGGACTTTTGCTCTAACTTATTTTCTAAACTTTCTGTTTGTTTTGTATTTATTTCATCTATTTTTCTTATTTGTTTGACATTCTTCACTTTCGACTCTTCTTTAAAATTTTCGGTTTGTTTTATGACTAATTCGTCCATCATGGCCAGTATCGAATTTTTAAATGCTTCTAAATTCAACCCTCCTGGTTCTGCCGTGTTGAATAATTACTAAAATATTTATTTCGTAGTTATTCTTTAACAATTATTATTGATAACCGTTCCCTACTTATTTATTTATTTCTTTATTTTTATTAATAGTTATTATTAATACTCATTACAGTTACACCTGTTACATAGGCAAACAATATTATTTGTGGGCACCAGCTGTGTAATTACACAACAATTAACATAACATTCAGTTAACGTGTAATATAACTAATTATTATTACATATAATATTTTTTTTATTTAATACACCCTTATATTTAGAGCAACCATTTAGCTACAAAAAAAATTTTAATAGTTAAATGGTGGGGATCGTGCAATACGTTCATCGGCGACAATTTATGTAACAGATTTTGTACATAAATGTAGGCATGTCGTGCCCCACGTCCAGGGCGACATTTTTATGCAACAATACATATATAGTTGCGTGTATACAGGTTGCAAATACACATCTTTTTGTGTTTGAATAGCCCCACGTTCTTTGGGAGCCATTTTTATGCAACAATACAACATTGCATAAATAATATAATTTAAATTTGTGATGCCCCACGTTGGAAGCGACAATTTATACAACAATACAACAGTACATAAGTTGTATAATTTTGCCCCACAATCTTGGAGCGACAACTTATATAACAATACTTACTTGCATGAATACAATTTAATTTGGGTTTCAGGTGTATCTGTAATAAGAACTCGATGTAACTTGTAACGGTATTTCAAATTTATTTGGTACTAATAAACTTGTGCGCATAGCACTTGATTCGACTTAAAACATTCGTTATTACTTTGTTACTATGCCATAAGGCTTACGCTATATACATCCTTACTGACTAAATATTCTTTTCTATTAATTATTTTATTAAAAAATATTATTTCCTGACTACTCAGTCAATTAGTGTGCTTCGAAATATCAATTTTTAAATATCTTTTTAGATATTGTAATGGAAACTCAAAAATATTAATAGTTACTGAATTTAACTTTTTTTATCAGTACTGATTTATCAACGCAAATTTTTATTTAAATGCTTTGCATTCTTTCCATTCCAATACTAATTTGAGCGCTTTTTTAAGTTAATCTTACTTCCATAACATCTATGATTTTAACTCTCTATATCTACAATAAACATTGGCTCTTACTTTTAAATAGAACAAGAATGCCTTTAATTGTCTTTGAGTTAATTGTTCGATTAAGAGATAAATAAGTTGTTTATCACCTTATTCTCGTCAATCGTACTCAATCAATTGATCCATCTGTAATCGTCCTCGTCTCGAACTCCAGCATCGCTTCCTCTTGTCCAGCGTCGTTCCTCTCTTGTCCAGCGTCGTTTCCAGACTTCAGTAGTGTTCCTCTTGTTCAGCGCAGTCGCCTCTAGAGTCCAGCGTCGTCTCTCTCTTGTCCAGCGTCGTCTCGCTCTCTGGAACTAAGTCGTCAGCTCACACTCTGTCTCTCTCTCTCTGGAACTTCTTCTCGTGCTGTTTCGGACGTCAGTTGATCTTCTTATATGGTTTTTCTTCTCGTGTAATTCTGTTACTAATTAATTTGCTTGTTTTTACAATCCAGTTACATAACTGTATGTAACTGGAAGGATGAAACTATTTACAAAAATTTACATACTCTGTGCGGACGGCCAAAACTCCCGCTGCACTGTGGGTGATCGAAAAAAAAAGAACAACTGTAGCGTGTGTGTCCTATTTATACCCACGTCTTGGTCCACACTTGCAGTTGTACGAAATCGACATGTCTGAAATTGTCTCTGGGTTCAGTCTCCCAACTCCTTGTCAATTTCGCTATTTCTTATATTTCTGCGAACTGCAGAGTCCTGTAAGTATACTCTTATACTCATCTTATAACTATTTTCACTACACATGTTCACTGTATTTTTGGACATTGCAACTTAACCCTTTCGCTCTGTACACAGTTATTTCACCACTACACTCGTACGGTGTGTCCCTTTCACGTGGTTTTTGTACACAGTATTTAGTTAATTTTATTACATTTTATTGTGCTTTTGGGTTTTACTCTTTATTTACAGTTTATGAATAATTATGGAAAAACTGTAATTATGCAATTATTCATCTTGTGGTGGTAAACTCGCCTGCATAGACCTGCGTCACACACACTTGCAAAATACTGGTGTACACACTTTCAGTTACATTTCTGTGTGTATGCACGTCGATTCAGGTCGAAACACCTGTTCATATTTTTGTCTGAGCCAAGCTTGGCAATCCCTGACATGCTTATTTCTAATACATTATTAATTATTTACAGTTTATTAGGTATATTTAAATTTTTATATTCAATGCTTAGTACATAACTTATTTGTACTGTCGCATTATCCTTCTGCTTGGTAATAAAAATATTTAATAAATTTATATATTAAAAATTTTTTCTTTATTACAATCGTTTGAAAAAAATTATAACATATAATAAAGAATAGTATTCGTCATTTCACCCGTAATTGGAGTGTACATATACGTCTCACCACCCCTCTTCACACGGTCACTGCCCGTGACCGTGTAGGGTGGCTTCAACAACAGCTGATCTGACTGGTTTCATTGACCTCGTTATTTTTATGTTTAGAACTTCCTAAATGACGTTGCGAGGTATTTACCAATTTCTTTCTTCTGTTTCTCATCATATACGATGAAAGTGTGTTGTCCTACTCGCTGTCTTAACGTATACGGTCCATTTTACAGTCTGAAGAATTTCTTTGCCGTATTTGCTTTCAGTAGTACATTCTCTCCTACATTAAATTGTTGTAGTTTGTGAGTTAGATTAAATCTCTCTACTCTCTTGTTACCTCTTTCTATTATTCGTTACTTTGCGTATTCAATTTTTACACTTATTGGTACAGGTACATTCTGGTTATTAGATTTGTGTATATAATTTTTCCAAAATCTGTTTGGCTTCTTATCTTTTCCAATTCCATTGGAGTATATCCTGTCGCTTCACTATAATTTCCGTTGATGGCTTTTTCAAGAAATGGTAAATATTCTGCCCATCTATTGTGTTGATCATGGCAGTATATTCGTAAATATTACCTAATTCTTTGTTAACTCTCTCAGCCAAGTTTCCTTGAGGATGTCTTATGGATGTGAGTACAGGTTGTATTCCATTTTCCCTTAACGTCCTCTCCCATTTTTCACTCTGAAATTGTACACCTTGATCACTGAGTACCTTCTACATTTTTGCATATGTCGGAATATATTTCTGCAGTAGTATCTTTAGAACAACTTTGGTTGTGGGTCGCATAATTGGGTACAGTCGGACTGCCTTGGAAAACACATGGATACATACCAATATGTGCTTCACACCTCGACTTGATCGTGGTAGTGGTCCCAGAAAATCCACTGCAATTAGCTCTCCTTTGTCTTTGTTTCCTTTCTGTATGCTCTGCATTTCTACATATGTGTGTAAATTCGGCTATTAATTTTACATTATCTTACTCATACATTCTTACCTTCGCTTCTAATCTTCCTTAACTCTTTTCTTAACATGACATTACTTTATCTTTCTTAACTTTTCTTATATTACTTATACAATACATTAACATTCATTACCTTTTATTACATTTCTTTAACATTACCTTTCTGATCGCTACTACTTTCCTGAAATACACTTCCGTAACAGAATACTCTTTTAGCTTTGTAGTGTCTCGCATGATCGGTTACAGAGGAACTGTCTTGGAAAACAACGATATTTTTCTCGAAGTCCTTAATCCTACGTAGTCTCTGCCCTTTTGACATTTCACTCTCGCTTTCTTCTGTGTCCTTGTATTTCCATTAAGTGTTCGCTTGATCAGTCGTTCTGACAATTATAGCATTAATTGCTCATCTCTAAGCTTTTCTTTTTTTACCAATAACAACACTAACATCTTTTACCATTACTTTCTTAAATATTTCTCTACACTATCATTCCTTACCAATAATAATACATTTCTTAATTAACCCTTTAAAATAATATTCCTTATTTCGTTTCACTAATATTTCTTTTTATTTTGTATTTTCAATCATAACCTTAAAAAATAACATTTCTTAATTATACTCTCTTATCTTATTATTAATAACTAATAGTAATATTATTTTTCTCATTTAAAAATAATTATTTATTTTCATTTGCCTTGAGTTCTGAGTTGCAGTGTCGTCAGATCTGACATCCCTCTTATTATAACAATTGTTTGTTGTACACAGAAAATTCATTGTGCTAACCCTCGCGACAAATTTCCATTGTATTACTGCGACGTTAAAATTCCATTGTCCCGCTCTGACTGCATAATTCACCTGTTTATAGTGCAACGTTTTCGTTTTGCCTGACGGCCACACAAAACCACCTCTCTTTCTCTCGTAACGGTCGTATTCCATAATTCTCTCATTCTCACTGCTGCGCCCCTCTTGTCGAACGCATTTCTTACTAGTTCGTATGCGTTTTACATACATATTGGAATATTCTGTTGTGCGTCGTTTATGATAATATTCATCGTAATTACTATAATTATAGTTATAATTATCGTTCACTTTATATTTCTCGTGTGTATACCTACCGTCATATTTACCCAAATTTTGTGTAGTGTTTCGTCTAGATAATTTACTACGTTTCTTGTTAGACCTACAGTGATTATTTCTCCGTGAGTGTGGTGTCTTAAGTCTTTCACATATGTCATCTTCTGTGACTTACTTGTGTGTGTGTGTCTCACAGTTGGGATATCGCTATTAATAAGGTACGTTTTATTAAACTTTATTTCCTTCTCTTCCTTAATGTTAATTACTTTTTTATATTTATCGTTAGTAATCACAAACATATTTTCAACTAGTATGAATTCTTCACATATTAGCTCCATTTGTTTATTAATTATTCCACAGACATTTTCTGTGATCGTGTCAATGCGTAAATTTGTATCAACAATTTCTTTGGTTAACTGTGCAGTACCGTCAATTATACTTTGTTTTATTTCAAGATTAACAATTTTTAACTCTTCTAGCTTTTCGTAATTTTTATAGTATCCTGTTTAAAATTTTCGGACTTTTGCTCTAACTTATTTTCTTAACTTTCTGTTTGTTTTGTATTTATATCATCTATTTTTCTTATTTGTTTGACATTCTTCACTTTCAACTCTTCTTTAAAATTTTCGGCTTGTTTTATGACTAATTCGTCCATCATGGCCAGTATCGAATTTTTAAAGGCTTCTAAATTCAACCCTCCTGGTTCTGCCGTGTTGAATAATTATTAAAATATTTATTTCGTAGTTATTCTTTAACAATTATTATTGATAACCGTTCCCTACTTATTTATTTATTTCTTTATTTTTATTAATAGTTATTATTAATACTCATGACAGTTACACCTGTTACATAGGCAAACAATATTATTTGTGGGCACCAGCTGTGTAATTACACAACAATTAACATAATATTCAGTTAACGTTTAATATAAATAATTATTATTACATATAATATTTTTTTTATTTAACACACCCTTGTTTTTAGAGCAACCATTTAGCTACAAAAAACAATTTTAATAGTAACATGGTGGGGATCGTGCCATACGTTCATCGGCGACAATTTATGTAACAGATTTTGTACATAAATGTAGGCATGTCGTGCCCCACGTCCAGGGCGACATTTTTATGCAACAGTACATATATTGTTGCGTGTATACAGGTTGCAAATACACATCTTTTTGTGTTTGAATAGCCCCACGTTCTTTGGGAGCCATTTTTATGCAACAATACAACATTGCATAAATAATGTAATTTAAATTTGTGATGCCCCACGTTGGAAGCGACAATTTATACAACAATATAACTGTACATAAGTTGTATAATTTATGTTGTATGTGTATAAATTTACATGTAATTTAATTTGAATAGCCCCACAATCTTGGAGCTACAACTTATATAACAATACTTACTTGCATGAATACAATTTAATTTGGGTTTCAGGTGTATCTGTAATAAGAACTCGATGTAACTTGTAACGGTATTTCAAATTTATTTGGTACTAATAAACTTGTGCGCATAGCACTTGATTCGACTTAAAACATTCGTTATTACTTTGTTACTATGCCATAAGGCTTACGCTATATACATCCTTACTGACTAATTCTTTAATTCTTTAAAATTTTCGGCTTGATTTATGACTAATTCGTCCATCATGGCCAGTATCGAATTTTTGAAATGTTTCTAAATTCAACCCTCCTGGTTCTGCCGTGTTGAATAATTATTAAAGTATTTATTTCGTAGTTATTCTTTAACAATTATTATTGATAACCGTTCCCTACTTATTTATTTATTTCTTTATTTTTATTAATAGTTATTATTAATACTCATGACAGTTACACCTGTTACATAGGCAAACAATATTATTTGTGGGCACCAGCTGTGTAATTACACAACAATTAACATAATATTCAGTTAACGTTTAATACAAATAATTATTGTTACATATAATATTTTTTTTATTTAACACACCCTTATTTTTAGAGCAACCATTTAGCTACAAAAAAAATTTTAATAGTTAAATGGTGGGGATCGTGCCATACGTTCATCGGCGACAATTTATGTAACAGATTTTGTACATAAATGTAGGCATGTCGTGCCCCACGTCCAGGGCGACATTTTTATGCAACAGTACATATATTGTTGCGTGTATACAGGTTGCAAATACACATCTTTTTGTGTTTGAATAGCCCCACGTTCTTTGGGAGCCATTTTTATGCAACAATACAACATTGCATAAATAATATAATTTAAATTTGTGATGCCCCACGTTGGAAGCGACAATTTATACAACAATACAACAGTACATAAGTTGTATAATTTATGTTGTATGTGTATAAATTTACATGTAATTTAATTTGAATAGCCCCACAATCTTGGAGCTACAACTTATATAACAATACTTACTTGCATGAATACAATTTAATTTGGGTTTCAGGTGTATCTGTAATAAGAACTCGATGTAACTTGTAACGGTATTTCAAATTTATTTGGTACTAATAAACTTGTGCGCATAGCACTTGATTCGACTTAAAACATTCGTTATTACTTTGTTACTATGCCATAAGGCTTACGCTATATACATCCTTACTGACTAATTATTCTATTCTATTAATTATTTTATTAAAAAATATTATTTCCTGACTACTCAGTCAATTAGTGTGCTTCGAAATATCAATTTTTAAATATCTTTTTAGATATTGTAATGGAAACTCAAAAATATTAATAGTTACTGAATTTAACTTTTTTTATCAGTACTGATTTATCTACGCAAATTTTTATTTAAATGCTTTGCATTCTTTTCATTCCAATACTAATTTGAGCTCTTGTTTACGTTAATCTTACTTCCATAACATCTATGATTTTAACTCTCTTTATCTACAATAAACATTGGCTCTTACTTTTAAATAGAACAAGAATGCCTTTAATTGTCTTTGAGTTAATTGTTCGATTAAGAGATAAATAAGTTGTTTATCACCTTATTCTCGTCAAACGTACTCAATCAATTGATCCATCTGTAATCTTCCTCGTCTCGAACTCCAGCATCGCTTCCTCTTGTCCAGCGTCGTTCCTCTCTTGTCCAGCGTCGTTTCCAGACTTCAGTAGTGTTCCTCTTGTTCAGCGCAGTCGCCTCTAGAGTCCAGCGTCGTCTCTCTCTTGTCCAGCGTCGTCTCGCTCACTGGAACTAAGTCGTCAGCTCACACTCTGTCTCTCTCTCTCTGGAACTTCTTCTCGTGCTGTTTCGGACGTCAGTTGATCTTCTTATATGGGTTTTCTTCTCGTGTAATTCTGTTACTAATTAAATTGCTTGTTTTTACAATCCAGTTACATAACTGTATGTAACTGGAAGGATGAAACTATTTACAAAAATTTACATACTCTGTGCGGACGGCCAAAACTCCCGCTGCACTGTGGGTGATCGAAAAAAAAAGAACAACTGTAGCGTGTGTGTCCTATTTATACCCACGTCTTGGTCCACACTTGCAGTTGTACGAAATCGACATGTCTGAAATTGTCTCTTGGTTCAGTCTCCCCACTCCTTGTCAAGTTCGCTATTTCTTATATTTCTGCGAACTGCAGAGTCCTGTAAGTATACTCTTATACTCATCTTATAACTATTTTCACTACACATGTTCACTGTATTTTTGGACATTGCAACTTAACCCTTTCGCTCTGTACACAGTTATTTCACCACTACACTCGTACGGTGTGTCCCTTTCACGTGGTTTTTGTACACAGTATTTAGTTAATTTTATTACATTTTATTGTGCTTTTGGGTTTTACTCTTTATTTACAGTTTATGAATAATTATGGAAAAACTGTAATTATGCAATTATTCATCTTGTGGTGGTAAACTCGCCTGCATAGACCTGCGTCACACACACTTGCAAAATACTGGTGTACACACTTTCAGTTACATTTCTGTGTGTATGCACGTCGATTCAGGTCGAAACACCTGTTCATATTTTTGTCTGAGCCAAGCTTGGCAATCCCTGACATGCTTATTTCTAATACATTATTAATTATTTACAGTTTATTAGGTATATTTAAATTTTTATATTCAATGCTTAGTACATAACTTATTTGTACTGTCGCATTATCCTTCTGCTTGGTAATAAAAATATTTAATAAATTTATATATTAAAAATTTTTTTTTATTACAATCGTTTGAAAAAAAATATAACAAATACTAAAAGAATAGTATTCGTCATTTCACCCGTAATTGGAGTGTACATATACGTCTTACCTCCCCTCTTCACACGGTCACTGCTCGTGACCGTGTAGGGTGGCTTCAACAACAGCTGATCTGACTGGTTTCATTGACCTCGTTATTTTTATGTTTAGAACTTCCTAAATGACGTTGCGAGGTATTTACCAATTTCTTTCTTCTGTTTCTCATCATATACGATGAAAGTGTGTTGTCCTACTCGCTGTCTTAACGTATACGGTCCATTGTACAGTCTGAAGAATTTCTTTCCCGTATTTGCTTTCAGTAGTACATTCTCTCCTACATTAAATTGTTGTAGTTTGTGAGTTAGATTAAATCTCTCTACTCTCTTGTTACCTCTTTCTATTATTCGTTACTTTGCGTATTCAATTTTTACACTTATTGGTACAGGTACATTCTGGTTATTAGATTTGTGTATATAATTTTTCCAAAATCTGTTTGGCTTCTTATCTTTTCCAATTCCATTGGAGTATATCCTGTTGCTTCACTATAATTTCCGTTGATGGCTTTTTCAAGAAATGGTAAATATTCTGCCCATCTATTGTGTTGATCATGGCAGTATATTCGTAAATATTACCTAATTCTTTGTTAACTCTCTCAGCCAAGTTTCCTTGAGGATGTCTTATGGATGTGAGTACAGGTTGTATTCCATTTTCCCTTAACGTCCTCTCCCATTTTTCACTCTGAAATTGTACACCTTGATCACTGAGTACCTTCTACATTTTTGCATATGTCGGAATATATTTCTGCAGTAGTATCTTTAGAACAACTTTGGTTGTGGGTCGCATAATTGGGTACAGACGGACTGCCTTGGAAAACACATGGATACATACCAATATGTGCTTCACACCTCGACTTGATCGTGGTACTGGTCTCAGAAAATCCACTGCAATTAGCTCTCCTTTGTCTTTGTTCCCTTTCTGTATGCTCTGCATTTCTACATATGTGTTTGAATTCGGCTATTAATTTTACATTATCCTACTTATACATTCTTACCTTCGCTTCTAATCTTCCTTAACTCTTTTCTTAACATGACATTACTTTATCTTTCTTAACTTTCCTTATATTACTTATACAATACATTAACATTCATTACCTTTTATTACATTTCTTTAACATTACCTTTCTGATCGCTACTACTTTCCTGAAATACACTTCCGTAACAGAATACTCTTTTAGCTTTGTAGTGTGTCGCATGATCGTTTACAGAGGAACTGTCTTGGAAAACAACGATATTTTTCTCGAAGTCCTTAATCCTACGTAGTCTCTGCCCTTTTGACATTTCACTCTCGCTTTCTTCTGTGTCCTTGTATTTCCATTAAGTGTTCGCTTGATCAGTCGTTCTGACAATTATAGCATTAATTGCTCATCTCTAAGCTTTTCTTTTTTTACCAATAACAACACTAACATCTTTTACCATTACTTTCTTAAATATTTCTCTACACTATCATTCCTTACCAATAATAATACATTTCTTAATTAACCCTTTAAAATAATATTCCTTATTTCGTTTCACTAATATTTCTTTTTATTTTGTATTTCCAATCATAACCTTAATAAATAACATTTCTTAATTATACTCTCTTATCTTATTATTAATAACTACTAGTAATATTATTTTTCTCATTTAAAAATAATTATTTATTTTCATTTGCCTTGAGTTCTGAGTTGCAGTGTCGTCAGATCTGACACCCCTCTTATTATAACAATTGTTTGTTGTACACAGAAAATTCATTGTGCTAACCCTCGCGACAAATTTCCATTGTATTACTGCGACGTTAAAATTCCATTGTCCCGCTCTGACTGCATAATTCACCTGTTTATAGTGCAACGTTTTCGTTTTGCCTGACGGCCACACAAAACCACCTCTCTTTCTCTCGTAACGGTCGTATTCCATAATTCTCTCATTCTCACTGCTGCGCCCCTCTTGTCGACCGCATTTCTTACTAGTTCGTATGCGTTTTACATACATATTGGAATATTCTGTTGTGCGTCGTTTATGATAATATTCATCGTAATTACTATAATTATAGTTATAATTATCGTTCACTTTATATTTCTCGTGTGTATACCTACCGTCATATTTACCCAAATTTTGTGTAGTGTTTCGTCTAGATAATTTACTACGTTTCTTGTTAGACCTACAGTGATATTTATCTCCGTGAGTGTGGTGTCTTAAGTCTTTCACATATGTCATCTTCTGTGACTTACTTGTGTGTGTGTGTCTCACAGTTGGGATATCGCTATTAATAAGGTACGTTTTATTAAACTTTATTTCCTTCTCTTCCTTAATGTTAACTACTTTTTTATATTTATCGTTAGTAATCACAAACGTATTTTCAACTAGTATGAATTCTTCACATATTAGCTCCATTTGTTTATTAATTATTCCACAGACATTTTCTGTGATCGTGTCAATGCGTAAATTTGTATCAACAATTTCTTTGGTTAACTGTGCAGTACCGTCAATTATACTTTGTTTTATTTCAAGATTAACAATTTTTAACTCTTCTAGCTTTTCGTAATTTTTGTAGTGTCCTGTTTAAAATTTTCGGACTTTTGCTCTAACTTATTTTCTTAACTTTCTGTTTGTTTTGTATTTATTTCATCTATTTTTCTTATTTGTTTGACATTCTTCACTTTCAACTCTTCTTTAAAAATTTCGGCTTGTTTTATGAATAATTCGTCCATCATGGCCAGTATCGAATTTTTAAAGGCTTCTAAATTCAACCCTCCTGGTTCTGCCGTGTTGAATAATTATTAAAATATTTATTTCGTAGTTATTCTTTAACAATTATTATTGATAACCGTTCCACACTTATTTATTTATTTCTTTATTTTTATTAATAGTTATTATTAATACTCATGACAGTTACACCTGTTACATAGGCAAACAATATTATTTGTGGGCACCAGCTGTGTAATTACACAACAATTAACATAATATTCAGTTAACGTTTAATATAAATAATTATTATTACATATAATATTTTTTTTATTTAACACCCCCTTATATTTAGAGCAACCATTTAGCTACAAAAAAAATTTTAATAGTTAAATGGTGGGGATCGTGCCATACGTTCATCGGCGACAATTTATGTAACAGATTTTGTACATAAATGTAGGCATGTCGTGCCCCACGTCCAGGGCGACATTTTTATGCAACAGTACATATATTGTTGCGTGTATACAGGTTGCAAATACACATCTTTTTATGTTTGAATAGCCCCACGTTCTTTGGGAGCCATTTTTATGCAACAATACAACATTGCATAAATAATGTAATTTAAATTTGTGATGCCCCACGTTGGAAGCGACAATTTATACAACAATATAACTGTACATAAGTTGTATAATTTATGTTGTATGTGTATAAATTTACATGTAATTTAATTTGAATAGCCCCACAATCTTGGAGCTACAACTTATATAACAATACTTACTTGCATGAATACAATTTAATTTGGGTTTCAGGTGTATCTGTAATAAGAACTCGATGTAACTTGTAACGGTATTTCAAATTTATTTGGTACTAATAAACTTGTGCGCATAGCACTTGATTCGACTTAAAACATTCGTTATTACTTTGTTACTATGCCATAAGGCTTACGCTATATACATCCTTACTGACTAAATATTCTATTTTATTAATTATTTTATTAATAATATTATTTCCTGACTACTCAGTCAATTAGTGTGCTTCGAAATATCAATTTTTAAATATCTTTTTAGATATTGTAATGGAAACTTAAAAATATTAATAGTTACTGAATTTAACTTTTTTTATCAGTACTGATTTATCAACGCAAATTTTTATTTAAATGCTTTGCATTCTTTTCATTCCAATACTAATTTGAGCGCCTGTTTACGTTAATCTTACTTCCATAACATCTATGATTTTAACTCTCTATATCTACAATAAACATTGGCTCTTACTTTTAAATAGAACAAGAATGCCTTTAATTGTCTTTGAGTTAATTGTTCGATTAAGAGATAAATAAGTTGTTTATCACCTTATTCTCGTCAATCGTACTCAATCAATTGATCCAT
Organism: Magicicada septendecula; assembly: GCA_034769895.1. Classification (NCBI taxonomy): domain Eukaryota; kingdom Metazoa; phylum Arthropoda; class Insecta; order Hemiptera; family Cicadidae; genus Magicicada; species Magicicada septendecula. The sequence goes on along the minus strand of CM068370.1, from coordinate 204,417,976 downwards.
CTGTAATCGTCCTCGTCTCGAACTCCAGCATCGCTTCCTCTTGTCCAGCGTCGTTCCTCTCTTGTCCAGCGTCGTTTCCAGACTTCAGTAGTGTTCCTCTTGTTCAGCGCAGTCGCCTCTAGAGTCCAGCGTCGTCTCTCTCTTGTCCAGCGTCGTCTCGCTCTCTGGAACTAAGTCGTCAGCTCACACTCTGTCTCTCTCTCTCTCTGGAACTTCTTCTCGTGCTGTTTCGGTCGTCAGTTGATCTTCTTATATGGGTTTTCTTCTCGTGTAATTCTGTTACTAATTAAATTGCTTGTTTTTACAATCCAGTTACATAACTGTATGTAACTGGAAGGATGAAACTATTTACAAAAATTTACATACTCTGTGCGGACGGCCAAAACTCCCGCTGCACTGTGGGTGATCGAAAAAAAAGAACAACTGTAGCGTGTGTGTCCTATTTATACCCACGTCTTGGTCCACACTTGCAGTTGTACGAAATCGACATGTCCGAAATTGTATCTGGGTTCAGTCTCCCCACTCCTTGTCAATTTCGCTATTTCTTATATTCCTGCGAACTGCAGAGTCCTGTAAGTATACTCTTATACTCATCTTATAACTATTTTCACTACACATGTTCACTGTATTTTTGGACATTGCAACTTAACCCTTTCGCTCTGTACACAGTTATTTCACCACTACACTCGTACGGTGTGTCCCTTTCACGTGGTTTTTTGTACACAGTATTTAGTTAATTTTATTACATTTTATTGTGCTTTTGGATTTTACTCTTTATTTACAGTTTATGAATAATTATGGAAAAACTGTAATTATGCAATTATTCATCTTGTGGTGGTAAACTCGCCTGCATAGACCTGCGTCACACACACTTGCAAAATACTGGTGTACACACTTTCAGTTATATTTCTGTGTGTATGCACGTCGATTCAGGTCGAAACACCTGTTCATATTTTTGTCTGAGCCAAGCTTGGCAATCCCTGACATGCTTATTTCTAATACATTATTAATTATTTACAGTTTATTAGGTATATTTAAATTTTTATATTCAATGCGCAGTACATAACTTATTTGTACTGTCGCATTATCCTTCTGCTTGGTAATAAAAATATTTAATAAATTTATATATCAAAAATTTTTTTTTTATTACAATCGTTTGAAAAAAAATATAACAAATAATAAAGAATAGTATTCGTCATTTCACCCGTAATTGGAGTGTACATATACGTCTCACCTCCCCTCTTCACACGGTCACTGCTCGTGACCGTGTAGGGTGGCTTCAACAACAGCTGATCTGACTGGTTTCATTGACCTCGTTATTTTTATGTTTAGAACTTCCTAAATGACGTTGCGAGGTATTTACCAATTTCTTTCTTCTGTTTCTCATCATATACGATGAAAGTGTGTTGTCCTACTCGCTGTCTTAACGTATACGGTCCATTGTACAGTCTGAAGAATTTCTTTGCCGTATTTGCTTTCAGTAGTACATTCTCTCCTACATTAAATTGTTGTAGTTTGTGAGTTAGATTAAATCTCTCTACTCTCTTGTTACCTCTTTCTATTATTCGTTACTTTGCGTATTCAGTTTTTACACTTATTGGTACAGGTACATTCTGGTTATTAGATTTGTGTATATAATTTTTCCAAAATCTGTTTGGCTTCTTATCTTTTCCAATTCCATTGGAGTATATCCTGTTGCTTCAGTATAATTTCCGTTGTAACATAACAAAATTATCACACTAAACATTTGAATTAATGTTACATGAATAAAAGAGAAAGTTCCATAGTGAGTGAGAAGAATAAATTGTTTAAGGATTACACTAGAGACTGTATAATTAAGTCTATAAAATGTTAATAAAAATGGAAGATAATAAAGAAAACCATTAATTAAAATAACCTACTATGAAAAAACCAGTTAAACCAGCAGTATACCCAGTAGATTGGGGAAGCAGTACAAAAAGGGAAGGACCATAAAAAAGGAAATAATCTGTCATGAAACCATTTTAATAAGGAAACTACTAATGTGATATTTGAAGAAGGGACGAAACATATCAAGATTCCAACAAAGAGACCAGAAACAGGAAGAGATATGCCAAAACAAAATGTTAATCATATAATAAATACCATGAGACAAAATTGAAACCGATATAGGTAAACCCCAAACAAGTTACAAGATACAATACTGTAAAAACAAATTGTATATTAGTTGTAAGTGTAACATGTCAAAAAATATGTCAAAAGAGACTACCATAGAGTAGAACTCACTAAAAAGACTACCAGAGTGTAGAATACAATAAAGTGAAGTGAGATAACAAAATTAAGTAACTACAGAGTGTACAGTGAGAAACATAGTTAAAAAATCTATGAAAAAATCTTCAATGAGGTTTAAGTATTATAAAAAGACTACCATGAGTGTAGAATAATAATAATAAAACCATTGAAATGAAAGACGGTCTAAGGACTGACAACATTACTAGTAATAAGAGTTTTAAATTAGATATAAGAAGGACTATTACATATAAAATGTTTTCTTTAATTATAACTAAATAAATGGTGAGGACAAAAATACCAAAGGACAGTTCATAACTGAAGGTATGCCTAATATTAAGATGTTTATTATTTATTATTAATTAAATAATATTTTAGATGTAAGGTGTAAATAGATACACGAGGTTTTTTATCACAGTTAAAGTGTTTTCATAAGAATAATACATACACAAGACAGTTAGTGACTGACAGTGTTACTAGTAATAGGAGTTTTTTATGTTTTCTAATTAAATTATGTCTAGGATAAGCTATGTTGTTATCATTTGATGATACAGGAAAAAATAATAGGAATAAGATGTTTTTGTTAAAATTAGGTGATATATGGAAAATAGTTGATAATAAGATGTTTTTGTTAAAATTAGGCATAAGATGTTCATGTTATGGTTCAATGATGTTATTAGTATAAAGAAAGTTTAGTAGATACAAGATATTCTATTGTAATTAAAATCATGTCATTTAATTTTCCATTGTGTAAGTCAGAGAGGCAAGTAGGGCATAAAAATGTAATAGTTTTATTCAAATCAGTAAACCATGTATAATGTACAAACAGACCCACCAAGACACTATGTTTGTAAACACAGAATGGCCTATAAACAAAAAAAAAAAACTATCTATCAAAGAATTAATCTATGTAATAGGAATAGAATTCAATACATACAATACAGAAATTGAAAATATAATTAATACAGATACAGTTAATAGCAAATAGAATGACAAAAGAAAGAAAACTAACTTCTTTTGGAAACAGTCAAAAATAGGCTTATGATAGTAATCAAATCAGACTAAACAGCAAATTAATCAATATTGAAATGTTTTAATAACCAAATTATTAACAACAAAGTAATTACGGAGTTATTAGGTGTATTCCATGGAAATATTATACCGAAAAAACAAATAAAAACCTTTAAAACACTGAATTTGTACAAAATATGGGGAATAGAATTATTATGTAAAATTGTAATTTTTGGGCTTAAATGAGTTTGAAACAAACCCAGCTATATATCAAAAGATGTAAAATTAAATAATCAATATTACTGAATAGTTAGATTCATGTAAAATTAAGAAATATTGGAAATACAGTAAAAAATAAGAAAACTAGTTATGTATAGTTAGATAGTGAAACAAGTCTTAGACAGATATTTTATAATTAAACAATATGAAGAGGAAAAAGACATACCACAAATTGCCTTAAAACGACGACGTTGCGTCGAGTAGTCTATTGTTAATCGCAAAGCTGAACAGTTGAAAAATGTATTAGTGGAGTTTTGAAAACCAAATAATTTATATTAAAACCAAGTGTGGTTATGTGGCGTGTAACGGAGATGAACTAACAAGTGAAATAATCTTATTTATCTATGTCTAACACTTCACAAGTTTCCAAAAACACAGAATAACACCATAAAACGCAACACCAAAAATCGACAGCCATTTGAACAAATTTTGGAACGAATTCACAAAGAACCAACACACATATTTGAACATCACACTACACAAGAGATCCATCCAGAATTCGACATCGCAGACGACGAGGGGACATTCAACACAATATTTTGGACCAACACCACTTTGCAGAAAAAGGGAACATCGTTTTATTTCTGTGGGAGAAGATCTTCAATTCCAACGGCGTCATAGCAGTTAAAACGAGCAGACGGCGGCCATTGCTGAATTTCTATACAGACGATCGACCAGTGCTGCCTGGAGCAGAGTGACGTCATTTCTTCGACTTGGTTCGAATTTTAAATAATTTCTTTCTAATTGACAATTGTAATAATAATTCTGTTCTATTTCAGATATTAACATTTAGTTTAAGAATACCTGTTAAATGTATCTTGTTCCTTGCCCTCTGACCATTTCGACTCGTTAAAAGAACCATAAATTTAAACTTGTAAAAAATATGTCTGTTGATTTTTCTCATTGCCGACTGTGGCGAATATTTGCCAGTGCCTGGGACATGCGCAGTTTGACTGGCGCACAATTTTGAATGAATAAACGCAAATCAGTATTCAGTTACCAACATTGTTTTTATTTCTACCATTAATGTTATTATTATTTTTTATTAAGCAAAACATAATTCACATTGAGAGAATAGATATAGAAGGAAATTACAAACTCAACTAATTAATTAATTATTAATTAATTAAATTAAATCATTCAGTCAAATTCGATATAAGCACAAGAAAAAATATTTGCAAAATTTTTAAAGTTTGATGTATTTGTTATTTATAAATCAAACACACCTAGTTATAACATATTCTTATCATCAATATCTTTATATTTTGTTTATTATTACACTTAAAATTATATTACAATTTGACTAGCCTAACAGTGGGACTTCAAGGAGTCAGACTTACCCAGTGATAAACAAAATATCAATACGTATCAACACATGTCATATCAATTCAATTATTTTTAATTTCAATTTTTATTTTTATTTGTAATAATTTATATTACAAATTGGCTTGCCCAACTAGTGGGGCTAAAAGAAGAGCACAATACCTTTGTTATCACCAAAGATACACACACAATATATCTCTATATATATCAATAATTTTATTTTTATTTAAATTTGCAAAATATATTACAAATTGGCGTCCAACTTAAGGGGCTTTAAATAGGAGGTAATAGTGTTATAAAATAAGGACGATTGTCCAATTTCCTATTTTTAGCTTGGCAACGGTCAACAGGTCGGAAGAGGGAGCGAGATGCACAGGAGAGCTACATCAAGAAAAAGGGCTATGGAGGCCGAGCAGGAGATAAACATGGAGGATAAAGAAGCGACACCCGTGGAAGGTGTGGAGTTAATGTTACCGCCAGCAGAACCAAATAAGCCTACACCACCGGAGAAATCCACCGCAAAGGAAGATACAAAATTTGATCAAATGATGGAGATGTTACTCCGAGAATTTAAAACAACGAAGGAAGAATTAAAGGAAGAGTTGAGTAATAAAATCGGAGATACCAACAAGAAAATCGAAGAAAATAGTAAGGAAATGAAGAGTGATAACCTACGATTGAAGGAGGAATTAAGAGAAAGCAGTAAGAAGATGGAGGAGAAGATGGAGGAGAATAGTAAGAAGATGGAGGAGAAGATGGAGGAGAATAGTAAGAAGATGGAGGAGAGTAGTAAGAAGATGGAGGAGGAAATGAAGAATGATAATCAACGATTGAAGGAAGAGTTGGGCAATAAAATTGGAGATACTAGCAAGAAGATGGAGGAGAAGATGGAAGCAAACAGTAAGAAGATAGAAGAGAAGATGGAAGAAAATATCCAGAAAATCGAGGAGAAGATGGAGGAAAATATCCAGAAGATGGAGGAGAAAATGGAGGAAATAAAAACTGATAATAAACAATCGAAGGAGGAATTGACCCAGATAAGCCAGAAACTGGAAGAAACCAATAAAAAGATGGAGAATAATAGTCAGCAATTGAGAGAAGAATTGAAGGAGACGAACCAAGAGAACATGAACCGGTTAGACGGAAGAATGGAAATATTGAAGGAAGAATTGAGCCAGAAGATAGCTGAAAACAATGAGACAATCAGCAAGAAAGTAGAAGAGGAAATAACGGTAATCGAACAAAGGGTTACCAGAGCTGACGAAAAATGGAGTCAAACCGAACAAGAAGTACGGAGTATTAGGACAGAAATAAATACGAAGGTTAACACCATTGAAGAAACGACTAGGAAGACGTTGGAGGAAAAACTAAAGGAAACACGGGAAGACTGGGAGCGAGTGCAGGACCGATTCACAGAGAAATGTGACTGCATAGAAGCTGCTGTGACCAGCATCAACAGTCAGGTACAACAGAACCAGACAGATATAGACCTATTCCATAGTCGACCGACAACCATTACCAGTTGTCCCAACAATGAAAATCTTGAAGGGATTAACTTCAGGTTTTATAAAAATAAACCCATGGAATTCCTAGCAAAAATCGAGGAATACTTGGCCAAACACAGAGGTAATCGCTGGAGGGAGAACAAAGAGGTGCTGGACGAATCATTCAAGGAAATAGCAGACAATTGGTGGATGGCAATAAGAGACGAGGTGACCGACTATCAACAATTCAGAAGGCTATTCAAAGCCAAATATTGGTCGGAATCAACGCAAAATATCGCCAGAGACGGGATATGTCATGGGAAGTACAACCCATATGGAAACCAAACTTTAACGGCGTACTTTTTAGGAAAGGTGTGCGTGGCCAAACACCTAGAGCCCCGAATACCGGAAGAATGCCTGGTCAGCAAACTCTCATACCACTACGAGGAGGATATTATTAGAGCCAGACGAAACAGTCAAATAAAAACGGTGCAAGCCATGACCGAGCTTTTAGAGATGTACGAGCACGAAGACTATTACCGTCAAAGTCGCAGGAGGTATGAAAAGCCGGAACCAAGGAATAACAACAATAATTTGAATAATAATAATAATCGGCAGAATGTGGGTAATAATAACAATTATAATTCCGCAAATCGGAATAATGCCGAGTACAATTATAACCCTAGAAATAACAATAATTTGCCGAGGCTTAACCATAATAATAATAATAGTAATATTCCTCGTATGAATAATAATAATAACAACAACCACAACAATAATAATAATAATAATAATAGCCGTCCCCAAAATAACAACGGTTATTACAACAATAATAGTAACTATGTTCAAAATGGTCAGAGGAACCCCAACCTTTCTAATAATAATAATTATCATGGTAATTATAACCGAAATTACCCAAGTGGAGGTAACCACAATTACAGGGCATATCGACCTAATGTTAATTACATCCGAGCAGAAGGCAGCGGACACAGAAGATACCAGCCTCAACGGAGGAGCCGATACTACGAGTACGAGACTTTCCAAGGGAGCCAGGGAAGTAATAGGTACAGAGAGTACGAGCCCAGGCGTAGTTCCAGCGTGGATAATCAGCGAAGACTACCTGTAACAGAAGCCCAACCAGACGATCGAGCAGAACCAAACGAAACAGCCTCAGGACTTCAAGCTGACGCTTCCAACGGCCTGACCCGTAATGAAGCGGAACATTTAAACGAACGGAGGCAGTAATAAAATCCAATAACCCTTTACTGCTCCAATCTGCTGGGTTTAATCAAGTAGGTATGAATGTGAAGAAAAACAGAAAAAATTTTACCATAATATACAGCAATTATTTAAAGGATATCCGTAAGGACCTATTAGAAGAAAGTGAGCTTAATATTAACAAGAATGATAATGAAATAATATACATAATCGCAGAAATTGAAGGTATTTCTGTTCCTATAATGATAGACACGGGAGCCAATGTCTCCATAATAAATCGAAATGAATTGGACCGGATACAGCAGGAATGCCACAAAAACTTACCGGTACTACCTATTAATAACATTGTACTTGTAGGAGCTACCGGCCGACAGAACAAGACCATAAGAAAGCAGGTATCCCTCAATGTCAAAAGTCAGGGCATTAGTGTGGATATGATATTTCTTGTTGCAGCCGGATTACCTTTCAACATAATGATAGGATGCGACATATTGCGCCGAAACTCAGCAATTATCGACTTGTGCCGAGGAAGGGTATCACTCTTTGCTGAAGATTCAACCTGGATAGCCAATTTAACTGATAACAAGACTTTAGACTCCAAACGACTTCTCGACCACCAAAATAAGGTGAATTACTTATCCAACCACTCAACAAACAACAAGCCAGTACATCAGGATTCGGAGGAAGACCTATGGGAACAAAAGATCCAAGAGATACGTAACTTCCAGTGCCACAATACTAACGAGCAATTAACGGAAAACCAGCTGAATCAATTGGTAGAAATATATGAGAAATATCGAGCTGTATTTTCTGACAAACCTGGAAAGATCCGGAACTACCAATGCTCAATACGATTCAGAGAACCGGTAGAATTCAACCGAAAGTCATACCCAATAGCACAATCTTTGAAAGAAGCCGTACGATCAGAGATCCAGAATATGATCCGTAGAGATATCATCGAGAGCAGTCAATCGCCATACACTAGCCCAATTGTGGCCATACAAAAGAAAAATGGGAAGGTAAGACTTTGCCTTGACGCTCGGGAGATAAATAAGATGATAATAAACGATCGTACCTCACCTGGCGAAATTGATGAAATTTTGAAGAGGTTCCACGGAACACGATTCATTACCACTTGGGATACGGTATGCGGCTATTGGCAAGTGGAGTTGCACCCAGCAAGCCGGCAATACATGGCGTTCATCTTCGAAGGGCGCAATTATCAGTTTAAGAGATTGCCCTTCGGGTTGGTTAATTCAGTAGCTGTTTTTGTCGCCTGTATGGATCATATACTAGGACCAGAAGCGCTCCAATTCACAACTGTCTATGTTGATGATCTCCTAATAACATCAACCAGCTGGGAGGAACACTGTTATCGTGTGGAGTATGTTTTGAAGAACCTTGCTGAAAATAATGTCACCCTTAAACTGGACAAGTCCAAGCTTATAGCTAGAGAAGTTCAATTCCTGGGTTTCCAGCTAAACAGTCAAGGAATAACACCATCAACAGAAAAGGTAGACGCCATACAACGATTCCCTACACCAAAAAACAGAAGGCAACTACAATCATTTTTGGGCCTATGTAACTATTATAGGAAGTTCCAGAATAATTATTCCGAACTAACAGCCCAGTTTCAGTACCAGTTATCGTCCAAGAATAAATGGCGATGGGGTCAAGAACAAGACGAGACCTTCAAATCAATTAAAGAGAAATTCTTAGATGCAGTAATGCTCAACCATCCAGATTTTAACCGACCCTTCTTTCTAAACTGTGACGCTAGTAATATTAGCTTGGGTTCAACACTGTACCAAGAAGATGAAAGTGGAAACCATCTAGTAGAATGCTTTGCTAGCAGAACCCTTAACCAGTGTGAGAAGAACTATAATGTGACGGAAAAAGAACTGCTAAGTGTAGTCTTTGCCTGCGGGAAGTTTCGGACGTATATCCTCGGATATCCAGTGACCGTCCGAACAGATCACAAGTCAATATCATTTCTAAGAAGGTGCAAATTAAGCCATGGTAGATTGACCAGATGGGTACTCGCCCTGCAGGAATACGATATACAATGGGAGTATGTTCCTGGAAGTAAAAATGTAGTAGCCGACGTATTGTCAAGAGTGAATCTGGAAGAACAAACATTCGAAGGCGAAAAGGAGAGCATTTTGAAAATCTATAACATTATTAAGGACAGATCTGATTTAGAGAAGATAGTGCAGGACATCAGCAAACACCAGCAGTCCGATCCGAAGTTAAACTCTATTAAACTTCGTCTCTCCAACCAAGATGACACAATAAACAAATTTTATTGTATACATAATGGGATTTTATTCATCAAGACATCCCTTGACGAAGACGTTTGGAAGATCATGATCCCTACTACAATCGAAAAGGATATCATCCTGGACTATCACCTACGATACGGTCACATGGGAGCCATGAAGGTGATCAAGGCAATAGAAGAGAATTGTCACATAAAAAGTATCAATAGAAAAACTAGAAACTACCTTAAAACCTGTATGATATGTCAATTGGTGAAAACCAACAATGAGAGAAAGGAAGGTATGATGATACCAATTACCTCACAAGCCAAACTGGAAAAGGTCTTTCTGGACATATGTGGTCCATTTCCCCGCAGTGGCGGACGCCATCGATATAAATATATTGTTATTATGATGGATCATTTTACAAAATTTACAAAACTATATCCTGTGAACAGAGCCACCACTCTAAAGACTCTAGAAATAATAACAAATCATTACATTCCAGAGGTAGGAAGCCCGACATCCATAATCACCGACCATGGAACGCAATTTAAGGGTTGGCGGTGGAGAAACACTTTGAATACATTGGGCATTAAGACATACAAGACGTCTGTCTACCACCCCAGCAGCAATCCAGCGGAGAGGGTATTGCGAGAGGTCGGAAGAATATTACGGACTTATTGCTATAACCAACAAAAGAAGTGGCAAGAATATTTATTAGCGACTGAAGAATTCCTTAATTTGTCATATCACACCGCTATTGGTACCACGCCATACACGGCAATGTATGAAAAACCGCCTCCGAGAGAAATACAAGACATAATAGAGTTCCCCAGGAGTCAAGAATACAAATTCAATCGAATTAGATTCTACAATAAATTGGCTGAAGACCAGGAAAGGCGCAAGAACAAATATCAAAAGGCCGTTAAGAAAATAATAAGATATGAAGTCGGAGAAAAGGTACTGCTAAAAAACAGGGAATTACCCAGTACTTTGGAAGGCATTACCAGAAAGTTATTACTGCTGTATACCGGCCCATACCTGATTGTTAAAAACAATAATAACAATACGTATGTACTAAAGGATATCATTTCGAATAAAGTAAAAGGAACTTATAATCAGTTATCCATTAAAAAATATTTGGAGGACTCATCGTTGTGAGTTAAAACTATTATGAAGAAATTGTGAATTTTGATAAGAATACAATTACCAAATTCAAAAATATCGTAAGCACAACTTACACCAAGTATCAGAAAGAACTTACACCAAATATTCGAACAATTATGAATGAAGAAAAAAAAAAAATAAGAATTTTGATAAATAGATAACTACAAAATTCAAAAATCAGTAAGTACAACTTACACCAAATATCTGAAAGAATATCGTGAACGAAAAAAGAATTTTGATAAATAAATAATTACAAAATTCAAAAATCAGTAAGTACAACTTACAACAAAACATTTGAAGGATTATTGTGAATAAATAAAAGGAATTTTGAACATAATAAGCTTCAAAATTCAAAAGCAATAGTAAGTACAAGCTACACAAATATTCAAAGACTATTATGCAAGTAAAAAGAATTTGGATGCAGATAATAATTGTCCAAATTCAAAATAATTAGTAAGAACCACTTACACAAACATTCAAAGACTATTATGAATGCAAAAAGAATTTTGAGGAATAATAATTTCAAAATTCAAAACGACAATAAGTACAACTTATACCAAAATATTTGAAAAACAACTATGAATAAGAAAGAATGTAGTTGAATAAAAATGTCTAAAATTAAAAGACAGTAAACTCACATCATTACTCATACGAATGATGAGAAATAACTCTGAAATATGAAAAAAGATTTTGTAAGAAAGAGATACAAAATTCTAAGGGAGAAAGGAAACCAGAATGTCATATGACTTAATCGAACAAATTAACCAAACTCACAAAGAAAATAATTTAATAAAAATGGAACAATGAAGAAGGACCAGCTCACTAAGGACCAAATAGTGAGACCAGAAACCAAAAAACAAAAACCTGATACTAATAATGATAATGCTGTTACAACAACCACTGTTATAGTGAAAGTGATAAAGAATTAATTCATGTTATACCATGAGCAATAAAAGTAACTCAATGGATACCAGATGGTAGAAAGAGTAAATATAAATACTACTTACTATGTAAACATGATGAAATGTATATGATACCACATACCTAAACCACCTAATATGGAATAAGCTTTAAGAGAGAAGAAGAGTCAAGTGTATAAAAGTATTAATTAATATAACGTATTATGAAGTGAAGAATCTAAAGATGTTTATTTTAGTCAAAAATGACTACTTTTACTGTTTATTTATTTTTATGACTGGATGTAGAAAATGCCATCAGTCTTATGTGTTGAGCAGAGATGATAATACCTCTGGACTCAATTGAAGTATTGGACAGCAGGGATTGAAGCCAAAAGTGCCACTCTGAACTGTTCCAATTAATTTGTTAGGGAATGTTAGGGAGTAAACATACTGGTGAGGAAGCACCAAATAAGAAGGAATATAAAATGATAATGTTATACACAAGATTGAAGACCACTTATCAATGAAAAAAAAAAAAGAAACTAATGAAGGAGATACACATCAGCTGAGAGGAAGCAATGGTGGAAAAAGAAGGTATATAAAGTGAAAACATGTAATCACGGAGAAAATGTAAATACAAAAGAATTAGTAGTAATTATTTCATCCATACAGAGTATGATCTGAACTAATCACTTTTACAGGAGAGCATATGTAACATAACAAAATTATCACACTAAACATTTGAATTAATGTTACATGAATAAAAGAGAAAGTTCCATAGTGAGTGAGAAGAATAAATTGTTTAAGGATTACACTAGAAACTGTATAATTAAGTCTATAAAATGTTAATAAAAATGGAAGATAATAAAGAAAACCATTAATTAAAATAACCTACTATGAAAAAACCAGTTAAACCAGCAGTATACCCAGTAGATTGGGGAAGCAGTACAAAAAGGGAAGGACCATAAAAAAGGAAATAATCTGTCATGAAACCATTTTAATAAGGAAACTACTAATGTGATATTTGAAGAAGGGACGAAACATATCAAGATTCCAACAAAGAGACCAGAAACAGGAAGAGATATGCCAAAACAAAATGTTAATCATATAATAAATACCATGAGACAAAATTGAAACCGATATAGGTAAACCCCAAACAAGTTACAAGATACAATACTATAAAAACAAATTGTATATTAGTTGTAAGTGTAACATGTCAAAAAATATGTCAAAAGAGACTACCATAGAGTAGAACTCACTAAAAAGACTACCAGAGTGTAGAATACAATAAAGTGAAGTGAGATAACAAAATTAAGGAACTACAGAGTGTACAGTGAGAAACATAGTTAAAAAATCTATGAAAAAATCTTCAATGAGGTTTAAGTATTATAAAAAGACTACCATGAGTGTAGAATAATAATAATAAAACCATTGAAATGAAAGACGGTCTAAGGACTGACAACATTACTAGTAATAAGAGTTTTAAATTAGATATAAGAAGGACTATTACATATAAAATGTTTTCTTTAATTATAACTAAATAAATGGTGAGGACAAAAATACCAAAGGACAGTTCATAACTGAAGGTATGCCTAATATTAAGATGTTTATTATTTATTATTAATTAAATAATATTTTAGATGTAAGGTGTAAATAGATACACGAGGTTTTTTATCACAGTTAAAGTGTTTTCATAAGAATAATACATACACAAGACAGTTAGTGACTGACAGTGTTACTAGTAATAGGAGTTTTTTATGTTTTCTAATTAAATTATGTCTAGGATAAGCTATGTTGTTATCATTTGATGATACAGGAAAAAATAATAGGAATAAGATGTTTTTGTTAAAATTAGGTCATATATGGAAAATAGTTGATAATAAGATGTTTTTGTTAAAATTAGGCATAAGATGTTCATGTTATGGTTCAATGATGTTATTAGTATAAAGAAAGTTTAGTAGATACAAGATATTCTATTGTAATTAAAATCATGTCATTTAATTTTCCATTGTGTAAGTCAGAGAGGCAAGTAGGGCATAAAAATGTAATAGTTTTATTCAAATCAGTAAACCATGTATAATGTACAAACAGACCCACCAAGACACTATGTTTGTAAACACAGAATGGCCTATAAACAAAAAAAAAAAACTATCTATCAAAGAATTAATCTATGTAATAGGAATAGAATTCAATACATACAATACAGAAATTGAAAATATAATTAATACAGATACAGTTAATAGCAGATAGAATGACAAAAGAAAGAAAACTAACTTCTTTTGGAAACAGTCAAAAATAGGCTTATGATAGTAATCAAATCAGACTAAACAGCAAATTAATCAATATTGAAATGTTTTAATAACCAAATTATTAACAACAAAGTAATTACGGAGTTATTAGGTGTATTCCATGGAAATATTATACCGAAAAAACAAATAAAAACCTTTAAAACACTGAATTTGTACAAAATATGGGGAATAGAATTATTATGTAAAATTGTAATTTTTGGGCTTAAATGAGTTTGAAACAAACCCAGCTATATATCAAAAGATGTAAAATTAAATAATCAATATTACTGAATAGTTAGATTCATGTAAAATTAAGAAATATTGGAAATACAGTAAAAAATAAGAAAACTTGTTATGTATAGTTAGATAGTGAAACAAGTCTTAGACAGATATTTTATAATTAAACAATATGAAGAGGAAAAAGACATACCACAAATTGCCTTAAAACGACGACGTTGCGTCGAGTAGTCTATTGTTAATCGCAAAGCTGAACAGTTGAAAAATGTATTAGTGGAGTTTTGAAAACCAAATAATTTATATTAAAACCAAGTGTGGTTATGTGGCGTGTAACGGAGATGAACTAACAAGTGAAATAATCTTATTTATCTATGTCTAACACTTCACAAGTTTCCAAAAACACAGAATAACACCATAAAACGCAACACCAAAAATCGACAGCCATTTGAACAAATTTTGGAACGAATTCACAAAGAACCAACACACATATTTGAACATCACACTACACAAGAGATCCATCCAGAATTCGACATCGCAGACGACGAGGGGACATTCAACACAATATTTTGGACCAACACCACTTTGCAGAAAAAGGGAACATCGTTTTATTTCTGTGGGAGAAGATCTTCAATTCCAACGGCGTCATAGCAGTTAAAACGAGCAGACGGCGGCCATTGCTGAATTTCTATACAGACGATCGACCAGTGCTGCCTGGAGCAGAGTGACGTCATTTCTTCGACTTGGTTCGAATTTTAAATAATTTCTTTCTAATTGACAATTGTAATAATAATTCTGTTCTATTTCAGATATTAACATTTAGTTTAAGAATACCTGTTAAATGTATCTTGTTCCTTGCCCTCTGACCATTTCGACTCGTTAAAAGAACCATAAATTTAAACTTGTAAAAAATATATCTGTTGATTTTTCTCATTGCCGACTGTGGCGAATATTTGCCAGTGCCTGGGACATGCGCAGTTTGACTGGCGCACAATTTTGAATGAATAAACGCAAATCAGTATTCAGTTACCAACATTGTTTTTATTTCTACCATTAATGTTATTATTATTTTTTATTAAGCAAAATATAATTCACATTGAGAGAATAGATATAGAAGGGAATTACAAACTCAACTAATTAATTAATTATTAATTAATTAAATTAAATCATTCAGTCAAATTCGATATAAGCACAAGAAAAAATATTTGCAAAATTTTTAAAGTTTGATGTATTTGTTATTTATAAATCAAACACACCTAGTTATAACATATTCTTATCATCAATATCTTTATATTTTGTTTATTATTACACTTAAAATTACATTACAATTTGACTAGCCTTACAGTGGGACTTCAAGGAGTCAGACTTACTCAGTGATAAACAAAATATCAATACGTATCAACACATGTCATATCAATTCAATTATTTTTAATTTCAATTTTTATTTTTATTTGTAATAATTTATATTACAAATTGGCTTGCCCAAATAGTGGGGCTAAAAGAAGAGCACAATACCTTTGTTATCACCAAAGATACACACACAATATATCTCTATATATATCAATAATTTTATTTTTATTTAAATTTGTAAAATATATTACACCGTTGATGGTTTTTTCAAAAAATGGTAAATATTCTGCCCATCTATTGTGTTGATCATGGCAGTATATTCGTAAATATTACCTAATTCTTTGTTAACTCTCTCAGCCAAGTTTCCTTGAGGATGTCTTATGGATGTGAGTACAGGTTGTATTCCATTTTCCCTGAACGTCCTCTCCCATTTTTCACTCTGAAATTGTACACCTTGATCACTGAGTACCTTCTACATTTTTGCATATGTCGGAATATATTTCTGCAGTAGTATCTTTAGAACAACTTTGGTTGTGGGTCGCATAATTGGGTACAGTCGGACTGCCTTGGAAAACACATGGATACATACCAATATGTGCTTCACACCTCGACTTGATCGTGGTAGTGGTCCCAGAAAATCCACTGCAATTAGCTCTCCTTTGTCTTTGTTCCCTTTCTGTATGCTCTGCATTTCTACATATGTGTGTAAATTCGGCTATTAATTTTACATTATCTTACTCATACATTCTTACCTTCGCTTCTAATCTTCCTTAACTCTTTTCTTAACATGACATTACTTTATCTTTCTTAACTTTTCTTATATTACTTATACAATATATTAACATTCATTACCTTTTACTACATTTCATTAACATTACCTTTCTGATCGCTACAACTTTCCTGAAATACACTTCCGTAACAGAATACTCTTTTAGCTTTGTAGTGTGTCGCATGGTCGGTTACAGAGGAACTGTCTTGGAAAACAACGATATTTTTCTCGAAGTCCTTAATCCTACGTAGTCTCTGCCCTTTTGACATTTCACTCTCGCTTTCTTCTGTGTCCTTGTATTTCCATTAAGTGTTCGCTTGATCAGTCGTTCTGACAATTATAGCATTAATTGCTCATCTCTAAGATTTTCTTTTTTTACCAATAACAACACTAACATCTTTTACCATTACTTTCTTAAATATTTCTCTACACTATCATTCCTTACCAATAATAATACATTTCTTAATTAACCCTTTAAAATAATATTCCTTATTTCTTTTCACTAATATTTCTTTTTATTTTGTATTTCCAATCATAACCTTAATAAATAACATTTCTTAATTACACTCTCTTATCTTATTATTAATAACTAATAGTAATATTATTTTTCTCATTTAAAAATAATTATTTATTTTCATTTGCCTTGAGTTCTGAGTTGCAGTGTCGTCAGATCTGACACCCCTCTTATTATAACAATTGTTTGTTGTACACAGAAAATTCATTGTTCTAACCCTCGCGACAAATTTCCATTGTATTACTGTGACGTTAAAATTCCATTGTCCCGCTCTGACTGCATAATTCACCTGTTTATAGTGCAACGTTTTCGTTTTGCTTGACGGCCACACAAAACCACCTCTCTTTCTCTCATAACGGTCGTATTCCATAATTCTCTCATTCTCACTGCTGCGCCCCTCTTGTCGAACGCATTTCTTACTAGTTCGTATGCGTTTTACATACATATTGGAATATTCTGTTGTGCGTCGTTTATGATAATATTCATCGTAATAACTATAATTATAGTTATAACTATCGTTCAGTTTATATTTCTCGTGTGTATACCTACCGTCATATTTACCACAATTTTGTGTAGTGTTTCGTCTAGATAATTAACTACGTTTCTCGTTAGACCTACAGTGATATTTATCTCCGTGAGTGTGGTGTCTTAAGTCTTTCACATATGTCATCTTATGTGACTTACTTGTGTGTGTGTGTCTCACAGTTGGGATATCGCTATTAATAAGGTACATTTTATTAATCTTTATTTGCTTCTCTTCCTTAAATTTAATTACTTTTTTATATTTATCATTAGTAATCACAAACATATTTTCAACTAGTATGAATTCTTCACATATTAGCTCCATTTGTTTATTAATTATTCCACAGACATTTTCTGTGATCGTGTCAATGCGTAAATTTGTATCAACAATTTCTTTGGTTAACTGTGCAGTACCGTCAATTATACTTTGTTTTATTTCAAGATTACCAATTTTTAACTCTTCTAGCTTTTCGTAATTTTTATAGTGCCCTGTTTAAAATTTTCGGACTTTTGCTCTAACTTATTTTCTAAACTTTCTGTTTGTTTTGTATTTATTTCATCTATTTTTCTTATTTGTTTGACATTCTTCACTTTCGACTCTTCTTTAAAATTTTCGGCTTGTTTTATGACTAATTCGTCCAGCATGGCCAGTATCGAATTTTTAAATGCTTCTAAATTCAACCCTCCTGGTTCTGCCGTGTTGAATAATTATTAAAATATTTATTTCGTAGTTATTCTTTAACAATTATTATTGATAACCGTTCCCTACTTATTTATTTATTTCTTTATTTTTATTAATAGTTATTATTAATACTCATGACAGTTACACCTGTTACATAGGCAAACAATATTATTTGTGGGCACCAGCTGTGTAATTACACAACAATTAACATAACATTCAGTTAAAGTTTAATATAAATAATTATTATTACATATAATTTTTTTTTTTTATTTAACACACCCTTATATTTAGAGCAACCATTTAGCTACAAAAAAAATTTTAATAGTTAAATGGTGGGGATCGTGCAATACGTTCATCGGCGACAATTTATGTAACAGATTTTGTACATAAATGTAGGCATGTCGTGCCCCACGTCCAGGGCGACATTTTTATGCAACAATACATATATAGTTGCGTGTATACAGGTTGCAAATACACATCTTTTTGTGTTTGAATAGCCCCACGTTCTTTGGGAGCCATTTTTATGCAACAATTCAACATTGCATAAATAATATAATTTAAATTTGTGATGCCCCACGTTGGATGCGACAACTTATACAACAATACAACAGTACATAAGTTGTATAATTTTGCCCCACAATCTTGGAGCGACAACTTATATAACAATACTTACTTGCATGAATACAATTTAATTTGGGTTTCAGGTGTATCTGTAATAAGAACTCGATGTAACTTGTAACGGTATTTCAAATTTATTTGGTACTAATAAACTTGTGCGCATAGCACTTGATTCGACTTAAAACATTCGTTATTACTTTGTTACTATGCCATAAGGCTTACGCTATATACATCCTTACTGACTAAATATTCTATTCTATTAATTATTTTATTAAAAAATATTATTTCCTGACTACTCAGTCAATTAGTGTGCTTCGAAATATCAATTTTTAAATATCTTTTTAGATATTGTAATGGAAACTCAAAAATATTAATAGTTACTGAATTTAACTTTTTTTATCAGTACTGATTTATCAACGCAAATTTTTATTTAAATGCTTTGCATTCTTTTCATTCCAATACTAATTTGAGCGCTTGTTTACGTTAATCTTACTTCCATAACATCTATGATTTTAACTCTCTATATCTACAATAAACATTGGCTCTTACTTTTAAATAGAACAAGAATGCCTTTAATTGTCTTTGAGTTAATTGTTCGATTAAGAGATAAATAAGTTGTTTATCACCTTATTCTCGTCAATCGTACTCAATCAATTGATCCATCTGTAATCGTCCTCGTCTCGAACTCCAGCATCGCTTCCTCTTGTCCAGCGTCGTTCCTCTCTTGTCCAGCGTCGTTTCCAGACTTCAGTAGTGTTCCTCTTGTTCAGCGCAGTCGCCTCTAGAGTCCAGCGTCGTCTCTCTCTTGTCCAGCGTCGTCTCGCTCTCTGGAACTAAGTCGTCAGCTCACACTCTGTCTCTCTCTCTCTGGAACTTCTTCTCGTGCTGTTTCGGACGTCAGTTGATCTTCTTATATGGGTTCTCTTCTCGTGTAATTCTGTTACTAATTAAATTGCTTGTTTTTACAATCCATTTACATAACTGTATGTAACTGGAAGGATGAAACTATTTACAAAAATTTACATACTCTGTGCGGACGGCCAAAACTCCCGCTGCACTGTGGGTGATCGAAAAAAAAAGAACAACTGTAGCGTGTGTGTCCTATTTATACCCACGTCTTGGTCCACACTTGCAGTTGTACGAAATCGACATGTCTGAAATTGTCTCTGGGTTCAGTCTCCCCACTCCTTGTCAATTTCGCTATTTCTTATATTTCTGCGAACTGCAGAGTCCTGTAAGTATACTCTTATACTCATCTTATAACTATTTTCACTACACATGTTCACTGTATTTTTGGACATTGCAACTTAACCCTTTCGCTCTGTACACAGTTATTTCACCACTACACTCGTACGGTGTGTCCCTTTCACGTGGTTTTTGTACACAGTATTTAGTTAATTTTATTACATTTTATTGTGCTTTTGGGTTTTACTCTTTATTTACAGTTTATGAATAATTATGGAAAAACTGTAATTATGCAATTATTCATCTTGTGGTGGTAAACTCGCCTGCATAGACCTGCGTCACACACACTTGCAAAATACTGGTGTACACACTTTCAGTTACATTTCTGTGTGTATGCACGTCGATTCAGGTCGAAACACCTGTTCATATTTTTGTCTGAGCCAAGCTTGGCAATCCCTGACATGCTTTTTTCTAATACATTATTAATTATTTACAGTTTATTAGGTATATTTAAATTTTTATATTCAATGCTTAGTACATAACTTATTTGTACTGTCGCATTATCCTTCTGCTTGGTAATAAAAATATTTAATAAATTTATATATTAAAAATTTTTTTTTTTATTACAATCGTTTGAAAAAAAATATAACAAATAATAAAGAATAGTATTCGTCATTTCACCCGTAATTGGAGTGTACATATACGTCTCACCTCCCCTCTTCACACGGTCACTGCTCGTGACCGTGTAGGGTGGCTTCAACAACAGCTGATCTGACTGGTTTCATTGACCTCGTTATTTTTATGTTTAGAACTTCCTAAATGACGTTGCGAGGTATTTACCAATTTCTTTCTTCTGTTTCTCAACATATACGATGAAAGTGTGTTGTCCTACTCGCTGTCTTAACGTATACGGTCCATTGTACAGTCTGAAGAATTTCTTTGCCGTATTTGCTTTCAGTAGTACATTCTCTCCTACATTAAATTGTTGTAGTTTGTGAGTTAGATTAAATCTCTCTAATCTCTTGTTACCTCTTTCTATTATTCTTTACTTTGCGTATTCAATTTTTACACTTATTGGTACAGGTGCATTCTGGTTATTAGATTTGTGTATATAATTTTTCCAAAATCTGTTTTGCTTCGTATCTTTTCCAATTCCATTGGAGTATATCCTGTTGCTTCACTATAATTTCCGTTGATGGCTTTTTCAAGAAATGGTAAATATTCTGCCCATCTATTGTGTTGATCATGGCAGTATATTCGTAAATATTACCTAATTCTTTGTTAACTCTCTCAGCCAAGTTTCCTTGAGGATGTCTTATGGATGTGAGTACAGGTTGTATTCCATTTTCCCTTAACGTCCACTCCCATTTTTCACTCTGAAATTGTACACCTTGATCACTGAGTACCTTCTACATTTTTGCATATGTCGGAATATATTTCTGGAGTAGTATCTTTAGAACAACTTTGGTTGTGGGTCGCATAATTGGGTACAGTCGGACTGCCTTGGAAAACACATGGATACATACCAATATGTGCTTCACACCTCGACTTGATCGTGGTAGTGGTCCCAGAAAATCCACTGCAATTAGCTCTCCTTTGTCTTTGTTTCCTTTCTGTATGCTCTGCATTTCTACATATGTGTGTAAATTCGGCTATTAATTTTACATTATCTTACTCATACATTCTTACCTTCGCTTCTAATCTTCCTTAACTCTTTTCTTAACATGACATTACTTTATCTTTCTTAACTTTTCTTATATTACTTATACAATATATTAACATTCATTACCTTTTACTACATTTCTTTAACATTACCTTTCTGATCGCTACTACTTTCCTGAAATACACTTCCGTAACAGAATACTCTTTTAGCTTTGTAGTGTGTCGCATGATCGGTTACAGAGGAACTGTCTTGGAAAACAACGATATTTTTCTCGAAGTCCTTAATCCTACGTAGTCTCTGCCCTTTTGACATTTCACTCTCGCTTTCTTCTGTGTCCTTGTATTTCCATTAAGTGTTCGCTTGATCAGTCGTTCTGACAATTATAGCATTAATTGCTCATGTCTAATCTTTTCTTTTTTTACCAATAACAACACTAACATCTTTTACCATTACTTTCTTAAATATTTCTCTACACTATCATTCCTTACCAATAATAATACATTTCTTAATTAACCCTTTAAAATAATATTCCTTATTTCTTTTCACTAATATTTCTTTTTATTTTGTATTTCCAATCATAACCTTAATAAATAACATTTCTTAATTATACTCTCTTATCTTATTATTAATAACTAATAGTAATATTATTTTTCTCATTTAAAAATAATAATTTATTTTCATTTGCCTTGAGTTCTGTGTTGCAGTGTCGTCAGATCTGACACCCCTCTTAATATAACAATTGTTTGTTGTACACAGAAAATTCATTGTTCTAACCCTCGCGACAAATTTCCATTGTATTACTGCGACGTTAAAATTCCATTGTCCCGCTCTGACTGCATAATTCACCTGTTTATAGTGCAACGTTTTCGTTTTGCCTGACGGCCACACAAAACCACCTCTCTTTCTCTCATAACGGTCGTATTCCATAATTCTCTCATTCTCACTGCTGCGCCCCTCTTGTCGAACGCATTTCTTTCTAGTTCGTATGCGTTTTACATACATATTGGAATATTCTGTTGTGCGTCGTTTATGATAATATTCATCGTAATTACTATAATTATAGTTATAACTATCGTTCACTTTATATTTCTCGTGTGTATACCTACCGTCATATTTACCACAATTTTGTGTAGTGTTTCGTCTAGATAATTAACTACGTTTCTCGTTAGACCTACAGTGATATTTATCTCCGTGAGTGTGGTGTCTTAAGTCTTTCTCATATGTCATCTTATGTGACTTACTTGTGTGTGTGTGTCTCACAGTTGGGATATCGCTATTAATAAGGTACATTTTATTAATCTTTATTTGCTTCTCTTCCTTAAATTTAATTACTTTTTTATATTTATCGTTAGTAATCACAAACATATTTTCAACTAGTATGAATTCTTCACATATTAGCTCCATTTGTTTATTAATTTATTCCACAGACATTTTCTGTGATCGTGTCAATGCGTAAATTTGTATCAACAATTTCTTTGGTTAACTGTGCAGTACCGTCAATTATACTTTGTTTTATTTCAAGATTACCAATTTTTAACTCTTCTAGCTTTTCGTAATTTTTATAGTGCCCTGTTTAAAATTTTCGGACTTTTGCTCTAACTTATTTTCTAAACTTTCTGTTTGTTTTGTATTTATTTCATCTATTTTTCTTATTTGTTTGACATTCTTCACTTTCGACTCTTCTTTAAAATTTTCGGCTTGTTTTATGACTAATTCGTCCAGCATGGCCAGTATCGAATTTTTAAATGCTTCTAAATTCAACCCTCCTGGTTCTGCCGTGTTGAATAATTATTAAAATATTTATTTCGTAGTTATTCTTTAACAATTATTATTGATAACCGTTCCCTACTTATTTATTTATTTCTTTATTTTTATTAATAGTTATTATTAATACTCGTGACACTTACACCTGTTACATAGGCAAACAATATTATTTGTGGGCACCAGCTGTGTAATTACACAACAATTAACATAACATTCAGTTAACGTTTAATATAAATAATTATTATTACATATAATATTTTTTTTATTTAACACAAGTAGGGGGTAAATGCCGGTCCTAACTCAGGCGGGGCTTAAAAGTGGTGGGGGGTGGGCGTGTCGGGTAGTGGGGTGGGCACGGGGTGGAGGGGGTAGAGGTGGGAGGTGGGGAGGGGTCATGTGGGCGTGGCCTGTAGGTGGTGGGGGTGGGGTGGGGTAACAAAATGGCGGAATAGGCTGGTTGGGGGTTGTGGTGGGGGGGAACAAAATGGCGGCTATAGCCCCAAGTGGGCGTGGCCTATGGATGGGGGGTTAGGGCGGGGGAACAAAATGGCGGCTAATATCCCCCTATTGGCCAAGAGTGTGTAGACGAGGGGTGGGGGGTACAAAATGGCGGCCCCCCGATTGGTGGTTAAACTGGGAGTGGCTTATGGGTTTGTGGGATGGGAGTGGGACAAAATGGCGGCAGGTCGTTCCTGCAAGGATGGGGAGGGGGAACATAATGGCGGCTTGTCCAAGACTTATATGGCTAAGGGGAAGGGTATTACAAAATGGCGGCCGGTAGAGGGGGAACAAAATGGCCGCTTGTCCAAGACTGTTATGGGAAAGGTGAAGGGTAATACAAAATGGCGGCCGGTAGAGAGCTTGGTCATAGAACGGCCGATGGGACGTTAAAAACAAAATGGCGGCCTACAACTTATTTCCAGCCTCTGCGTACGTTTTCCGTCCACCGTTCTCCCCCTCCATCACTCCGACGATCTGCGACGGTCGCCGGCTGCCGGCGTCAAGTTCTCGGGCTCGAGGGTGTCCTGGAAGTTGTCGGATGGTCGATATGAGCCGGATCTCGGCTGCCGTAGCGGCTGACAAAATCATGAATGTGAATTTTATTGTATGTGTTAATTTGATATGCCCTGCCTGTGGTAGGACCGGCATACACTATATGTATTTGATATGTTTGTTTAATTTGATACGTTTATATTACGTTGTCAGAAATGCAGTAACATGTGTGTGGGTGTACAAAATTGGGTAATTGATATGTTGGCAAACAATGTTTTATATACCATGATTTATATTTTCGCTTGCAGTTGTGAGAGAACATACATATGTTTTTAGGTATGACTGTACAAACAGCCAGAAGACAAGTTTAAATGAATAAATATTTGTTGATGTCGCACGCGTGCGAAACCGGTTCGACGAGACGCAACTTCAAACGTGGTTGAATGCGGAAAGGAATTTGTCTCATTAATTCCACACACAACAAGATTCTCTTTGCAGGCTTAAAAGCAGACAAACAACTTTTGGCTGGTTGTTTTGCATACATACAACTAAGTTACAGACACGCGAATATTTGGCTGATGTGTACAGTGGTTTCATATTATAAGTACTCCTCGATTTTTCTATAAAACAAATAAATGATAAAAGTTCGTGAATGTGCTCTGTTTTAAGTCGTAACTCGATTATTAATGAATCGATCAAGGAAAATAATTGACCAACGGTTAAAGGTGTCTAGTGTGATACAAATTAATTCTGAAAGTTCGTGAATGTGTTGTGACTAGTTTTACGCACAGCAATTATGGATATCACGTATGGTGTGAAGGTACGTTGACCAATATATAATGTGTACGTTATTGAAGTTACATGATACTATACCGTGTGCCTTGTATTTTCATAATTCAAATAGGTAATAAGCTTGGAATTTATTTTAATCGTAGTTTTTATACCTGCCGAACAAAAATATATTGCTTACACCATGTAGCAGTCGCAAATAATAAAAAAAGGTTTCTCGCTGAACTACTTGTTGCCCATGAGACAGGAAAAACCTTAGCCAAATGTAATAAATATTGTAATCATTGCTTCAGGTAATATATTAATGCAATTGACTGAAGGTATATATCTATGTTTTCCTATATATGACTGATATAGTGTACCATAATACCATTATTTTGTGACAGAAAATAAAGTACCATTAAACATCAACGGTCTCTTGGTGTAGCGGCTAACATTCCGGGTTTGGGACTCGGAGACCCGGGTTCGAGTCCCGGAGAGGCCTTAAAAGTGTTTTGAAGTTTTTTCTCGATTACATTTAAGAAGTTTAAATTAAAAGGTTAATATTAATATTCATACAGTTCGTTAAGGTGTTTCGCTCAGATATCACGTAAGGTAATTTGACAAAATCTACAGTATGTAGTCATATTACAATGTATATGTTCTAAAAAAAACAAAAACAGCGAATGTCGAAAAACGCCTCGGGGATTTTTCCAAGGACGACGTGTGGCATGCATGTGTTAGAGTCTACAGTACTTCATTAATAACTGTTACGCTATATTTAATTCGTGTGTACGTTTTTACAACCTTCCTCGTTTGAACATCTCGACTTAGGACGAGCACTATAGATTTTAATTATTTATGAAACTTGTTAAAACAAGTTACACAATAAACTAGAATCCAGTGGTCGAGTTATTGTATTTATGTTTGTGTGTAAATTGTATATATGTAATGTCATAATCGTCCTCTGAATCGTCTAATGTCTAAATCGTCTAGGGTGATCGTTTGGAAACCTAAATGGATCCTCATCGTCAGAGCTGTCATAGTCTAAGTTAGTGTTGTTTCGTATCCTGTTTGGTGATCTTGAACGATGTACTGGTTCAACTCGAGCCGTTGGCATCAAACGGCGTCTAATTCGATACTCATCAGTCAAATTGTTTGGAAAATCATTCTGAATAACAAACAAAGTACACACATTTAAAAAAATGAATTGCTGTTTAAAATTAAAGCATTTGTCTACGCGCATTTTCAATAAGACACTTTACATATTTTTAAAGACGGCTTAATTCTATCCTGCTACGTTAAATACCGATTGTGCACAGCTACAGTACTATTGGTTTCCATTAAAAAACAATCGTACAGTAACCTGAAAATTCACTATAGTTATTTCTAACTTGACTTATGCACACAATTATTTAAACTAAAATCATCATGTAAATTTAATGCATATCGATACTTGTAATGTTTAATAGAATCCAACCGAAAATGAAGGTAGACTGACTTACATAAATACGACAGTGTTAGTTCTAATTTGGCTTATGCAAATACAAATTTACACAAACATATTCGTTGTAAAACGATCCTTATTCTTAACGTTTAATAGAATAAAATTTAACATGAAAGTTAATTGACTTACAGAAATACGGTGAGCGTGTAACATACCCATCACGCAAATCACAATTATTTGTATAAAAGTTTCCAGGTTGCATGGAGTCATGGCGAAGAGCGTATAGACAATAACACATTACAACTGGGGGTTAGCATTATATAGGCTTAGATTCGCTTCCCGCCAAATCTACTAGTAGAAAAAGTAATTGGGTATTACAAGATGCGCGCCAAAGTCATAATATATTCATGTCCCACGGTCTGTCCGACAGCCGTATATAGGTATTCAATTTAAGTGTGTAAGGCCTGTATATGTAAACCGGTTTGATTATATCTTAGACGTGTATCTAATAGAAAACGCACGTTCAACGTAGAGCTATTAAGGTCTACAAAAAACTAGTAAGCTCTATTTACAGGCACCAACAAGAATGCTGACTATAAAATTTACATAAGGAGCACATGTCTCGTCACTAATGAATAATCGTCTAGGAATAGACGCGACTATGTTTTATATGCAGTCTGCATGATATAAAAGAAAGATTTGTTCAGGCAATTCCATTCTATTTTTGCACACCGAAGCGAGAATACACAGCAGAAAACCCGTCGTACAAATCACAATTATCAAATATGTAAGTAAAAGTTGTTATACATTTTGTGCAATCATGGTTAATAAAAATTCTTTGTGTGTGTGTGTGTGTGTGTGTGTTTATAAACTCTGACAGATGGTATTGGTTTTTACATATATTATACAAACTGTGTGTTTATAAAAAATTAACGTATTAAATAAAAAACTTAGTGTGTGTGTATATATAAACTCACAATTGGTATTGTTCTTTAACATATTTAATACAAACTGTGTGTGTGTGTGTGTGTGTGTGTGTGTGTGTGTGTGTGTGTGTGTGTGTGTGTGTGTGTGTGTGTGTGTGTGTGTGTGTGTGTTATAAATAGTTAACGATGTCGAGGTGTGTTGTCACTCTTTGTAAGACGATTTGTACATTTTAATTGCAGAAAAATAATGGAACCTCTATTCTACGTACTGAGAGAATCCAGTGTTAGAGGCGCTCTCACGTTGTATACTTACACACCGCGACAGCACGATGACGAAGCTGATGTGATTACTGATTTCGCAGGTGTCCTTACTGAATGCAGACCTCTGTTACTACTTGACCTCCTGGAACAACTGAATCGTTTGCGCAGCGTAAAGTGGCATATCGCCTGCAGAATCGAGTTCGTAAAGTACAGTATCAGCAGTGACAGCGGCGTACACGACACGATAAGTTCCATCGGAGTTTTTCATGGACGTTGTCAGGTAACGTTATCGGGTGACGTACACGATACTTTAGACGAACAACTCGAATCTTCTTACAACAAAATCCTGGAAAGCATCTCCAGGTACACGCGTGAAGGCAGCGGTTGGATAGTAGATTCTGTGCAGAGGGTGGAACTGATCGTTGCCAGATACCATCCTTTGTCAGCGTCTTCTTACATCCCGACTCCAACAAAACTATCCAAGACCAAGGCAGTTGTAAATGTTGAAAACGGCGCAGACGAAATGTGCTTCGTCTGGTCGGTTTTGGCCAGCATATGTCCCGTTAAACTTAACAGAGACCGTGTATCCAAATATAGACATCACACGCATCGTCTAAACATGAGCGGCATTCCATACCCTGTTTCTGTAAAAGATATTTCAAAATTCGAAACCCAGAACTCTGACATTTCCGTTAATGTGTTTGGTTGTGAGGACGGAAAAGAAATTTACCCCGTAAGAATTACAAAAGTTAAGGGTAGAACGTACCATATAAATCTGCTGCTTTTGACAAACCTTCAAGGTCAAACACACTACTGTCTCATCTCCAACATGAATAAGTTATTATTTTCCCAAACGAAACACTACCATAAGTGCTTTTACTGTGACTATTGTCTCCACCGTTTCAGCACTGCTCAGCTTCTATCTGATCATTTACCTAATTGCACCCCTTTTGGCGAACAGAAAACAACTATGCCCGACCATAAAGACAGAATAATGTCATTCAAAAATTATTCCTACACCCTAAAACATCCGTTCACCATTTATGCCGATTTCGAGTCCTTAATCGTTCCCGTCGCTAGCTGTTCTCCAGGTGTTGAGCCTCTGTCCGTTCAATCAACATACGGCATTCGTTATTCTGTAACTAATGATGGCCAGACAACTGAAACAATTGAACGACCAGTTTCGTCCACAAATATCCAGTCCGTACATGTGCCTTCAGGTTACTGCTATGCCATCATAGACCATGAACAGAAACTTTTCAAACCACCGACAGGGTACCACGGTGATAACGTTATCGACAACTTCCTGTGTGAGTTGCGGAAAGATGCATTGCTGTTGCAATCTATTATGCGTCAGATTACGCCATTAACTATGTCCGACGGTGACAATGATGCGTACAAAGAGGCAACGATATGTCATTTGTGCAATCAACCACTGCCTAATGATGATAAAGTGCGCAATCATTGTCATCGGACCGGCAAGTTTCTAGGTGCTGCACATACGGCTTGCAATCTCAATTGTAAGAAGGCCAGACACTTACCTGTATTTTTTCACAACTTGCGAGGTTACGATTGTCACCACCTGATACAAGGGTTGGGCAAGTACGACGGGCTGTCCTGTATAGCGACCACTAGCGAGCGCTACGTTTCGGTGACTCTGGGAAATATACGTTTCTTGGACAGCTATCAGTTTCTGAACATGTCTCTGGCTAAACTTGTAAACAACCTGACCGCGAGCGGGCATGAATTTCCTATTCTTAAGCAGTGTTTCAACGAACACATTGACCTGCTCGTACGTAAAGGGGTGTACCCATATGAGTACGTAGACAGTGTCAATAGGTTCGAGGAAACAAGCCTACCCGCTCGCGAACATTTTTACAGCAGGTTGATGGACTCGTCAATTACGGAAGCCGAGTATGCGCATGCCCAACGCGTGTGGTCGGCATTCAGCCTAAGTAATCTTGGCGAGTACCACGATCTGTACTTGAAGACTGACGTTTTGCTGCTGGCAGAAATCTTTGAAAGTTTTCGACAAATGGCGTGCCAGTACTACCAACTGGATCCGTGTCATTTTTACTCGCTTCCGGGTTTGGCTTGGAACGCGATGTTAAAAATGACGCGTATCGAACTGGAGCTATTGATGGATGTCGACATCTATCTGTATCTAGAAAAGAATTTAAAGGGCGGGGTGGCCCAAATTTCTAACCGCCATGCCGCAGCAAACAATCCCCAAGTAGCAGGACAATACGATGCTTCACGACCGACCACGTATATTCTTTACACGGACTGTAACAACTTATACGGAACGGCAATGTCACATTAGCTGCCTTACGCAGGCTTTCGTTGGCATTGATCGAAACGAGATTGCAGCTATCGATGTGCGTAATGTGAGCGATGACGCTGACGTTGGGTATATTTTTGAAGTCGATCTACACTACCCCGACCATCTTCACGATCGCCATAGCGATTATCCGTTGGCTCCCGTTCGACAACAAGTAACCGAAGAAATGCTTTCACCTTATTCTCGTCGTTTGCGAGAGAAACTAGTGGAAGCTTCCGTATACGGATCATCCGTAGAGAAGTTGCTTACGACTTTGGACGATAAAAAAAATTACGTTCTTCATTATCGAAATTTAAAGTTGTATTTGAGTCTGGGCTTAGAGCTGAAAGCGATTCATAGAGTGTTGTGTTTCAAACAGAAGCCGTGGTTGAAAGAATTTGTCGACTTCAACACGACTAAAAGAAAATCAGCAGTCAACAGTTTTGATAAAGACTTCTTTAAACTGATGAATAACGCTGTATATGGAAAATCGCTGGAGAACGTAAGAAAACGAATCGACTTTCAATTAGTCTCCGATGAACAACGACCGCGTAAACTGGTTTCCACTCCACGCCTGAAACGTATGATCCGGTTTACAGACGACTTAGCAGGACTCTCGTTGCGAAAAAAGTCCATTGTTCTTTCGCGCCCTGTGTATGTCGGGTTCGCTGTACTTGACATTAGCAAATCGATAATGTACGATTTTCATTATCGGTATGCTGTGGCCAAGTACGGACCACAAATTCGTTTACTGATGACTAACACAGACAGCTTACTGTACCACATACAGACGGAAGACGTGTACAAAGACATTACGGAAGCCCACCATCTTTTCGATACGTCGGAATACCCCATAGATCATCCTTGTTTTAGTGAAGAAAACAAAAAGGCTTTAGGCAAATTCAAGGATGAAACGTGTGGTATACCGATAAAAGAGTTTATGGGCCTCAGAGCGAAATGTTATTCCGTTCTGACGGTTGATGACAAACAAAAAAACGTAGCGAAAGGTGTACCCAGAGACATGATCAAACGACACCTACGACATCAGATGTATAGCAAGTGTCTCAAAGATCATTGGGCAGTATATACTACGAGCTCTGCTATTCGTAGTGATCGTCATACGATATATACGATGCAGTCTCATAAACTATCGTTGTTACCGTATGACTACAAAAGATATATACTGGACGATGGAGTTGAAACGCTTGCATACGGTCACTATGTAACACGACAAAGACGATCAGACGAAGACAATACAGAACCGACAGTGGTGAAACGTGCACGACGTGAGTAGCTCCGAGTTGAATTGTTTTTTTTTTTTTTAATAAATATGGTATTATTATGCAACCAAATTATTTTTTATTTTCCATGGCAACGATTACTTGAATACTAAATTTGACATCCCTTGTAGCAGCGTCTGAGCCGGCAAAAATTTATTACACATACACATTCATAAAGCACGCATTAGTACACACAGCATAAAATTTATATTGGTTGAATTTTTACTTTTCCACGATATGTTGTCTACTACGTGTTTTTTCATCATATACGTGTATGAACCGAATGTTAGAAGTGTCACTGGCGTGGTTTAAACACTCGCAAACACATGTATGGATGTGTGAATGACAGGTCAATGGCGCAGTCTTACGACTCGTAAACCATGAGTGCGGCTTCATTTTCGTAAGATGAAAAAACTGTATTAACACAGATGTGGTAAAGTTCTGTTCAATTCCATAGTAGTATATACCTAGAGGGGATCCACTAAAAAATGCGCCTAGTTGCCTACCTCTATGGTGGTGTAGAAAGGGCAACAACAAAAAACAAAAAGAAATGTTATCAATAAATAAACGTATATAACATAAACTTCGAATAAAAAACACTGTATTAACACAGATTTGGTAAAGTTCTGTTCAATTTAATAGTGGTATATACCTAGAGTAGGGTGACCAAACGTCCTGGAAAACCGTGATTGTCCTGGTTTTTTTCATCATAACATACGGTGTCCCGAAAAAAATTGTTTCGGGACGCTCATAAGGTTTTAGAGATTTCGCTCAATTAAACGGAATACGACACGATAAATTAATACATTTTTTAGCTTATTTCTCTAACCTCCATAGTCCGACAGTATTCACAGTATAAAGAATATTTTCGTTCATGAATATCCAGTGGACTGATGAAAGGAAAAGAATGGAGGTGGACTCTCTTGAAGCAATCCTACAGATCCTGTACAACTACAAAATCGACTGTGTAGAATTTTACCACTACGTCACAAAGAACAAAGACATGATCGAGAAGGCTGGAAGCAGTGAACAATACCCGTTTCTCCAAGGACAATCAACCCCATCTGCAAGCGCTCAGTAATAGTTAAAGCTTATGTTAATTTTATTTAACATGGCTATAATATTATGAAAAATCATAATAAATTTGTTTTTTATTATGTATATTAAATATCATTAATTAAACAGATATTGTAGAAATAAATCAGATTACATTTTTTTTATCCTTTTTACTAATAGTAAATAGTCTTTCATCGGGTTAACAAAATGTATTAAAAAACCTGGGTACATTTGTGTGGGGAGGGGGTTCATTGGAGCCCCCGGCTGGTTATGTCCCGGTTTTCTCCAAAAATGATTTGGTCACCCTAACCTAGAGGGGATCCACTAAAAAAGCGCCTAGTTGCCTAACTCTACGGTGGTGTAGAAAGGACAACAACCAAAAACAAAAAGAAATGTTATCAATAAACATATATAATCTAAAATTCTCCTACCAAACCCTCACAGTGTGCGTTGACATTGCAACATGGATATACGAAAACGGATTGCCAAAGAATTGCACGCACAGGCAAGACGTAATTATCCACGGCGTGCAGTGACGTTGAAAGATTTGAACGACCTCTATCAAGCCGATCTTGTGGAAATGATTCCCTACGCTCGAGTTAACAAAGGATACAAATATATTATGACGGTAATAGACTGTTTCAGTAAATACGCTTACGCCATACCGGTCAAAAATAAAACTGGAGACCACGTATCAAAAGCTTTAGACAAGATATTGCGTAAGGTTCGTATGAAGCATTTACAAACTGACAATGGAAAAGAATACTACAACTCAACTGTTCGCGCACTGCTAGATAAGTACGGTGTAAACCATTATTCTACGTATTCGGAAAAGAAGGCTTCCATAGTAGAAAGGTTCAACCGCACGTTGAAGAATATGATGTATCGTGTATTCACCGAGCAGGGTACGTACAAATGGTATCCTGCGGTGTTAGCGGAGCTAGTAAAAAGGTACAATGACACGCCACATAGAACCATCGGAATGAGACCGCGCGAAGTAAACGTCACTAATAAAAAATTAGTACTGGAACACATAAACAAAAAGACGGCAAATAATTTGCGACGTGTGAAGCGAACTAAATTTAATGTTGGAGATAAAGTTCGGATAAGCAAATTCAAACGTACTTTCACGAAAGGATATCAACCCAATTGGACTAACGAAGTATTCACGGTTGACGAAATACGACCGACAATACCGATTACATATTATTTGCGCGATCACGAAGACAAAGTCATAAGAGGATCTTTTTACGAACACGAGCTTATCAAGTCTGAAGTAGGGAATGTTTATCTTATAGAAAAGGTTGTACAGCGTAAAGGCGATCGTGTGAAGGTTCGATGGTTAGGTTTCGACGGTACTCATGACACGTGGATAAATAAAAAAGACTTAGTTTAAAGTTTACGTTCATTTCAGTAACAATCGTACGCAAAGATGAAAGTCGTGCAACGCAAAGACAGACTTCAAATCTACGACTTACAACAGGTCTTGGACAGATGTGGATACGGTAGAAAAGACGCAGGCAATAACCGCCACGGGCCTCTGTTGCCGCACACGATAAGGTGTCTGATCGTTGGCCCCAGTTCGACGGGAAAATCAAATGTCATGTTTAATTTACTGTTCGAAAAAAACGGATTGCGCTTTACCAATGTCTATGTATTTTCAAAATCACTGTATCAACCGAAATATGTCCTGTTGGAAAAAGTGATGGCCAAAGTCCCCGAGGTCGGATACTTTCCCTACAACGATAACGAAGAAGTCATCCCGCCAGAAGACGCCGAGTCGAACTCCGTAATGATATTTGATGATGTCAGTTGTGAACGACAAAACAAAATAAAAGATTATTTTACTAGAGGTCGACATAAATCGATAGATTGTTTCCTGTTGGGTCAAACGTATACTGACATTCCAAAACGTGGGATAAGAGACAATGCTAACATGGTAATACTTTTCAGGCAGGACGAACGTAACATGCGTTATGTTTACAATGACCATGTCAATACAGATATGCATTTCGAAACATTCAAAAAAATGTGTGCTAAAGCATGGAACAAAGACAAGTATGGTTTCCTGGTAGTGGTTAAAGACTGTGATTTGTGTGACGGGCGCTACAGAATTGGCTTCGATAAGTTTATACAATGCGACCCGATAACTAGCTAAGTCGGTACGTACGTTTATGTGTATAAATATATTCTAACGGTACTGTTGGAAATGGATACCGAAACGGTTTCCATTTTAAACAGTACCGTTTAAAACGAGTACCGAATTGAGCCGTCATATTCAATATATATATATATATATATATATAGTCAGCACGGTGGGATATACCTCAGTTCAAAAAAGACGTAGACGACAGTAGCCGTAATGGAGGATAAAAAATCGGAACAAAAGAAGGTATTAAGTGAAATACTAGCACTTAGTGAGTCTATTAGGCAAAAACATCGTGAAATAAAGCGTGGTATTGTGGAGACTGCAAGCAGTTTAGAAAAAACCTTTGAACCATTGGTTCAACCAATTAAAACGCTTACCAAACAACTCGGTGGACCTGGAAACCGGGAAAATCTTATCTTACCCCAACACCTAAAACTGAGTACCTACAATGACAATGACGAAGACGTAAAAACTGTGAGTACTCCTCGGAAACAGTTGCCTGGTAGTTCCTCCGATGAGGCTACCAGCACTCCACGTTTCTTACCTACCCAAACGATTTCAGAAAACCCGACTCTCCGGCTAACGTATACCTAGCTACTCCAGAAGGTCGACGAGAAGGTTTGGAAATGTTAGACCGGTTACCATATGGAATGTTAGCCAAAGAATATATGAAGAGATTTATCACGGATACGAGTAACAGTATCGATCATACGTATGGCCCACGAATGGAAGGTAATACAGTTATGATAGGCGATGGCACGTTGGAATTCGAAAGGAACGACCTGTACATAAAGGGCACGCGTTATACAGGAACACAAGGTCTGTACGAGTTAATCTTTATGAAAAAGCCAGATAAAGATTATTTTAGTCCTAACGATCTTAACGCTTACAAGTCGATTTTAATAGCGACTAACGCACACAGACAGAAGTACCAACCAGACAAACAAATAAATTCTAATTCAGGTTACAAGTATCGCAATATTATACGGCACTTGTTTCTACGTAGCGGTAAAGGTGTCACCGGTAGCGAGTTTATAATGGAAAAGTCAGCAACAGATAATGAAACTGTACAATATATGCATTGGGACGATGTAAACGAGTTGGTAGAACGACTACGACTGCTGATAGCGTCACAAAGGGCTGGGCATACGGGGCACGACAATGAAATAGTCTCTCTGATAGAGGAATTACGCGAAGCCAATGTCATCCAGTAGTGGTACATTAATAGTAAAAGCATATATAAATAACTTCATCTATATGTTGCCGCGTTATTCGCAATATGAGTGTAGACAAGTTCGGAAGACATCAAAGTAGGCTATTCCAGGCGAGTATCCGTGGCCTGCCGGGTGTCGGGTTCAAGACTACTGCGGAAGGCGACTATGATATGTCCTCTAAACGATTGCGAATGGTGGGTGAACCGAATGAAGACAACGATGCGGTAACTATGAAGTACGTTACAGAAAACAGTTTACCACTGAAGAAGGTCGACACGAATAACACGTTCTTCGACGCAAATAAGTGTGTTATTCGAAACCTTAAAGAACCAATTAACAGGACGGACGCTGTTAATAAAGTGTATATGGACAGTCGAATACCTCTGCTCAATTACGATGGATGGCATTTTTTTAACAAACGCCTCGTAAACGTGGGTGAACCAAAGTTGGGCAATGACGCTGTTAACAAAGCATACGTTGAAAAACAAATACCAATTCGTGACGATGGAAAATGGGATTTTAGCGATATGCGACTAAGCAACGTAGCAGCGCCAACGTTAGACGGTGACTGTATAAACCTTTCTTTCCTCAAAAATAACGTGCTGAATCCTCTAACATCGATCAAAGAAACTGCACTGGCACTGGATACTACAGCAGACGCGTATGATGCAAAGGGTAAATGTATAACGAATCTGAGGGATGCTGTAAAGGAAAACGAAGCTGTAAATCTACATCTGATAAACGCGTTCCGTGAAAGCATTGAGAAAAAATTCTCAGATATGCAGGATAAATTTGAAGATGAGCTGTCTAGTATGGCGTACTTAATAGCACAACGTCTAAACGATCCCCAACGTCGTAGGACGCCGCCGACAACAAAACAGAAACCTTGGCGGAGTAATTTTGATAACTACTGAGATGTTCGCGGTCTATAAAAATATAGAGTAAGAGCTCCAGGTGCAGTAGTATTGTATAATCAGTTGTATGGTAAATAAGAAAATGACTGTGGTTTACGGAAAACGTATTAGTCGTAGCTCGACTTCCGTGAAGAGAGGACGTGGTCTGTTGAACAAAGTGATTGACCTGCTACCAGTGGAACTACATATCCCCCGTGGTTACAGATATTGCGGTCCGGGTACCAGATTAACGACGCGGTTAAGCAGAGGTGATCCTGGAATTAATCAATTAGACGAAGCGTGCAAACAACACGACATCGCGTATGCCAAATATTCGGACGATAAGAATAGAAATATCGCCGATCGTATACTCGCGAATAAAGCGTGGGAACGTGTTACATCTACTGACGCGAGTCTTGCTGAACGAGCAGCAGCTTGGGCCGTTACTACTGCCATGAAGACAAAATCCAAACTGGGAATGGGACATATTCGTCGCCGACGAGCATGTCGTAAAAGACGTTGTCGTACGAACAACATACGTAAGAAGAAGATAACAAACAAGAGCGGAGGCGGAACTAGACGTCGTGTAAACCACAAACGGAGACGTAAGACAGCCAAAGGACTATATTTACGGCCCTATCCATATGCGCAATACGACTAAAAACACTCGTGTTCGTCTACCAGTGAAAGCGTTAACGGATGCGGATATACGTTATTACGCTAGACGATTACGTATTCCATATTTTAGAGGTGTTTTTATGCGTGACGGTTTACCGAAAACCATACGGTCACACGAATGTGCTGTTATTAATCTAGACTGGACACACGGGTCGGGTACTCATTGGGTGTGCTACAAAAAGCGTGACAATGATGTTTACTATTACGATAGTTACGGTAACCTTCGTCCACCATTAGAGTTGATGAGGTATATTAAGACCGGAGGAACAGATGTACACGTGTATTACAATTACGAGAGACAGCAGACATTTGATTCGGTAATATGCGGCCATTTATGCCTACGTTTCCTGTGCACACCGATTAGTTAACGTAAAGATGTCGTCATATACGGTCATGTTTTCTGGTTATACGTCAGAATTTGAGACGGTATTTTTCCCTCCGCTGCACTTGCCTGCGAAGTATGAATGGGAAATTTGTCTTCTCGATTTGATCGTTTTCAATGCTATACCTAACGTCTGGGAGGGCGTTAACAATGAGCTCGAGTTTTATAATATAAGCCAAAAAAAAAACAATTACTGTCGCTCTCCCTACTGGCACGTACGAAGTGGACAATATCCGAGATTACATTCAAGACCAGCTCGGCGGGCCGGATGTCGTTAGCTTGCGTGCCAACAACAACACTTTGAAAACAACTATCAAGTCGATGCATGAGGTCGTGATCGATTACAATAAACCTACCATCGCACCCTTATTGGGATTCAAGAAACAGAATGAGGACGTACGTAAGCTTGAAGCCAATATATGGCATGAATCTAATGAGTCGGTTGACATTGTCAATTCGAACACGATCCAGGTTACGTGCAATATCGCTCACGGATCTTACAAGGACGGTTTAAACGATCATATACTGCATTCTTTTTCACCTTCAGTACCACCAGGGTGGAGGATAATAGAAAAACCGAGAAATCTCATATACCTTCCGGTGAACGTAAATTGTATAGACACTATACACATACGAATTGTTGATAAACAAGATAATTTAATAGATTTTAGAGGAGAAGAGATTACCGTCAGGCTACACGTGAAGAAACGCGACTTGTAATCATGGGAATACATTACGGTCGTTCACAACTAACACGCTGGAACCTTTCAAATACACCTATCAAACCCGATTCACGTGTTAGTAAGGGTAAGGCAGTTAGAGCGTTAACAGCTCGTAACAAACGATTTCTTCGTTCGTTAGGATTACAGGTAACATAAAAGTTAAAAATGCCATCGAGTGTTCTCTCCGTGAACGAGGACATCGTTTTCGACGATAGTATCGCAAGTTTGGAGTACCACACACATACACCGTACGCTACGTCCAAATACGACAACAACGATGAGATACGTATAGCAGTTCAACAACAAGACCTGTACACTCTTCCCTGTGAAAGCTTACTGTATATAGAAGGAAAACTCACAAAAAAGGATGGAACAGCAGTGGATAATGAAATGGGTTTTGACAATAACGCAATGGCCTTTTTGTTTGAAGAGATTCGATACGAGTTGGGTGGAGTCGAAGTGGCGAGAACGAGACGTGTTGGTATTACGTCGGCCTTGAAGAATTTACTCTCGTTCGATGTAAACGAAGAGAGTACCAGCACGATAACCGCGTGTTGGACTCATCCTGCAAAGGCTACGACTACTTTACAAAAAATGAAAAGCACCAGTGGTGATTTCTGTTTCACGGTACCACTACGAATGTTAATGGGTTTTGCTGAAGATTACAAACGTATAATCGTTAATCAAAAACAAGAACTCGTACTGCTTCGGGCAGCGTCAGACACTGATGCGCTATATTACAATAAATCAACCTCCGAACCGGCACCTGATTACAATCTCAAGCTGCAAAAGGTTTATTGGAAATTGCCTGAGGTAAAACCGTCTGACGCGCAAAAGGCAATGCTCTTACGTCTGGTAGAACGAGACAAGGCTATCGCGATTGCGTACAGAAATTGGGAAATTCACGAGTATCCATTGTTACCGACGTCTCAGCAACAGACGTGGTCTATAAAGACGTCGACAGAAGTAGAAAAGCCACGTTACATAGTGCTGGCTTTTCAAACGGAAAAAAAGGGAAAAATCAACAAGCAGTCCTCAACGTTAGACCATTGTAATCTCAAAAACGTTAAATTATATTTAAATTCGCAGTACTATCCTTACGATAATCTAAATTTGTCGTTCACTAACAATAGATACGGTTTGTTATATGACATGTATGCCAGATTTAAATCGTCATATTACGGAAACGAAACAGGAAAAAGCGTTGCCCCTACTATGACGCCTGACGATTTTAAAACGTACGCCCCGCTTATCGTAA
Source organism: Magicicada septendecula (assembly GCA_034769895.1). Lineage (NCBI taxonomy): Eukaryota > Metazoa > Arthropoda > Insecta > Hemiptera > Cicadidae > Magicicada > Magicicada septendecula. The sequence continues at coordinate 204,378,130 of CM068370.1, read as the reverse complement.
TAGATTGTTCAAAACAAGTCGAAAGCGTTAAATCGTCCACGATCGATGTGAGACTAGAATTCGAATCGGATAATACATTTCCCGCCAACACTACAGCGTACTGTCTCATATTACACGATGTGATATTTCAGTACACTCCGCTGTCCAGCGTAGTGCGTCGGCTGGCATAAACGAATAACATGGGAGGAGCGTGTCAGTAAGCAACATGAAGCGGAAGCGTGAGGACAGCGGAGACGAGTGCATCGAGTCCAAAATACAAAAACCGTACAACGAACCGGTACCGACAGGTATGACGAACGATCAAACCATTGTCAAATCGATCGGCTTACATGATGGTATGTTTCTACGATTATCGTACTGGTTGAATAAAGCGTTAACAAAGTCTGTAAACGTAGGATTAATTAACACTCTTATCCATGGAAACGTCTACGAACCGTGTGTAAGCCTAACAAACACCGGTAGAAAAGTGTTATGCGTGTCTCATGATGAATGGAATAGTATGATGGCGTATGCTGACGTTGTATCATACAGCGTAGAGAACAAGACAAAAAATACAATACCTGTACTGGGAGAAGACTGTGTTATCGCCTCGTACACGGTAAAGCCTTTATTTGGAAAAATGTATATTACACTGTACAGGTATGACAAAGACGAGATGTCATCCCCTTTCGTATTGTCAGAACACGAATGGAAGACAATGGTAAAGTGTATACCCAACATAAACGCACACTTAAGACAGTTAGTATCAGAAAAGGACGTAAACAACATGTACATACATCAAGAGCTTACATCATCTTCAACGTTAGAAAGAACTGACGAAACGCAGGCGTGTTACAGGTTAATCGAAGAGCTAAAATCTTTTGCGGGACGTGTATAGTTTGATTCTACATCACCTTGTGCTCAGATTATTAACTTGCATTACTTTGACAATCATATCAGTGTGTTTCCACGCTTTACCATGGACGGATGTGTTATAATGTTCGAGACCTTTCCGGGTGAAGGAGAAGAACGATTCGTTATAAAGGAACTTGCGATAGTGGACATTGAACAAGAGCTATTTCGGGTCGTTCTATTCAAGCCGCCATACAAACATTCACGTTTGACCACAAAAAACGCACGTACAGCAGACTGGCTGGAAAGTTATTATCACGGTTTATCATGGTACGATGGTGCAGTGGAATACGCACAACTGCAAACGATTATCCGTGACGTATGCAGAACATATTCCATAGTGTTCACAAAAGGCTTAGAGCACACGCGCTTCCTCAGCAAATTCCACTCAAACGTAGTTGACTTGAACGACCAAAACGCAACAAAGTATGAGAACACGTTACAGGACTCATGGAATCGGTGTTGTGTAAAAAAACATAGACATAAAAAATCGAATAAGTACGTCTACAACTGTGCATTAAGAAAAGCACAACATTATGCAAAATGGTTACGCAACGACACAATAACATTGCAGCAGGTGGACAGTTTAAATTCGTTCTCCGCTTTGGTAAAACGTGGTCTCTACTACGACGGTGTAGGTATAAAATGTAAGACGTGTGGAAATTATGTTTTCACACGAAATCAAGGCTCATAGTATAATTAATAAGAAATCCGACAAAATATAAAAAATACAAAAAAATATTAAACATTTGTAGACAGTGCAATAGGGCTACTGGCGACAGCACTATAAAAAAAACGCGCCTTGCTTTCTACCTCTCGGGTGGTGCGGAAATGAAGCCAGTTTGAAACTGAAAAGGAAACATTTACTTCACGAGGCACTATCGATTATTTCAACACATATGTTAAACACTGTTTGAACGTACGTCGATCAAACACTTAGGTTATAGTGTGCAATATATTTATATTATTACATATATTGTGTGCGTGTATTCCATTTATCGGTTCAGTCAGTGTAACTCATCTGTACGATGGATACCGTGTGGCAGAAGGCGAGAAACGCTGAACATTTAAAACGTTATTTACCGGATGATGCAGTGAATCGACTGTCACAGCTGCTCCCACTAACAGATACGAGGTTGCTGTGTAAACATAAAGAGCATCTAATAAGGTTAACTCATTTGACGGAATCTATACTGAAAGTATTGGGTTACATAAACCATAATTTGGGGAAAAAACGAGCAGATGGTCATTACGAAGCATGTTCATGGAACCAGTTCAGTGGCGGGCCGACATCATGTGTCTGTTTAGATTTCAGATTTGCTTTAACCAGCATTGAAAACTTTGTAACAGAAGAAGACGAATTGTAACGTACATAATTTTTTTATTAAATCGAGTCTGCATTTACTAGCGAAGAAGATAACCTTCACGACACACAAGCAGAAGTATCGGCACCAGTCGGGTTGAATTGTACAGGTCGAGACGTGTCTCTGTAACGACCTTCGTTCGCACACCTGCATGGGCGTTGGCTCCTCTCCTGTCAGTACACAGTAACAAATGAACAAGTTGACCTTCATATCACACCTGCTCGGATTAAATAATACTATTGTACAGCTCGAGACGTGTGTCTGTAATGACCTTCGTTCGCACACCTGCATGGGCGTTGGCTACTCTACCGTCAGTACGCAGTAAGAGATGAACAAGTTGACCTTCATAACACACCTGTTCGGGTTGAATAATACTATTATACAGCTCGAGACGTGTCTCTGTAATGACCTTCGTTCGCACACCTGCATGGGCGTTGGCTACTCTACTGTCAGTACGCAGTAAGAGGTGAACAAGTTGACCTTCATAGCACATCTGCTCGGATTGAATAACACTATTGTACATGTCGAGACATGTCCCTGTAATGACCTTCATTCGCACACCTGTTCGGATCCGTTCTACATAAATACAACCGTCCAGCAAAGTTTATTCACTCGTCTGTAAACGTTTGTCGTAGACTACTGTCATGGACACATTTTTAGATAAAGCTAAAGAAGTGGCTTTGAGGGAGTTTCTGCCTCAACTGCGACTAAAAGAGTTGTTAATAGACAAAAAATATCACATAACTGCTATGCGTAATATTAGTACACAGTTCGGCGCTTCTGTAGTGTGCGATTTGTTAGATCCGGAAGAAGAAGAAGACAAAGAATTTTCTGTATTTCTACCTAAGCGCTACGCTGGACTATACACGGACGAGGAGATGGCAGCACTACCTAAAGGCAAATACTTTTTAGCTGTACGACAAGAGATACCGCTAGCCAATGGAAAATGCACATACGAAATAGACATCGATGTAATAGTAAAGGAAAAGACGCGTCAAAAGAAGAAAAATTAATCGAGAAGTGAGGACGTGCAGTTTTGGTAAAATTAATCGAGAAGTGAGGAGATGAAGTTTTGGTAAAAGAGATAACACCTACACAATCACACACAAACATTAAAGGTCATTTTAATGACCAACTGTAACTCTACCTTCAAGCATACTCTGATTATACTTGTGTTTATTCACAAATATAAGCATTATATGTTAAGAAGTTGGTCCAAAGTCCAAATAAAAGAGGATTTCAGTAGACATACACGAATATTCAGCGTAACGTACTTATTGCAATGAATCCAAGTGCATTTTAACTAACTGGGCGTAATAAGCTTGGAAACAAGTTTTTCATTGTATCCATATATAACGCGTACGTAATGACTCATTTGTTACCTTGCAAGCAATTTAAATAGATATGCAATATAAATTACATAGTAAATATTATAAATGATCGGAGCAAACGCATACAACAGACAGTAGATACAAACTAAAAAGTAAACAGGTGGCTTCAAATCCCAAGAACTTAGGTAGGTGGTGGGAGTAAAAACCACACCCATTTCAGTATAAAAGCTGGTTGCATTTAGCTGCACTCACTCACTCACTCACTTCACCTGTTGTCATGTCGACGTACACAGACAGACTCGGTACATTTTACAGTGTATACCGTATTGGTAACACCAAACATTACATTTCGAAGTACCCATCGACTGCTGTTGCACCTAGTGCCTTAGCACGAGCCGGCTATTTCTACGAAGGGGACGGAGACACCGTAAGGTGCAGATACTGCGGTGTGCGTGCTTATGACTGGCAGAGCGACGATGATCCAGTCGCATTTCACCGGGAGGTAATGCCATCTTGTGCCTTCGTGGTATTTTATCTTTTGTAAAGTTTTATTTTTTTTTTGACCGCGTAATTGGCTCCTTTCGGAGCCACCGTAACTCGACCTTAAAGTTAGTTGAATTTGTTACTTGTAATAATTATTACAATTAACATCTGCAACTTACTGCAAGCTGGTCCAAAGTCCAGGTAAACGAGGATGGCGGTATACGTGAAACATTTTATAAAATACAAAATAATTTAATCTGGTTTTAACGTAAAGATGCTCTCAATGGTTTCATTTTGATTATGTAGCAAACGCTTCGTACTGTAGCGCTAGCCGTACGTCTTAAATATGTTCACAAGTTGAATTGGTTACTTGTAATAATTATTACAATTAACATCTGCAACTTACTGCAAGCTGGTCCAAAAGTCAAGGCAAACGAAGATGGCGGTATACGTAAAACATTTTATAAAATACAAAACAATTTAAACTGGTTTTAACGTAAATATGCTCTCAATTGTTTCATTTTTATTATGTAGCAAACGCTTCGTACTGTAGCGTTAGCCGTACGTCTTAAATATGTTCACAATGTGACTAGCGCGTTAGTAGTATTTCAAAAGTTCTCGCAGACTGTTAGCGATGGATGTGTTTGATAGATACACTCAGCTTGATACTAGTATGTGGGAAAACGAGATAGAACGGTTACGAACGTTTGACGGGTGGTCCGTATCGTTTATTTCACCTGCAAATTTGGCTCGAGCCGGATTTTATTATCTTCATGAACTGGATAGAGTTCGATGTGCATTTTGCAGTATAGAAATCGGTGCGTGGCAACCGGGTGACGATCCGAGACAAGAACATGAAAAATATTCGCCTGCTTGTCGTTTTCTGCGTAATCTCCCATGTGGAAATGTGCCTATTTCCATTGCGTTAAACGTTTCCGATTCTTCAAATTTTGGTATCCAGTTGCGAGAAGGAGAAGAAACTGTACGTGATTTGGCAACTTTAAGCATATTTGAAAAAAAGAAGCCTTTATTCCCCGCATACGCCGTTGATGCTAAGCGATTTGAGTCGTTCAAAAAATGGCCTGTTGCGTTGAAAACAACATCTCGTGCCCTGTGCGATGCCGGCTTCCTGTATACAGGACAAGGTGATGAAACGATATGTTTTAATTGTGGAATCCGATTGCGCGAATGGAAAGAAGAAGATGATCCTTGGGTAGAACACGTTAAATATTCTCGTCATTGCATCTACCTTCGAACAATGAAAGGTCAAACATTTGTAGACGAAGCTCTGAAGCACATACAACATCGACACCAGTCTCCTACTCCCACCGAAGAACATAATTCTCACAACAGTGAAGTACTAGAAACAATACTTGACGATAACGAACTGTGTAAAGTATGTTATAAAAACATAATCGCGGTTGTATTCTTACCATGTGCTCATTTAGCAGTATGTGTAGAATGTGCAATGGCTTTGACACATTGTCCAATTTGCAGGCGTAATGTTCAAGCCGAATTACGTGTATTTCGTTGTTAAAAAAATCTTAAATAGAATGTATATGTACAAACACTTTCATATCATTGACTCAAGGACCAAACACTTAATCTTGACACAAGGTCCTTAATCCTACCTCACTAGCTTTCACGATAATGATATTCGTCATGGAGAATGTTGTCATCGTGAGACAGTGAGCCGGTCCACAGTCCGGATAAAAGGAGATGGAGGTCTTTTATCATTTATTTGTTTTATAGAAAAATCGAGGAGTACTTATAATATGAAACCACTGTACACATCAGCCAAATGTTCGCGTGTCTGTAGCTTAGTTGTATGTATGCAAAACAACCAGCCAAAAGTTGTTTGTCTGCTTTTAAGCCTGCAAAGAGAATCTTGTTGTGTGTGGAATAATGAGACAAATTCCTTTCCGCATTCAACCACGTTTGAAGTTGCGTCTCGTCGAACCGGTTTCGCACGCGTGCGACATCAACAAATATTTATTCATTTAAACTTGTCTTCTGGCTGTTAGTACAGTCATACCTAAAAACATATGTATGTTCTCTCACAACTGCAAGCGACAATATAAATCATGGTATATAAAACATTGTTTGCCAACATATCAATTACCCAATTTTGTACACCCACACACATGTTACTGCATTTCTGACAACGTAATATAAACGTATCAAATTAAACAAACATATCAAATACATATAGTGTATGCCGGTCCTACCACAGGCAGGGCATATCAAATTAACACATACAATAAAATTCACATTCATGATTTTGTCAGCCGCTACGGCAGCCGGGATCCGGCTCATATCGACCATCCGACAACTTCCAAAACACCCTCGAGCCCGAGAACTTGACGCCGGCAGCCGGCGACCGTCGCAGATCGTCGGAGTGATGGAGGGGGAGAACGGTGGAAGGAAAACGTACGCAGAGGCTGGAAATAAGTTGTAGGCCGCCATTTTGTTTTTAACGTCCCATCGGCCGTTCTATGACCAAGCTCTCTACCGGCCGCCATTTTGTATTACCCTTCCCCTTGCCCATAACAGTCTTGGAAAAGCCGCCATTCTGTTCCCCCTCTACCGGCCGCCATTTTGTTATACCCTCCCCTTGGCCATATAAGTCTTGGACAAGCCGCCATTTTGTTCCCCCTCCCCATCCCTGCAGGAACGACCTGCCGCCATTTTGTCCCCCTCCCATCCCACAAACCCATAAGCCACTCCCAGTTTAACCACCAATCGGGGGGCCGCCATTTTGTACCCCCCACCACTCGTCTACACACTCTTGGCCAATAGGGGGATATTAGCCGCCATTTTGTTTCCCCGCCCTAACCCCCCAACCATAGGCCACGCCCACTTGGGTCTATAGCCGCCATTTTGTTCCCCCACCCCAACCAGCATATTCCGCCATTTTGTTACCCCCACTCCACCCCCACCACCACCACCTACAGGCCACGCCCACATGTCCCCCCACCTCCCAACACTACCCCCTCCACACCTTACCCACCCCACTACCCGACACGCCCCCCCAATTTTAAGCCCCGCCTGAGTTAGGACCGGCATTTACCCCCTACTAACACACCCTTATATTTACAGCAACCATTTAGCTACAAAAAAAATTTTAATAGTTAAATGGTGGGGATCGTGCAATACGTTCATCGGCGACAATTTATGTAACAGATTTTGTACATAAATGTAGGCATGTCGTGCCCCACGTCCAGGGCGACATTTTTATGCAACAATACATATATAGTTGCGTGTATACAGGTTGCAAATACACATCTTTTTGTGTTTGAATAGCCCCACGTTCTTTGGGAGCCATTTTTATGCAACAATACAACATTGCATAAATAATATAATTTAAATTTGTGATGCCCCACGTTGGAAGCGACAACTTATACAACAATACAACAGTACATAAGTTGTATAATTTTGCCCCACAATCTTGGAGCGACAACTTATATAACAATACTTACTTGCATGAATACAATTTAATTTGGGTTTCAGGTGTATCTGTAATAAGAACTCGATGTAACTTGTAACGGTATTTCAAATTTATTTGGTACTAATAAACTTGTGCGCATAGCACTTGATTCGACTTAAAACATTCGTTATTACTTTGTTACTATGCCATAAGGCTTACGCTATATACATTCTTACTGACTAAATATTCTATTCTATTAATTATTTTATTAAAAAATATTATTTCCTGACTACTTAGTCAATTAGTGTGCTTCGAAATATCAATTTTTAAATATCTTTTTAGATATTGTAATGGAAACTCAAAAATATTAATAGTTACTGAATTTAACTTTTTTTATCAGTACTGATTTATCAACGCAAATTTTTATTTAAATGCTTTGCATTCTTTTCATTCCAATACTAATTTGAGCGCTTGTTTACGTTAATCTTACTTCCATAACATCTATGATTTTAACTCTCTATATCTACAATAAACATTGGCTCTTACTTTTAAATAGAACAAGAATGCCTTTAATTGTCTTTGAGTTAATTGTTCGATTAAGAGATAAATAAGTTGTTTATCACCTTATTCTCGTCAATCGTACTCAATCAATTGATCCACCTGTAATCGTCCTCGTCTCGAACTCCAGCATCGCTTCCTCTTGTCCAGCGTCGTTCCTCTCTTGTCCAGCGTCGTTTCCAGACTTCAGTAGTGTTCCTCTTGTTCAGCGCAGTCGCCTCTAGAGTCCAGCGTCGTCTCTCTCTTGTCCAGCGTCGTCTCGCTCTCTGGAACTAAGTCGTCAGCTCACACTCTGTCTCTCTCTCTCTGGAACTTCTTCTCGTGCTGTTTCGGACGTCAGTTGATCTTCTTATATGGGTTTTCTTCTCGTGTAATTCTGTTACTAATTAAATTGCTTGTTTTTACAATCCAGTTACATAACTGTATGTAACTGGAAGGATGAAACTATTTACAAAAATTTACATACTCTGTGCGGACGGCCAAAACTCCCGCTGCACTGTGGGTGATCGAAAAAAAAAGAACAACTGTAGCGTGTGTGTCCTATTTATACCCACGTCTTGGTCCACACTTGCAGTTGTACGAAATCGACATGTCTGAAATTGTCTCTGGGTTCAGTCTCCCCACTCCTTGTCAAGTTCGCTATTTCTTATATTTCTGCGAACTGCAGAGTCCTGTAAGTATACTCTTATACTCATCTTATAACTATTTTCACTACACATGTTCACTGTATTTTTGGACATTGCAACTTAACCCTTTCGCTCTGTACACAGTTATTTCACCACTACACTCGTACGGTGTGTCCCTTTCACGTGGTTTTTGTACACAGTATTTAGTTAATTTTATTACATTTTATTGTGCTTTTGGGTTTTACTCTTTATTTAAAGTTTATGAATAATTATGGAAAAACTGTAATTATGCAATTATTCATCTTGTGGTGGTAAACTCGCCTGCATAGACCTGCGTCACACACACTTGCAAAATACTGGTGTACACACTTTCAGTTACATTTCTGTGTGTATGCACGTCGATTCAGGTCGAAACACCTGTTCATATTTTTGTCTGAGCCAAGCTTGGCAATCCCTGACATGCTTATTTCTAATACATTATTAATTATTTACAGTTTATTAGGTATATTTAAATTTTTATATTCAATGCTTAGTACATAACTTATTTGTACTGTCGCATTATCCTTCGGCTTGGTAATAAAAATATTTAATAAATTTATATATTAAAAATTTTTTTTTATTACAATCGTTTGAAAAAAAATATAACAAATAATAAAGAATAGTATTCGTCATTTCACCCGTAATTGGAGTGTACATATACGTCTCACCTCCCCTCTTCACACGGTCACTGCTCGTGACCGTGTAGGGTGGCTTCAACAACAGCTGATCTGACTGGTTTCATTGACCTCGTTATTTTTATGTTTAGAACTTCCTAAATGACGTTGCGAGGTATTTACCAATTTCTTTCTTCTGTTTCTCATCATATACGATGAAAGTGTGTTGTCCTACTCGCTGTCCTAACGTATGCGGTCCATTGTACAGTCTGAAGAATTTCTTTGCCGTATTTGCTTTCAGTAGTACATTCTCTCCTACATTAAATTGTTGTAGTTTGTGAGTTAGATTAAATCTCTCTACTCTCTTGTTACCTCTTTCTATTATTCGTTACTTTGCGTATTCAATTTTTACACTTATTGGTACAGGTACATTCTGGTTATTAGATTTGTGTATATACTTGTTCCAAAATCTGTTTGGCTTCTTATCTTTTCCAATTCCATTGGAGTATATCCTGTTGCTTCAGTATAATTTCCGTTGATGGCTTTTTCAAGAAATGGTAAATATTCTGCCCAACTATTGTTTCGATCATGGCAGTATATTCGTAAATATTACCTAATTCTTTGTTAACTCTCTCAGCCAAGTTTCCTTGAGGATGTCTTATGGATGTGAGTACAGGTTGTATTCCATTTTCCCTTAACGTCCTCTCCCATTTTTCACTCTGAAATTGTACACCTTGATCACTGAGTACCTTCTACATTTTTGCATATTTCGGAATATATTTCTGCTGTAGTATCTTTAGAACAACTTTGGTTGTGGGTCGCATAATTGGGTACAGTCGGACTGCCTTGGAAAACACATGGATACATACCAATATGTGCTTCACACCTCGACTTGATCGTGGTAGTGGTCCCAGAAAATCCACTGCAATTAGCTCTCCTTTGTCTTTGTTCCCTTTCTGTATGCTCTTCATTTCTACATATGTGTGTAAATTCGGCCCTTAATTTTACATTATCTTACTCATACATTCTTACCTTCGCTTCTAATCTTCCTTAACTCTTTTCTTAACATGACATTACTTTATCTTTCTTAATTTTTCTTATATTACTTATACAATATATTAACATTCATTACCTTTTACTACATTTCTTTAACATTACCTTTCTGATCGCTACTACTTTCCTGAAATACACTTCCGTAACAGAATACTCTTTTAGCTTTGTAGTGTGTCGCATGATCGGTTACAGAGGAACTGTCTTGGAAAACAACGATATTTTTCTCGAAGTCCTTAATCCTACGTAGTCTCTGCCCTTTTGACATTTCACTATCGCTTTCTTCTGTGTCCTTGTATTTCCATTAAGTGTTCGCTTGATCAGTCGTTCTGACAATTATAGCATTAATTGCTCATGTCTAATCTTTTCTATTTTTACCAATAACAACACTAACATCTTTTACCATTACTTTCTTAAATATTTCTCTACACTATCATTCCTTACCAATAATAATACATTTCTTAATTAACCCTTTAAAATAATATTCCTTATTTCTTTTCACTAATATTTCTTTTTATTTTGTATTTCCAATCATAACCTTAATAAATAACATTTCTTAATTATACTCTCTTATCTTATTATTAATAACTAATAGTAATATTATTTTTCTCATTTAAAAATAATAATTTATATTCATTTGCATTGAGTTCTGAGTTGCAGTGTCGTCAGATCTGACACCCCTCTTATTATAACAATTGTTTGTTGTACACAGAAAATTCATTGTTCTAACCCTCGCGACAAATTTCCATTGTATTACTGCGACGTTAAAATTCCATTGTCCCGCTCTGACTGCATAATTCACCTGTTTATAGTGCAACGTTTTCGTTTTGCCTGACGGCCACACAAAACCACCTCTCTTTCTCTCATAACGGTCGTATTCCATAATTCTCTCATTCTCACTGCTGCACCCTCTTGTCGAACGCATTTCTTACTAGTTCGTATGCGTTTTACATACATATTGGAATATTCTGTTGTGCGTCGTTTATGATAATATTCATCGTAATAACTATAATTATAGTTATAACTATCGTTCACTTTATATTTCTCGTGTGTATACCTACCGTCATATTTACAACAATTTTGTGTAGTGTTTCGTCTAGATAATTAACTACGTTTCTCGTTAGACCTACAGTGATATTTATCTCCGTGAGTGTGGTGTCTTAAGTCTTTCACATATGTCATCTTTTGTGACTTACTTGTGTGTGTGTGTCTCACAGTTGGGATACCGCTATTAATAAGGTACATTTTATTAATCTTTATTTGCTTCTCTTCCTTAAATTTAATTACTTTCTTATATTTATCGTTAGTAATCACAAGCATATTTTCAACTAGTATGAATTCTTCACATATTAGCTCCATTTGTTTATTAATTATTCCACAGACATTTTCTGTGATCGTGTCAATGCGTAAATTTGTATCAACAATTTCTTTGGTTAACTGTGCAGTACCGTCAATTATACTTTGTTTTATTTCAAGCTTACCAATTTTTAACTCTTCTAGCTTTTCGTAATTTTTATAGTGCCCTGTTTAAAATTTTCGGACTTTTGCTCTAACTTATTTTCTAAACTTTCTGTTTGTTTTGTATTTATTTCATCTATTTTTCTTATTTGTTTGACATTCTTCACTTTCGACTCTTCTTTAAAATTTTCGGCTTGTTTTATGACTAATTCGTCCAGCATGGCCAGTATCGAATTTTTAAATGCTTCTAAATTCAACCCTCCTGGTTCTGCCGTGTTGAATAATTATTAAAATATTTATTTCGTAGTTATTCTTTAACAATTATTATTGATAACCGTTCCCTACTTATTTATTTATTTCTTTATTTTTATTAATAGTTATTATTATTACTCATGACAGTTACACCTGTTACATAGGCAAACAATATTATTTGTGGGCACCAGCTTTGTAATTACACAACAATTAACATAACATTCAGTTAACGTTTAATATAAATAATTATTATTACATATAATATTTTTTGTATTTAACACACCCTTATTTTTAGAGCAACCATTTAGCTACAAAAAAAAAATTTTAATAGTTAAATGGTGGGGATCGTGCCATACGTTCATCGGCGACAATTTATGTAACAGATTTTGTACATAAATGTAGGCATGTCGTGCCCCACGTCCAGGGCGACATTTTTATGCAACAGTACATATATAGTTGCGTGTATACAGGTTGCAAATACACATCTTTTTGTGTTTGAATAGCCCCACGTTCTTTGGGAGCCATTTTTATGCAACAATACAACATTGCATAAATAATATAATTTAAATTTGTGATGCCCCACGTTGGAAGCGACAATTTATACAACAATACAACTGTACATAAGTTGTATAATTTATGTTGTATGTGTATAAATTTACATGTAATTTAATTTGAATAGCCCCACAATCTTGGAGCTACAACTTATATAACAATACTTACTTGCATGAATACAATTTAATTTGGGTTTCAGGTGTATCTGTAATAAGAACTCGATGTAACTTGTAACGGTATTTCAAATTTATTTGGTACTAATAAACTTGTGCGCATAGCACTTGATTCGACTTAAAACATTCGTTATTACTTTGTTACTATGCCATAAGGCTTACGCTATATACATCCTTACTGACTAAATATTCTATTCTACTATTATTTTATTAAAAATTATCATTTCCTGACTACTCAGTCAATTAGTGTGCTTCGAAATATCAATTTTTAAATATCTTTTTAAATATTGTAATGGAAACTCAAAAATATTAATAGTTACTGAATTTAACTTTTTTTATCAGTACTGACTTATCAACGCTAATTTTTATTTAAATGCTTTGCATTCTTTTCATTCCAATACTAATTTGAGCGCTTGTTTACGTTAATCTTACTTCCATAACATCTATGATTTTAACTCTCTATATCTACAATAAACATTGGCTCTTACTATTAAATAGAACAAGAATGCCTTTAATTGTCTTTGAGTTAATTGTTCGATTAAGAGATAAATAAGTTGTTTATCACCTTATTCTCGTCAATCGTACTCAATCAATTGATCCATCTGTAATCGTCCTCGTCTCGAACTCCAGCATCGCTTCCTCTTGTCCAGCGTCGTTCATCTCTTGTCCAGCGTCGTTTCCAGACTTCAGTAGTGTTCCTCTTGTTCAGCGCAGTCGCCTCTAGAGTCCAGCGTCGTCTCTCTCTTGTCCAGCGTCGTCTCGCTCTCTGGAACTAAGTCGTCAGCTCACACTCTGTCTCTCTCTCTCTCTCTCTCTCTCTCTGGAACTTCTTCTCGTGCTGTTTCGGACGTCAGTTGATCTTCTTATATGGATTTTCTTCTCGTGTAATTCTGTTACTAATTAAATTGCTTGTTTTTACAATACAGTTACATAACTGTATGTAACTGGAAGGATGAAACTATTTACAAAAATTTACATACTCTGTGCGGACGGGCGAAAGCTCTCGCTGCACTGTGGGTGATCGAAAAAAAAAGAACAACTGTAGCGTGTGTGTCCTATTTATACCCACGTCTTGGTCCACACCTGCAGTTGTACGAAATCGACATGTCTGAAATTGTCTCTGGGTTCAGTCTCCCCACTCCTTGTCAATTTCGCTATTTCTTATATTTCTGCGAACTGCAGAGTCCTGTAAGTATACTCTTATACTCATCTTATAACTATTTTCACTACACATGTTCACTGTATTTTTGGACATTGCAACTTAACCCTTTCGCTCTGTACACAGTTATTTCACCACTATACTCGTACTGTGTGTCCCTTTCACGTGGTTTTTTGTACACAGTATTTAGTTAATTTTATTACATTTTATTGTGCTTTTGGATTTTACTCTTTATTTACAGTTTATGAATAATTATGGAAAAACTGTAATTATGCAATTATCCATCTTGTGGTGGTAAACTCGCCTGCATAGACCTGCGTCACACACACTTGCAAAATACTGGTGTACACACTTTCAGTTACATTTCTGTGTGTGTGCACGTCGATTCAGGTCGAAACACCTGTTCATATTTTTGTCTGAGCCAAGCTTGGCAATCCCTGACATGCTTATTTCTAATACATTATTAATTATTTACAGTTTATTAGGTATATTTAAATTTGTATATTCAATGCTCAGTACATAACTTATTTGTACTGCCGCATTATCCTTCTGCTTGGTAATAAAAATATTTAATAAATTTATTTATTAAGTTTTTTTTATTACAATCATTTGAAAAAAATATAACAAATAATAAAGAATAGTTTTCGTCATTTCACCCGTAATTGGAGTGTACATATACGTCTCACCTCCCCTCTTCACACGGTCACTGCTCGTGACCGTGTAGGGTGGCTTCAACAACAGCTGATCTGACTGGTTTCATTGACCTCGTTATTTTTATGTTTAGAACTTCCTAAATGACGTTGCGTGGTATTTACCAATTTCTTTCTTCTGTTTCTCATCATATACGATGAAAGTGTGTTGTCCTACTCGCTGTCTTAACGTATACGGTCCATTGTACAGTCTGAAGAATTTCTTTCCCGTATTATAGCTTCTTTTCCCAACAGGATTTGCTTTCAGTAGTACATTCTCTCCTACATTAAATTGTTGTAGTTTGTGAGTTAGATTAAATCTCTCTACTCTCTTGTTACACTTATTGGTACAGGTACATTCTGGTTATTAGATTTGTGTATATACTTGTTCCAAAATCTGTTTGGCTTCTTATCTTTTCCAATTCCATTGGAGTATATCCTGTTGCTTCAGTATAATTTCCGTTGATGGCTTTTTCAAGAAATGGTAAATATTCTGCCCATCTATTGTGTTGATCATGGCAGTATATTCGTAAATATTTACCTCATTCTTTGTTAACTCTCTCAGCAAAGTTTCCTTGAGGATGTCTTATGGATGTGAGTACAGGTTGTATTCCATTTTCCCTTAACGTCCTCTCCCATTTTTCACTCTGAAATTGTACACCTTGATCACTGAGTACCTTCTTCATTTTTGCATATGTCGGAATATATTTCTGCAGTAGTATCTTTAGAACAACTTTGGTTGTGGGTCGCATAATTGGGTACAGTCGGACTGCCTTGGAAAACACATGGATACATACCAATATGTGCTTCACACCTCGACTTGATCGTGGTAGTGGTCCCAGAAAATCCACTGCAATTAGCTCTCCTTTGTCTTTGTTCCCTTTCTGTATGCTCTTCATTTCTACATATGTGTGTAAATTCGGCCCTTAATTTTACATTATCTTACTCATACAGTCTTACCTTCGCTTCTAATCTTCCTTAACTCTTTTCTTAACATGACATTACTTTATCTTTCTTAACTTTCCTTATATTACTTATACAATACATTAACATTCATTACCTTTTATTACATTTCTTTAACATTACCTTTCTGATCGATACTACTTTCCTGAAATACACTTCCGTAACAGAATACTCTTTTAGCTTCGTAGTGTGTCGCATGATCGGTTACAGAGGAACTGTCTTGGAAAACAACGATATTTTTCTCGAATTCCTTAATCCTACGTAGTCTCTGCCCTTTTGACATTTCACTCACGCTTTCTTCTGTGTCCTTGTATTTCCATTAAGTGTTCGCTTGATCAGTCGTTCTGACAATTATAGCATTAATTGCTCATCTCTAAGCTTTTCTTTTTTTACCAATAACAACACTAACATCTTTTACCATTACTTTCTTAAATATTTCTCTACACTATCATTCCTTATCAATAATAATACATTTCTTAATTAACCCTTTAAAATATAATTCCTTATTTCTTTTCACTAATATTTCTTTTTATTTTGTATTTCCAATAATAACCTTAATAAATAACATTTCTTAATTATACTCTCTTATCTTATTATTAATAACTAAGAGTAATATTATTTTTCTCATTTAAAAATAATTATTTATTTTCATTTGCCTTGAGTTCTGAGTTGCAGTGTCGTCAGATCTGACACCCCTCTTATTATAACAATTGTTTGTTGTACACAGAAAATTCATTGTGCTAACCCTCGCGACAAATTTCCATTGTATTACTGCGACGTTAAAATTCCATTGTCCCGCTCTGACTGCATAATTCACCTGTTTATAGTGCAACGTTTTCGTTTTGCCTGACGGCCACACAAAACCACCTCTCTTTCTCTCGTAACGGTCGTATTCCATAATTCTCTCATTCTCACTGCTGCGCCCCTCTTGTCGAACGCATTTCTTACTAGTTCGTATACGTTTTACATACATATTGGAATATTCTGTTGTGCGTCGTTTATGATAATATTCATCGTAATTACTATAATTATAGTTATAATTATCGTTCACTTTATATTTCTCGTGTGTATACCTACCGTCATATTTACCAAAATTTTGTGTAGTGTTTCGTCTAGATAATTTACTACGTTTCTTGTTAGACCTACAGTGATATTTATCTCCGTGAGTGTGGTGTCTTAAGTCTTTCACATATGTCATCTTCTGTGACTTACTTGTGTGTGTGTGTCTCACAGTTGGGATATCGCTATTAATAAGGTACGTTTTATTAAACTTTATTTCCTTCTCTTCCTTAATGTTAATTACTTTTTTATATTTATCGTTAGTAATCACAAACATATTTTCAACTAGTATGAATTCTTCACATATTAGTTCCATTTGTTTATTAATTATTCCACAGACATTTTCTGTGATCGTGTCAATGCGTAAATTTGTATCAACAATTTCTTTGGTTAACTGTGCAGTACCGTCAATTATACTTTGTTTTATTTCAAGATTACCAATTTTTAACTCTTCTTGCTTTTCGTAATTTTTATAGTGTCCTGTTTAAAAATTTCGGACTTTTGCTCTAACTTATTTTCTAAACTTTCTGTTTGTTTTGTATTTATTTCATCTATTTTTCTTATTTGTTTGACATTCTTCACTTTCAACTCTTCTTTAAAATTTTCGGCTTGTTTTATGACTAATTCGTCCATCATGGCCAGTATCGAATTTTTAATGCTTCTAAATTCAACCCTCCTGGTTCTGCCGTGTTGAATAATTATTAAAATATTTATTTCGTAGTTATTCTTTAACAATTATTATTGATAACCGTTCCCTACTTATTTATTTATTTCTTTTTTTTTATTAATAGTTATTATTAATACTCATGACAGTTACACCTGTTACATAGGCAAACAATATTATTTGTGGGCACCAGCTGTGTAATTACACAACAATTAACATAGCATTCAGTTAAAGTTTAATATAAATAATTATTATTACATATAATATTTTTTTTATTTAACACACCCTTATTTTTAGAGCAACCATTTAGCTACAAACAAAAATTTTAAAAGTTAAATTGTGGGGAACGTGCCATACGTTCATCGGCGACAATTTATGTAACAGATTTTGTACATAAATGTAGGCATGTCGTGCCCCACGTCCAGGACGACATTTTTATGCAACAGTACATATATTGTTGCGTGTATACAGGTTGCAAATACACATCTTTTTGTGTTTGAATAGCCCCACGTTCTTTGGGAGCCATTTTTATGCAACAATACAACATTGCATAAATAATATAATTTAAATTTGTGATGCCCCACGTTGGAAGCGACAATTTATACAACAATACAACTGTACATAAGTTGTATAATTTATGTTGTATGTGTATAAATTTACATGTAATTTAATTTGAATAGCCCCACAATCTTGGAGCTACAACTTATATAACAATACTTACTTGCATGAATACAATTTAATTTGGGTTTCAGGTGTATCTGTAATAAGAACTCGATGTAACTTGTAACGGTATTTCAAATTTATTTGGTACTAATAAACTTGTGCGCATAGCACTTGATTCGACTTAAAACATTCGTTATTACTTTGTTACTATGCCATAAGGCTTACGCTATATACATCCTTACTGACTAAATATTCTATTCTACT
Source organism: Magicicada septendecula (assembly GCA_034769895.1). Taxonomy (NCBI): domain Eukaryota; kingdom Metazoa; phylum Arthropoda; class Insecta; order Hemiptera; family Cicadidae; genus Magicicada; species Magicicada septendecula. The sequence goes on along the minus strand of CM068370.1, from coordinate 204,359,851 downwards.
ATTATTTTATTAAAAATTATCATTTCCTGACTACTCAGTCAATTAGTGTGCTCGAAATATCAATTTTTAAATATCTTTTTAAATATTGTAATGGAAACTCAAAAATATTAATAGTTACTGAATTTAACTTTTTTTATCAGTACTGACTTATCAACGCTAATTTTTATTTAAATGCTTTGCATTCTTTTCATTCCAATACTAATTTGAGCTCTTGTTTACGTTAATCTTACTTCCATAACATCTATGATTTTAACTCTCTATATCTACAATAAACATTGGCTCTTACTTTTAAATAGAACAAGAATGCCTTTAATTGTCTTTGAGTTAATTGTTCGATTAAGAGATAAATAAGTTGTTTATCACCTTATTCTCGTCAATCGTACTCAATCAATTGATCCATCTGTAATCGTCCTCGTCTCGAACTCCAGCATCGCTTCCTCTTGTCCAGCGTCGTTCATCTCTTGTCCAGCGTCGTTTCCAGACTTCAGTAGTGTTCCTCTTGTTCAGCGCAGTCGCCTCTAGAGTCCAGCGTCGTCTCTCTCTTGTCCAGCGTCGTCTCGCTCTCTGGAACTAAGTCGTCAGCTCACACTCTGTCTCTCTCTCTCTCTCTCTCTCTCTCTGGAACTTCTTCTCGTGCTGTTTCGGACGTCAGTTGATCTTCTTATATGGATTTTCTTCTCGTGTAATTCTGTTACTAATTAAATTGCTTGTTTTTACAATACAGTTACATAACTGTATGTAACTGGAAGGATGAAACTATTTACAAAAATTTACATACTCTGTGCGGACGGGCAAAAGCTCTCGCTGCACTGTGGGTGATCGAAAAAAAAAGAACAACTGTAGCGTGTGTGTCCTATTTACACCCACGTCTTGGTCCACACCTGCAGTTGTACGAAATCGACATGTCTGAAATTGTCTCTGGGTTCAGTCTCCCCACTCCTAGTCGATTTCGCTATTTCTTATATTTCTGCGAACTGCAGAGTCCTGTAAGTATACTCTTATACTCATCTTATAACTATTTTCACTACACATGTTCACTGTATTTTTGGACATTGCAACTTAACCCTTTCGCTCTGTACACAGTTATTTCACCACTATACTCGTACTGTGTGTCCCTTTCACGTGGTTTTTTGTACACAGTATTTAGTTAATTTTATTACATTTTATTGTGCTTTTGGATTTTACTCTTTATTTACAGTTTATGAATAATTATGGAAAAACTGTAATTATGCAATTATTCATCTTGTGGTGGTAAACTCGCCTGCATAGACCTGCGTCACACACACTTGCAAAATACTGGTGTACACACTTTCAGTTACATTTCTGTGTGTGTGCACGTCGATTCAGGTCGAAACACCTGTTCATATTTTTGTCTGAGCCAAGCTTGGCAATCCCTGACATGCTTATTTCTAATACATTATTAATTATTTACAGTTTATTAGGTATATTTAAATTTGTATATTCAATGCTCAGTACATAAATTATTTGTACTGCCGCATTATCCTTCTGCTTGGTAATAAAAATATTTAATAAATTTATTTATTAAATTTTTTTTATTACAATCGTTTGAAAAAAAATATAACAAATAATAAAGAATAGTTTTCGTCATTTCACCCGTAATTGGAGTGTACATATACGTCTCACCTCCCCTCTTCACACGGTCACTGCTCGTGACCGTGTAGGGTGGCTTCAACAACAGCTGATCTGACTGGTTTCATTGACCTCGTTATTTTTATGTTTAGAACTTCCTAAATGACGTTGCGTGGTATTTACCAATTTCTTTCTTCTGTTTCTCATCATATACGATGAAAGTGTGTTGTCCTACTCGCTGTCTTAACGTATACGGTCCATTGTACAGTCTGAAGAATTTCTTTGCCGCATTATAGCTTCTTTTCCCAACAGGATTTGCTTTCAGTAGTACATTCTCTCCTACATTAAATTGTTGTAGTTTGTGAGTTAGATTAAATCTCTCTACTCTCTTGTTACACTTATTGGTACAGGTACATTCTGGTTATTAAATTTGTGTATATACTTGTTCCAAAATCTGTTTGGCTTCTTATCTTTTCCAATTCCATTGGAGTATATCCTGTTGCTTCAGTATAATTTCCGTTGATGGCTTTTTCAAGAAATGGTAAATATTCTGCCCATCTATTGTGTTGATCATGGCAGTATATTCGTAAATATTTACCTCATTCTTTGTTAACTCTCTCAGCAAAGTTTCCTTGAGGATGTCTTATGGATGTGAGTACAGGTTGTATTCCATTTTCCCTTAACGTCCTCTCCCATTTTTCACTCTGAAATTGTACACCTTGATCACTGAGTACCTTCTTCATTTTTGCATATGTCGGAATATATTTCTGCAGTAGTATCTTTAGAACAACTTTGGTTGTGGGTCGCATAATTGGGTACAGTCGGACTGCCTTGGAAAACACATGGATACATACCAATATGTGCTTCACACCTCGACTTGATCGTGGTAGTGGTCCCAGAAAATCCACTGCAATTAGCTCTCCTTTGTCTTTGTTCCCTTTCTGTATGCTCTTCATTTCTACATATGTGTGTAAATTCGGCCCTTAATTTTACATTATCTTACTCATACAGTCTTACCTTCGATTCTAATCTTACTTAACTCTTTTCTTAACATGACATTACTTTATCTTTCTTAACTTTCCTTATATTACTTATACAATACATTAACATTCATTACCTTTTATTACATTTCTTTAACATTACCTTTCTGATCGATACTACTTTCCTGAAATACACTTCCGTAACAGAATACTCTTTTAGCTTCGTAGTGTGTCGCATGATCGGTTACAGAGGAACTGTCTTGGAAAACAACGATATTTTTCTCGAATTCCTTAATCCTACGTAGTCTCTGCCCTTTTGACATTTCACTCACGCTTTCTTCTGTGTCCTTGTATTTCCATTAAGTGTTCGCTTGATCAGTCGTTCTGACAATTATAGCATTAATTGCTCATCTCTAAGCTTTTCTTTTTTTACCAATAACAACACTAACATCTTTTACCATTACTTTCTTAAATATTTCTCTACACTATCATTCCTTATCAATAATAATACATTTCTTAATTAACCCTTTAAAATATAATTCCTTATTTCTTTTCACTAATATTTCTTTTTTATTTTGTATTTCCAATCATAACCTTAATAAATAACATTTCTTAATTATACTCTCTTATCTTATTATTAATAACTAAGAGTAATATTATTTTTCTCATTTAAAAATAATTATTTATTTTCATTTGCCTTGAGTTCTGAGTTGCAGTGTCGTCAGATCTGACACCCCTCTTATTATAACAATTGTTTGTTGTACACAGAAAATTCATTGTGCTAACCCTCGCGACAAATTTCCATTGTATTACTGCGACGTTAAAATTCCATTGTCCCGCTCTGACTGCATAATTCACCTGTTTATAGTGCAACGTTTTCGTTTTGCCTGACGGCCACACAAAACCACCTCTCTTTCTCTCGTAACGGTCGTATTCCATAATTCTCTCATTCTCACTGCTGCGCCCCTCTTGTCGAACGCATTTCTTACTAGTTCGTATGCGTTTTACATACATATTGGAATATTCTGTTGTGCGTCGTTTATGATAATATTCATCGCAATTACTATAATTATAGTTATAATTATCGTTCACTTTATATTTCTCGTGTGTATACCTACCGTCATATTTACCAAAATTTTGTGTAGTGTTTCGTCTAGATAATTTACTACGTTTCTTGTTAGACCTACAGTGATATTTATCTCCGTGAGTGTGGTGTCTTAAGTCTTTCACATATGTCATCTTCTGTGACTTACTTGTGTGTGTGTGTCTCACAGTTGAGATATCGCTATTAATAAGGTACGTTTTATTAAACTTTATTTCCTTCTCTTCCTTAATGTTAATTACTTTTTTATATTTATCGTTAGTAATCACAAACATATTTTCAACTAGTATGAATTCTTCACATATTAGTTCCATTTGTTTATTAATTATTCCACAGACATTTTCTGTGATCGTGTCAATGCGTAAATTTGTATCAACAATTTCTTTGGTTAACTGTGCAGTACCGTCAATTATACTTTGTTTTATTTCAAGATTACCAATTTTTAACTCTTCTTGCTTTTCGTAATTTTTATAGTGTCCTGTTTAAAATTTTCGGACTTTTGCTCTAACTTATTTTCTAAACTTTCTGTTTGTTTTGTATTTATTTCATCTATTTTTCTTATTTGTTTGACATTCTTCACTTTCAACTCTTCTTTAAAATTTTCGGTTTGTTTTATGACTAATTCGTCCATCATGGCCAGTATCGAATTTTTAATGCTTCTAAATTCAACCCTCCTGGTTCTGCCGTGTTGAATAATTATTAAAATATTTATTTCGTAGTTATTCTTTAACAATTATTATTGATAACCGTTCCCTACTTATTTATTTATTTCTTTATTTTTATTAATAGTTATTATTAATACTCATGACAGTTACACCTGTTACATAGGCAAACAATATTATTTGTGGGCACCAGCTGTGTAATTACACAACAATTAACATAGCATTCAGTTAAAGTTTAATATAAATAATTATTATTACATATAATATTTTTTTTATTAAACACACCCTTATTTTTAGAGCAACCATTTAGCTACAAAAAAAAATTTTAAAAGTTAAATTGTGGGGAACGTGCCATACGTTCATCGGCGACAATTTATGTAACAGATTTTGTACATAAATGTAGGCATGTCGTGCCCCACGTCCAGGGCGACATTTTTATGCAACAGTACATATATTGTTGCGTGTATACAGGTTGCAAATACACATCTTTTTGTGTTTGAATAGCCCCAAGTTCTTTGGGAGCCATTTTTATGCAACAATACAACATTGCATAAATAATATAATTTAAATTTGTGATGCCCCACGTTGGAAGCGACAATTTATACAACAATACAACTGTACATAAGTTGTATAATTTATGTTGTATGTGTATAAATTTACATGTAATTTAATTTGAATAGCCCCACAATCTTGGAGCTACAACTTATATAACAATACTTACTTGCATGAATACAATTTAATTTGGGTTTCAGGTGTATCTGTAATAAGAACTCGATGTAACTTGTAACGGTATTTCAAATTTATTTGGTACTAATAAACTTGTGCGCATAGCACTTGATTCGACTTAAAACATTCGTTATTACTTTGTTACTATGCCATAAGGCTTACGCTATATACATCCTTACTGACTAAATATTCTATTCTACTATTATTTTATTAAAAATTATCATTTTCTGACTACTCAGTCAATTAGTGTGCTCCGAAATATCAATTTTTAAATATCTTTTTAGATATTGTAATGGAAACTCAAAAATATTAATAGTTACTGAATTTAACTTTTTTTATCAGTACTGACTTATCAACGCTAATTTTTATTTAAATGCTTTGCATTCTTTTCATTCCAATACTAATTTGAGCTCTTGTTTACGTTAATCTTACTTCCATAACATCTATGATTTTAACTCTCTATATCTACAATAAACATTGGCTCTTACTTTTAAATAGAACAAGAATGCCTTTAATTGTCTTTGAGTTAATTGTTCGATTAAGAGATAAATAAGTTGTTTATCACCTTATTCTCGTCAATCGTACTCAATCAATTGATCCATCTGTAATCGTCCTCGTCTCGAACTCCAGCATCGCTTCCTCTTGTCCAGCGTCGTTCATCTCTTGTCCAGCGTCGTTTCCAGACTTCAGTAGTGTTCCTCTTGTTCAGCGCAGTCGCCTCTAGAGTCCAGCGTCGTCTCTCTCTTGTCCAGCGTCGTCTCGCTCTCTGGAACTAAGTCGTCAGCTCACACTCTGTCTCTCTCTCTCTCTCTCTCTCTCTCTCTCTCTCTCTCTCTCTCTCTGGAACTTCTTCTCGTGCTGTTTCGGACGTCAGTTGATCTTCTTATATGGATTTTCTTCTCGTGTAATTCTGTTACTAATTAAATTGCTTGTTTTTACAATACAGTTACATAACTGTATGTAACTGGAAGGATGAAACTATTTACAAAAATTTACATACTCTGTGCGGACGGGCAAAAGCTCCCGCTGCACTGTGGGTGATCGAAAAAAAAAAGAACAACTGTAGCGTGTGTGTCCTATTTATACCCACGTCTTGGTCCACACCTGCAGTTGTACGAAATCGACATGTCTGAAATTGTCTCTGGGTTCAGTCTCCCCACTCCTTGTCAATTTCGCTATTTCTTATATTTCTGCGAACTGCAGAGTCCTGTAAGTATACTCTTATACTCATCTTATAATCTTATAACTATTTTCACTACACATGTTCACTGTATTTTTGGACATTGCAACTTATCCCTTTCGCTTTGTACACAGTTATTTCACCACTATACTTGTACTGTGTGTCCCTTTCACGTGGTTTTTTGTACACAGTATTTAGTTAATTTTATTACATTTTATTGTGCTTTTGGATTTTACTCTTTATTTACAGTTTATGAATAATTATGGAAAAACTGTAATTATGCAATTATTCATCTTGTGGTGGTAAACTCGCCTGCATAGACCTGCGTCACACACACTTGCAAAATACTGGTGTACACACTTTCAGTTACATTTCTGTGTGTGTGCACGTCGATTCAGGTCGAAACACCTGTTCATATTTTTGTCTGAGCCAAGCTTGGCAATCCCTGACATGCTTATTTCTAATACATTATTAATTATTTACAGTTTATTAGGTATATTTAAATTTGTATATTCAATGCTCAGTACATAACTTATTTGTACTGCCGCATTATCCTTCTGCTTGGTAATAAATATATTTAATAAATTTATTTATTAAATTTTTTTTATTACAATCGTTTGAAAAAAAATATAACAAATAATAAAGAATAGTTTTCGTCATTTCACCCGTAATTGGAGTGTACATATACGTCTCACCTCCCCTCTTCACACGGTCACTGCTCGTGACCGTGTAGGGTGGCTTCAACAACAGCTGATCTGACTGGTTTCATTGACCTCGTTATTTTTATGTTTAGAACTTCCTAAATGACGTTGCGTGGTATTTACCAATTTCTTTCTTCTGTTTCTCATCATATACGATGAAAGTGTGTTGTCCTACTCGCTGTCTTAACGTATACGGTCCATTGTACAGTCTGAAGAATTTCTTTGCCGTATTATAGCTTCTTTTCCCAACAGGATTTGCTTTCAGTAGTACATTCTCTCCTACATTAAATTGTTGTAGTTTGTGAGTTAGATTAAATCTCTCTACTCTCTTGTTACACTTATTGGTACAGGTACATTCTGGTTATTAAATTTGTGTATATACTTGTTCCAAAATCTGTTTGGCTTCTTATCTTTTCCAATTCCATTGGAGTATATCCTGTTGCTTCAGTATAATTTCCGTTGATGGCTTTTTCAAGAAATGGTAAATATTCTGCCCATCTATTGTGTTGATCATGGCAGTATATTCGTAAATATTTACCTCATTCTTTGTTAACTCTCTCAGCAAAGTTTCCTTGAGGATGTCTTATGGATGTGAGTACAGGTTGTATTCCATTTTCCCTTAACGTCCTCTCCCATTTTTCACTCTGAAATTGTACACCTTGATCACTGAGTACCTTCTTCATTTTTGCATATGTCGGAATATATTTCTGCAGTAGTATCTTTAGAACAACTTTCGTTGTGGGTCGCATAATTGGGTACAGTCGGACTGCCTTGGAAAACACATGGATACATACCAATATGTGCTTCACACCTCGACTTGATCGTGGTAGTGGTCCCAGAAAATCCACTGCAATTAGCTCTCCTTTGTCTTTGTTCCCTTTCTGTATGCTCTTCATTTCTACATATGTGTGTAAATTCGGCCCTTAATTTTACATTATCTTACTCATACAGTCTTACCTTCGCTTCTAATCTTCCTTAACTCTTTTCTTAACATGACATTACTTTATCTTTCTTAACTTTCCCTATATTACTTATACAATACATTAACATTCATTACCTTTTATTACATTTCTTTAACATTACCTTTCTGATCGCTACTACTTTCCTGAAATACACTTCCGTAACAGAATACTCTTTTAGCTTCGTAGTGTGTCGCATGATCGGTTACAGAGGAACTGTCTTGGAAAACAACGATATTTTTCTCGAATTCCTTAATCCTACGTAGTCTCTGCCCTTTTGACATTTCACTCACGCTTTCTTCTGTGTCCTTGTATTTCCATTAAGTGTTCGCTTGATCAGTCGTTCTGACAATTATAGCATTAATTGCTCATCTCTAAGCTTTTCTTTTTTTACCAATAACAACACTAACATCTTTTACCATTACTTTCTTAAATATTTCTCTACACTATCATTCCTTATCAATAATAATACATTTCTTAATTAACCCTTTAAAATATAATTCCTTATTTCTTTTCACTAATATTTCTTTTTATTTTGTATTTCCAATCATAACCTTAATAAATAGCATTTCTTAATTATACTCTCTTATCTTATTATTAATAACTAAGAGTAATATTATTTTTCTCATTTAAAAATAATTATTTATTTTCATTTGCCTTGAGTTCTGAGTTGCAGTGTCGTCAGATCTGACACCCCTCTTATTATAACAATTGTTTGTTGTACACAGAAAATTCATTGTGCTAACCCTAACGACAAATTTCCATTGTATTACTGCGACGTTAAAATTCCATTGTCCCGCTCTGACTGCATAATTCACCTGTTTATAGTGCAACGTTTTCGTTTTGCCTGACGGCCACACAAAACCACCTCTCTTTCTCTCGTAACGGTCGTATTCCATAATTCTCTCATTCTCACTGCTGCGCCCCTCTTGTCGAACGCATTTCTTACTAGTTCGTATGCGTTTTACATACATATTGGAATATTCTGTTATGCGTCGTTTATGATAATATTCATCGTAATTACTATAATTATAGTTATAATTATCGTTCACTTTATATTTCTCGTGTGTATACCTACCGTCATATTTACCAAAATTTTGTGTAGTGTTTCGTCTAGATAATTTACTACGTTTCTTGTTAGACCTACAGTGATATTTATCTCCGTGAGTGTGGTGTCTTAAGTCTTTCACATATTTCATCTTCTGTGACTTACTTGTGTGTGTGTGTCTCACAGTTGGGATATCGCTATTAATAAGGTACGTTTTATTAAACTTTATTTGCTTCTCTTCCTTAATGTTAATTACTTTATTATATTTATCGTTAGTAATCACAAACATATTTTCAACTAGTATGAATTCTTCACATATTAGTTCCATTTGTTTATTAATTATTCCACAGACATTTTCTGTGATCGTGTCAATGCGTAAATTTGTATCAACAATTTCTTTGGTTAACTGTGCAGTACCGTCAATTATACTTTGTTTTATTTCAAGATTACCAATTTTTAACTCTTCTTGCTTTTCGTAATTTTTATAGTGTCCTGTTTAAAATTTTCGGACTTTTGCTCTAACTTATTTTCTAAACTTTCTGTTTGTTTTGTATTTATTTCATCTATTTTTCTTATTTGTTTGACATTCTTCACTTTCAACTCTTCTTTATAATTTTCGGCTTGTTTTATGACTAATTCGTCCATCATGGCCAGTATCGAATTTTTAAAGGCTTCTAAATTCAACCCTCCTGGTTCTGCCGTGTTGAATAATTATTAAAATATTTATTTCGTAGTTATTCTTTAACAATTATTATTGATAACCGTTCCCTACTTATTTATTTATTTCTTTATTTTTATTAATAGTTATTATTAATACTCATGACAGTTACACCTGTTACATAGGCAAACAATATTTGTGGGCACCAGCTGTGTAATTACACAACAATTAACATAGCATTCAGTTAAAGTTTAATATAAATAATTATTATTACATATAATATTTTTTTTATTTAACACACCCTTATTTTTAGAGCAACCATTTAGCTACAAAAAAAAATTTTTAAAGTTAAATTGTGGGGAACGTGCCATACGTTCATCGGCGACAATTTATGTAACAGATTTTGTACATAATGTAGGCATGTCGTGCCCCACGTCCAGGGCGACATTTTTATGCAACAGTACATATATTGTTGCGTGTATACAGGTTGCAAATACACATCTTTTTGTGTTTGAATAGCCCCACGTTCTTTGGGAGCCATTTTTATGCAACAATACAACATTGCATAAATAATATAATTTAAATTTGTGATGCCCCACGTTGGAAGCGACAATTTATACAACAATACAACTGTACATAAGTTGTATAATTTATGTTGTATTTGTATAAATTTACATGTAATTTAATTTGAATAGCCCCACAATCTTGGAGCTACAACTTATATAACAATACTTACTTGCATGAATACAATTTAATTTGGGTTTCAGGTGTATCTGTAATAAGAACTCGATGTAACTTGTAACGGTATTTCAAATTTATTTGGTACTAATAAACTTGTGCGCATAGCACTTGATTCGACTTAAAACATTCGTTATTACTTTGTTACTATGCCATAAGGCTTACGCTATATACATCCTTACTGACTAAATATTCTATTCTACTATTATTTTATTAAAAAATATCATTTCCTGACTACTCAGTCAATTAGTGTGCTTCGAAATATCAATTTTTAAATATCTTTTTAGATATTGTAATGGAAACTCAAAAATATTAATAGTTACTGAATTTAACTTTTTTTATCAGTACTGACTTATCAACGCTAATTTTTATTTAAATGCTTTGCATTCTTTTCATTCCAATACTAATTTGAGCTCTTGTTTACGTTAATCTTACTTCCATAACATCTATGATTTTAACTCTCTATATCTACAATAAACATTGGCTCTTACTTTTAAATAGAACAAGAATGCCTTTAATTGTCTTTGAGTTAATTGTTCGATTAAGAGATAAATAAGTTGTTTATCACCTTATTCTCGTCAATCGTACTCAATCAATTGATCCATCTGTAATCGTCCTCGTCTCGAACTCCAGCATCGCTTCCTCTTGTCCAGCGTCGTTCATCTCTTGTCCAGCGTCGTTTCCAGACTTCAGTAGTGTTCCTCTTGTTCAGCGCAGTCGCCTCTAGAGTCCAGCGTCGTCTCTCTCTTGTCCAGCGTCATCTCGCTCTCTGGAACTAAGTCGTCAGCTCACACTCTGTCTCTCTCTCTCTCTCTCTCTCTCTCTGGAACTTCTTCTCGTGCTGTTTCGGACGTCAGTTGATCTTCTTATATGGATTTTCTTCTCGTGTAATTCTGTTACTAATTAAATTGCTTGTTTTTACAATACAGTTACATAACTGTATGTAACTGGAAGGATGAAACTATTTACAAAAATTTACATACTCTGTGCGGACGGGCAAAAGCTCTCGCTGCACTGTGGGTGATCGAAAAAAAAGAACAACTGTAGCGTGTGTGTCCTATTTATACCCACGTCTTGGTCCACACCTGCAGTTGTACGAAATCGACATGTCTGAAATTGTCTCTGGGTTCAGTCTCCCCACTCCTTGTCAATTTCGCTATTTCTTATATTTCTGCGAACTGCAGAGTCCTGTAAGTATACTCTTATACTCATCTTATAACTATTTTCACTACACATGTTCACTGTATTTTTGGACATTGCAACTTATCCCTTTCGCTCTGTACACAGTTATTTCACCACTATACTCGTACTGTGTGTCCCTTTCACGTGGTTTTTTGTACACAGTATTTAGTTAGTTTTATTACATTTTATTGTGCTTTTGGATTTTACTCTTTATTTACAGTTTATGAATAATTATGGAAAAACTGTAATTATGCAATTATTCATCTTGTGGTGGTAAACTCGCCTGCATAGACCTGCGTCACACACACTTGCAAAATACTGGTGTACACACTTTCAGTTACATTTCTGTGTGTGTGCACGTCGATTCAGGTCGAAACACCTGTTCATATTTTTGTCTGAGCCAAGCTTGGCAATCCCTGACATGCTTATTTCTAATACATTATTAATTATTTACAGTTTATTAGGAATATTTAAATTTGTATATTCAATGCTCAGTACATAACTTATTTGTACTGCCGCATTATCCTTCTGCTTGGTAATAAAAATATTTAATAAATTTATTTATTAAATTTTTTTTATTACAATCGTTTGAAAAAAAATATAACAAATAATAAAGAATAGTTTTCGTCATTTCACCCGTAATTGGAGTGTACATATACGTCTCACCTCCCCTCTTCACACGGTCACTGCTCGTGACCGTGTAGGGTGGCTTCAACAACAGCTGATCTGACTGGTTTCATTGACCTCGTTATTTTTATGTTTAGAACTTCCTAAATGACGTTGCGTGGTATTTACCAATTTCTTTCTTCTGTTTCTCATCATATACGATGAAAGTGTGTTGTCCTACTCGCTGTCTTAACGTATACGGTCCATTGTACAGTCTGAAGAATTTCTTTGCCGTATTATAGCTTCTTTTCCCAACAGGATTTGCTTTCAGTAGTACATTCTCTCCTACATTAAATTGTTGTAGTTTGTGAGTTAGATTAAATCTCTCTACTCTCTTGTTACACTTATTGGTACAGGTACATTCTGGTTATTAAATTTGTGTATATACTTGTTCCAAAATCTGTTTGGCTTCTTATCTTTTCCAATTCCATTGGAGTATATCCTGTTGCTTCAGTATAATTTCCGTTGATGGCTTTTTCAAGAAATGGTAAATATTCTGCCCATCTATTGTGTTGATCATGGCAGTATATTCGTAAATATTTACCTCATTCTTTATTAACTCTCTCAGCAAAGTTTCCTTGAGGATGTCTTATGGATGTGAGTACAGGTTGTATTCCATTTTCCCTTAACGTCCTCTCCCATTTTTCACTCTGAAATTGTACACCTTGATCACTGAGTACCTTCTTCATTTTTGCATATGTCGGAATATATTTCTGCAGTAGTATCTTTAGAACAACTTTGGTTGTGGGTCGCATAATTGGGTACAGTCGGACTGCCTTGGAAAACACATGGATACATACCAATATGTGCTTCACACCTCGACTTGATCGTGGTAGTGGTCCCAGAAAATCCACTGCAATTAGCTCTCCTTTGTCTTTGTTCCCTTTCTGTATGCTCTTCATTTCTACATATGTGTGTAAATTCGGCCCTTAATTTTACATTATCTTACTCATACAGTCTTACCTTCGCTTCTAATCTTCCTTAACTCTTTTCTTAACATGACATTACTTTATCTTTCTTAACTTTCCCTATATTACTTATACAATACATTAACATTCATTACCTTTTATTACATTTCTTTAACATTACCTTTCTGATCGATACTACTTTCCTGAAATACACTTCCGTAACAGAATACTCTTTTAGCTTCGTAGTGTGTCGCATGATCGGTTACAGAGGAACTGTCTTGGAAAACAACGATATTTTTCTCGAATTCCTTAATCCTACGTAGTCTCTGCCCTTTTGACATTTCACTCACGCTTTCTTCTGTGTCCTTGTATTTCCATTAAGTGTTCGCTTGATCAGTCGTTCTGACAATTATAGCATTAATTGCTCATCTCTAAGCTTTTCTTTTTTTACCAATAACAACACTAACATCTTTTACCATTACTTTCTTAAATATTTCTCTACACTATCATTCCTTATCAATAATAATACATTTCTTAATTAACCCTTTAAAATATAATTCCTTATTTCTTTTCACTAATATTTCTTTTTTATTTTGTATTTCCAATCATAACCTTAATAAATAACATTTCTTAATTATACTCTCTTATCTTATTATTAATAACTAAGAGTAATATTATTTTTCTCATTTAAAAATAATTATTTATTTTCATTTGCCTTGAGTTCTGAGTTGCAGTGTCGTCAGATCTGACACCCCTCTTATTATAACAATTGTTTGTTGTATACAGAAAATTCATTGTGCTAACCCTCGCGACAAATTTCCATTGTATTACTGCGACGTTAAAATTCCATTGTCCCGCTCTGACTGCATAATTCACCTGTTTATAGTGCAACGTTTTCGTTTTGCCTGACGGCCACACAAAACCACCTCTCTTTCTCTCGTAACGGTCGTATTCCATAATTCTCTCATTCTCACTGCTGCGCCCCTCTTGTCGAACGCATTTCTTACTAGTTCGTATGCGTTTTACATACATATTGGAATATTCTGTTGTGCGTCGTTTATGATAATATTCATCGCAATTACTATAATTATAGTTATAATTATCGTTCACTTTATATTTCTCGTGTGTATACCTACCGTCATATTTACCAAAATTTTGTGTAGTGTTTCGTCTAGATAATTTACTACGTTTCTTGTTAGACCTACAGTGATATTTATCTCCGTGAGTGTGGTGTCTTAAGTCTTTCACATATGTCATCTTCTGTGACTTACTTGTGTGTGTGTGTCTCACAGTTGAGATATCGCTATTAATAAGGTACGTTTTATTAAACTTTATTTCCTTCTCTTCCTTAATGTTAATTACTTTTTTATATTTATCGTTAGTAATCACAAACATATTTTCAACTAGTATGAATTCTTCACATATTAGTTCCATTTGTTTATTAATTATTCCACAGACATTTTCTGTGATCGTGTCAATGCGTAAATTTGTATCAACAATTTCTTTGGTTAACTGTGCAGTACCGTCAATTATACTTTGTTTTATTTCAAGATTACCAATTTTTAACTCTTCTTGCTTTTCGTAATTTTTATAGTGTCCTGTTTAAAATTTTCGGACTTTTGCTCTAACTTATTTTCTAAACTTTCTGTTTGTTTTGTATTTATTTCATCTATTTTTCTTATTTGTTTGACATTCTTCACTTTCAACTCTTCTTTAAAATTTTCGGTTTGTTTTATGACTAATTCGTCCATCATGGCCAGTATCGAATTTTTAATGCTTCTAAATTCAACCCTCCTGGTTCTGCCGTGTTGAATAATTATTAAAATATTTATTTCGTAGTTATTCTTTAACAATTATTATTGATAACCGTTCCCTACTTATTTATTTATTTCTTTATTTTTATTAATAGTTATTATTAATACTCATGACAGTTACACCTGTTACATAGGCAAACAATATTTGTGGGCACCAGCTGTGTAATTACACAACAATTAACATAGCATTCAGTTAAAGTTTAATATAAATAATTATTATTACATATAATATTTTTTTTATTAAACACACCCTTATTTTTAGAGCAACCATTTAGCTACAAAAAAAAATTTTAAAAGTTAAATTGTGGGGAACGTGCCATACGTTCATCGGCGACAATTTATGTAACAGATTTTGTACATAAATGTAGGCATGTCGTGCCCCACGTCCAGGGCGACATTTTTATGCAACAGTACATATATTGTTGCGTGTATACAGGTTGCAAATACACATCTTTTTGTGTTTGAATAGCCCCAAGTTCTTTGGGAGCCATTTTTATGCAACAATACAACATTGCATAAATAATATAATTTAAATTTGTGATGCCCCACGTTGGAAGCGACAATTTATACAACAATACAACTGTACATAAGTTGTATAATTTATGTTGTATGTGTATAAATTTACATGTAATTTAATTTGAATAGCCCCACAATCTTGGAGCTACAACTTATATAACAATACTTACTTGCATGAATACAATTTAATTTGGGTTTCAGGTGTATCTGTAATAAGAACTCGATGTAACTTGTAACGGTATTTCAAATTTATTTGGTACTAATAAACTTGTGCGCATAGCACTTGATTCGACTTAAAACATTCGTTATTACTTTGTTACTATGCCATAAGGCTTACGCTATATACATCCTTACTGACTAAATATTCTATTCTACTATTATTTTATTAAAAATTATCATTTTCTGATTACTCAGTCAATTAGTGTGCTTCGAAATATCAATTTTTAAATATCTTTTTAGATATTGTAATGGAAACTCAAAAATATTAATAGTTACTGAATTTAACTTTTTTTATCAGTACTGACTTATCAACGCTAATTTTTATTTAAATGCTTTGCATTCTTTTCATTCCAATACTAATTTGAGCTCTTGTTTACGTTAATCTTACTTCCATAACATCTATGATTTTAACTCTCTATATCTACAATAAACATTGGCTCTTACTTTTAAATAGAACAAGAATGCCTTTAATTGTCTTTGAGTTAATTGTTCGATTAAGAGATAAATAAGTTGTTTATCACCTTATTCTCGTCAATCGTACTCAATCAATTGATCCATCTGTAATCGTCCTCGTCTCGAACTCCAGCATCGCTTCCTCTTGTCCAGCGTCGTTCATCTCTTGTCCAGCGTCGTTTCCAGACTTCAGTAGTGTTCCTCTTGTTCAGCGCAGTCGCCTCTAGAGTCCAGCGTCGTCTCTCTCTTGTCCAGCGTCGTCGCGCTCTCTGGAACTAAGTCGTCAGCTCACACTCTGTCTCTCTCTCTCTCTCTCTCTCTCTCTCTCTCTCTCTCTCTGGAACTTCTTCTCGTGCTGTTTCGGACGTCAGTTGATCTTCTTATATGGATTTTCTTCTCGTGTAATTCTGTTACTAATTAAATTGCTTGTTTTTACAATACAGTTACATAACTGTATGTAACTGGAAGGATGAAACTATTTACAAAAATTTACATACTCTGTGCGGACGGGCAAAAGCTCCCGCTGCACTGTGGGTGATCGAAAAAAAAAAGAACAACTGTAGCGTGTGTGTCCTATTTATACCCACGTCTTGGTCCACACCTGCAGTTGTACGAAATCGACATGTCTGAAATTGTCTCTGGGTTCAGTCTCCCCACTCCTTGTCAATTTCGCTATTTCTTATATTTCTGCGAACTGCAGAGTCCTGTAAGTATACTCTTATACTCATCTTATAATCTTATAACTATTTTCACTACACATGTTCACTGTATTTTTGGACATTGCAACTTATCCCTTTCGCTTTGTACACAGTTATTTCACCACTATACTTGTACTGTGTGTCCCTTTCACGTGGTTTTTTGTACACAGTATTTAGTTAATTTTATTACATTTTATTGTGCTTTTGGATTTTACTCTTTATTTACAGTTTATGAATAATTATGGAAAAACTGTAATTATGCAATTATTCATCTTGTGGTGGTAAACTCGCCTGCATAGACCTGCGTCACACACACTTGCAAAATACTGGTGTACACACTTTCAGTTACATTTCTGTGTGTGTGCACGTCGATTCAGGTCGAAACACCTGTTCATATTTTTGTCTGAGCCAAGCTTGGCAATCCCTGACATGCTTATTTCTAATACATTATTAATTATTTACAGTTTATTAGGTATATTTAAATTTGTATATTCAATGCTCAGTACATAACTTATTTGTACTGCCGCATTATCCTTCTGCTTGGTAATAAATATATTTAATAAATTTATTTATTAAATTTTTTTTATTACAATCGTTTGAAAAAAAATATAACAAATAATAAAGAATAGTTTTCGTCATTTCACCCGTAATTGGAGTGTACATATACGTCTCACCTCCCCTCTTCACACGGTCACTGCTCGTGACCGTGTAGGGTGGCTTCAACAACAGCTGATCTGACTGGTTTCATTGACCTCGTTATTTTTATGTTTAGAACTTCCTAAATGACGTTGCGTGGTATTTACCAATTTCTTTCTTCTGTTTCTCATCATATACGATGAAAGTGTGTTGTCCTACTCGCTGTCTTAACGTATACGGTCCATTGTACAGTCTGAAGAATTTCTTTGCCGTATTATAGCTTCTTTTCCCAACAGGATTTGCTTTCAGTAGTACATTCTCTCCTACATTAAATTGTTGTAGTTTGTGAGTTAGATTAAATCTCTCTACTCTCTTGTTACACTTATTGGTACAGGTACATTCTGGTTATTAAATTTGTGTATATACTTGTTCCAAAATCTGTTTGGCTTCTTATCTTTTCCAATTCCATTGGAGTATATCCTGTTGCTTCAGTATAATTTCCGTTGATGGCTTTTTCAAGAAATGGTAAATATTCTGCCCATCTATTGTGTTGATCATGGCAGTATATTCGTAAATATTTACCTCATTCTTTGTTAACTCTCTCAGCAAAGTTTCCTTGAGGATGTCTTATGGATGTGAGTACAGGTTGTATTCCATTTTCCCTTAACGTCCTCTCCCATTTTTCACTCTGAAATTGTACACCTTGATCACTGAGTACCTTCTTCATTTTTGCATATGTCGGAATATATTTCTGCAGTAGTATCTTTAGAACAACTTTCGTTGTGGGTCGCATAATTGGGTACAGTCGGACTGCCTTGGAAAACACATGGATACATACCAATATGTGCTTCACACCTCGACTTGATCGTGGTAGTGGTCCCAGAAAATCCACTGCAATTAGCTCTCCTTTGTCTTTGTTCCCTTTCTGTATGCTCTTTATTTCTACATATGTGTGTAAATTCGGCCCTTAATTTTACATTATCTTACTCATACAGTCTTACCTTCGCTTCTAATCTTCCTTAACTCTTTTCTTAACATGACATTACTTTATCTTTCTTAACTTTCCCTATATTACTTATACAATACATTAACATTCATTACCTTTTATTACATTTCTTTAACATTACCTTTCTGATCGCTACTACTTTCCTGAAATACACTTCCGTAACAGAATACTCTTTTAGCTTCGTAGTGTGTCGCATGATCGGTTACAGAGGAACTGTCTTGGAAAACAACGATATTTTTCTCGAATTCCTTAATCCTACGTAGTCTCTGCCCTTTTGACATTTCACTCACGCTTTCTTCTGTGTCCTTGTATTTCCATTAAGTGTTCGCTTGATCAGTCGTTCTGACAATTATAGCATTAATTGCTCATCTCTAAGCTTTTCTTTTTTTACCAATAACAACACTAACATCTTTTACCATTACTTTCTTAAATATTTCTCTACACTATCATTCCTTATCAATAATAATACATTTCTTAAATAACCCTTTAAAATATAATTCCTTATTTCTTTTCACTAATATTTCTTTTTATTTTGTATTTCCAATCATAACCTTAATAAATAGCATTTCTTAATTATACTCTCTTATCTTATTATTAATAACTAAGAGTAATATTATTTTTCTCATTTAAAAATAATTATTTATTTTCATTTGCCTTGAGTTCTGAGTTGCAGTGTCGTCAGATCTGACACCCCTCTTATTATAACAATTGTTTGTTGTACACAGAAAATTCATTGTGCTAACCCTCGCGACAAATTTCCATTGTATTACTGCGACGTTAAAATTCCATTGTCCCGCTCTGACTGCATAATTCACCTGTTTATAGTGCAACGTTTTCGTTTTGCCTGACGGCCACACAAAACCACCTCTCTTTCTCTCGTAACGGTCGTATTCCATAATTCTCTCATTCTCACTGCTGCGCCCCTCTTGTCGAACGCATTTCTTACTAGTTCGTATGCGTTTTACATACATATTGGAATATTCTGTTGTGCGTCGTTTATGATAATATTCATCGCAATTACTATAATTATAGTTATAATTATCGTTCACTTTATATTTCTCGTGTGTATACCTACCGTCATATTTACCAAAATTTTGTGTAGTGTTTCGTCTAGATAATTTACTACGTTTCTTGTTAGACCTACAGTGATATTTATCTCCGTGAGTGTGGTGTCTTAAGTCTTTCACATATGTCATCTTCTGTGACTTACTTGTGTGTGTGTGTCTCACAGTTGAGATATCGCTATTAATAAGGTACGTTTTATTAAACTTTATTTCCTTCTCTTCCTTAATGTTAATTACTTTTTTATATTTATCGTTAGTAATCACAAACATATTTTCAACTAGTATGAATTCTTCACATATTAGTTCCATTTGTTTATTAATTATTCCACAGACATTTTCTGTGATCGTGTCAATGCGTAAATTTGTATCAACAATTTCTTTGGTTAACTGTGCAGTACCGTCAATTATACTTTGTTTTATTTCAAGATTACCAATTTTTAACTCTTCTTGCTTTTCGTAATTTTTATAGTGTCCTGTTTAAAATTTTCGGACTTTTGCTCTAACTTATTTTCTAAACTTTCTGTTTGTTTTGTATTTATTTCATCTATTTTTCTTATTTGTTTGACATTCTTCACTTTCAACTCTTCTTTAAAATTTTCGGTTTGTTTTATGACTAATTCGTCCATCATGGCCAGTATCGAATTTTTAATGCTTCTAAATTCAACCCTCCTGGTTCTGCCGTGTTGAATAATTATTAAAATATTTATTTCGTAGTTATTCTTTAACAATTATTATTGATAACCGTTCCCTACTTATTTATTTATTTCTTTATTTTTATTAATAGTTATTATTAATACTCATGACAGTTACACCTGTTACATAGGCAAACAATATTTGTGGGCACCAGCTGTGTAATTACACAACAATTAACATAGCATTCAGTTAAAGTTTAATATAAATAATTATTATTACATATAATATTTTTTTTATTAAACACACCCTTATTTTTAGAGCAACCATTTAGCTACAAAAAAAAATTTTAAAAGTTAAATTGTGGGGAACGTGCCATACGTTCATCGGCGACAATTTATGTAACAGATTTTGTACATAAATGTAGGCATGTCGTGCCCCACGTCCAGGGCGACATTTTTATGCAACAGTACATATATTGTTGCGTGTATACAGGTTGCAAATACACATCTTTTTGTGTTTGAATAGCCCCAAGTTCTTTGGGAGCCATTTTTATGCAACAATACAACATTGCATAAATAATATAATTTAAATTTGTGATGCCCCACGTTGGAAGCGACAATTTATACAACAATACAACTGTACATAAGTTGTATAATTTATGTTGTATGTGTATAAATTTACATGTAATTTAATTTGAATAGCCCCACAATCTTGGAGCTACAACTTATATAACAATACTTACTTGCATGAATACAATTTAATTTGGGTTTCAGGTGTATCTGTAATAAGAACTCGATGTAACTTGTAACGGTATTTCAAATTTATTTGGTACTAATAAACTTGTGCGCATAGCACTTGATTCGACTTAAAACATTCGTTATTACTTTGTTACTATGCCATAAGGCTTACGCTATATACATCCTTACTGACTAAATATTCTATTCTACTATTATTTTATTAAAAATTATCATTTTCTGATTACTCAGTCAATTAGTGTGCTTCGAAATATCAATTTTTAAATATCTTTTTAGATATTGTAATGGAAACTCAAAAATATTAATAGTTACTGAATTTAACTTTTTTTATCAGTACTGACTTATCAACGCTAATTTTTATTTAAATGCTTTGCATTCTTTTCATTCCAATACTAATTTGAGCTCTTGTTTACGTTAATCTTACTTCCATAACATCTATGATTTTAACTCTCTATATCTACAATAAACATTGGCTCTTACTTTTAAATAGAACAAGAATGCCTTTAATTGTCTTTGAGTTAATTGTTCGATTAAGAGATAAATAAGTTGTTTATCACCTTATTCTCGTCAATCGTACTCAATCAATTGATCCATCTGTAATCGTCCTCGTCTCGAACTCCAGCATCGCTTCCTCTTGTCCAGCGTCGTTCATCTCTTGTCCAGCGTCGTTTCCAGACTTCAGTAGTGTTCCTCTTGTTCAGCGCAGTCGCCTCTAGAGTCCAGCGTCGTCTCTCTCTTGTCCAGCGTCGTCGCGCTCTCTGGAACTAAGTCGTCAGCTCACACTCTGTCTCTCTCTCTCTCTCTCTCTCTCTCTCTCTCTCTCTCTCTCTGGAACTTCTTCTCGTGCTGTTTCGGACGTCAGTTGATCTTCTTATATGGATTTTCTTCTCGTGTAATTCTGTTACTAATTAAATTGCTTGTTTTTACAATACAGTTACATAACTGTATGTAACTGGAAGGATGAAACTATTTACAAAAATTTACATACTCTGTGCGGACGGGCAAAAGCTCCCGCTGCACTGTGGGTGATCGAAAAAAAAAAGAACAACTGTAGCGTGTGTGTCCTATTTATACCCACGTCTTGGTCCACACCTGCAGTTGTACGAAATCGACATGTCTGAAATTGTCTCTGGGTTCAGTCTCCCCACTCCTTGTCAATTTCGCTATTTCTTATATTTCTGCGAACTGCAGAGTCCTGTAAGTATACTCTTATACTCATCTTATAATCTTATAACTATTTTCACTACACATGTTCACTGTATTTTTGGACATTGCAACTTATCCCTTTCGCTTTGTACACAGTTATTTCACCACTATACTTGTACTGTGTGTCCCTTTCACGTGGTTTTTTGTACACAGTATTTAGTTAATTTTATTACATTTTATTGTGCTTTTGGATTTTACTCTTTATTTACAGTTTATGAATAATTATGGAAAAACTGTAATTATGCAATTATTCATCTTGTGGTGGTAAACTCGCCTGCATAGACCTGCGTCACACACACTTGCAAAATACTGGTGTACACACTTTCAGTTACATTTCTGTGTGTGTGCACGTCGATTCAGGTCGAAACACCTGTTCATATTTTTGTCTGAGCCAAGCTTGGCAATCCCTGACATGCTTATTTCTAATACATTATTAATTATTTACAGTTTATTAGGTATATTTAAATTTGTATATTCAATGCTCAGTACATAACTTATTTGTACTGCCGCATTATCCTTCTGCTTGGTAATAAATATATTTAATAAATTTATTTATTAAATTTTTTTTATTACAATCGTTTGAAAAAAAATATAACAAATAATAAAGAATAGTTTTCGTCATTTCACCCGTAATTGGAGTGTACATATACGTCTCACCTCCCCTCTTCACACGGTCACTGCTCGTGACCGTGTAGGGTGGCTTCAACAACAGCTGATCTGACTGGTTTCATTGACCTCGTTATTTTTATGTTTAGAACTTCCTAAATGACGTTGCGTGGTATTTACCAATTTCTTTCTTCTGTTTCTCATCATATACGATGAAAGTGTGTTGTCCTACTCGCTGTCTTAACGTATACGGTCCATTGTACAGTCTGAAGAATTTCTTTGCCGTATTATAGCTTCTTTTCCCAACAGGATTTGCTTTCAGTAGTACATTCTCTCCTACATTAAATTGTTGTAGTTTGTGAGTTAGATTAAATCTCTCTACTCTCTTGTTACACTTATTGGTACAGGTACATTCTGGTTATTAAATTTGTGTATATACTTGTTCCAAAATCTGTTTGGCTTCTTATCTTTTCCAATTCCATTGGAGTATATCCTGTTGCTTCAGTATAATTTCCGTTGATGGCTTTTTCAAGAAATGGTAAATATTCTGCCCATCTATTGTGTTGATCATGGCAGTATATTCGTAAATATTTACCTCATTCTTTGTTAACTCTCTCAGCAAAGTTTCCTTGAGGATGTCTTATGGATGTGAGTACAGGTTGTATTCCATTTTCCCTTAACGTCCTCTCCCATTTTTCACTCTGAAATTGTACACCTTGATCACTGAGTACCTTCTTCATTTTTGCATATGTCGGAATATATTTCTGCAGTAGTATCTTTAGAACAACTTTCGTTGTGGGTCGCATAATTGGGTACAGTCGGACTGCCTTGGAAAACACATGGATACATACCAATATGTGCTTCACACCTCGACTTGATCGTGGTAGTGGTCCCAGAAAATCCACTGCAATTAGCTCTCCTTTGTCTTTGTTCCCTTTCTGTATGCTCTTTATTTCTACATATGTGTGTAAATTCGGCCCTTAATTTTACATTATCTTACTCATACAGTCTTACCTTCGCTTCTAATCTTCCTTAACTCTTTTCTTAACATGACATTACTTTATCTTTCTTAACTTTCCCTATATTACTTATACAATACATTAACATTCATTACCTTTTATTACATTTCTTTAACATTACCTTTCTGATCGCTACTACTTTCCTGAAATACACTTCCGTAACAGAATACTCTTTTAGCTTCGTAGTGTGTCGCATGATCGGTTACAGAGGAACTGTCTTGGAAAACAACGATATTTTTCTCGAATTCCTTAATCCTACGTAGTCTCTGCCCTTTTGACATTTCACTCACGCTTTCTTCTGTGTCCTTGTATTTCCATTAAGTGTTCGCTTGATCAGTCGTTCTGACAATTATAGCATTAATTGCTCATCTCTAAGCTTTTCTTTTTTTACCAATAACAACACTAACATCTTTTACCATTACTTTCTTAAATATTTCTCTACACTATCATTCCTTATCAATAATAATACATTTCTTAAATAACCCTTTAAAATATAATTCCTTATTTCTTTTCACTAATATTTCTTTTTATTTTGTATTTCCAATCATAACCTTAATAAATAGCATTTCTTAATTATACTCTCTTATCTTATTATTAATAACTAAGAGTAATATTATTTTTCTCATTTAAAAATAATTATTTATTTTCATTTGCCTTGAGTTCTGAGTTGCAGTGTCGTCAGATCTGACACCCCTCTTATTATAACAATTGTTTGTTGTACACAGAAAATTCATTGTGCTAACCCTCGCGACAAATTTCCATTGTATTACTGCGACGTTAAAATTCCATTGTCCCGCTCTGACTGCATAATTCACCTGTTTATAGTGCAACGTTTTCGTTTTGCCTGACGGCCACACAAAACCACCTCTCTTTCTCTCGTAACGGTCGTATTCCATAATTCTCTCATTCTCACTGCTGCGCCCCTCTTGTCGAACGCATTTCTTACTAGTTCGTATGCGTTTTACATACATATTGGAATATTCTGTTATGCGTCGTTTATGATAATATTCATCGTAATTACTATAATTATAGTTATAATTATCGTTCACTTTATATTTCTCGTGTGTATACCTACCGTCATATTTACCAAAATTTTGTGTAGTGTTTCGTCTAGATAATTTACTACGTTTCTTGTTAGACCTACAGTGATATTTATCTCCGTGAGTGTGGTGTCTTAAGTCTTTCACATATTTCATCTTCTGTGACTTACTTGTGTGTGTGTGTCTCACAGTTGGGATATCGCTATTAATAAGGTACGTTTTATTAAACTTTATTTGCTTCTCTTCCTTAATGTTAATTACTTTATTATATTTATCGTTAGTAATCACAAACATATTTTCAACTAGTATGAATTCTTCACATATTAGTTCCATTTGTTTATTAATTATTCCACAGACATTTTCTGTGATCGTGTCAATGCGTAAATTTGTATCAACAATTTCTTTGGTTAACTGTGCAGTACCGTCAATTATACTTTGTTTTATTTCAAGATTACCAATTTTTAACTCTTCTTGCTTTTCGTAATTTTTATAGTGTCCTGTTTAAAATTTTCGGACTTTTGCTCTAACTTATTTTCTAAACTTTCTGTTTGTTTTGTATTTATTTCATCTATTTTTCTTATTTGTTTGACATTCTTCACTTTCAACTCTTCTTTATAATTTTCGGCTTGTTTTATGACTAATTCGTCCATCATGGCCAGTATCGAATTTTTAAAGGCTTCTAAATTCAACCCTCCTGGTTCTGCCGTGTTGAATAATTATTAAAATATTTATTTCGTAGTTATTCTTTAACAATTATTATTGATAACCGTTCCCTACTTATTTATTTATTTCTTTATTTTTATTAATAGTTATTATTAATACTCATGACAGTTACACCTGTTACATAGGCAAACAATATTTGTGGGCACCAGCTGTGTAATTACACAACAATTAACATAGCATTCAGTTAAAGTTTAATATAAATAATTATTATTACATATAATATTTTTTTTATTTAACACACCCTTATTTTTAGAGCAACCATTTAGCTACAAAAAAAAATTTTTAAAGTTAAATTGTGGGGAACGTGCCATACGTTCATCGGCGACAATTTATGTAACAGATTTTGTACATAATGTAGGCATGTCGTGCCCCACGTCCAGGGCGACATTTTTATGCAACAGTACATATATTGTTGCGTGTATACAGGTTGCAAATACACATCTTTTTGTGTTTGAATAGCCCCACGTTCTTTGGGAGCCATTTTTATGCAACAATACAACATTGCATAAATAATATAATTTAAATTTGTGATGCCCCACGTTGGAAGCGACAATTTATACAACAATACAACTGTACATAAGTTGTATAATTTATGTTGTATTTGTATAAATTTACATGTAATTTAATTTGAATAGCCCCACAATCTTGGAGCTACAACTTATATAACAATACTTACTTGCATGAATACAATTTAATTTGGGTTTCAGGTGTATCTGTAATAAGAACTCGATGTAACTTGTAACGGTATTTCAAATTTATTTGGTACTAATAAACTTGTGCGCATAGCACTTGATTCGACTTAAAACATTCGTTATTACTTTGTTACTATGCCATAAGGCTTACGCTATATACATCCTTACTGACTAAATATTCTATTCTACTATTATTTTATTAAAAAATATCATTTCCTGACTACTCAGTCAATTAGTGTGCTTCGAAATATCAATTTTTAAATATCTTTTTAGATATTGTAATGGAAACTCAAAAATATTAATAGTTACTGAATTTAACTTTTTTTATCAGTACTGACTTATCAACGCTAATTTTTATTTAAATGCTTTGCATTCATTTCATTCCAATACTAATTTGAGCTCTTGTTTACGTTAATCTTACTTCCATAACATCTATGATTTTAACTCTCTATATCTACAATAAACATTGGCTCTTACTTTTAAATAGAACAAGAATGCCTTTAATTGTCTTTGAGTTAATTGTTCGATTAAGAGATAAATAAGTTGTTTATCACCTTATTCTCGTCAATCGTACTCAATCAATTGATCCATCTGTAATCGTCCTCGTCTCGAACTCCAGCATCGCTTCCTCTTGTCCAGCGTCGTTCATCTCTTGTCCAGCGTCGTTTCCAGACTTCAGTAGTGTTCCTCTTGTTCAGCGCAGTCGCCTCTAGAGTCCAGCGTCGTCTCTCTCTTGTCCAGCGTCATCTCGCTCTCTGGAACTAAGTCGTCAGCTCACACTCTGTCTCTCTCTCTCTCTCTCTCTCTCTCTGGAACTTCTTCTCGTGCTGTTTCGGACGTCAGTTGATCTTCTTATATGGATTTTCTTCTCGTGTAATTCTGTTACTAATTAAATTGCTTGTTTTTACAATACAGTTACATAACTGTATGTAACTGGAAGGATGAAACTATTTACAAAAATTTACATACTCTGTGCGGACGGGCAAAAGCTCTCGCTGCACTGTGGGTGATCGAAAAAAAAGAACAACTGTAGCGTGTGTGTCCTATTTATACCCACGTCTTGGTCCACACCTGCAGTTGTACGAAATCGACATGTCTGAAATTGTCTCTGGGTTCAGTCTCCCCACTCCTTGTCAATTTCGCTATTTCTTATATTTCTGCGAACTGCAGAGTCCTGTAAGTATACTCTTATACTCATCTTATAACTATTTTCACTACACATGTTCACTGTATTTTTGGACATTGCAACTTATCCCTTTCGCTCTGTACACAGTTATTTCACCACTATACTCGTACTGTGTGTCCCTTTCACGTGGTTTTTTGTACACAGTATTTAGTTAGTTTTATTACATTTTATTGTGCTTTTGGATTTTACTCTTTATTTACAGTTTATGAATAATTATGGAAAAACTGTAATTATGCAATTATTCATCTTGTGGTGGTAAACTCGCCTGCATAGACCTGCGTCACACACACTTGCAAAATACTGGTGTACACACTTTCAGTTACATTTCTGTGTGTGTGCACGTCGATTCAGGTCGAAACACCTGTTCATATTTTTGTCTGAGCCAAGCTTGGCAATCCCTGACATGCTTATTTCTAATACATTATTAATTATTTACAGTTTATTAGGAATATTTAAATTTGTATATTCAATGCTCAGTACATAACTTATTTGTACTGCCGCATTATCCTTCTGCTTGGTAATAAAAATATTTAATAAATTTATTTATTAAATTTTTTTTATTACAATCGTTTGAAAAAAAATATAACAAATAATAAAGAATAGTTTTCGTCATTTCACCCGTAATTGGAGTGTACATATACGTCTCACCTCCCCTCTTCACACGGTCACTGCTCGTGACCGTGTAGGGTGGCTTCAACAACAGCTGATCTGACTGGTTTCATTGACCTCGTTATTTTTATGTTTAGAACTTCCTAAATGACGTTGCGTGGTATTTACCAATTTCTTTCTTCTGTTTCTCATCATATACGATGAAAGTGTGTTGTCCTACTCGCTGTCTTAACGTATACGGTCCATTGTACAGTCTGAAGAATTTCTTTGCCGTATTATAGCTTCTTTTCCCAACAGGATTTGCTTTCAGTAGTACATTCTCTCCTACATTAAATTGTTGTAGTTTGTGAGTTAGATTAAATCTCTCTACTCTCTTGTTACACTTATTGGTACAGGTACATTCTGGTTATTAAATTTGTGTATATACTTGTTCCAAAATCTGTTTGGCTTCTTATCTTTTCCAATTCCATTGGAGTATATCCTGTTGCTTCAGTATAATTTCCGTTGATGGCTTTTTCAAGAAATGGTAAATATTCTGCCCATCTATTGTGTTGATCATGGCAGTATATTCGTAAATATTTACCTCATTCTTTATTAACTCTCTCAGCAAAGTTTCCTTGAGGATGTCTTATGGATGTGAGTACAGGTTGTATTCCATTTTCCCTTAACGTCCTCTCCCATTTTTCACTCTGAAATTGTACACCTTGATCACTGAGTACCTTCTTCATTTTTGCATATGTCGGAATATATTTCTGCAGTAGTATCTTTAGAACAACTTTGGTTGTGGGTCGCATAATTGGGTACAGTCGGACTGCCTTGGAAAACACATGGATACATACCAATATGTGCTTCACACCTCGACTTGATCGTGGTAGTGGTCCCAGAAAATCCACTGCAATTAGCTCTCCTTTGTCTTTGTTCCCTTTCTGTATGCTCTTCATTTCTACATATGTGTGTAAATTCGGCCCTTAATTTTACATTATCTTACTCATACAGTCTTACCTTCGCTTCTAATCTTCCTTAACTCTTTTCTTAACATGACATTACTTTATCTTTCTTAACTTTCCCTATATTACTTATACAATACATTAACATTCATTACCTTTTATTACATTTCTTTAACATTACCTTTCTGATCGCTACTACTTTCCT
This sequence comes from Magicicada septendecula, assembly GCA_034769895.1. NCBI lineage: Eukaryota > Metazoa > Arthropoda > Insecta > Hemiptera > Cicadidae > Magicicada > Magicicada septendecula. The sequence continues at coordinate 204,330,724 of CM068370.1, read as the reverse complement.
GAAATACACTTCCGTAACAGAATACTCTTTTAGCTTCGTAGTGTGTCGCATGATCGGTTACAGAGGAACTGTCTTGGAAAACAACGATATTTTTCTCGAATTCCTTAATCCTACGTAGTCTCTGCCCTTTTGACATTTCACTCACGCTTTCTTCTGTGTCCTTGTATTTCCATTAAGTGTTCGCTTGATCAGTCGTTCTGACAATTATAGCATTAATTGCTCATCTCTAAGCTTTTCTTTTTTTACCAATAACAACACTAACATCTTTTACCATTACTTTCTTAAATATTTCTCTACACTATCATTCCTTATCAGTAATAATACATTTCTTAATTAACCCTTTAAAATATAATTCCTTATTTCTTTTCACTAATATTTCTTTTTATTTTGTATTTCCAATCATAACCTTAATAAATAGCATTTCTTAATTATACTCTCTTATCTTATTATTAATAACTAAGAGTAATATTATTTTTCTCATTTAAAAATAATTATTTATTTTCATTTGCCTTGAGTTCTGAGTTGCAGTGTCGTCAGATCTGACACCCCTCTTATTATAACAATTGTTTGTTGTACACAGAAAATTCATTGTGCTAACCCTCGCGACAAATTTCCATTGTATTACTGCGACGTTAAAATTCCATTGTCCCGCTCTGACTGCATAATTCACCTGTTTATAGTGCAACGTTTTCGTTTTGCCTGACGGCCACACAAAACCACCTCTCTTTCTCTCGTAACGGTCGTATTCCATAATTCTCTCATTCTCACTGCTGCGCCCCTCTTGTCGAACGCATTTCTTACTAGTTCGTATGCGTTTTACATACATATTGGAATATTCTGTTGTGCGTCGTTTATGATAATATTCATCGTAATTACTATAATTATAGTTGTAATTATCGTTCACTTTATATTTCTCGTGTGTATACCTACCGTCATATTTACCAAAATTTATGTAGTGTTTCGTCTAGATAATTTACTACGTTTCTTGTTAGACCTACAGTGATATTTATCTCCGTGAGTGTGGTGTCTTAAGTCTTTCACATATTTCATCTTCTGTGACTTACTTGTGTGTGTGTGTCTCACAGTTGGGATATCGCTATTAATAAGGTACGTTTTATTAAACTTTATTTCCTTCTCTTCCTTAATGTTAATTACTTTTTTATATTTATCGTTGGTAATCACAAACATATTTTCAACTAGTATGAATTCTTCACATATTAGTTCCATTTGTTTATTAATTATTCCACAGACATTTTCTGTGATCGTGTCAATGCGTAAATTTGTATCAACAATTTCTTTGGTTAACTGTGCAGTACCGTCAATTATACTTTGTTTTATTTCAAGATTACCAATTTTTAACTCTTCTTGCTTTTCGTAATTTTTATAGTGTCCTGTTTAAAATTTTCGGACTTTTGCTCTAACTTATTTTCTAAACTTTCTGTTTGTTTTGTATTTATTTCATCTATTTTTCTTATTTGTTTGACATTCTTCACTTTCAACTCTTCTTTAAAATTTTCGGCTTGTTTTATGACTAATTCGTCCATCATGGCCAGTATCGAATTTTTAAAGGCTTCTAAATTCAACCCTCCTGGTTCTGCCGTGTTGAATAATTATTAAAATATTTATTTCGTAGTTATTCTTTAACAATTATTATTGATAACCGTTCCCTACTTATTTATTTATTTCTTTATTTTTATTAATAGTTATTATTAATACTCATGACAGTTACACCTGTTACATAGGCAAACAATATTATTTGTGGGCACCAGCTGTGTAATTACACAACAATTAACATAGCATTCAGTTAAAGTTTAATATAAATAATTATTATTACATATAATATTTTTTTTATTTAACACACCCTTATTTTTAGAGCAACCATTTAGCTACAAAAAAAAATTTTAAAAGTTAAATTGTGGGGAACGTGCCATACGTTCATCGGCGACAATTTATGTAACAGATCTTGTACATAAATGTAGGCATGTCGTGCCCCACGTCCAGGGCGACATTTTTATGCAACAGTACATATATTGTTGCGTGTATACAGGTTGCAAATACACATCTTTTTGTGTTTGAATAGCCCCACGTTCTTTGGTAGCCATTTTTATGCAACAATACAACATTGCATAAATAATATAATTTAAATTTGTGATGCCCCACGTTGGAAGCGACAATTTATACAACAATACAACTGTACATAAGTTGTATAATTTATGTTGTATGTGTATAAATTTACATGTAATTTAATTTGAATAGCCCCACAATCTTGGAGCTACAACTTATATAACAATACTTACTTGCATGAATACAATTTAATTTGGGTTTCAGGTGTATCTGTAATAAGAACTCGATGTAACTTGTAACGGTATTTCAAATTTATTTGGTACTAATAAACTTGTGCGCATAGCACTTGATTCGACTTAAAACATTCGTTATTACTTTGTTACTATGCCATAAGGCTTACGCTATATACATCCTTACTGACTAAATATTCTATTCTACTATTATTTTATTAAAAAATATCATTTCCTGACTACTCAGTCAATTAGTGTGCTTCCAAATATCAATTTTTAAATATCTTTTTAGACATTGTAATGGAAACTCAAAAATATTAATAGTTACTGAATTTAACTTTTTTTATCAGTACTGACTTATCAACGCTAATTTTTATTTAAATGCTTTGCATTCTTTTCATTCCAATACTAATTTGAGCTCTTGTTTACGTTAATCTTACTTCCATAACATCTATGATTTTAACTCTCTATATCTACAATAAACATTGGCTCTTACTTTTAAATAGAACAAGAATGCCTTTAATTGTCTTTGAGTTAATTGTTCGATTAAGAGATAAATAAGTTGTTTATCACCTTATTCTCGTCAATCGTACTCAATCAATTGATCCATCTGTAATCGTCCTCGTCTCGAACTCCAGCATCGCTTCCTCTTGTCCAGCGTCGTTCATCTCTTGTCCAGCGTCGTTTCCAGACTTCAGTAGTGTTCCTCTTGTTCAGCGCAGTCGCCTCTAGAGTCCAGCGTCGTCTCTCTCTTGTCCAGCGTCGTCTCGCTCTCTGGAACTAAGTCGTCAGCTCACACTCTGTCTCTCTCTCTCTCTCTCTCTCTCTCTCTCTCTCTCTCTCTCTCTGGAACTTCTTCTCGTGCTGTTTCGGACGTCAGTTGATCTTCTTATATGGATTTTCTTCTCGTGTAATTCTGTTACTAATTAAATTGCTTGTTTTTACAATACAGTTACATAACTGTATGTAACTGGAAGGATGAAACTATTTACAAAAATTTACATACTCTGTGCGGACGGGCAAAAGCTCCCGCTGCACTGTGGGTGATCGAAAAAAAAAGAAAAACTGTAGCGTGTGTGTCCTATTTATACCCACGTCTTGGTCCACACCTGCAGTTGTACGAAATCGACATGTCTGAAATTGTCTCTGGGTTCAGTCTCCCCACTCCTTGTCAATTTCGCTATTTCTTATATTTCTGCGAACTGCAGAGTCCTGTAAGTATACTCTTATACTCAACTTATATCTATTTTCACTACACATGTTCACTGTATTTTTGGACATTGCAACTTAACCCTTTCGCTCTGTACACAGTTATTTCACCACTACACTCGTACGGTGTGTCCCTTTCACGTGGTTTTTTGTACACAGTATTTAGTTAATTTTATTACATTTTATTGTGCTTTTGGATTTTACTCTTTATTTACAGTTTATGAATAATTATGGAAAAACTGTAATTATGCAATTATCCATCTTGTGGTGGTAAACTCGCCTGCATAGACCTGCGTCACACACACTTGCAAAATACTGGTGTACACACTTTCAGTTACATTTCTGTGTGTGTGCACGTCGATTCAGGTCGAAACACCTGTTCATATTTTTGTCTGAGCCAAGCTTGGCAATCCCTGACATGCTTATTTCTAATACATTATTAATTATTTACAGTTTATTAGGTATATTTAAATTTTTATATTCAATGCTCAGTACATAACTTATTTGTACTGCCGCATTATCCTTCTGCTTGGTAATAAAAATATTTATTAAATTTATTTATTAAATTTTTTTTATTACAATCGTTTGAAAAAAAATATAACAAATAATAAAGAATAGTTTTCGTCATTTCACCCGTAATTGGAGTGTACATATACGTCTCACCTCCCCTTTTCACACGGTCACTGCTCGTGACCGTGTAGGGTGGCTTCAACAACAGCTGATCTGACTGGTTTCATTGACCTCGTTTTTTTTATGTTTAGAACTTCCTAAATGACGTTGCGTGGTATTTACCAATTTCTTTCTTCTGTTTCTCATCATATGCGATGAAAGTGTGTTGTCCTACTCGCTGTCTTAACGTATACGGTCCATTGTACAGTCTGAAGAATTTCTTTGCCGTGTTTGCTTTCAGTAGTACATTCTCTCCTACATTAAATTGTTGTAGTTTGTGAGTTAGATTAAATCTCTCTACTCTCTTGTTACCTCTTTCTGTTATTCGTTACTTTGCGTATTCAATTTTTACACTTATTGGTACAGGTACATTCTGGTTATTAGATTTGTGTATATAATTTTTCCAAAATCTGTTTGGCTTCTTATCTTTTCCAATTCCATTGGAGTATATCCTGTTGCTTCACTATAATTTCCGTTGATGGCTTTTTCAAGAAATGGTAAATATTCTGCCCATCTATTGTGTTGATCATGGCAGTATATTCGTAAATATTACCTAATTCTTTGTTAACTCTCTCAGCCAAGTTTCCTTGAGGATGTCTTATGGATGTGAGTACAGGTTGTATTCTATTTTCCCTTAACGTCCTCTCCCATTTTTCACTCTGAAATTGTACACCTTGATCACTGAGTACCTTCTACATTTTTTCATATGTCGGAATATATTTCTGCAGTAGTATCTTTAGAACAACTTTGGTTGTGGGTCGCATAATTGGGTACAGTCGGACTGCCTTGGAAAACACATTGATACATACCAATATGTGCTTCACACCTCGACTTGATCGTGGTAGTGGTCCCAGAAAATCCACTGCAATTAGCTCTCCTTTGTCTTTGTTCCCTTTCTGTATGCTCTTCATTTCTACATATGTGTGTAAATTCGGCCCTTAATTTTACATTATCTTACTCATACAGTCTTACCTTCGCTTCTAATCTTCCTTAACTCTTTTCTTAACATGACATTACTTTATCTTTCTTAACTTTTCTTATATTACTTATACAATACATTAACATTCATTACCTTTTATTACATTTCTTTAACATTACCTTTCTGATCGCTACTACTTTCCTGAAATACACTTCCGTAACAGAATACTCTTTTAGCTTCGTAGTGTGTCGCATGATCGGTTACAGAGGAACTGTCTTGGAAAACAACGATATTTTTCTCGAAGTCCTTAATCCTACGTAGTCTCTGCCCTTTTGACATTTCACTCTCGCTTTCTTCTGTGTCCTTGTATTTCCATTAAGTGTTCGCTTGATCAGTCGTTCTGACAATTATAGCATTAATTGCTCATCTCTAAGCTTTTCTTTTTTTACCAATAACAACACTAACATCTTTTACCATTACTTTCTTAAATATTTCTCTACACTATCATTCCTTACCAATAATAATACATTTCTTAATTAACCCTTTAAAATAATATTCCTTATTTCTTTTCACTAATATTTCTTTTTATTTTGTATTTCCTATCATAACCTTAATAAATAACATTTCTTAATTATACTCTCTTATCTTATTATTAATAACTAAGAGTAATATTATTTTTCTCATTTAAAAATAATTATTGATTTTCATTTGCCTTGAGTTCTGAGTTGCAGTGTCGTCAGATCTGACACCCCTCTTATTATAACAATTGTTTGTTGTAAACAGAAAATTCATTGTGCTAACCCTTGCGACAAATTTCCATTGTATTACTGCGACGTTAAAATTCCATTGTCCCGCTCTGACTGCATAATTCACCTGTTTATAGTGCAACGTTTTCGTTTTGCCTGACGGCCACACAAAACCACCTCTCTTTCTCTCGTAACGGTCGTATTCCATAATTCTCTCATTCTCACTGCTGCGCCCCTCTTGTCGAACGCATTTCTTACTAGTTCGTATGCGTTTTACATACATATTGGAATATTCTGTTGTGCGTCGTTTATGATAATATTCATCGTAATTACTATAATTATAGTTATAATTATCGTTCACTTTATATTTCTCGTGTGTATACCTACCGTCATATTTACCACAATTTTGTGTAGTGTTTCGTCTAGATAATTTACTACGTTTCTTGTTAGACCTACAGTGATATTTATCTCCGTGAGTGTGGTGTCTTAAGTCTTTCACATATGTCATCTTCTGTGACTTACTTGTGTGTGTGTGTCTCACAGTTGGGATATCGCTATTACTAAGGTACGTTTTATTAAACTTTATTTCCTTCTCTTCCTTAATGTTAATTACTTTTTTATATTTATCGTTAGTAATCACAAACATATTTTCAACTAGTACGAATTCTTCACATATTAGCTCCATTTGTTTATTAATTATTCCACAGACATTTTCTGTGATCGTGTCAATGCGTAAATTTGTATCAACAATTTCTTTGGTTAACTGTGCAGTACCGTCAATTATACTTTGTTTTATTTCAAGATTACCAATTTTTAACTCTTCTAGCTTTTCGTAATTTTTATAGTGTCCTGTTTAAAATTTTCGGACTTTTGCTCTAACTTATTTTCTAAACTTTCTGTTTGTTTTTTATTTATTTCATCTATTTTTCTTATTTGTTTGACATTCTTCACTTTCGACTCTTCTTTAAAATTTTCGGCTTGTTTTATGACTATTTCGTCCATCATGGCCAGTATCGAATTTTTAAATGCTTCTAAATTCAACCCTCCTGGTTCTGCCGTGTTGAATAATTATTAAAATATTTATGTCGTAGTTATTCTTTAACAATTATTGATAACCGTTCCCTACTTATTTATTTATTTCTTTACTTTTATTAATAGTTATTATTAATACTCATGACAGTTACACCTGTTACATAGGCAAACAATATTATTTGTGGGCACCAGCTGTGTAATTACACAACAATTAACATAACATTCAGTTAACGTTTAATATAAATAATTATTATTACATATAATAATTTTTGTATTAAACACCCTTATTTTTAGAGCAATCATTTAGCTACAACAAAAAAAATTTTAATAGTTAAATGGTGGGGATCGTGCCATACGTTCATCGGCGACAATTTATGTAACAGATTTTGTACATAAATGTAGGCATGTCGTGCCCCACGTCCAGGGCGACATTTTTATGCAACAGTACATATATAGTTGCGTGTATACAGGTTGCAAATACACATCTTTTTGTGTTTGAATAGCCCCACGTTCTTTGGGAGCCATTTTTATGCAACAATACAACATTGCATAAATAATATAATTTAAATTTCTGATGCCCCACGTTGGAAGCGACAATTTATACAACAATACAACTGTACATAAGTTGTATAATTTATGTTGTATGTGTATAAATTTACATGTAATTTAATTTGAATAGCCCCACAATCTTGGAGCTACAACTTATATAACAATACTTACTTGCATGAATACAATTTAATTTGGGTTTCAGGTGTATCTGTAATAAGAACTCGATGTAACTTGTAACGGTATTTCAATTTTATTTGGTACTAATAAACTTGTGCGCATAGCACTTGATTCGAATTAAAACATTCGTTATTACTTTGTTACTATGCCATAAGGCTTACGCTATATACATCCTTACTGACTAAATATTCTATTCTACTAATTATTTTAATAAAAAATATCATTTCCTGACTACTCAGTCAATTAGTGTGCTTCGAAATATCAATTTTTAAATATCTTTTTAGATATTGTAATGGAAACTCAAAAATATTAATAGTTACTGAATTTAACTTTTTTTATCAGTACTGATTTATCAACGCTAATTTTTATTTAAATGCTTTGCATTCTTTTCATTCCAATACTAATTTGAGCTCTTGTTTACGTTAATCTTACTTCCATAACATCTATGATTTTAACTCTCTATATCTACAATAAACATTGGCTCTTACTTTTAAATAGAACAAGAATGCCTTTAATTGTCTTTGAGTTAATTGTTCGATTAAGAGATAAATAAGTTGTTTATCACCTTATTCTCGTCAATCGTACTCAATCAATTGATCCATCTGTAATCGTCCTCGTCTCGAACTCCAGCATCGCTTCCTCTTGTCCAGCGTCGTTCCTATCTTGTCCAGTGTCGTTTCCAGACTTCAGTAGTGTTCCTCTTGTTCAGCGCAGTCGCCTCTAGAGTCCAGCGTCGTCTCTCTCTTGTCCAGCGTCGTCTCGCTCTCTGGAACTAAGTCGTCAGCTCACACTCTGTCTCTCTCTCTCTCTCACTCTCTCTCTCTCTCTCTCTGGAACTTCTTCTCGTGCTGTTTCGGACGTCAGTTGATCTTCTTATATGGATTTTCTTCTCGTGTAATTCTGTTACTAATTAAATTGCTTGTTTTTACAATACAGTTACATAACTGTATGTAACTGGAAGGATGAAACTATTTACAAAAATTTACATACTCTGTGCGGACGGGCAAAAGCTCCCGCTGCACTGTGGGTGATCGAAAAAAAAGAACAACTGTAGCGTGTGTGTCCTATTTATACCCACGTCTTGGTCCACACCTGCAGTTGTACGAAATCGACATGTCTGAAATTGTCTCTGGGTTCAGTCTCCCCACTCCTTGTCAATTTCGCTATTTCTTATATTTCTGCGAACTGCAGAGTCCTGTAAGTATACTCTTATACTCATCTTATAACTATTTTCACTACACATGTTCACTGTATTTTTGGACATTGCAACTTAACCCTTTCGCTCTGTACACAGTTATTTCACCACTACACTCGTACGGTGTGTCCCTTTCACGTGGTTTTTTGTACACAGTATTTAGTTAATATTATTACATTTTATTGTGCTTTTGGATTTTACTCTTTATTTACAGTTTATGAATAATTATGGAAAAACTGTAATTATGCAATTATTCATCTTGTGGTGGTAAACTCGCCTGCATAGACCTGCGTCACACACACTTGCAAAATACTGGTGTACACACTTTCAGTTACATTTCTGTGTGTGTGCACGTCGATTCAGGTCGAAACACCTGTTCATATTTTTGTCTGAGCCAAGCTTGGCAATCCCTGACATGCTTATTTCTAATACATTATTAATTATTTACAGTTTATTAGGTATATTTAAATTTGTATATTCAATGCTCAGTACATAACTTATTTGTACTGCCGCATTATCCTTCTGCTTGGTAATAAAAATATTTAATAAATTTATTTATTAAATTTTTTTTTTATTACAATCGTTTGAAAAAAAATATAACAAATAATAAAGAATAGTATTCGTCATTTCACCCGTAATTGGAGTGTACATATACGTCTCACCTCCCCTCTTCACACGGTCACTGCTCGTGACCGTGTAGGGTGGCTTCAACAACAGCTGATCTGACTGGTTTCATTGACCTCGTTTTTTTTATGTTTAGAACTTCCTAAATGACGTTGCGTGGTATTTACCAATTTCTTTCTTCTGTTTCTCATCATATACGATGAAAGTGTGTTGTCCTACTCGCTGTCTTAACGTATACGGTCCATTGTACAGTCTGAAGAATTTCTTTGCCGTATTATAGCTTCTTTTCCCAACAGGATTTGCTTTCAGTAGTACATTCTCTCCTACATTAAATTGTTGTAGTTTGTGAGTTAGATTAAATCTCTCTACTCTCTTGTTACCTCTTTCTATTATTCGTTACTTTGCGTATTCAATTTTTACACTTATTGGTACAGGTACATTCTGGTTATTAGATTTGTGTATATACTTGTTCCAAAATCTGTTTGGCTTCTTATCTTTTCCAATTCCATTGGAGTATATCCTGTTGCTTCAGTATAATTTCCGTTGATGGCTTTTTCAAGAAATGGTAAATATTCTGCCCATCTATTATGTTGATCATGGCAGTATATTCGTAAATATTTACCTCATTCTTTGTTAACTCTCAGCAAAGTTTCCTTGAGGATGTCTTATGGATGTGAGTACAGGTTGTATTCCATTTTCCCTTAACGTCCTCTCCCATTTTTCACTCTGAAATTGTACACCTTGATCACTGAGTACCTTCTTCATTTTTGCATATGTCGGAATATATTTCTGCAGTAGTATCTTTAGAACAACTTTGGTTGTGGGTCGCATAATTGGGTACAGTCGGACTGCCTTGGAAAACACATGGATACATACCAATATGTGCTTCACACCTCGACTTGATCGTGGTAGTGGTCCCAGAAAATCCACTGCAATTAGCTCTCCTTTGTCTTTGTTCCCTTTCTGTATGCTCTTCATTTCTACATATGTGTGTAAATTCGGCCCTTAATTTTACATTATCTTACTCATACAGTCTTACCTTCGCTTCTAATCTTCCTTAACTCTTTTCTTAACATGACATTACTTTATCTTTCTTAACTTTCCTTATATTACTTATACAATACATTAACATTCATTACCTTTTATTACATTTCTTTAACATTACCTTTCTGATCGCTACTACTTTCCTGAAATACACTTCCGTAACAGAATACTCTTTTAGCTTTGTAGTGTGTCGCATGATCGGTTACAGAGGAACTGTCTTGGAAAACAACGATATTTTTCTCGAATTTCTTAATCCTACGTAGTCTCTGCCCTTTTGACATTTCACTCACGCTTTCTTCTGTGTCCTTGTATTTCCATTAAGTGTTCGCTTGATCAGTCGTTCTGACAATTATAGCATTAATTGCTCATCTCTAAGCTTTTCTTTTTTTACCAATAACAACACTAACATCTTTTACCATTACTTTCTTTAATATTTCTCTACACTATCATTCCTTACCAATAATAATACATTTCTTAATTAACCCTTTAAAATAATATTCCTTATTTCTTTTCACTAATATTTCTTTTTATTTTGTATTTCCAATCATAACCTTAATAAATAACATTTCTTAATTATACTCTCTTATCTTATTATTAATAACTAATAGTAATATTATTTTTCTCATTTAAAAATAATTATTTATTTTCATTTGCCTTGAGTTCTGAGTTGCAGTGTCGTCAGATCTGACACCCCTCTTATTATAACAATTGTTTGTTGTACACAGAAAATTCATTGTGCTAACCCTCGCGACAAATTTCCATTGTATTACTGCGACGTTAAAATTCCATTGTCCCGCTCTGACTGCATAATTCACCTGTTTATAGTGCAACGTTTTCGTTTTGCCTGACGGCCACACAAAACCACCTCTCTTTCTCTCGTAACGGTCGTATTCCATAATTCTCTCATTCTCACTGCTGCGCCCCTCTTGTCGAACGCATTTCTTACTAGTTCGTATGCGTTTTACATACAATTGGAATATTCTGTTGTGCGTCGTTTATGATAATATTCATCGTAATTACTATAATTATAGTTATAATTATCGTTCACTTTATATTTCTCGTGTGTATACCTACCGTCATATTTACCACAATTTTGTGTAGTGTTTCGTCTAGATAATTTACTACGTTTCTTGTTAGACCTACAGTGATATTTATCTCCGTGAGTGTGGTGTCTTAAGTCTTTCACATATGTCATCTTCTGTGACTTACTTGTGTGTGTGTGTCTCACAGTTGGGATATCGCTATTAATAAGGTACGTTTTATTAAACTTTATTTCCTTCTCTTCCTTAATGTTAATTACTTTTTTATATTTATCGTTAGTAATCACAAACATATTTTCAACTAGTATGAATTCTTCACATATTAGTTCCATTTGTTTATTAATTATTCCACAGACATTTTCTGTGATCGTGTCAATGGGTAAATTTGTATCAACAATTTCTTTGGTTAACTGTGCAGTACCGTCAATTATACTTTGTTTTATTTCAAGATTACCAATTTTTAACTCTTCTAGCTTTTCGTAATTTTTATAGTGTCCTGTTTAAAATTTTCGGACTTTTGCTCTAACTTATTTTCTAAACTTTCTGTTTGTTTTGTATTTATTTCATCTTTTTTTCTTATTTGTTTGACATTCTTCACTTTCAACTCTTCTTTATAATTTTCGGTTTGTTTTATGACTAATTCGTCCATCATGGCCAGTATCGAATTTTTAAAGGCTTCTAAATTCAACCCTCCTGGTTCTGCCGTGTTGAATAATTATTAAAATATTTATTTCGTAGTTATTCTTTAACAATTATTATTGATAACCGTTCCCTACTTATTTATTTATTTCTTTATTTTTATTAATAGTTATTATTAATACTCATGACAGTTACACCTGTTACATAGGCAAACAATATTATTTGTGGGCACCAGCTGTGTAATTACACAACAATTAACATAACATTCAGTTAACGTTTAATATAAATAATTATTATTACATATAATATTTTTTTTATTTAACACACCCTTATTTTTAGAGCAACCATTTAGCTACAAAAAAAAATTTTAATAGTTAAATTGTGGGGATCGTGCCATACGTTCATCGGCGACAATTTATGTAACAGATTTTGTACATAAATGTAGGCATGTCGTGCCCCACGTCCAGGGCGACATTTTTATGCAACAGTACATATATAGTTGCGTGTATACAGGTTGCAAATACACATCTTTTTGTGTTTGAATAGCCCCACGTTCTTTGGGAGCCATTTTTATGCATCAATACAACATTGCATAAATAATATAATTTAAATTTGTGATGCCCCACGTTGGAAGCGACAATTTATACAACAATACAACTGTACATAAGTTGTATAATTTATGTTGTATGTGTATAAATTTACATGTAATTTAATTTGAATAGCCCCACAATCTTGGAGCTACAACTTATATAACAATACTTACTTGCATGAATACAATTTAATTTGGGTTTCAGGTGTATCTGTAATAAGAATTCGATGTAACTTGTAACGGTATTTCAAATTTATTTGGTACTAATAAACTTGTGCGCATAGCACTTGATTCGACTTAAAACATTCGTTATTACTTTGTTACTATGCCATAAGGCTTACGCTATATACATCCTTACTGACTAAATATTCTATTCTACTATTATTTTATTAAAAAATATCATTTCCTGACTACTCAGTCAATTAGTGTGCTTCGAAATATCAATTTTTAAATATCTTTTTAGATATTGTAATGGAAACTCAAAAATATTAATAGTTACTGAATTTAACTTTTTTTATCAGTACTGACTTATCAACGCTAATTTTTATTTAAATGCTTTGCATTCTTTTCATTCCAATACTAATTTGAGCTCTTGTTTACGTTAATCTTACTTCCATACCATCTATGATTTTAACTCTCTATATCTACAATAAACATTGGCTCTTACTTTTAAATAGAACAAGAATGCCTTTAATTGTCTTTGAGTTAATTTTCCGATTAAGAGATAAATAAGTTGTTTATCACCTTATTCTCGTCAATCGTACTCAATCAATTGATCCATCTGTAATCATCCTCGTCTCGAACTCCAGCATCGCTTCCTCTTGTCCAGCGTCGTTCATCTCTTGTCCAGCGTCGTTTCCAGACTTCAGTAGTGTTCCTCTTGTTCAGCGCAGTCGCCTCTAGAGTCCAGCGTCGTCTCTCTCTTGTCCAGCGTCGTCTCGCTCTCTGGAACTAAGTCGTCAGCTCACACTCTGTCTCTCTCTCTCTCTCTCTCTCTCTGGAACTTCTTCTCGTGCTGTTTCGGACGTCAGTTGATCTTCTTATATGGATTTTTTTCCCGTGTAATTCTGTTACTAATTAAATTGCTTGTTTTTACAATACAGTTACATAACTGTATGTAACTGGAAGGATGAAACTATTTACAAAAATTTACATACTCTGTGCGGACGGGCAAAAGCTTCCGCTGCACTGTGGGTGATCGAAAAAAAAAGAACAACTGTAGCGTGTGTGTCCTATTTATACCCACGTCTTGGTCCACACCTGCAGTTGTACGAAATCGACATGTCTGAAATTGTCTCTGGGTTCAGTCTCCCCACTCCTTGTCAATTTCGCTATTTCTTATATTTCTGCGAACTGCAGAGTCCTGTAAGTATACTCTTATACTCATCTTATAACTATTTTCACTACACATGTTCACTGTATTTTTGGACATTGCAACTTAACCCTTTCGCTCTGTACACAGTTATTTCACCACTACACTCGTACGGTGTGTCCCTTTCACGTGGTTTTTTGTACACAGTATTTAGTTAATTTTATTACATTTTATTGTGCTTTTGGATTTTACTCTTTATTTACAGTTTATGAATAATTATGGAAAAACTGTAATTATGCAATTATTCATCTTGTGGTGGTAAACTCGCCAGCATAGACCTGCGTCACACACACTTGCAAAATACTGGTGTACACACTTTCAGTTACATTTCTGTGTGTGTGCACGTCGATTCAGGTCGAAACAACTGTTCATATTTTTGTCTGAGCCAAGCTTGACAATCCCTGACATGCTTATTTCTAATACATTATTAATTATTTACAGTTTATTAGGTATATTTAAATTTTTATATTCAATGCTCAGTACATAACTTATTTGTACTGCCGCATTATCCTTCTGCTTGGTAATAAAAATATTTAATAAATTTATTTATTAAATTTTTTTTTATTACAATCGTTTGAAAAAAAATATAACAAATAATAAAGAATAGTTTTCGTCATTTCACCCGTAATTGGAGTGTACTTATACGTCTCACCTCCCCTCTTCACACGGTCACTGCTCGTGACCGTGTAGGGTGGCTTCAACAACAGCTGATCTGACTGGTTTCATTGACCTCGTTATTTTTATGTTTAGAACTTCCTAAATGACGTTGCGAGGTATTTACCAATTTCTTTCTTCTGTTTCTCATCATATACGATGAAAGTGTGTTGTCCTACTCGCTGTCTTAACGTATACGGTCCATTGTACAGTCTGAAGAATTTCTTTGCCGTATTTGCTTTCAGTAGTACATTCTCTCCTACATTAAATTGTTGTAGTTTGTGAGTTAGATTAAATCTCTCTACTCTCTTGTTACTTCTTTCTGTTATTCGTTACTTTGCGTATTCAATTTTTACACTTATTGGTACAGGTACATTCTGGTTATTAGATTTGTGTATATAATTTTTCCAAAATCTGTTTGGCTTCTTATCTTTTCCAATTCCATTGGAGTATATCCTGTTGCTTCACTATAATTTCCGTTGATGGCTTTTTCAAGAAATGGTAAATATTCTGCCCATCTATTGTGTTGATCATGGCAGTATATTCGTAAATATTACCTAATTCTTTGTTAACTCTCTCAGCCAAGTTTCCTTGAGGATGTCTTATGGATGTGAGTACAGGTTGTATTCTATTTTCCCTTAACGTCCTCTCCCATTTTTCACTCTGAAATTGTACACCTTGATCACTGAGTACCTTCCACATTTTTGCATATGTCGGAATATATTTCTGCAGTAGTATCTTTAGAACAACTTTGGTTGTGGGTCGCATAATTGGGTACAGTCGGACTGCCTTGGAAAACACATGGATACATACCAATATGTGCTTCACACCTCGACTTGATCGTGGTAGTGGTCCCAGAAAATCCAATGCAATTAGCTCTCCTTTGTCTTTGTTCCCTTTCTGTATGCTCTTCATTTCTACATATGTGTGTAAATTCGGCCCTTAATTTTACATTATCTTACTCATACAGTCTTACCTTCGCTTCTAATCTTCCTTAACTCTTTTCTTAACATGACATTACTTTATCTTTCTTAACTTTCCCTATATTACTTATACAATACATTAACATTCATTACCTTTTATTACATTTCTTTAACATTACCTTTCTGATCGCTACTACTTTCCTGAAATACACTTCCGTAACAGAATACTCTTTTAGCTTCGTAGTGTGTCGCATGATCGGTTACAGAGAAACTGTCTTGGAAAACAACGATATTTTTCTCGAAGTCCTTAATCCTACGTAGTCTCTGCCCTTTTGACATTTCACTCTCGCTTTCTTCTGTGTCCTTGTATTTCCATTAAGTGTTCGCTTGATCAGTCGTTCTGACAATTATAGCATTAATTGCTCATCTCTAAGCTTTTCTTTTTTTACCAATAACAACACTAACATCTTTTACCATTACTTTCTTAAATATTTCTCTACACTATCATTCCTTACCAATAATAATACATTTCTTAATTAACCCTTTAAAATAATATTCCTTATTTCTTTTCACTAATATTTCTTTTTATTTTGTATTTCCTATCATAACCTTAATAAATAACATTTCCTAATTATACTCTCTTATCTTATTATTAATAACTAAGAGTAATATTATTTTTCTCATTTAAAAATAATTATTTATTTTCATTTGCCTTGAGTTCTGAGTTGCAGTGTCGTCAGAACTGACACCCCTCTTATTATAACAATTGTTTGTTGTAAACAGAAAATTCATTGTGCTAACCCTTGCGACAAATTTCCATTGTATTACTGCGACGTTAAAATTCCATTGTCCCGCTCTGACTGCATAATTCACCTGTTTATAGTGCAACGTTTTCGTTTTGCCTGACGGCCACACAAAACCACCTCTCTTTCTCTCGTAACGGTCGTATTCCATAATTCTCTCATTCTCACTGCTGCACCCCTCTTGTCGAACGCATTTCTTACTAGTTCGTATGCGTTTTACATACATATTGGAATATTCTGTTGTGCGTCGTTTATGATAATATTCATCGTAATTACTATAATTATAGTTATAATTATCATTCACTTTATATTTCTCGTGTGTATACCTACCGTCATATTTACCAAAATTTTGTGTAGTGTTTCGTCTAGATAATTTACTACGTTTCTTGTTAGACCTACAGTGATATTTATCTCCGTGAGTGTGGTGTCTTAAGTCTTTCACATATGTCATCTTCTGTGACTTACTTATGTGTGTGTGTCTCACAGTTGGGATATCGCTATTAATAAGGTACGTTTTATTAAACTTTATTTCCTTCTCTTCCTTAATGTTAATTACTTTTTTATATTTATCGTTAGTAATCACAAACATATTTTCAACTAGTATGAATTCTTCACATATTAGTTCCATTTGTTTATTAATTATTCCACAGACATTTTCTGTGATCGTGTCAATGCGTAAATTTGTATCAACAATTTCTTTGGTTAACTGTGCAGTACCGTCAATTATACTTTGTTTTATTTCAAGATTACCAATTTTTAACTCTTCTAGCTTTTCGTAATTTTTATAGTGTCCTGTTTAAAATTTTCGGACTTTTGCTCTAACTTATTTTCTAAACTTTCTGTTTGTTTTGTATTTATTTCATCTATTTTTCTTATTTGTTTGACATTCTTCACTTTCAACTCTTCTTTAAAATTTTCGGCTTGTTTTATGACTAATTCGTCCATCATGGCCAGTATCGAATTTTTAAAGGCTTCTAAATTCAACCCTCCTGGTTCTGCCGTGTTGAATAATTATTAAAATATTTATTTCGTAGTTATTCTTTAACAATTATTATTGATAACCGTTCCCTACTTATTTATTTATTTCTTTATTTTTATTAATATTTATTATTAATACTCATGACAGTTACACCTGTTACATAGGCAAACAATATTATTTGTGGGCACCAGCTGTGTAATTACACAACAATTAACATAACATTCAGTTAAGTTTTATATAAATAATTATTATTACATATAATATTTTTTTTATTTAACACACCCTTATTTTTAGAGCAACCATTTAGCTACAAAAAAAAATTTGAAAAGTTAAATTGTGGGGATCGTGCCATACGTTCATCGGCGACAATTTATGTAACAGATTTTGTACATAAATGTAGGCATGTCGTGCCCCACGTCCAGGGCGACATTTTTATGCAACTGTGCATATATAGTTGCGTGTATACAGGTTGCAAATACACATCTTTTTGTGTTTGAATAGCCCCACGTTCTTTGGTAGCCATTTTTATGCAACAATACAACATTGCATAAATAATATAATTTAAATTTGTGATGCCCCACGTTGGAAGCGACAATTTATACAACAATACAACTGTACATAAGTTGTATAATTTATGTTGTATGTGTATAAATTTACATGGAATTTAATTTGAATAGCCCCACAATCTTGGAGCTACAACTTATATAACAATACTTACTTGCATGAATACAATTTAATTTGGGTTTCAGGTGTATCTGTAATAAGAACTCGATGTAACTTGTAACGGTATTTCAAATTTATTTGGTACTAATAAACTTGTGCGCATAGCACTTGATTCGACTTAAAACATTCGTTATTACTTTGTTACTATGCCATAAGGCTTACGCTATATACATCCTTACTGACTAAATATTCTATTCTACTATTATTTTATTAAAAATATCATTTCCTGACTACTCAGTCAATTAATGTGCTTCGAAATATCAATTTTTAAATATCTTTTTAGATATTGTAATGGAAACTCAAAAATATTAATAGTTACTGAATTTAACTTTTTTTATCAGTACTGATTTATCAACGCTAATTTTTATTTAAATGCTTTGCATTCTTTTCATTCCAATACTAATTTGAGCTCTTGTTTACGTTAATCTTACTTCCATAACATCTATGATTTTAACTCTCTATATCTACAATAAACATTGGCTCTTACTTTTAAATAGAACAAGAATGCCTTTAATTGTCTTTGAGTTAATTGTTCGATTAAGAGATAAATAGGTTGTTTATCACCTTATTCTCGTCAATCGTACTCAATCAATTGATCCATCTGTAATCGTCTTCGTCTCGAACTCCAGCATCGCTTCCTCTTGTCCAGCGTCGTTCCTCTCTTGTCCAGCGTCGTTTCCAGACTTCAGTAGTGTTCCTCTTGTTCAGCGCAGTCGCCTCTAGAGTCCAGCGTCGTCTCTCTCTTGTCCAGCGTCGTCTCGCTCTCTGGAACTAAGTCGTCAGCTCACACTCTGTCTCTCTCTCTCTCTCTCTCTCTCTGGAACTTCTTCTCGTGCTGTTTCGGACGTCAGTTGATCTTCTTATATGGATTTTTTTCCCGTGTAATTCTGTTACTAATTAAATTGCTTGTTTTTACAATACAGTTACATAACTGTATGTAACTGGAAGGATGAAACTATTTACAAAAATTTACATACTCTGTGCGGACGGGCAAAAGCTCCCGCTGCACTGTGGGTGATCGAAAAGAAAAGAACAACTGTAGCGTGTGTGTCCTATTTATACCCACGTCTTGGTCCACACCTGCAGTTGTACGAAATCGACATGTCTGAAATTGTCTCTGGGTTCAGTCCCCCCACTCCTTGTCAATTTCGCTATTTCTTATATTTCTGCGAACTGCAGAGTCCTGTAAGTATACTCTTATACTCATCTTATAACTGTTTTCACTACACATGTTCACTGTATTTTTGGACATTGCAACTTAACCCTTTCGCTCTGTACACAGTTATTTCACCACTACACTCGTACGGTGTGTCCCTTTCACGTGGTTTTTGTACACAGTATTTAGTTAATTTTATTACATTTTATTGTGCTTTTGGATTTTACTCTTTATTTACAGTTTATGAATAATTATGGAAAAACTGTAATTATGCAATTATTCATCTTGTGGTGGTAAACTCGCCTGCATAGACCTGCGTCACACACACTTGCAAAATACTGGTGTACACACTTTCAGTTACATTTCTGTGTGTGTGCACGTCGATTCAGGTCGAAACACCTGTTCATATTTTTGTCTGAGCCAAGCTTGGCAATCCCTGACATGCTTACTTCTAATACGTTATTAATTATTTACAGTTTATTAGGTATATTTAAATTTTTATATTCAATGCGCAGTACATAACTTCTTTGTACTGCCGCATTATCCTTCTGCTTGGTAATAAAAATATTTAATAAATTTATTTATTAAATTTTTTTTATTACAATCGTTTGAAAAAAAATATAACAAATAATAAAGAATAGTATTCGTCATTTCACCCGTAATTGGAGTGTACATATACGTCTCACCTCCCTCTTCACACGGTCACTGCTCGTGACCGTGTAGGGTGGCTTCAACAACAGCTGATCTGACTGGTTTCATGGACCTTGTTATTTTTATGTTTAGAACTTCCTAAATGACGTTGCGTGGTATTTACCAATTTCTTTCTTCTGTTTCTCATCATATACGATGAAAGTGTGTTGTCCTACTCGCTGTCTTAACGTATACGGTCCATTGTACAGTCTGAAGAATTTCTTTGCTGTATTATAGCTTCTTTTCCCAACAGGATTTGCTTTCAGTAGTACATTCTCTCCTACATTAAATTGTTGTAGTTTGTGAGTTAGATTAAATCTCTCTACTCTCTTGTTACCTCTTTCTGTTATTCGTTACTTTGCGTATTCAATTTTCACACTTATTGGTACAGGTACATTCTGGTTATTAGATTTGTGTATATAATTTTTCCAAAATCTGTTTGGCTTCTTATCTTTTCCAATTCCATTGGAGTATATCCTGTTGCTTCAGTATAATTTCCGTTGATGGCTTTTTCAAGAAATGGTAAATATTCTGCCCATCTATTGTGTTGATCATGGCAGTATATTCGTAAATATTTACCTAATTCTTTGTTAACTCTCTCAGCAAAGTTTCCTTGAGGATGTCTTATGGATGTGAGTACAGGTTGTATTCCATTTTCCCTTAACGTCCTCTCCCATTTTTCACTCTGAAATTGTACACCTTGATCACTGAGTACCTTCTTCATTTTTGCATATGTCGGAATATATTTCTGCAGTAGTATCTTTAGAACAACTTTGGTTGTGGGTCGCATAATTGGGTACAGTCGGACTGCCTTGGAAAACACATGGATACATACCAATATGTGCTTCACACCTCGACTTGATCGTGGTAGTGGTCCCAGAAAATCCACTGCAATTAGCTCTCCTTTGTCTTTGTTCCCTTTCTGTATGCTCTTCATTTCTACATATGTGTGTAAATTCGGCCCTTAATTTTACATTATCTTACTCATACATTCTTACCTTCGCTTCTAATCTTCCTTAACTCTTTTCTTAACATGACATTACTTTATCTTTCTTAACTTTTCTTATATTATTTATACAATACATTAACATTCATTACCTTTTACTACATTTCTTTTACATTATCTTTCTGATCGCTACTAATTTCCTGAAATACACTTCCGTAACAGAATACTCTTTTAGCTTTGTAGTGTGTCGCATGATCGGTTACAGAGGAACTGTCTTGGAAAACAACGATATTTTTCTCGAAGTCCTTAATCCTACGTAGTCTCTGCCCTTTTGACATTTCACTCTCGCTTTCTTCTGTGTCCTTGTATTTCCATTAAGTGTTCGCTTGATCAGTTTTTCTGACAATTATAGCATTAATTGCTAATCTCTAAGCTTTTCTTTTTTTACCAATAACAACACTAACATCTTTTACCATTACTTTCTTAAATATTTCTCTACACTATCATTCCTTACCAATAATAATGCATTTCTTAATTAACCCTTTAAAATAATATTCCTTATTTCTTTTCACTAATATTTCTTTTTATTTTGTATTTCCTATCATAACCTTAATAAATAACATTTCCTAATTATACTCTCTTATCTTATTATTAATAACTAAGAGTAATATTATTTTTCTCATTTAAAAATAATTATTTATTTTCATTTGCCTTGAGTTCTGAGTTGCAGTGTCGTCAGATCTGACACACCTCTTATTATAACAATTGTTTGTTGTAAACAGAAAATTCATTGTGCTAACCCTTGCGACAAATTTCCATTGTATTACTGCGACGTTAAAATTCCATTGTCCCGCTCTGACTGCATAATTCACCTGTTTATAGTGCAACGTTTTCGTTTTGCCTGACGGCCACACAAAACCACCTCTCTTTCTCTCGTAACGGTCGTATTCCATAATTCTCTCATTCTCACTGCTGCGCCCCTCTTGTCGAACGCATTTCTTACTAGTTCGTATGCGTTTTACATACATATTGGAATATTCTGTTGTGCGTCGTTTATGATAATATTCATCGTAATTACTATAATTATAGTTATAATTATCGTTCACTTCATATTTCTCGTGTGTATACCTACCGTCATATTTACCACAATTTTGTGTAGTGTTTCGTCTAGATAATTTACTACGTTTCTTGTTAGACCTACAGTGATATTTATCTCCGTGAGTGTGGTGTCTTAAGTCTTTCACATATGTCATCTTCTGTGACTTACTTGTGTGTGTGTGTGTGTCTCACAGTTGGGATATCGCTATTAATAAGGTACGTTTTATTAAACTTTATTTCCTTCTCTTCCTTAATGTTAATTACTTTTTTATATTTATCGTTAGTAATCACAAACATATTTTCAACTAGTACGAATTCTTCACATATTAGCTACATTTGTTTATTAATTATTCCACAGACATTTTCTGTGATCGTGTCAATGCGTAAATTTGTATCAACAATTTCTTTGGTTAACTGTGCAGTACCGTCAATTATACTTTGTTTTATTTCAAGATTACCAATTCTTAACTCTTCTAGTTTTTCGTAATTTTTATAGTGTCCTGTTTAAAATTTTCGGACTTTTGCTCTAACTTATTTTCTAAACTTTCTGTTTGTTTTGTATTTATTTCATCTATTTTTCTTATTTGTTTGACATTCTTCACTTTCGACTCTTCTTTAAAATTTTCGGCTTGTTTTATGACTAATTCGTCCAGCATGGCCAGTATCGAATTTTTAAATGCTTCTAAATTCAACCCTCCTGGTTCTGCCGTGTTGAATAATTATTAAAATATTTATTTCGTAGTTATTCTTTAACAATTATTATTGATAACCGTTCCCTACTTATTTATTTATTTCTTTACTTTTATTAATAGTTATTATTAATACTCATGACAGTTACACCTGTTACATAGGCAAACAATATTATTTGTGGGCACCAGCTGTGTAATTACACAACAATTAACATAACATTCAGTTAACGTTTAATATAAATAATTATTATTACATATAATAATTTTTGTATTTAACACACCCTTATTTTTAGAGCAACCATTTAGCTACAACAACAAAAATTTTAATAGTTAAATGGTGGGGATCGTGCCATACGTTCATCGGCGACAATTTATGTAACAGATTTTGTACATAAATGTAGGCATGTCGTGCCCCACGTCCAGGGCGACATTTTTATGCAACAGTACATATATAGTTGCGTGTATACAGGTTGCAAATACACATCTTTTTGTGTTTGAATAGCCCCACGTTCTTTGGGAGCCATTTTTATGCAACAATACAACATTGCATAAATAATATAATTTAAATTTGTGATGCCCCACGTTGGAAGCGACAATTTATACAACAATACAACAGTACATAAGTTGTATAATTTATGTTGTATGTGTATAAATTTACATGTAATTTAATTTGAATAGCCCCACAATCTTGGAGCTACAACTTATATAACAATACTTACTTGCATGAATACAATTTAATTTGGGTTTCAGGTGTATCTGTAATAAGAACTCGATGTAACTTGTAACGGTATTTCAATTTTATTTGGTACTAATAAACTTGTGCGCATAGCACTTGATTCGACTTAAAACATTCGGTATTACTTTGTTACTATGCCATAAGGCTTACGCTATATACATCCTTACTGACTAAATATTCTATTCTACTAATTATTTTATGAAAAATATCATTTCCTGACTACTCAGTCAATTAGTGTGCTTCGAAATATCAATTTTTAAATATCTTTTTAGATATTGTAATGGAAACTCAAAAATATTAATAGTTACTGAATTTAACTTTTTTTATCAGTACTGATTTATCAACGCTAATTTTTATTTAAATGCTTTGCATTCTTTTCATTCCAATACTAATTTGAGCTCTTGTTTACGTTAATCTTACTTCCATAACATCTATGATTTTAACTCTCTATATCTACAATAAACATTGGCTCTTACTTTTAAATAGAACAAGAATGCCTTTAATTGTCTTTGAGTTAATTTTTCGATTAAGAGATAAATAAGTTGTTTATCACCTTATTCTCGTCAATCGTACTCAATCAATTGATCCATCTGTAATCGTCCTCGTCTCGAACTCCAGCATCGCTTCCTCTTGTCCAGCGTCGTTCCTCTCTTGTCCAGTGTCGTTTCCAGACTTCAGTAGTGTTCCTCTTGTTCAGCGCAGTCGCCTCTAGAGTCCAGCGTCGTCTCTCTCTTGTCCAGCGTCGTCTCGCTCTCTGGAACTAAGTCGTCAGCTCACACTCTGTCTCTCTCTCTCTCTCTCTCTCTCTCTCTCTGGAACTTCTTCTCGTGCTGTTTCGGACGTCAGTTGATCTTCTTATATGGATTTTCTTCTCGTGTAATTCTGTTACTAATTAAATTGCTTGTTTTTACAATACAGTTACATAACTGTATGTAACTGGAAGGATGAAACTATTTACAAAAATTTACATACTCTGTGCGGACGGGCAAAAGCTCCCGCTGCACTGTGGGTGATCGAAAAAAAAAGAACAACTGTAGCGTGTGTGTCCTATTTATACCCACGTCTTGGTCCACACCTGCAGTTGTACGAAATCGACATGTCTGAAATTGTCTCTGGGTTCAGTCTCCCCACTCCTTGTCAATTTCGCTATTTATTATATTTCTGCGAACTGCAGAGTCCTGTAAGTATACTCTTATACTCATCTTATAACTATTTTCACTACACATGTTCACTGTATTTTTGGACATTGCAACTTAACCCTTTCGCTCTGTACACAGTTATTTCACCACTACACTCGTACGGTGTGTCCCTTTCACGTGGTTTTTTGTACACAGTATTTAGTTAATTTTATTACATTTTATTGTGCTTTTGGTTTTACTCTTTATTTACAGTTTATGAATAATTATGGAAAAACTGTAATTATGCAATTATTCATCTTGTGGTGGTAAACTCGCCTGCATAGACCTGCGTCACACACACTTGCAAAATACTGGTGTACACACTTTCAGTTACATTTCTGTGTGTGTGCACGTCGATTCAGGTCGAAACACCTATTCATATTTTTGTCCGAGCCAAGCTTGGCAATCCCTGACATGCTTATTTCTAATACATTATTAATTATTTACAGTTTATTAGGTATATTTAAATTTGTATATTCAATGCTCAGTACATAACTTATTTGTACTGCCGCATTATCCTTCTGCTTGGTAATAAAAATATTTAATAAATTTATTTATTAAATTTTTTTTTTATTACAATCGTTTGAAAAAAAATATAACAAATAATAAAGAATAGTTTTCGTCATTTCACCCGTAATTGGAGTGTACATATACGTCTCACCTCCCCTCTTCACACGGTCACTGCTCGTGACCGTGTAGGGTGGCTTCAACAACAGCTGATCTGACTGGTTTCATTGACCTCGTTTTTTTTATGTTTAGAACTTCCTAAATGACGTTGCGTGGTATTTACCAATTTCTGTCTTCTGTTTCTCATCATATACGATGAAAGTGTGTTGTCCTACTCGCTGTCTTAACGTATACGGTCCATTGTACAGTCTGAAGAATTTCTTTGCCGTATTATAGCTTCTTTTCCCAACAGGATTTGCTTTCAGTAGTACATTCTCTCCTACATTAAATTGTTGTAGTTTGCGAGTTAGATTAAATCTCTCTACCCTCTTGTTACCTCTTTCTATTATTCGTTACTTTGCGTATTCAATTTTTACACTTATTGGTACAGGTACATTCTGGTTATTAGATTTGTGTATATACTTGTTCCAAAATCTGTTTGGCTTCTTATCTTTTCCAATTCCATTGGAGTATATCCTGTTGCTTCAGTATAATTTCCGTTGATGGCTTTTTCAAGAAATGGTAAATATTCTGCCCATCTATTATGTTGATCATGGCAGTATATTCGTAAATATTTACCTCATTCTTTGTTAACTCTCAGCAAAGTTTCCTTGAGGATGTCTTATGGATGTGAGTACAGGTTGTATTCCATTTTCCCTTAACGTCCTCTCCCATTTTTCACTCTGAAATTGTACACCTTGATCACAGAGTACCTTCTACATTTTTGCATATGTCGGAATATATTTCTGCAGTAGTATCTTTAGAACAACTTTGGTTGTGGGTCGCATAATTGGGTACAGTCGGACTGCCTTGGAAAACACATGGATACATACCAATATGTGCTTCACACCTCGACTTGATCGTGGTAGTGGTCCCAGAAAATCCACTGCAATTAGCTCTCCTTTGTCTTTGTTCCCTTTCTGTATGCTCTTTATTTCTACATATGTGTGTAAATTCGGCCCTTAATTTTACATTATCTTACTCATACAGTCTTACCTTCGCTTCTAATCTTCCTTAACTCTTTTCTTAACATGACATTACTTTATCTTTCTTAACTTTCCTTATATTACTTATACAATACATTAACATTCATTACCTTTTATTACATTTCTTTAACATTACCTTTCTGATCGCTACTACTTTCCTGAAATACACTTCCGTAACAGAATACTCTTTTAGCTTTGTAGTGTGTCGCATGATCGGTTACAGAGGAACTGTCTTGGAAAACAACGATATTTTTCTCGAATTCCTTAATCCTACGTAGTCTCTGCCCTTTTGACATTTCACTCACGCTTTCTTCTGTGTCCTTGTATTTCCATTAAGTGTTCGCTTGAACAGTCGTTCTGACAATTATAGCTTTAATTGCTCATCTCTAAGCTTTTCTTTTTTTACCAATAACAACACTAACATCTTTTACCATTACTTTCTTAAATATTTCTCTACACTATCATTCCTTACCAATAATAATACATTTCTTAATTAACCCTTTAAAATAATATTCCTTATTTCTTTTCACTAATATTTCTTTTTATTTTGTATTTCCAATCATAACCTTAATAAATAACATTTCTTAATTATACTCTCTTATCTTATTATTAATAACTAATAGTAATATTATTTTTCTCATTTAAAAATAATTATATATTTTCATTTGCCTTGAGTTCTGAGTTGCAGTGTCGTCAGATCTGACACCCCTCTTATTATAACAATTGTTTGTTGTACACAGAAAATTCATTGTGCTAACCCTCGCGACAAATTTCCATTGTATTACTGCGACGTTAAAATTCCATTGTCCCGCTCTGACTGCATAATTCACCTGTTTATAGTGCAACGTTTTCGTTTTGCCTGACGGCCACACAAAACCACCTCTCTTTCTCTCGTAACGGTCGTATTCCATAATTCTCTCATTCTCACTGCTGCGCCCCTCTTGTCGAACGCATTTCTTACTAGTTCGTATGCGTTTTACATACATATTGGAATATTCTGTTGTGCGTCGTTTATGATAATATTCATCGTAATTACTATAATTATAGTTATAATTATCGTTCACTTTATATTTCTCGTGTGTATACCTACCGTCATATTTACCAAAATTTTGTGTAGTGTTTCGTCTAGATAATTTACTACGTTTCTTGTTCGACCTACAGTGATAATTATCTCCGTGAGTCTGGTGTCTTAAGTCTTTCACATATGTCATCTTCTGTGACTTACTTGTGTGTGTGTGTCTCACAGTTGGGATATCGCTATTAATAAGGTACGTTTTATTAAACTTTATTTCCTTCTCTTCCTTAATGTTAATTACTTTTTTATATTTATCGTTAGTAATCACAAACATATTTTCAACTAGTATGAATTCTTCACATATTAGTTCCATTTGTTTATTAATTATTCCACAGACATTTTCTGTGATCGTGTCAATGGGTAAATTTGTATCAACAATTTCTTTGGTTAACTGTGCAGTACCGTCAATTATACTTTGTTTTATTTCAAGATTACCAATTTTTAACTCTTCTAGCTTTTCGTAATTTTTATAGTGTCCTGTTTAAAATTTTCGGACTTTTGCTCTAACTTATTTTCTAAACTTTCTGTTTGTTTTGTATTTATTTCATCTATTTTTCTTATTTGTTTGACATTCTTCACTTTCAACTCTTCTTTAAAATTTTCGGTTTGTTTTATGACTAATTCGTCCATCATGGCCAGTATCGAATTTTTAAAGGCTTCTAAATTCAACCCTCCTGGTTCTGCCGTGTTGAATAATTATTAAAATATTTATTTCGTAGTTATTCTTTAACAATTATTATTGATAACCGTTCCCTACTTATTTATTTATTTCTTTATTTTTATTAATAGTTATTATTAATACTCATGACAGTTACACCTGTTACATAGGCAAACAATATTATTTGTGGGCACCAGCTGTGTTATTACACAACAATTAACATAACATTCTGTTAAAGTTTAATATAAATAATTATTATTACATATAATATTTTTTTTATTTAACACACCCTTATTTTTAGAGCAACCATTTAGCAACAAAAAAAAATTTTAATAGTTAAATTGTGGGGATCGTGCCATACGTTCATCGGCGACAATTTATGTAACAGATTTTGTACATAAATGTAGGCATGTCGTGCCCCACGTCCAGGGCGACATTTTTATGCAACAGTACATATATTGTTGCGTGTATACAGGTTGCAAATACACATCTTTTTGTGTTTGAATAGCCCCACGTTCTTTGGGAGCCATTTTTATGCAACAATACAACATTGCATAAATAATATAATTTAAATTTGTGATGCCCCACGTTGGAAGCGACAATTTATACAACAATACAACTGTACATAAGTTGTATAATTTATGTTGTATGTGTATAAATTTACATGTAATTTAATTTGAATAGCCCCACAATCTTGGAGCTACAACTTATATAACAATACTTACTTGCATGAATACAATTTAATTTGGGTTTCAGGTGTATCTGTAATAAGAACTCGATGTAACTTGTAACGGTATTTCAATTTTATTTGGTACTAATAAACTTGTGCGCATAGCACTTGATTCGACTTAAAACATTCGGTATTACTTTGTTACTATGCCATAAGGCTTACGCTATATACATCCTTACTGACTAAATATTCTATTCTACTAATTATTTTATTAAAAAATATCATTTCCTGACTACTCAGTCAATTAGTGTGCTTCGAAATATCAATTTTTAAATATCTTTTTAGATATTGTAATGGAAACTCAAAAATATTAATAGTTACTGAATTTAACTTTTTTTATCAGTACTGATTTATCAACGCTAATTTTTATTTAAATGCTTTGCATTCTTTTCATTCCAATACTAATTTGAGCTCTTGTTTACGTTAATCTTACTTCCATAACATCTATGATTTTAACTCTCTATATCTACAATAAACATTGGCTCTTACTTTTAAATAGAACAAGAATGCCTTTAATTGTCTTTGAGTTAATTTTTCGATTAAGAGATAAATAAGTTGTTTATCACCTTATTCTCGTCAATCGTACTCAATCAATTGATCCATCTGTAATCGTCCTCGTCTCGAACTCCAGCATCGCTTCCTCTTGTCCAGCGTCGTTCCTCTCTTGTCCAGTGTCGTTTCCAGACTTCAGTAGTGTTCCTCTTGTTCAGCGCAGTCGCCTCTAGAGTCCAGCGTCGTCTCTCTCTTGTCCAGCGTCGTCTCGCTCTCTGGAACTAAGTCGTCAGCTCACACTCTGTCTCTCTCTCTCTCTCTCTCTCTCTCTGGAACTTCTTCTCGTGCTGTTTCGGACGTCAGTTGATCTTCTTATATGGATTTTTTTCCCGTGTAATTCTGTTACTAATTAAATTGCTTGTTTTTACAATCCAGTTACATAACTGTATGTAACTGGAAGGATGAAACTATTTACAAAAATTTACATACTCTGTGCGGACGGGCAAAAGCTCCCGCTGCACTGTGGGTGATCGAAAAAAAAAGAACAACTGTAGCGTGTGTGTCCTATTTATACCCACGTCTTGGTCCACACCTGCAGTTGTACGAAATCGACATGTCTGAAATTGTCTCTGGGTTCAGTCTCCCCACTCCTTGTCAATTTCGCTATTTCTTATATTTCTGCGAACTGCAGAGTCCTGTAAGTATACTCTTATACTCATCTTATAACTATTTTCACTACACATGTTCACTGTATTTTTGGACATTGCAACTTAACCCTTTCGCTCTGTACACAGTTATTTCACCACTACACTCGTACGGTGTGTCCCTTTCACGTGGTTTTTGTACACAGTATTTAGTTAATTTTATTACATTTTATTGTGCTTTTGGATTTTACTCTTTATTTACAGTTTATGAATAATTATGGAAAAACTGTAATTATGCAATTATTCATCTTGTGGTGGTAAACTCGCCTGCATAGACCTGCGTCACACACACTTGCAAAATACTGGTGTACACACTTTCAGTTACATTTCTGTGTGTGTGCACGTCGATTCAGGTCGAAACACCTGTTCATATTTTTGTCTGAGCCAAGCTTGGCAATCCCTGACATGCTTACTTCTAATACATTATTAATTATTTACAGTTTATTAGGTATATTTAAATTTTTATATTCAATGCGCAGTACATAACTTATTTGTACTGCCGCATTATCCTTCTGCTTGGTAATAAAAATATTTAATAAATTTATTTATTAAATTTTTTTTTATTACAATCGTTTGAAAAAAAATATAACAAATAATAAAGAATAGTATTCGTCATTTCACACGTAATTGGAGTGTACATATACGTCTCACCTCCCCTCTTCACACGGTCACTGCTCGTGACCGTGTAGGGTGGCTTCAACAACAGCTGATCTGACTGGTTTCATGGACCTCGTTATTTTTATGTTTAGAACTTCCTAAATGACGTTGCGTGGTATTTACCAATTTCTGTCTTCTGTTTCTCATCATATACGATGAATGTGTTGTCCTACTCGCTGTCTTAACGTATACGGTCCATTGTACAGTCTGAAGAATTTCTTTGCCGTATTATAGCTTCTTTTCCCAACAGGATTTGCTTTCAGTAGTACATTCTCTCCTACATTAAATTGTTGTAGTTTGTGAGTTAGATTAAATCTCTCTACTCTCTTGTTACCTCTTTCTGTTATTCGTTACTTTGCGTATTCAATTTTTACACTTATTGGTACAGGTACATTCTGGTTATAAGATTTGTGTATATAATTTTTCCAAAATCTGTTTGGCTTCTTATCTTTTCCAATTCCATTGGAGTATATCCTGTTGCTTCAGTATAATTTCCGTTGATGGCTTTTTCAAGAAATGGTAAATATTCTGCCCATCTATTGTGTTGATCATGGCAGTATATTCGTAAATATTTACCTCATTCTTTGTTAACTCTCTCAGCAAAGTTTCCTTGAGGATGTCTTATGGATGTGAGTACAGGTTGTATTCCATTTTCCCTTAACGTCCTCTCCCATTTTTCACTCTGAAATTGTACACCTTGATCACTGAGTACCTTCTTCATTTTTGCATATGTCGGAATATATTTCTGCAGTAGTATCTTTAGAACAACTTTGGTTGTGGGTCGCATAATTGGGTACAGTTGGACTGCCTTGGAAAACACATGGATACATACCAATATGTGCTTCACACCTCGACTTGATCGTGGTAGTGGTCCCAGAAAATCCACTGCAATTAGCTCTCCTTTGTCTTTGTTCCCTTTCTGTATGCTCTTCATTTCTGCATATGTGTGTAAATTCGGCCCTTAATTTTACATTATCTTACTCATACATTCTTACCTTCGCTTCTAATCTTCCTTAACTCTTTTCTTAACATGACATTACTTTATCTTTCTTAACTTTTCTTATATTATTTATACAATACATTAACATTCATTACCTTTTACTACATTTCTTTTACATTATCTTTCTGATCACTACTAATTTCCTGAAATACACTTCCGTAACAGAATACTCTTTTATCTTTGTAGTGTGTCGCATGATCGGTTACAGAGGAACTGTCTTGGAAAACAACGATATTTTTCTCGAAGTCCTTAATCCTACGTAGTCTCTGCCCTTTTGACATTTCACTCTCGCTTTCTTCTGTGTCCTTGTATTTCCATTAAGTGTTCGCTTGATCAGTCTTTCTGACAATTATAGCATTAATTGCTAATCTCTAAGCTTTTCTTTTTTTACCAATAACAACACTAACATCTTTTACCATTACTTTCTTAAATATTTCTCTACACTATCATTCCTTACCAATAATAATGCATTTCTTAATTAACGCTTTAAAATAATATTCCTTATTTCTTTTTACTAATTTTTCTTTTTATTTTGTATTTCCAATCATAACCTTAATAAATAACATTTCCTAATTATACTCTTTTATCTTATTATTAATAGCTAATAGTAATATTATTTTTCTCATTTAAAAATAATTATTTATTTTCATTTGCCTTGAGTTCTGAGTTGCAGTGTCGTCAGATCTGACACCCCTCTTATTATAACAATTGTTTGTTGTACACAGAAAATTCATTGTGCTAAACCTCGCGACAAATTTCCATTGTATTACTGCGACGTTAAAATTCCATTGTCCCGCTCTGACTGCATAATTCACCTGTTTATAGTGCAACGTTTTCGTTTTGCCTGACGGCCACACAAAACCACCTCTCTTTCTCTCGTAACGGTCGTATTCCATAATTCTCTCATTCTCATTGCTGCGCCCCTCTTGTCGAACGCATTTCTTACTAGTTCGTATGCGTTTTACATACATATTGGAATATTCTGTTGTGCGTCGTTTATGACAATATTCATCGTAATTACTATAATTATAGTTATAATTATCGTTCACTTTATATTTCTCGTGTGTATACCTACCGTCATATTTACCAAAATTTTGTGTAGTGTTTCGTCTAGATAATTTACTACGTTTCTTGTTAGACCTACAGTGATATTCATCTCCGTGAGTGTGGTGTCTTAAGTGTTTCACATATGTCATCTTGTGTGACACACTTGTGTGTGTGTGTCTCAGAGTTGGGATATCGCTATTAATAAGTTACGTTTTATTAAACTTTATTTGCTTCTCTTCCTTAATGTTAATTACTTCTTTATATTTATCGTTAGTAATCACAAACGTATTTTCAACTAGTATGAATTCTTCACATATTACCTCCATTTGTTTATTAATTATTCCACAGACATTTTCTGTGATCGTGTCAATGCGTAAATTTGTATCAACAATTTCTTTGGTTAACTGTGCAGTACCGTCAATTATACTTTGTTTTATTTCAAGATTACCAATTTTTAACTCTTCTAGCTTTTCGTAATTTTTATAGTTCCTGTTTAAAATTTTCGGACTTTTGCTCTAACTTATTTTCTAAACTTTCTGTTTGTTTTGTATTTATTTCATCTATTTTTCTTATTTGTTTGACATTTTTCTCTTTCAACTCTTCTTTAAATTTTTCGGCTTGTTTTATGACTAATTCGTCCATCATGGCCAGTATCGAATTTTTAAATGCTTCTAAATTCAACCCTCCTGGTTCTGCCGTGTTGAATAATTATTAAAATATTTTTTTTGTAGTTATTCTTTAACAATTATTATTGGTAACAGTTCCCTATTTATTTATTTATTTCTTTATTTTTATTGAGAGTTATTATTAATACTCATGACAGTTACACCTGTTACATAGGCAAACAATATTATTTGTGGGCACCAGCTGTGTAATTACACAACAATTAACATAACATTCAGTTAACGTGTAATATAAATAATTATTATTACATATAATATTTTTTTTATTTAACACACCCTTATATTTAGAGCAACAATTTAGATACAAAAAAAAATTTTAATAGTTAAATGGTGGGGATCGTGCAATACGTTCATCGGCGACAATTTATGTAACAGATTTTGTACATAAATGTAGGCATGTCGTGCCCCACGTCCAGGGCGACATTTTTATGCAACAATACATATATAGTTGCGTGTATACAGGTTGCAAATACACATCTTTTTGTGTTTGAATAGCCCCACGTTCTTTGGGAGCCATTTTTATGCAACAATACAACATTGCATAAATAATATAATTTAAATTTGTGATGCCCCACGTTGGAAGCGACAATTTATACAACAATACAACAGTACATAAGTTTTATAATTTTGCCCCACAATCTTGGAGCGACAACTTATATAACAATACTTACTTGCATGAATACAATTTAATTTGGGTTTCAGGTGTATCTGTAATAAGAACTCGATGTAACTTGTAACGGTATTTCAATTTTATTTGGTACTAATAAACTTGTGCGCATAGCACTTGATTCGACTTAAAACATTCGTTATTACTTTGTTACTATGCCATAAGGCTTACGCTATATACATCCTTACTGACTAAATATTCTATTCTATTAATTATTTTATTAAAAAATATTATTTCCTGAATACTCAGTCAATTAGTGTGCTTCGAAATATCAATTTTTAAATATCTTTTTAGATATTGTAATGGAAACTCAAAAATATTAATAGTTACTGAATTTAACTTTTTTTATCAGTACTGATTTATCAACGCTAATTTTTATTTAAATGCTTTGCATTCTTTTCATTCCAATACTAATTTGAGCGCTTGTTTACGTTAATCTTACTTCCATAACATCTATGATTTTAACTCTCTGTATCTACAATAAACATTGGCTCTTACTTTTAAATAGAACAAGAATGCCTTTAATTGTCTTTGAGTTAATTGTTCGATTAAGAGATAAATAAGTTGTTTATCACCTTATTCTCGTCAATCATACTCAATCAATTGACCCATCTGTAATCGTCCTCGTCTCGAACTCCAGCATCACTTCCTCTTGTCCAGCGTCGCTCCTCTCTTGTCCAGCGTCGTTTACAGACTTCAGTAGTGTTCCGCTTGTCCAACGCAGTCGCCTCTAGAGTCCAGCGTCGTCTCTCTCTTGTCCAGCGTCGTCTCGCTCTCTGGAACTAAGTCGTCAGCTCACACTCTGTCTCTCTCTCTCTCTCTCTCTGGAACTTCTTCTCGTGCTGTTTCGGACGTCAGTTGATCTTCTTATATGTATTTTCTTCTCGTGTAATTCTGTTACTAATTAAATTGCTTGTTTTTACAATCCAGTTACATAACTGTATGTAACTGGAAGGATGAAACTATTTACAACAATTTACATACTCTGTGCGGACGGGGAAAAGCTTCCGCTGCACTGTGGGTGATCGAAAAAAAAATGAACAACTGTAGCGTGTGTGTCCTATTTATACCCACGTCTTGGTCCACACCTGCAGTTGTACGAAATCGACATGTCTGAAATTGTCTCTGGGTTCAGTCTCCCCACTCCTTGTCAATTTCGCTATTTCTTATATTTCTGCGAACTGCAGAGTCCTGTAAGTATACTCTTATACTCATCTTATAACTATTTTCACTACACATGTTCACTGTATTTTTGGACATTGCAACTTAACCCTTTCGCTCTGTACACAGTTATTTCACCACTACACTCGTACGGTGTGTCCCTTTCACGTGGTTTTTGTACACAGTATTTAGTTAATTTTATTACATTTTATTGTGCTTTTGGATTTTGCTCCTTATTTACAGTTTATGAATAATTATGAAAAAACTGTAATTATGCAATTATTCATCTTGTGGTGGTAAACTCGCCTGCATAGACCTGCGTCACACACACTTGCAAAATACTGGTGTACACAATTTCAGTTACATTTCTATGTGTGTGCACGTC
The DNA here is from genome assembly GCA_034769895.1 of Magicicada septendecula. Lineage (NCBI taxonomy): Eukaryota > Metazoa > Arthropoda > Insecta > Hemiptera > Cicadidae > Magicicada > Magicicada septendecula. Next base: position 204,295,140 of record CM068370.1, on the reverse strand, counting down.
GATTCAGGTCGAAACACCTGTTCATATTTTTGTCTGAGCCAAGCTTGGCAATCCCTGACATGCTTATTTCTAATACATTATTAATTATTTACAGTTTATTGGGTATATTTAAATTTGTATATTCAATGCTCAGTACATCACTTATTTGTACTGTCGCATTATCCTTCTGCTTGGTAATAAAAATATTTAATAAATTTATTTATAAAATTTTTTTTTTATTACAATCGTTTGAAAAAAATATAACAATTAATAAAGAATTGTATTCGTCATTTCACCCGTAATTGGAGTCTTCATATTATAATAGTGTATAGATTATGGGTATAAGATATATTGATATATTGATGTGTAGATACTCAAGCCGAGTATATGTAGATATGATGTTATTGTTGATGATTATTATTAGATATGATTATTAAAATTGGGTGATTGGAATTAATGTTCACGTTTGTAGTTTGTGGTTTAAAAGAGTATTTATCACTTCACTGTGTTAACTTCCCCACTTACCATCAGTGGATATCTTCACTATTCTCGATGGCGACTTCTTTTACTGTAAACACACTTGACATACATACATAGATATTCCTTGGATTTCGTTGTCCATGACGTGTCCGTTACGTCACTTCACTGCCGAATACGAACACAACAATACCATAAACTTCTTAGACCTCTCCATCACAATACTAGAACACAGGCACAAATTCAGTATATACAGAAAACCAACTACAACTGACACACTAATACACAACACCTCCAATCACCCAATACAACACAAACTAGCTGCTTTTAGAACCATGATACATAGACTTAACAACATCCCCTTAGATGAAATAGACTACAAAGACGAACTAAACACGATAAAATATCTAGCAGAATCTAACGGTTATGACAGAACAATAGTCAGTAAACTCCTACACAAAACACAAAACAAACAACAGACAAAGACAGAAAACAACAAATTCATGACACTAACATACATCAACAAACAAACAGAAAAAATTGCCCACAAATTCTAAAAAGCAGGATACAGAATCGCTTAAAAAAACTACTATCAAAACAGAACACACACTATCAAAACGCATGCCCAAAGCACAAAACAAATTCGATCTACCCGGTGTATATAAGTTAAATTGTTCAACTTGCAATAAATTCTACATAGGCCAGACAGGACGTAGCTTCAAAAAGAGATACATTGAACACACAAAAGCACTCCACACCACTACAGAATCTACCTTCGCAAACCACCTCATTGAAGCAAACCACACATATAAAAACATCGACAATAACATGAACATACTACACGTACACACAAAAGGCCGAAAACTAGACACTCTAGAACAATTAGAAATATACAAACACACAAAAACAAATAAAAACGACATCCTAAACGAACAGACACAATTCAAATCGCACGCATTATTCGAACACATCTCACCACACACACACAGCTTCGATCTTTCGAAACACTATCTCGTCGCCAACAACAAGACGAACAACGCTACCTACGACAGCCTCTGATGAAGCCTTTTATAGGTGAAAGCCGGTTTAGGCTGTAAGGTAAAACTTTACGTTTTTACTTATAAAAAACTTAGTGTTCCGAGTCGTCAATATTATAGTGATATATAGATATTCCTTTTGAATATCGCAAAGAATGCACATAAACAATAAAATAAATCTAATATTCAATTGTAGGTTGAATGATATCAGTAATTCAAATACTACCGCCACCTTATGAGAGAACTGTTTATAAAAAAATTAAATTACTGCTTCTATTTTATAGAAATTAAAACTCTGATTCCACTGATAATAAACTGAGGATTTATTGACAATGATTAAATTCAGTAAACTCTTTTAAAACAATTAATAAGATATTTTTACAACAATGACAAATTTAAACAAGTATTGAAATCTCTGTATCTCAAGGCTGGTAACACTGTTGTAAGGTACAATATTATTGTGAACGAGGTTAGGTTCACTTTAGTTAATTATATTACCAATTTAGTGAGTTCTTTGAAGATACATGATACCAGATATAAAGATGTGAGTTTGAATAACAATATTTACTTATCTATTATATAACAAAAGAACAAAAATTTAAAATTATTAAACTCGGTACGATAGCCGATAATATTGTACTATCGTATGCCATGCAAAAGTATATAGCAGTTAAGGTCAACACGTGCTTTGATCGTTGCACTGTTAAAAATATTATTATTATTAATTCATTAATTAACAGAACCATGTACTGGGAAGGGAAAAAATCTAAAGAAAAAACTCTTATTATTGCTTTCATTTCATTAAAATCCTTCAAGAACAGAATTGTTTCTTTGTGACAAAAATATATTCTTCGGTTCTAGGTTAGTTTGCCTAGTAACACGTAAGTGGTTATTTAGAATAAGTATGTTATTTATAAAATTCTTAATGATATAGTTACAAACATTTTATTTATAAATCATTTGACGTGTAATTATCAATCATGAAAATATTTGCACAAGAAAATAATTATTTATTAATTCAGAAGTTATAGTCAAGTAAGCGACTATATCCACATTCTGATGAGCGGTATCTAAATTTAATTCCGCCTTTCTCAATTATTCTTAAAATGTAAAATAATTATTCTTGAATTAATTATTGACGTTGGATTGTGCTACAACTTGTTTATTAAATTCTGATAATTGTCCACCATTGTTTATAAACGCACTCAAGCCTTATGACTAGTGCAGTCCAAACAATAATTTTCGTGCATCAACGAGAAAATATTTCTTTCAGTATTTTCTTTAAAATAATTAAAATATTGTACTCCCTGATTGTATACACAGAACATGACCCTTATTATACACTGGTCATGTTAATTCACTATTCACTTAATTCACTGGACACTCGGTAATGTGTTGTTGTGTACAGGCTAATGTTTGTTGGTGTACTACTGTAAGTGACGCGCACATTTCAAAAATATTTTGATGACTTTCGGCATAGACCTTTCGCCGTGAGTGATGCAGAACAAATGATACATTTCGCTAAAGCGTCTCTTTCTCGTCTGGTCATTTTAAGCTATTTGATTGGTTCAAAAGGTCATACTCTCAACCCCAAAACACTTTGGTCAAATAAAACTTTCAATTTTTGGCAACTCTAAGCGTGGGTTCGAGATTATCTGTGACGTATACATGGATACTCAACATGATTGAAAAACTTATAATGGTCATAAGTTTCTTATCTTTTGTCATATCGTCATTTGGATAGTGGCATTAAATCGCGGACACTTGTGGCTTTATTTTAAGTCTAAACAAGCACTAAATCCGTCCATATTTAATTCACTTGGTCATCTTGAAAACTCATATGGTGACTCTTAACATAAATAAGTCTTTTTCACCATATTTCGTTATAATTACACTGTAATACTTATTACTAAACATTTTGAGTCCATTTCTCCTTGATGTTAGTACATAAAATGATTATATTTATAGTTTAAACAAAATCTGTTAATGGCGTCTATAACAACCATGTTCGATTGTTTATATTCACTTGTAACGCCGTCATTCCTTATTCTACTACACATGTTTGATATCCTAACACTAATATGTACATTTATTTACATTTGTTCATACTTTATTTTGCTAAAAAAATGTTATTTTGTATATACTTATAGTATGATCAAAATACTTTCTGTTCTCATCTTTCCATTTTGTCACTTATTTAGTTATTTTAGTACACATGGGATATATTGTTAGTAATTAAAATAGTGTACAATTGTTGTACATTGTTGGTTCAATGTATTCATTAACTTTTCGTTTTCTGAAAACTCTCTAAGTTATAGCATGGTGTTTATTTACATCTGGTTTTACAATTGCAGTTAGTTAGTTTATAATATTTCAATTATTAAACTACTAGTATTACATTTGTGAAGTGTTCTCATAGCAGAATTAGATATTTCTCTAACTACTGGTAACAATTGTCACATTCTTTTGATAAGTTTTGATAATGTTTTTTGACTAACTCTCTTGTCACATTGGGGTTCTGTCCATTTAACTTTATGATATCATATTCAATCTGATTCATTTTCTGTGTCCTTCAGTACATATGGTATTCATTGATTTGCATTATTATTCTTAGCTAGTTTCTGTTTTGAAACAACTGTGGATAATTGCTTGGTTTAACTAATGTACATGATTTTATGTTATAGGTTCAATTCTTGTGAGGTTATGTGTCAGTTGTCTGACAACAATGCTCTACATACTTTTATGCAGTATTTAATTCAACTATTGCCATCTCATTATGGCATTCTACTACAATGGTTTATTATTAAGTTATACACATTTTTACACTATTTGTTGAAACAATAACACAGGTATTCTTAGTCTAATAATGTTGCATATTTTGATGGGTTGCACCTAGTTTTTGGTACATTGATTGGTTGATACATAACAAACTAGCATATTTGCTACTACTTGTGCTGGTATTCATTTACATTTTGTTCTGTCTTGCTATGTCATTCAGGCACATTTCATATTCGGGCTTACAAAGCTTTTATTATTAATCCCTATGAACAATTAATTTACTGTTCTGTCTCATATTTTTTTGTGGTCTTATTGTTTATCGATGTGATTTTACAATCTTGATTAAACTTGTTACACTAATTGTCTGTGCATTTCACTAGTTAATCGTGGATTCTTTCACTTACAATGGTTAATCACTTTGCTCCGTTATAAACATTCTCACTGGTATTGTTTGTGCTGTTTACTTGGGGTAAAATGGTTATCATATCACATGTTGTTACACTTATATTAAGTACTCACTGTCATTTTTCGTGATCATTTAATGATGCTCAACACTGGTTTCTCTGTTATTGGTATCTGAATAATCATCATACTTCTTCTGTTCAATATATTGGTTTTAATTCCTTGTATATCTTGTGAATGTTGATGTCTTGTACTGTTCATACATCATCTTCATTCTTTATGGTACATTTCCTTTCCTCTTCTTCTTCTTTTCTTCTTCTGGTTAGTTGTTTCTCACTGTCGGTGTTCTTTTTGGTTATACATTGTTTGTAATAATCCATGTCCCTTAATATTGTCATACTCTTCCATATTTTTATTCGTGGTTATGGTAATCATTGTCCCATATTATTTCACACTAATAAACAAATTCGTTTGTTTTATCACCATAGTGATTGTAATTGATTCGTCTCCTTTTCACTTTAATAATTAATTTCGTCATATCCCCTCACTATTTTGGATCTATTGGGCCTGCATGGTAACATATTATATTGGCTCGTTGGTGTTTTCTCTTTCTTTGTTATACTCGATGATATCCTTATTATTCTTCCTTCTCCTTCGTTGGGTTGTTTCAATAATATTCGTTCGTAGATACACATTTTTTTATATTCTCCCGTTCCTTCTTTTATGCTCGATGAAATATTTTCATGATATCTTTTATTTGACGTATTAGATAGTTATTTTATGTAACTGCCAGTTTGGTACGTTACAATATACGTCTCACCTCCCCTCTTCACACGCTCACTGCTCGTGACCATGTAGGGTGGCTTCAACAACAGCTGATCTGACTGGTTTCATTGACCTCGTTATTTTTATGTTTAGAACTTCCTAAATGACGTTGCGTGGAATTTACCAATTTCTTTCTTCTGTGTCTCATCATATACGATGAAAGTGTGTTGTCCTACTCGCTGTCTTAACGTATACGGTCCATTGTACAGTCTGAAGAATTTCTTTGCCGTATTGTCGCTTTTTTCCCAACAGGATTTGCTTTCAGTAGTACATTCTCTCCTACATTAAATTGTTGTAGTTTGTGAGTTAGATTAAATCTCTCTACTCTCTTGTTACCTCTTTCTATTATTCGTTAATTTGCGTATTCAATTTTTACACTTATTGGTACAGGTACATTCTGGTTATTTGATTTGTGTATATACTTGGTCCAAAATCTGTTTGGCTTCTTATCTTTTCCAATTCCATTGGAGTAAATCCTGTTGCTTCACTATAATTTCCGTTGATGGCTATTTCAAGAAATGGTAAATATTCTGCCCATCTATTGTTTTGATCATGGCATTATAATCGTAAATATTTACCTAATTCTTTGTTAACTCTCTCAGCAAAGTTTCCTTGAGGATGTCTTATGGATGTGAGTACAGGTTGTATTCCATTTTCCCTTAACGTCCTCTCCCATTTTTCACTCTGGAATTGTACAATTGATCACTGAGTACCTTCTTCATTTTTGCATATGACGGAATATATTTCTGCAGTAGTATCTTTAGAACAACTTTGATTGCGGGGTCGCATAATTGGGTACAGTCGGACTGCCTTGGAAAACACATGGATACATACCAATATGTGCTTCACACCTCGACTTGATCGTGGTAGTGGTCCCAGAAAATCCACTGCAATTAGCTCTCCTTTGTCTTTGTTCCCTTTCTGTATGATCTGCATTTCTACATATGTGTGTAAATTCGGTCCTTAATTTTACATTATCTTACTCATACATTCTTACCTTCGCTTCTAATCTTCCTTAACTCTTTTCTTAACATAATATTACTTTATCTTTCTTAACCTTTCTTATATTACTTATACAATACATTAACATTCATTACCTTTTATTTCATTTCTTTAACATTACCTTTCTGATCGCTACTAATTTCCTGAAATACACTTCCGTAACAGAATACTCTTTCAGCTTTGTAGTGTGTCGCATGATCGGTTACAGAGGAACTGTCTTGGAAAACAACGAAATTTTTCTCGAAGTCCTTAATCCTACGTAGTCTCTGCCCTTTTGACATTTCACTCTCGCTTTCTTCTGTGTCCTTGTATTTCCATTAAGTGTTCGCTTGATCAGCCGTTCTGACAATTATAGCATTAATTGCTCATCTCTAATCTTTTCTTTTTTTACCAATAACAACACTAACATCTTTTACTATTACTTTCTTAAATATTTCTCTACACTATCATTCCTTACCATTAATAATACATTTCTTAATTAACCCTTTAAAATAATATTCCTTATTTCTTTTCACTAATATTTCTTTAATAATAGTAATATTATTTTTCTCATTTAAAAATAATAATTTATTTTCATTTGCCTTGAGTTCTGAGTTGCAGTGTCGTCAGATCTGACACCCCTCTTATTATAACAATGTTTGTTGTACACAGAAAATTCGTTGTGCTAACCCTCGCGCCAAATTTCCATTGTATTACTGCGACGTACATTCCATTGTCCCGCTCTGACTGCATAATTCACCTGTTTATAGTGCAACGTTTTCGTTTTGCCTGACGGCCACACAAAACCACCTCTCTTTCTCTCGTAACGGTAGTATTCCATAATTCTCTCATTCTCACTGCTGCGCCCCTCTTGTTGAACGCATTTCTTACTAGTTTGTATGCGTTTTACATACATATTGGAATATTCTGTTGTGCGTCGTTTATGATAATATTCTTCGTAATTACTATAATTATAGTTATAATTATCGTTCACTTTATATTTCTCGTGTGTATACCTACCGTCATATTTACCACAATTTTGTGTAGTGTTTCGTCTAGATAATTTACTACGTTTCTTGTTAGACCTACAGTGATATTTATCTCCGTGAGTGTGGTTTCTTAAGTGTTTCACATGTGTCATCTTATGTTACTTACTTGTGTGTGTGTCTCTCACTGTTGGGATATCGCTATTAATAAGGTACGTTTTATTAACCTTTATTTGCTTCTCTTCCTTAATGTTAATTATATTTTTATATTTATCGTTTAACCTCCGTTCAACAGTCCGTTAAGGGCCAAGGCGTACCGCGCGGCTTTTTGTGTTAGTGTGACGGTGTATGGCTAGTACTACGCGCCACCAGCCGCTAGTTGCGGTATTCACAGCCAGGAGGCGGCGCTGTTATCTCAGCGCCTACTCAGTTTGCCTCACGACGCTGAGTGAACGCCGTACGGAACCTCCGCCGGGAATTGAACCCGGGACCACGAGCGCATTAATCGCCCGCGTTAGCCACTAGACCACCTGGAGGCTCTTATATTTATCGTTAGTAATCACAAACGTATTTTCAACTAGTATGAATTCTTCACATATTAGCTCCATTTGTTTATTAATTATTCCACAGACATTTTCTGTGATCGTGTCAATGCGTAAATTTGTATCAACAATTTCTTTGGTTAACTGTGCAGTACCGTCAATTATACTTTGTTTTATTTCAAGATTACCAATTTTTAACTCTTCTATTTTCGTAATTTTTATAGTGTCCTGTTTAAAATTTTCGGACTGTTGCTCTAACTTATTTTCTAAACTTTCTGTTTGTTTTGTATTTATTTCATCTATTTTCCTTATTTGTTTGACATTCTTCTCTTTCAAATCTTCTTTAAATTTTTCGGCTTGTTTTATGACTAATTCGTCCATCATGGCCAGTATCGAATTTTTAAATGCTTCTAAATTTAACCCTCCTGGTTCTGCCATGTTGAATAATTATTAAAATATTTATTTCGTAGTTATTCTTTTCCAATTATTATTGATAACCGTTCCCTACTTATTTATTTATTTCTTTATTTTTATTAATAGTTATTATTAATACTTATGACAGTTACACCTGTTACATAGACAAACAATATTATTTGTGGGCACCAGCTGTGTTATTACACAACAATTAACATAACATTCAGTTAACGTTTAATGTAAATAATTATTATTACATATAATATTTTTTTTAATTAACTCACCCTTATTTTTAGAGCAACCATTTAGCTACAAAAAAATTTTAATAATTAAATGGTGGGGATCGTGTCATACGTTCATCGGCGACAATGTATGTAACAGATTTTGTACATAAATGAAGGCATGTCGTGCCCCACGTCCAGGGCGACATTTTTATGCAACAGTACATATATATTTGCGTGTATACAGGTTGCAAATACACATCGTTTTGTGTTTGAATAGCCCCACGTTCTTTGGGAGCCATTTTTATGCAACAATACAACATTGCATAAATAATATAATTTAAATTTGTGATGCCCCACGTTGGAAGCAACAATTTATACAACAATACAACTGTACATAAGTTGTATAATTTATGTTGTATGTGTGCAAATTTACATGTAATTTAATATGAATAGCCCCACAATCTTGGAGCGACAACTTACATAACAATACTTACTTGCATGAATACAATTTAATTTGGGTTTCAGGTGTATCTGTAATAAGAACTCGATGTAACTTGCAACGGTATTTCAAATTTATTTGGTACTAATAATCTTGTGCGCATAGCACTTGATTCGACATAAACATTCGTTATTACTTTGTTACTATGCCATAAGGCTTACGCTATATACATCCTTACTGACTACATATTCTATTCTACTAATTATTGTATTAAAAAATATCATTTCCTGACTACTCAGTCAATTAGTGTGCTTCGAAATATCAAATTTTAAATATCTTTTTAGATATTGTAATGGAAACTCAAAAATATTAATAGTTACTGAATTTAACTTTCTTTTATCAGTACCGATTTATACAACGCTAATTTTTATTTAAATGCTTTGCATTCTTTTCATTCCAATACTAATTTGAGCTCTTGTTTACGTTAATCTTACTTCCATAACATCTATGATTTTAACTCTCTATACCTACAATAAACATTGGCTCTTACTTTTAAATAAAACAAGAATGCCTTTAATTGTCTTTGAGTTAATTGTTCGAATAAGAGATAAATAAGTTGTTTATCACCTTATTCTCGTCAATCATACTCAATCAATTGATCCATCTGTAATCGTCCTCGTCTCGAACTCCAGCATCACTTCCTCTTGTCCAGCGTCGCTCCTCTCTTGTCCAGCGTCGTTTCCAGACATCAGTAGTGTTCCTCTTGTCCAGCGTAGTCGCCTCTAGAGTCCAGCGTCGTCTCTCTCTCTTGTCCAGCGTCGTCTCGCTCTCTGGAACTAAGTCGTCAGCTCACACTCTGTCTCTTTATCTCTCTCTCTCTCTCTCTCTGGAACTTCTTCTCGTGCTGTTTCGGACGTCAGTTGATCTTCTTATATGGATTTTCTTCTCTTGTAGTTCTGTTACTAATTAAATTGCTTCTTTTACAATCTAGTTACATAACTGTATGTAACTGGAAGGATGAAACTATTTAAAAAAATTTACATACTCTCTGCGGAAGGCCAAAAGCTCCCGCTGCACTGTGGGTGATCGAAAAAAAGAACAACTGTAGCGTGTGTGTCCTATTTATACCCACGTCTTGGTCAACACCTCCAGTTGTACGAAATCGACATGTCTGAAATTGTCTCTGGGTTCAGTCCCACCACTCCTTGTCAATTTCGCTGTTTCTTATAGTTCTGCGAACAGCAGAGTCCTGTAAATATACTCTTATACTCATCTTATAACTATTTTCACTACACATGTTCACTGTATTTTTGGACATTGCAACTTAACCCTTTCGCTCTGTACACAGTTATTTCACCACAACACTCGTACGGCGTGTCCCTTTCACGTGGTTTTTGTACACAGTATTCAGTTAATTTTATTACATTTTATTGTGCTTTTGGATTTTACTCTTTACTTATAGTTTATGAATAATTATGGAAAAACTGTAATTATGCAATTATTCATCTTGGGGTGGTAAACTCGCCTGCATAGACCTGCGTCACACACACTTTCAAAATACTGGTGTACACACTTTCAGTTACATTTCTGTGTGTGTGCACGTCGATTCAGGTCGAAACACCTGTTCATAATTTTGTCTGAGCCAAGCTTGCAATCCCTGACATGCTTATTTCTAATACATTATTAATTATTTACAGTTTATTAGGTATATTTAAATTTTTATATTCAATGCTCAGTACATCACTTATCTGTACTGTCGCATTATCCTTCTGCTTGGTAATAAAAATATTTAATACATTTATTTATTAAATTTTTTTTTTTTATTACAATCGTTTGAAAAAAAATATTACAATTATTAAAGAATAGTATTCGTCATTTCACCAGTAATTGGAGTGTACATATACGTCTCACCTCCCCTCTTCACACGCTCACTGCTCGTGACCTTATAGGGTGGCTTCAACAACAGCTGATCTGACTGGTTTCATTGACCTCGTTGTTTTTAAGTTTAGAACTTCCTAAATAACGTTGCGTGGAATTTACCAATTTCTTTCTTCTGTGTCTCATCATATACGATGAAAGTGTGTTGTCCTACTCGCTGTCTTAACGTATACGGTCCATTGTACAGTCTGAAGGATTTCTTTGCCGTATTCTCGCTTCTTTTCCCAACAGGATTTGCTTTCAGTAGTACATTCTCTCCTACATTAAATTGTTGTAGTTTGTGAGTTAGATGAAGTCTCTCTACTCTCTTGTTACCTCCTTCTATTATTCGTTACTTTGCGTATTCAATTTTTACACTTATTGGTACAGGTACATTCTGGTTATTAGATTTGTGTATATACTTGGTCCAAAATCTGTTTAGCTTCTTATCTTTTCCAATTCCAATGGAGTATATCCTGTTGCTTCACTATAATTTCCGTTGATGGCTTTTTCAAGAAATGGTAAATATTCTGCCCATCTATTGTTTCGATCATGGCAGTATATTCGTAAATATTTACCTAATTCTTTGTTAACTCTCTCAGCAAAGTTTCCTTGAGGATGTCTTATGGATGTGAGTACAGGTTGTATTCCATTTTCCCTTAACGTCCTCTCCCATTTTTCACTCTGGAATTATACACCTTGATCACTGAGTACCTTCTTCATTTTTGCATATGACGGAATATATTTCTGCAGTAGTATCTTTAGAACAACTTTGGTTGTGGGTCGCATAATTGGGTACAGTCGGACTGCCTTGGAAAACACATGGATACATACCAATATGTGCTTCACACCTCGACTTGATCGTGGTAGTGGTCCCAGAAAATCCACTGCAATTAGCTCTCCTTTGTCTTTGTTCCCTTTCTGTATGCTCTGCATTTCTACATATGTGTGTAAATTCGGTCCTTAATTTTACATTATCTTACTCATACATTCTTACCATCGCTTCTAATCTTCCTTAACTCTATTCTTAACATGATATTACTTTATCTTTCTTAACTTTTCTTATATTACTTATACAATACATTAACAATCATTACCTTTTATTTCATTTCTTTAACATTACCTTTCTGATCGCTACTAATTTCCTGAAATACACTTCCGTAACAGAATACTCTTTCAGCTTTGTAGTGTGTCGCATGATCGGTTACAGAGGAACTGTCTTGGAAAACAACGAAATTTTTCTCGAAGTCCTTAATCCTACGTAGTCTCTGCCCTTTTGACATTTCACTCTCGCTTTCTTCTGTGTCCTTGTATTTCCATTAAGTGTTCGCTTGATCAGCCGTTCTGACAATTATAGCATTAATTGCTCATGTCTAATCTTTTCTTTTTTTACCAATAACAACACTAACATCTTTTACCATTATTTTCTTAAATATTTCTCTACACTATCATTCCTTAGCATTAATAATACATTTCTTAATTAACCCTTTAAAATAATATTCCTTATTTCTTTTCACTAATATTTCTTTTTATTTTGTATTTCCAATCATAACCTTAATAAATAACATTTCTTAATTATACTCTCTTATCTTATTATTAATAATTAATTGTAATATTATTTTTCTCATTTAAAAATAATTATTTATTTTCATTTGCCTTGAGTTCTGAGTTGCAGTGTCGTCAGATCTGACACCCCTCTTATTATAACAATTGTTTGTTGTACACAGAAAATTCGTTGTGCTAACCCTCGCGCCAAATTTCCATTGTATTATTGCGACGTTAACATTCCATTGTCCCGCTGTGACTGCATAATTCACCTGTTTATAGTGGAACGTTTTCGTTTTGCCTGACGGCCACACAAAACCACCTCTCTTTCTCTCGTAACGGTCGTATTCTATAATTCTCTCATTCTCACTGCTGCGCCCCTCTTGTCGAACGCATTTCTTACTAGTTCGTATGCCTTTTACATACATATTGGAATATTCTTTTGTGCGTCGTTTATGATAATATTCATCGTAATTACTATAATTATAGTTATAATTATCGTTCACTTCATATTTCTCGTGTGTATACCTACCGTCATATTTACCACAATTTTGTGTAGTGTTTCGTCTAGATAATTTACTACGTTTCTTGTTAGACCTACAGTGATATTTATCTCCGTGAGTGTGGTGTCCTAAGTGTTTCACATGTGTCATCTTATGTGACTTACCTGTGTGTGTGTCTCTCACAGTTGGGATATCGCTATTAATAAGGTACGTTTCATTAACCTATATTTGCTTCTCTTCCTTAATGTTAATTATTTTTTTATATTTATTGTTTAACCTCCGCTCAAAAGTCCGTTAAGGGCCAAGGCGTACCGCGCGGCTTTTTGTGTTAGTGTGACGGTGTATGGCTAGTACTACGCGCCACCAGCCGCTAGTTGAGGTATTCACAGCCAGGAGGCGGCGCTGTTATCTCAGCGCCTACTCAGTTTGCCTCACGACGCTGAGTGCACGCCGTACGGAACCTCCGCCGGGAATTGAACCCGGGACCACGAGCGCATCAATCGCCCGCGTTAGCCACTAGACCACCTGGATGCTCTTATATTTATCGTTAGTAATCACAAACGTATTTTCAACTAGTATGAATTCTTCACATATTAGCTCCATTTGTTTATTAATTATTCCACAGACATTTTCTGTGATCGTGTCAATGCGTAAATTTGTATCAACAATTTATTTGGTTAACTGTGCATTACCGTCAATTATACATTGTTTTATTTCAAGATTACCAATTTTTAACTCTTCTAGCTTTTCGTAATTTTTATAGTGTCCTGTTTAAAATTTTCGGACTTTTGCTCTAACTTATTTTCTAAACTTTCTGTTTGTTTTGTATTTATTTCATCTATTTTTTTTATTTGTTTGACATTTTTCTCTTTCAACTCTTCTTTAAATTTTTCGGCTTGTTTTATGACTAATTCCTCCATCATGGCCAGTATCGAATTTTTAAATGCTTCTAAATTCAACCCTCCTGGTTCTGCCGTGTTGAATAATTATTAAAACATTTATTTCGTAGTTATTCTTTAACAATTATTATTGATAACCGTTCCCTACTTATTTATTTATTTCTTTATTTTTATTAATAGTTATTATTAATACTCATGACAGTTACACCTGTTACATAGGCAAACAATATTATTTGTGGGCACCAGCTGTGTTATTACACAACAATTAACATAACATTCAGTTAACGTTTAATATAAATAATTATTATTACATATAATACTTTTTTTATTTAACACACCCTTATTTTTAGAGCAACCATTTAGCTACAAAAAAAATTTTATTAGTTAAATGGTGGGGATCGTGCCATACGTTCATCGGCGACAATTTATATAACAGATTTTGTACATAAATGTAGGCATGTCGTGCCCCACGTCCAGGGCGACATTTTTATGCAACAGTACATATATAGTTGCGTGTATACAGATTGCAAATACACATCTTTTTGTGTTTGAATAGCCCCACGTTCTTTAGGAGCCATTTTTATGCAACAATACAACACTGCATAAATAATATAATATAAATTTGTGATGCCCCACGTTGGAAGCGACAATTTATACAACAATACAACTGTACATAAGTTGTATAATTTATGTTGTATGTGTATAAATTTACATGTAATTTAATTTGAATAGCCCCACAATCTTGGAGCTACAACTTATATATCAATACTTACTTGCATGAATACAATTTAATTTGGGTTTCAGGTGTATCTGTAATAAGAACTCGATGTAACTTGTAACGGTATTTCAAATTTATTTGGTACTAATAAACTTGTGCGCATAGCACTTGATTCGACTTAAAACATTCGTTATTACTTTGTTACTATGCCACAAGTCTTACGCTATATACATCCTTACTGACTAAATATTTTATTCTACTAATTATTATATTAAAAATATCATTTCCTGACTACTCAGTCAATTAGTGTGCTTCGAAATATCAATTTTTAAATATCTTTTTAGATATTGTAATGGTAACTCAAAAATATTAATAGTTACTGAATTTAACTTTTTTATCAGTACTGAGTTATACAACGCTAATTTTTATTTAAATGCTTTGCATTCTTTTCATTCCAATACTAATTTGAGCTCTTGTTTACGTTAATCTCACTTCCATAACATCTATGATTTTAACCCTCTATATTGTAACGTCCTGCTCTTTGTTGATATAGGAGAGTTAATAGCGAAAACTTTGTATGTGGTTTATTGGGTGTTCGTCTTATTTAATTAAGCTCCCAATATTGTTATGCGCCAATCTTATAACGTCTCGGTTTGAGATATTAAAGGTTCCGCCTCTCCGCAGTCGCCACTTATGAATTATAATAAGTGACTTTTAAAAAAAAAAAATAAATAAAGGATTTTTTAATGTGTTACTCAATCTAAATAGAAATCGAGAGTGTGTGATTTGGGGTCAAGGAGGGAAGTTGTTCAGCCTTATGAAGAAGAGAGAGTAAGTACCAATTATTTACACTCGGTTTAGACGATTTCGGATTTTTTTTCAAATTGTTCGCTGTGATTTAAATCAGCTGATTGTGAGATAATTTTCTACGCTTAGTTCAACCAGCCTACTCTGTAGCAAAATTTGATCCGATGTGTTGATTTCTTCTGTTTTTGTGCTGAAATCTAGTACAACTTCCCACTACAAAAATTATAACACACTTTATTATTCAAGATTATTTTTCAATAATATTATTTATTTATATTATTGGTTTTTGTTTCCTGCCACCAAAATACAAGTATCACAATTGATCTTTCTTTAATAAAACATAATCTCAACTTCACAGAGTAAACATGGAATTGTCTAAAGAGAAAAACATATACGGTTTTGTTTACCAAATTTTACACTATTTAAAAAAAAACATCAATTAATAAATAATTCTTAATAATTCCCCAGGGTTCAGGGTAAGTTCTTTTTGTTACTAGAGTGTCAGAAATGGATAATTACTAAGCTTTACAAATACCGAAAAAATATTAAATAAATTTGTTTTTTTCTTCGTGTAGTATGTAGTTCCAGGAATGTGCGTAAGAGAGCAGCGTGCTTTTGTTTACTTTAAAAAAACATGTGATTAAATGACTATTTTGTGTTCTATATCAACGTTCGGAATGCGTTTTCTTCTTGAACTATTAAACGAAATGTTTATATTACCTCGCTCCGTATGGTTCTTACTGGAATGAAGCTTTTTCGCTGGTGAGGTCCGTCTTGCGTTATAATTTCCTTACCGTCTGGCGCATTTTCGATCGTCAACTAGAACTATGGCGAAACCAGGTTGAATCATCAGAAGGTTTTCTTTCACTGTTTATTAAGGAGTATAACCATGTAATTTTGATAAATCATGGATGATTATATAGTGGTCATGTTGCTTGTTAATTTTGTATTAATTTTCACTCCTCCAAAGTTCCAAAAAAGGTTATTTTTATTATAATTGTAGTAGCATAATTTCTTCAACTCTATGGTTTTATTTCAAAATTTATTATTAACAATACTTGTTATTCTCGTCACTCTTAGTAACCCATAGTATTTTTATTATACAGGCAGTTTGTAATTATTATAAATTTATATTTTATTTACCGAAAAATAATTCTTTTCCATTCCGGTTTCTTTACCAATTTGGTTTACATAATAAGTTTTTGTTCCTTTTCTTATGACCTTGTATATAAATATTTGATAATTTTATTATCTTTAAATAAATTTATATATATTTTTTATTAGTCTCTCATAGTATTCCTACACTGCACTACTTCCTGCTGCCATTTCCCTCATAGTATTATTTTAATTTTTATTATCCTTTGATATTTAAATTTTTATGTTTTTTCTTTTTTAAACGAACTAACCCTGGGTTATCTTATATTATAATCAAATATTTGAAAAAATATAACATTAACTTAGGTATAACAATTGGTTGTTCATACAATATAAATATTACAATAAATAAATAAAAATACAAAATCAGTTAGTAGTATTATAGCCTACTCTCATAGTTTTATAATTTCCAAACCTACAGCAC
Organism: Magicicada septendecula; assembly: GCA_034769895.1. Lineage (NCBI taxonomy): Eukaryota > Metazoa > Arthropoda > Insecta > Hemiptera > Cicadidae > Magicicada > Magicicada septendecula. The sequence goes on along the minus strand of CM068370.1, from coordinate 204,278,088 downwards.
AGTTCTGTAATAAGTTACCTTCACTTTTATTTTTTACCTCAATGGGTACACTATAACTCACTTTGCACCGTATATCACTCGAATTGTTTATCATTTTTAATGATATACTTTAATTTAGAGCTAGTTACAAGTTACCCATTTCTGACATTTATATTATCATGAGTTAATTTATTGGGACCGGGTTATGTAACGTTACATAAAGCCCCCCCACTAGAACAAATTTATTTTAGTTTAACTCGTTTATTAAAAATAAATTGTTGATTATTTCCATTCTCTTAATAGTCTTGGCTTTATTTTCATAATAGTGTTTCATTTTAAACTGGTTATAAACTGACTGGTAATTCCGACTGGTGGTAATTGCTGTTTTCTTACTATACTCTCTCTCTCTTGGAGGCAAATTCATCAATTATTCATTTCTGGGTAGTGGTACTTCCACATTTTATTTGATAAGGACTGGTCACACTAATCATATTAAACTTGTTTTAACACTCATTTCTATTTACTTCTATAAATTATTTTTATCAATTAAGCTTCGGTCTGCTATCGTCCTTCTATTTTCTTCATTTATACTTCTGGAATCTAATATCACTCTTTCAGCTATTTTATAATTATTATCCCTTAAATATTCAATGTCCCTAACATTTTTCCGTATCTTGTGCGTTGGTACCAGTCGAGTGGCCACTTTTGGGTCCATACTCCGCTGTCCATCCTTACACCTTCTGAGACCAGGGGAACATCATCCCTGCTCATAAAAATTATTGCCGGAACATTTCTACGGTCAATACATAAAAATAAAAAACTTATAAGTAGTAGTCAATTAGGGACTAGTACTAAACACTTTTGGGATTCTTCATACTGTAGCTGTTTGCATTTATTTATATATTTCTTCTTCTCCTTGATTCCTTCTTCTTTTCCATTAACTAATAGCATATAACATTATTGATAGGCCTTATGTTAAAATTCTTTTGACTTTACTTCTTGTGACATATTTCTCCGTATCATTTCTTCTTATAAAATCTTCAATTCCGAGAAATTCTAATTATTGTATTAATTATCATCCTCCTTCAGTTTCATTGGAGTCATTAAATTATTCTTTATTCTTCTTATCTGAGCACATTACCATCAATTGTTTTTGTTCATTTAATTTTTCTTCTGTTTGTTACCATTAAAAATATTACTTTTTCCTATTATTTCAGTTTAAATCAGTTATTTATAATTAAATTATATAATCTGTTCTTACATTTTCTTGGTGTTTTGTCTTTTTATTTTAAATTATATGGTTTCAAAATAACTTGAGTAAGATGTCCTTACATGCTTTTAGAATTTTGGGGTTTTAGTTTACAATGGGTTGCTTGGTCCTGTATCCATAAAATCCGTCCCTTTTTTCTTTTTTTGTTTGGAGTCTGTTTAACCGTGGTCCATTATTTCAGGTACTCCCTTTACTCGGATTACTGGGGTGTTCGTAATGATTTTTGTCCTTGTTAAATAGCTCTCTATCCTCTGATATTGTAACTCTGCTGATATTGAATTTTCATTAACTTCAACGGTTACCATCGTTTTCCGAACTCTTTCTTCCTTTGTAACATATTCTTCTACTACCATGTCTTGTAATTTTTCTAATACACTTGTTTCTATCATATTTATATGTAGTCTATTACACCAATATGTTGGTGACATATCATTTACTGGTGATGTCATTGACCTTTTATTTACTGGTATATTTAATTTAAATATAGATTTAGTTAAGTTTTTTCTATAACTTTTCGAAACAGTCAATTCTCTGTAATTAACGATTGGGAGATTAAGTACATTAACCAGCCCACTCTTAATCATATCTACTTCTTCCCGTGTATGTTTCCTTTTGTTAAGACGTATTATTCTTCTTTCTTTCGTTTTCTTAATTATTTGTTTCTTTACTCCCTTAATGTTAATTTCTATGGGCCTTATCTTTTCTTTCTCTCTGTTAGGATTATCTTCATATAACAATGCACTGTGGTCTTCTTTAGTACCTTCGGAAGTACTGTTTAATGTTTTATCCAAATTATTAAAACCGCTGTCCATTTTCTTCATAAATGTCTCCTCCTTGTATGTACCTGCTTTCTGGCTAAGTGTATTAACATTTTCAAACTTCTCCCCGAAAGTTTCCCATATCTCCTTATTGAACTTCTCCGTTTTACCCTCAAATTGTTTTAAATTTTCTTCGTTTATTTTCTCAATTTGTTTTAAACTGTCCCTCAAGGTTTCATTCTGTTTCCTTGAGTTCTCTTCCTGTTTCTTAAAATTCTCATCTATTTTGTCAAATTTTCCGCTCAAGGTTTCATTTTGTTTCCTTGAGTTTTCAATTATTTTATCAAATTTTTCCTCCTGTCTCCAAAAATTTTCTTTATTTTCCTCATTGGTCTGTCTCAATTTTTCCTCCTGTTTTCTAAATTGTTCATTAGTTTGTTTATTCTGTTCCTTAATTTGTTCTGCCATAAATTTCATCAGGTCTTGCCAATTAGGTTCTTCTCTGGCTACCGCTTTGTCTGGTTGGTCCCCTTGGGCATCCTCTTCCGCTATTTCCGTTTCCGTGTCCATAACTACTTCTGTTTCTTCTTTATCACCTGTCTGTTAGTCCATTTCACTGTCCGTGACTAATTCTATTTCTCGTTCCTGTCCACCTTCTTCAATCTCCTTTTCTTCTGCCCTCTTCTTCGATTTGCCTCGGGTATTATGCATTTCTTGTTTTCTCATAACTGCCAACGATAATTAGATTTTTTTGTATATATATTTTTATTAAATATCAAAATTCTTTTCTAATTACCGCCCTTTTACGTTGAGCGCCAAACTTGTAACGAAAAAGGTCTGATCGCTGTTGTTCAAGCCCCACGTTGCAGGCGGCAATCTTGTAACGTAACGCAGTGAGGTATAGGAGAGTTATATTATATGCCCCACGTTGGGCGCCAATTCTGTAACGTACTGCTTTTGTTGAGAGGCGGAGTAGAGTTATTTTATATGCCCCACGTTGGGCGCCAAAATTGTAACGTCCTGCTCTTTGTTGATATAGGAGAGTTAATAGCGAAAACTTTGTATGTGGCTTATTGGGTGTTCGTCTTATTTAATTAAGCTCCCAATATTGTTATGCGCCAATCTTGTAACGTCTCGGTTTGAGATATTAAATTTTCCGCCTCTCCGCAGTCGCCACTTATGAATTATAATAACTGACGTTTTTTTAAAAAAAAAAAAATAAATAAAGGATTTTTTAATGTGTTACTCAATCTAAATAGAAATCGAGAGTGTGTGATTTGGGGTCAAGGAGGGAAGTTGTTCAGCCTTATGAAGAAGAGAGAGTAAGTACCAATTATTTACACTCGGTTTAGATGATTTCGGATTTTTTTTCAAATTGTTCGCTGTGATTTAAATCAGCTGATTGTGAGATAAGTTTCTACGCTTAGTTCAACCAGCCTACTCTGTAGCAAAATTTGATCCGATGTGTTGATTTCTTCTGTTTTTGTGCTGAAATCTAGTACAACTACCCACTACAAAAATTATAACACACTTTATTATTCAAGATTATTTTTCAATAATATTATTTATTTATATTATTGGTTTTTGTTTCCTGCCACCAAAATACAAGTATCACAATTGATCTTTCCTTAAATAAAACATAATCTCAGCTTCACAGAGTAAACATGGAATTGTCTAAAGAGAAAAACATATACGGTTTTGTTTACCAAATTTTACACTATTTTAAAAAAAACATCAATTAATAAACAATTCTTAATAATTCCCCAGGGTTCAGGGTAAGTTCTTTTTGTTACTAGAGTGTCAGAAATGGATAATTACTAAGCTTTACAAATACCGAAAAAATATTAAATAAATTTGTTTATTTCTTCGTGTAGTATGTAGTTCCAGGAATGTGCGTAAGAGAGCAGCGTGCTTTAGTTTACTTTAAAAAAACATGTGATTAAATGACTATTTTGTGTTCTATATCAACGTTCGGAATGCGTTTTCTTCTTGAACTATTAAACGAAATGTTTATATTACCTCGCTCCGTATGGTTCTTACTGGAATGAAGCTTTTTCGCTGGTGAGGTCCGTCTTGCGTTATAATTTCCTTACCGTCTGGCGCATTTTCGATCGTCAACTAGAACTATGGCGAAACCAGGTTGAATCATCAGAAGGTTTTCTTTCACTGTTTATTAAGGAGTATAACCATGTAATTTTGATAAATCATAAATGATTATATAGTGGTTATGTTGCTTGTTAATTTTGTATTAATTTTCACTCCTCCAAAGTTCCAAAAAAGGTTATTTTTATTATAATTGTAGTAGCATCATTTCTTCAACTCTATGGTTTTATTTCAAAATTTATTATTAACAATACTTGTTATTCTCGTCACTCTTAGTAACCCATAGTATTTTTATTACACAGGCAGTTTGTAATTATTATAAATTTATATTTTATTTACCGAAAAATAATTCTTTTCCATTCCGGTTTCTTTACCAATTTGGTTTACATAATAAGTTTTTGTTCCTTTTCTTATGACCTTGTATATAAATATTTGATAATTTTATTATCTTTAAATAAATTTATATATATTTTTTATTAGTCTCTCATAGTATTCCTACACTGCACTACTTCCTGCTGCCATTTCCCTCATAGTATTATTTTAATTTTTATTATCCTTTGATATTTAAATTTTTATGTTTTTTTCTTTTTTAAACGAACTAACCCTGGGTTATCTTATATTATAATCAAATATTTGAAAAAATATAACATTAACTTAGGTATAACAATTGGTTGTTCATACAATATAAATATTACAATAAATAAATAAAAATACAAAATCAGTTAGTAGTATTATAGCCTACTCTCATAGTTTTATAATTTCCAAACCTACAGCACAGTTCTGTAATAAGTTACCTTCACTTTTATTTTTTACCTCAATGGGTACACTATAACTCACTTTGCACCGTATATCACTCGAATTGTTTATCATTTTTAATGATATACTTTAATTTAGAGCTAGTTACAGGTTACCCATTTCTGACCTTTATATTATCATGAGTTAATTTATTGGGACCGGGTTATGTAACGTTACAATATCTACAATAAACATTGGCTCTTACTTTTAAATAGAACAAGAATGCCTTTAATTGTCTTTGAGTTAATTGTTCGATTAAGAGATAAATAAGTTGTTTATCACCTTATTCTCGTCAATCATACTCAATCAATTGACCCATCTGTAATCGTCATCTTCTCGAACTCCAGCATCACTTCCTCTTGTCCAGCGTCGCTCCTCTCTTGTCCAGCGTCGTTTCCAGACTTCAGTAGTGTTCCTCTTGTCCAGCGCAGTCGCCTCTAGAGTCCAGCGTCGTCTCTCTCTTGTCCAGCGTCGTCTCGCTCTCTGGAACTAAGTCGTCAGCTTACAATCTCTCTCTCTTTCTCTCTCTCTCTCTCTCTCTCTCTGGAACTTCTTCTCGTGCTGTTTCGGACGTCAGTTGACCTTCTTATATGGATTTTCTTCTCGTGTAATTCTGTTACTAATTAAATTGCTTGTTGTTACAATCCAGTTACATAACTGTATGTAACTGGAAGAATGAAACTATTTACAACAATTTACATACTCTGTGCGGACGGGCAAAATCTCCCGCTGCACTGTGGGTGATCGAAAAAAAAAGAACAACTGTAGCGTGTGTGTCCTATTTATACCCACGTCTTGGTCCACACCTGCAGTTGTACGAAATCGACATGTCTGAAATTGTCTCTGGGTTCAGTCTCCCCACTCCTTGTCAATTTCGCTATTTCTTATATTTCTGCGAACTGCAGAGTCCTGTAAGTATACTCTTATACTCATCTTATAACTATTTTCACTACACATGTTCACTGTGTTTTTGGACATTGCAACTTAACCCTTTCGCTCTGTACACAGTTATTCCACCACTACACTCGTACGGTGTGTCCCTTTCACGTGGTTTTTGTACACAGTATTTAATTAATTTTATTACATTTTATTGTGCTTTTGGATTTTACTCTTTATTTATAGTTTATGAATACTTTTGGAAAAACTGTAATTATGCAATTATTCATCTTGGGGTGGTAAACTCGCCTGCATAGACCTGCGTCACACACACTTTCAAAATACTGGTGTACACACTTTCAGTTACATTTCTATGTGTGTGCACGTCGATTCAGGTCGAAACACCTGTTCATATTTTTGTCTGAGCCAAGCTTGGCAATCCCTGACATGCTTATTTCTAATACATTATTAATTATTTACAGTTTATTGGGTATATTTAAATTTGTATATTCAATGCTCAGTACATCACTTATTTGTACTGTCGCATTATCCTTCTGCTCGGTAATAAAAATATTTAATATATTTATTTATAATTTTTTTTTTATTACATTCGTTTGATAAAAATATAACAAATAATAAAGAATAGTATTCGTCATTTCACCCGTAATTGGAGTCTACATATTACAATAGTTTATAGATAATGGATATAAGATATATTGATATATTGATGTGTAGATACTCAAGCCGAGTATATGTAGATATGATGTTATTGTTGATGATTATTATTAGATATGATTATTAAATTGGGTGATTGGAATTAATGTTCACGTTTATAGTTTGTGGTTTAAAAGAGTATTTATCACTTCACTGTGTTAACTTCCCTACTTACCATCAGTGGATATCTTCACTATTCTCGATGGCGACTTCTTTTACTGTAAACACACTTGACATACATACATAGATATTCCTTGGATTTCGTTGTCCATGACGTGTCCGTTACGTCAGTTCACTGCCGAATACGAACACAACAATACCATAAACTTCTTAGACCTCTCCATCACAAAACTAGAACACAGGCAGAAATTCAGTATATACAGAAAACCAACTACAACTGACACACTAATACACAACACCTCCAATCACCCAATACAACACAAACTAGCTGCTTTTAGAACCATGATACATAGACTTAACAATATCCCCTTAGATGAAATAGACTACAAAGACGAACTAAACACGATAAAATATCTAGCAGAATCTAACGGTTATGACAGAACAATAGTCAGTAAACTCCTACACAAAACACAAAACAAACAACAGACAAAGACAGAAAACAACAAATTCATAACACTAACATACATCAACAAACAAACAGAAAAAATTGCCCACAAATTCAAAAAAGCAGGATACAGAATCGCTTACAAAACTACTAACAAAACAGAACACACACTATCAAAACGCATGCCCAAAGCACAAGACAAATTCGATCTACCCGGTGTATATAAGTTAAATTGTTCAAATTGCAATAAATTCTACATAGGCCAGACAGGACGTAGCTTCAAAAAGAGATACATTGAACACACAAAAGCACTCCACACCACTACAGAATCTACCTTCGCAAACCACCTCATTGAAGCAAACCACACATATAAAAACATCGACAATAACATGAACATACTACACGTACACACAAAAGGCCGAAAACTAGACACTCTAGAACAATTAGAAATATACAAACACACAAAAACAAATAAAAACGACATCCTAAACGAACAGACACAATTCAAATCGCACGCATTATTCGAACACATCTCACCACACACACACAGCTTCGATCTTTCGAAACCCTATCTCGTCGCCAACAACAAGACGAACAACGCTACCTACGACAGCCTCTGATGAAGCCTTTTATAGGTGAAAGCCGGTTTAGGCTGTAAGGTAAAACTTTACGTTTTTACTTATAAAAAACTTAGTGTTCCGAGTCGTCAATATTATAGTGATATATAGATATTCCTTTTGAATATCGCAAAGAATGCACATAAACAATAAAATAAATCTAATATTCAATTGTAGGTTGAATGATATCAGTAATTCAAATACTACCGCCACCTTATGAGAGAACTGTTTATAAAAAAATTAAATTACTGCTTCTATTTTATAGAAATTAAAACTCTGATTCCACTGATAATAAACTGAGGATTTATTGACAATGATTAAATTCAGTAAACTCTTTTAAAACAATTAATAAGATATTTTTACAACAATGACAAATTTAAACAAGTATTGAAATCTCTGTATCTCAAGGCTGGTAACACTGTTGTAAGGTACAATATTATTGTGAACGAGGTTAGGTTCACTTTAGTTAATTATATTACCAATTTAGTGAGTTCTTTGAAGATACATGATACCAGATATAAAGATGTGAGTTTGAATAACAATATTTACTTATCTATTATTATAACAAAAGAACAAAAATTTAAAATTATTAAACTCGGTACGATAGCCGATAATATCGTACTATCGTATGCCATGCAAAAGTATATAGCAGTTAAGGTCGACACGTGCTTTGATCGTTGAACTGTTAAAAATATTATTATTATTAATTCATTAATTAACAGAACCATGTACTGAGAAGAGAAAAAATCTAAAGAAAAACTCTTATTATTGCTTTCATTTCATTAAAATCCTTCAAGAACAGAATTGTTTCTTTGTGACAAAAATATATTCTTCGGTTCTAGGTTAGTTTGCCTAGTAACACGTAAGTGGTTATTTAGAATAAGTATGTTATTTATAAAATTCTTAATGATATAGTTACAAACATTTTATTTATAAATCATTTGACGTGTAATTATCAATCATGAAAATATTTGCACAAGAAAATAATTATTTATTAATTCAGAAGTTATAGTCAAGTAAGCGACTATATCCACATTCTGATGAGCGGTATCTAAATTTAATTCCGCCTTTCTCAATTATTCTTAAAATGTAAAATAATTATTCTTGAATTAATTATTGACGTTGGATTGTGCTACAACTTGTTTATTAAATTCTGATAATTGTCCATCATTGTTTATAAACGCACTCAAGCCTTATGACTAGTGTAGTCCAAACAATAATTTTCGTTCATCAACGAGAAAATATTTCTTTCAGTATTTTCTTTAAAATAATTAAAATATTGTACTCCCTGATTGTATACACAGAACATGACCCTTATTATACACTGGTCATGTTAATTCACTATTCACTTAATTCACTGGACACTCGGTAATGTGTTGTTGTGTACAGGCTAATGTTTGTTGGTGTACTACTGTAAGTGACGCGCACATTTCAAAAATATTTTGATGACTTTCGGCATAGACCTTTCGCCGTGAGTGATGCAGAACAAATGATACATTTCGCTAAAGCGTCTCTTTCTCGTCTGGTCATTTTAAGGTATTTGATTAGTTCAAAAGTTCATACTCTCAACCCCAAAACACTTTGATCAAATAAAACTTTCAATTTTTGGCAACTCTAAGCGTGGGTTCGAGATTATCTGTGACGTATACATGGATACTCAACATGATTGAAAAACTTATAATGGTCATAAGTTTCTTATCTTTTGTCATATCGTCATTTGGATGGTGGCATTAAATCGCGGACACTTGTGGCTTTATTTTAAGTCTAAACAAGCACTAAATCCGTCCATATTTAATTCACTTGGTCATCTTGAAAACTCATAAGGTGACTCTTAACATAAATAAGTCTTTTTCACCATATTTCGTTATAATTACACTGTAATACTTATTACTAAACATTTTGAGTCCATTTCTCCTTGATGTTAGTACATAAAATGGTTATATTTATAGTTTAAACAAAATCTGTTAATGGCGTCTATACCAACCATGTTCGATTGTTTATATTCACTTGTAACGCCGTCATTCCTTATTCTACTACACATGTTTGATATCCTAACACTAATATGTACATTTATTTACATTTGTTCATACTTTATTTTGCTAAAAAAATGTTATTTTGTATATACTTATAGTATGATCAAAATACTTTCTGTTCTCATCTTTCCATTTTGTCACTTATTTAGTTATTTTAGTACACATGGGATATATTGTTAGTAATTAAAATAGTGTACAATTGTTGTACATTGTTGGTTCAATGTATTCATTAACTTTTCGTTTTCTGAAAACTCTCTAAGTTATAGCATGGTGTTTATTTACATCTGGTTTTACAATTGCAGTTAGTTAGTTTATAATATTTCAATTATTAAACTACTAGTATTACATTTGTGAAGTGTTCTCATAGCAGAATTAGATATTTCTCTAACTACTGGTAACAATTGTCACATTCTTTTGATAAGTTTTGATAATGTTTTTTGACTAACTCTCTTGTCACATTGGGGTCCTGTCCATTTAACTTTATGATATCATATTCAATCTGATTCATTTTCTGTGTCCTTCAGTACAATATGGTATTCATTGGTTTGCATTATTATTCTTAGCTAGTTTCTGTTTGAAACAACTGTGGATAATTGCTTGGTTTAACTAATGTACATGATTTTATGTTATAGGTTTAATTCTTGTGAGGTTATGTGTCAGTTGTCTGACAACAATGCTCTACATACTTTTATGCAGTATTTAACTCAACTATTGTCATCTCATTATGGCATTCTACCACAATGGTTTATTATTAAGTTATACACATTTTACACTATTTGTTGAAACAATAACACAGGTATTTTTAGTCTAATAATGTTGCATATTTTGATGGGTTGCACCTAGTTTTTGGTACATTGATTGGTTGATACATAACAAACTAGCATATTTGCTACTACTTGTGCTGGTATTCATTTACATTTTATTCTGTCTTGCTATGTCATTCAGGCACATTTCATATTCGGGCTTACAAAGCTTTTATTATTAATCCCTATGAACAATTAATTTACTGTGCTGTCTCATATTTTTTGGTGGTCTTATTGATTATCGATGTGATTTTACAATCTTGATTAAACTTGTTACACTAATTGTCTGTGCATTTCACTAGTTAATCGTGGATTCTTTCACTTATAATGGTTAATCACTTTGCTCCGTTATAAACATTCTCACTGGTATTGTTTGTGCTGTTTACTTGGGGTAAAATGGTTATCATATCACATGTTGTTACACTTATATTAAGTACTCACTGTCATTGTTCGTGATCACTTAATGATGCTCAACACTGGTTTCTCTGTTATTGGTATCTGAATAATCATCATACTTCTTCTGTTCACTATATTGGTTTTAATTCCTTGTATATCTTGTGAATGTTGATGTCTTGTACTGTTCATACATCATCTTCATACTTCATGGTACATTTCCTTTCCTCTTCTTCTTCTTTTCTTCTTCTGGTTAGTTGCTTCTCACTGTCGGTGTTCTCCTTGGTTATACATTGTTTGTAATAATCCATGTCCCTTAATATTGTCATACTCTTCCATATTTTTATTCGTGGTTATGGTAATCATTGTCCCATATTATTTCACACTAATAAACAAATTCGTTTGTTTTATCACCATAGTGATTGTACTTGATTCGTCTCCTTTTCATTTTAATAATTAATTTCGTCATATCCCCTCACTATTTTGGATCTATTGGGCCTGAATGCTAACATATTATATTGGCTCGTTGGTATTTTCTCTCTCTTTGTTATACTCGATGATATCCTTATTATTCTTCCTTCTCCTTCGTTGGGCTGTTTTAATAATATTCGTTCGTAGATACACATTTTATTTATATTCTCCCGTTCCTTCTTTTATGCTCGATGAAATATTTTCATGATATTTTTTATTTGACGTATTAGATAGTTATTTTATGTAACTGCCAGTTTGGTACGTTACAATATACGTCTCACCTCCCCTTTTCATACGCTCACTGCTCGTGACCATGTAGGGTGGCTTCAACAACAGCTGATCTGACTGGTTTCATTGACCTCGTTATTTTTATGTTTAGAACTTCCAAAATGACGTTGCGTGGAATTTACCAATTTCTTTCTTCTGTGTCTCATCATATACGATGAAAGTGTGTTGTCCTACTCGCTGTCTTAACGTATACGGTCCATTGTACAGTCTGAAGAATTTCTTTGCCGTATTCTCGCTTCTTTTCCCAACAGGATTTGCTTTCAGTAGTACATTCTCTCCTACATTAAATTGTTGTAGTTTATGAGTTAGATTAAATCTCTCTACTCTCTTGTTACCTCTTTCTATTATTCGTTACTTTGCGTATTCAATTTTTACACTAATTGGTACAGGTACATTCTGGTTATTAGATTTGTGTATATACTTGGTCCAAAATCTGTTTGGCTTCTTATCTTTTCCAATTCCATTGGAGTATATCCTGTTGCTTCACTATAATTTCCGTTGATGGCTTTTTCAAGAAATGGTAAATATTCTGCCCATCTATTGTTTTGATCATGGCAGTATATTCGTAAATATTTACCTAATTCTTTGTTAACTCTCTCAGCAAAGTTTCCTTGAGGATGTCTTATGGATGTGAGTACAGGTTGTATTCCATTTTCCCTTAACGTCCTCTCCCATTTTTCACTCTGGAATTGTACACCTTGATCACTGAGTACCTTCTTCATTTTTGCATATGTCGGAATATATTTCTGCAGTAGTATTTTTAGAACAACTTTGGTTGTGGGTCGCATAATTGGGTACAGTCGGACTGCCTTGGAAAACACATGGATACATACCAATATGTGCTTCACATCTCGACTTGATCGTGGTAGTGGTCCCAGAAAATCCACTGCAATTAGCTCTCCTTTGTCTTTGTTCCCTTTCTGTATGCTCTGCATTTCTGCATATGTGTGTAAATTCGGCTATTAATTTTACATTATCTTACTCATACATTCTTACCTTCGCTTCTAATCTTCCTTAACTCTTTTCTTAACATGACATTACTTTATCTTTCTTAACTTTTCTTATATTACTTATACAATACATTAACATTCATTACCTTTTATTTCATTTCTTTAACATTACCTTTCTGATCGCTACTAATTTCCTGAAATACACTTCCGTAACAGAATACTCTTTCAGCTTTGTAGTGTGTCGCATGATCGGTTACAGAGGAACTGTCTTGGAAAACAACGATATTTTTCTCGAAGTCCTTAATCCTACGTAGTCTCTGCCCTTTTGACATTTCACTCTCGCTTTCTTCTGTGTCCTTGTATTTCTATTAAGTGTTCGCTTGATCAGCCGTTCTGACAATTAAAGCAATAATTGCTCATCTCTAATCTTTTCTTTTTTTACCAATAACAACACTAACATCTTTTACCATTACTTTCTTAAATATTTCTCTACACTATCATTCCTTACCATTAATATTACCTTTCTTAATTAACCCTTTAAAATAATATTCCTTATTTCTTTTCACTAATACTTCTTTTTATTTTGTATTTGCAATCATAACCTTAATAAATAACATTTCTTAATTATACTCTCTTATCTTATTATTAATAATTAATAGTAATATTATTTTTCTCATTTAAAAATATTTATTTATTTTCATTTGCCTTGAGTTCTGAGTTGCAGTGTCGTCAGATCTGACACCCCTCTTATTATAACAATTGTTTGTTGTACACAGAAATTTCACTGTGCTAACCCTCGCGACAAATTTCCATCGTATTACTGCGACGTTAACATTCCATTGTCCCGCTCTGACTGCATAATTCACCTGTTTATAATGCAACGTTTTCGTTTTGCCTGAAGGCCACACAAAACCACCTCTCTTTCTCTCGTAACGGTCGTATTCCATAATTCTCTCATTCTCACTGCTGCGCCCCTCTTGTCGAACGCATTTCTTACTAGTTTGTATGCGTTTTACATACATATTGGAATATTCTGTTTGCGTCGTTTATGATAATATTCATCGTAATTACTATAATTATAGTTATAATTATCGTTCACTTTATATTTCTAGTGTGTATACCTACCGTCATATTTACCACAATTTTGTGTAGTGTTTCGTCTAGATAATTTACTACGTTTCTTGTTAGATTTACAGTGTATCTCCGTGAGTGTGGTGTCTTAAGTGTTTCACATGTGTCATCTTATGTTACTTACTTGTGTGTGTGTCTCTCACAGTTGGGATATCGCTATTAATAAGGTACGTTTTATTAACCTTTATTTGCTTCTCTTCCTTAATGTTAATTATTTTTTTATATTTATCGTTTAACCTCCGCTCAACAGTCCGTTAAGGGCCAAGGCGTACCGCGCGGCTTTTTGTGTTAGTGTGACGGTGTATGGCTAGTACTACGCGCCACCAGCCGCTAGTTGCGGTATTCACAGCCAGGAGGCGGCGCTGTTATCTCAGCGCCTACTCAGTTTGCCTCACGACGCTGAGTGCACGCCGTACGGAACCTCCGCCGGGAATTGAACCCGGGACCACGAGCGCATCAATCGCCCGCGCTAGCCACTAGACCACCTGGAGGCACTTATATTTAATGTTAGTAATCACAAACGTATTTTCAACTAGTATGAATTCTTCACATATTAGCTCCATTTGTTTATTAATTATTCCACAGACATTTTCTGTGATCGTGTCAATGCGTAAATTTGTATCAACTATTTCTTTGGTTAACTGTGCATTACCGTCAATTATACTTTGTTTTATTTCAAGATTACCAATTTTTAACTCTTCTAGCTTCTCGTAATTTTTATAGTGTCCTGTTTAAAATTTTCGGTCTGTTGCTCTAACTTATTTTCTAAACTTTCTGTTTGTTTTGTATTTTTTCATATATTTTTCTTATTTGTTTGACATTTTTCTCTTTCAAATCTTCTTTAAATTTTTCGGCTTGTTTTATGACTAATTCGTACATCATGGCCAGTATCGAATTTTTAAATGCTTCTAAATTCAACCCTCCTGGTTCTGCCATGTTGAATAATTATTAAAATATTTATTTCGTAGTTATTCTTTAACAATTATTATTGATAACCGTTCCCTACTTATTTATTTATTTCTTTATTTTTATTAATAGTTATTATTAACACTCATGACAGTTACACCTGTTACATAGACAAACAATATTATTTGTGGGCACCAGCTGTGTTATTACACAACAATTATCATAACATTCAGTTAACGTTTAATATAAATAATAATTATTACATATAATATTTTTTTTATTTAACACACCCTTATTTTTAGAGCAACCATTTAGCTACAAAAAAAATTTTAATAGTTAAATGGTGGGGATCGTGTCATACGTTCATCGGCGACAATTTATGTAACAGATTTTGTACATAAATGTAGGCATGTCGTGCCCCACGTCCAGGGCGACATTTTTATGCAACAGTACATATATAGTTGCGTGTATACAGGTTGCAAATAGACATCGTTTTGTGTTTGAATAGCCCCACGTTCTTTGGGAGCCATTTTTATGCAACAATACAACATTGCATAAATAATATAATTTAAATTTGTGATGCCCCACGTTGGAAGCAACAATTTATACAATACAACTGTACATAAGTTGTATAATTTATGTTGTATGTGTACAAATTTACATAAAATTTAATATGAATAGCCCCACAATCTTGGAGCGACAACTTATATAACAATACTTACTTGCATGAATACAATTTAATTTGGGTTTCAGGTGTATCTGTAATAAGAACTCGATGTAATTTGCAACGGTATTTCAAATTTATTTGGTACTAATAAACTTGTGCGCATAGCACTTGATTCGACTTTAAACATTCGTTATTACTTTGTTACTATGCCACAAGGCTTACGCTATATACATCCTTACTTAATAAATATTCTATTCTACTAATTATTTTATTAAAAAATATCATTTCCTGACTACTCAGTCAATTAGTGTGCTTCGAAATATCAATTTTTAAATATCTTTTTAGATATTGTAATTTAAACTCAAAAATATTAATAGTTACTGAATTTAACTTTCTTTTATCAGTACTGATTTATACAACGCTAATTTTTATTTAAATGCTTTGCATTCTTTTCATTCCAATACTAATTTGAGCTCTTGTTTACGTTAATCTTACTTCCATAACATCTATGATTTTAACTCTCTATATCTACAATAAATATTGGCTCTTACTTTTAAATAGAACAAGAATGCCTTTAATTGTCTTTGAGTTAATTGTTCGATTAAGAGATAAATAAGTTGTTTATCACCTTATTCTCGTCAATCAAACTCAATCAATTGATCCATCTGTAATCGTCTTCGTCTCGAACTCCAGCATCACTTCCTCTTGTCCAGCGTCGCTCCTCTCTTGTCCAGCGTCGTTTCCAGACTTCAGTAGTGTTCCTCTTGTCCAGCGCAGTCCCCGCTAGAGTTCAGCGTCGTCTCTCTCTTGTCCAGCGTCGTCTCGCTCTCTGGAACTAAGTCGTCAACTCACACTCTGTCTCTCTCTCTCTCTCTCTCTCTGGAACTTCTTCTCGTGCTGTCTCGGACGTCAGTTGATCTTCTTATATGGATTTTCTTCTCGTGTAATTCTGTTACTAATTAAATTGCTTGTTTTTACAATCCAGTTACATAACTGTATGTAACTGGAAGGATGAAACTATTTACAAAATTTACATACTCTGTGCGGACGGCCAAAAGCTCTCGCTGCACTGTGGGTGATCGAAAAAAAGAACAACTGTAGCGTGTGTGTCCTATTTATACCCACGTCTTGGTCCACACCTGCAGTTGTACGAAATCGACATGTCTGAAATTGTCTCTGGGTTCAGTCCCACCACTCCTTATCAATTTCGCTATTTCTTATATTTATGCGAACTGCAGAGTCCTGTAAGTATACTCTTATACTCATCTTATAAGTACTTTCACTACACATGGTCACTGTATTTTTGGACATTGCAACTTAACCCTTTCGCTCTGTACACAGTTATTTCACCACTACACTCGTACGGCCTGTCCCTTTCACGTGGTTTTTGTACACAGTATTTAGTTAATTTTATTACATTTTATTGTGCTTTTGGATTTTACTCTTTACTTATAGTTTATGAATAATTATGGAAAAACTGTAATTATGCAATTATTCATCTTGGGGTGGTAAACTCGCCTGCATAGACCTGCGTCACACACACTTGCAAAATACTGGTGTACACACTTTCAGTTACATTTCTGTGTGTGTGCACGTCGATTCAGGTCGAAACACCTGTTCATATTTTTGTCTGAGCCAAGCTTGGCAATCCCTGACATGCTTATTTCTAATACATTATTAATTATTTACAGTTTATTAGGTATATTAAATTTTTATATTCAATGCTCAGTACATCACTTATTTGTACTGTCGCATTATCCTTCTGCTTGGTAATAAAAATATTTAATACATTTATTTATTAAATTTTTCTTTTGTATTACAATTGTTTGAAAAAAAAAATAACAAATAATAAAGAATAGTATTCGTCATTTCACCCCTAATTGGAGTGTACATATACGTCTCACCTCCCCTCTTCACACGCTCACTGCTCGTGACCTTGTAGGGTGGCTTCAACAAAAGCTGATCTGACTGGTTTCATTGACCTCGTTATTTTTATGTTTAGAACTTCCTAAATGACGTTGCGTGGAATTTACCAATTTCTTTCTTCTGTGTCTCATCATATACGATGAAAGTGTGTTGTCCTACTCGCTGTCTTAACGTATACGGTCCATTGTACAGTCTGAAAATTTTCTTTGCCGTATTCTCGCTTCTTTTCCCAACAGGATTTGCTTTCAGTAGTACATTCTCTCCTACATTAAATTGTTGTAGTTTGTGAGTTAGATTAAATCTCTCTACTCTCTTGTTACTCTTTCTATTATTCGTTACTTTGCGTATTCAATTTTTACACTTATTGGTACAGGTAGATTCTGGTTATTAGATTTGTGTATACACTTGTTCCAAAATCTGTTTGGCTTCTTATCTTTTCCAATTCCATTGGAGCATATCCTGTTGCTTCACTATAATTTCCGTTGATGGCTTTTTCAAGAAATGGTAAATATTCTGCCCATTTATTGTTTTGATCATGGCAGTATATTCGTAAATATTTACCTAATTCTTTGTTAACTCTCTCAGCAAAGTTTCCTTGAGGATGTCTTATGGATGTGAGTACAGGTTGTATTTTATTTTCCCTTAACGTCCTCTCCCATTTTTCACTATGAAATTGTACACCTTGGTCACTGAGTACCTTCTTCGTTTTTGCATATGTCGGAATATATTTCTGCAGTAGTATCTTTAGAACAACTTTGGTTGTGGGTCGCATAATTGGGTACAGTCGGACTGCCTTGGAAAACACATGGATACATACCAATATGTGCTTCACACCTCGACTTGATCGTGGTAGTGGTCCCAGAAAATCAACTGCAATTAGCTCTCCTTTTTTCTTTGTTCCCTTTCTGTATGCTCTGCATTTCTACATATGTGTGTAAATTCGGTCCTTAATTTTACATTATCTTACTCATACATTCTTACCTTCGCTTCTAATCTTCCTTAACTCTTTTCTTAACACGACATTACTTTACCTTTCTTAACTTTTCTTATATTACTTATACAATACATTAACATTCATTACCTTATATTACATTTCTTTAACATTACCTTTCTGATCGCTACTAATTTCCTGAAATACACTTCCGTAACAGAATACTCTTTTAGCTTTGTAGTGTGTCGCATGATCGGTTACAGTGGCACTGTCTTGGAAAACAACGATATTTTTCTCGAAGTCCTTAATCCTACGTAGTCTCTGCCCTTTTGACATTTCACTCTCGCTTTCTTCTGTGTCCTTGTATTTCCATTAAGTGTTCGCTTGATCAGTCGTTCTGACAATTATAGCATTAATTGCTCATCTCTAACCTTTTCTTTTTTTACCAATAACAACACTAACATCTTTTATCATTAATTTCTTAAATATTTCTCTACACTATCATTCCTTACCATTAATAATACATATCTTAATTATCCCTTTAAAATAATATTCCTTATTTCTTTTCACTAATATTTCTTTTTATTTTGTATTTGCAATCATAACCTTAATAAATAACATTTCTTAATTATACTCTCTTATCTTATTATTAATAATTAATAGTAATATTATTTTTCTCATTTAAAAATAATTATTTATTTTCATTTGCCTTGAGTTCTGAGTTGCAGTGTCGTCAGATCTGACACCCCTCTTATTATAACAATGTTTGTTGTACACAGAAAATTCATTGTGCTAACCCTCGCGACAAATTTCCATTTTATTAGTGCGACGTTAACATTCCATTTTCCCGCTCTGATTCCATAATTCACCTGTTTATAGTGCAACGTTTTCGTTTTGCCTGATGGCCACACAAAACCACCTCTCTTTCTCTCGTAACGGTCGTATTCCATAATTCTCTCATTCTCACTGCTGCGCCCCTCTTGTTGAACGCATTTCTTACTAGTTTCTATGCATTTTACATACATATTGGAATATTCTTTTGTGCGTCGTTTATGATAATATTCATCGTAATTACTATAATTATAGTTATAATTATCGTTCACTTTATATTTCTCGTGTGTATACCTACCGTCATATTTACCACAATTTTGTGTAGTGTTTCGTCTAGATAATTTACTACGTTTCTTGTTAGACCTACAGTGATATTTATCTCCGTGAGTGTGGTGTCTTAAGTGTTTCACATGTGTCATCTTATGTGACTTACCTGTGTGTGTGTCTCTCACAGTTGGGATATCGCTATTAATAAGGTACGTTTTATTAACCTTTATTTGCTTCTCTTCCTTAATGTTAATTATTTTTTTATATTTATCGTTCAACCTCCGCTCAACAGTCCGTTAAGAGCCAAGGCGTACCGCGCGGCTTTTTGTGTTAGTGTGACGGTGTATGGCTAGTACTACGCGCCACCAGCCACAAGTTGCGGTATTCACAGCCAGGAGGCGGCGCTGTTATCTCAGCGCCTACTCAGTTTGCCTCACGACGCTGAGTGCACGCCGTACGGAACCTCCGCCGGGAATTGAACCCGGGACCACGAGCGCATCAATCGCCCGCGTTAGCCACTAGACCACCTGGAGGCTCTTATATTTATCGTTAGTAATCACAAACGTATTTTCAACTAGTATGAATTCTTCACATATTAGCTCCATTTGTTTATTAATTATTCCACAGACATTGTCTGTGATCGTGTCAATGCGTAAATTTGTATCAACAATTTCTTTGGTTAACTGTGCATTACCGTCAATTATACTTTGTTTTGTTTCAAGATTACCAATTTTTAACTCTTCTAGCTTTTCGTAATTTTTATAGTGTCCTGTTAAAATTTTCCGACTGTTGCTCTAACTTATTTTCTAAACTTTCTGTTTGTTTTGTATTAATTTCATCTATTTTCCTTATTTGTTTGACATTCTTCTCTTTCAAATCTTCTTTAAATTTTTCGGCTTGTTTTATGACTAATTCGTACATCATGGCCAGTATCGAATTTTTAAATGCTTCTAAATTCAACCCTCCTGGTTCTGCCATGTTGAATAATTATTAAAATATTTATTTCGTAGTTATTCTTTACCAATTATTATTGATAACCGTTCCCTACTTATTTATTTATTTCTTTATTTTTATTAATAGTTATTATTAATACTCATGACAGTTACACCTATTACATAGACAAACAATATTATTTGTGGGCACCAGCTGTGTTATTACACAACAATTAACATAACATTCAGTTAACGTTTAATATAAATAATTATTATTACATATAATATTTTTTTTATTTAACACACCCTTATTTTTAGAGCAACCATTTAGCTACAAAAAAAATTTTAATAGTTAAATGGTGGGGATCGTGTCATACGTTCATCGGCGACAATTTATGTAACAGATTTTGTACATAAATGTAGGCATGTCGTGCCCCACGTCCAGGGCGACATTTTTATGCAACAGTACATATATAGTTGCGTGTATACAAGTTGCAAATACACATCGTTTTGTGTTTGAATAGCCCCACGTTCTTTGGGAGCCATTTTTATGCAACAATACAACATTGCATAAATAATATAATTTAAATTTGTGATGCCCCACGTTGGAAGCAACAATTTATACAATACAACTGTACATAAGTTGTATAATTTATGTTGTATGTGTACAAATTTACATAAAATTTAATATGAATAGCCCCACAATCTTGGAGCGACAACTTATATAACAATACTTACTTGCATGAATACAATTTAATTTGGGTTTCAGGTGTATCTGTAATAAGAACTCGATGTAATTTGCAACGGTATTTCAAATTTATTTGGTACTAATAAACTTGTGCGCATAGCACTTGATTCGACTTAAAACATTCGTTATTACTTTGTTACTATGCCACAAGGCTTACGCTATATACATCCTTACTTAATAAATATTCTATTCTACTAATTATTTTATTAAAAAATATCATTTCCTGACTACTCAGTCAATTAGTGTGCTTCGAAATATCAATTTTTAAATATCTTTTTAGATATTGTAATGGAAACTCAAAAATAATAATAGTTACTGAATTTAACTTTCTTTTATCAGTACTGATTTATACAACGCTAATTTTTATTTAAATGCTTTGCATTATTTTCATTCCAATACTAATTTGAGCTCTTGTTTACGTTATTCTTACTTCCATAACATCTATGATTTTAACTCTCTATATCTACAATAAATATTGGCTCTTACTTTTAAATAGAACAAGAATGCCTTTAATTGTCTTTGAGTTAATTGTTCGATTAAGAGATAAATAAGTTGTTTATCACCTTATTCTCGTCAATCATACTCAATCAATTGATCCATCTGTAATCGTCCTCGTCTCGAACTCCAGCATCACTTCCTCTTGTCCAGCGTCGCTCCTCTCTTGTCCAGCGTCGTTTCCAGACTTCAGTAGTGTTCCTCTTGTCCAGCGCAGTCCCCTCTAGAGTTCAGCGTCGTCTCGCTCTCTGGAACTAAGTCGTCAGCTCAAACTCTGTCTCTCTCTCTCACTCACTCTCTCTCTCTCTCTCTCTCTGGAACTTCTTCTCGTGCTGTTTCGGACGTCAGTTGATCTTCTTATATGGATTTTCTTCTCGTGTAATTCTGTTACTAATTGAATTGCTTGTTTTTACAATCCAGTTACATAACTGTATGTAACTGGAAGGATGAAACTATTTAAAAAAATTTACATACTCTGTGTGGACGGCAGAAGCTCCCGCTGCACTGTGGGTAATCGAAAAAAAAGAACAACTGTAGCGTGTGTGTCCTATTTATACCCACGTCTTGGTCCACACCTGCAGTTGTACGAAATCGACATGTCTGAAATTGTCTCTGGGTTCAGTCCCACCACTCCTTGTCAATTTCGCTATTTCTTATATTTATGCGAACTGCAGAGTCCTGTAAGTATACTCTTATACTCATCTTATAAGTATTTTCACTACACATGGTCACTGTATTTTTGGACATTGCAACTTAACCCTTTCGCTCTGTACACAGTTATTTCACCACTACACTCGTACGGCGTGTCCCTTTCACGTGGTTTTTGTACACAGTATTTAGTTATTTTATTACATTTTATTGTGCTTTTGGATTTTACTCTTTACTTATAGTTTATGAATAATTATGGAAAAACTGTAATTATGCAATTATTCATCTTGGGGTGGTAAACTCGCCTGCATAGACCTGCGTCACACACGCTTGCCAAATACTGGTGTACACACTTTCAGTTACATTTCTGTGTGTGTGCACGTCGATTCAGGTCGAAACACCTGTTCATATTTTTGCCTGAGCCAAGCTTGACAATCCCTGACATGCTTATTTCTAACACATTATTAATTATTTACAGTTTATTAGGCATATCTTAATTTTTATATTCAATGCTCAGTACCTCACTTATTTGTACTGTCGCATTATCCTTCTGCTTGGTAATAAAAATATTTAATACATTTATTTATTAAATTTTTTTTTTGTATTACAATTGTTTGAAAAAAAAATTACAAATAATAAAGAATAGTATTCGTCATTTCACCCGTAATTGGAGTGTACATATACGTCTCACCTCCCTTCTTCACACGCTCACTGCTTGTGACCTTGTAGGGTGGCTTCAACAACAGCTGATCTGACTGGTTTCATTGACCTCGTTATTTTTATGTTTAGAACTTCCTAAATGACGTTGCGTGGAATTTACCAATTTCTTTCTTCTGTGTCTCATCATATACGATGAAAGTGTGTTGTCCTACTCGCTGTCTTAACGTATACGGTCCATTGTACAGTCTGAAGAATTTCTTTGCCGTATTCTCGCTTCTTTTCCCAACAGGATTTGCTTTCAGTAGTACATTCTCTCCTACATTAAATTGTTGTAATTTGTGAGTTAGATTAAATCTCTCTACTCTCTTGTTACTCTTTCTATTATTCGTTACTTTGCGTATTCAATTTTTACACTTATTGGTACAGGTAGATTCTGGTTATTAGATTTGTGTATATAATTGGTCCAAAATCTGTTTGGCTTCTTATCTTTTCCAATTCCATTGGAGTATATCCTGTTGCTTCACTATAATTTCCGTTGTTGGCTTTTTCAAGAAATGGTAAATATTCTGCCCATCTATTGTGTTGATCATGGCAGTATATTCGTAAATATTTACCTAATTCTTTGTTAACTCTCTCAGCAAAGTTTCCTTGAGGATGTCTTATGGATGTGAGTACAGGTTGTATTCCATTTTCCCTTAACGTCCTCTCCCATTTTTCACTCTGGAATTGTACACCTTGATCACTGAGTACCTTCTTCATTTTTGCATATGACGGAATATATTTCTGCAGTAGTATCTTTAGGACAACTTTGGTTGTGGGTCGCATAATTGGGTACAGTCGGACTGCCTTGGAAAACACATGGATATATACCAATATGTGCTTCACACCTCGACTTGATCGTGGTAGTGGTCCCAGAAAATCCACTGCAATTAGCTCTCCTTTGTCTTTGTTCCCTTTCTGTATGCTCTGCATTTCTACATATGTGTGTAAATTCGGTCCTTAATTTTACATTATCTTACACATACATTCTTACCTTCGCTTCTAATCTTCCTTAACTCTTTTCTTAACATGACATTACTTTATATTTCTTAACTTTTCTTATATTACTTATACAATACATTAACATTCATTACCTTTTATTACATTTCTTTAACATTACCTTTCTGATCGCTACTAATTTCCTGAAATACACTTCCGTAACAGAATACTCTTTTAGCTTTGTAGTGTGTCGCATGATCGGTTACAGAGGAACTGTCTTGGAAAACAACGATATTTTTCTCGAAGTCCTTAATCCTACGTAGTCTCTGCCCTTTTGACTTTTCACTCTCGCTTTCTTCTGTGTCCTTGTATCTCCATTAAGTGTTCGCTTGTCCAGCCGTTCTGACAATTATAGCATTAATTGCTCATCTCTAATTTTTTTTTTTTACCATTAACAACACTAACATCTTTTACCATTACTTTCTTAAATATTTCTCTACACTATCATTCCTTACCATTAATAATACATATCTTAATTATCCCTTTAAAATAATATTCCTTATTTCTTTTCACTAATATTTCTTTTTATTTTGTATTTGCAATCATAACCTTAATAAATAACATTTCTTAATTATACTCTCTTATCTTATTATTAATAATTAATAGTAATATTATTTTTCTCATTTAAAAATAATTATTTATTTTCATTTGCCTTGAGTTCTGAGTTGCAGTGTCGTCAGATCTGACACCCCTCTTATTATAACAAT
This sequence comes from Magicicada septendecula, assembly GCA_034769895.1. NCBI lineage: Eukaryota > Metazoa > Arthropoda > Insecta > Hemiptera > Cicadidae > Magicicada > Magicicada septendecula. Next base: position 204,253,586 of record CM068370.1, on the reverse strand, counting down.
GTTTGTTGTACACAGAAAATTCATTGTGCTAACCCTCGCGACAAATTTCCATTTTATTAGTGCGACGTTAACATTCCATTTTCCCGCTCTGATTCCATAATTCACCTGTTTATAGTGCAACGTTTTCGTTTTGCCTGATGGCCACACAAAACCACCTCTCTTTCTCTCGTAACGGTCGTATTCCATAATTCTCTCATTCTCACTGCTGCGCCCCTCTTGTTGAACGCATTTCTTACTAGTTTGTATGCATTTTACATACATATTGGAATATTTTTTGTGCGTCGTTTATGATAATATTCATCGTAATTACTATAATTATAGTTATAATTATCGTTCACTTTATATTTCTCGTGTGTATACCTACCGTCATATTTACCACAATTTTGTGTAGTGTTTCGTCTAGATAATTTACTACGTTTCTTGTTAGACCTACAGTGATATTTATCTCCGTGAGTGTGGTGTCTTAAGTTTTTCACATGTGTCATCTTATGTGACTTACCTGTGTGTGTGTCTCTCACAGTTGGGATATCGCTATTAATAAGGTACGTTTTATTAACCTTTATTTGCTTCTCTTCCTTAATGTTAATTATTTTTTTATATTTATCGTTCAACCTCCGCTCAACAGTCCGTTAAGAGCCAAGGCGTACCGCGCGGGTTTTTGTGTTAGTGTGACGGTGTATGGCTAGTACTACGCGCCACCAGCCACAAGTTGCGGTATTCACAGCCAGGAGGCGGCGCTGTTATCTCAGCGCCTACTCAGTTTGCCTCACGACGCTGAGTGCACGCCGTACGGAACCTCCGCCGGGAATTGAACCCGGGACCACGAGCGCATCAATCGCCCGCGTTAGCCACTAGACCACCTGGAGGCTCTTATATTTATCGTTAGTAATCACAAACGTATTTTCAACTAGTATGAATTCTTCACATATTAGCTCCATTTGTTTATTAATTATTCCACAGACATTTTCTGTGATCGTGTCAATGCGTAAATTTGTATCAACAATTTCTTTGGTTAACTGTGCATTACCGTCAATTATACTTTGTTTTATTTCAAGATTACCAATTTTTAACTCTTCTAGCTTTTCGTAATTTTTATAGTGTCCTGTTAAAATTTTCCGACTGTTGCTCTAACTTATTTTCTAAACTTTCTGTTTGTTTTGTATTTATTTCATCTATTTTCCTTATCACATTCTTCTCTTTCAGAATCTTCTTTAAATTTTTCGGCTTGTTTTATGACTAATTCGTACATCATGGACAGTATCGAATTTTTAAATGCTTCTAAATTCAACCCTCCTGGTTCTGCCATGTTGAATAATTATTAAAATATTTATTTCGTAGTTATTCTTTACCAATTATTATTGATAACCGTTCCTACTTATTTATTTATTTCTTTATTTTAATTAATAGTTATTATTAATACTCATGACAGTTACACCTGTTACATAGACAAACAATATTATTTGTGGGCACCAGCTGTGTTATTACACAACAATTAACATAACATTCAGTTAAAGTTAATATAAATATTTATTATTACATATAATATTTTTTTTATTTAACACACCCTTATTTTTAGAGCAACCATTTAGCTACAAAAAAAATTTTAATAGTTAAATGGTGGGGATCGTGTCATACGTTCATCGGCGACAATTTATGTAACAGATTTTGTACATAAATGTAGGCATGTCGTGCCCCACGTCCAGGGCGACATTTTTATGCAACAGTACATATATAGTTGCGTGTATACAGGTTGCAAATACACATCTTTTTGTGTTTGAATAGCCCCACGTTCTTTGGGAGCCATTTTTATGCAACAATACAACATTGCATAAATAATATAATTTTAAAATTTGTGATGCCCCACGTTGGAAGCAACAATTTATACAATACAACTGTACATAAGTTGTATAATTTATGTTGTATGTGTACAAATTTACATAAAATTTAATATGAATAGCCCCACAATCTTGGAGCGACAACTTATATAACAATACTTACTTGCATGAATACAATTTAATTTGGGTTTCAGGTGTATCTGTAATAAGAACTCGATGTAATTTGCAACGGTATTTCAAATTTATTTGGTACTAATAAACTTGTGCGCATAGCACTTGATTCGACTTTAAACATTCGTTATTACTTTGTTACTGTGCCACAAGGCTTACGCTATATACATCCTTACTTAATAAATATTCTATTCTACTAATTATTTTATTAAAAAATATCATTTCCTGACTACTCAGTCAATTAGTGTGCTTCGAAATATCAATTTTTAAATATCTTTTTAGATATTGTAATGGAAACTCAAAAATAATAATAGTTACTGAATTTAACTTTCTTTTATCAGTACTGATTTATACAACGCTAATTTTTATTTAAATGCTTTGCATTCTTTTCATTCCAATACTAATTTGAGCTCTTGTTTACGTTAATCTTACTTCCATAACATCTATGATTTTAACTCTCTATATCTACAATAAATATTGGCTCTTACTTTTAAATAGAACAAGAATGCCTTTAATTGTCTTTGAGTTAATTGTTCGATTAAGAGATAAATAAGTTGTTTATCACCTTATTCTCGTCAATCATACTCAATCAATTGATCCATCTGTAATCGTCCTCGTCTCGAACTCCAGCATCACTTCCTCTTGTCCAGCGTCGCTCCTCTCTTGTCCAGCGTCGTTTCCAGACTTCAGTAGTGTTCCTCTTGTCCAGCGCAGTCCCCTCTAGAGTTCAGCGTCGTCTCGCTCTCTGGAACTAAGTCGTCAGCTCAAACTCTGTCTCTCTCTCTCTCTCTCTCTCTCTCTCTCTCTCTCCTCTCTCTCTCTCTCTAACTCTCTCTCTCTCTCTCTCTCTCTGGAACTTCTTCTCGTGCTGTTTCGGACGTCAGTTGATCTTCTTATATGGATTTTCTTCTCGTGTAATTCTGTTACTAATTAAATTGCTTGTTTTTACAATCCAGTTACATAACTGTATGTAACTGGAAGGATGAAACTATTTAAAAAAATTTACATACTCTGTGTGGACGGCAGAAGCTCCCGCTGCACTGTGGGTAATCGAAAAAAAAGAACAACTGTAGCGTGTGTGTCCTATTTATACCCACGTCTTGGTCCACACCTGCAGTTGTACGAAATCGACATGTCTGAAATTGTCTCTGGGTTCAGTCCCACCACTCCTTGTCAATTTCGCTATTTCTTATATTTATGCGAACTGCAGAGTCCTGTAAGTATACTCTTATACTCATCTTATAAGTATTTTCACTACACATGGTCACTGTATTTTTGGACATTGCAACTTAACCCTTTCGCTCTGTACACAGTTATTTCACCACTACACTCGTACGGCGTGTCCCTTTCACGTGGTTTTTGTACACAGTATTTAGTTAATTTTATTACATTTTATTGTGCTTTTGGATTTTACTCTTTACTTATAGTTTATGAATAATTATGGAAAAACTGTAATTATGCAATTATTCATCTTGGGGTGGTAAACTCGCCTGCATAGACCTGCGTCACACACACTTGCCAAATACTGGTGTACACACTTTCAGTTACATTTCTGTGTGTGTGCACGTCGATTCAGGTCGAAACACCTGTTCATATTTTTGCCTGAGCCAAGCTTGACAATCCCTGACATGCTTATTTCTAACACATTATTAATTATTTACAGTTTATTAGGCATATTTTAATTTTTATATTCAATGCTCAGTACATCACTTATTTGTACTGTCGCATTATCCTTCTGCTTGGTAATAAAAATATTTAATACATTTATTTATTAAATTTTTTTTTTGTATTACAATTGTTTGAAAAAAAAATTACAAATAATAAAGAATAGTATTCGTCATTTCACCCGTAATTGGAGTGTACATATACGTCTCACCTCCCTTCTTCACACGCTCACTGCTTGTGACCTTGTAGGGTGGCTTCAACAACAGCTGATCTGACTGGTTTCATTGACCTCGTTATTTTTATGTTTAGAACTTCCTAAATGACGTTGCGTGGAATTTACCAATTTCTTTCTTCTGTGTCTCATCATATACGATGAAAGTGTGTTGTCCTACTCGCTGTCTTAACGTATACGGTCCATTGTACAGTCTGAAGAATTTCTTTGCCGTATTCTCGCTTCTTTTCCCAACAGGATTTGCTTTCAGTAGTACATTCTCTCCTACATTAAATTGTTGTAATTGAGAGTTAGATTAAATCTCTCTACTCTCTTGTTACTCTTTCTATTATTCGTTACTTTGCGTATTCAATTTTTACACTTATTGGTACAGGTAGATTCTGGTTATTAGATTTGTGTATATAATTGGTCCAAAATCTGTTTGGCTTCTTATCTTTTCCAATTCCATTGGAGTATATCCTGTTGCTTCACTATAATTCCGTTGTTGGCTTTTTCAAGAAATGGTAAATATTCTGCCCATCTATTGTGTTGATCATGGCAGTATATTCGTAAATATTTACCTAATTCTTTGTTAACTCTCTCAGCAAAGTTTCCTTGAGGATGTCTTATGGATGTGAGTACAGGTTGTATTCCATTTTCCCTTAACGTCCTCTCCTCCCATTTTTCACTCTGGAATTGTACACCTTGATCACTGAGTACCTTCTTCATTTTTGCATATGACGGAATATATTTCTGCAGTAGTATCTTAGGACAACTTTGGTTGTGGGTCGCATAATTGGGTACAGTCGGACTGCCTTGGAAAACACATGGATATATACCAATATGTGCTTCACACCTCGACTTGATCGTGGTAGTGGTCCCAGAAAATCCACTGCAATTAGCTCTCCTTTGTCTTTGTTCCCTTTCTGTATGCTCTGCATTTCTACATATGTGTGTAAATTCGGTCCTTAATTTTACATTATCTTACACATACATTCTTACCTTCGCTTCTAATCTTCCTTAACTCTTTTCTTAACATGACATTACTTTATATTTCTTAACTTTTCTTATATTACTTATACAATACATTAACATTCATTACCTTTTATTACATTTCTTTAACATTACCTTTCTGATCGCTACTAATTTCCTGAAATACACTTCCGTAACAGAATACTCTTTTAGCTTTGTAGTGTGTCGCATGATCGGTTACAGAGGAACTGTCTTGGAAAACAACGATATTTTTCTCGAAGTCCTTAATCCTACGTAGTCTCTGCCCTTTTGACTTTTCACTCTCGCTTTCTTCTGTGTCCTTATATCTCCATTAAGTGTTCGCTTGTCCAGCCGTTCTGACAATTATAGCATTAATTGCTCATCTCTAATTTTTTTTTTTTACCATTAACAACACTAACATCTTTACCATTACTTTCTTAAATATTTCTCTACACTATCATTCCTTACCATTAATAATACATATCTTAATTATCCCTTTAAAATAATATTCCTTATTTCTTTTCACTAATATTTCTTTTTATTTTGTATTTGCAATCATAACCTTAATAAATAACATTTCTTAATTATACTCTCTTATCTTATTATTAATAATTAATAGTAATATTATTTTTCTCATTTAAAAATAATTATTTATTTTCATTTGCCTTGAGTTCTGAGTTGCAGTGTCGTCAGATCTGACACCCCTCTTATTATAACAATGTTTGTTGTACACAGAAAATTCATTGTGCTAACCCTCGCGACAAATTTCCATTTTATTAGTGCGACGTTAACATTCCATTTTCCCGCTCTGATTCCATAATTCACCTGTTTATAGTGCAACGTTTTCGTTTTGTCTGATGGCCACACAAACCACCTCTCTTTCTCTCGTAACGGTCGTATTCCATAATTCTCTCATTCTCACTGCTGCGCCCCTCTTGTTGAACGCATTTCTTACTAGTTTCTATGCATTTTACATACATATTGGAATATTCTTTTGTGCGTCGTTTATGATAATATTCATCGTAATTACTATAATTATAGTTATAATTATCGTTCACTTTATATTTCTCGTGTGTATACCTACCGTCATATTTACCACAATTTTGTGTAGTGTTTCGTCTAGATAATTTACTACGTTTCTTGTTAGACCTACAGTGATATTTATCTCCGTGAGTGTGGTGTCTTAAGTGTTTCACATGTGTCATCTTATGTGACTTACCTGTGTGTGTGTCTCTCACAGTTGGGATATCGCTATTAATAAGGTACGTTTTATTAACCTTTATTTGCTTCTCTTCCTTAATGTTAATTATTTTTTTATATTTATCGTTCAACCTCCGCTCAACAGTCCGTTAAGAGCCAAGGCGTACCGCGCGGCTTTTTGTGTTAGTGTGACGGTGTATGGCTAGTACTACGCGCCACCAGCCACAAGTTGCGGTATTCACAGCCAGGAGGCGGCGCTGTTATCTCAGCGCCTACTCAGTTTGCCTCACGACGCTGAGTGCACGCCGTACGGAGACTCCGCCGGGAATTGAACCCGGGACCACGAGCGCATCAATCGCCCGCGTTAGCCACTAGACCACCTGGAGGCTCTTATATTTATCGTTAGTAATCACAAACGTATTTTCAACTAGTATGAATTCTTCACATATTAGCTCCATTTGTTTATTAATTATTCCACAGACATTTTCTGTGATCGTGTCAATGCGTAAATTTGTATCAACAATTTCTTTGTTTAACTGTGCATTACCGTCAATTATACTTTGTTTTATTTCAAGATTACCAATTTTTAACTCTTCTAGCTTTTCGTAATTTTTATAGTGTCCTGTTAAAATTTTCCGACTGTTGCTCTAACTTATTTTCTAAACTTTCTGTTTGTTTTGTATTTATTTCATCTATTTTCCTTATCTGTTTGACATTCTTCTCTTTCAAATCTTCTTTAAATTTTTCGGCTTGTTTTATGACTAATTCGTACATCATGGACAGTATCGAATTTTTAAATGCTTCTAAATTCAACCCTCCTGGTTCTGCCATGTTGAATAATTATTAAAATATTTATTTCGTAGTTGTTCTTTACCAATTATTATTGATAACCGTTCCCTACTTATTTATTTATTTCTTTATTTTTATTAATAGTTATTATTAATACTCATGACAGTTACACCTGTTACATAGACAAACAATATTATTTGTGGGCACCAGCTGTGTTATTACACAACAATTAACATAACATTCAGTTAACGTTTAATATAAATATTTATTATTACATATAATATTTTTTTTATTTAACACACCCTTATTTTTAGAGCAACCATTTAGCTACAAAAAAAATTTTAATAGTTAAATGGTGGGGATCGTGTCATACGTTCATCGGCGACAATTTATGTAACAGATTTTGTACATAAATGTAGGCATGTCGTGCCCCACGTCCAGGGCGACATTTTTATGCAACAGTACATATATAGTTGCGTGTATACAGGTTGCAAATACACATCTTTTTGTGTTTGAATAGCCCCACGTTCTTTGGGAGCCATTTTTATGCAACAATACAACATTGCATAAATAATATAATTTAAATTTGTGATGCCCCACGTTGGAAGCAACAATTTATACAATACAACTGTACATAAGTTGTATAATTTATGTTGTATGTGTACAAATTTACATAAAATTTAATATGAATAGCCCCACAATCTTGGAGCGACAACTTATATAACAATACTTACTTGCATGAATACAATTTAATTTGGGTTTCAGGTGTATCTGTAATAAGAACTCGATGTAATTTGCAACGGTATTTCAAATTTATTTGGTACTAATAAACTTGTGCGCATAGCACTTGATTCGACTTAAAACATTCGTTATTACTTTGTTACTATGCCACAAGGCTTACGCTATATACATCCTTACTTAATAAATATTCTATTCTACTAATTATTTTATTAAAAAATATCATTTCCTGACTACTCAGTCAATTAGTGTGCTTCGAAATATCAATTTTTAAATATCTTTTTAGATATTGTAATGGAAACTCAAAAATAATAATAGTTACTGAATTTGACTTTCTTTTATCAGTACTGATTTATACAACGCTAATTTTTATTTAAATGCTTTGCATTCTTTTCATTCCAATACTAATTTGAGCTCTTGTTTACGTTAATCTTACTTCCATAACATCTATGATTTTAACTCTCTATATCTACAATAAATATTGGCTCTTACTTTTAAATAGAACAAGAATGCCTTTAATTGTCTTTGAGTTAATTGTTCGATTAAGAGATAAATAAGTTGTTTATCACCTTATTCTCGTCAATCATACTCAATCAATTGATCCATCTGTAATCGTCCTCGTCTCGAACTCCAGCATCACTTCCTCTTGTCCAGCGTCGCTCCTCTCTTGTCCAGCGTCGTTTCCAGACTTCAGTAGTGTTCCTCTTGTCCAGCGCAGTCCCCTCTAGAGTTCAGCGTCGTCTCGCTCTCTGGAACTAAGTCGTCAGCTCAAACTCTGTCTCTCTCTCTCTCTCTCTCTCTCTCTCTCTCTCTCTGGAACTTCTTCTCGTGCTGTTTCGGACGTCAGTTGATCTTCTTATATGGATTTTCTTCTCGTGTAATTCTGTTACTAATTAAATTGCTTGTTTTTACAATCCAGTTACATAACTGTATGTAACTGGAAGGATGAAACTATTTAAAAAAATTTACATACTCTGTGTGGACGGCAGAAGCTCCCGCTGCACTGTGGGTAATCGAAAAAAAAGAACAACTGTAGCGTGTGTGTCCTATTTATACCCACGTCTTGGTCCACACCTGCAGTTGTACGAAATCGACATGTCTGAAATTGTCTCTGGGTTCAGTCCCACCACTCCTTGTCAATTTCGCTATTTCTTATATTTATGCGAACTGCAGAGTCCTGTAAGTATACTCTTATACTCATCTTATAAGTATTTTCACTACACATGGTCACTGTATTTTTGGACATTGCAACTTAACCCTTTCGCTCTGTACACAGTTATTTCACCACTACACTCGTACGGCGTGTCCCTTTCACGTGGTTTTTGTACACAGTATTTAGTTAATTTTATTACATTTTATTGTGCTTTTGGATTTTACTCTTTACTTATAGTTTATGAATAATTATGGAAAAACTGTAATTATGCAATTATTCATCTTGGGGTGGTAAACTCGCCTGCATAGACCTGCGTCACACACACTTGCCAAATACTGGTGTACACACTTTCAGTTACATTTCTGTGTGTGTGCACGTCGATTCAGGTCGAAACACCTGTTCATATTTTTGCCTGAGCCAAGCTTGACAATCCCTGACATGCTTATTTCTAACACATTATTAATTATTTACAGTTTATTAGGCATATTTTAATTTTTATATTCAATGCTCAGTACATCACTTATTTGTACTGTCGCATTATCCTTCTGCTTGGTAATAAAAATATTTAATACATTTATTTATTAAATTTTTTTTTTGTATTACAATTGTTTGAAAAAAAAATTACAAATAATAAAGAATAGTATTCGTCATTTCACCCGTAATTGGAGTGTACATATACGTCTCACCTCCCTTCTTCACACGCTCACTGCTTGTGACCTTGTAGGGTGGCTTCAACAACAGCTGATCTGACTGGTTTCATTGACCTCGTTATTTTTATGTTTAGAACTTCCTAAATGACGTTGCGTGGAATTTACCAATTTCTTTCTTCTGTGTCTCATCATATACGATGAAAGTGTGTTGTCCTACTCGCTGTCTTAACGTATACGGTCCATTGTACAGTCTGAAGAATTTCTTTGCCGTATTCTCGCTTCTTTTCCCAACAGGATTTGCTTTCAGTAGTACATTCTCTCCTACATTAAATTGTTGTAATTTGTGAGTTAGATTAAATCTCTCTACTCTCTTGTTACTCTTTCTATTATTCGTTACTTTGCGTATTCAATTTTTACACTTATTGGTACAGGTAGATTCTGGTTATTAGATTTGTGTATATAATTGGTCCAAAATCTGTTTGGCTTCTTATCTTTTCCAATTCCATTGGAGTATATCCTGTTGCTTCACTATAATTTCCGTTGTTGGCTTTTTCAAGAAATGGTAAATATTCTGCCCATCTATTGTGTTGATCATGGCAGTATATTCGTAAATATTTACCTAATTCTTTGTTAACTCTCTCAGCAAAGTTTCCTTGAGGATGTCTTATGGATGTGAGTACAGGTTGTATTCCATTTTCCCTTAACGTCCTCTCCCATTTTTCACTCTGGAATTGTACACCTTGATCACTGAGTACCTTCTTCATTTTTGCATATGACGGAATATATTTCTGCAGTAGTATCTTTAGGACAACTTTGGTTGTGGGTCGCATAATTGGGTACAGTCGGACTGCCTTGGAAAACACATGGATATATACCAATATGTGCTTCACACCTCGACTTGATCGTGGTAGTGGTCCCAGAAAATCCACTGCAATTAGCTCTCCTTTGTCTTTGTTCCCTTTCTGTATGCTCTGCATTTCTACATATGTGTGTAAATTCGGTCCTTAATTTTACATTATCTTACACATACATTCTTACCTTCGCTTCTAATCTTCCTTAACTCTTTTCTTAACATGACATTACTTTATATTTCTTAACTTTTCTTATATTACTTATACAATACATTAACATTCATTACCTTTTATTACATTTCTTTAACATTACCTTTCTGATCGCTACTAATTTCCTGAAATACACTTCCGTAACAGAATACTCTTTTAGCTTTGTAGTGTGTCGCATGATCGGTTACAGAGGAACTGTCTTGGAAAACAACGATATTTTTCTCGAAGTCCTTAATCCTACGTAGTCTCTGCCCTTTTGACTTTTCACTCTCGCTTTCTTCTGTGTCCTTGTATCTCCATTAAGTGTTCGCTTGTCCAGCCGTTCTGACAATTATAGCATTAATTGCTCATCTCTAATTTTTTTTTTTACCATTAACAACACTAACATCTTTTACCATTACTTTCTTAAATATTTCTCTACACTATCATTCCTTACCATTAATAATACATATCTTAATTATCCCTTTAAAATAATATTCCTTATTTCTTTTCACTAATATTTCTTTTTATTTTGTATTTGCAATCATAACCTTAATAAATAACATTTCTTAATTATACTCTCTTATCTTATTATTAATAATTAATAGTAATATTATTTTTCTCATTTAAAAATAATTATTTATTTTCATTTGCCTTGAGTTCTGAGTTGCAGTGTCGTCAGATCTGACACCCCTCTTATTATAACAATGTTTGTTGTACACAGAAAATTCATTGTGCTAACCCTCGCGACAAATTTCCATTTTATTAGTGCGACGTTAACATTCCATTTTCCCGCTCTGATTCCATAATTCACCTGTTTATAGTGCAACGTTTTCGTTTTGCCTGATGGCCACACAAAACCACCTCTCTTTCTCTCGTAACGGTCGTATTCCATAATTCTCTCATTCTCACTGCTGCGCCCCTCTTGTTGAACGCATTTCTTACTAGTTTCTATGCATTTTACATACATATTGGAATATTCTTTTGTGCGTCGTTTATGATAATATTCATCGTAATTACTATAATTATAGTTATAATTATCGTTCACTTTATATTTCTCGTGTGTATACCTACCGTCATATTTACCACAATTTTGTGTAGTGTTTCGTCTAGATAATTTACTACGTTTCTTGTTAGACCTACAGTGATATTTATCTCCGTGAGTGTGGTGTCTTAAGTGTTTCACATGTGTCATCTTATGTGAATAACCTGTGTGTGTGTCTCTCACAGTTGGGATATCGCTATTAATAAGGTACGTTTTATTAACCTTTATTTGCTTCTCTTCCTTAATGTTAATTATTTTTTTATATTTATCGTTCAACCTCCGCTCAACAGTCCGTTAAGAGCCAAGGCGTACCGCGCGGCATTTTGTGTTAGTGTGACGGTGTATGGCTAGTACTACGCGCCACCAGCCACAAGTTGCGGTATTCACAGCCAGGAGGCGGCGCTGTTATCTCAGCGCCTACTCAGTTTGCCTCACGACGCTGAGTGCACGCCGTACGGAGACTCCGCCGGGAATTGAACCCGGGACCACGAGCGCATCAATCGCCCGCGTTAGCCACTAGACCACCTGGAGGCTCTTATATTTATCGTTAGTAATCACAAACGTATTTTCAACTAGTATGAATTCTTCACATATTAGCTCCATTTGTTTATTAATTATTCCACAGACATTTTCTGTGATCGTGTCAATGCGTAAATTTGTATCAACAATTTCTTTGTTTAACTGTGCATTACCGTCAATTATACTTTGTTTTATTTCAAGATTACCAATTTTTAACTCTTCTAGCTTTTCGTAATTTTTATAGTGTCCTGTTAAAATTTTCCGACTGTTGCTCTAACTTATTTTCTAAACTTTCTGTTTGTTTTGTATTTATTTCATCTATTTTCCTTATCTGTTTGACATTCTTCTCTTTCAAATCTTCTTTAAATTTTTCGGCTTGTTTTATGACTAATTCGTACATCATGGACAGTATCGAATTTTTAAATGCTTCTAAATTCAACCCTCCTGGTTCTGCCATGTTGAATAATTATTAAAATATTTATTTCGTAGTTGTTCTTTACCAATTATTATTGATAACCGTTCCCTACTTATTTATTTATTTCTTTATTTTTATTAATAGTTATTATTAATACTCATGACAGTTACACCTGTTACATAGACAAACAATATTATTTGTGGGCACCAGCTGTGTTATTACACAACAATTAACATAACATTCAGTTAACGTTTAATATAAATATTTATTATTACATATAATATTTTTTTTATTTAACACACCCTTATTTTTAGAGCAACCATTTAGCTACAAAAAAAATTTTAATAGTTAAATGGTGGGGATCGTGTCATACGTTCATCGGCGACAATTTATGTAACAGATTTTGTACATAAATGTAGGCATGTCGTGCCCCACGTCCAGGGCGACATTTTTATGCAACAGTACATATATAGTTGCGTGTATACAGGTTGCAAATACACATCTTTTTGTGTTTGAATAGCCCCACGTTCTTTGGGAGCCATTTTTATGCAACAATACAACATTGCATAAATAATATAATTTAAATTTGTGATGCCCCACGTTGGAAGCAACAATTTATACAATACAACTGTACATAAGTTGTATAATTTATGTTGTATGTGTACAAATTTACATAAAATTTAATATGAATAGCCCCACAATCTTGGAGCGACAACTTATATAACAATACTTACTTGCATGAATACAATTTAATTTGGGTTTCAGGTGTATCTGTAATAAGAACTCGATGTAATTTGCAACGGTATTTCAAATTTATTTGGTACTAATAAACTTGTGCGCATAGCACTTGATTCGACTTAAAACATTCGTTATTACTTTGTTACTATGCCACAAGGCTTACGCTATATACATCCTTACTTAATAAATATTCTATTCTACTAATTATTTTATTAAAAAATATCATTTCCTGACTACTCAGTCAATTAGTGTGCTTCGAAATATCAATTTTTAAATATCTTTTTAGATATTGTAATGGAAACTCAAAAATAATAATAGTTACTGAATTTGACTTTCTTTTATCAGTACTGATTTATACAACGCTAATTTTTATTTAAATGCTTTGCATTCTTTTCATTCCAATACTAATTTGAGCTCTTGTTTACGTTAATCTTACTTCCATAACATCTATGATTTTAACTCTCTATATCTACAATAAATATTGGCTCTTACTTTTAAATAGAACAAGAATGCCTTTAATTGTCTTTGAGTTAATTGTTCGATTAAGAGATAAATAAGTTGTTTATCACCTTATTCTCGTCAATCATACTCAATCAATTGATCCATCTGTAATCGTCCTCGTCTCGAACTCCAGCATCACTTCCTCTTGTCCAGCGTCGCTCCTCTCTTGTCCAGCGTCGTTTCCAGACTTCAGTAGTGTTCCTCTTGTCCAGCGCAGTCCCCTCTAGAGTTCAGCGTCGTCTCGCTCTCTGGAACTAAGTCGTCAGCTCAAACTCTGTCTCTCTCTCTCTCTCTCTCTCTCTCTCTCTCTCTCTCTCTCTCTCTCTCTCTCTCTCTCTCTCTCTCTCTGGAACTTCTTCTCGTGCTGTTTCGGACGTCAGTTGATCTTCTTATATGGATTTTCTTCTCGTGTAATTCTGTTACTAATTAAATTGCTTGTTTTTACAATCCAGTTACATAACTGTATGTAACTGGAAGGATGAAACTATTTAAAAAAATTTACATACTCTGTGTGGACGGCAGAAGCTCCCGCTGCACTGTGGGTAATCGAAAAAAAAGAACAACTGTAGCGTGTGTGTCCTATTTATACCCACGTCTTGGTCCACACCTGCAGTTGTACGAAATCGACATGTCTGAAATTGTCTCTGGGTTCAGTCCCACCACTCCTTGTCAATTTCGCTATTTCTTATATTTATGCGAACTGCAGAGTCCTGTAAGTATACTCTTATACTCATCTTATAAGTATTTTCACTACACATGGTCACTGTATTTTTGGACATTGCAACTTAACCCTTTCGCTCTGTACACAGTTATTTCACCACTACACTCGTACGGCGTGTCCCTTTCACGTGGTTTTTGTACACAGTATTTAGTTAATTTTATTACATTTTATTGTGCTTTTGGATTTTACTCTTTACTTATAGTTTATGAATAATTATGGAAAAACTGTAATTATGCAATTATTCATCTTGGGGTGGTAAACTCGCCTGCATAGACCTGCGTCACACACACTTGCCAAATACTGGTGTACACACTTTCAGTTACATTTCTGTGTGTGTGCACGTCGATTCAGGTCGAAACACCTGTTCATATTTTTGCCTGAGCCAAGCTTGACAATCCCTGACATGCTTATTTCTAACACATTATTAATTATTTACAGTTTATTAGGCATATTTTAATTTTTATATTCAATGCTCAGTACATCACTTATTTGTACTGTCGCATTATCCTTCTGCTTGGTAATAAAAATATTTAATACATTTATTTATTAAATTTTTTTTTTGTATTACAATTGTTTGAAAAAAAAATTACAAATAATAAAGAATAGTATTCGTCATTTCACCCGTAATTGGAGTGTACATATACGTCTCACCTCCCTTCTTCACACGCTCACTGCTTGTGACCTTGTAGGGTGGCTTCAACAACAGCTGATCTGACTGGTTTCATTGACCTCGTTATTTTTATGTTTAGAACTTCCTAAATGACGTTGCGTGGAATTTACCAATTTCTTTCTTCTGTGTCTCATCATATACGATGAAAGTGTGTTGTCCTACTCGCTGTCTTAACGTATACGGTCCATTGTACAGTCTGAAGAATTTCTTTGCCGTATTCTCGCTTCTTTTCCCAACAGGATTTGCTTTCAGTAGTACATTCTCTCCTACATTAAATTGTTGTAATTTGTGAGTTAGATTAAATCTCTCTACTCTCTTGTTACTCTTTCTATTATTCGTTACTTTGCGTATTCAATTTTTACACTTATTGGTACAGGTAGATTCTGGTTATTAGATTTGTGTATATAATTGGTCCAAAATCTGTTTGGCTTCTTATCTTTTCCAATTCCATTGGAGTATATCCTGTTGCTTCACTATAATTTCCGTTGTTGGCTTTTTCAAGAAATGGTAAATATTCTGCCCATCTATTGTGTTGATCATGGCAGTATATTCGTAATTATTTACCTAATTCTTTGTTAACTCTCTCAGCAAAGTTTCCTTGAGGATGTCTTATGGATGTGGTACAGGTTGTATTCCATTTTCCCTTAACGTCCTCTCCCATTTTTCACTCTGGAATTGTACACCTTGATCACTGAGTACCTTCTTCATTTTTGCATATGACGGAATATATTTCTGCAGTAGTATCTTTAGGACAACTTTGGTTGTGGGTCGCATAATTGGGTACAGTCGGACTGCCTTGGAAAACACATGGATATATACCAATATGTGCTTCACACCTCGACTTGATCGTGGTAGTGGTCCCAGAAAATCCACTGCAATTAGCTCTCCTTTGTCTTTGTTCCCTTTCTGTATGCTCTGCATTTCTACATATGTGTGTAAATTCGGTCCTTAATTTTACATTATCTTACACATACATTCTTACCTTCGCTTCTAATCTTCCTTAACTCTTTTCTTAACATGACATTACTTTATATTTCTTAACTTTTCTTATATTACTTATACAATACATTAACATTCATTACCTTTTATTACATTTCTTTAACATTACCTTTCTGATCGCTACTAATTTCCTGAAATACACTTCCGTAACAGAATACTCTTTTAGCTTTGTAGTGTGTCGCATGATCGGTTACAGAGGAACTGTCTTGGAAAACAACGATATTTTTCTCGAAGTCCTTAATCCTACGTAGTCTCTGCCCTTTTGACTTTTCACTCTCGCTTTCTTCTGTGTCCTTGTATCTCCATTAAGTGTTCGCTTGTCCAGCCGTTCTGACAATTATAGCATTAATTGCTCATCTCTAATTTTTTTTTTTTACCATTAACAACACTAACATCTTTTACCATTACTTTCTTAAATATTTCTCTACACTATCATTCCTTACCATTAATAATACATTTCTTAATTAACCCTTTAAAATAATATTCCTTATTTCTTTTCACTAATATTTCTTTTTATTTTGTATTTGCAATCATAACCTTAATAAATAACATTTCTTGATTATACTCTCTTATCTTATTATTAATAATTAATAGTAATATTATATTTCTCATTTAAAAATAATTATTTATTTTCATTTGCCTTGAGTTCTGAGTTGCAGTGTCGTCAGATCTGACACCCCTCTTATTATAACAATGTTTGTTGTACACAGAAAATTCATTGTGCTAACCCTCGCGACAAATTTCCATTTTATTAGTGCGACGTTAACATTCCATTGTCCCGCTGTGACTGCATAATGCACCTGTTTATAGTGCAACGTTTTCGTTTTGCCTGATGGCCACACAAAACCACCTCTCTTTCTCTCGTAACGGTAGTATTCCTTAATTCTCTCATTCTCACTGCTGCGCCCCTCTTGTTGAACGCATTTCTTACTAGTTTGTATTCGTTTTACATACATATTGGAATATTCTTTTGTGCGTCGTTTATGATAATATTCATCGTAATTACTATAATTATAGTTATAATTATCGTTCACTTTATATTTCTCGTGTGTACACCTAAAGTCATTTTTACCACAATTTTGTGTAGTGTTTCGTCTAGATAATTTACTGCGTTTCTTGTTAGACCTACAGTGATATTTATCTCAGTGAGTGTGGTGTCTTAAGTATTTCACATGTGTCATCTTATGTGACTTACCTGTGTGTGTGTCTCTCACAGTTGGGATATCGCTATTAATAAGTTACGTTTTATTAACCTTTATTTGCTTCTCTTCCTTAATGCTAATTATTTTTTTATATTTATCGTTCAACCTCCGCTCAACAGTCCGTTAAGAGCCAAGGCGTACCGCGCGGCTTTTTGTGTTAGTGTGACGGTGTATGGCTAGTACTACGCGCCACCAGCCGCTAGTTGCGGTATTCACAGCCAGGAGGCGGCGCTGTTATCTCAGCGCCTACTCAGTTTGCCTCACGACGCTGAGTGCACGCCGTACGGAACCTCCGCCGGGAATTGAACCCGGGACCACGAGCGCATCAATCGCCCGCGTTAGCCACTAGACCACCTGGAGGCTCTTATATTTATCGTTAGTAACACAAACGTATTTTCAACTAGTATGAATTCTTCATATATTAGCTGCATTTGTTTATTAATTATTCCACAGACATTTTCTGTGATCGTGTCAATGCGTAAATTTGTATCAACTATTTCTTTGTTTAACTGTGCATTACCGTCAATTATACTTTGTTTTATTTCAAGATTACCAATTTTTAACTCTTCTACTTTTCGTAATTTTTATAGTGTCCTGTTTAAAATTTTCGGTCTGTTGCTCTAACTTATTTTCTAAACTTTCTGTTTGTTTTGTATTTATTTCATCTATTTTTCTTATTTGTTTGACATTCTTCTCTTTCAACTCTTCTTTAAATTTTTCGGCTTGTTTTATGACTAATTCGTCCATCATGGACAGTATCGAATTTTTAAATGCTTCTGAATTCAACACTCCTGGTTCTGCCATGTTGCATAATTATTAAAATATGTATTTCGTAGTTATTCTTTACCAATTATTATTGATAACCGTTCCCTACTTATTTATTTATTTCTTTATTTTTATTAATAGTTATTATTAATACTCATGACAGTTACACCTGTTACATAGACAAACAATATTATTTGTGGGCACCAGCTGTGTTATTACACAACAATTAACATAACATTCAGTTAACGTTTAATATAAATAATTATTATTACATATAATACTTTTTTTATTTAACACACCCTTATTTTTAGAGCAACCATTTAGCTACAAAAAAAATTTTAATAGTTAAATGGTGGGTTCGTGTCATACGTTCATCGGCGACAATTTATGTAACAGATTTTGTACATAAATGTAGGCATGTCGTGCCCCACGTCCAGGGCGACATTTTTATGCAACAGTACATATATAGTTGCGTGTATACAGGTTGCAAATACACATCTTTTTGTGTTTGAATAGCCCCACGTTCTTTGGGAGCCATTTTTATGCAACAATACAACATTGCATAAATAATATAATTTAAATTTGTGATGCCCCACGTTGGAAGCAACAATTTATACAATACAACTGTACATAAGTTGTATAATTTATGTTGTATGTGTACAAATTTACATGTAATTTAATATGAATAGCCCCACAATCTTGGAGCGACAACTTATATAACAATACTTACTTGCATGAATACAATTTAATTTGGGTTTCAGGTTTATCTGTAATAAGAACTCGATGTAACTTGTAACGGTATTTCAAATTTATTTGGTACTAATAAACTTGTGCGCATAGCACTTGATTCGACTTAAAACATTCGTTATTACTTTGTTACTATGCCACAAGGCTTACGCTATATACATCCTTACTTAATAAATATTCTATTCTACTAATTATTTTATTAAAAAATATCATTTCCTGACTACTCAGTCAATTAGTGTGCTTCGAAATATCAATTTTTAAATATCTTTTTAGATATTGTAATGGAAACTCAAAATATTAATAGTTACTGAATTTAACTTTCTTTTATCAGTACTGATTTATACAACGCTAATTTTTATTTAAATGCTTTGCATTCTTTTCATTCCAATACTAATTTGAGCTCTTGTTTACGTTAATCTTACTTCCATAACATCTATGATTTTAACTCTCTATATCTACAATAAATATTGGCTCTTACTTTTAAATAGAACAAGAATGCCTTTAATTGTCTTTGAGTTAATTGTTCGATTAAGAGATAAATAAGTTGTTTATCACCTTATTCTCGTCAATCATACTCAATCGATTGATCCATCTGTAATCGTCCTCGTCTGGAACTCCAGCATCACTTCCTCTTGTCCAGCGTCGCTCCTCTCTTGTCCAGCGTCGTTTCCAGACTTCAGTAGTGTTCCTCTTGTCCAGCGCAGTCGCCTCTAGTGTCCAGCGTCGTCTCTCTCTTGTCCAGCGTCGTCTCGCTCTCTGGAACTAAGTCGTCAGCTTACACTCTGTCTCTCTCTCTCTCTCTCTCTCTCTCTCTCTCTCTGGAACTTCTTCTCGTGCTGTTTCGGACGTCAGTTGATCTTCTTATATGGATTTTCTTCTCGTGTAATTCTGTTACTAATTAAATTGCTTGTTTTTACAATCCAGTTACATAACTGTATGTAACTGGAAGGATGAAACTATTTACAAAAATTTACATGTCGTTTTGTGCGGACGGGCAAAAGCTCCCGCTGCACTGTGGGTGATCGAAAAAAAAAAGAACAACTGTAGCGTGTGTGTCCTATTTATACCCACGTCTTGGTCCACACCTGCAGTTGTACGAAATCGACATGTCTGAAATTGTCTCTGGGTTCAGTCCCCCCACTCCTTGTTAATTTCGCTATTTCTTATATTTTTGCGAACTGCAGAGCCCTGTAAGTATACTCTTTTACTCATCTTATAACTATTTTCACTACACATGTTCACTGTATTTTTGGACATTGCAACTTAACCCTTTCGCTCTGTACACAGTTATTTCACCACTACACTCGTACGGCGTGTCCCTTTCACGTGGTTTTTGTACACAGTATTTAGTTAATTTTATTACATTTTATTGTGCTTTTGGATTTTACTCTTTATTTATAGTTTATGAATAATTACGGAAAAACTGTATTTATGCAATTATTCATCTTGGGGTGGTAAACTCGCCTGCATACACCTGCGTCACCCACACTTGCAAAATACTGGTGTACACACTTTCAGTTACATTTGTGTGTGTGTGTGTGTGTGTGTGTGTGTGTGTGTGTGTGTGTGTGTGTGTGTGCACGTCGATTCAGGTCGAAACACCTGTTCATATTTTTGTCTGAGCCAAGCTTGCAATCCCTGACATGCTTATTTCTAATACATTATTAATTATTTACAGTTTATTAGGTATATTTAAATTTTTATATTCAATGCTCAGTACATCACTTATTTGTACTGTCGCACTGTACTAGTCTTTCAGAGCATATGCAATATTTATATGATACACACTCTGAAGACACACTTTAAAATATCAAAACACTACAAAAATTTTAGAACATACTATTTTGTTTTGCAAAAAACGTTGGGTATTGCAATTTGATACTATGAACAGGTTATTTAATATATTTCTTGCATTTTGTCGAGCCCCATCGTTGCAAGCGCCATTTACTATGTGTCAAAACAAATGTCAGGCATGGTAATAATGGAGCACTCAAACAGTTATCTGGAGCAAGGTTGTATATTTGAAGACAAATTTGTATATGCTTTGTAGTACAAAATATTTATTTTATTTCAAAATCGTCTCTGAATCAGATTGATCTGATTTTTAAAAGAAATGTCAATTGGTTACTTGGATGTTGTTTTCGTGGGTTGATACGTCTTACTGCCAGTCCTGTGAATTGCTGCAATCTGCTCCTCCTTTCTGCAAACTCCCGCTTCGCTGGGGCTCCTCTTGTACGCGCGCACGCCGTCACACCGGTAATCAGTCTAATCTAACCTCAGGGCAAAATTGGGTTGTAATTTAATCTCACTTATTTTTGGTGCGTTGAGCATGCACCTTCCCGCGTCTTGAGGTGTCCTCGCGATCACACAGGTGTATCCCGGGTGGATACACCTTCCCTAAGCGGAAATCTTGATCCACGCGATACTAGTACTGTCTAAAACTATTGAATAGCTTATTACTTTTTTATAATGAGTTCGTACCCCGGCAAGGTATCAGCTACGGGTAACTCGTCGCAAATATGACCCTGATCACTCGTTCAAAAACACGTTTCTGCACGGGTAACTCGCACAGAGAGCACGTCTGGAAAATTCGAGCTGCAGGATAGAACTGACTAGATATTCGTCGGCGGAGACCCAATCTTAATGGAAATTGGGGCCGCTGATTGGTCGAAACAGCTTATCACGCGATTGATGGCTACAACTGAAAGATAATTAATTGAAACGATTTGCAGATTTCTGCAACAGCAGGTATAGATTTTATCTAAGACTTTTCTGCCTTCTAAAAGATAAGGACTTTATAGAAACGGCTTTTTACTAATAAAATCCTATTAACATACTATGTAGCAAGCCTCTGACACCCCGAGAATACAGCGCTATTTACTATGCGTGCGCTGTCAAATCTCAGTTCGGTACGCTAATTTATACATGTGCTATTCATAAAAATACGATTGACACGCGCATTCGCGCACTCGCACCTTTTACTCGCACTTGACATGATCACCAATACTTTATGGGCGTTTTAATACATAATAGTCTTTTGCCCCATTTTTATATTAATACTTACATCTAATTTACATATTTGGACAGAAATCAAATATTAACATGTCTATAACGTCACAACCTGTCACAACAGCATGTAGTCCTAGCTACACTTCCCTTACTGTAATGTTCTATTGCAGGAATATCCCCTCCTCGGATAAAAAAAGATTTTTATTTACACAAACACAAAATTTTTTTTAACTAAAAATAATACCAATTCCTTTCTTTTTTAAACATATAATCAACTCAAAATAAACAAATAAATACTCCTTCCTAAACTAAAACATTTCCTTCCAATAAATTTTGACATCTGTCAGTTCCAATATAAATAAACACAAGCACGAGGTTGAAAATCTGTGATCAAGGGTTAGAGAGATAAGCTAGTTTGAACAGTTCATGACGTCATAATTCCTATTGTCCAGTTGCACACTTCTCAACATAGTTACCCACATGGCTCAAACAAACATGAATTTACAGAATTTACTTACTTTAACAATTCCGTTATGACACACATACATCAATATACTCAGATATACGTGAACGTTAATTTTTGACATAGTACTTGCGTAATGACGACGCATGGAATTTCCCAATAGTTTAGTTAGTATTTTGATTTGTAACAATGCAGGTTTGCTTTCCCACTTGTTCAGTTAACATAAATAGACCATTGTAAAGTCTATTGAACTTAGCCGTGGTATTATAAATACTGCTACTTACATTTAAAGCTTTTAGTAAAATTAACTCGCCTACTCTGAACGATTGCAGCTTATGATCAGCATTAAATTTTTCTGACCGCTCTTCGGCGAACTTCCTTATCCTCTCCTTTGCATCCAAACGCTTAACTTCGCTTGGCGTCGGCAAATTTTGAGTGGCTACCCTTTTTATATAATCACTCCAGGCACGCTTTGGATGGACATCTGACTACAGTTCTGATGGCGTATAGTATTGTAACACCCATTTATGGCGTTTTCGAAAAACTCCAGATACTCTGGCCACTTGCTTTGGTTATTGTTACAATAAGTCCTGAATAAGCGACCAAGTTCTCTATTCACCCTCTCAGCGAGATTCCCTTGGGGTCTACGAATGGCTGTTAGAACTGCTTGAATGCCCCTCTTCCCTAATTCGGCTTTCCATTTTTTATTCTGGAATTGCGTACCCTGATCAGACAGGATCTTTTTTACATGACCATATTTTGGGATATACTTTTCCAAAATTATCCTCAGTACCGCATCTGTTGTAGGTCTACCTACCGCATAAAGACTAACATTCTTAGTGAAGGCATCCGTACACACCACCAGGTTTCTCATCCCCCTCGCCGCACGTGGTAATGGTCCAAGGAAATCAATGCATAGTAACTCATTTTTCCCATGCATAACGATGTTTCCCATCTCCACGTATGTGTGTTGGTTAGGATGTTTGGCTGTCTGGCAGGTGTGGCAGGTACGAAGTACTGATTTAACTTTCCTGGCCATGTTCGTCCATATAAAATCTTCCCTCAGTGTCAGGTAGCATTTGTAAGCACCAGCATGAGCAAGGCTTTCATGGCATGCCCATGTTAGTTCCTCAATGAGATGGTCGGGAACCACAATTTTCCATTGTCCGTCAATCAGTTTGTACAAAATATTGTTAACAATCTGGAACTTTGGACTTTCTGTAATCTGTATGTCGTTTATTATTTTTCTAATTTGACGTCACGTTGTTGTTCAACGTCTACGTTCCTTAAATAATTTTTAATTTCATTCGGTAAAGCATACTTTATTGCCAAGATTTGTATTTCATTCTTATCTGCCGAATGAGTTTCCTGATGGACAGGTGGATAACGACTCAAAGTATCCGCCAACTTGTTGACGCTAGCTTTGCAGTACTTAATGCTAAAATCATATTCCTGCATAGCCATTATCCATCGTGACATTCGGGCATTTGCAAGTTTACACTTTAATAAAAACGACAAAGCTTGGTTATCCGATAAAATTTCAAAATGCTTACCAACTAAATAATACCTAAACTTACTAACACAGTATACTATAGCTAAAATTTCTTTTTCGGCAGTAAAATAGTTTCGCTCAGCGCCTTTTAATGGCCGATTTACATGGGCGATGACTTTAAGATCACCATTCTTATTTTTCTGGTATAAAATCCCAACCACGGCATAATCCGAAGCATCACAGTTAAGAACATATGTTCCTTCCTTCTCCGGGTGAAACACGTGTAGATTCTCTTTAAATAAGGCCTTCACCACATTAAATGCCTCTTCATGTCTTGCTTCCCATCGCCATTTGATGTTTTTCCGAAGTAGTTCCAACATTGGTTCTATTGTCTTTGCATACGCAGGTGCGAACCGACGGTAATACCCAGTAAGTCCTAGGAATGCTCTAATGTCCTTCGTTTTTTTTAGGTGTAGGAAATCCCGTGATGGATTCTATCTTTTCAGGGTCCGTACTTAGACCCTGCGCCGATATAATATGTCCTAAAAATTTTATTTCAGACTTACCGAATTCGCATTTCTCATAGTTAAGTACCAAGTTGACCAGACGGAGTTTACTGAAAACAATATCCAGATGCTTCAAATGCTCATCAAACGATTTAGATATAACTAATATATCGTCGACGAAAACACTCACAAAATCTTCCACCTCAGGACCCAACGCTAATTCCAGGCATTTCACCATTGCAGCAAGGCTGGTTACCAGACCAAAGATTCTGGTAAAGATTCTGACCCGAGCAAAATATTCCAAACTTACTTACAGCTCGCCACCCATAGTTTTAGAGGGAAATATAGAAACCTTTATACACTTTACCCTTTGTGAATTTAACTACTTACCAGGTTTGTTTTAGGCCACGGTTTGTTTAACCGTAACACAATACAGGTTATGTTTACGGCGCAATAATTTACTTAACACATTTTGCTATTAAGAAACTCTTTTATTTCAATAACAAATTACTTTCTTTCCTTTTCTCGGTTATCTCATTAATTAGAACACACGAAATTACTTAAACAAAAATTCTTTATCGACCATTCTTTATTTACATACCAGTACTTTTCGGTTACCCTTATTTCCCCACACACACTCTCACTCGTTACAAGTTTTTATATCTCCCGTTTATTTATTGAGCTCAAAATTGATTATAGTTTTATTTATAAACTTTTGGCCAGCTAGCTTAGCTAGTAATTGTACTCACTACACGCAGTGTACGTTACCTGCCGAGTTTCGCCATACTTCTTAAATCACTTTCACTTTTGTAAATTCTCTTTAAATGACTGTCACTTTATCGATGTCCTGTTAACAACTCATTACAACCTTATTATTCAACCTTAGGGCAGCCCGCGCGCACGTACACGCGCCGGCCTCCCGAAAATATTTCACTGATGCTGTTCTCGACTGCCGACTATACGGTTTGACTAGTGGCGACGAACTGGGCTGCGTTGCCTGCGTGGTTGCATAGATGCAAGGCGTCGGGTTTTGGTCACTCTGCCCGCCAACGTATGTCGGTTTTATAACGCCTTCTCTGATTGGCTGTTTCCAACTAATGTTCTCGAATCTCAGCCAGGAAATTCTTGTAATTTCCCAAGTGACTGATTCTCGGTATTGTGCGCCAACAAGAACGTCTCTGCTCATGATTCATTCGTGATGTTGAGCTAATTTCGCTCACATCTTACCTTACAAGGCTTAGTTTATCTGTCTTGATACAGCAGCATACGTCATATCACATACTTTCCCTGTGATTCAACCCCACTCCGAAGGCGCACCGGACACCGCATATTTCTGGCTAGGCCACAGGTCATTTCATAATAAATTTGTGCAATTACTAATGCGTACCTTGTACTGCCAGACACGGCTACAGATTGTCATTAAATGTTTTACCCAAAATAGTATACTATATATTAATAAATCTTGTTTCCCCAGATTCTTTCCGTCACAATACCCCCCCCAATGGGAGGTTTTCTGCCGAAATAGAAAAACTCTCATTGCCTAAAACCCAAGACGACCAGCAAGTATATGGCGCCACGACCCCCCTTTGTTTCTTTTAACATCATGGGTAACTTGCCCCCCTAGTCCGGTGACTGCGGTGGCACCTGCATGACCTTATTGGACTTCCTTACTCAGGATCCCAACACCATAAAACCACACAGGCACTCGACGCCCCTGCTCTGACGCACCGGCCAGCATATATACGCCACCACAGTATCACCAGACTCTGTAACAATTAATAAAAACATCAATAACTGGCCTTTCACAATACCATATCCTCAACTGATTTGGTTTACTCTTAGCTGTACTGGTTTGCCTTTTGCAAGGTACTGGTTTTTCTACTTAATTGTTAGTTCACATCTACATTGTTTACCTCGATATACAATTATATAATATTCAATTAAACAATTTATGTTTCCCATATAATAAACATAATACCACATAATAAACCCTCAAAATGAAATTATCAATATTACATTAAGACAGACATTTCAAACCTGAATTAAAATAAACATTACCATTATTACATTGAAATAAATCTTTCACCTTTGAAGTTTTGAAGCTGCTTAACAATTACAAACAAAACATTACCACCTTAGTATCCAATGGGTAGGTTGACTTCAACTCTGAACTTCTATTCATTACTTTAATCATCATTTAATCATTTACCACTGATTATACATTTCAAATCAAAAAATAAATTATTCAAATTCATTACCCACATTTCCATCTTTCAATTATTTACTTTAATTGCATTATTTAAAACATTTCCAATTAATCCATTCTTCTTATATTGATTTAATTTCATAATAAAATTCATTTACCATTTATGATAACCTTCAAATCAAAAAACTTTCAAATTGACTACCAAAATTTCTATCTTTTAAACATTTTAACTCAATTTAATTTTCCATTATAAAGATCCATGATTACATGCTGACAATTATTCAAATAAAAAAATATTACTATCATAAAATCAGTTACAACTATAAATTGGTTACACAAAATATAATATACTATAACAAAACAAATGATATAATCTAATTTAATTTGTGGAGCCCCACGATTTTGGAGCGCCAATTTATATAACATACCGTAACAAATAATATAATGTATTGAATTCATGGGTGTAATCGTAATAAGAAGATGATGTGTTATTTAAGTTTAAAATTGTTCACTTATTTATTTTTTTTATTAAACAAAATCTTTCATTTCGGGTATTGAAATAGTACTCATTATTATATCGTTAGTAAGACTCTTTCGTACACAACTTATAGCTAACAAATAACATACAACAGGTAATACATAAATCTTATTATCTAATTTTAATTAATTAAATATTATTGCTCTCGGCTTACTCATTGTGTGGTCATCTTTTTTCAATTGCTGATTAATTTACTTCAATAATGAATTTACTTGTATTCCAATTTCTTTAATATTAATTGGTTTTAAAACTTTCTACTGCATATGCATACTACTTTATCAACAAAGACTTTATTAATTACGTTATTTCAAAAATCAAATATTTCTCTTATCATTTATGTTACTCTCAATTACTAAATTTTATACAAGAGATATTATTCTAAATTTCACTCTGCTTTTACATTTATGTACAATTAGTTATTTTAATACAGGTTGAATGTCTTTCATTCTAACTTTAATTAATGTCTTTCAAATGTCTGTAATTACAATGGTTTTTTATCACCTCGTTTGACATGGTTAATCATCCGTACATCCTCCTGGTCCTCTTGTCATGTCCTCCGTGTCCTCCTAGTTCTCTGGTCGGATTCCACTGAATGTGCTGTTTAATAGTCATCTCGCCTCACATCATATGCTGCAGGTGTGTCCATAGATCTCCTCGTATGTGCTCTGCTGCTCTGGTTGGACTTCTAGTTTGTCCTGTTACTCGTACTATAGATTTAAAAAAGCGTCGTCGCGTGACATAGGCTCCTGTGGCAACGGTTGAATCTAGAAGAAGAAACTTTATTAGCGTGACCTGGTATTTATAGTCAGGTCGTGCAAAACTCATGTCTGAACAATATTTAACTTGTCAGATTTTGTCGAAGCGTCACTTCCCCTACTCTGGTTCAATTCACTATTTTCGCCTATCTTCGCGAATTACGAAGTCTGTTTCACACTACATTATGTTCAATCGATCGCTAATTTTTCTATGTTTACTATACATAAATTACACTTCTTTATCGTAATTACAAAAAGAGCTATTCACTTTTTACGTGTAGTAATTGCACTTTTCGTCACATTGGCACGGTTTTTTAACCATTTGTTCACATTTAAATTCTATAGACTTTGGTGTCTTTTCTTTTTCCATATCGTACAGATTTTTCTTACAATTAAAATAAAGCTTAAAATCTATCCTACTTGAAAATGGTTGGTTACATTTCAGGAACGGACAGTCTTCACACACACAAACAAAATACGTGCGTACACAACGCTAGCGACAGGTGTGCCAGGAATGCGTGTTCATGCATGAATTCTGCGCTCCCTATTTTTAACTACGATACAGCTTATGCAATCTGAATCATGTTTATGGATTTTTTTATTATTTATTTAATTTATTTTGGCAATTCACAGTACCGTTAATGGTTGTACCGTTGCAATATATATGTGATCTATGTTCTTAACTGTTAAAATGCATGCACTTATGTACTCCTTGATTAATTTTCATTGTTGATAATATTAGTAATTGTGATTTATACAGATTGAAAATATATATATTGGTTGATAGAGAAAGCATACATATAAATAGTATTTTCATAATTGTAATGATTCAAATTTTGTTACAACATGTCCTATGGATGTATATTGTAATATAACGGATATAGTTGTATTCAATCCATCAAGCCCCGCGATGGAGCGTCACTCTATTACTAGACGAGTTAGATGAGTATTATTATTATAGGTAGATTTAGAATTACTGTATTATTATTTATGATTTGATTTATAATTTCCGTTGTTTCAAAAGGTTTAAAAGGCTGTGAAATGTTCAAATTCTCTTTTCGAAGCACTGGTTAGTTTAGCTGTCAACTACCACTTACTTACCGACGTCAATCTTCTAAAGTAGATCCTCTATTTCTGTAATATACTGAAAATAACACAACACAATTCATACAATATTTGCCACTAGTTTGTATGTGGATATTATGTAAATAAAGTTGTTCTGTATATGAGACTATTTTGAAATTATTCAAAATCTTGGCCGCTTACTTGCCTTATTGCCAATTTGTAAAATAAATGCTCTGTTGTTGTAGTTATTATTATCTACCTTGAAATGACGGACTGACTCGATTATATGAAAAATGGTAATTTATTAACAACAATTAAAATTCAATTTAAAACCTTTTAAAACATTTCATAAAACATTAAAACAATTTAACTTGTTACAGAGATTCTTAAAACTCAGGGCTGGTAACACTGGTTTTTTATGTTGTATTTCTCTAACCTGATTTGGTTAGGTTTCTTATTTATAGTTAACAAAATAGTGAATTCTTTTAGTATACAAGATACTTACTACAAAAAATGCTTAAATACGATAATGACGTATTATGGAGAGTGGCTACATAAATAGAAAAAGTTAATTATAATATCGTAAACTATCGTATCAGGCACTCTTGCATTTAACTTTGCAGGTTATGGTATGGCGTGTGTAATACGATTAATATTGTTGTATATCGGAATAACATTCCTTTAATGGTTACAAAATTTAAAATATAATGATTAATTTATAAATTCAGTGCGATTAAGAATATTTAGGCTTTCTTGAATTGAAAGCATAGCACTGCATTAATTGTGTACCTTTCAATAACAGGTAGGTTCGAATGAAACTTTTTTCGAAGTTAATTGTAAAAAATATTTAAACTAACTTCATAAAATCTTATTGTTACACAAAACATTAGCTAATGACACATTTATTAGTCATTAACTTTATTGACAGTTCTCAATTATTATTGATAATCGAATTGTCTTTCTTTATTGTTAAATCAAATCAGCATCTATGTTCGAGTACATTAGTGTTGGTTAAATAGTAATTTGATTTTCAATTCTTCTTTAAAATTAATAATATTGTATTTAAAAAATAAAATTGAGAACTTTTGTTCAATAATGTGTTAATTCATAATTAGTATTGACGTTAGTCACATATGAATGCATTTGACTACCGTAGTATCAACACAAAAATTATTATTTGATCATTGTTTAAAATTCATTTAAATATTTTTAATTCTATATACTCCCTTATTATCACTCATCATTGCCGATATTATACACTGGTAATGGTATATTTCACTATATCGTTTCACTGTTTACACTTCACACGTTTGGAGGTTATTATTACACATATGTTAGGTTAGATAAATTGTTTACTAACGGGGGAACTCTCACATTTTGTAAAAATACTTCCATCGGAGAGACGTTCTGTCGTCGTTGATGATCAGTTCGTTAGTGAAGCTATGTCCAGCTACTTTGGCTGGCGTCTGCTGGGAATCAGCGTTTCTTATTGGCTGAAAGTCGATTAATCTCGTACCCATACGCCACAAGAAACTGACAAATTTTATTTCTCAGCGTCAGTCTTTGGGTTCGAGAGTATAAAAGTGACGCTATCAATTCATTTGTAATTGATTGAAAAATTATGATTGTTCATAACTTTCTTAATGCACCTCCGATTCGAAAACTAATGGTATCACGTTATTTCGGCTGCTTTGCTCTTTATTTTGAGTCCACACAAGCACTAATTCCGTTCGTGATTAACATGATTAACTTATTTACTTTTTCGTTGATGCACTTTTAGTGTTTCTTATTTAAATATAAGTTTTTTCACTTTTATAGTATCACCTGATGCATATATCATTCACTGATAATGTTTCAAGTCATTATTTCTTATCAGTTATTTCTTAAATGCTAAACATTTACAAAATTCCATAATATACCTTCAGGCGAGTATGCCTTAAATGTCCATGCATTATTTCTTATTATTTATAATATATATACAGTATCACTCTCACACAATTCTACTGTGTTTGGTTTACACTTCAAATGATACTACACATTTGGTGCAGTTTTGTAATTACTAACAAATCTTCGTTTATTTACAATGAATGGTTTTACCACACCATGTCAGGTGTCCTGTCATATTGACACTCTTATTTTACAAATAGTTCTGTATCATGCATGTATTTTCATCCATTAATTGGTATTTAGTGTTTGTCTACATCTTATCTTTGGTATTTAGTATTCCCTGCTGTGCTAATTACTCACAAGTTCTATTTGACTGTTTCTTCTATTTAGTTTCATCTGACATCTATTATTGTTTTTCATTATTATTACATAAATTTATGCATTTACTGTTTGTTAAGTGTTCTCAAAGAGATATTGAGTATCCTTTAGACTATTGTTTTACTATTTTCCTCCTTCTGATTAGTTTTAACTGAGTTTTTTATGTAATTCTGTCAGTCACTCTGTGGTTTGGTAGTTTGGCTATTGTTTGTTTATAAAATTTAAAGTATATTGTTGTGTTTCTTAGTTCTTATTGGGTTTATTCTGTTCATTATTTATTTTAGTTTGGTTGTTGCATTATGTAAATACTTTTATCAGTGTTTTTCTAATTGTTAGTTATGATTCTTTGTTGGAAATTCTGCTCAGTTGAGGTTATGTGTACATCACTGTATGACAATAATGCCTATATGTATTAGTTTGGTTTCTTGTTTTTTTTTTCTTATATATTTACCATAGTTGGTATTACTATTATCTAGTACAATGGTTTTCTGTATTTTAATTCTGTTACTGACTATTTGTTTACATAGTATCATCTAATTCGAATTGGTTATTGACATACATATTGGGTGTTTACATTTGGTTTGGGTTGACTGATTTTTAATCTAATACATGTTATCTTATTTCTGGCATTCTAACAATTACATTCTATATTGACTTTACTTTCCACTCTCCAAATATCTAAATGTATGTTTTGTAATGATTTTATATTTAGAGTCAGTCATGGTAGTTACTGGTAATTAGTTCCATTTACCTTCATACTCAAGCAATTATTTCTGCACTTAATTTCAGTTCCTTGTGGTCTCTATTATGTTTTACTTTACTATGCTTTTGTCTCATAAATAATACACTTATTGTCTATGTTGTTTATTTGAGATTATTGTATAAAATTGTTATCACTTAATATTTTCACTTTCTGTAAACACTACACTATCATTGTTTGTGTTAGTTTATTTCAGCTCGTGGTATATTAGTATTCATTAATTCACTGTAAGTAGCACACTATTATTGTCTGTGGTTGCTTATTGAATTATTATATTGTTAATAGTTTGTTCGTGGTCACTTGGATTTTCCTCTCAGGTTCTTCCTTGTTGTGGTATTATTCCTCACTTATTTGGTACTCTTCATACTGGTAATATTATTTTATTTATTTATTATGTATTTTCCCTCACTTATAGTGTACTCTTCACACTGGTAATATTATCTTATTTATTTATTATATATTTTCCTCACTTATTGTGTCCTCTTCACTCTGGTAAAATTATTTCCTTATTTGTCGGATATTTTCTTCATTTATTATATATTTTCCCTCACTAATTGGATCTATTGGGTCCTGGTTGCTAACGTAGTTGATTGGTTCACTTTTCCTTTTGTGACAATATTGATGTTTTATTTAATTACAACTCCTTCCTTCTACGGTGCTTATTTTCTTGAACTATATTTATCCATGGATATACATTTGACTTTGACATTTTAGTGTTGTCTTCCCTCTTGTTGGTGTGTTTGGCTGTATTAGCTTAGATATGTTCATGGTAGGTCTTCATTTGTGTATTTGCATTATATTTATGTAACGGTATTTTTGAAGCCTTACATATGCCTTCCTATAAGAATTGATTAATTCTGAATCCCTATACTAAATTAATGAAGAATTTATCAATTGTTGTACTTTTCTTTATACTGAATCTTCTGTTTTTATTGTATCCTTCCATTTTACTTTTATGAATCATACTTTATTTTTTCCTTTGTATTTGTCTTCCGTAGATTATTTAATTCCCTAACTATTTCCCTATCAATTTAGCTGGTGCAGTTCAGAGTGGCTCATTTGGCATATATTCTCTGGTGGCCATACTAACATCACATAATTTCAGAGGTAAATCATCTCTGTTCAAAATATAAATGATTGCTGGAATAATTCTTCAGTCAATTCATATCATATAAATATAAAATTAGTCAATTTTCTGACTAATAATAAACATTCTTTGGATTACTTCACGCATTTGCGGTTTATATTTAATTATGTTCTTCTCTTCTTGATTCATCTTAACTTATTCTTCATATTTTTCTCTAGGATAATTCTGTTTACAGTTCTTCATTGGTATCTTCTCTTGATTGTCTTCCTTAGTATGGTATTGTTCATTATTCTTCGGTATTAATTAATCTTTCTTTTGGTAGTCCACCTTATATCACATTATGTTCTTCTGTATCTTCTTTACCCACATATCTGTGTAATATTTCATTTGATAGGCTCTCACTTGGTTTTGGTTTCATGCCTAATGTATTGTATATCCATTTTATAATGAAGTTCATTCACCTTTATTTTCCTCCTTCTCTCTCCTCTTCTTTGCAATTTCATCGTATATTATTCTTCTCTTCTCACTCTTGTATGTCCGGGTAAGCTGGTATTTACATGTTGACTGGCTCTAGGAATGTATATTTTATGCCATGGTTGGAAGGTGTCTTTCTCGTATATTATTCCTCTCTTGTATGTACGGGTAAGCTGGTATTTACATGTTGACTGGCTGTTGGAGATATTAATATATGCCGTAGATCTTGTGTGTCCGTCTTGTATATTGTTCTTCTCTTTTGTATGTACGGGTAAGCTGGTTTTTACATGTTGACTGGCTCTAGGAATTTATACTTTATGCCAAGTTGTAAGGTGTCTTTCTCGTACATTATTCTTCTTTCTTTTATATGTACACATAATTATATTATATTATACCAGCAGTCTGTTAACATTTATTTTCATATTCATAATTATCATTTTCAAATTTATATTATTATTAAGTATTATTCAAAACAATATTCAGGTTCTTCAGGTTAGTCAGGTTTCAACATATTTTTTCAATGGAGTTTGGTTGTAATTTCCCTTTATTATTTTTGTCACTGGATCTTGTATTTCATATGTGTTATTCATGTTATCCTTTGTTACAGTATATGGGCCCATGTAAAGCAGTAATCATTTCTTGGCAATTCCTTCAATAACACTTGGGAGTTCTCAGTTCCTTAATAATACTTTGTCTCCCACCTTGTATGTGATGATTTTAGGTTGTAATTTTTTATATTAAATTCTGAGCTTTTCTGCTCGTTCCACTGGATTATTGTAGAATTTTACTTGATTGAATTTGTATTCATTTCCTTGAGGAAAGTTGACCATCTCGACTATTTCTCTGGGTGCTCTCTTTTCAAACATTTGTTGACTGATGATAAGCTAAGTTAATAAAATCTTCAGCTGGGGATAAATATTATTCCCATTTTCGTTGTTGTTTATGGCAATAGGTCCTCAGTATTCTTCCCACCTCTCTTAGGACTCTTTCAGCGGGATTGCTGTTTGGATGGTATACAGAGGTTTTGTATGTTTTGACACCATGATTTAGCAATGTATCCTTCCATTTCCTTCCTCTGAACTGTGTCCCGTGATCAGTGATTATGGATTTAGGTTTTACAATTTCTGGGATATATTTTTGTATTATTACCTCCAATATTTTGTTTGTGGTGGCTCTATTTATTGCGTAGAGCTTGGTAAATTTGGTGTAGTGGTAAAAAATTATTATTAATTTCATATTCATAATTATCATTTTCAAATTTATATTATCATTAAGTATTTTTCAAAACAAAATTCAGGTTCTTCAGGTTAGTCAGGCTTCAACATATTTTGAAATATGTTAATTAAAGTAATTAAGCCTTCCTTTCGCTCGTTGTTAACCTTCACCATCTGACATATTCTACATTTTCTTACTACCTGTCTTACCTTCTTCTAGAGCCTTTATTACTTTAAGGGGTCCCATATGACCATACCTTACATGATAACCCCGATTACCGACGACTCTGCTTCTTTGGATATACATAATTCCCAACTAGTTGTCCTCATTGTAGGTTGTGTAAATAACAGGTTATTTTGAATACTATATTACGGCTAATGGATGGGTCATTGTTTTCCAAACGTTCTTTATTGACCTTAATTTTAAATCGGTGTTCTGCATTTCCGCTATTTGTTTCATTATTAGTTCTAAGTCTTCTCTGGACTTAATTACACTGAACACTTTACTAAGATCTTCCTGTTCGGTTTTATACGTTCCCTTCTCGAGATTTATTCTAGATAACCCATCGGCGACCACGTTCTGTTTTCCAGGCACGTACTCCCAGTCAATGTTATATTCCTGGAGAATCAATATCCACTAGTCAGTCGTCCGTGACTTAATTTACATTTTTTGGGAAACGATATTGACTTGTGGTCTGTCCGAATCGTCAGTGGATACCCGAGTATATATGTCCAAAATTTTAAACATGCAAATACGATGCTAAGTAGCTCCTTCTCTGTCACAGTGTAGTTTCTTTCACAACGGTTGAGCACTCGACTAGCAAAACTGAACACCAGGTGGTTTCCCTTCTGGTCCTCTTGATACAGCTCAGCGCCCAAGCTGACATTGCTCGCATCACAATTGAGGTAGAACCTTCTGTTAAAGTCAGGGTGGTTTAACATGACACATTCCAAAAATTTATTTTTTATTAGTTGTAAAGTCTCATTTTCAGTAGTTCCCCATCTCCATTTATTTTTCGTTGACAATAAGTGTTGGAACATTGCCGTCAGTTCAGAGTAATTTATTTGAAACTTTCTGTAATAATTACAAACACCAAAAAACGACTGTAATTGTCGGATGCTCCTTGGTGTCGGGAAGTTCTGTATAGCTTCCACCTTTTCCTGTGATGAGGTTATTCCCTTTTCTGACAATACAAATCCTAAAAACTGTAATTCTTGGGTTATAAATTTTGATTTGTCTAACTTTAATGTAATATTATTTTGATATAATTTTTCTAATATTATCTCTATGCGATGGCAATGTTCTTCCCAAGTAGCCGATGTGATGAGAATATCATCAACATAAATTGTTGCGAACTCCAGCACTTCTTTTCCAAAGATTTTGTCCATACACTGGATAAATATAGCTACGGAATTCACTAATCCAAAGGGCAACCTCTTGAACTGGTAGTTCCTCCCTTCGAAAAAAAAAGCTACGTATTGACGACTGTTGGGTTGTAATTCAATCTGCCAGTACCCGCAGACGGCGTCCCAGGTACTCATATACTTGCATCCATGAAATCTTTTCATGATTTCCTCGATTTCACCTGGCGACGTCCGATCATCCTGTTGATCTCTCTCGCGTCTAGACAGAGATGCACTTGTCCATCCTTTTTTGGTACAGCGACTATTGGACTTGTATACGGGGAGCTACTTCTTTCTATTATATCATGGTCAATCATCCGTTGTATCTCATTCCTTACCGCTTCTTTGAGAGATTGAGCGATGGGATATGATTTGCGATTGAACTGAACAGATTTATGAAATTTCAACTCACATCTAAAATCTTTAGCCTTTCCTGGTGCGTCGGAGAGAACGCTTCTATATCTATTATATATTTCGATTAATTTTTGTTTTTGTTCCCCACTGATCTCTTCCTTTAACCTCTTTTCTTTAAATGACAGTATCTCTTGTAGTTTTCCCGCCATAAGTCTGATTCTCTGGTTACAAGTTCCTTATTTCCTATTGTGATCCTAGGTTTCTCCCTGACATAGTATGATAGTCCGCACTGAGGGGCTTTTTCGCTTCCTATTATCTCAGTGGACAGCTCTATACCTTCTGAATACAGTGTGACTTTACCACTGTTCAGATCAATGAGAGTAGAGTGGCGCCGTAGCATGTCACACGCTAAAAGTGCCTTGAATGGTAGCCCTTGAGCTACTAAAAACACCATAGGAATCCCTATGACTCCACTTGTAACATTCAGTATTACTTGACGTTTCACTGTCTTGTTCTGCCGTCCTGTGGCTCCAATAATGGTAATATTATTTATAGGTACCTCTGAATCTATTATTGTTTTGATTCCTGTTATTATTGTTATTATGATTATTATTATTCGCCCAAACATGATTCACCCGTTGTCGGTTATCTCTCGGTGGGTCATTTCGTTGTTCATTCCGTGGTTCTGGTCTTCGTCGATTCCCTCTGTAATACTCCTCCTGCTCATAGCTTTCCAGAAGGGCCTCCATGGCTCCTATAGTCTTAATTTGTTCGCAGAAGCGAGCACGCTGTATACCTTTTTCAAAATGATAGGCCAATTTAGCTATCAAACATTCTTCTGGAATCTTAGGTTCTAAAATGTCTAGCATTACAAACCTTTCCTAGGAAATAGGCCGTAGGTGTCTGACCTCTTGCAGAATCATACTTCCCGTTACATAAATTGTCCCTCACGATGTTCTGTATTGATTCTGACCAATATTTTATTTTCAACGCTTGCTTGAATTCCCTATAACTGTGAACTTCGTTCCTTATTGCAGTCCACCAATTATGATAGAGTTGTTTAAAACTCTCATCTAACAGATTCTTGATTATACTCCATCTATTTTCTTTAACTTTGCTAGTATATTCTTCCGATCTGTCTATGAATTCTAAAGGGTTTCTTCTATATGCTTGAAAACTTATACCCTCTCTGTTTTCTCCCATTTTGAAGGTTGCTGTGACTCACTGGTAGATTTTTCAGTATTTCTATTTCTTCCATAATATTATTTATCTCCTTCCGTTGAATTTCCTCTATTTTCTCCTTATTATACTGCACTTGGCATTGTACTCTTCCTAAGTTGTTCCCAAAATCGTTACACTGTTCATTCAATTTGCCTTGTAATTGCTCTAACTTTTCTTGAGTTTCTTGCTGCAGCGACACAACTCTACCTTTACTATTTCCTTCAACCTTGTTTATTTGACTTAATATTTCCTCACGGACTTGTATCAATGTTTCATTGGTCCTTTCTATTTTTTCATCAGTCTTTTCTAATTTTTCATTGGTCTCCGTTATTCTCTGTTTTATTTCTTCCCGGTACTCTTCCAACTGTTGTTTCACTTGTTGTTTTAATTCTTCTTTATTTTTCTCATTATCTTCCTTCAATTGTCCCTTTAATTCTTCATTACTATTTTTAATGTCCTCTTTCAACTGTTGTAATGTTTCATGGTTGTTTTCGATTTTATTATTTAGTGTTTCAATATCCTCCTTTATTTGTTCTCTTAATGTTTCGTGGTTTTCCTTCGATGTTTCTTTACTCTTCTCATTATTCTCTTTCATTTCCTGTTTTAATGTTTCAATATTGTTTTCAACTTTTGTATCTATTTTTTCAATATCCTCTTTCATTTGTTTCTTTAATTCCTCATTATTTTGTTTTGATAATGTTTCATTAATCTTCCCTCACTTCTCGTTTTAATGTTTCAATATTGCTTTCGATTTTTTTATCAATTTTTTTCAATATCCTCCTTACTCTGTTTTTTTAAGGCTTCCTGTAGCATTTCCATTATGTTATTCATGTTGATACTCTCAATGGTTCTGTTCGGTTTTGCTGGGTGTAATATTGTTTCATCTTCTTCCACCGGTGTTGCTTCTTTCTCTTCCATGTTCAACTCCATTTCTTTGTCTCCTGTGCGCTTGAGCGAATTTGCTGTCCTGACATTTTTGTTTGTTTTTCTGTAGTCGGCGCTAGAATCAAACTAATACAAGAATATAATGTTATTTCTTAATTCTAACCTCACTAGTTGTTGCGCCAATTTGTACCCTTACGTTTATATTCGTTATTTTCTAACTTGTATTTTCCCACTCTTAAGCGCCACGTTTGTGTGCCTATTTGTAACAATTAAGTAAATTCGTACTATCTGACTTGTTCTTTGTTTGTATTTTTATTTTTCTTTAACGCCCCACGTTGTTGGACGTCAATTCTGTAATAATACTTTTAATTCGTTATTCCTTGGTTTTATGATGATTAAATTTTTCCTTAAACCCCAAGTTGTGTTGGTGTCAATATGTTACACAACTCTTATTTTGTGTGAATCTTTCTTATGTATGTTTTTCTTTTGGGTATTTTGTTTGTTATCATAAAATAATTTTCAAATAATAATTATTTATCTTGTCCTAACGGTTGAGCGCCAATTTGTAACAAAATGTTACAAATAAAGTACATTTGTGTTTTATTTTATTTTTTATCAGCTGTTAAATCTGCAATAAAAAATACTAATTCCAAAATTGTTTCTTCTTTCTTCTGATATTATTTAATTACTTTCAATGGTATTCAATTCGAATTTCGTGGTTCTTGTGTACGTGTTACCAGCCTCTCTTTGTTGATAAAAAAATAACGTTCAACTGTATGAATAATAAAGATGTCGTAATACCAAAATAAAGTAATTAAACAATTGAAAATCTTCAATACAGTTTTATTTCCTTAAATCTTTTACTTTCTTTCTTTGATAACAAAGTTAATTAAATTTATAATTCCTGACAATTTGCTCCGGCTATGTTTTTAATGATCACGGATGGCACTACTGCTTAAGTCTTTTATGGACTATTTGCATATTATTTTCATTATTAAAATTAGATTTGTTAGGTCCTTTGGACTACAGAAAAGTTAACAAAAATACCTCTAGTGAAGTACAAAATGTCAGACGATTGTAACAAATCTAATAAGTCATCAATAAATTAAATTTAATGTTTTAATAGTTCGTCTTAACAACGGTCTGTGTTTATAGGTTAACTGTTCTAATAGATATTACACTTTCAACGATTTTATCACCATAAATTATTAATTTAATAGTAAAATAAATCTCTAATCACAAGTTTGTTCATTAAGTGAATGTTTCAATATAGTTTATCAGTGATTGAATAGTGTAAATGTGTAGTGTAATTTGTTGTACTTATTAGTTCTTTTATAATTCAATATTATACATAATACCTTCCTTCAAGTATTAGGTTCCACTTATTTTTGCTTTTTTTTTATACACTTATTCTTCTATTTATACTATTTCACTCTCATTCTTCATTCTTCTTAGGTCATTATATTACCTAACCTCATTTTAATTCAATGCTATCTATTTTTTATTTCATCGAGTTATATGGAAGTTTAACCCCTTCTCTCCTGAATTCAATAATCAACTAACTGTTTTCCATATAACATTTGGGTTGTCAAGATACAAAGTATGAAATTCCCATTAGTGGAAACCTTATAACATTGAGTTGTCATGGTTTCTAATTTTTGTCACAAACTGAATAAATTTCTTAAATTTAATACAATTTTCTTATGATAGCTTCAATTTTGAATATACTAGTATCATTGAATTGCTTTCTGCACCTAGATTAATTTGATATCTCATATGATTAGTTTGTGTCCAGTAATTCCAAAGTTACTAGTTTGACATTCTTTATTACTCTTATAAATTTATTTAAATTTACTCCTTTTGTATACAATTTGCTTTCTTATTACTATACAATCCAATCTGAGGTAATAAAATACAATATAACACTAGTTACTGATGTTTTTATATAAAATTTGTCCAAATTACTTCATTTTTCTATAGGCCTAATGTACATTGTGTTAATAATACATTTATAATTACAGTTCCCTCATTCTTAGAAACATGAAACCTTCTTAATCCAATTACAATATATAAAATAAATTAACATAAAACAATTAATTATCAATAGTTATTTTAAAACATATTATGCACCTTATTTGCATTATAATTAACTGCTAGAACATAATTCATAACATATCATCCTTGTCATACAAGTAATTATTCATAATTATTTTAACCCATATTATGAATCTTATTAGTCTTCAATTAGACTGTTCCAAACTATTAAACTCGTTAGAATCATTATACTGGTCAGAACTAGTCTTCATAACATATAACATTAGTTGCTTGTCATACCAGTAATTATTCATAACACAACTTTCATTTTTACATAATAACTTTTAAAAAAAATATGGGATAATGTAAAAAAGAGGAGGGGAAGAAATATAATGTTACATATAAACCCCCCTGAAAACTGGTTATTTCAGTATATATTAATTTCAATTTACTGAAATAAACGGTCCTTTAAAGTCCTTTGTTAGTCTCCATAAAAACTTCTTTTTCAGCCTGGTTGTAATTAACTTTAATTTTGTTCGTTTCTACTGTGGTAAATTCATAAGTGTTGTTTTTGTTATCCTTCGTAATAACATATGGCCCTTGGTAAAATAACAGCAGTTTTTCGCTATGCCTTCTAGGGAACTCGGTAGTTGGCGATTTCTCAATAATACCTTATCACCTATGTTATACACTGTAATTTTTTTCCGTATCCGTTTCTCCCTTTTCCTACTCATTTCTGCCCTGTGAAATACTCTATTGTGCAAGGTGATCATTGAAAACTCTTCTGGTTCCATTGGTGGGACCTGAATGATAGAAGTCATTTCCCTGGTGGTGGTTTATTGTCCATGACCTGATATGGACTAGTCCCTATTGTCTCGTGATAGGCTACATTCAAGAAGGTTTCGGCGGCTTCCACATACTCATTCCAAGTTCTATGTTCTTCATGGCAGTATGTTCGTAAAATATGTCCACAACCTCTCGGAGGACCCTCTCCGCCGGATGACTGCTGCGGTGGTAAACAGAAGTCTTGTAGGTCTTGACTCCCATAGACAGTAGTTCGTCCTTATATTTTTTCCCTCTGAACTGGGTACCGTGGTCCGTGATGATCATGTCGGG
This sequence comes from Magicicada septendecula, assembly GCA_034769895.1. Classification (NCBI taxonomy): domain Eukaryota; kingdom Metazoa; phylum Arthropoda; class Insecta; order Hemiptera; family Cicadidae; genus Magicicada; species Magicicada septendecula. The sequence continues at coordinate 204,211,971 of CM068370.1, read as the reverse complement.
TTTCCCCACTTCTGGTATATACTTGTCCTTTACTATGTCCAGGATTTTTCGCGTAGTTGCTTTAATATAGTTTGATAAATTTAGTAAAATGGTCTAATATGATCGGAATATACTTATAACGTCCCCTTCCTTTACTTCTTGGAAATGGCCAGCAAATGTCCATAAAAAGCTTCTCTAATTTCTTACTAGATGTGATGGTGATCATTAAGCCTTCCTTTCGCTCGTTGTTAACCTTCACCATCTGACATATTCTACATTTTCTTACTACCTGTCTTACCTTCTTCTAGAGCCTTTATTACTTTAAGGGGTCCCATATGACCATACCTTACATGATAACCCCGATTACCGACGACTCTGCTTCTTTGGGTATACATAATTTCCAACTAGTTGTCCTCATTGTAGGTTGTGTAAATAACAGGTTATTTTGAATACTATATTACGGCTAATGGATGGGTCATTGTTTTCCAAACGTTCCTTTATTGACCTTAATTTTAAATCGGTGTTCTGCATTTCCGCTATTTGTTTCATTATTAGTTCTAAGTCTTCTCTGGACTTAATTACACTGAACACTTTACTAAGATCTTCCTGTTCGGTTTCATACGTTCCCTTCTCGAGATTTATTCTAGATAACCCATCGGCGACCACGTTCTGTTTTCCAGGCACGTACTCCCAGTCAATGTTATATTCCTGGAGAATCAATATCCACTAGTCAGTCGTCCGTGACTTAATTTACATTTTTTGGGAAACGATATTGACTTGTGGTCTGTCCGAATCGTCAGTGGATACCCGAGTATATATGTCCAAAATTTTAAACATGCAAATACGATTCTGAGTAGCTCCTTCTCTGTCACAGTGTAGTTTCATTCACAACGGTTGAGCACTCGACTAGCAAAACTGAACACTAGGTGGTTTCCCTTCTGGTCCTCTTGATACAGCTCAGCGCCCAAGCTGACATTGCTCGCATCACAATTGAGGTAGAACCTTCTGTTAAAGTCAGGGTGGTTTAACATGACACATTCCAAAAATTTATTTTTTATTAGTTGTAAATTCTCATTTTCAGTAGTTCCCCATCTCCATTTATTCTTCGTTGACAATAAATGTTGGAACATTGCCGTCAGTTCAGAGTAATTTCTTTGAAACTTTCTGTAATAATTACAAACACCAAAAAACGACTGTAATTGTCGGATGCTCCTTGGTGTCGGGAAGTTCTGTATAGCTTCCACCTTTTCCTGTGATGAGGTTATTCCCTTTTCTGACAATACAAATCCTAAAAACTGTAATTCTTGGGTTATAAATTGTGATTTGTCTAACTTTAATGTAATATTATTTTGATATAATTTTTCTAATATTATCGCTATGCGATGGCAATGTTCTTCCCAAGTAGCCGATGTGATGAGAATATCATCAACATAAATTGTTGCGAACTCCAGCACTTCTTTTCCAAAGATTTTGTCCATACACTGGATAAATATAGCTACGGAATTCACTAATCCGAAGGGCAACCTCTTGAACTGGTAGTTCCTCCCTTCGAAAATGAAAGCTACGTATTGACGACTGTTGGGTTGTAATTCAATCTGCCAGTACCCGCAGACGGCGTCCCAGGTACTCATATACTTGCATCCATGAAATCTTTTCATGATTTCCTCGATTTCATCTGGCGACGTCCGATCATCCTGTTGATCTCTCTCGCGTCTAGACAGAGATGCACTTGTCCATCCTTTTTTGGTACAGCGACTATTGGACTTGTATACGGGGAGCTACTTCTTTCTATTATATCATGGTCAATCATCCGTTGTATCTCATTCCTTACCGCTTCTTTGAGAGATTGAGCGATGGGATATGATTTGCGATTGAACTGAACAGATTTATGAAATTTCAACTCACATCTAAAATCTTTAGCCTTTCCTGGTGCGTCGGAGAGAACGCTTCTATATCTATTATATATTTCGATTAATTTTTGTTTTTGTTCCCCACTGATCTCTTCCTTTAACCCTTTTTCTTTAAATGACAGTATCTCTTGTAGTTTTCCCGCCATAAGTCTGATTCTCTGGTTACAAGTTCCTTATTTCCTATTGTGATCCTAGGTTTCTCCCTGACATAGTATGATAGTCCGCACTGAGGGGCTTTTTCGCTTCCTATTATCTCAGTGGACAGCTCTATACCTTCTGAATACAGTGTGACTTTACCACTGTTCAGGTCAATGAGAGTAGAGTGGCGCCGTAGCATGTCACACGCTAAAAGTGCCTTGAATGGTAGCCCTTGAGCTACTAAAAACACCATAGGAATCCCTATGACTCCACTTGTAACATTCAGTATTACTTGACGTTTCACTGTCTTGTTCTGCCGTCCTGTGGCTCCAATAATGGTAATATTATTTATAGGTAATGTGGATATTTTCTCCGATATTGCTTCTTGTATTCTGTCCAGTTCAGCCTTGTCCATTAATGAGACATTGGCTCCTGTATCTATCACTAGCTCAGTATTTGCTCCCTGTAGTCCCACTCTAATGTATACTATGTCGCTGTCGTGTCTCTCCTTTTCTGTCGTATTTTCTTCCATCAATTCATTCCGGATGTTTTTCAGGAAATGATTACGTATCATTGTGATTCTCTCTGGCTTTGTTAATTTTTCTTTGATAAGCCCTTTGACGAGCCGTCCAGGGTTTTCACTGCAGATGTTCGTTTCCCCTGTTTCGGTCATCATTCATTGGTCGTTCTACCTCGTTTCATGACTGGTTGTGGGATTGTTCTTCTTTACTCCCATCCCAACTTCTAGATTTATGACCTTCAACACTTCGATTTCTTGGTTGTTGTCGATGTTCTCCATCTGATCTATTTTGATTCCAGTAAGTTTGTTCATGACTAAAACTCCTCCTTTGACCTCTGAATCTATTATTGTTTTGATTCCTGTTATTATTGTTATTATGATTATTATTATTCGCCCAAACATGATTCACCCGTTGTCGGTTATCTCTCGGTGGGTCATTTCGTTGTTCATTCCGTGGTTATGGTCTTCGTCGATTCCCTCTGTAATACTCCTTCTGCTCATAGCTTTCCAGAAGGGCCTCCATGGCTCCTATAGTCTTAATTTGTTCGCAGAAGCGAGCACGCTGTATACCTTTTTCAAAATGATAGGCCAATTTAGCTATCAAACATTCTTCTGGAATCTTAGGTTCTAAAATGTCTAGCATTACAAACCTTTCCTAGGAAATAGGCCGTAGGTGTCTGACCTCTTGCAGAATCATACTTCCCGTTACATAAATTGTCCCTCACGATGTTCTGTATTGATTCTGACCAATATTTTATTTTCAACGCTTGCTTGAATTCCCTATAACTGTGAACTTCGTTCCTTATTGCAGTCCACCAATTATGATAGAGTTGTTTAAAACTCTCATCTAACAGATTCTTGATTATACTCCATCTATTTTCTTTAACTCTGCTAGTATATTCTTCCGATCTGTCTATGAATTCTAAAGGGTTTCTTCTATATGCTTGAAAACTTATACCCTCTCTGTTTTCTCCCATTTTGAAGGTTGCTGTGACTCACTGGTAGATTTTTCAGTATTTCTATTTCTTCCATAATATTATTTATCTCCTTCCGTTGAATTTCCTCTATTTTCTCCTTATTATACTGCACTTGGCATTGTACTCTTCCTAAGTTGTTCCCAAAATCGTTACACTGTTCATTCAATTTGCCTTGTAATTGCTCTAACTTTTCTTGAGTTTCTTGCTGCAGCGACACAACTCTACCTTTACTATTTCCTTCAACCTTGTTTATTTGACTTAATATTTCCTCACGGACTTGTATCAATGTTTCATTGGTCCTTTCTATTTTTTCATCAGTCTTTTCTAATTTTTCATTGGTCTCCGTTATTCTCTGTTTTATTTCTTCCCGGTACTCTTCCAACTGTTGTTTCACTTGTTGTTTTAATTCTTCTTTATTTTTCTCATTATCTTCCTTCAATTGTCCCTTTAATTCTTCATTACTATTTTTAATGTCCTCCTTCAACTGTTGTAATGTTTCATGGTTGTTTTCGATTTTATTATTTAGTGTTTCAATATCCTCCTTTATTTGTTCTCTTAATGTTTCGTGGTTTTCCTTCGATGTTTCTTTACTCTTCTCATTATTCTCTTTCATTTCCTGTTTTAATGTTTCAATATTGTTTTCAACATTTGTATCTATTTTTTCAATATCCTCTTTCATTTGTTTCTTTAATTCCTCATTATTTTGTTTTGATAATGTTTCATTAATCTTCCCTCACTTCTCGTTTTAATGTTTCAATATTGCTTTCGATTTTTTTATCAATTTTTTTCAATATCCTCCTTACTCTGTTTTTTTAAGGCTTCCTGTAGCATTTCCATTATGTTATTCATGTTGATACTCTCAATGGTTCTGTTCGGTTTTGCTGGGTGTAATATTGTTTCATCTTCTTCCACCGGTGTTGCTTCTTTCTCTTCCATGTTCAACTCCATTTCTTTGTCTCCTGTGCGCTTGAGCGAATTTGCTGTCCTGACATTTTTGTTTGTTTTTCTGTAGTCGGCGCTAGAATCAAACTAATACAAGAATATAATGTTATTTCTTAATTCTAACCTCACTAGTTGTTGCGCCAATTTGTACCCTTACGTTTATATTCGTTATTTTCTAACTTGTATTTTCCCACTCTTAAGCGCCACGTTTGTGTGCCTATTTGTAACAATTAAGTAAATTCGTACTATCTGACTTGTTCTTTGTTTGTATTTTTATTTTTCTTTAACGCCCCACGTTGTTGGACGTCAATTCTGTAATAATACTTTTAATTCGTTATTCCTTGGTTTTATGATGATTAAATTTTTCCTTAAACCCCAAGTTGTGTTGGTGTCAATATGTTACACAACTCTTATTTTGTGTGAATCTTTCTTATGTATGTTTTTCTTTTGGGTATTTTGTTTGTTATCATAAAATAATTTTCAAATAATAATTATTTATCTTGTCCTAACGGTTGAGCGCCAATTTGTAACCAAATGTTACAAATAAAGTACATTTGTGTTTTATTTTATTTTTTATCAGCTGTTAAATCTGCAATAAAAAATACTAATTCCAAAATTGTTTCTTCTTTCTTCTGATATTATTTAATTACTTTCAATGGTATTCAATTCGAATTTCGTGGTTCTTGTGTACGTGTTACCAGCCTCGCTTTGTTGATAAAAAAAAAACGTTCCACTGTATGAATAATAAAGATGTCGTAATACCAAAATAAAGTAAATAAACAATTGAAAATCTTCAATACAGTTTTATTTCCTTAAATCTTTTACTTTCTTTCTTTGATAACAAAGTTAATTAAATTTATAATTCCTGACAATTTGCTCCGGCTATGTTTTTAATGATCACGGATGGCACTACTGCTTAAGTCTTTTATGGACTATTTGCATATTATTTTCATTATTAAAATTAGATTTGTTAGGTCCTTTGGACTACAGAAAAGTTAACAAAAATACCTCTAGTGAAGTACAAAATGTCAGACGATTGTAACAAATCTAATAAGTCATCAATAAATTAAATTTAATGTTTTAATAGTTCGTCTTAACAACGGTCTGTGTTTATAGGTTACTGTTCTAATAGATATTACACTTTCAACGATTTTATCACCATAAATTATTAATTTAATAGTAAAATAAATCTCTAATCACAACTTTGTTCATTAAGTGAATGTTTCAATATAGTTTATCAGTGATTGAATAGTGTAAATGTGTAGTGTAATTTGTTGTACTTATTAGTTCTTTTATAATTCAATATTATACATAATACCTTCCTTCAAGTATTAGGTTCCACTTATTTTTGCTTTTTTTTTATACACTTATTCTTCTATTTATACTATTTCACTCTCATTCTTCATTCTTCTTAGGTCATTATATTACCTAACCTCATTTCAATTCAATGCTATCTATTTTTTATTTCATCGAGTTATATGGAAGTTTAACCCCTTCTCTCCTGAATTCAATAATCAACTAACTGTTTTCCATATAACATTTGGGTTGTCAAGATACAAAGTATGAAATTCCCATTAGTGGAAACCTTATAACATTGAGTTGTCATGGTTTCTAATTTTTGTCACAAACTGAATAAATTTCTTAAATTTAATACAATTTTCTTATGATAGCTTCAATTTTGAATATACTAGTATCATTGAATTGCTTTCTGCACCTAGATTAATTTGATATCTCATATGATTAGTTTGTGTCCAGTAATTCCAAAGTTACTAGTTTGACATTCTTTATTACTCTTATAAATTTATTTAAATTTACTCCTTTTGTATACAATTTGCTTTCTTATTACTATACAATCCAATCTGAGGTAATAAAATACAATATAACACTAGTTACTGATGTTTTTATATAAAATTTGTCCAAATTACTTCATTTTTCTATAGGCCTAATGTACATTGTGTTAATAATACATTTATAATTACAGTTCCCTCATTCTTAGAAACATGAAACCTTCTTAATCCAATTACAATATATAAAATAAATTAACATAAAACAATTAATTATCAATAGTTATTTTAAAACATATTATGCACCTTATTTGCATTATAATTAACTGCTAGAACATAATTCATAACATATCATCCTTGTCATACAAGTAATTATTCATAATTATTTTAACCCATATTATGAATCTTATTAGTCTTCAATTAGACTGTTCCAAACTATTAAACTCGTTAGAATCATTATACTGGTCAGAACTAGTCTTCATAACATATAACATTAGTTGCTTGTCATACCAGTAATTATTCATAACACAACTTTCATTTTTACATAATAACTTTTAAAAAAAATATGGGATAATGTAAAAAAGAGGAGGGGAAGAAATATAATGTTACATATAAACCCCCCTGAAAACTGGTTATTTCAGTATATATTAATTTCAATTTACTGAAATAAACGGTCCTTTAAAGTCCTTTGTTAGTCTCCATAAAAACTTCTTTTTCAGCCTGGTTGTAATTAACTTTAATTTTGTTCGTTTCTACTGTGGTAAATTCATAAGTGTTGTTTTTGTTATCCTTCGTAATAACATATGGCCCTTGGTAAAATAACAGCAGTTTTTCGCTATGCCTTCTAGGGAACTCGGTAGTTGGCGATTTCTCAATAATACCTTATCACCTATGTTATACACTGTAATTTTTTTCCGTATCCGTTTCTCCCTTTTCCTACTCATTTCTGCCCTGTGAAATACTCTATTGTGCAAGGTGATCATTGAAAACTCTTCTGGTTCCATTGGTGGGACCTGAATGATAGAAGTCATTTCCCTGGTGGTGGTTTATTGTCCATGACCTGATATGGACTAGTCCCTATTGTCTCGTGATAGGCTACATTCAAGAAGGTTTCGGCGGCTTCCACATACTCATTCCAAGTTCTATGTTCTTCATGGCAGTATGTTCGTAAAATATGTCCACAACCTCTCGGAGGACCCTCTCCGCCGGATGACTGCTGCGGTGGTAAACAGAAGTCTTGTAGGTCTTGACTCCCATAGACAGTAGTTCGTCCTTATATTTTTTCCCTCTGAACTGGGTACCGTGGTCCGTGATGATCATGTCGGGTTTCCCCACTTCTGGTATATACTTGTCCTTTACTATGTCCAGGATTTTTCGCGTAGTTGCTTTAATATAGTTTGATAAATTTAGTAAAATGGTCTAATATGATCGGAATATACTTATAACGTCCCCTTCCTTTACTTCTTGGAAATGGCCAGCAAATGTCCATAAAAAGCTTCTCTAATTTCTTACTAGATGTGATGGTGATCATTAAGCCTTCCTTTCGCTCGTTGTTAACCTTCACCATCTGACATATTCTACATTTTCTTACTACCTGTCTTACCTTCTTCTAGAGCCTTTATTACTTTAAGGGGTCCCATATGACCATACCTTACATGATAACCCCGATTACCGACGACTCTGCTTCTTTGGGTATACATAATTTCCAACTAGTTGTCCTCATTGTAGGTTGTGTAAATAACAGGTTATTTTGAATACTATATTACGGCTAATGGATGGGTCATTGTTTTCCAAACGTTCCTTTATTGACCTTAATTTTAAATCGGTGTTCTGCATTTCCGCTATTTGTTTCATTATTAGTTCTAAGTCTTCTCTGGACTTAATTACACTGAACACTTTACTAAGATCTTCCTGTTCGGTTTCATACGTTCCCTTCTCGAGATTTATTCTAGATAACCCATCGGCGACCACGTTCTGTTTTCCAGGCACGTACTCCCAGTCAATGTTATATTCCTGGAGAATCAATATCCACTAGTCAGTCGTCC